>CM038141.1:306422093-308822093 GCA_021437245.1 Aegilops speltoides | reverse complement strand
TTCACCTCTTGCCATGTTTAACAACATTTAATATTGATGAGTAGCATAAACGAGATCGAACTAAATAACTTGTCGTGGTGTTTTGTCAATATGCAACTCGTTGCATATTGGGCTCCACTTAATTTGTAGTGTTGTTTGTTGCACTTTGCCATGCCATGCCATGCTTCATTAAACCGGACATGCATCATACTTGTTCGTGCATCATGACATGCTTATGCTTGTGTGTTTACTATGTTGTTTGCTTCTTTCCGGTTTGCTTCTCTCGTTAGCTTCGGTTTCGTTCCGGAGTTGTGAGGATTCGTTCGACTACGTCCGTTCATCTTCTTCATGGACTCGTTCTTCTTCCTTGCGGGATTTCAGGCAAGATGACCGCTACCTTGGATCTCACTACTATCATTGCTATGCTAGTTTCCTCGTTCTTTCGCTATGCTACGCTACCTATTACCTGTTTGTCCAGCCATCCCATATTGCCATGAACCTCTAACCTTTGACACCATTCCTAGCAAACCATTGTTTGGCTAAGTTACCGTTTTTGCTCAACCCCTCTTATAGCGTTGCTAGTTGCAGGTGAAGTTGAAGATTTCTCCATGGTGGACAGGGTTTATGTTGGGATATCACAATATCTCTTATATTATTAATGCATCTATATACTTGGTAAAGGGTGGAAGGCTCGGCCTTATGCCTGGTGTTTTGTTCCACTCTTGCCGCCCTAGTTTCCGTCATACCGGTGTTATGTTCCCGGATTTTGCGTCCCTTACGCGGTCGGGTGATTTATGGGACCCCCTTGACAGTTCGCTTTGAATAAAACTTGTCCAGCAAGGCCCAACATTGCCTTTTACCATTTGCCTCACCACCACCTACTTTTCCCTTGGGAGTAATTAACCCAAGGGTCATCTTTATTATAGCCCCCCCGGGCCAGTGCTTGTCTAAGCGTTGGTCCAAACTAGAGCACCGTGCGGGACCATCCCTTGGCAACTTGGGTTACGTCGGTACTGTGACGCTTAGCTCATCCGGTCGTGGCTCGAGACGAGATCTGTGCGGCTACTATCGGGATGTCGGCACGCCGGGCGGCTTTGCTGGTCTTGTTTTACCATTGTCGAAATGTCTTGATGTACGGGATTCCGAGTCGATCGGAGAGTCTCGGGTGAAGGTCTATTCTTCGATGATCGCGAGAGCTTGTCATGGGCTAAGTTGGGACACCCTGCAGGTATAAACTTTCGAGAGCCGTGCCCGCGGTTATGTGGCAGATGGGAATTTGTTAATGTCCGGTTGTAGATAACTTGACACCAGATCCGAATTAAAACGCACCAACCGAGTGTGTAGCCGTGATGGTCTCTTCTCAGCGGAGTCCGGGAAGTGAACACGGTTTCTGTGTTATGTTTGACGTAAGTAGGTGTTCAAGATCACCTCTTGATCATTGCTAGCTTCACGACCGTTCCGCTTGTTCTCTTCTCGCTCTTATTTGCGTTGGTTAGCCACCATATTATGCTTAGTCGCTGCTGCAGCCTCACCACTTTACCCCTTCCTTTCCCATTAAGCTTTGCTAGTCTTGATACCCATGGTAATGGGATTGCTGAGTCCTCGTGGCTCACCAGATACTTCCAAAACCAGTTTGCAGGTGCCTATGTTAATGAAAGCGGTGGCGCAATCAAGCTCAAGGAGGAGCTCGATGAAGATCTTGCCCTTTGTGTTGTTTCGTTCTAGTTGATCAAGAGTGGAGCCCGGTTGGGGTCGATCGGGGACCGTTTGTCGCATTTGGGGTTCTTCTTTTATTTTGGTTCCGTAGTCGGACCTTGATTGTATCTGGATGATGTAATGCTTTATTCATGTAATTGTGTGAAGTGGCGATTGTAAGCCAACTATGTATCTCTTTCCCTTATGTAATACATGGGTTGTGTGAAGATTACCTCACTTGCGACATTGCTTTCAATGCGGTTATGCCTCTAAGTCGTGCTTCGACACGTGGGAGATATAGCCGCATCGAGGGCGTTACAGCGGCTATCGATAGATTGAACACACTCTGCAGAGGTTAGCACACTGTACCCACACCATAGAGCCCATGGCCTCTAACTCCCATTCGGGTGGACCAACGACGTTCTGACACAACCGATCTACTGCATGACACTCTCCCAGCCACTCTGACCAACTCCCGTTTTTGGGCTCAGTCATGGGTGGCCCCAATGCCACTCTGGACATCCAATGGCCACCGTCATGGCAAAACAAAAATGGTCCCAAACGGGGCGCACAAGGCTTATGGCCACCTACCTGATCAGGGTAGCGCACACATAACCTTCCCTCGTTGGAGGTACCGGTGAGAGGCCTGACAATAGACCGCATCAGGGCCTTCCCATAAAGGGAAATGTGGTTGCACTGGAAAACCCGGTTCGGTGTCACCTGACCAAGGAAATGACAGAATTTGTCCCCAAGGTAGAAGTGTGATAATTGACACTCTGATATCATCTATCGGCCTGTAATCCAAGTTATATTCAACAAGTAATCCAAAGCATAATATCGTCATATCAAAATACATATCAACTAAAATCAGG
Source organism: Aegilops speltoides (assembly GCA_021437245.1). NCBI lineage: Eukaryota > Viridiplantae > Streptophyta > Magnoliopsida > Poales > Poaceae > Aegilops > Aegilops speltoides. The sequence goes on along the minus strand of CM038141.1, from coordinate 308,819,547 downwards.
ATGAATCCAAGAACCAAGATGCTACTAATCCAATAGCAAGATCAAGATATTAACCTAAATCCACATGATAACATCATATCCAAAAATAATACTCCAAAGCATAATATCAAATACTATCATGATGAAAATAACTATAATAGCCACTAATAATCCAATGGCAACACGTCATCCACCATCTGCAAGCCTTAGGCCTAGCAATCCAAACCACATCATGGCAAGAGCAAGATCAAAACAACTCCTAGAAATGCCATGAACAAAGCATACATAGCTAATGCAATATTTTAAAGGGTTAATTATCCTTTTGCCCTTAGTGGTGTCTATCTGCTCAGTTTTGCCCTTAGATGCAAATTGTGCTCAGTTTTGCCCCTAGTCCGTGCGCACCGACTCGTTCTGTGAACTTTGGCGTCTCCGTCAGGTCAACGTTTTGACTCGGCCCTTACAGGTGGAACCAGGCGGCAGAGGCAGCCAATTTTATTCAGACCGTTGCCCGCATGGCTTGCGGGGCCCAGCAGAGAGCCGTTGAGCATAGAGCCGTTGCGGGTGTGCTATATAAGAGGGCGACAGCGGCGGTGACCATGGCGACAGAGAGCACGACGCTGACCACGGCGAGAGAGCGAGAGCACGACGGCGGTGGGAAGCTAGTTGTGGAGGGCGCGGCGGTGGGAAGCTAGCTGTGGAGGGCGTGGCGGCGTTGAGATCCCGTTCGGCTCCAAGCTCCATGTCTTTCGCAAGCTCCCGCGCCACCTCGCGGATGCAGAGCCGGGCGCGTGTGGAGATGCCTGTCTTCATCTGTCTGCGGTGCCGGGCGAGCATTGATCGAAGGGTTTCTCACACACCGAGGAACCACAATCCTCTGTTCAATGTGTGCAACGAGAATGGGGTAAGAATCAGAGCAATTGCACCACTTTCGTGGTCGGGATCTTTGAGCAATCGGTTGATCTGTTCCGTGTTGATGCAGGTGACATGCTTCTTTCTTTGGGTCGATGCTCTGGCCAAGACTCTGATTAATGAACTGCAAGAAGAGCATGAAGAATGGTTGCGCATGCTGCCCCAAACCGCAGTGGCCGCAGCACGAGCTCCGGAAGAAGGGATGGAGGGCGAAGCACGCACTGACAGAGGGCTAGCTGTTGAGCTTAGGATGTTGAAGAAGAAGGTTAGGAAGCTTGAAGATCAAGCACTACCAATACCCATTTGCAAATACTTTTGGCATTTGTAGGTATGGTGATCGCACTGGTTGTAATGTTGAAAATGTATGGAAAGGCATGAATTATGGAGGAATTTGTAATCTTGAAATTGTATGTGAAATTCAACTAGTTTAAATGTTGGTCAAAGTTGTTTAAATGTTGGAAAAAAAGAGAAGAAGTGACCAACATTTAAATGTGTTGAAAAAAGGAGAAGAAATGACGAATTCAGAAACTTTTGATCAATGAAATGCAACTAATGAATTATTCCAGAGCCAAACAATTAAGGTTAGAATATTTTTGGAGCTGTTAAATATTTAATAGCAATTTAAGTAATCCAATTCAAATACACCATGATTTAAATCAAAGACCAAAATGTCATGGAAAATGTGCCTCAGCTCTGGTAGATGTTTACACCTAGTGCCAAAATAAATGAACATTTTTTAAGGGCATTACATTGAGTAAAAACTAATTTGTCTAAAAAATTAAGGGTGGAAAATGCACAAAAAATTGGTACGGCTGGGGACTCGAACCCAAGACCGCGTGGGTTTGTGGTGTTTAGGGCTACGCTGGTAACTGCTAGGACAGATGGCAAGAGTTTGACATGGGTAGGGAAGGAATGTATACATAGTGAGACTGTGAAATTTGTCAAAAAAATAGTGAGACCGTGAATGTTTGCACATGCGTGAGAGTGGTTTTCCTTTGTTTTGCACTGAAATTTTGGAGGGTTGGAAGGTTGAAAACGTATGTTTGCACTGCCACGTGGTTTTGGTTAGAGTGGCACTTGGTTTAGTGTTAGAGTGGCACTTGGTTTAGGATTTAAACGGAATAAATTTGCATGTTAGTTCATGACTTAATTTTTTGAATAAAACGGAGGGCTTCTCACCCCCTCCGATTTTCATTAATGACAACCACAAGTTCTCGAGCTTCATGACTTGGTTTAGGGAAGAAATTATATGCTTGGGCACGAACATTTTTTAACACACATAATAAACCCTAATAAATAACTTAGATAAGATGCAACACAAGTACCATTACAATAATAAGTTCACAGATAGTTCACGGACACATGACGAAAGATGGCACGACACGACATATAAAAGCAACAAATAAAAAAGAAACAGTCTTCATATTGATCTCCTCCTTCCACTTTGGCCGTGCCCCTTCAACACTGTCTTCATCTTCACACCTCCTCCTCCTCGTCGTAGGGAAGGGAGTGCATCCCAGCTGGAGTGGGGAAGATGTTCTTGTAGTTGGTGTAGATGTTGTAGACGGTGAAGAAGATGGCCTCGCAGCCGCACCCAAAGACTTGGCCGAGGAGCTCGCGTGCGTCAAATGGGTTGGTGAAGGTGACCGTGAGCAGTAGGAGGATGCCGCCGCGGTCACGAACCTCGTTGAGGGAGAACATCCTCGGCGAGCCCCGTGGGATGTGGGCATAGCCGGCTCTGAGGAAGGCACGGGTGAGTTCGACGGAACCCCTCCACCTTGAAAAAGCCCACACACTGAGCTCCTTCTCCACGAGCACGCCCGGTGGGTAGCGCCACTCCGGCACGACAGGCGGACGGCTGAAGGTCGGCCCGTTGTACTGCATGGTCTCGCTTGGGGAGGGCTCGGTCGATTGGGTGTTTGAAGTTGGAGAGAATGGATCGGATCTGGCTTATGGGTGGGAGAGGAAGATAGGCACCCCATTTATAGGCCTGTGGGTGGGAGAGGAAGAGAGAAAGGATGAGAACGGTGCATGTGTGAATCCGAACGCGTGTGTGTATCCGTTACGCTTTGCACTCTTAAATTTTTGCACAAAAACGATGCATGCATGGGGCGCGTGCGTGCATTTGAATCACTGCATTGCTCTTTGACCAGACGGTGCATCTGACTCGTTGAACCACCTAGCTGGCCTCGCTAGCCTAGCGCGCCTAGCACGCCTCACTCGCATGCATGCACGTCGCAGCCTCCCGCGCATGCAAACCCACGTCGCAGCCTATCCACGTCGCCGCCTCCCATGCATGCATGCAAGGCCTGGAAAGGCTGAGATGGGCTATTAACTGCGGTCTCAGGCCCAGACAATGAGACGGCCCAACGGTCCATCCAGCGTGCCCGATATTTGTTCAAAAAAAGAATCTCCCAGCCAATCAGATTGCATCTCGCGGATCGCCCCCCTCCTCCCTGCAGATTCCTTCTAGAAGGGTTAGATTGACGGCCCTTGTTCAACGCTAGGGTTAGATGAACGGTCCTGGTTCGGCGCTAGGGTTAGCGGGGTTTGGGAGGGGTTTGGAGCAGTCAAAGCTATGTTTGACCAGATTTCAAATGAGCATAATAAATTAAATAAAAACAGAAAAATAAAAAACCTGCGCACATATTCTTCTTATGTCATATACTCACGATTTAAGTTGATAAACAAGGTTTACATACATTTAAACGATAAGTTCATGTGTATTGTATGATATCTCGAGTATCTCAAACTCTTTTGTATGAAGTGAAGAGAAGTGTTTGGGGAAATAAACATGAAAATTTCAAAAGACTCACCACAACTTCATTTTAGAGTGACTAAGAAGGATCCAGGCTTAGTTTTTCATTTTGATGTTTTACACTTATTTAAATCTTGGTCAAAGTTAAGTTTGACCAGAATTCAAATGAGCAAAACAAATTAAAAAAAATCAAAAAATGGAAAAACCAGCGCACATAGTCCGTATATATAGAATATATGTTTAGGAAAGTTATTTGGCTAATTTAGACAAGGTCGAAAAAACCTTGCTTAGAAATGAGGCTGTTTACCCTACCTTTGGACCCCTCATTTTAGCACATTTTTCATGAAAATTTCAAAAAACTCACCACAGCTTCATTTTGGATTGACTAAGAAGGATCCAGGCTTAGTTCTTCATTTTGATGTTTTAGACTTGTTTAAATTTTGGTCAAAGTTAGGTTTGACCAGAATTCAAATGAGCAAAACAAAACTCAAAAAAATCAAAAAAAGGAAAAACCATGTGCTCATTCAAACATCATCCAACAGATTTAAACATCATGTCAAACATAGTTCTAACATCGGTCCAACATCATCTAACAAAAATACAACATTATTCATAATGTTTCATAATTATTCACATATAGCGTTCGGGCTTCTGTCTGTTCCTTGAGCTTCTTGCCATCACTTTGCTCCTCGTGCACCTTGTGCTCATTGCTTCTTCTCTTCTCCTCTTGGTTGTCGGTACCTTGTGCGTCTTCTTCAAACCTATCATAGAGCTGTGCAAAACATAAGGGTAATGAGATCATGTCAAGTGACCCATAAATCTACAGTAGTATTTGACCCTTGCAAGATTTACATACCTAGCAGAACTCACAACAACAGAAGGTTGGTCACCATTTGGAGCCTCACTTGGATCATCATTTGGAGCCTCACTTGGATCACCATGATCATCATTTGGAGACTCACTTGGATCACCAAGATCATCATTTGGAGCCTCACTTGGATCACCATGATCACTATTTGGAGCCTCACTTGGATCACCATGATCACTATTTGCAGCCTCACTTGGATCATCGTCAAAATCATGCGGCTGTTGACCATCATCATTTTGAACCTCGTCAAAATCCTCATCTGATGCAACCGGCTGTTGTCCATCATTTTCATCGAAGCCTTCATCGAAACTCTCTCCGAACGCCGGATCTACTGTGTTATCACAATACTTACCGAAATGACCAGACCCACCACATCTTGTGCACTTATGCTTCCTCGCTCCAAGTCCAGCTCCTTCGCTGCGAGGTCTGATTCGACTCTTCCTTGGTCTACCTGCTTCTCTCTTCAGAACTGGAGCGCAAAGCTTGAATCCTACTGTTTCAGGTGTCAAAAAAAGCTTGAATCCAGGGTCCACCATGTCCCATTGTTGTTTTCCCTCCATAGCAGGCAAGGCATAAGCATATGTGGCTTTGAACCTTGCTACAGAGTAGTAATGATGCACATATCGCTGAATGTTCCTCGCTGGACACGGGAGAGAAGTGATGAAAACAAGGCATGAATGCATGGCAACCCAGATTATCTGCCATTGCCTACAATCGCAAGTTCTAGCTTCTAAATCCATGGATATCTCCATTCCCTCTTCTCTTTATCCAAATATGATATCTCCGCTGTGGTACCCGAGCAAAGAGTCATGTTCATTTCAAGCTGTTGTTTTTCGCATCGTTCATTCATCACGGCGGGGATGATAATGTGGCCCATGAATTTTGCCTTGGATATTCCTGCACGATAATGAAATTTCTGCATGTATTCTATCCTTATCCTGTCCAGCAAATCCACCACATAATGACCCTTTAGTTTCTGGATCGTTGAGTTGAAAGACTCTGCTAGATTATTGTGCACATAGTCAACTTTGCTCAGCTCACTGAATTGGCTTCTGGCCCATAACTTGGAGTGGTGTGTTTCCAAGTATTCTTTCACTTTGGGATTCATGTATAACTGCCTCAAGTGGTAGTTGTGCTTATCCACACTGCAAGTCAAAGATGCTAGCCATAAATTGTCGGTATACACCTTTCCTTTGAATTTCTTCATGAAATTTGCAGCAAGGTGACGCATGCATTCCCTATACTCTACTCCAGGGAACACATTGTCCACGGCCACTTCTAAACCTTTGCAGGCATCTGTATGAATGACCAACCCATTGGGATGTGCAATAGCCCAGCGCAGATTATGCAAAAACCAATTCCAGCTCTCCTCAGACTCTGTCTCCAGCACACCGTAGGCAACTGGAAATACAAAACTGTGTGCATCAACTACACAAGCTGCTACTAACTATCCTTTAAACCTCCCTGTGAGAAAAGTGGCATCAATAGCCAAATAAGGCCCGCAACCTGCCAAAAAACCCCGGCGACAAGCCTCAAAGCAGACAAAAACCCTCCTAAAGCATTCCTTGATCTTTGTCACTCCCCTGAATGTGTACTCCACGGTGTGGTGATCAATATCTACAATACTACCTGGGCTTGTCCTCTCCACTTCACCTTTGAATGAATACAACAATTGAAAACTTTCCTGCCAGTTACCATAAATAGAATCCATAGCATGTTGTTTACCATTGAACAACCTCATGTATGGTAAATCTATCTTGAATTTATCTTTGATGTTCTTCTGCAATTCCTTTGTACCCACTTGCTGGTTTTCTTTCACCCACTTCTTTACTTCTTCTGCCACCCATCTTGACTTGGCTCTACCGATTGTATCCTTCCTAAGGGTTGATTCCTGGCATGTGTGCTTAAAAGGGTTCACTTTGACCTGAACATTAGTGCTATTTCGCATTTTAGATGCAAACAGCCTCCATGGACAACCCTCGGTCGGACAGTGCACTCTGTAACGTACTTGATCGCTCTTGTCAACTTTGAAAGTACGTTCTACCTTGATGCAGTATGTCACAAGTGCATTTCTACACTTATTCGTGGATGCAAAAACTGTACCTTCTTCCAAATGAGAGTTCAAATGGTCCCATTCAACAGCTGCAAGGTCTTCGTCCTCAACCACCGCGTCATCATCCACACGGACTGCATTGTGAGCCTCATCTTGGTTATTAGCCCGAGGTGCCCATTGTAAATTCCGAATAACATCAAAATATAGCCTCTCTTCATCAACCCCAGAATTGCAGTCATTTGGCTCCACTTCAAGGGGGACCCTACTGCTGTTGCCCACACTTGTCGAGCCACCACGTCGCCGTGCACCAACTGAACTATTCTGGCTAGAGATGCCATTACGACGACTTGGTTCTCCCCGAGATGTTGCACCCGTCATCCTAGGTCCAAATGCCTGCTCAAGCACATCAACTTGCAGCCTCACTTGAAAATTATCTTTCTCTTTATGCCTAACAAACATGGTAGCTAGCTCTTCATCATTACTAACTGTCACCCATTTCTTTTCCCCATCATAGTATTTGTATACCACTTCATCAAGCAAACCCCAAGGATATTGGCTACAAATTACCTCCCCAAATTGTCTGAAACTCCAATTACTAGCCATTGGCAACCGATAATCAAAACCTCCTTGGTATTTCTTCTGATCCTTTGCATCGAACCTTTACTGGTCCCTTCTAATGTGCATCAAGAAAGCAAACCGCAAATCCATCCTAACCGGCGAAAAACAGAGACGCAGTCAGCACACTAATTGGGCAAACCTACTCGAATCGAGTGTTCAAATGCACAACTAAGCTCAATCTAAACAGGAGGCGAGACTTAACCCTCGTGAACCCAGTCATGGATGTGGCGGATCTCCGGCCCGATGCCTGCCTCGCCAAATACTCCGGGGTCGCCGCTGCTCTCCATTTCGCCCTAGGGTTCTACCTCCTAGTTCAAATAGCTCTAGCAGCCCCCCACCATTGAGCGCTCCGGCCGGGCGCATGAAAGGAGGCCGCGCCGCGGGTCGAGCAGGTGGCGGGCGCCCCACCCATGGCGTCGCAGGAAGGTGGCGGGCGTCGCAGACAGCCATGGAGCGTAGGCGCAGAAAGGTAGCAGTGGAGTAGGCGTGCAGCTGGTGGCGGGGCAGGTGCTGGCCACGGTGCAAGTGCCGGCGACGGCGCAGGTCAGCCTGCCGGCGGGGAAGCGGATGGGCAGAGTGAGCTACGAATGATTTGGGGATTTAGTTGCACGGGCCTACATGTCAGCTCCGGACCCACGTCCACGCGGTCCCACGTGTAAGCTTCGGACCCACAACCACTAACGCTGGCGGATGGAATGGACTCAAATATGGCCGTTTGGCCTCATCATAGTAGCTGTGCATGGACTGGGGGGAAAACTAAGCACAATTTGCATCTGAGGGCAAAACTGAGCACAAAGACACCACTGAGGGCAAAAGGATAATTAACCCTATTTTAAATAAGTTCAAACAATTTAAACCATGATATTGCATTGTAGTCATGCAAATGGAGGGTGTGTCTTGCCTGGGGTGGATGGATTCACTAGGAAGAAGTGCGAGAAGCTCGCGGAATGAATCGCCGGAAAACTTTCTCTCTCGAAGGGGCTGAATAAGGGCAGTGGCAAAATGGTCATTTTTAGAATGTTATCACGGTGAAAATGATATCATCCGAACAGGCTCGAGAGACAAAGAAGTGGGGTTTGGAATCACCTGAATCGGAGTTGTGAGTGAAAAGATATGATCAAAGAAGTGCCAGGGAGCAATCTGTAAAACTACATCCACAAACAGGCCCCTGAGTGGTTAAACTGAAAACACACTTTCTGAAAATATGCTTTCCAAAAAGAAAAACGCCTTCTAGCCCGAAGAAGAAGCAGAGTATGCCTTTAGAAGATGAAAGCACATTTGGGCAAAACCCGCGTCCACTTATCCACGTCAACCCCCAGGTCAACTCCTCGTGCGGCTGACGTGTGGGTCCCGTGGGAGGTGGCGCCCGCCTGGCCCTCGTCTTCTTATTCCTTCATCAGCGCCCGACGGAGCAGAGGGAGGGGCGCGGCGCTGGCGCTCGCCCGAGTTGCTCCGGCCACCTCCGGCGGAGCTGGGACCCTCAGAACGATCGGGGCGATGAGGCGCTCCCGCCTGTACACCGCACGCCCGCCGGGGAGGTCCGGACAGGAGAAGAGCTTTGGCTTGATGGACGGCGGCTCGGGCGGATTCGGGCACAGCGCTCCGGCCAAGGAGAGGAGGAGACATGCTATGGGGAATGATCCAGGGTTGTGGTGGAGGTCTATGGTGGTGGAAAGAACGAGGGAGGGGCTCGGTTCGCCGGAATTGCAGCGGATAGGAGAGACGGCCATGGTGGCCAACCGAGATGAGGAGGACCTCCGGTGATGAATTGCTGGGTTGGGGAGGCATAGAAGAGAGTGGAGAGGCCGATGGCGAAGAGTGACGGGGTCAGGGACAACTTATATAGGCGGGGGAGAAGGATCCCGAGCTCGGGTGCTGCCAAGGGCGCATGGTCAGCTTCGGCGATGGCTGGGAGCATCACGGGAGCGAGGGAGGGGACGGATGAGGGCGGAGGGGAGGTCATGGAGCAGAGCAAGGCCATAGAAAGAAGGAGGAAGAGGACAGGGCGGCAACAGAGGCGGTCAACCACAGTATGCCCATGGGCGCACGGCCACTAGCGCCGGCGAGGAGGATTCTAGGGGGCAGAGGACTGGAGAGCGATGTGAGGGAGAGGCGAGTCAGGTCGGCACCAGTGGACACGCGAACATCACCAGGAAACCGTGGGCCAGCAAGACCTGACGCGCAGAGCACGTTCTCTACAGCCAGAGCGCATGACTAGACGTGCCAGCTGCACGGTCACCATGCTACATGGCATAGAGAGGACAAGAGGGGTTGTCAATTCATGGATAGAGTGTTGCCTCTCCACCCTGGAGACTGTGGGGAGTGAAGGATCAAGAGAAGGAGCCAATGAGAGATGTGAGGCTTCGATTCAAGTTTGTCGTAGCAAAGTTGATCATGTCACTGTGATCAATAGGGAAGTGCTAAAGGCCAAATATGATGTCTGGGGTGTTTAGGTTAAGAATGACTATGATCCTGTGCCATTCGAGAAGAAATGGACCACAAATTAACATAGTTGCTTTGCAACTGCATATATGGTCTAGAATCAATATGTAGAAGATGCACTCACATGGAGTAGCCACTTGAGATCAAATTTGGTAGATCATGATCATATGTACAATGAATGTGCTGTAAAAATTTCATACCATTTGGACTTGCCAAAATGGTACTTCCTTCACAGACATCCTTTCTGTCCAGAATATTGGGATAATATTGGTGATAAAATGACTTAATAAAATAATCCCAAATTTTGTGGAGAGGAGTTATTTGGGTAGGAGCATGATCTGGTAATTTTTTAAAATTAATGAAGCAATATAAATTATACTTGCTTCACAACCTGAAAATATTAACAGAAACAAATATTTGAAAGTGTGCTCGCATGTATGATTGGATGGGGATGAAAATTGGTGGAGAGAGTGTGGAAAATTTCAACTCATTTGGACAAACCTAGCTAGTACTTCCTTCACAAAGCTTCGATTTGAACAGAAAATTTGAAAAATCACTAAGGAAGATTCACTAGGCAAATGGAATTGAACTTTCTCATGTGGAAATTATTTGGACATGAGAGAATTCCTAAAGAGTTTGGGAGCAAATAAGAAAGGATAGGTGGCACTTCCTTCACAAAGATCCACTTTGGACAAATTTGAAGAAATAATATTGGGGAGTTATTTTTGAACTGGGCAAGGAAATATTTGGAAAATATGATCAAACAAATAATGAGAATTATTTAGGAATTTTCACAACCTAGGGAAAACACGACTTTTCCTTTAATAGAAAAGGAATATCCCAAGAAAAAGAATTTTGGGGTTGAGCTAAAATGGAAATGACATGACCTCGGGAGAGATTTGAGAATGATGAGCCACTTCGGAGAGGAAATGATGATGATCTCCCAGGTTGCAAGGCAACAAAATCACTCCAAAAGGAAAATCAGAGCAAAAACCAAATAAATCAAAAAGAAAAAGAAAGGGGAAAAACCAGGGTGTTACAAAGGAGTTTTGGGCGGTGATGTTCATACTGCTTACCACCAACATCTTATTTTGATTCGGCGGTATTGTGGGATGAAGCGGCCCAGACCAACCTCACATGTCCACGTACAAGAGACCGGTTCCACCGACTAATGCAACTTTTTTTGCATAAGGTGGCTGGCGGGTGTCTATTTATCTCACTTTAGTTGAATCGAATTTGACTATGGTCGGTCCTTGCAGAAGGTTAAAAGAGAAAAATTGATAATCTGCATTGTGGTTGTGCGTAGGTAAGAACGGTTCTTGCTAGTTACCCATAGCAGCCACATAAAACTTGCATCAACAAAGTAGAAAACGTCTATCTTGTTTTTGCAGGGAATGTTGTGATGTGATATGGTCAAGATAAGATGTGATATACCTTGTTGTATGAGATGATCATGTTTTGTAGTATCGACAACCGGCAGGAGCCTTAGGGTTGTCTTTTAATTATTGTATGACCTGCCTGTCAATCGTTAAGCGCCATGTAATTGCTTTACTTCATTGCTATGTGTTGGCAATATTTGTAGAAGCAATAGTTGGCGAGACGACCCCGACGCAACAACAGAGATTAAGGTGTCGCGCCGGTGACGATGAGGTCATGACGTTGCTTTGGAGATGGAGATCAAAAGCACAAAATGATGATGACCATATCATGTCACATATTTTAATTGCATGTGATGTTTATCCTTTATGCATCTTACTTTGCTTAGAACGATGGTAGCATTATAAGATGATCCCTTCACTTAATTTCAAGATAAAAGTGTTCTCCCCGAGTATGCACCATTGCTAAAGTTCGTCGTTTTGAGGCACCTCGTGATGATCTGGTGTAATAGACTCTATGTTCACATACAACGGGTGTAAGCCAGTTTGCACAAGCAGAATACTGACGAACCACAAGTATAGTGGATCAATCATAGTCCTTTTGATAAATAAGAGTGTCGAACCCAACGTGGAGCAAAAGGAAATGACAAGTGGTTTTGAGCAAGGTAATGTGTGCAAGCACTGAAATTGTAGGTAGCAACTAGTTTGATAGCAAGATAATTTGTAACAAGCAAGTAACGGTAATGGTAACAAAAGTGCAGCAAGGTAGCCCAATCCTTTTGAGTCAAAGGACAGGCCAAAACGATCTCTTATGATAAGCAAAGCATTCTTGAGGGTGCACAGGAATTTCATCATATCACTTTCATCATGTTGGTTTGATTTGTGTTTGCTACTTTGATAATTTGATATGTGGGTGGATCGGTGCCTAGGTGTTGTTCTTACTTGAACAAACCTCCTACTTAAGATTAACCTCCTCGCAAGCATCCGCAACTATGAGAAAAGTATTAAGATAAAATCTAACCGTAGCATTAAACTTTTGGATCCAAAACGGTCCCTTATGAAGTAGCGCATAAACTAGGGTTTAAGCCTCTGTCTCTCTAGCAACCCATCATCTAATAACTACTCCACAATGCATTCCCTTAGGCCCAGATAAGGTGAAGTGCCATGTAGTCGATGTTCACATGACACCACTAAGGGAATCACAACATACATATCATCAAAATACCGAACACATATCAATTTCTTGGTAAAAGGTAAAAGGAATAGCACTCACGATGGCACCTAAATCACATAAACCATGATAACAATGATCTCCTATTTTAACTGAGACAACACGCATGCTAGCAACAGGTCTATGTTTATCTTTTTCATCGGGTTTGGCGATTCTAGCAGCTTCATCACAGAAGTAAATAACATGCCCATCAATATTTTCTACCAGGAGATCTTTAATCATAGCAACACTAGGTTATACTTTAATTTGTTGAGCAGGTTTAGGTGCTCTAATATGACTTTTGTGAACCACAGTTTAAACCTTAGCATGTTCCTTTATCCTAACAAGGAAAGATGGTTTTTCCAATATAAGTAGTAGGAACAATTGGATCAACATTGTAAATAATAGTTTCTTATTTAGCTATGTTGGGTTATTTAATTTCTTCTTTAATAGGTGGGTGATATTTAAAACTCTTCTTCTTAGGGAGATCAACACGAGTAGCAAATGATTCACAAAAGGAGGCCACTATCTTAGAGTCAAGTCCATATTTAGCGCTAAACTTGTGAAAAGCATCGGTATTCATAAAAGATTTAACACCATCAAATTCAAGCTTAATACGTGACTCTTTACCTTCATTGAGTTCCCAATTTTCAGAGTTGCCTTTAATTCTTTTTAAATGATCCCACCTGAAATCAATAGTCTTCTTCATAAAAGAACTGTTACAAGAAGTATCGATCATCATGAGAAAGCTGAGCTTAAAAATTCTGAATGATAATTTCTCTTAAGAGCTCATGATTGGGGCATGAATATAACATTGACTTAAGCCTCCCCAAGCTAGAGCGATACTTTCTCCTTCACGAGGTATATATATATATATATATATATATATATATATATATATATACAGACGGTCTATTCTGCTAATATTAGCAGAATAACTATTCTGCACACCACTTCGCACTGCACGCCAATGAGCGCAAGATGCATCATTTTGACGAAAGCACCGCCATAGAGACTAGTGAACTTCGTGTCGAAAAAAACTGCACGCGGTGTTTTTTCGGTATTGTTTTTGCTCTAGTTTTTTAACCGTTTATCGGAATGAGGCATGTAATATACCGTTGAAAAGCTATGAATTAGGCACAACTTCGACATGTTGAACACTTTTTGAGATTCCAAACGGTTTAAGAGCAGTTTTGAAAATGATGCGGCGGATGACGAGTGGCAGCGAGCGTTTTTTCGCGTTTTTTTCTAAACCGCTTGTCGGAATGAAGCAAATGATACGCCGTTGGATAGATATCGTCGAGGCGCATCTTTTTCATATATAAATCTTTCTCTAATTTGTTACGGTTTAAGAGCAGTTTCGAATTTACTAAATCGCGGAATTCTGTTTTTTTGATATTTTTCAAATTTTCGGTACTGTTTTCGCTTCAGTTTTTGAACCGTTTGTCGAAACGGGGCGTGTGATATTCCGTTGGAAAGCTACGGACAAGGCGCAACTTTCATATGTTGAAATGGTTTTGAGATTCCTTACGGTTTTTAGTTAATTTTGAAAATCGTGCGGCTGACTTTGAGAGGCAGCGGCTGTTTTTTTACGAAATTTTTGCAAACCGCTGGTCGGAATGATTCAAAAGATATGCCGTTGGAAAGATATCGACGAGACGGAACTTTTTCATGTAGAACACACTCTCTAATTCTTTACGGTTTAAGAGCAGTTTCAAAATTAGTGAAAAGCGGACACTGTTTTTTCGCGACACCAAAATCGTCGTGCGACAGAAGAACACACTGCTTCAAACTGAAAACCGCACTGCAACAGACAGCCAAGTGCACTGCATCATTTCTTTTTGTCGGACGTAAACTTTCTCGCACAAGTTTTTGTTGTCTTTTTTTTAACTTTTTTTTGAACGACAGTGGACCACAACACTCCCGAAAGTGAAACGCAACACTATCAAAAGTGAACCTCATGAGTTTTTGCTGTCCTTTTTTTCGTACTTACTAACTTTTTTACGCGCGTTGACCAAGCGAGTGGACCACAGGGACTGACCGAGTGTACTACATCTAATATAGAACTGAGCTTCATTTTGAGATTTTTTTTGTTTTGTGTTTACCAAATGGACAACAGAGGAGTTTTATAGCATACAAAATCTGCACTCTCCACCAGCCAATCCACGGTAATGAATTGCAATTTTTACAATGAACTAACGAAGTGCACTTTTCAACAACAACAAAATTGAGTAATGGGGCATCAGATAGAAGAACGCACTTCTTCACACCGAAAACCACACTGCATCAAACCGCTGCTTAACTGCATAATTTATTTTTGTGAGATGTTAATTTTCCCGGCGAGGAAGTGCCTTTGCGCTTCACATCAGGCGTAAGTGAACCACAAAACTATCAAGAAATGGACCGCATTACTTTTTTTTGTGTTGTTTCCGTAACAAATATTTTCTTTTCACTTCGCGTCGGGCATCACCGCGACAGTAGCGAAAGTGAACCACATTATTTTTTGATAGTGAACTTCGAAACCTCTTTTTCAATCATCCAACAAACAAAAACAAAGTGCGTTAGAATCTCTCGTGGGAATTTTCTCTTTTTTACAAAGTGAACCACCAATCACCAGAAAATGGACCACACCTTTTCTGAAAACTTCAAGAAATAATTCATGATAGGGCCAAGTTAACTGCATTGTTTATTTTTTTGGAAATTTTGCTCGGATACGAATTCCATTAGAAGGTTAAGTGAACTTCATGCGAGTGTTTATGGTTTTTTTTCTTTTACAAAGTAAACCACATGAGAGCTTGCATCAAACTACATCTATTTTCAATTTTGACACATAGGTTCCTGTATTTGACTCAACTCAAAAACAAAAATACCAATGCAATCGAGTCGCTGTCCTTTTTCCACAACTCATAGTACCCAAAGCATACTGCTTGTGGAGTCAACGATGGCCGCGTGCCCCCATCGTGTGGGCTGCTCCAGCAACGATGCGTGCATCGGCAGCGCCATCAGCATACTGACGTGATGCCACCGTAGCCCGACGGCTTGGGGAGGGGACGGGGACGCCATCGAAAGGTGGAAGTACTCGGGAGGAGCAGCATCACCGGCGAACTTCACGGTTCCGACGAGTGGGCTGCACAGCCCCGACGCGCGGGTTGCACGGGCCCAACGCGAGGCGACACTGCCGAACACTGCAGTACCAGCGCCACCGCTGAGCGTGTCTGGGGATAGCACGCCGGGCGGCGGATCTGGCTGAACGACGGCTGGATCCGACAAGAGAAACGCAGTTATTGCCCGATCCAGAGTGGTGGCGGGGAGGAAGATGGCCAGAAGAGCATCGCGTGGTGGGCCGGTGGTGGTTGTGCGGCGCGGTGGGCGGTGGCCTAACGGAGGGGTGGGAGGCGGTGACCGAGGTGTAATATCGTGGAGGGGGGCACCGCACACGGCTAAGGAACGATCACGATGATCAACTTGTGTTTCTATGGGGTGCCCCCTGCCCCCGTATATAAAGGAGTGGAGGAGGGGAGGGCCGGCCCTCTCTATGGCGCGCCCTAGGGGAGTCCTACTCCCACCGGGAGTAGGATTCCCCCTTTCCTAGTCCAACTAGGAGCCCTTCCATGTAGTAGGAGTAGGAGAGAAGGAAAGGGAAGAGAGAAGGAGAAGGAAGGAAGGGGCGCCCCCCCTCCCTAGTCCAATTCGGACTAGTCCATGGGGAGGGGTGCGGCCACCCTTTTGGCCCTTTCTCTCCTTTCCCGTATGGCCCATTAAGGCCCAATACGAATTCCCGTAACTCTCCGGTACTCCGAAAAATACCCGAATCACTCGGAACCTTTCGAACTCGAATATAGTCGCCCAATATATCGATCTTTACGTCTCGACCATTTTGAGACTCCTCGTCATGTCCCCGATCTCATCCGGGACTCGAACTCCTTCGGTACATCAAAACTCATAAATTCATAATATAAGCATCATCGAAACCTTAAGCGCGCGGACCCTACGGTTCGAGAACAATGTAGACATGACCGAGACACGTCTCCGCCAATAACCAATAGCGGGACCTGGATGCCCATATTGGTTCCTACATATTCTACGAAGATCTTTATCGGTCGACCGCATAACAACATACGTTGTTCCCTTTGTCATCGGTATGTTACTTGCCCGAGATTCGATCGTCGGTATCCAATACCTAGTTCAATCTAGCATGGCAAGTCTCTTTAATCGTTCCGTAATACATCATCGACAACTAACTCATTAGTTGCAATGCTTGCAAGGCTTAAGTGATGTGCATTACCGAGAGGGCCAGAGATACCTCTCCGACATTCGGAGTGACAAATCCTAATCTCAAATACGCCAACCCAACAAGTACCTTTGGAGACACCTGAGAGCACCTTTATAATCACCCAGTTACGTTGTGACGTTTGGTAGCACACAAAGTGTTCCTCCGGTAAACGGGAGTTGCATAATCTCATAGTCATAGGAACATGTATAAGTCATGGAGAAAGCAATAGCAACATACTAAACGATCGGGTGCTAAGCTAACGGAATGGGTCATGTCAATCAGATCATTCAACTAATGATGTGATCCCGTTAATCAAATAACAACTCTTTGTCCATGGCTAGGAAACATAACCATCTTTCATTAACAAGCTAGTAAAGTAGAGGCATACTAGTGACACTCTGTTTGTCTATATATTCACACATGTATTATGTTTCCGGTTAATACAATTCTAGCATGAATAATAAACATTTATCATGATATAAGGAAATAAATAATAACTTTATTATTTCCTCTAGGGCATATTTCCTTCAGTCTCCCACTTGCACTAGAGTCAATAATCTAGATCACATCACCATGTGATTAACATCGATAAATCACATCATCATGTGATTAACACCCATAGTTCACATCGCCATGTGACCAACACCCAAAGGATTTACTAGATTCAGTAATCTAGTTCACATCGCTATGTGATTAACACCCAAAGAGTACTAAGGTGTGATCATGTTTTGCTTGTGAGAGAATCTTAGTCAACGGGTCTTTCACATTCAGATCCGTTATGTATTTTGCAATTTTCTATGTCTACAATGCTCGCACGGAGCTACTCTAGCTAATTGCTCCCACTTTCAATATGTATCTAGATCGAGACTTAGAGTCATCGGATCGGTGTCAAAACTTGCATCGACGTAACCCTTACGATTTAACCTTTTGTCACTTCCATAATCGAGAAACATATCCTTATTCCACTAAGGATAATTTTGACCGCTGTCCGATGATCTACTCCTAGATCACTATTGTACTCCTTGCCAAACTCAAGGCAGGGTATACAATAGATCGGTACACAGCATGGCATACTTTATAGAACCTATGGCCAAGGCATAAGGAATGACTTTCATTCTCTTTCTATCTTCTCGCCGTGGTCGGTATTTGAGTCTTACTAAATTTCACACCTTGTAACACAGTGCAAGAACTCTTTCTTTGACTGCTCCATTTTGAACTACTACAAAATCTTGTCAAGGTATGTACTCATTGAAAAACTTATCAAGCGCCTTGATCTATCTCTATAGATCTTGATGCTCAATATGTAAGCAGCTTCACCGAGGTCTTTCTTTGAAAAACTCCTTTCAAACACTCCTTTATGCTTTGCGAATAATTCTACATTATTTCGATCTACAATATGTCATTCACATATACTTATCGAAATGTTGTAGTGCTCCCACTCACTTTCTAGTAAATACAGGATTCTTCGCAAGTCTCAGATAAACTATATGCTTTGATCAACTTATCAAAGCGTATATTCCAACTCCGAGATGCTTGCACCAGTCCATAGATGGATCGCTGGAGCTTGCACATTTTGTTAGCACCTTTAGGATTGACAAAACCTTCTGGTTGCATCATATACAACTCTTCTTTAATAAACCCATTAAGAAATGCAGTTTTGACATCCTCTTGCCAGATTTCAAACAATGTGGCAATTGCAAACATGATTCGGACAGACTTTTAGGCATCGATACGAGTGAGAAAATCTCATTGTATTCAACATCTTGAACTTTGTCAAAACCTTTTTCGACAAGTCTAGCTTTGTAGATAGTAACACTACTTTCAGCGTCCGTCTTCCTCTTGAAGATCCATTTATTTTCTATGGCTTGCCGATCATCGGGCAACTCCACCAAAGTCCACACTTTGTTCTCATACATGGATCTCATCTCAGATTTCATGGCCTCAAGCCATTTCGCGGAATCTGGGCTCATCATCGCTTCCTCATAGTTCGTAGGTTTGTCATGGTCAAGTAACATGACCTCCAGAACAGGATTACCGTACCACTCTGGTGCGGATCTCACTCCGTTTTACCTACGAGGTTCGGTAGTAACTTGATCTGAAGTTACATGATCATCATCATTAGCTTCCTCACTAATTGGTATAGTAGTCACAAGAACAGATTTACGTGATGAACTACTTTCCAATAAGGAACAGTCTGATTACCTCATCAAGTTCTACTTTCCTCCCACTCACTTCTTTCGAGAGAAACTCCTTCTCTATAAAGGATCCATTATTAGCAACGAATGTTTTGCCTTCGGATCTGTGATAGAAGGTGTGCCCAACAATTTCCTTTGGGTATTCTATGAAGACGCACTTCTCCGATTTGGGTTTGAGCTTATCAGGATGAAACTTTTTCACATAAGCATCGCAGCCCCAAACTTTAAGAAACGACAACTTTGGTTTCTTGCTAAACCACAGTTCATATAGTGTCATCTCAACGGATTTATATGGTGCCCTATTTAACGTGAATGCAGTTGTATCTAATGCATGTCCCAAAACGATATTGGTAAATTGGTAAAAAAAAACATCATAGATTGTACTATATCCAATAAAGTACGGTTATGACATCAGACACACCATTATGATGTGGTATTCCAGGTGGCATGAATTTGTGAAACTATTCCACATTGTTTTAATTGAAGACCAAACTCGTAACTCAAATATTTGTCTCCGCGATCAGATTGTAGAAACTTTATTTTTCTTGTTACGATGATTTTTCCACTTCACTCTGAAATTCTTTGAACCTTTCAACTATTTCAGACTTATGTTTCATCAAGTAGATATACCCATATCTGCTCAAATCATCTTGTGAAGGTCAGGAAATAACGATATCCGCCACGAGCCTCAACATTCATCGGACCCCATACATCTGTATGTATGATTTCCAACAAATCTGTTGCTCTCTCCATAGTACCGGAGAACGGCGTTTTAGTCATCTTGCCCATGAGGCATGGTTCGCAAGTACCAAGTGATTCATAATCAAGTGGTTCCGAAAGTCCATTAGTATGGAGCTTCTTCATGCGCTTTACACCGATATGACCTAAACGGCAGTGCCACAAATAAGTTGCACTATCATTATTAACTTTGCATCTTTTGGCATCAATATTATGAATATGTGCATCACTACGATCGAGAGCCAACAAACTATTTTCGTTGGGTGTATGACCATTGAAGGTTTTATTCATTTAAATAGAACAACAATTATTCTCTGATTTTAAATGAATAACCGTATTGCAATAAACATGATCAAATCATATTCATGCTCAACGCAAATGCCAAATAACATTTATTTAGGTTTAACACTAATCACGAAAGTATTGGGAGTGTGCGATGATGATCATATCAATCTTGGAACTACTTTCAACACACATCGTCACTTCACCCTTAACTAGTTTCTGTTTATTCTGCAACTCCCGTTTCGAGTTACTACTCTTAGCAACTGAACCAGTACCAAATATCGAGGGGTTGCTATAAACACTAGTAAAGCGCACATCAAACACCTGTATATCAAATAAACCCTTTTTCACTTTGCCATCCTTCTTATCCACCAAATATTTAGGGCATTTCCGCTTCCAGTGACCATTTCCTTTGCAGTGTAAGCACTCAGTTTCAGGCTTTGGTTCAGCTTTGGGCTTCTTCATGGGAGTGACAACTTTCTTGTCAATCTACTTGAAGTTCCCCTTTCTTTCCCTTTGCCCTTTTCTTGAAACTAGTGATCTTGTCAACCATCAACACTTGATGCTCTTTCTTGATATCTACCTTCGTCGATTTCAACATCACGAAGAGCTCGGGAATCATTTTCGTCATCCCTTGCATACTATAGTTCATCACGAAGTTCTACTAACTTGATGATGGTGACTAGAGAATTCTGTCAATCACTATCTTATCTGGAAGATTAACTCCCACTTGATTCAAGCGATTGTAGTACCCAGACAATCTGAGCACATGCTCACTAGTTGAGTGATTCTCCTCCATCTTTTAGCTATAGAACTTGTTGGACACTTCATATCTCTCAACTCGGGTATTTGCTTGAAATATTAACTTCAATTTCTGGAACATCTCATATGGTTCATGATGTTCAAAACATCTTTGAAGTCCCGATTCTAAGCCATAAAGCATGGTGCACAAAACTATCAAGTAGTCATCATATTGAGCTAGCCAAACGCTCATAACGCCTCAGATCCGCTCTGCAATAGGTCTGTCACCTAGCGGTGCATTAAGGACATAATTCTTCTGTGCAGCATTGAGGATAAACCTCATATCACGGATCCAATCCGCATCATTGCTACTAACATCTTTCAACACAGTTTCTCTAGGAACATATCAAAACAAACATATGAAAGCAACAACACGAGCTATTGATCTACAACATAATTTGCAAAATACTACCAGGACTAAGTTCATTATAAATTTAAGTTCAATTAATCATATTACTTAAGAACTCTCACTTAGACAGACATCTCTCTAGTCATCTAAGTGATCACGTGATCCAAATCAACTAAACCATAACCGATCATCACATGAGATGGAGTAGTTTTCAATGGTGAACATCACTATGTTGATCATATCTTCTATATGATTCACGCTCGACCTTTCGGTCTCCGTGTTCCGAGGCCATATCTGCATATGCTAGGCTCGTCAAGTTTAACCTGAGTATTCTGCGTGTGCAAAACTGGCTTGCACCCGTTGAAGATGGACGTAGAGCTTATCACACCCGATCATCACTTCTTGATAATTTTTACTGAGAGATCATCTTAAAATGCTACCGTCAATCAAAGCAAGAATAAGATGTATAATAGATAAACATCACATTCAATCAATATAAGTGATATGATATGGCCATCATCATCTTGTGCTTGTGATCTCCATCTCCGAAGCACCATCATGATCACCATCGTCACCGGCGCGACACCTTGATCTCCATCGTAGCATCGTTGTCGTTTACGCCATCTATTGCTTCTACGACTATCGCTACCGCTTAGTGATAAAGTAAAGCAATTACAGGGCGTTTGCATTTCATACAATAAAGCGACAACCATATGGCTCCTCCCAGTTGCCGATAACTTCGGTTACAAAACATGATCATCTCATACAATGAAATATAGCATCACGTCTTGGCCATATCACATCACAACATGCCCTGCAAAAACAAGTTAGACGTCATCTACTTTGTTGTTGCAAGTTTTACGTGGCTACTACGGGCTTAAGCAAGAACCAATCTCACCTACGCATCAAAACCACAACGATAGTTTGTCAAGTTGATGCTGTTTTAACCTTCGCAAGGACCGGGCGTAGCCACACTCGGTTCAACTAAAGTTAGAGAAACTGACACCCGCTAGTCACCTGTGTGCAAAGCACGGCGGTAAAACCAGTCTCGCGTAAGCGTACGCGTAATGTCGGTCCGGGCCGCTTCATCCAACAATACCGATGTAATAGCCTGGCTTATTAGGGATGATAGACTACTCATATCAATAAAGAATTCCTTCTTTTCCGGGAGCCCATTCGGAAAGAACTCCAAAGTTAAGCGTGCTCAGCTTGGAGTAGTTTCAGGATGGGTGACCGACCGGGAAGTTGCTCCCGGGTGCGCACTAGTGAGGACAAAGTGCGCAGAAAAGACTAGTATTGATCTGTGGGGCCAGTCTAGGTCCCGCCAGGAGTAACGACCACCGACGGGTGTGTCCGGGGCATTACAACCGCCAAACCAAAGTATGACATGCTGGTAAGCAGTATGACTTATATCGCCCACAACTCACTTGTGTTCTACTCGTGCATATAACATCAAACCATAAAACCAAGGCTCGGATGCCACTGTTGGGGAACGTAGTAATTTCAAAAATTTCCTACGCACACACAAGATCATGGTGATGCATAGCAACGAGAGGGGAGAGTGTTGTCTACGCCCTCGTGAGACCAAGCGAAGCGTTGACGCAATATAGAGGAAGTAGTCGACGTCTTCTGGTCCAACCGATCTAAGCACCGTTACTCGCACCTCCGAGTTCTTGACACACGACAGCTCGATGACGCACCTCGAACTCCGATCCAGCAGAGGTGCGGGAGGAGTTCCACAAGACGACGGCGTGGTGACGATCTTGATGTTCAATCGCCGCAGGCTTCGCCTAAGCACCGCTACAATATGACCGAGGTGTAATATCGTGGAGGGGGCACCGACACGGCTAAGGAACGATCACGATGATCAACTTGTGTGTCTATGGGGTGCCCCTGCCCCCGTATATAAAGGAGTGGAGGAGGGGAGGGCCGGCCCTCTCTATGGCGCGCCCTAGGGGAGTCCTACTCCCACCGGGAGTAGGATTCCCCCTTTCCTAGTCCAACTAGGAGCCCTTCCATGTAGTAGGAGTAGGAGAGAAGGAAAGGGAAGAGAGAAGGAGAAGGAAGGAAGGGGGCGCCCCCCTCCCTAGTCCAATTCGGACTAGTCCATGGGGAGGGGTGCGGCCACCCTTTTGGCCCTTTCTCTCCTTTCCCGTATGGCCCATTAAGGCCCAATACGAATTCCCGTAACTCTCCGGTACTCCGAAACATACCCGAATCACTCGGAACCTTTCCGAACTCCGAATATAGTCGTCCAATATATCGATCTTTACGTCTCGACCATTTCGAGACTCCTCGTCAAGTCCCCGATCTCATCCGGGACTCCGAACTCCTTTGGTACATCAAAACTCATAAACTCATTATATAATTGTCATCGAAACCTTAAGCGTGCGGACCCTACGGTTCGAGAACAATGTAGACATGACCGAGACACGTCTCCGGCCAATAACCAATAGCGGGGCCTGGATGCCCATATTGGTTCCTACATATTCTACGAAGATCTTTATCGGTCAGACCGCATAACAATACACGTTGTTCCCTTTGTCATCGGTATGTTACTTGCCCGAGATTCGATCGTCGGTATCCAATACCTAGTTCAATCTCGTTACCGGCAAGTCTCTTCACTCGTTCCGTAATACATCATCTCACAACTAACTCATTAGTTGCAATGCTTGCAAGGCTTAAGTGATGTGCATTACCGAGAGGGCCCAGAGATACCTCTCCGACATTCGGAGTGAAAAATCCTAATCTCGAAATACGCCAACCCAACAAGTACCTTTGGAGACACCTGTAGAGCACCTTTATAATCACCCAGTTACGTTGTGACGTTTGGTAGCACACAAAGTGTTCCTCCGGTAAACGGGAGTTGCATAATCTCATAGTCATAGGAACATGTATAAGTCATGGAGAAAGCAATAGCAACATACTAAACGATCGGGTGCTAAGCTAACAGAATGGGTCATGTCAATCAGATCATTCAACTAATGATGTGATCCCGTTAATAAAATAACAACTCTTTGTCCATGGTTAGGAAACATAACCATCTTTGATTAACAAGCTAGTCAAGTAGAGGCATACTAGTGACACTCTGTTTGTCTATATATTCACACAAGTATTATGTTTCCGATTAATACAATTCTAGCATGAATAATAAACATTTATCATGATATAAGGAAATAAATAATAACTTTATTATTGCCTCTAGGGCATATTTCCTTCAAAAACTTCTTCTTAGCTTAATCTCCGGGCAAAGTTGCAAGCTTAAATAATGCACAAATTTCATCCACATATATCAAGTGCATATCAGGGTGTTCAGTTCCATCTCCTGCATAAGAGGATTAGCTAGCAGTTGTTCTCATACCCGAAGGAATTTCATAACCAATATTTTCTGTAGGTGTTGTAGGTTGAGGGGTAACTAATTGTGGCTTCGGTGAAGGTGAAGATACCCCGACCAAACCCCTCAAAGGATGATTCTCCATTGTAACAAGTGACAAGAAATTTCAACACGTAGTAATAATTTTACCTTACCAATTTCCACTTACCACGAACGCTTCACTCCCCGACAACGGTGCTAGAAATGAGACTTGATGACCCACAAGAATAGCGGATCAATCATAGTCCTTTCGATAAGTAAGAGTGTCAAACCCAACGAGGAGCAGAAGGAGATGACAAGTGGATTTCAGCAAGGTAATGTCTGCAAGCACTGAAATTGTAGGTAACAAGTTGTTTGATAGCAAGATAATTTGTAACAAGCAAGTTACGGTTATGGTAACAAAAGTGCAGCAAGGTAGCACAATCCTTTTGAGGCAAAGGACATGCCAAAACGGTCTCTTATGATAAGCAAAGCGTTCTTGAGTGTACACGGGAATTTCATCAAATCACTTTCATCATGTTGGTTTGATTTGTGTTTGCTACTTTGATAATTTAATATGTGAGTGGATCGGTGCCTAGTTGTTCTTCTTACTTGAATAAACCTCCTACTTATGATTAACCCCCTTGCAAGCATACTCAACTATGAGAAAAGTATTAAGATAAAATCTAACCATAGCATTAAACTTTTGGATCCAAATCGGCCCCTTTCGAAGTAGCGCTTAAACTAGGGTTTAAGCTTCTGTCACTCTAGCAACCAATCATCTAATAACTACTTCACAATGCATTCCCTTGGGCCCAAATACGTTGAAGTGCCATTTAGTCAACTTTCACATGACACCACTAAGGGAATCACAACATACATGTCATCAAAATATTGAACACATATCAAGTTCACATGATTACTTGCAACATGACTTCTCCCGTGACCTCAAGAACAACAGTAAATACTCACAAATAATAATCATGCTCAAGATCAGAGGGGGTATTAAATAGCATAATGTATCTGAACATATAACCTTCCACCAAATAAACCATATAGTAATCAACTACAAGATGTAATCAACACTACTAGTCACCCACAAGCACCAATCTAAGGTTCCGGTACAAAGATTGCACACACGAGATGAACTAGGGTATGAGAGGAGATGGTGTTGTTGAAGATCTTGATGGAGATGGCCCTCCCAAAGATGGGAGAGTTGCTGGTGATGACGATGACGATGATTTCCCCCTCCCAGAGGGAAGTTCCCTCGGCGGAATCGCTCCACCAGAGGGCAAAAGTGCTCCTGCCCAAGTTCCGCCTCGATACGATGGTGTTGCGTCCCGAAGGTCCTCTCCCTATTTTTTTCAAGGTCAAAATGACTTATATACCAGAAGAGGGGCACCGGAGGTGGGCCAAGGAGGGCACAACCCACCAGGGCGTGCCTGGGCTCCCTAGCACGCCGAGGTGGGTTGTGCCCACCTGGTGGCCCCTCTGATAGTTATTTGCTCCAATAATTCTTAAATAATCCATGAAAAATCTCCGTGAAGTTTCAGCTTATTTGGACTTGTGTGGAATAGGTAGCTCTGACGTGCTTTTTCAGGTCCAGAATTCCAGCTGTCGGTATTCTCCCTCTTTGTGTAAACCTTGCACATTATGAGAGAAAAAGCATTATAATTACTCCCAAAAGCATTATTATGCATAAAAACATTATAAATAATAGTAGGAAAATATGATGCAAAATGGACGTATCAACTCCCCCAAGCTTAGACCTCGCCTGTCCTCAAGCAAAAACCAAAATCAAAAAACATGTCCACATGCTTAGAGAGAGAGGTGTCGATAAAAACAAAATACAGACATAGAAGCATCATGCATATTATTGTAATAGCAAGGAAATTTAACACAAACTTTATCAAGTAACTTTTATCACATAACTTATATCATATAATTTCTCATGAACAAGTAACAATTCATCACAACATTGAAGTATAAAGCATAAACCTTACTGAAAACCAACAAATTGTGTTCTCAGTCAAGTTTGCAACTACAACTCATCATATTTTCAGGAAGGGTCATGTATCAGAGCCTTTAGGCAAGTCCACATACTCAACCATCATTTAATCTTCTATGTTGCTAACACTCACACCGTACCCATGAACAAAAAGGTTCAACCGGACACATAGAAATATAGGGGCTTATAATTCTGCCTCCCAATGTATTCACCTCAAGGGTGATGTCAACAACAATAACTCATGCCTAATCATATCCAACTGGATATATATGCCTAGATCTTCCCTCACCACATGGTGCTTGCAAAAAGAGAAAATAAAAAGGAATAGCGAAGAATACTTTGACTCTTACATCAAAGTAAAAGATAGGACCTTCGCAGAGGGAAGCAGAGGTTGGCATGCACTTATTTATTTGTATGCCAAATCCCTTAATGCAAAAGAACGTCATGTTATATTGCCCCTTATGATAGCAACCTTTATTATGAGTCTGTCGCTTTTATTCTTTGCCATCACAAGTTCGGACAACACTCAATTTTCTCTTACACTAAATGATCCAACACTTTTAGAAGCAATTTTTATTGCTTATTGCACCGATGACAACTTACTTGAAGGATCTTACTCAATCCATAGGTAGGTATGGTGGACTCTCAAAATAAGATTTGGGTTAAGGGTTTTGGATGCACAAGTAGTATCTTTACTTAGTGCAGATTTTTTGGCTGGAAAAGATATTGAGTAAGCACCACATGTTGAAGGATCTATGACAATATAACTTCTATGTGAATATGAACAAACATAAATCATTATGTTGTCTTCCTTGTCCAACATCAACTATTTTGACACAAAATATTTAATGGGGGCTCACAATCATAAAAGATGTCCAAGATAGTGTATTTGCATGTGAATCTTTGCTTCCCTTATTAATTCTTTCATGAGTTGCAACATTGACCAATGCTATGTTTGTCAATCTCCAACAAATTTTACCACTTATACTTTTCCTTATGTGATGTCATTACTTACCATAATATTAGCATATGATCTTACTCATTTATTTCCTTTCTTTTTATTGAAACATTAAAGTAAAGAAACAAAACTCAAACTACTCTTTATTATATATCTCGAACACGATTACATTGATAGATAGATCACTAAGCAAGCCCTCGAAAAGAAAGGATCAAACTAAACTTTTATCCAACTAAATCAAAAGAAACTAAAGATCAAACTAAAATAGATAAAAGCAAAGATAGTGGTGGTGATACGATACCGGGACACCTCCCCCAAGCTTGGCACAAGCCAAGGGGAGTGTCCATACCATGAACTCAAGTCTCCTTTCGTGATGAAGTAGGTGGTGGTGGTGATGTATGAGTATTTTCTTCCTCAGCTTATGCTTGAGGACGGAATTCTCCTCCCTCAAGTCATCGATCACCTACTCAAGCCTTAGTACTTTTTTTCATAATTCTTGCTTGTTTTCCTACAAGAGATGAAAAGGGATAAACTGGATCGTAGGTTTCTTTACTTTATTAGGGAGACTTGACTTCTTGAATTCCACGTGCATGTCCACAGGTTGGGGTAATGGAACTTCATCTTCATCCGAACTTGTCTCTTTTTTTCCTTTTTCAAGCTTAATCCTCTTCTTCCTCCGTGCTCCAACCATTATGTTCCACATCTCCATAAACTTTGGGGTTTGCAATATAATCAGCAACAGAGCTCTCACCCTCCGAATCTTGAGATGACATATTTTCAGATCAGCCAAAAAACAACAAGAAAGAAAAACAGAAGGTTTCTCCGTGATACGATGGTCAATACGTTTGAGGGGGTATATAAAGATTTTTTATCTTGGGAAACAAGCAAACGGGAGGAAAACGGAGTCGGGAAGGTTCCCGAGGTGGGTGCAACCCACCTGGTCGTGCCAGGGGGGCCTGGCGCGCCCTGGTGTCTTGTGCTCTCCTCGGGTGCCTTCCTGGTTGTTTCTTATTTTTCCTAATTTTTAATATATTCCAAAACTGATAAAAATATATTTTGCGGATTGTTCGAAGTCCGTTTACTTACCGTATTATGTAAATCCTCTTTTTTAATTATTCCGGAGTCTTCTGGGAGGTCTCCCTTATGTATTTCTCAGGTGTCATAGTTTGAATAATATTGCCTTGAACATTAATAGGCATGCCTGAGATATAGTGTTTAATTCTTTACCCATTGACCACCTTCGGGTTAGTACCTTCGGCATTATTTATTTTAATAGCTCCAGAGCTGTAAACCTCTTCGATTATATATGGTCCTTCCCATTTGGAGAGAAGTTTGCCTGCAAATAACCTGAAATGAGAGTTGTACAATAGAACATATTTTCCAACTTCGAATTCTCTGTTTCAGATTCTTTTGTCATGCCATCTGTCAAATTTTCTTTAAACAACTTGACATTTTCATAAGCTTGGGTTCTCCATTCATCTAGTGAGATAATATCAAATAACCTCTTTTCACCGACAAGTTTGAAATCATAATTGAGTTCTATAATTTCCCAATATGCTTTATGTTCTAACTCAAGAGGCAAATGACAAGCTTTTCCATAGACCATTTTGTAGGGAGACATACCCATAGGATTTTTATATGTTGTTCGATAGGCCGAAAGTGCATCATCTAATTTCTTAGACCAATTCTTTCGGGACTTATTAATTGTTTTTCTACAATTAGTTTTATTTCTCTGTTGCTAACTTCAAACCACTAGATTGAGGATGATAGTGTGTTGCAATTCTATGGTCAACATCGTATTTAGCAGGTATTTTACGGAAAGCACCACGAATAAAGTGTGAACCACCATCAATCATTAAATATCTAGGGACTCCAAACCTTGGGAAAGTAACTTCTTTAAGCATTTTAATGGAAGTGTTATGATCGGCACTACAAGCTGGAATAGCTTCTACCCACTTAGTAACATAATCAAAAGCGACCAAAATATGTGTATACCCATTAGAGGAAGGAAAAGGTCCCATATAATCAAAACCCGAAACATCAAATGGTTCAACAGCAAGTGAATAATTCATAGTCATTTCTTGACGCTTACCAATATTACCAATTCTTTGGAATTCATCACAAGATAAAACAAACTTAAGGGCGTCCTTGAAGAGAGTAGGCCAACAAAAAAAACAGATTGGAATACCTTGTGAGCAGTTCTATCTCCCGCATGAGGCCCTCCATAAGCTCCGGAGTGACATTTCCGTAGGATTTGTTCATGTTCATGCTCAGGTACACAACGTCTAATACTACCGTCTACTACTTCTTTATAAAGATATGGGTCATGATACGTCTCCAACGTATCTACTTTTCCAAACACTTTTGCCCTTGTTTTGGACTCTAATTTGCATGATTTGAATGAAACTAACTCGGACTGACGCTGTTTTCAGCACAACTGCCATGATGTTGTTTTATGTGTAGAAAAGAAAAGTTCTCGGAATGTCCTGGAAACCCACGGAGGCACTTTTTGGAATTAATAAGAATTTTTGGTGAAAGAATTAATGCCAGGGGGCCACAGCCTGTCCACGAGACAAGGGGCGCCCCCCCCTAGGGCGCGGCCCCCTATCTCGTGGCCCCCCTGGACCTCCTCCGACCTCAACTCCAACTCCATATATTCCGTCTCGGGGAGAAAAAATCAGGGAGAAAGTTTCATCGCGTTTTACGACACGAAGCCGCCGCCAAGCCCTAATATCTCTCAGGAGGGCTGATCTGGAGTCCGTTCGAGGCTCCGGAGAGGGGGATTCATCGCCATCGTCATCATCAACCATCCTCCATCACTAATTTCATGATGCTCACCGCCATGCGTGAGTAATTCCATCGTAGGCTTGCTGGACAGTGATGGGTTGGATGATTCTTGGTGATGACCCCGAACTGACAATAATCGGGATACTTCTTGGTGATGACCGTAGTTTGAGGAGTTCATGTATTCACTATGTGCTAATGCTTTGTTCCGGTTCTCTATTAAAAGGAGGCCTTAATATCCCTTAGTTTCCGCTAGGACCCCGCTTCAACGGGAGGGTAGGACAAAAGATGCCATACAAGTTCTTTTCCATAAGCACGTATGACTATCTACAGAATACATGCCTACATTACATTGATGAATTGGAGCTAGTTCTATATCACCCTATGTTATAATTATTGCATGAGGAATCGCATCCGGCATAAATATCCATCACTGATCCATTGCCTACGAGCTTTTCACATATTGTTCTTCGCTTATTTACTTTTCCGTTGCTACTCTTACAACTACTACAAAAACCCCAAAACATTTATCTTTACTTCTGCTACCGTTACCTTTATTATCATACCACTTTTGCTACTAAATACTTTGCTGTGGATACTAAGTTATCTAGGTGTGGTTGAATTGACAACTCAACTGCTAATACTCAAGAATATTCTTTGGCTCCCCTTGTGTCGAATCAATAAATTTTGGTTGAATACTCTACCCTCGAAAACTGTTGCGATCCCCTATACTTGTGGGTTATCAAGACTAATTTTTGGCGCCATTGCCGGGGAGCATAGCTCTATTCTCTGAGTCACCTGGGATTTATATCTGTTGATCACTAAGAAGAACTTGAAAGACGATCGAACTACTATTTTTCCCTCAACTATGAGGGGAGGTAAGGAACTGCCATCTAGCTCTGCACTAGATTCTCCTTTCATTATTAGTAGGCTTGCGACACCTAAACCTGCTACTGCTATGAATTCTGATATGTCGCATGTTATTGATGATGCCACTTCTACTATTCATGATGAAACTACTTCTGTGCGTGATACTACTTTGCCATTAGGTGAATTTCTAGATGAAAAACTTGCTAGAGTTAGGGGGAATGAAATTACTGAAGATCCTATTACTGATGATAGTGATGATGAAGGTCCCCCCAATGATTATGTATTACCTGTTGTTCCTAAGGGTTATGTTATGAATGAAAAAGCTGCTATGGAAATTCTTGCTTGCAATGATAGAAATGATCTTAAGAAATTATTAGCTAAATGGAAGCAGCAGTCTCTTAATGCTAGAATGAAACCCGATCCTGCTTTTGCTACTTCACCTATCTGTGTTACTGATAAGGATTGTGAATTCTCTGTTGATCCTGATATTATTACTTTAGTTGAATCCAATCTTTTTTATGGCCTTGAATCTGAAACTGTTGTGGCACATCTTACCAAGTTGAATGATATAGCCACCCTATTTACTCATGATGAGAAGTCTCGCTATTTATATATCCTTAAGATATTTCCGTTCTCATTAAAGGGTGATGCTAAGACTTGGTATAATTCTCTTGCTCCTGGTTTTGTGCGTACTCCCCAGGATATGATTTATTACTTCTCTGCTAAATATTTCTCTGCTCATAAGAAACAAGCTGCCTTGCGGGAAATATATAATTTTGTGCAAATCAAAGAAGAGAGTCTCCCACAAGCTTGGGGGAGGATTCTCCGGTTACTTAATGCTTTGCCCGATCATCCTCTTAAGAAAAATGAAATACTTGATATCTTTTATAATGGACTAACCGATGCTTCCAAGGACTACTTGGATAGTTGTGCTGGTTGTGTTTTCAGGAAAGAACAACGATTCGAAGCTGAAATACTATTGAATAATATGTTGACTAATGAAAATAATTGGACTCTTCTGAGCCAATTCTGAAGTAATTCTTGAACCAATTGAGCCAACTCTGAGCTTATTCCTAAACCCACTCCAAGAAGAGAGGTGTTTTATTTCTCGATCTCAAGATATGCAAGAGGCAAAGAAATCAATGAAAGAGAAAGGTATTAAAGCTGAAGATGTTAAGAATTTACCTCCTATTGAAGAAATACATGGTCTTAATTTACCGCCTGAAGAACTACATTGTCTTGATAACCCGACACAGGTAGTAAAGGTAAATTCTCTCTATAGATAAAGTTGAAATACCCTCTACTAAATTTCATAGCCCATGCTTAGATGAATTTGATGACTTTATGGCTAGACAAGAAAGTTTTAATGCTTATGTTGGTAGAGAGTTAAAGAATAATGCATTCGAGATAGGACGCGTAGGTGATAATCTGGCTAGATTTAAAGATGAACTTCACCGCGTTAGCAAATATGCTTCTATGGTTGCTACTCAAGCTTAGCAAGTACTTAAAGCTCAAAATGATTTGCTTGATGAATTAAATAATAAAAATGACTTTGCTGTTAGAGTGGCTACTAGAACTGGTAGAATGACTCAGGAACCTTTGTATCCTGAAGGCCACCTGAAGAGAATCGAGCAAGATTCTCAGAGAAATAATTTAGAGGCACCTAGTTCTTCTAAAAAGAAGAAGAAGAAAAACGATAGAACTTTGCATGCTTCTAGTGAACCTACTGTAGACACACCTGAGAATCCCAATGATATTTCTATTTCTGATGCTGAAACTCAATCAGGTGATAAACATGAACCTAGTAATAATGATAATGATAATATTCATGTTGATGCTCAACCTAGCGAAAAAATGATGTAGAAATTGAACCTGCTATTGATCTTGATAACCCACAATCAAAGAATCAACATTATGATAAGAAAGATTTTGTTGCTAGGAAGCACGGTAAAGAAAGAGAACCATGGGTTCAGAAACCCATGCCCTTTCCTCCTAAACCATCCAAGTCAAAGGATGATGAGGATTTTGAGCGCTTTGCTAAAATGATTAGACCTATTTTCTTACGTATGCGCTCAACTGATATGCTGAAAGTAAATCCTTATGCTAAGAATATGAAGGATATCATTACTAATAAAAGAAAGATACCGGAAGCTGAAATTTCCACCATGCTTGCTAATTACACTTTTAAGGGTGGAATACCAAAGAAACTTGGAGATCCGGGTGTACCAACTATACCATGCTCTATTAAAAGAAATTATGTTAGAACTGCTTTATGTGATCTTGGAGCCGGTGTTAGTGTTATGCCTCTCTCTTTATATCGTAGACTTAAATTGAATAAGTTGACACCTACTGAAATATCTTTGCAAATGGCTGATAAATCAACTGCTATACCTGTCGGTATTTGTGAGGATATGCATGTTGTGGTTGCAAATGTCACTATCTTAACATACTTTGTTATTCTTGATATTCCTAAGGACGATAGTATGTCTATTATCCTTGGTAGACCTTTTCCTAATACTGCAGGGGCTGTTATTGATTCCAACAAATGCAATGTCACTTTTCATGTTAATAGTAATGAGCATACGGTACATTTTCCGAGGAAACAATCTCAAGTCCATAGCATCAATTCTATTGAAAAAGTTCCAACTATCATTTTTGGAGGTTTTGAATTTCCTCTCCCTAATGTCAAGAAAAAGTACGATACTCTTATTGTTGGGGATTTTCATATCCCCGTTGAGGTAACTTAGTGTTATTCGAAATTTCTTCGCTTCCGTGTTATTTGGAATGAGTTTTTTAACAAGACTTGATCAACCTTGTTAGTGGGTTCATTTTGATGATCACGAGATGGATGAAACTAGAAGGCACAACCTTCTGTACCCTCCTTTTACTTTCTGTTATTTAGAATAAATAAAGCAAAAATAGTATTATCCGTCTGTTTTCTGAATTATTCGTGCATTAAAAAAATAGTCCGAAAATAAAAGTGCTCCAAATGCCCTGCAAATTTAGTATGATTTCTTCTGGAATATTTGAGGATTTTAGGCATTGAAAACACTGCAGGAGGGGCAAGCACCAGGCCACGAGAGAGGAGGGTGTGCCCCCTTGTAGGGCGCGCCCCCCTATAGGGCGCGCCCCCTGAATTGTGGGCCCCTAGTGGCTCCCCTCCACTTATGCCAGCACCCATACACTTCATCTTCTACCCAAAAAAATCCCCATCCAGCTCAAGCACAAGTTCTAGCTCGTTTTGCTGCGATTTTCGATCTCTTAGCTCAAAGCTCCATTCGCAAAACTGCTTTGGGAGATTGTTGCTTGGTATGTGACTCCTCCATTGGTCCAATTAGTTTTCGTTCTAGTGCTTTATTCATTGCAATTTTTTGCTGCATAGGTGACCATGTTCTTGAGCTTGCATGTTAAATTTTTGAGGTCCCAAGCAATTCCAATGCATGATATAGGCTCTAGGCACTTGTAGGAGTAGTTGCAATCAATCTTGTTTAGTTTTATCCACTTTTATTTTGAAGTTACTAAAATTTCAGGAATTTTCAGAAAATGTTAAGGAGGCTCTTTAAAGGCTCTTCTAGCCAAAGCTCTCAGGAAAAACAAGCCAAAGAGAAGGAAAAAGCCAAGTATAATCTTCCTCGCTTAGCGGAAGTACGGTCGTGCGAATGGCCATGTGAGGATTTCTTGAAAGAAGCCGGAATTCATGAAGGGTTTTATGCTTTAATCGAGACTGCAGGCCTCACCGGTTTCATGAACGACCGAATCGATCAGTATCTCTTACTCACCAATACTTTCGTGCAAAACTTTTATTATTATCCTAAGAAATCACCGCCTGCAGTATCATTTCATTTATATGATGAATTCAAAGAAATGTCTTTACATCATTTTTGTACGGTATGTAGGATACCTTATGAGGGAGAATTAGATGAACCCCATCGTGATGATGTGGGTGCCTTTGTTAATACTATTGTTGTAGAGGAGCCAAAGAAGGGCTCCGAGGCGAAGGTCTCTAGCATACACTTTCCTGTTTTACGCTATTTTGCTATATTTGCTAGTAGATGCTTGATTGGTCGTGGAAATAGTGGGAATTTGAGCGTTCCAGATATCATTATTCTTCAACATGCTTTGCTGGGAGACAATACTTTTAGTATGGGTGCCGTCGTTGCTAAACGGTTAGCCCTGAACCGTACAAAAGGCCCCATTATTGGAGGTATCTATGCCGCATGTCTTGCTGAACATTTTCAGATACCCATTAGGCACTATGAGGAGGAGGAGACAAAATTACCTCCTCACATTTTAGATTACAAGAGCATGGTAGCACACAAGTTTATTGTTGACAACGAAGAGAATATGCTCTTGTATAGACTTAGATTCAATAGGAAACACTTTGAGTTTATTATTTTGCCGGTGCCTCTGTTGTTTGATTTGCTTGCAGAAAATCGCCTTGTCACACCGGAAGCGGTGAACAATCACCGAGCTCAAGCTTTTACTCCGGAACCTGAACCTGAGCCAAAACCTGAACTGGACCCTTATCGTGCATCATCTGTCCAGTGGGATCCGGAGATGACCAGCCAGTGGTATCCTGATTACACCTCCCACTACACCGGGGAGAGTAGCGGCGGTCCTTGGTATTAAACCAACTTAGGCCAAAAGCCTAAGCTTGGGTGAGTACGTATACTTTACATTCATGCTCACACACTAGTCATCGCTGCTCATACTCTTTCGTTGTATTATCCATGCTAGTTTAAATTTCTTTTTTCTAGTTTTCTTCTTGTGTGTTTGATAAACTTTGAGAAAAACCAAAAAAATTAGTTAGTTTAATTTCCATGCTTGTAGTAGAAATTAAAATGAAAACCCAAAAAGATTTCTAGTTCTTCTTTTGCTTGTTGGGAGCTTTCCCGTGTAAATAGTTTTATTTTCTTTTCTTTCCTTTGGGGGTCGAGAAGACCGTATTGAAAATGCTTAGTGGCTCTTATATGCATGATTGTTTATTTAATTTAGAGCCCATATTACTTGTCTTCTCTCTTGAGTTGAATGCTTGCAGATTCCAGCTTAGTCCAATGCACGTGCACTCTTATTATTATACACATCGTTCGGTCGTGCAAGTGAAAGGCAATAATGACGATATATGATGGACTTATTGGGATGAGAAAAGCTGGTATGAACTCGACCTCTCTTGTTTTTGTAAATATGATGATTCATCGTTCTTGAGTCAGCTATTATGAAGTAAACATATTTGCAATGACATTAGATATTATAGTTACTTGTGCCATGCTTGATTAGCTATGAGTTATAATGGTTTACTTTGCGTGCCAACATGCTATTAGAATGATTATGATGTGATATGATGGGATGGTATCCTCCTTTAGATGAATTGAGTGACTCGACTTGGCACATGTTCACGCATGTAGTTGAATCAAATCAACATAGCCTTCATGATATTTATGTTCATGGTGGATTATATCCTACTCATACTTGTACTTGGTGTGAATTAATTTTAATGCATGTTTATGACTGTTGTCGCTCTCTCAGTTGGTCGCTTCCCAGTCTTTTGCTAGCCTTCACCTGTACTAAGCGGGAATACTGCTTGTGCATCCAAACTCCTTAAACCCCAAAGTTGTTCCATATGAGTCCACCATACCTTCCTATATGCGGTATTACCTGCCGTTCCAAGTAAATTTGTATGTGCCAAACTCCAAACCTTCAAATGAAATTCTGTTTTGTATGCTCGAGCAGCTCATGTTTCAACTAGGGCTGCCAATATCTTCCATGCTAGGTGGGTTATTCTCAAGAGGAGTGGACTCTGCTCCTCATTCACGAGAAAGGGCCGGTAACCGGGATGCCCAGTCCCATGATCCAAAAAGATCAATGCAAATCAAAATAATTAAACAAAACTCTCCCAGGGCTGTTGTATGTTGGAGGCACTCGTTGTTTCGAGCAAGCCATGGATTGATGCTTGTTGGTGGTTGGGGGAGTATAAACCTTTACCATTCTGTTTGGGAACTGCCTATAATGCATGTAGTATGGAAGATACAGCCATCTCATAGTTGTTGCGTTGACAGCAAAAGTATGCCGCTCAAAATGTTATTCAATCTCTATTTTAAAATCAAGTTCTGGCACCTCTGCAAATCCCTGCTTCCCTCTGCGAAGGGCCTATCTATTTACTTTTATGTTGAGTCATCATCCTTCTTATTAAAAGCACCATTTGAGAGCACCTTGTCATTTGCATTCATTATTATTGGTTTATATTGGGTATGACTTGACTGGATCTCTTTTACCATGAATTACAATGTTTAGTCAGTCCTTGATCTTTAAAGGTGCTCTGCATTTATGTTTTGCGGTCTCAGAAAGGGCTAGCAAGGTACCATTTTGTTATATCATGTTATGATTATTTTGAGAAAGTGTTGTCATCCGAGTTTTATTATTATGGCTCGCTAGCTGATTGTGTTATTGATATGAGTAATTGTGAGACCTATGTGTCATTGTGAGTATGGTTAGTTCATAATATTTGCTAAAACTTGAATGCTGGCTTTTCATGTTACAACAACAAGAGCAACAGAGTTTGTAAAAGTTTTTCTTTATCACTTTGAGTTTATCAACTGAATTGCTTGAGGACAAGCAAAGGTTTAAGCTTGGGGGAGTTGATACGTCTCCAACGTATCTACTTTTCCAAACACTTTTGCCCTTGTTTTGGACTCTAACTTGCATGATTTGAATGAAACTAACCCGGACTGACGTTGTTTTCAGCAGAACTGCCATGATGTTGTTTTATGTGTAGAAAAGAAAAGTTCTCGGAATGTCCTGGAAATCCACGGAGGCACTTTTTGAAATTAATAAGAATTTTTGGCGAAAGAATTAATGCCAGGGGTCCACGGCCTGTCCACGAGACAGGGGGCGCCCCCCTAGGGCACGCCCCCCTATCTCGTGGGCCCCCTAGACCTCCTCCGACCTCAACTCCAACTCCACATATTCCGTCTCGGGGAGAAAAAAATCAGGGAGAAAGTTTCATCGCGTTTTACGACACGAAGCCGCCGCCAAGCCCTAATCTCTCTCAGGAGGGCTGATCTGGAGTCCGTTCGGGGCTCCGGAGAGGGGGATTCGTCGCCATCGTCATCATCAACCATCCTCCATCACCAATTTCATGATGCTCACTGCCATGCGTGAGTAATTCCATCGTAGGCTTGCTGGACAGTGATGGGTTGGATGAGATTTAACATGTAATCAAGTTAGTTTTGTTAGGGTTTGATCCCTAGTATCCACTATGTTCTGAGATTGATGTTGCTATGACTTTGCTATGCTTAATGCTTGTCACTAGGGCCCGAGTGCCATGATTTCAGATCTGAACCTGTTATGTTTTCATGAATATATGTGTGTTCTTAATCCTATCTTGCAAGTCTATAGTCACCTATTATGTGTTATGGTCCGATAACCCCGAAGTGACAATAATCGGGATACTTCTCGGTGATGACCGTAGTTTGAGGAGTTCATGTATTCAATATGTGCTAGTGCTTTGTTTCGGTTCTCTATTAAAAGGAGGCCTTAATATCCCTTAGTTTCCGCTAGGACCCCGCTTCAACGGGAGTTTAGGACAAAAGATGTCATACAAGTTCTTTTCCATAAGCACGTATGACTATTTACAGAATACATGCCTACATTACATTGATGAATTGGAGCTAGTTCTATATCACCCTATGTTATAACTATTGCATGAGGAATCGCATTCGGCATAATTATCCATCACTGATCCATTGCTTACGAGCTTGTCACATATTGTTCTTTGCTTATTTACTTTTCCGTTGCTACTGTTACAACTACTACAAAAACCCAAAAACATTTATCTTTACTTCTGCTACCGTTACCTTTATTATCATACCACTTTTTCTACTAAATACTTTGCTGTAGATACTAAGTTATCCAGGTGTGGTTGAATTGACAACTCAACTGCTAATACTCAAGAATATTCTTTGGCTCCCCTTGTGTCGAATCAATAAATTTGGGTTGAATACTCTACCCTCGAAAGTTGTTGCGATCCCCTATACTTGTGGGTTATCAGGTCATCTCAAAAGTAATGTCTTAGACCATAGAAGAACTTTTTCTTTTGGTTGTATGTGAAACTAGGTGGTATGTAGTATTTAGCAACAATATAATTAGCATAGTTAGGATACCAAGCAGTATTATGGGAATCATTTATGGCAGCTAGTTGTTCATGAGGAAAAGCTATCACCAATAGGTAGTGGGTCATCAAGGATATTCTCTAACCTAGACAAGTTCTCAACTACGGGGTTCTCAGCTCCTTCCCTATCAATGATATGTAAATCAAATTCTTGAAGTAGGAGAACCCACCTAATGAGCCTAGGCTTAGCATCTTTCTCTTCCATAAGATATTTAATAGTAGCATGATTGGTGTGAACAATAAATTTAGAATCAACAATGTAAGATCTGAATTTGTCACAGGCAAACACAACTACTAAAAATTCCTTTTCAGTAGTAGTATAATTTCTTTGGGCACTGTCTAGAGTTTTGCCAGCATAATGAATAACATTTAGTTTCTTATCAACTCTTTGTCCTAGAACAAAACCAACAAGATAATCACTAGCATCACACATAATTTCAAAAGGCAAGTTCCAATCAGGTGGTTGAACAATAGGTGCAAAAGTTAAGGCTTTCTTAAGTGTTTCAAAGGCTTCTACACAATCATCATCAAAAACAAATGGAACAACCTTTTGTAAAAGATTTGTAAGAGGCCTAGAAATTTTAGAGAAGTCTTTAATAAACCTCCTATAGAAACCAACATGACCAAGGAAACTACGAATACCTTTGATATCTCTGGGACATGTCATTTTCTCAATTGCATCAACTTTAGCTTTATCCACCTCAATACCTCGTTCATAAATCTTATGACCCAAGACAATACCTTCATTAACCATAAAGTGGCACTTCTCCCAATTCAAGACAAGATTAGTTTGCTCACATCTCTGCAAAACTCGACCATGGTTGCTTAAGAAATCATCCAAAGAAGTTCCATAAACAGCAAAATCATCCATGAAAACCTCAACAATCTTTTCACAAAAATCAAAGAATATAGCAGTCATACATCTTTGAAAGGTAGTATGTGCATTGCATAAACCAAAAGGAATATGTCTATAAGCATAAGTTCCAAAAGGGCAAGTAAAGGTGGTTTTCTCTTGATCAGGTTGTGAAATAGGTATTGGAGAAAACCCAGAATATCCATCAAGGAACCAAAAGTGTGTGTGCTTTGATAACCTTTCTAACATTTGATCAATAAAAGGCAAGGGGTAATGATCTTTTCTAGTATCTTTGTTTAATTTTCTAAAATCAATTACCATCCTATAGCCAGTAACAATTCTTTGTGGAATAAGTTCATTTTTATCATTAGGAATAACGGTAATACCTCATTTCTTAGGGACACAATGAACATGACTTACCCATCTACTATCATCTATGGGATAGATTATACCTGCTTCCAGAAGCTTTAATATTTCAGTTCTTACTACTTCTTTCATCTTAGGATTCAAATGTCGTTGATGATCAACAACGGGTTTAGCATCGGGTTCCATATTAATCTTGTGCTGACAGAGAGTGGGACTAATGCCCTTAAGATCATCAAGAGTATATCCAATAGCAGCTCAGTGCTTTTTCAGAATTTTCAATAATCTTTCTTCTTCATGTTCTAAAAGGTTAACACTAATAATAACAAGATATATCTTTTCTCATCAAGATAAGCATATCAAAGTGTTTGGCAATTGTTTCAATTCTGATCAACTTTAGGTGGAGGAGGACCTCCTAGAGTTTCAATAGGCAAATTATGTTTGAGCAGAGGTCGTTGTTTGAAGAAAATTCTATCTATCTCATTTCTTTCATGCATATGCATATCATTCTCATGGTCTAGAAAATATTGTTCTAGCAGATCTGTAGGAGGCATGACAATAGAAGCAAGACCAATTATTTCATCCTTACTAGGTAATTATTTCTTGTGAGGTTGTCTATTAAACCTAGAAAAATTAAACTCATGAGACTCATCACCAAAACTAACACCGACGGTTTGTTTCTCACAATCTATTTTAGCATTAACGATGTTCAAGAAAGGTCTACCAAAGATAATGGGACAAAAGTCATCTTGTGGGGAACCAAGAACTCGAAAATCAATAGGGTATTTTAGTTTCCCACACAAGACTTCAACATCTCTAACAATCCCAAGCGGTGTGATGGTGTCTCTATTAGCAAGTTTAATAGTAACATCTATGTCTTCTATTCCAGCGGGTGCTATATCATTTGTAATTTCTTGGTATAAGGTAAAAAGAATAGCACTCGTGCTAGCACCTAAATCACATAAACCATGATAACAATGATCTCCTATTTTGACTAAGACAACAGGCATGCCAACAACATGTCTATGTTTATCTTTTTCATCGGGTTTGGCAATTCTAGCAGCTTCATCATAGAAGTAAATAACATGCCCATCAATATTTTCTACCAGGAGATCTTTAACCAAAGCAACACTAGGTTCTA
Organism: Aegilops speltoides; assembly: GCA_021437245.1. Classification (NCBI taxonomy): domain Eukaryota; kingdom Viridiplantae; phylum Streptophyta; class Magnoliopsida; order Poales; family Poaceae; genus Aegilops; species Aegilops speltoides. The sequence goes on along the minus strand of CM038141.1, from coordinate 308,778,200 downwards.
CTTTAATTTGTTCGGCAGGTTTAGGTGCTCTAATATGACTTTTGCGAACCACAGTTGAAACCTTAGCATGTTCCTTTATCCTAACAGGGAAAGGTGGTTTTTCAATATAAGCAGTAGGAACAACTGGATAAACATTGAAAATAATAGTTTCTTCTTTAGCTATGTCGGGTTCTTTAATTTATTCTTTAATAGGTGGGATATTTAAACCACTTCTCCTTAGGGACATCAACAAGAGTAGCAAATGATTCACAAAAGGAGGCTACTATCTTAGAGTCAAGTCCATATTTAGTGCTAAACTTGTGAAAAGCATCGGTATTCATAAAAGAAAACACAAACAAATTCAAGCTTAATACCTGACTCTTTACCTTCTTAGAGTTCCCAAAATTCAGAGTTGCGTTTAATTATTTCTAAAAGATCCCACCTGAATTCAATAGTCTTCTTCATAAAAGAACCAGTACAATAAGTATCGAGCATGGATCGATCATCATGAGAAAGCCGAGCATAAAAGTTCTGAATGATAATTTCTCTTGAGAGCTCATGATTGGGGCATGAATATAACATTTACTTAAGCCTCCCCCAAGATAGAGCGATACTTTCTCCTTCATGATGCCAAAAATTATATATATATAATTCCGATCACGGTAAACTAGATGCATACGATAATTTTTTTTGGTGAAATTCCAATTTCAATCGATTCCAATTCCAAGATCCAATATCATCGCATAGCCTATACCATGCCAATGCTTTTTCCCTTCAAAGATAAAGGTAAAACCTTCTTCTTAGCTTCATCTTCGGGCAAACCTGCAAGCTTAAATAATCCACAAATTTCATCCACATATATCAAGTGCATATCAAGATGTTCAGTTCCATTTCCTGCATAAGGATTAGCTAGCAGTTGTTCGGAATTTCATAACCAATATTTACAGTAGGTGTTGTAGGTTAAGGGGAAACTACTTGTGGTTCCGATCAAGGTGAAGATACCCCAAACAAACCCCTCAATGGTTTATTCTCCATAGTAACAAGGTACAATAAATTTCAGCACGTAGTAATAATTTTCCTTACCAATTTCCACCTACCAAGAGCGTTTCACTCCCCAGTAACGGCGCTAGAAATGAGACTTGATGACCCACAAGTATAGGGCATCAATTGTATTCCTTTTGATAAGTAAGTGTGTCGAACCCAACGAGGAGCAGAAGGAAATGACAAGTGGTTTTCAGCAAGGTAATGTCTGCAAACACTGAAATTGTAGGTAACAAGTTGTTTGATAGCAAGATAATTTGTAACAAGCAAGTAATGGTAATGGTAACAAAAGTGAAGCAAGCTAGCCCAATCCTTTTGAGGAAAAGGACAGGCCAAAATGGTCTCTTATGATAAGCAAAGCGTTCTTGAGGGTACATGGGAATTTCATCATGTTGGTTTGATTTGTGTTCTCTACTTTGATAATTTGATATGTGGGTGGATCGATGCCTAGGTGCTGTTCTTACTTGAACAAACCTCCTACTTATGATTAACCCCCTTGCAAGCATCCGCAACTATGAGAAAAGTATTAAGATAAAATCTAACCATAGCATTAAACTTTTGGATCCAAATCGGTCCCTCGCGAAGTAGCGCATAAACTAGGGTTTAAGCTTCTGTCACTCTAGCAACCCATCATCTAATAACTACTCCACAATGCATTCCCTTAGGCCCAAATATGGTGAAGTGCCATGTAGTCGACGTTCACATGACACCACAAAGGGAATCACAACATACATATCACCAAAATATCAAACACATATCAAGTTCACATGATTACTTGCAACATGACTTCTCCCGTGACCTCAAGAAAAAAAGTAACTACTCACAAATAATAATCATGCTCAAGATCAGAGGGGTATTAAATAGCATAATGTATCTTAACATATAATATTTCACCAAATAAACCATATAGTAGTCAACTACAAGATGTAATCAACACTACTAGTCACCCACAAGCACCAGTCTAAGGTTTTGGAACATAGATTGAACACAAGAGATCAACTAGGGTTTGAGAGGAGATGGTGTTGTTGAAGATGTTGATGGAGATGGCTGTGACACCCGGGTATTTAGGCTACAGTAATCCCCTGTTAATGATGCCACGTCACCTTGATTACTGTTGCTAATCTCGCGTTAGTTCAGAACCGTATCAAATTTAAATCCTAAATAAGTCAAACGACAAAAGTTTTAAATATTAAAATTAAAATGTTCGGGCTATGTCAATTATTGCATCGGTAATTATGGTGAAGTAAACACAATTTTATAAAATGCCTAAATACTTTTAAATGAATTAAAACAGAAAAGAAATAATGAAAGAAAATACAAAGGTTAAAAGAAAAAAAAGAAAAACAAAGACTAACAAAAAAGGAAGACCCAGACCCTACTGGCCCGACTATCGGCCGGCCAGCCCAGTTGGCCCAGCCGCCGCCCCCCACTCTCTCCATAACCCCGAAACCCTAGCACCCACTCCCCCACTTCCCCACCCCCCACACGCGCTACACTCCCTCCCCCGATTCCCCTGGATCGGGATCGACCCCTCCCACGCTCCCCTCACGCCCACTCCTCTCTCGCTACAAGCAGGCGCCCTGCGCCGATTAGCGCCGACCCGTCGCCTCTCGGACCCTCCTCGCCGGACTCTCTCCGCGCCAAGCGCCGCCCCTCCTGCCCTCCTCGCAGCTCCTCCCTCGTCGACCGGGCGCCTATTGACGCCGACGCCTCGCCACTTCCTGCACGTCGACGCCGACGCCAGTCGCAGGAGCTCCCTCGTCGGCCTGCTTCTTCCTCCTCGCCGGCCTGCTACCCCTCCACCGCGACGTCCTCGACCGCCTCCCCGAGCCCGCTGCCAAGCCCTACTGTCGCATTGTGAGGTCCTTTGCCGATTCCCCCCCATTTTTCTGGATCGAGCCGTTACCGTAATCACCGAGGCCGCCATGGTGAACCTTGTGTTCGTCTGTGTCGATGCGCTGCTCGATCGCGCCACACGGCACCTTCCCTGCGCACACTGCACACGTGCGCGCATGCCCTCGCGCCTCTCGCCCATGGCTGCGCCCTTGCCGTTGTGCAGGGCCGCCCCTGCTGCCCGACGCACCTCGCCGCCGGCTACGACGCCCCGGCGCCTCCACTGGCCTGGGCTGGCGCCCGAACGGGTTAAGGCCCAGCGCCCGTTAGCCCTTATGCCCGCTCCGCCCCGCTAGGCCCCCTGGGGCCTATGACAAAGGGGGCCCGCCCCCTAAACGTTTTATAAAGAAAAGGAATAAAAAAATAGTTAATTAATTAATTACTTAATTAATTAACTTAATTAGATCGGTTAAATTAACCTAATCACTAATTTAAATTAACTAATCCTGTTAGTTAGCCTTAGTGTATGACAGGTGGGTCCCATAGGACCCACATGCCAGGTTTGACTCTGGTCAACTAGGTTTGACCGGCTGACGTCATGGTGATGTCATGCTGACATCACCTTTCACTATTCTGGATAATGTTCGATTTTAATAATTAAATAAATTCCAAAAATGCTTAAAAACTTTAGAAAATCATATAAAATAATCCGTAACTCGGATGAAAATACTTTGTACATGAAAGTTGCTCGTAAGCAGACGAGGCGAATCTGGATACGCAATTGATCGCCCGCCACACATCCCTAGCATAGCAAACCTGCAACATTTCACCTCCGGTTCATCTGTCTGAAAACGCGAAACACCGGGAATACTTTCCCGGATGTTTCCCCTTTCACCGGTATCACCTACCACCGCATTAGGGCACACCGAACACCGCGTATTGTCTTGTTACGCTTTGTGATGCTTTGATTGCTCTATTATTTATTGTGTTCCCTCTCCGTTACTTCTTTCCAATAGACCCCGAGACTGCCGGCGACCCCCAGTTCGACTACGAAGTTGACGAACCCTCCTTGCCAGAGCAACCAGGCAAGCCCTCCCCCCCTTGATCACCAGATATCGCCTATTCTCCTCTATACTGCTTGCATTAGAGTAGTGTAGCATGTTACTGCTTTTCGTTGATCCTATTCTGATGCATAGCCTGACATTGTTGCTACATCTGTTGATACCTTACCTGCAATCCTAAATACTTAGTATAGGATGCTAGTTTACCATCATTGGCCCTACATTCTTGTCGATCGCCTTGCTATACTATTGGGCGTGATCACTCGGGAGGTGATCACGGTATATACTATACATACATACATACTATACAGATGGTGACTAAAGTCGGGTCACTCGATGAGTACCCGCAAGTGATTACGATGAGGGGCTGAAAGGACAGTGGCTCCATCCGGTAGAGGTGGGCTGGGTTCCCGACGGCCCCGATCGTTACTTTTGTGGCGGAGCGGCAGGCAGGTTGAGACCACCTAGGAGGCAGTGGGCTGGCCTGTTCGGCGTTCGCGGATAATTAACACGCTTAACGAGATTTTGGTATTTGATCTGAGTCTGGCCATTTGGTCTATACGCACTAACCATCTACGTGGGAGTAGTTATGGGTATCCCGACGTCGTGGTATCGGCCAAGCCTTCGTGGCGCTTAGCGATCGGCGGCGGCGCCGGATTGATCTGCGTTAACGCAACTTCCTTTGTAATGGAGGTTGCTAGGTCTGTTTCCGGCCGCCCTCGCAACGTGCAGGTGTGCATTGGGCGATGGGCCCGGACCCTGGCGCTTAGGTTTAGACCGGCGTCTGGCCTCTCTGTTGTGCCTAGGTGGGGCTGCGGCGTGTTGATCTTCGAGGCGGGCATGACCCAGAAAGTGTGTCCGGCCAAATGGGATCAAGCGTGTTGGGTTATGTGGTGCACCCGCAGGAAGTTAATCTATTGAATAGCCGTGATCTTGATAATGGACGACTTGGAGTTGTACCTTGACCTTATGACAACTAGAACCGGATACTTAATAAAACACACCCTTCCAAGTTCCACAGACAACCCGGTGATCGCTTTTCCACAGGGCAACGAGGACAGGATCGCCGGGTAGGATTATGCTATGCGATGCTACTAGAGATGCTACTTGGAGATGTTTCTTGGAGATGCTACTTGGAGGTGCTACTTGGAGGACTTCAACCTACTCTCTTCTACATGCTGCAAGACGGAGGCTGCCAGAAGCGTAGTCTTGACAGGATTAGCTATCCCCTCTTATTCGGCATTCGCAGATTCGGTCCTCGATATGGCCCTTTACACATATACACATGCATATGTAGTGTAGCTCCTTGCTTGCAGTACTTTGGATGAGTACTCACGGTTGCTTTCTCCCCTTTTCCCTTTCCCTTCTTTACGGTTGTCGCAACCAGATGTTGGAACCAGAGGCGACGCCACCGTCGATGGCGACTACTACACTGGAGGTGCCTACTACTACGTGCAGCCCGGCGGCGACCAGGAGTAGTTAGGAGGATCGAGCAGGAGGCTGCGCCTCTTCGATCTGTATCCCGGTTTGTGCTAGCCTTCTTAAGGCAAACTTGTTTAACTTATGTCTCGTACTCAGATATTGTTGCTTCCGTGACTTCGTCTATGATCGAGCACTTGTATTCGAGCCCTTGAGGCCCCTGGCTTGTATTATGATGCTTGTATGACTTATTTATGTTTTTAGAGTTGTGTTGTGATATCTTCCCGTGAGTCCCTGATCTTGATCGTACACGTTTGCGTGCATGATTAGTGTACGATTGAATCGGGGGCGTCACAATGGCCCTCCCAAAGATGGGAGAGTTGTTGGTGATGACGATGACGATGATTTCCCCCTCCGGGAAGGAAGTTCCCCCGGCGGAATCGCTCCGCCAAAGGGCAAAAGTGCTCCTACCCAAGTTCCGCCTTGAGATGGCGGTGCTGCGTCCCGATAGTCCTCTGCTTTTTTTCTAGGTCAAAATGACTTATCTACCAAAAGAGAGGCACCGGAGGTGGGCTGACGAGTGCACAACCCACTAGGACGCGGCTGGGCTCCCTGGCGCGCCCAGGTGGGTTGTGCCCACCTGGTGGCCCCCTCTGGTAGTTATTTGCTCCAAAAATTATTAAATAATCCATAAAAAAAATATCCGTGAAGTTTTAGCTGATTTGGAGTTGTGCAGAATAGGTAGATGTGATGTGCTATTTGAGGTCCAGAATTCCAGTTACCGGTATTCTCCCTCTTTGTGTAAACCTTCCAAATTATGAGAGAAAAGTCATTAGAATTACTCCCAAAAGCATTATTATGCATAAAAACATTATAAATAACAGTAGGAAAACATGATGCAAAATGGACGTATCAAATAGTTGGGTTAAACTTGACGAGCCTAGCATGTACAAACATGGTCTCAGAACACTGGAGACCGAAAGGTTGAACATGAATCATATAGTAGATATGATCAACATAAAGATGTTCACCATTGAAGACTCCTCCATCTCACATGATGATCGCACATGGTTTAGTTGATTTGGATCATGTATCACTTAGACAACTTGAGGGATGTTGATTTAAGTGTGAGTTCATTAGTAATTTGATTAATTGAACTAAAATATATCATGAACATAGTCAAAATGTTTTTGCAAATTATGTTTTAGATCAATAGCTCCCTATGTAGCTCCCCATTTTTGATATGTTCCTAGAGATAACTAAGTTGAAAGATGATCGTAGCAATAATGCGGATTGGGTCCGTGATCTGACGATTATCCTCATTGCTGCATAGAAGAATGTCCTTGATGTACCGCTAGGTGAAGGACCTGAAGCAGGATCTAATGCGGATGTTATGAACGTGTGGCAGGCTCGATCTGATGACTACTTGATAATTAGGTGTGCCATGCTTTACGGCTTGGAACCGGGACTTCAAAAGCGTTTTGAACTCCACGCAGCATATGAGATGTTCCAAGAGCTAAAATTGATATTTCAAGCTAATGACCGGCTTGAGAGATATGAAGTCTCCAACAAGTTCTTTAGCTGTAAAATGGAGGAGAACAGTTCTGTCAGTGAACACATACTCAGAATGTCTGGGTATCACAACCACTTGACTCAGCTGGGAATTGAGCTCCCATATGAGTGTGTTATTGATAGAGTTCTTCAATAACTGTCACCAAGCTACAAAGGCTTCATGATGAGCTATAATATGCAAGGAATGACGAAAATGATTTCCGAGCTCTTCGCAATGCTGAAATCGGCGAAGGTGGAAATGAAGAAAGAGCAACAAGTGTTGTTCGTTAAGACCACTAGTTTCAAGAAAAAGGGCAAGGGAAAGAAAGGGAACTTCAAAAAGAACAGCAAGCAAGTTGCCTCTCCCATGAAGAAACCCAATGCTGGACCCAAGTCTGAGACTAAGTGCTTATACTGCAAGGGTAATGATCACTGGAAGCGGAACTGCACCAAATACTTGGCGGATCAGAAGGATGGCAAAGTGAAAAAAGGTATATTTGATATGGATGTTATTGAGGTGTTCCTTGCTAATGCTCGTAGTAGCACCTGGGTATTTGATACTTGTTCGGTTGCTCATATTTGTAACTCGAAACAGGAGTTGCGAAATAAAAAAAGATTGGCTAAGGACGAGGTGACGATGCGCATTGGAAATGGTCCAAGGTTGATGTGATCGCCGTCGGCACTCTGCCTCTACATCTACCTTTAGGATTAGTTTTAGACCTCAATAATTATTATTTGGTGCCAGCGTTGAGCATGAACATTATATCTGGATTTTGTTTATTGCGAGACGGTTATTCATTTAACTCAGAGAATAATGGTTGTTCTATTTATATAAGTAACATATTTTGTGGTCATGCACCCTTAGTGAATGGTCTATTCTTGTTGAATCTCGATTGTAGTGATACACATATTCATAATATTGATGCCAAAAGATGCAAAGTTGATAATGATAGTGCAACATACTTGTGGCACTATCATTTAGGTCATAATGGTGTGAAGCGCATGAATAAACTCCATGCGGATGGACTTTTGGAATCACTTGATTACGAATCATTTGATACTTGCAAACCATGCCTCATGGGCAAGATGACTAAAACTCCATTCTCTAGAACAGTGGAGCGTCCTAATGACTTACTGGAAATAATACATACCGATGTATGCGGTCCGGTGATTGTTGAAGCACGCGGCGGGTATCGTTATTTTCTAATCTTCACAGATGATTTGAGTAGGTATGGGTATATCTACTTGATGAAACATAAGTCTGAAACACTTGAAAAGTTCAAAGAATTTCAGAATGAAGTGGAGAATCATCGTAACAAGAAAATAAAGTTTCATCTATCAGATCACGGAGGCGAATATTTGAGTTACAAGTTTGGCCTTCATTTAAGACAATGTGGACTTGTTTCACAACTCACGCCACATGGAACACCACAACATAATGGTGTATCCGAACATCGTAACCGTACTTTATTAGATATGGTGCATTATATGATGTCTCTTACCGATTTTCCACTATCATTTTGGGCTTATGCACTAGAGACAACCGCATTCATGTTAAACAAGGAACCGTCTAAATCTGTTGAGAGAACACCGTATGAACTATGGTTTGGCAAGAAACCTAAGCTGTCGTTTCTTAAAGTTTGGGGATGCAACGCTTATGTCAAAAGGCTTTAGCCTGATAAGCTCAAACCCAAAGCAAAGAAGTGCGTCTTCATAGTATACACGAAAGAAACTATTGGGTATACCTTCACCATAGATCCGAAGGCAAAAACTTTGTTGCTAAGAATGGGTCCTTTCTAGAGAAGGAGTTTCTCTCGAAAGAAGTGAGTGAGAGGAAAGTAGAACTTGATGAGGTAATTGTACCTTCTCTCGAATTGGAAAGTAGCACATCAGACAAAACCATTTCCGTGATGCCTACACCAACTAGAGAGGAAGCTAACGATGATGATCATGAAACTTCAGATCAAGTTACTACTGAAACTCATAGGTCGACTAGAATGCGCACCGCACCCAAGTGGTATAGTAATCCTGTCCTAGAAGTCATGTTGTTAAACAACGGCGAGCCTGCGAACTATGAAGAAGCTATGATGAGCCCAGACTCTGACAAATGGCATGAGGCCATGCAATCTGAGATAGGATCCATGTATGAGAACAAAGTGTGGACTTTGGTGGACTTGCTCGATGATCGGCAAGCCATTGAGAATAAATGGATCTTCAAGAGGAATACAGACGTTGATGGTAATATCACTGTCTACAAAGCTCAACTTGTAGCAAAAGGTGTTCGACAAGTTCAAGGGGTTGACTACGATGAGACTTTTTCACCCATAGCAATGCCTAAGTCTGTCCAAATCATGTTAGCAATTGCAGCATTTTATGACTATGAAATCTGGCAAATGGATGTCAAAATTGCATTCCTTAATGGATTTCTTAAGGAAGAGTTGTATATGATGCAACCGGAAGGTTTTGTCGATCCTAAAGGTGCTAACAAAGTGTGAAAGCTCCAATGATCCATCTATGGACTGGTGCACGCATCTCGGAGTTGCAATATATGCTTTGATGATGTGATCAAAGCATTTGGTTTTATACAGACTTACGGTGAAGCCTGTATTTATTAGAAAGTGAGTGGGAGCTCTGTAGCATTTTTGATATCATATGTGGATGACATATTGCAAACTGGAAATGATATAGAATTTCTGGATAGCATAAAAAGGATATTTGAATAAGAATTTTTTAGTGAAAGACCTCAATGAAGCTGCTTACATATTGGGCATAAAGATCTATAGGGATAGATCGAGACGCTTAATAGGACTTTCACAAAGCACATACCTTGACAAAGTTTTGAAGAAGTTCAAAATGGACTAGTCAAAGAAAGGGTTCTTGCCTGTGTTGCAAGGTGTGAAATTGAGTCGGACTCAAAGTCCGACCACGGCAGAAGATAGAGAGAGAATGAAAGTCATTTCATCTGCCTCAGTCATAGGTTCTATAATGTATTCCATGCTCTGTACCAGACCTGATGTGTGCCTTGCCATAAGTTTGGCAGGGAGGTACCAACGTAATCCAGGATTGGATCACTGGACAGCGGTCAAAACATCCTGAAGTACCTGAAAAGGACCAAAGATATGTTCCTATTTTATGGAGGTGACTGATATGTCTCCAATGTATCTATAACTTTTTATTGTTCCATGCTATTATATTACCCGTTTTGGATGTTTATGGGCTTTACTTTACACATTTATATTATTTTTGGGACTAACCTATTAACCGGGGGCCCAGCCCATATTGTTGTTTTCTTGCCTATTTCAGTGTTTCGAAGAAAAGGAATATCAAACGGAGTCCAAACGGAATGAAACCTTCGGAAAAGTTATTTTTGGAACAGAAGCAATCTAGGGAACTTGGAGTGCAAGCAAGGGAAGCTTCAAGGAAGCCACGAGATAGGAGGGCGCGCTCTCTACTCTCGTGGGCCCCTCATGGCTCCCTCGACCGACTTCTTTCACCTATATATTCCCATATACCCTAAGACCATCGAAAAACAAGATAGATCAGGAGTTCCGCCGCCGCAAGCCTCTGTAGCCACCAAAAACCTCTTGGGAGCCCGTTCCGGCACCCTACCGGAGGGGAGATCCTTCACCGGTGGCCATCTTCATCATCCCGACGCTCTCCATGATGAGGAGGGAGTAGTTCACCCTCGGGGCTGAGGGTATGTACCAGTAGCTATGTGTTTGATCTCTCTCTCTCTCTCGTGTTCTCTCTATGGCACGATCTTGATGTATCGCGAGCTTTTCTATTATAGTTGGATCTTATGATGTTTCTCCCCCTCTACTCTCTTGTAATGGATTGAGATTTCCCTTTGAAGTTATCTTATCGGATTGAGTCTTTAAGGATTTGAGAACACTTGATGTATGTCTTGCCGTGCTTATCTGTGGTGACAATGGGATATCACGTGATCCACTTGATGTATGTTTTGGTGATCGACTTGTGGGTTCTGCCCATGAACCTATCCATAGGAGTTGGCACACGTTTTCATCTTGACTCTCCGGTAGAAACTTTGGGGCACTCTTTGAATTACTTTGTGTTGGTTGAATAGATGAATCTGAGATTGTGTGATGCATATCGTATAATCATGCCCACTGATACTTGAGGTGACAATGGAGTATCTAGGTGACATTAGGGTTTTGGTTGATTTGTGTCTTAAGGTGTTATTCTAGTATGAACTCTATGATAGATTGAACTGAAAGAATAGCTTCATGTTATTTTACTACGGACTCTTGAATAGATCGAGCAGAAAGAATAACTTTGAGGTGGTTTCGTACCCTACCATAATCTCTTCATTTGTTCTCTACTATTAGTGGCTTTGGAGTGACTCTTTGTTGCATGTTGAGGGTAGTTATATGATCCAATTATGTTATTATTTTTGAGAGAACTTGCACTAGTGAAAGTATGAACCCTGGGCCTTGTTTCCTACCATTGCAATACCGTTTACGCTCACTTTTATCATTAGTTACCTTGTTGTTTTTATAATTTCAGATTACAAAAACCTATATCTACTATCCATATTGCACTTGTATCACCATCTCTTCGCCGAACTAGTGCACCTATACAATCTACCATTGTATTGGGTGTGTTGGGGACACAAGAGACTCTTTGTTATTTGGTTGCAGGGTTGTTTGAGAGAGACTATCTTCATCCTACGCCTCCCATGGATTGATAAACCTTAGGTCATCCACTTGAGGGAAATTTACTACTGTCCAACAAACCTCTGCACTTGGAGGCCCAACAACGTCTACAAGAAGGAGGTTGTGTAGTAGACATCAAGCTCTTTTCTGGCGACGTTGCCGGGGAGGTGAGTGCTTGAAGGTATATCTTTAGATCTTGCAATCGAATCTTTTCGTTTCTTGTTTTATCACTAGTTTAGTTTATAAAAGAAAACTAATAAAAAATGGAGTTAAGTTTGTCTCATACTCTTCATCTTTTCAATATCTTTCGTGAGTATGATGAAAAGGAAAATTGTGCTCAAGTGCTAGAAGAAGAAGTCTATAAAATACTTGATACTAAATCTTTGAATGATGAGCATGATTTCAATGATGTTAGTATGAACTCTTTGAATATCCATAGTACTAATGATGATTGCACTAGTTATGACGAAAATATCTCTTATAAGCATGTCGATTTTTGTGGAGTAGATTGGGTTTGCAAGTACACACCAAATATGTAAAATAGATATTGCAAGAGGCATAAGTATTTAGAAACTAAAGGGTTGCAAGAAAGGCTTAATGTTAGTGCTGAAAATTTAAAATATCTCTGCCTTACTTGTGAACTTTGCAATGAGCAGGGTCATTTAAATCTCCGATGCAAATTGTTTCATGATCAAATCATGTCCAAAAATTGTGATGACTTGATTTCCCTTGCGCATCATAATGAACTTAGTTTGCTTTTGGGTTATGAAGAATTGAAACGTGCAACTAAGCTTATTCAAGAATTTAACCTTGAGGAATTACTTGATATTCGTCTAGAAGAAATTTATATGTATTGTGCGGTGAATTGCATTGAAAATCCTTATATTGCCAATTACCTAAAGAAAAGAAAGCACATAGAAGATGAAGAGAATACTAATGAAAGGGGAGAGACTTCCCAATATCCTCCTATTATTTCTTATGATCAATCAGGTAACAAGGAGGAGCTTTCTATTCAACCAATCTTATCAATAAGGAGCTCAAAGAAGAGGGTTGAACCCACACATAATGTGAATAAGAAAAAGAAAAGAAGGAGCAACAAAGGTAAAAGGGTATTCCTCCCAAATGAAGTTACTCCTACTACTCAATGTGATGATGATAATTGCTATACTATTGGTGCTATCCATACTATTAATGATGAGAGTGATTATGCTTATGATATGAAAGGGCCCAAGCTTGGGGAAGCTATGTTTGGTGAGGATGACATATTTGAGAATATATTTGCTGAAATTAATGTTTTTCCCAAGCTTGGGGATGCTATGTTCAATGAAGATGATATTTTTAGCATCCCAAGTTTTGATACGCAAAGTTTTTATGATGATAGCATGCCTCTTACTTATGATGATTATATTGATGAAAGTGGGTTTGGAAGAGTGTCAACTTTAGGATGTAGTGATCCCACTATTTTGGTGGATGTTGAATCTTATTGTGATGAATATGAAAGTGGAATCGGAAGAGTGTCAAATTTATTTAGTGATGATTCCACTATCTTGGAAGAGGTTTCAATGGATAATGATGAGAACGAAGTTGCTACTTATGATGATTATTGTGATGAAACTTATGCTATAAAAAGTAGTGATGATTATATTTATAAAACTTGTCATGATTATGATTACCCTTTTTCTGAACATTACTCTTTTAATGTGGAAACAATTTATAGTATTCTAGTCTCTTATGATACTCCCACTATTCCGAATGAGAAGGATTTTGCTTATGTGGAGAGTAGTAAATTTTCTACGCTTGTAGATCATAAAAAGAATGCTTTAGGTGCTGGTTATATTGTTGAATTCATTCATGATGCTACTAAAAATTATTATGAGGGAGGAACATATGCTTGTAGGAATTGCAAAAATATTATGTTTCCTCCCTATGTGTTGAAAATCTTGAAGCTATGCTTATTTTACCTTCCTATGCTAGTTGATTATTGTTCCCATAAGTTGTTTGCTCACAAAATACCTATGCATAGGAAGTGGGTTAGGCTTAAATGTGCTAGTAATATGCTTCATGATGCTCCCGTTATGTTTCAATTCTTATCTTCTATGTGAGCATCATTGTCATCATCATGCCTAGCTAGGGGCGTTAAACGATAGCGCTAGTTGGGAGGCAACCCAATTTTATTTTAGTTTCTTTGTTTTTGTTTCTGTTTAGTAATAAATTTTGCATCTACCTTCTGTTTAGATGTGTTTTAATGTTTTAATTAGTGTTTGTGCCAAGTAGAACCTATAGGATAACCTATGGTGATAGTTAATTTGATTCTGCTGAAAAACAGAAACTTTGCACGCACGAAATTAGTTTTGTTAATTCACAGAAATGCACTTTTGCGCTGATTCTTTTTGCTGTAGATTAGTAGACAAATTTCCCAGGACTTCCTATTTTGGTAGGATGTTTAGAGTTCCATAAGTATTCGGCGGTTACATATTACTACAGACTGTTCTGTTTTTGACAGATTCTGTTTTTCGTGTGTTGTTTGCTTATTTTGATACATCTATGGCTAGTATTAGGTGGTATGAACCATAGAGAACTTGAAATACAGTAGGTTTAACACCAATATAAATAAATAATGAGTTCACTACAGTACTTTATGTGGTGGTTTTGCTTTCTTTCACTAACGGAGCTTATGATATTTCCTGTTGAGTTTTGTGTTGTGAAGTTTTCAAGGTTTGGGTAAAGATTTGATGGACTATGGAATAAGGAGTGGCAAGAGCCTAAGTTTGGGGATGCCCATGGCACCCCAAGATATTAAATAATATCCAAAAGCCTAAGCTTGGGGATGCCCCCGGAAGGCATCCCCTCTTTCGTCTTCGTTTATCGGTAACTTTACTTGGAGCTACATTTTTATTCGCCACATGATATGTGTTTTGCTTGGAGCGTCTTGTATGATATTAGTTTTTGCTTTTAATTTTCCACAATCATCCTTGATGTACACACCTTTTGGGAGAAGCCCACTTTATTGGAATTTATTAGAATACTCTATGTGCTTCACTTATATCTTTTGAGCTAGAGAGTTTTTGCTCTAGTGCTTCACTTATATCTTTTAGAGCACGGCGGTGGCTTAATTTTGTAGAAATTGCTAGTCTCTCATGCTTCACTTATATTATTTTGAGAGTCTCTTAGAACAGCATGGTATTTGCTATGGTTATAAAATTGGTCCTAGAATGGTAGGCATCCATGTTGGGTATAATAAAAACTATCATAGAAAGTGAATTGGATGCTATGATCAATTTGATGCTTGATAATTGTTTTGAGATATTAGGATGGTGATATTAGAGTCATGATAGTTGGGTGATTATGAATTTAAAGAATGCTTGTGTTGAAGTTTGTGATTCCTGTAGCATGCACGTATGGTGAACCGCTTTGTGATGAAGTTGGAGCACAATTTTATTTATTGATTGTCTTCCTTCTGAGTGGCGGTCGGGGACGAGTGATGGCCTTTTCCTACCAATCTATCCCCCTAGGAGCATGCACGTAGTACTTTGTTTTCAATGACTTGTAGATTTTTGCAATAACTACATGAGTTCTTTATGACTGATGTTGAGTCCATGGATTATACGCACTCTCACCCTTCCACCATTGCTAGCCTCTCTTGTGACGCGCAACTTTCGTCGGTACCATACACTTACCATATACCTACCTCAAAACATCCACCATACCTACCTATTATGGCATTTCCATAGCCATTCCGAGATATATTGCCATGCAACTTTCCACCGTTCCGTTTATATGACACGCATCATCATTGTCATATTTCTCTTTGCATGATCATGTAGTTGACATCGTATTTGTGGCAAGGCCACCTTCATAATTTTCATACATGTAGCTCTTGATTCATTGCATATCCCGGTACACCGCCGGAGGCATTCATATAGAGTCATATCTTGTTTAAGTATTGAGTTGTAATCTTGAGTTGTAAGTAAATAAAAGTGTGATGATCTTCATTATTAGAGCATTGTCCCAGTGAGGAAAGGATGATGGAGACTATGATTCCCCCACAAGTCGGAATGAGACTTCGGACTTTATAAAAAAAGAAAAAAAGGCCAAATAAAAAAGGAAAAGGCCCAAAAAAGAAAAAGAAAGAAAAGGAAAAAAAAAGAAAAAGGAAAAAAAAGAAGAAAAGAAAAAAATGAGAGAAAGAGAGAAGGGACAATGCTACTATCCTCTTTACCACACTTGTGCTTCAAAGTAGCACCATGATCTTCATGATAGAGAGTCTCGTATGTTGTCACTTTCATATACTAGTGGGAATCTTCATTATAGAACTTGGCTTGTATATTCCAATGATGGGCTTCCTCAAAGTGCCCTAGGTCTTCATGAGCAAGCGAGTTGGATGCACACCCACTTAGTTTCTTTTATTGAGCTTTCATACATTTATAGCTCTAGTGCATCCGTTGCATGGCAATCCCTACTCACTCACATTGATATCTATTAATGGGCATCTCCATAGCCCGTTGATACGCCTAGTTGATGTGAGACTATCTTCTCCCTTTTTGTCTTCTCCACAACCACCATTCTATTCCACATATAGTGTTATGTCCATGGCTCACGCTCATGTATTGTGTGAAATTTGAAAAAGTTTGAGATTAGTAAAGCATCAAACAATTGCTTGGCTTGTCATCGGGGTTGTGCATGCTTAAATACTTTGTGTGAGGAAGATAGAACAATAGCTAGACTATATGATTTTGTAGGGATAACTTTCTTTGGCATGTTATTTTGAGAAGACATGATTACTTGATTAAGTATGCTTGAAGTATTACTATTTTTTATGTCAATATGAAATTTTATTTTGAATCATTTGGATCTGAACATTCATGCCACAATAAAGAAAATTACATTGAGAATTATGCTAGGTAGCATTCCACATCAAAAATTCTATTTTTAACAATTACCTACTCGAGGACGAGCAAGAATTAAGCTTGGGGATGCTTGATATGTCTCCAACATATCTATAATTTTTTATTGTTCCATGCTATTATATTACCCGTTTTGGATGTTTATGGGCTTTACTTTACACATTTGTATTATTTTTGGGACTAACCTATTAACCGGAGGCCCAGCCCATATTGCTGTTTTCTTGCCTATTTCAGTGTTTCGAAGAAAAGGAATATCAAACGGAGTCCAAACGGAATGAAACCTTCGGAAAAGTTATTTTTGGAAAAGAAGAAATCCAAGGAACTTGGAGTGCAAGCCAAGGAAGCTTCGAGGAGGCCACAAGATAGGGGGCGCGCCCACCCCCCTGGGCGTGCCCTCCACTCTCGTGGGCCCCTAGTGGCTCCCCCGACCGACTTCTTTCGCCTATACATTCCCATATACCCTAAAACCATCGAAAAACAAGATAGATCGGGAGTTCCGCCGCCGCAAGCCTCTGTAGCCACCAAAAACCTCTCGGGAGCCTGTTCCGGCACCCTGTCAGAGGGGGGATCCCTCACCGGTGGCCATCTTCATCATCGCGGTGCTCTCCATGACGAGGAGAGAGTAGTTCACCCTCGGGGCTGAGGGTATGTACCAGTAGCTATGTGTTTGATCTCTCTCTCTCTCTCGTGTTCTCTCTATGGCACGATCTTGATGTATCGCGAGCTTTGCTATTATAGTTGGATCTTATGATGTTTCTCCCCCTCTACTCTCTTGTAATGGATTGAGTTTTCCCTTTGAAGTTATCTTATCGGATTGAGTCTTTAAGGATTTGAGAACACTTGATGTATGTCTTGTCGTGCTTATCTGTGGTGACAATGGGATATCATGTGATCGACTTGATGTATGTTTTTGTGATCAACTTGTGGGTTCTGCCCATGAACCTATGCATAGGGGTTGGCACACATTTTCGTCTTGACTCATCGGTAGAAACTTTGGGGAACTCTTTGAAGTACTTTGTGTTGATTGAATAGATGATTGTGTGATGCATATCATATAATCATGCCCACGGATACTTGAGGTGACAATGGAGTATCTAGGGGGCATTAGGGTTTTGGTTGATTTGTGTCTTAAGGTGTTATTCTAGTATGAACTCTATGATAGATTGAATGGAAAGAATAGCTTCGTGTTTTGAACCCTACCATAATCTCTTCGTTTGTTCTCCGCTGTTAGTGGCTTTGGAGTGACTCTATGTTGCATGTTGAGGGATAGTTATATGATCCAATTATGTTATTATTGTTGAGAGAACTTGCACTAGTGAAAGTATGAACCCTAGGCCTTGTTTCCTACCATTGCAATACCGTTTACACTCACTTTTATCATTAGTTACCTTGCTGTTTTTATAATTTTAGATTACAAAAACCTATATCTACTATCCATATTGCACTTGTATCACCATCTCTTCGCCAAACTAGTGCACCTATACAATCTACCATTGTATTGGGTGTGTTGGGGACACAAGAGACTCTTTGTTATTTGGTTGCAGGGTTGTTTGAGAGAGACCATCTTCATCCTACGCCTCCCACGGATTGATAAACCTTAAGTCATCCACTTGAGGGAAATTTGCTACTGTCCTACAAACCTCTGCACTTGGAGGCCCAACAACGTCTACGAGAAGAAGGTTGTGTAGTAGCCATCAGTGACGAAGAGCTCGTTGTAAAAGGTTACGTCGATGCTAGCTTCGACACAGATCGAGATGACTCTAAGTCACAAACCGGATACATATTTATATTGAATGGTGGAGCTGTCACTTGGTGCAGTTCCAAGAAGAGCGTCTTGGCGGGATCTACGTGTGAAGTGGAGTACATAGCTGCTTCGGAATCATCGCATGAAGGAGTCTAGATGAAGGAGTTCATACCCAATCTGGGTGTAATACCCAGTGCATCGGGTCCAATGACAATGTTTTGTGACAACACTGGAGCAATTGCCTTAGCGAAGGAATCCAGGTTTCACAAGAGAACCAAACACATCAAGAGACGCTTCAACTCCATTCGTGAAAAGGTCAAGGATGGAGACATAGAAATTTGCAAAATACATATGGATCTGAATGTGGTAGGGTCGTTGACTAAACTTCTTCCACGAGCAAAACATGATCAGCACCAAGACTCCATGGGTGTTAGATTCAATACAATGTAATCTAGATTATTGACTCTAGTGCAAGCGGGAGACTGATGGAAATATGCCCTAGAGGCAATAATAAAGTAGTTATTATTATACTTATTCATGATAAAGGTTTATTATTCATGCTAGAATAGTATTGACCGGAAACTTAAATACATGTGTGGATACATAAACAAATACCGTGTCCCTAGTGAGCCTCTACTAGACTAGGTCATTGATCAAAAGATGGTTAAGGTTTCCTGACCATAGACATGAGTTGTCATTTGATAACGGGGTCACATCATTAGGAGAATGATGTGATGGACAAGACCCAACCATTAGCATAGCTTATGATCGTTCAGTTTATTGCTAATGCTTTCTTAATGTCAAATACATGTTTCTTCGAACATGAGATCATGCAACTCCCGGACTCTAGAGGAATGCCTTGTGTGCCATCAAACATCACAATGTAACTGGGTGATCATAAAGGTTCTCTATAAGTATCTCCGAAGGTGTCTGTTGAGTTGCCATGAAACGAGATTGGGGTTTGTCACTCCGTGTGACGGAGAAGTATCTGTGGGCCATCTTGGCAATACAACATCACAAGAAGCTTGCAAGCAAAGTGACTAAGGAGTTATTTACAGGATGATGTATTACAGAATGAGTAAAGATACTTGCCGGTAACGAGATGGAACTAGGTATCGAGATACCAATGATCTAATCTCGAGCAAGTAACATACCGACGAACAAAGGGAGCTACGTATGTTGTCATAAAGGTTCGACCGATAAGGATCTTCATAGAATATGTAAGAACCAATATGGGCATCCAGGTCCCACTATAGGTTATTGACCGGAGAAGCGTATCTATCATGTCTACATCATTCTCAAACCCGTAGGGTCCGCACACTTAACGTTCATTGACAATATAGTATTATGTGAGTTATTTATGTTGCTGACTGAATGTTGTTCAGAGTCCAAGATGAGTTCACAGACATGACGAGGAGTTCCGGAATAGTCCGGAGGTAAAGATTGATATATAGGATTATATGGTTGGGCCAAGGGGTAAGGCTCATGTGGCCTTAAGACAGTACACAAAGGGGTTTTCTCGGAGGGCAGGGGCTAGAGGCCAAGGTTCCTGGCATCTACCTCTGGGATAGACGCCGGAGTCTGTGGCCTCTACCTAAACGCGGAGAACCATGGCCTTCGGTCCTGGAGTATGAGAAGGACTCTTGCCTTGCAGGCTAAACTGACTTTGAGGAGGTTCTTTCTCCAAGAAACGACCCCAGGACTCAACATATAAATAGAGGTGCGGGGCTAGTACCTGGAACACATCAAGATACAGCAAGCCGTGTGCCAGCAACCCCGCCCCTCTAATTTATCCTCCGTAATAGTTTTTGTTGTGCTTGGCGAAGCCCTGCGGAGATTGTTCTTCACCACCACCATCACCACGTCATCATGCTGCCAGAACTCATCTACTACTTCGCCCCTCTTGCTGGATCAAGAAGGTGAGGACGTCATCGAGCTGAACGTGTGCTGAACACAGAGGTGCCGTATGTTCGGTACTTGATCGGGACAGATCGTGAAGGTGTACGACTACATCAATAGCGTTGATAAATGCTTCCGCTTAGTGAACTTCAAGGGTATGAAGATGCTCTCCCCCTCTCATAGCTATGCAACATTACCCAATAAAACTATCCTTTTCCGAATTTTAGTTGTGGGCAGATTTTAGCAATTAGCACAAGTCAAGCAATCAACCTACACATGCAATTCTAAGAGTATAGCAGCGGAAAGTAAAACATTGCATATGAAGGCAAAGGGGAGGGTTTGGAGAAGGCAAATGCAATGGAGACACAGAGAATTTTGGCATGGTTCTGATAGGTGGTGCTATTGTACGTCCATGTTGATGGAGACTTCAACCCATGAAGGGTAACGCCTGCGTGAGTCCACGGAGGGCTCCACCCATGAAGGTTCCATGAAGAAGCAACCTTGTCTATCCCACCATGGCCATTGCCCACGAAGCACTTGCGTCACTTGGGTAGATCTTCACGAAGTGGGCGATCTCCTTGCCCTTACAAACTTCTTGGTTCAACTCCACATCTTGACGGAGGCTCCCAAGCGACACCTAACCAATCTAGGAGACGCCACTCTCCAAAAGGTAATAGATTGTGTGTTGATGATGAACTCCTTGCTCTTGTGCTTCAAATGATAATCTCCCCAATAGTCAAATCTCTCTCTCTCTCTCTCTCTCTCTCTCTCTCTCTCAGATTTGTCTATGGTGGAAAGATGATTTGAGTGGAAAGCAACTTGGGGAAGGCTAGAAATCAAGATTATTGTGGTAGGATTGGAATGTCTTAATCTCAACACATGAGTAGGTAGTTCTCTCTCAGAAAATGTATGGTGGAAGTGTAGGCACGTTCTGATGGCTCTCTCACTAATGAAGAAGGGGGCGGAGGGGTATATATAGCCTCCACACAAAATCCAACCGTTTTGACTCAACTCTGTGGGACCGAATGGTTAAACTCGGTGGCACCGATTAGTTCAAAAATGTGAACGGTAGGAATCTCGGTGGGACCGACTGGAACAACTCGATGGGACTGATTTGCTAGGGCTTAGGGCAAACCTCATCTCGGTGGCGCCGATTGCATCAACTTGGAGAGACCGAAGTGAAGCAATAGGGCAACAGAGAGTTGGTCAAGCCAACTCGGTGAGACCGATTGCATAACTCGGTGAGACCAAAATAAATGCAACAAGTCATAGAGTGTTGGCAAGGCCATCTCGGTGAGACCGAGGTCCGTATCGGTGGGACGGAATTGCTAAGGTTTCTGGAAGTGGCTATGTCATATGAACACAGTGGTTCCGGATAGAAAGAATCTATGGGGCCGAGTTGGAGTTTAGATTTTTGACATATTTGAATGGAGAAAGTGGCTGAGGGTTTTGGAGCAATATCACTAAGCATTTGAGCAAGCAAGCCATTAAGCAACACCTCATCCCCTTTTGATAGTATTGGCTTTCCTATGGACTCAATGTGATATTGGATCACTAAAATAAAGATGAAGGGTCTTGAGATTTTGCCAGTATTTGTCATTAGCATTTTGAGGGGTCCACATCTCTAGTCCATGCCATGCCATTCATTGAACTTCCTGAAATATTTATCTTGGATGGATATTAGTTCAATAAGCTATATGTTGTTATGAATTACCAAAACCACTCAGGGATTTCTTGCAATTTCAAATGTGCTGGGATAGGTTAGCTTTTACTGAACTACTTTTGCTTACTTTTATCCCATGTCGAGATATAATTTCCACACGAAGAAAGGCCTGATCATGAAAAAAACTTAGAATCATTTCGTCTGGTCAAGCAATCGGGAATGCAAATGTAGTGTGAACATAATTATTACTCCTATAAAGGATGGTGGAGTACATGCCTGCCTGGGCGCCCGCAGGCAGAGCGAGCCTCCTAGCAGCCCATCCAGCGATGGCTTGTCGTGGAGGGTACTCGGGGCGTCTACGGGCCATTCTATCTGCCCAGACGGCTCGGTCCCCGGCGACCCTGCTGGACGGTCCATGTGAAGGAAATATGCCCTAGAGGCATAAATAAAGTTGTTATTTTATATTTCCTTATTTCATGATAAATTTTTATTATTCATGCTAGAATTGTATTAACCGAAAACTTGATACATGTGTGGATACATAGACAAAATACCGTGTCCCTCGTAAACCTCTACTAGACTAGCTCGTTGATCAAAGATGGTTAAGTTTCCTAACCATAGACATGTGTTGTCATTTAATAAATGGGATCACATCAATAGGAGAATGATGTGATAGACAAGTCCCATTCGTTAGCTTAGCATTATGATCGTTCAATTTTATTGCTATTGCTTTCTTCATGTCAAATACATATTCCTTCTACTATGAGATTATGCAACTCCCGGATACCGGAGGAATGCCTTGTGTGCTATCAAACATCACAACATAAATGGGTGATTAAAAACATGCTCTATAGGTATCTCCGAAGGTGTTTGTTGGGTTGTCATAGATTGAGATTAGGATTTGTCACTCCGAGTATCAGAGAGTTATCTCTGGGCCCTCTCGGTAATACAAACAATAAGAAGCCTTGCAATAAAAGTGACTAATGAGTTAGTTGCAGGATGATGTATTACAGAACGAGTAAAAAGACTTGCCGGTAATGAGATTGAACTAGGTATGAAGATACTGATGATCGAATCTTGGGCAAGTAACATGACGAAGGGAATAACGTATGTTGTCATAACGGTTCAACCGATAAAGATCTTCGTAGAATATGTGGGAGCGAATATGAGCATCCAGGTTCTGCTATTGGTTATTGACCGAAGAGGTGTCTCGGTCATGTCTACATAGCTCTCGAACACATAGGGTCTGCACGATTAAGGTTTAATGACGATATTGTATTATATGAGTTATGTGATTTGGTGATCGAATGTTGTTATGAGTCCCGGATGAGATCACAAACATGACGAGGAGTCTCAAAATGATCGAGAGGTAAAGATTGATATATAGGATGATAGTATTCGGACACCGGAAGTGTTCTGGAGGGTACCGAGTACATATCAGAGTACGGGAGGGGTTACCGGAACCCTCGGGGAGAATATATGGGCCATATGGGCCATGAGAGGGGAGAACACCAGCCCATAAGGGGTGGCGCGCCCCCCTAAGGAAGGAGGCTGAGTGGGAGAAGGGAAAGAGGGGATTCGCCCCCCCCCCCTTCCTTCTCTCTTTCCCCTTCCCTTTCTTCTCTGGTAAAATAAGGAAGGGGGGAGGACAAATTGGGGAAGACCCCAAGTAGGATTCGGCCTACTTGGGGTGCCCCCTGGCTGCCTTTCCTCCCCTCCAACCAATATATATGTGGGGAGGAGGCACCTAGAACACACAACATCAATTGTTAGCCATGTGCGGCACCTGTCGGTGTCAAAACCGGCAGATCTCGGGTAGGGGGTCCCGAACTGTGTGTCTAAGGATCAAAGGTAACAGGAGGAAGGGGACGTTTACCCAGGTTCAGGCCCTCTTAATGGAGGGAATACCCTACTTCCTGCTTGATTGACTTTGATGAGTATAGGGGTTACAAGAGTTGATCTACATCGAGATCGTAATGGCTAAACCCTAGATGTCTAGCCCGTATGATTGTGATTGTCTCTACGGACTACGCCCTCCTGTTTACATAGGCGCTGGAGGGGACTAGGGTTGTACAAAGTCGGTTTACAGAGGAAGGAAACTATACATCCGGACGCCAGGCTTGCCATCCACGCAAAGGAGACTCCCATCCGGACACGGGAGAAAGCCATCTATCTCGTATCTTTACAGCCCATCAGTCTGGCCCATGTCACATAGGCCGGCTCCCCGAGGACCCCACAGTCCAGGACTCCCTGAGTAGCCCCTGAATCGAGCTTCAATGATGATGTATCTGGCGCACAGATTGTCTTCGGCATTGCAAGGTGGGTTCCTTCTCCGAGTACTCCAAAGCAGTCCTCCGCACATAATAGTTGTATCCGTCTCTGTTTAATAATTACAACTTTAAGCTGTAAGGGCAAAAATACTCAAAACAAAGTAAGTCACGTCCATAGGTGATTTTTCCGGTGAGGCGTCATGTCCTGGCCTTGTTAGTATTCTGAACCGTTTTACAGCCCCTACTTCGTGTTTTGAGGCACGGTCATAGGCACGTCTTGTCAAAGCCGGGATCGTGTCCCCTTATCACGGGATTTTCATCAATAGGGGTTTGGGTAATCCAACCCTGCCGTTCACACGTCCCCTTGGGAATAGGCGAGATTTAAGGCTTATTAGGGGATGCTTGATATCCAATGCCTTTATAAGAAGATAAGGATCCATCTTTTTACCCCACGCCTTCTCCCTCCTCAGCCCATCTGCCATTCGAGCTCCAGTGCCCAAGTTCCAATCTTTTCCATTGCCACCAAACACCCCAGCCATGTCCGGATTTGGAGTGCAGGGCAAGTGGATGGCTTCCTCTGTTACAGAGGAGAACATCAATGAGCTCCGGGAAGCTGGGTACTTGGCCGCGGACATAGTCCACCGTCTCCCTGCCAAGAAGCAGATCATTCCCACCCTGGAGCCTAATGAGAGGGTAGTGTTCATTCCCCATTTCCTCCACGGAATAGGGTTTCCCCTCCATCCTTTCACCCGCGGTCTCATGCTTTAATATGGGCTAGATTTCCATGATCTAGCCCCAAATTCCTTCCTCACCATTTCGGCATTCATCATCGCGTGCGAGGCATTCCTCCGCATCCCTCCCCACTTTGGCCTATGGCTCAAGGTATTCTATGCAAAACCAAAGGTGGTTGAAGGTCAACACCCGGAGTGTGGCGGCGCCATGGTGAGCAAACTTCCCAATGTCTCCTGGCCAAAGGGGACCTTTGTGGAGACTGTCAAGGGATGGCAACAGGGGTGGTTCTATATCACGGAACCTTGCGACACCACATGCGCCGCCGCTGCCGAGTTCAAGTCCAGGCCTCCAATGCGGCTTACCTCATGGATCAACAAGGGCCTGGATTGGGCGTCGCCCGATGAGGTGACGACACTACAGAGTCACGTCAAGGGTATGATAAACAAGAACACCAGTCTTGCCAGTGTGATCCAGGTGATGCTCTTTTGCCGGATTCTCCCCTGCCAACGCCGGACTTAGTATATGTGGGAATTCGACCCAGCCGGTCCTCAGACCCTACAACGGTTCTTCGGCACAACACACGAAGACATATGGAAGCTGCTTTTCAAGGCTCAGAAGTCATGGCCGGAAACGACCGAAGACCGCGGCCTCGACTGCGCTCATCTGGCCACTCCCGTAAGTTTTATGATACCTTTAATTTGTAAATCGAAGGAGTATATTGAACTTTCCATTACTCCCGTAGGGCTGGACAAAGAAGGCGGAGCGGATCCAATGTTCGGCTCCGCTGCCCGAAGACCCAGCTATCCCTTTGCTGACGAAGATGCTGGTTCCGCCGCCGTATCAGGTGCCGGAGAAGAAGGCCAAGAAGAAGGGCAAGGAGACTAGAGGTGGCCTTGCCGCAAAGGTGCTTCAGACGTTGTGTCCGAAGACACCAAGACTCTCTCCTCTCATGATGAAGATGAAGAGGAGGAAGAGAGCAATTCTCCCCTCAAGGGGGAAAGAAGAAAAGGGTGGCTTCCGTGGATCTGCAGGCGGAGATGTCCAAGAAGGGGAAACTCTCCCTTTTGGATGATTCCGAATCGTATGCCGATGCCACCCCCGAGTGGCACCCCAGGCCGAAGCCCCTGGCCAGATCGTAAGTACCCAAAAACTCCATTCACATATCCGGTTTCATGCCTTGTGGTTCTAACATATTGAATTGCGCGTTGCAGCCCGGCTCGCGATCTCCCACAACAATCGTCATCATCTGGGAACTCGCTAGGGCCGAATGCAGTGGAGAGAGAGTCGCCTCCGTAGGTCTCTCCACCCACCGCTACGGACAATGCCAAAGTGTTGTCCCGAAGAACCTCTCCGGGTCATGGGGAGGTGCGGGAGGCCGTGAAGGTGGCGACGGAGGGCAATACCCCTGTTGCCGAAAAGAGGGGGAAATTGACCCCCATGGAGACTAGCGACGGGGGCCATGCTCAATTCAGCACCCAAACGAATATTATTCCGGAGATCCGTACGACTCCAGAATCGGGCGAGTGGCCTCCTTCAGGAGAAGGGGGTGCACCCTCTCCACTGGCATCCTCTATCAATCCGGAGGCATCGGACACTCTGGTGGAAGCGCTTCAGAGTGCTTCCATCGTGGAGGAACACCATACCCTTATGGGTACGGTGGTTGCAAAAGGTTCGGTCCGCTAAAAACGGATTGAACCAAGCCTATACCAGCCTTTTAACAGGCTTTGAGGTATGTGATGTAATGTATTTTTGGCTGTTTGCAAAAGGAATGCCTGTCTATAGATAGTAGCCCCTGAGACTTTGTTCGGCGCTCGCGAAGAAAGGCCGAACAGAGGATTGAATAATGCTTCGCGGGAGCTAACATATATGTCTCTTTTGATGAAGAGGCTTCGATGCTAGCGGCAACCTCGCATGTTGCCGAAGTGTCCGAACTAAAGCGGAAGTTGGAGGAAAAGCAAGGTATGCGATACCGAAGCATATCTGAAATGATATGAGTTCCGATTTGTGAGCTTTATGATTACGCTCATAGGTGATGCGTCTGAGGTCGAGGCCCTCAAGAGCATGCTGACCGAGGCCAAGAAGGAGGCGGAAGAGGAGCGAGCCGCCTGCCAGAAACATGAAGGGAGGTTGGATGAAGTCCAAGAAGAGCTCACGGATGTTATAAAAAAATGTGAGTTCTTGGAGCGCAAGGTGTCGGATCGAGACTCCAAACTTGCTACAGCGCTCCAAAGTGCGAAGGAGGCCCGGATTGAAGCCCAAGGCGCCTATCGGGAGATCAGAGAGGCCAAGCAGATCGCGGCGGGTAAGGCCTTTAATATGCAGAGCAAATTTGTAAGGAGACAGTACACCTTATTGACACGCATTTGGAGTTCTCCCGGAGTGTTTGCGGATCTACCCCGAAGTATTGCTGATTCTGCAGATTTTTTCCGAGCCGAAGAGGGAAGCTCAACAGAGAAGTTGTTCGGGTCACAGTACCTTGCACCAGAGCATCCTGTGCCCCTCACTGATCAGCTAAAACAGTTGACCGAGCTACATAGGGTGGACGAACTGGCCATGAAGGATGTTATACTCCGTCTTTGCCAGACAAACCCATACCCAATAGCTACTTTGGGCTTGTGAAGCGGCTAGCCGATGCCTGCCCACGCCTTGACGCTATAAAGCGGCCGAATGGCCTTCGCCCGTGAAAAGGTGCAGTGAGCGAAGATGAATGCCACCAACCTTGCAACCGAGGGACCGCCCGCAGGCAAGGAGCACCGTAGGCCAGAGCGGTGATGACCCACAAGTGTAGGGGATCTATCATGGTCCTTTCGATAAGTAAGAGTGTCAAGCCCAACGAGGAGCAGAAGGAAATGATAAGCGGTTTTCGGTAAGGTTTTCTCTGCAAGCACTGAAATTGTAGGTGATAGATAGTTTTGTGATAAGATAAATAGTAACAAGAACAAGTAAATAGAGTAAACAAAGTGCAGCAAGGTGGCCCAATCCTTTATGTATCAAAGGATAATCCTGGACAAATTCTAATAATGGTAAAGGAGCTCCTAGGACACATTGGAAATTATCGTCAAGCTAGTTTTCATCACGTTCATATGATTCGCGTTCGGTACTTTGATAATGTGATATGTGGGTGGACCGGTACTTGGGTACTGCCCTTACTTGGACAAGCATCCCACTTATGATTAACCCCTATTGCAAGCATCCGCAACTACAAAAAGGAGTATTAAGGTAAACCTTAAACATATAGATCCATATCAGCCCCTAACGAAGCAACGCATAAACTAGGGTTTAAGCTTCTGTCACTCTAGCAACCCATCATCTACTTATTACTTCCCCATGCCTTCCTCTAGGCCCAAATAATGGTGAAGTGTCATGTAGTCGAGGTTCACATAACACCACTACAGGAAAAGACAACATACATCTCATCAAAATATCGAACGAATACAAAATTCACATGACTACTAATAGCAAGACTTCACCCATGTCCTCATCAACAAACGTAACTACTCACAAAGCATATTCATGTTCAAGAGGAGTAATAATATGCATAAAGGATCTGAACATATGATCTTCCACCAAGTAAACCAATTAGCATCAACTATAAGGAGTAATCAACACTACTAGCAACCCACGGGTACCAATTTGTGGTTTTGATACAAGATTGGATACAAGAGATGAACTAGGGTTTTGAGAGGAGATGGTGCTGGTGAAGATGTTGATGGAGATTGACCCCCTCCCGATGAGAGGATCGTTGGTGATGACGTTGGTGATGATTTCCCCCTCCCGGAGGGAAGTGTCCCCGGCAGAACAGCTCCACCAGAGCCCTAGATTGATTCCGCCAAGGTTCCACCTCGTGGCGGCGGAGTTTCGTCCCGTAAGCTTGCCCACGATTTTTCCAGGATAAAAGTGATGATATAGCAGAAGATGGACGCCGGAGGCCCACCAGGGGCCCAAGGAGATAGGGGGCGCCCTATAGGGGGGGGCGCCCCCTGTCTCCTGGACAGGGTGTGGGCCCCCTGGCCTATTTCTTTCACTCATAAATTCTTATTAAATCCAGAAAGTTGTTTCGTGGAGTCTTAGGACTTTTGAGTCTGTGAGAATAGGTTTCAACGTTTGCTCCTTTTCGGCCTGAATTCCAGTGCCGCATTCCCCTCTTCATGGTAAACCTTGTAAAATAAGAGAGAATAGGCATAAGTATTGAGATATAATGTGTAATAACAGCCCATAATGCAATAAATATTGATATAAAAGCATGATGCAAAATGGACGTATCAACTCCCCCAAGCTTAGACCTCGCTTGTCCTCAAGCGGAAGCTGAAATCGAAAAATATGTCCACATGTTTAGAGATAGAGGTGTCGATAAAAATAGAATACGGACATGAGGGCATCATGATCATTCGAATAACATCAACATATATAGATTTTGTCATATGATTTCCTATGCTCAAGTAATAAGCAGTTCACAATGTCAAGTATGGTTCAAGAACTTCATTGGGAACTAACAAACTATAATCTCAGTCATTGGAGCAATTGCAATTTATTGTAACATCAGAAAGAGTCAATAATAGAGCTTTTCAGCAAGCTCACTTACTCAACTATCTCGTAGTCTCCTATAATTGTTAGCACTCACGCAATACTTGTGGTTATAGAGTTTCAGCTGGACACTGAGAAAGATAGGGGCTTATTGTGTTGCCTCCCAACGTATTCACCATTAGGTGATGTCAACAATAATAGCCTATGATAACTTACATCCAATTGGATATATGCATCATGATCTTTCAAACACGAAGAGCTTGCCAAAGGATAAAATGAAAAAGGGAAAGGTGGGGATCACCTTGACTCAAGCATAAAGTAAAAACATAAAGTAAAAGGTAGGCCCTTCGTAGAGGGAAGCAGAGGTTGTCATGCGCGTTTAGGGTTGATGCACAAAATCTTAATGCAAAAGAACGTCACTTTATATTGCCCCTTGTATGTGGACCTTTATTATGCAGTCCGTCGCTTTTATTACTTCCACAACAAGTTCATACAAAGCTTATTTTCTCTGCAGTTATAAGTCATGCATATTTAGAGAGCAATTTTTATTGCTTGCACCGATGACAACTTACTTGAAGGATCTTACTCAATCCATAGGTAGGTATGGTGGACTCTCATGGCAAAACTGGTTTTAAGGATATTTGGAAGCACAAGTAGTATCTCTACTTGGTGCGAGGAATTTGGCTAGCATGAGGGGGAAAGGCACGCTCAACATGTTTGGAAGGTCAATGACAATATACTTTAACTGAGATGTCGGAAAACATAAACCATTACGTTGTCTTCCTTGTCCAACATCAACTCTTTTAGCATGTCATACTTAATGAGTGCTTCACAATCATAAATGATGTCCAAGATAATATATTTATATGTGAACCCCTCTTTCCTTATCACTTCCTATTAATTGCAACGATGACCAATGCTACATTCATCAACTCTCAACAATTTTTATGCCTCATACTTTCTATGTGTGAAGTTATCACTATCCATAAGATCAATATGAACTCTTTTATTCTTTCTACTTTCTCAAGATCATAGCAACATAACAAAGCCCTTGAATCAACACTAATCTTTATTATAGATAGCACACGGACTCGATTACAAAAAGAGATCACAATGCAAAACACAAAACTACTTGATATCAAAACTTCAATCTACTAGATCAAGATGCGACTAAAAGGATTGAACTAAATAAAGCGGTAAAGATAGGAGTGTGATGGTGATATGATACCGGGGCACCTCCCCCAAGCTTGGAAGTTGCCAAGGGGAGTGCCCATACCCATGTGATTATGCCCTTGGAGGTGATGGAGGTGGTGATGAGGACGGTGGATAATTGCACATTGAGCGTAAAAGTTCCTCCAACTTGCGGATAATGCCCTTAAGCCCAGCAATATGATCCTTCAATAGAATATTCTCCTGTGTAAGATACTTGTTCTGTATGCGAGCTAACTCAATCATCTTGAAAGCTTCAATATCTGTTGGAGTAAAGAGGTTAGGTAAAGGTTGAGGGATATCTTCTTCTTTCACCACCGGAGCTTGAACCTCCATGGCTTTCTTGATCCCTTCATCCTTGTTGATCTCTTTTGGTTCCTCTCTTTTTAGCTCTATCTTCAATAGCCAAGCATCCTTGTCTTCATTGTTGGAGGAGGGAGAAGCCATGGTGCTCTAAATCTGAAAGAGAAACAGCTCGAAACGAAAACAGAGGATATTTGCGTGATACGATGGTCAAAACCTTTGGGAGTATATATAATGAATTTTTACCGACCAATATACGTAACATACAAGAAAACGAAGTCCGGGAGGCACACGAGGTGCCCATGAGACAGGAGGGCACACCCTACAGGGGGCGCCCTCCACTCTTGTGGGAGCTTCGTGTCCCTTTTGGACTACTTCTTTCTTCCTAAAATTCTTAAATAATCCAAAACTGGTAAAAATTGCCTTTAGAGTTGTTTTGGAGTCGGTTTACTTACCGTACCACATACCTATAAATTTTCGGAGTCTGGAACGTTCTGGAAAGTGTCCCTTATGTATTCCTCAGGGGTTAAGGTTTCAATAATATTAGTTTCAATATTGACAGGATTACCTGAAATATAATGTTTAATTCTTTGACCGTTTACCACCCTTGGATTTGTGCCTTCGAAGTTGTTGATTTTTATAGCACCAGAACGATAGACCTCCTCGATAACGTAGGGACCTTCCCATTTTGAGAGAAGTTTTCCTGCAAAAAATCTTAACCGAGAGTTGAATAATAACACATGATCTCCTACGTTAAACTCACGCTTTTGTATCCTCTTATCATGCTAGCGTTTGACTTTTTCTTTGAAAAGCTTGGCATTTTCATATGCTTGGGTTCTCCATTCATCAAGTGAGCTAATATCAAACAACCTCTTCTCACCAGCAAGTTTGAACTCATAATTGAGCTCTTTTATAGCCCAATATGCCTTGTGTTCAAGTTCAAGAGGTAAATGACATGCTTTTCCACAAACCATCTTATAAGGAGACATACCCATAGGGTTTTTGTATGCAGTTCTATAGGCCCATAATGCATCATCAAGTTTTTTGGACCAATTCTTTCTAGATCTATTCACAGTCTTTTGCAAAATTAATTTGAGCTCTCTATTGCTCAACTCTACTTGACCACTAGACTGCGGATGATAAGGAGATGCTATTCTATGATTGACATCATACTTAGCAAGCATCTTACGGAAAGCACCATGAATAAAATGTGAACCACCACCAGTCATAAGATATCTAGGGACTCCAAACTTCAGAAAAATAACTTCTTTAAGCATTTTAATAGAAGTGTTATGATCAGCGCTACTAGTTGGAATAGCTTCTACCCACTTAGTAACGTAATCAACAGCAACTAAAATATGTGTATAACCATTAGAGGCAGGAAAAGGTCCCATATAATCAAAGCCCCAAACATCAAACAGTTCAATAACAAGAGAATAATTCATAGGCATTTCTTGACGTCTACTAATGTTACCTATTCTTTGACATTCATCACAAGATAAGACAAACTTACGAGCATCTTTGAAGAGAGTAGGCTAATAAAAACCAGATTGTAGTACCTTGTGTGCAGTTCTATCTCCAGCGTGGTGTCCTCCATAAGATTCAGAGTGAAACTTGTGTAGAATTTGTTCCTGTTCATGCTCAGGTACACAAAGTCTAATAACACCATCTACTCCTTCTTTATAAAGGTGGGGATCATCCCAGAAGTAATGTCTTAAATCATAAAAGAACTCTTTCTTTTGCTGGTATGTGAAACTAGGCGGTATATATTTAGCAACAATGTAATTAGCATAATCAGCATACCAAGGAGCAGTACGAGAAGCATTGACAACCGCTAATTGTTCATCAGGAAAGCTATCATTAATAGGCAGTGGGTCATCAAGAACATTCTCTAACCTAGGCAAGTTATCTGCAACGGGGTTCTCAGCTCCCTTTCTATCAATAATATGCAAGTCAAATTCTTGGAGCAGGAGAACCCATCTAATGAGTCTAGGCTTAGCATCTTTCTTTTCCATAAGATATTTAATAGCAGCATGATCAGTGTGAATAGTAACTTTGGAATCAACAATATAAGGCCTAAACTTATCACATGCAAACACAACTGCTAAGAACTCTTTTTCAGTAGTAGCATAATTTCTCTGAGCAGTATCAAGAGTCTTACTAGCATACTGGATAACATTCAATTTCTTATCGACTCTTTGCCCTAAAACAACACCTACATCATAATCACTAGCATCGCACAAAATTTCAAAAGGTAAATTCCAATCAGGTGGCTGAACAATAGGTGCAGTGATCGAAGCTTTCTTAAGTGTTTCAAATGCTTCTACACAATCATCATCAAAGACAAAAGGAATATCTTTTTGCAATAAATTAGTCAGAGGCCTAGAGATTTTAGAAAAGTCCTTAATGAACCTCCTATAAAAACCGGCATGACCAAGGAAACTTCTTATACCTTTTATGTCCTTGGGACATGGCATCTTTTCAATAGTATCAACTTTGGCTTTATCAACTTCAATACCTCTCTCGGAGATCTTGTGCCCAAAGACAATGCCTTCATTAACCATAAAGTGACACTTTTCCCAATTCAGGATGAGACTAGTGTCTTCGCATCTCTGCAAAACTCGATCAAGGTTTCTCAAACAATCATCAAAAGAGGATCCCTAGACGGAGAAGTCATCCATGAATACCTCACAAATCTTTTCACAAAAATCAGAGAATATAGCCATCATGCATCTTTGAAAGGTAGCAGGTGCATTACATAAACCAAAAGGCATACGTCTATAAGCAAAAGTACCAAAAGGGCAAGTAAAAGTAGTTTTAGTTTGATCCTTCGCTGACACAGGTATCTGAGAGAAACCAGAATAACCATCTAGAAAGCAAAAATGTGTGTGTTTGGATAGCCTTTCTAGCATTTGATCAATAAAAGGTAAAGGGTGATGATCTTTCTTAGTAGCTTTATTTAACTTACGGAAATCAATTACCATCCTATAACCTGTAATAATTCTTTGCGGGATTAATTCATCTTTATCATTAGGAACAACAGTAATACCTCCCTTTTTAGGGACACAATGGCCAGGGCTTACCCATTCACTATCAAGAATCGGATAAATAATACCTGCCTCAAGGAGCTTTAGTATCTCCTTTCTTACCACTTCCTTCATTTTGGAATTTAATCATCTTTGAGGATCTCTAACTGGTTTGGCATCTTTCTCCACTGAAATTTTGTGTTGACATAATGTGGGACTAATGCCCTTAAGATCATCCAGAGTATATCCAATAGCAGCTCGGTGCTTCTTCAGAGTTTTCAATAATCTTTCTTCTTCTTTCTCTAAAAGGTTAGCACTAATAATAACAGGATATATTTCTTTTTCATCAAGATAAGCAAGATTATCAGGTAATGGTTTGAGTTCAAACACGGGATCACCCTTGGGTGGAGGGGGATCCCCAAGAATTTCAACGCGAAGGTTATGTTTCAGCATAGGTTCCTCTTTAAGGAACACTTCATCTATTTCCTCCCTTTCCTTCATAAACATATCGTTTTCATGGTCTAGCAAGTATTGTACTAACGGATCAGTTGGAGGAACAACAATGGAAGCAAGACCAATAATATCATCCTTACTAGGTGGTTCCCTTTCACGAGGTTGTCTACTAAACTTAGCAAAATTAAACTCATGAGACATACCATCTATGCCAACCGTGACAATGTTCTTTTCACAATTAATCCTAGCACTAGCAGTGTTCAAGAAGGGTCTACCAAAAATAATGGGACAAAAATCATCTTGTGGGGAACCAAGAACAAGAATATCAGCAGGGTATTTAACCTTCCCACACAAGACTTTGACATCTCTAACAATCCCAATAGGTTTAATGGTATCCCTATTAGCAAGCTTAATAGTGACATCAATGTCTTCTAATTCAACGGGTGCAATGTCGTGCATAATTTCTTTATAAAGATCATAAGGTATCGCACTAGCACTAGCACCCATATCACATAAACCGTGATAACAATGATCTCCTGTTTTAACAGAAATAACAGGCATGCCTACAATAGGTCTACGTGTCTTAGTATCAGGTCTAGCAATATTAGCAGTCTCACCCAAGAAAGAATAACATGCCCATCTAAGTCCTCGTCCAAGAGATCTTTAATCATAGCAATACCAGGTTCAACATTAATTTGCCCAGGAGGTGTATAAGTCCTAGTATTACTCTTACGAACAACAGTCGAAGCTTTAGCATGATCTTTTATCCGAACAGGGAAAGGAAGTTTTTCAACATAAGCAGTAGGAACAATAGGATCACTATAGGTAATAATCTTTTCTTCGACTGTAATAGGTGCAACTACTTTCACTTCAACAGGAGGATTATATTTAAAACCACTTCTCTTTAGGGAGATCAAGAGTAGCAAAAGTTTCACAAAAAGTAGCTACTATCTCAGAGTCAAGTCCATACTTAGCGCTAAATCCACGAAAAGCATCGGTATCCATAAAAGATTTGACACAATCAAACTTAGGTGTCATACCTGACTCCTTACCATCATCAGAACCCCAGTCTTTAGATTTGCATTTAATTCTTTCCAATAAGTCCCATTTTAAATCAATAGTCTTCAGCATATAAGAACCAGCACAGGAAGTATCGAGCAGGTTGCGATTATCAAGAGAAAGTCGAGCATAAAAATTCTGAATAATCATTTCCCGAGAGTGTTCATGGTTGGGGCATGAATATAACATTGACTTAAGCCTCCCCCAAGCTTGAGCGATGCTTTCTCCTTCGCGAGGCCAGAAATTATATATGTAATTACGATCACGATGAACAAGATGCATAGGATAGAACTTCTGGTGAAATTCCAACTTCAATCGCTTATAATTCCAAGATCTTGTATCATCACATAGCCTATACCATGTCAATGCATATCCCTTCAAAGATAAAGGGAAGACCTTCCTTTTGATAACATCATCGGGAATACCCGCAAGCTTAAATAATCCACAAACTTCATCCACAAAGATAAGGTGTAAATCGGGATGCAATGTTCCGTCTCCTGCGAATGGATTAGCTAGCAGTTTTTCTATCATACCCGAAGGAATCTCAAAGTGAATATTTTGATAAAGTTCAGTAGGTTGAGGAGTAACTCTTTGCTCTTCTGGTTGGGGTGAAGATACCCCAAACAAGCCCCTCAAAGGATTAGTTTCCATGGTGTCAAGTAACAAAAAATTTCAGCACACTATATAAATGTTTCCTTACCAAGTTCCACTCACCAAAAGCGCTACACTCCCCGGCAACGGCGCCAGAAAAGAGTCTTGATGACCCACAAGTGTAGGGGATCTATCCTTTTGATAAGTAAGAGTGTTGAACCCAACGAGGAGCAGAAGGAAATGCTAAGCGGTTTTCGGTAAGGTTTTC
This sequence comes from Aegilops speltoides, assembly GCA_021437245.1. Taxonomy (NCBI): domain Eukaryota; kingdom Viridiplantae; phylum Streptophyta; class Magnoliopsida; order Poales; family Poaceae; genus Aegilops; species Aegilops speltoides. Next base: position 308,741,998 of record CM038141.1, on the reverse strand, counting down.
TCTCCAAGCACTGAAATTGTAGGTGATAGATAGTTTTGTGATAAGATAAATAGTAACGAGCAACAAGTAAATAAAGTAAACCAAGTGCAGCAAGGTGGCCCAATCCTTTATGTAGCAAAGGATAACCCTGGACAAATTCAAATAATGGTAAAGGAGCTCCCGAGGACACATTGGGCATTATCGTCAAGCTAGTTTTCATCACGTTCATATGATTCACGTTCGGTACTTTGATAATTTGATATGTGGGTGGACCGGTACTTGGGTACTGCCCTAACTTGGACAAGCATCCCACTTATGATTAACCCCTATTGCAAGCATCCACAACTACAAAAAGGAGTATTAAGGTAAACCTAACCACAACATTAAACATATGGATCCATATCAGCCCCTAACGAAGCAACACATAAACTATGGTTTAAGCTTCTGTCACTCTAGCAACCCATCATCTACTTATTACTTCCCCATGCCTTCCTCTAGGCCCAAATAATGGTGAAGTGTCATGTAGTCGACGTTCACATAACACCACTACAGGAAAAGACAACATACATCTCATCAAAATATCGAACGAATACCAAATTCACATGAATACTAATAGCAAGACTTCACCCATGTCCTCGGGAACAAACGTAACTACTCACAAAGCATATTCATGTTCATAATCAGAGGAGTAATAATATGCATAAAGGATCTGAACATATGATCTTCCACCAAGTAAACCAATTAGCATCAACTACAAGGAGTAATCAACACTACTAGCAACCCACAGGTACCAATTTGTGGTTTTCATACAAGATTGGATACAAGAGATGAACTAGGGTTTTGAGAGGAGATGGTGCCGGTGAAGATTGAGGGAGTCCTGGACTAGGGGGTGTCCGGATAGCCGAACTATCATCATCGGCCGGACTCCAAGACTATGAAGATACAAGATTGAAGACTTCGTCCCGTGTCCGGATGGGACTTTCCTTGGCATGGAAGGAAAGCTTGGCAATACGGATGTGTAGATCTCCTACCATTGTAACCGACTCTGTGTAACCCTAGCCCTCTCCGGTGTCTATATAAACCGGAGAGTTTTAGTCCGTAGGACACAACAATGATACCATAGGCTAGCTGCTAGGGTTTAGCCTCCTTGATCTCGTGGTAGATCCACTCTTGTACTACCCATATCATCAATATCAATCAAGCAGGAGTAGGGTTTTACCTCCATCGAGAGGGCCCGAACCTGGGTAAAAACATCGTGCCCCTTGTCTCCTGTTACCATCCGCCTAGACGCACAGTTCGGGACCCCCTACCCGAGATCCGCCGGTTTTGACACCGACATTGGTGCTTTCATTGAGAGTTCCTCTGTGTCATCGCTTATAGGCCCGATGGCTCCTTCGATCATCAACAACAACACAGTCCAGGGAGAGACTCTTCTCCTCGAACAGATCTTCGTATTCGGCGGCTTTGCGTTGCGGGCCAATCGCTTGGCCATCTGGAGCAGATTGAAAGCTACGCCCCTGGCCATCAGGTCAGATTTGGAAGTTTTAACTTCACGGACGACATCCGCGGAGACTTGATCTTCGACGGATTCGAGCCACAGCCGAGCACGCCGCATTGTCACGATAGGCATGATCTAGCTCTGCTGCCGGACAGTGCCTTGGAGGCCGCACAAGAGTCCACTTCGACCCTTAACTCGGAGCCGACTGCGCCGATCGAGGATGGGTGGCTAGACACCGCCTCGGGGGTTGCTACCTCTACGGTGATGCAGCCGAATACCGACCCTGTCCCTTGTGAAGCTCGTGACTCCGAGGTGCCGGACTCCTCGCCGGACTCTGAACCTCCCGCGCCCCTACCGATCGAATCCGATTGGGCGCCGATCATGGAGTTCACCGCTGCGGACATCTTTCAGCACTCGCCCTTTGGCGACATCCTGAATTCGCTAAAGTATCTCTCATTATCAGGAGAGCCCTGGCCGGACTACGGTCAGGACGGTTGGGATGCATACGACGAAGAAATTCAAAGCCCACCTACCACCCACTTTTTAGCCACTGTCGACGATCTAACCGACATGCTAGACTTCGACTCTGAAGACATCGATGGTATGGACGATGATGCCGAGACGATTAAGAACCAATACCACGGGCACCGGAAAGCCATCTCGCCATACGACATATACATGGTGGACATCCCAAAGGATGGGAATGGCGAGGCAACAGTGGAGGAAGACCCCTCCAAGAAACAGCCTAAGCGTCGGCGTCAGGGGCGCCACTCTAAATCCCGCCACAACAAGAATGGTGATTCCGGCACCGGAGACAATAACACCCCTGACAAAGGTCAAGACAACCCCTCCAAAGAAGATTCAGCACAGGAGGACGGAGAAGCCAGCCCTCATGAGAGAGCAGCGGACGAAGAGGTAGAGGATGATAATTACATGCCTCCCTCCGGAGACGAGGCAAGCCTCGACGACGAAAATTCGTCGTGGCTGAGGATCCCATTGAACAAGAGCGTTTCAAATGCAGGCTTATGGCCACGGCAAGCAGCCTCAAGAAAAAGCAGCAACAGCTTAGAGCTGATCAAGATCTGCTAGCCGACAGATGGACCGAAGTCCTCGCGGCCGAAGAGTACGAACCCGAACGCCCCTCCAAAAGCTACCCCAAACGCAAGCTGCTGCCCTGATTGGAGGAGGAAGCATATAAACCTACATCACCAGCACACAATACGGCTGACCGGCCACCTCGTGGCCGCAACAGAGAGGCATCTAGGCCCTCCACTAAAGCCGTACCCCGGCATCGCTCGAAAAGTTCAAAGCCACGGGGGAACGCGTCAGACTTGCGAGATATATTGGAGGATAAGGCAAGACAATCAAGATCGATCTACGGATCGCGTGGGCGCCCCACGATACGCGATGACAACCGTCGCACCGGACACGGCAAGTCCGGCCAAGCCGAACACAGTAGACAAAGCTCGTTTGAGCTACGTCGTGATATAGCCCAATACAGAGGCGCCGCACACCCACTATGCTTCACAGATGAAGTAATGGATCATCAAATCCCAGAAGGGTTCAAAAAGTGAACATTGAATCCTACGATGGCACAAAAGACCCCGCGGTTTGGATCGAAGACTATCTCCTTCATATCCACATGGCCCGCGGTGATGATCTTCACGCTATCAAATACCTCCCACTCAAGCTTAAAGGACCAGCTCGGCATTGGCTTAACAGCTTGCCAGCAGAATCAATTGGGTGTTGGGAGGACCTAGAAGCCGCATTCCTTGATAACTTCCAGGGCACATATGTGCGACCACCAGACGCTGATGACCTAAGCCACATAATTCAGCAGCCAGATGAATTGGCCAGACAATTCTGGACACGGTTCTTAACCAAGAAAAATCAAATCATCGACTGTCCGGATGCGGAGGCCCTCGCAACCTTCAAACATAACATCCGCGACGAGTGGCTTGCCCGGCACCTGGGACAGGAAAAGCCGAAATCCATGGCAGCCCTCACATCACTCATGACCCGCTTCTGCGCGGGAGAGGACAGCTAGCTAGCCCGCAGTAACAACCTCAACAAAAATTCTGGCAGTCCGGACACCAAGGACCGCAATGGCAGGTCACGTCGCAACAAGCACAAACGCCGGCATTAACGGCGATAACACTGAGGATACGGCAGTCAACGCCGGATTCAGAGGCTCCAAACCCGGTCAGCGGAAAAAGGCATTCAAAGGAACTACTCCGGGTCCGTCCAATTTGGACCGAATATCGACCGCCGTGCGGATACACGGCACTTCGAAAATCCAGCTAATCACACCAACAGGATTGTTGGGTATTCAAGTGCAGAGCAAGTTAATTGCCGAAAACAATGACAAGGGGTTGCATAGCGATGACGAGGAAGAGACCCGCCACGAACAATAGAGGATGTATGGTTTTCACAAGTGCGGACGGTGAACATGATATACGCAACCCACATACCCAAAAGGGAGCGGAAGCGTGCACTCAGGGACGTATACGCGATGAAGCCAGTCGCCCCAAAATTCAACCCACGGTCCTCTTGCCCGATCACTTTTGATCGCAGGGACCACCCCACCAGTATCCGCCATGGCAGGTTCGCCGCATTGGTTCTAGACCCAATCGTCGATGGGTTTCACCTCACTAGAGTCTTGATGGACGACGGTAGCAGCCTGAACCTGCTTTACCAGGATACAGTGCGCAAGATGGGCATAGACCCCTCAAGGATTAAACCCACAAAGACGACCTTCAAAGGTGTCATACCAGGTGTAGAGGCCAATTGTACAGGCTCAGTTACACTGGAAGTGGTCTTCGGATCCCCGGATAACTTCCGAAGCGAGGAGTTAATCTTTGACATAGTTCCGTTCCGCAACGGCTATCATGCACTGCTCGAACGAACCGCGTTTGCAAAATTCAATGCGGTGCCGCACTACGCATACCTCAAGTTCAAGATGCCAGGCCCTCGAGGAGTCATCACGGTCAACAGAAACACTGAACGCTCCCTCCGAACGGAGGAGCATACAGCGGCTCTCGCGGCAGAAGTGCAGAGCAGCCGTTAAGCGGCCGGACACTGCTAAGCGCGCCCGGAGTAACCTACAACAAGACCACCTAGCACGTTCCGAGCACGCGTAGCAATGCGGCCCCAACCCCAGCCCTCGCAAAATTGCAAGACTAGTACTTCGCGTACATCATTACGCTCTGGAGATACCATGGGCATAGGGGGAAGGGCACGACCACGGCAGGCCCAGAGTGCGGCTCAACCACACCAGGGGCTCCCAAGTGTGTCATCCTTTTTCTTTCCTTTTTTTTCTCTTATCCTCAGGACTCCATTTACCAGAGGCCCTGTCCGCCGGACTCATGATACAATAGCCAGGAAGAAGAAAGGCCACGACGAGTATCCAGGTGGTCTCCATTCCGAGCATTATACCTGTTTTATACACTATTCCGCAGCCTACCCCTGGAGGGGGACATGCTAAATAGTTCCACCCATTGCTTATCGCACTATCTGTATCGTTCTGCATCCATGGCAGTATTTTTTGAATAAACAATGCATCGCCTTTTGCCTACAATTGCATTCCTTTCCTATACATATGTTCAGTTATGACATGTTGCATCCGTACACTTTGGTACGGCTAAATACACCAGGGGCTTAAGTTCCCCACATTATGGTGTGATAAGTCCGAACACATTCACAAGTGCGACACCCCGAACTTATAGCATTATATGCATCAGCTCCGAATCTTGTCTTGGGTCAATAGTTGGGTTTGCCCGGCTTCCATGTTTTCTTACCTTACGTTCCGTTATATCGGCTAAGGTAGCGTTGGGAGAACCACTGCGATTGTGCCCCAGTTGAGTTGGGCGAGCACCTCAGTGGAGAAAGCTAAAACTGACCGTCATGATGGGGCGAGAGCCGGTCGCTGTTTGAGAGGTTTTTTCGAGTCCCTAAAGACTTATGCCGCTTAGAGCGAGGAACCGGCTTTGTCCGCCCAGCGTGGATAGCGCCTCAATTCGCCTTCGAACACTAGGGGCTTCACCAAATTTAAAATTATAGAATTCTATGGCTAAGTGAGAGTGTTCAAGCATTATAAGTCCGGTTGCCTCGCTCGTTGCATTGAGCGCCTCCTAGATGGACCCAAAATGGGAACAAGAGCGCCAAGTTTATCCCAACACCCCAAAGACTGTGGCATGGGGGCTGAAGCCGACGACTTGCCATCTCTCGATTGATAAACGGCCGCACGTAAGGTAATATTTTAAATTAACAAGCGTTGCTTAGCGATATGAACAAAAGTTTTCAAAGGCACAGATAACAAAATGCGAGTCTACTCAAATATTACATCTTTGGAGCACTCACCGCAATAATGTGGGCACCCTTCAGACACCCTTATAATACATCTCGGCGTGCGATACTCCTTGCTCGGCGGTATGCGCGTCCGTCACAAACTTCGGCATTCATCTTGCCCTAGTGCACTTTAGCACGGCAAGGGCCCAACGGCACCTTCAATGCAAAGGAGTGCTTGATGACTTCAATCCAGGACACGATCCACCAGCCGCCGCACCAGCCAAGTAGCACCTGTGCATGGCCTCTTTGGGTCATAGCCGAACTATAAGGCCCTTCATGGCCTGTTCGCCACCTTGTGGAGCTCAACCAGCTGCTTCACTGGTCGCTAAAGGCACAAGATGTCCAGCCTCAAAGATACCGAGACCGTAACACCTTCTCCATCGAGCTCCCTCCTTGGCTCAGAGAAAGCGGCAGATCGGACACACTACGGGCAGATCTGTGAACGCTCCCGAGAGCTCCGAATTCGGGTAAGTAAATGTAATTCACTTTACATGCTTGCTTTGCATGAAGAATTCCTTACCGCTGCTATTTTCTTCAATGCCTCGATTTCTGGAGGGCCTTGTGGGCTTCGCCTTAGCGGATTTGGCACTCTCAAGAGCCGACGCAAGCTCGACTCGAAGTTCGAGTCACGCCCAAACTCGTGTCTTTCCACGAGAGCCTCGGAGCTCTTGCCGCATTCTCCGCCACACCGGCCTCGCTTCTCTCGCTCGGCTCGTTCAAGGCCAGATTATGCTCGGTCAGAGACACCGCCTCCTTCGTGGTCGCCACCTCCTTCAGAGCCTGGAGCACCCACGCTATCCTTGTTATTCCTCTTGCAACCAAATCCTTTTCTCAGAAGGTACAACTTTCATAAGGTGTTACTCACCTTCCTTGTCCTCGAGCTGCTTCTTGGCACGGCCGAGCTCGCCCGACCGCCGAGGCCCCGCTTCAAGGCATTGACCTTCGCAATCAAGGCAGAGAGGTCAAGAAAAGAGCCTGCATTCCCATATTGACATATTTTTTAAGACTCTCACAGATATCTTTTAGATCCTCAGTCCGGCTTTTCTTTCCGAACACCGAACCGAGCATCAGGGGCTACTGTCTATGCGGTACTATTTTACATACATCAAAATTCTTACCTCAAAGCCTGTTAAAAGGCTGCTGTAGGCTTTGGTTAGCCCGCTTTTGGCGAGGTGAACCTTCTGAATCACCGCACTCATAACAGTGCGGTGTTCCTCTTTGATGGAAGCGCCATTGAGCGCCTCCAGCAAATTATTCGGCGCCTCCGGTTGGACGGGGGCCGCTGGCATCACAGTCTTGCCCTTCTTACGAAGGGGCCGCCACGGACCGAACCACCGCAGTTCCGCGCCGAGTCCATCCAAGGTCCGGAGGTTGCCTCGGCACCTCCGAGGCCTCCTCCTCTGGTGGGTCCTTTCGATCCCACCTCGGCGCCGCCGGCGCCACGGGGTGGAGGCGGTCGGAAGTGAAGTACTATCCACATCCGACGACCCAAGGACCCGCTCGACGAAGCGGGAAGATAGTCCTTGGGCGGACTACAAGGTTGTATGCGGCATTAGAAAGACACTATGTGATAAAAAGAAAAATTATGAAGTTATTCGGAGTCCGGATACTTACGATCTCGCCAGGGGCTTGGCCCTTGAGGGCCACTCGTCGCCGTCGCCGACGCTATGAACAGTCCGGGAAGGGTCCATCCTTCTGACCCTTCGCCTCCCTCACCGGGAGGCCTTCGTCTTCCTCTCTCTCCCGGGAGAGGCCTCTTCTTCTCCTCCTCGCCCTCGTGGAGGAGTCCCTCGAGTCATCGGACGATGAATCCTATAACACTGACGCCGAACTCCTCCGGTTCCCGTGGCCTTCTTCTTCGCCTTCTTCGCCGCACCACGAGGTGCGGGACCAGCAGCCTCACAAACCGGCATCCGCTGGGTCCTCCGAAGGGAGCCGGACAGCTAACATGTCCGGATGTCTCCTGCCAGGCCTGTTAAAGGTATTGGGAGATTAGATCCCACATAGAGTCAAACTATGAAAGCAAGTGTCCCATAAAGGATAACATGGCTTACCTCGCCAGCCGGACGCTGCGAGATGAATCCGCGATCTTTGGTAGCGGACGCGGAGCTCAAAGACCCTTCAAGATTCTCCAGCCTCTTCAGACGTAGTGTCAAGAGCCCGCCAAGGTCCGTGTCAGGCCGGATTGAACTCCCACAAATTGAAGTCCCGCTGTTGGCAGGGGAGAATCCGGCAGATGAGCATGACCTGGATTACGTTGACAAGCTTGAGCTTCTTGTTCACCAGGGTTGGGAGACAGGATTGAAGTCGTCAGCTCTTCCGACTACTCCCACAGCAGCCCTTCTCTTCCAGAAGTGAGCCGCATGGGGATGCCAGATCTGAATTCGGGGGCCGCTGCCCATTTAGGGTCACGCGGCTCGGTCATGTAGAACCACCCCGATTGCCACCCTTTGAAGGTTTCCACAAAGGCGCCCTCGAGCCAAGTGACGTTGGGCATCTTGCCCACCATGGTGCCTCTGCACTCCGCTTGGCTGCCCTTCACAACCTTCGGCTTGACATTGAAGTGAGGCTGGATGCAGAGGAAGGCCTCGCACACAACGATAAACGCCGAGATGTTGAGGATGAAATTCGGGGCCAGATCATGGAAATCCAGGCCGTAGTAGAACATGAGCCCCCGGACAAAGGGGTGGAGTGGGAAGCCCAGTCCGCGGAGGAAATGGGGAAGGAATACCACCCTCTCATGGGGCCCGGGGGTGGGGATGAGCTGCCCCTCGTCAGGGAGCCGGTGCGCGATGTCGCTGGACAAATATCCGCATCACAGATCTTCTTGATGTGCCCTCACAGAATGGAGGAGGCCATCCACTTGCCTCCCGCTCCGGACATGGCTGGAGAAGGTTGAGGTGAGAAGTGCAGACTTGGGCGCTGGAGCTCAAGTGCGCGGAGATGGATAAGCAAAGGAGGAAGAAGGCGTAGGTAAAAAGGTGGATCCTTATCCCCTTATATATGGGCGGATTTAAACTATGCGTCCCCACCAGCCCGGTAAAACTCGCTTATCTCCCAAGCGCCACAATCAATGGCGCGTTGGGTTACCCATGTCCGTATTGATGAGAATCCTGAATAAGGGGACACGATCCGCTTCGACAAGACGTGCCAAGGAAACCGCTTCACTAAACGCTACTGAGGTGGAATAATAAAACGGTTCGAGTAAAGGCTTGGTTGTGGTGTGACGCCACGCCACAAAATACGCCACAGATTGAACTTGTGTAAATATTATTCTCTACGGTGGTATGTGGAATTTATTTTGCAGAGCCGACACTATCCCGGTGTTCACAATCTTCTAGGAATTATTCGGAGGAGGAACCCGCTTTGCAATGCCGAAGACAAATATGCCACGAACTCGCCATCATTGAAGCCTGGTTCGTGGGCTACCGAGGAGTCCTCGACTAGGGGTGTCCGGATAGTCGAACTATCATCATCACCGGACTCCAAGACTATGAAGATACAAGATTGAAGACTTCGTCCCGTGTCCGGATGGGACTTTCCTTGGCATGGAAGGCAAGTTTGGCAATACGGATATGTAGATCTCCTACCATTGTAACCGAATCTGTGTAACCCTAGCCCTCTCCGGTGTCTATATAAACCGGAGGGTTTTAGTCCGTAGGACACAACAATGATACCATAGGCTAGCTTCTAGGGTTTAGCCTCCTTGATCTCGTGGTAGATCCACTCTTGTACTACCCATATCATCAATATCAATCAAGCAGGAGTAGGGTTTTACCTCCATCGAGAGGGCCCAACAGGTAAAAACATCGTGCCCCTTGTCTCCTGTTACCATCCGCCTAGACGCACAGTTCGGGACCCCCTACCCGAGATCCGCCGGTTTTGACACCGACAAAGATCTTGATGGAGATTGACCCCCTCCCGATGAGAGGATCGTTGGTGATGACGTTGGTGATGATTTTCCCCTCCCGGAGGGAAGTGTCCCCGGCAGAACAGCTCCGCCAGAGCCCTAGATTGATTCCGCCAAGGTTCCGCCGTGGTGGCGGAGTTTAAATCCCGTAAGCTTGCCCACGATTTTTTCCAGGTAAAAGTGATGATATAGCGAAGATGGACTCGAGGCCCACTAGGGGACCCAGAGATAGGGGCGCCCTATAGAGGGGCGCTACTGCCTCTGGACAGGTGTGGGCCCCCTGGCCTATTTCTTTCGCTCATAAATTCTTATTAAATCCGAAAAGTTGTTTCGTGGAGTCTTAGGACTTTTGGAGCTGTGCAGAATAGGTTTCCAACATTTGCTCCTTTTCCACCTGAATTCCACTACCAAGCATTCCCCTCTTCATGGTAAACCTTGTAAAATAAGAGAGAATAGCCATAAGTATTGAGATATAATGTGTAATAACAGCCCATAATGCAATAAATATTTATATAAAAGCATGATGCAAAATGGACGTATCAAGCGGTATTTCAACAACGTCCTGGAAGGTTCTGCATTGTAGGTCCAGTGTTCGAAGGATATTATTTTTGAATGAATGTATATGTGCTGCCCGAACTTTGTATTTCTGAAAACAAGTCGTTTGTATAATATTTTTCTTATTTCATTTGAAATAATTTTCCCTCCACTGCGGCCATTTATTGAATCTGAGAGTTGGCCAGTCGTCGGCTTCAGCCCCTTGCGTAGGTAGTACGGGGGTGTTCGGAACAGCACAAAAATACACTTAACCCAATGACTTGGTCGTTGAAGGTGGTGTTAGTGCGGCGAACCAGGCAATCAGACTATGGGGCTTTATCACTCTCACTTAGCCATAGGAGTTTGACAATAAGATTGTAGGCGCAGCCCCTGGTATTGTTCGGTTATCCGAACTTGGTTGTTGTAGACGCCTGACCAGGTGAAAACCGGTCCTTCGTGTGACACGGAAAAAATCGCAAGAGATTTATACTTAGTCACCGAATAGCTGACCAGCTCTCGCCGCATCATGACAGTCAGTTTTCGGCTTTCTCTACTGAGGTGCTTATCCGGATGAACCAGAAACACAATCGCGGTAGTTCTCCCGTTACTTCCTTAGCCGAACAATCGGAACATAAGGTAGTAACCACAGGAGCCGGGCAACCCAACTATTGACCCAAGACATAATTCGGAGTCGATGCATATAATGCTAGATTCGGGACGCCGAGTTGTACTGTAAAAGTGTTCGGACTTATGTTATTTTAAGGAATGTACGTGGTTGAATGGAGCCCCTGGCGATTTATGTCGTGCCGAGGTGTACATGACAATCAGATGAAAGAAAAAGAGGGAATAAAGATTAGGAAATAAGCCGGTACCGGATAGGTTGGGCGAAAAATTGTTTCCATTATAGTCTGATTGATACGTCAAAATGTGTAGCGACCACGATCCCAATGGACTGAAGTCTCTGTGCTTAAGTGTCATCCCTGGATCAGTAATGCTGACACACACAGTACTCGAGGAATTATAAAAGAGTTCGATCACACACTTATTACATCAAGTCCTCATAAAGAGTATGATTACACAAAAATATATGGCTGAAGGCCATTTAAACTAAATAACTGCGAAAGCTTCAAAGGTAAACGAGTCCATCAACTCCAACGGCATAGCTGAGTGCAAGACAACGACCTATCGCTCCTTATTCATCGTCTGAGTACTCTGCAACATGAGACGTTGCAGCCGTGTAGGACAGCACATTGAATATGCTGGCAGAGTTACACTATAAAGCAATGAATGCAAGAACTATATCTACATGCAATATTTGGCTGATGGAGGCTCTAAGTTTATGATTTTGCATAAAGCTATTTTTCCCTACAACAAAGGAATAAATTTATTTAAACTACTCCCAAGTTGTTCCAATATTTGAGAAGGTTCCTCCAACTAAAATCCCAATTAACAAGTATCATCATTAAACCCAATTCAATTAATTAAAGAGTGTTGAGATCGACAATAATATCCAATTCCAGATACTCAAGATGTCCATAACCGGGGACACGGCTAAGCATGATTAGTTAATACACTCTGCAGAGGATGCGCACTTTTCCCACAAGACTCGACTGCATCCATGATCGGAAGATCGAGACATAGTCTTTCTGAAGCATTAACTCTCTACTTCGGGCAGACTGGTACACCTACTTTCCCACTACATCTACTAGTCCACCTCTTCAAGAGCTCATACAACTTACTCAACTATGCCAGAGCCCATAATGGCTTGTGGCTGCACACGGAAGTTGCTAGTCATGAAATATCATATGATCCCTTTGAGCCTGGGTGGCAAACCGAGGAAAAATAACATGGGTACTCCGGGATTTCCCTTAATGGACAAACACTGGATTCTCCAGGTGCCCCAACCAATCCACAGATGTGTACTAAAGTTGCCACCTTAATGTTATCCATGATTAATAACTCTCATAACTTCCATGTGAATCAAGATCCAATCCCCGTCTACGAGCATGGCTAAGCAATAAATGAGCAGAACATATATTCCCGGAGTGATCAAAAGGTATTAGGTTCCAACCTCAAGTACTACAACCAAACCACAAGTTCCCAATCCTACTCATGCAAATATTTGAGGGGCAATACTAATGCATAGTAAAGACTGGGTATAGAAGAGTATGATCAAAGTGTAACTTGCCTTGCTAATGATCTGCAAACTCTAGGGATTCGTAGTAATAAGCTTCGCACTCCGGATAATCTAGTGTAGACAAACAGTAGCATACATAAGCAATCACTCAAACGAAACAAAGAGAAAAACAAGAAAAGATCCAAATCAAACACGAAAGAAGCAAACATCTAAACAAAACAGAAAACAAAACCTAACAGCATTATTATCATGTGGATTTGATCTTAACAGTAGGTACATGTGATTAGCTACGATATGCAAAAAGAAACAACTCAAACGGAGAAACGAAACTCAAGATACGAATGAAACAAGGTCGTTTCCTAATCTGAACTAAACTCAAATTTTAAATTTTCAAAATCATGTTCAAGTTGGTTAACTGGAAAGAAGAGATCGTTACAAAGATTTACGCGCTGGTTACATCTAATTTGGACAAACGAGCAAAAAGTTGCGCTAGTTTTAAGATCAGGGCTAAATCGCGAGAAAACTATTCGCGGATAGGTCCTTGGCCGAAAATAAAACTAAAAAGAAAAATCTACCGTGCGAACGTTCGTTAACAAAACTAAATGAACAAAAACCATTGGGTAACCGATCTAAACGAACGAACGTTCGTTATATAAACTAACCTAATAAAAAATAAACCGATATAATCTAATAAACCAACTAAACTGCGAAAAACCGAAAAAATAACGTAAGAACTGGCCGAATCTTACCGGTCAACGGCGGGCGGCAAGATCTGGCGGCGACGGAGGGATTCCGGTGGGCGGCGGCTCGGGCGGTAGCGGCGGCACTGTGGCGGCGGGGCGAGGTGAGGAGGCGAGTGGTTGCGGTGGCGGCTATATAAAGGGGCCCCGGGGCGTTCCTGACTTGGGAGAGGGGTCGGCGGCGGCAGGGCGGCCCTGGATTCCGACGAGTCCGGCTGCACGGCTCGTCATGGGAAGGCGGCGGCGCCTCGTGGGCAGTGGGCTGGCCGGCTCGGTTGCGGAACTCTTTTTAAAATAAATTTCGCCGCAGAGAAAAATCCTAATAAAATATAAAATTCTAAAAAATCCAGAAATAATTTTCACCGTCCAAACCTAATATTTAGGACAAGATGAACATTTTTCTGGACTAAAATGCAAATTTCAAAAATGCAAGTTTTCTCTAGTTTCAAATAAAATAGCAAATAAAGTACAAATAAAATAATAATTTGATTTTAAAATTTCTTCTCCAATATTTCTCCTCTATTGAAGAAGTCATATTATCTTCTCTCATTTATTTTTATTATTGGAAATAATTGGAGAGAAATTTATTAAAACCAAATTGATCCTCTTTCCAAATTTGAACTAAATTCAAATATGAAAATATTGTGAAACCTCCAACTCTCTCCTTGGGTCCTTGAGTTGCTTGAGATTTCTAGGATCACAACCAAAATGCAAATAAAATATGATATGCATATGATGATCTATGTATAACGTCCAAATTGAAAATTGGGATGTTACAAACCTACCCCCCTTAAGATGAATCTCGCCCTTGAGATTCGGGTTGGTCAGCAAAAATGTTTGGGTGGTCCTTGTGAAGATCTTCTTCTCGCTCCCATGTGGCTTTCTCCTCGGTATGGTGGCTTCACTGAATTTGCAAAACTTGATAACCTTGCTGCGAGTAACACGGCTGGAAAACTCGAGAATCTTGACTGGTTTCTCTTCATAAGTCAGATCACTGTCCAACTGAATTGCTTCCAGTGGCACCGTATCTCTCAGAGGAATGTCGGCCATCTCAGCGTGGCACTTCTTCAATTGGGAAACGTGAAACACATCATGAACTCCTGACAATCCTTCGGGTAATTCCAACTTGTACGCAACTTCTCCCATGCGTTCCAAAACTTTGTATGGTCCCACAAAATGTGGTGCTAGCTTTCCCTTGACTCCAAAATGTTTAACTCCTCGAAATGGGGATACATGAAGATATGCTCTGTCTCCGACTTCGTAGACTATCTCCTTGCACTTAGTATCTGCAAAACTCTTCTGCCTGGACTGGGCTACCTTGACTCGGTCTCGAATCAACTTAACCTTCTCCTCAGACTCTCTGATTAAGTCTGGTCCGGACAACAGTCAATCTCCAACTTCATCCCACGATAACGGTGTCCTGCACCTCCTTCCGTGCAAAGCTTCGATAGGGGTCATCTTCAAACTGGATTGATAATTGTTGTTGTAGGAGAACTCTCCATAGGACAAATTGTCATCCCAACTAGATCCATAATCTAGCGCACAAGCTCTCAACATGTCCTCCAGAATCTGATTGACTCTCTCGGTCTGTCCATCTGTCTGTGGATGAAAGGTTGTACTGAACTCTAGCCTGGTACCCAAAGTTTCATGCAACTGATTCCAAAACTTTGAAGTAAAATGTGTTCCTCTATCTGATACAATGGTCCTCGGCACTGCATGCAGACATATGATCTTGGTCATGTATATCTTTGCCAACTTAGCACTAGTATAAGTTGTCTTCACCGGGATGAAATGGGCTACTTTCGCCAAACGATCAACTACAACCCATATTGAGTCATAACCTGAATGAGTCCTGGGTAATCCAGTGATAAAATCCATGCCAAGTTTATCCCACTTCCATTCAGGTATCGGCAATGGTTGTAGCAATCTTGTTGGCTTCTGATGCTCTGCCGTGACTCTCTGACATACATCATATACTGCTACATACACGGCAATATCCTTCTTCATTCCAATCCACCAGAAACTTTCCTTCAAATCTAGATACATCTTAGTGTTGCCTGGGTGAATCGAGTAAGGCAAATCATGAGCCTCCTAAAGAATCAACTTCCTGATCTCAGGGTCATTAGGCACATAAATACGATCCTCAAATCATAAGGTGTCGCGCTCATCCTCATGAAATCCTTTAGCCTTTCCTTTACTCATCCTTTCCTTTATCTCGGCAATCTCCTTGTCCATCTTCTGGGCTTCTCTGATCTTACCCAACAAAGTGGACTGAATTTCCAATGCTGCAACATAACCTCTCAGAACTATCTCCAAGCATAGCTCTCGAAGATCATCTGCTAACTCCTTAGGTACTCCACCAGTGATGAGCGTGTTAACATAACTCTTGCGGCTCAACGCATCTGCTACGACATTGGCCTTTCCAGGATGATAATGCAACCTCATGTCATAGTCCTTTATGAGCTCCAACCATCTCTTTTGCCTGAGGTTTAGCTCCTTCTGCGTGAAGATGTATTTCAAACTCTTCTAATCCATGTATACATCACAACGGTTTTCGATGAGAAAGTGTCTCCATGTCTTGAGCGCATGAACTATGACTGCTAACTCCAAATCATGCGTAGCATAATTCAACTTGTGAGGTCGAAGTTGTCGTGAGGCATATGAAACAACTCTTCCTTCCTGCATAAGCACTCCTCCAAGTCCTCGACGTGAAGCGTCGCAATACATTTGAAATCCTTGCGTTGGTCTGGGAGAATCGGCACTTGGGATGTAACCAAACGTTTCTTCAATTCCTGAAAACTAGCCTCACAATCCTCAGTCCATTTAAACTTGGTGTCCTTCTTCAATAACTCCGTCATGGGCTTTGCAATCTTGGAAAAATTCTCAATAAATCTCCGGTAATAACCTGTGAGTCCAAGAAAACTTCTGATCTCTCCCACTGAGGTGGGTGCCAACCATTTAGTGATAGAAGCAACCTTGGTAGGGTCTGCTGCTATTCCTTCTCTGGATATAACATGTCCAAGAAATCCAACTTCCTTCAACCAAAACTCACATTTGCTGAACTTGGCATATAACTGATGTTCCCTGAGCTTCTCGAGAACCAAACACAAATGTTCCTTATGCTCCTCTTCATTCTTCGAGTAGACCAATATGTCATCAATGAACACCATGACGAACTTATCCAAAAACTCCATGAACACTTTGTTCATCATACTCATGAAATAGGCAGGGGCATTAGTCAAACGAAATGACATAACTGTATACTCATATAGCCCATACCTCGTAGTAAAAGTTGTCTTAAGTATATCCTGCTCTCCGATCTTCAACTGGTGATAACCTGATCGAAGATCGATCTTGGAGAAAACCTTAGCTCCCCGTAGCTGGTCAAACAAATCATTGATCATCGGCAGAGGGTATTTGTTCTTGATCGCACCTCATTCAATGCATGATAATCAACTACCATCCGCAAAGATCCATCCTTCTTCTCAACTAGAAGCACTGGGGCTCCCCAAGGTGATGAACTTGGTCGAATGTAACCTTTTTCCAGTAACTCCTTTATCTGTTTCTTAATTTCCTCCAGATCCTTTGCGGGCATCCGATACGATCTCTTTGATATTGGTCTGTTGCCTAGCAATAACTCAATCAAAAACTCAATGTCTCGATCTGGTGGAATGCCTGGTAACTCCTCCGAAAATATGTCAGCATAATCCTTCACCATTGGTACTTCCTCTTGAACAACTCCTGATAAGGAGTTCATTTGAGTCCTCCTCATCACATGCCTAGATACATACTTGATCCTTGTTCCTTCCGGAGTGGTGAGAAGAATTGATTTACTGGCGCAATCGATGTTTCCTTCAAACTTGGATAGCCAATCCATGCCTAGTATCACATCCAATCCTTGTGACTCCAAGACAATCAGGTCGGTGGGGAAAACATGTCTACCTATGGTTACTGGCAACTGATAGCATCCCCTACTTGCCATATACTCCTCTCCTAGGGAACTTACTAACATAGGTGACTTAAGGGCTACTATTGGTAACTTATACTTATCCACAAATCCCATTGATACGAATGAATGAGATGCCCCAGTATCGAAAAGAACAAGTGTTGTAAATGCAATAATCAAAAACTTACCAACAACTGCGTCGGGTTGATCCCCAATCTCCTCCACACTGACGTGGTTCACCTGACCTTTGGTGAAGGGGTTGGGCTTCTTGGCAGAACCTCAATTGCCATTTCCATTCTTTGCTTCAGGACATTCAAGGGCATAATGTCCGGTCTTCCCGCACTTGAAACAAGTAATGTGACTCAGATCCCTCTTAGCTGGTGTTGCGGGGTTGGGACGGTTCTGACTGCTGCTTCCTCCATTCCCATTGCCATTCTTGGGGCCACTGTGTGAAGGAAATATGCCCTAGAGGCAATAATAAAGTTATTATTTATTTCCTTATTTCATGATAAATGTTTATCATTCATGCTAGAATTGTATTAACCGGAAACATGATACATGTGTGAATGCATAGACAAAACAACATGTCACTAGTATGCCTCTACTAGACTAGCTTATTAATCAAAGATGGTTATGTTTCCTAACCATAAACAAGGAGTTGTTATTTGATTAATGAGGTCACATCATTAGCGAATGATCTCGATTGACATGACCCATTCCATCGCTTAGCACACGATCGCTTAGTATGTTGCTCTGCTTTTATCCATGACTTATACATGTTCCTCGTAACTATGAGATTATGCAACTCCGCTTACGGAGGAACACTTTGGTGCTACCAAACGTCACAACGAATCGGGTGATTATAAAGGAGTACTACAGGTGTCTCCAAAGGCGATGTTGGGTTGGCGATTTCGAGATTAGGTTTTGTCACTCCGATAGTCGGAGAGGTATCTCGCCCTCTCGGTAATGCACATCATCAAGCCTTGCAAGCACTACAACTAATGAGTTAGTTGTGAGATGATGTATTACGGAACGAGTAAAGAGACTTGCCGTAACGAGATTGAACTAGGTATTGATACCGACGATCGAATCTCGGGCAAGTAACATACCGATGACAAAGGAACAACGATGTTGTTATGCGGTCTCGACCGATAAAGATCTTCGAGAATATGTAGGAACCAATATGGGCATCCAGGTCCCGCTGTTGGTTATTGACCGTGAATAGTTCTAGGTCATGTCTACATTGTTCTCGAACCGTAGGGTCCGCACGCTTAAGGTTTCGATGATGCTTATTATGAGTTTATGTATTTTGATGTACCGAAGGAGTTCGAGTCCCGGATGTGATCACGGACATGACGAGGAGTCTCGGAATGGTCGAGACATAAAGATTGATATATTGAAGCCTATGTTTGGAGTTCGAATGGTTCCGGTAAAATGGGAATTTACGGAGTACCGGAGGTTACCGGAACCCCGGAGGTAAATGGGCCACTATGGGCCTTGGTGGAAAGGAGAAGGGCAGCCCAAGAGGGCTGCGCGCCCCCCTTCCCTAGTCCTATTAGGACTAGGAGAAGGGCCGCCCTCTCTCTCTTTCCCTCCCGAATCCTAGTTGGACTAGGATTGGGGGGATCCTACTCCCAGAGGGAGTAGGACTCCTGTATGCGCGCCTCCTTGGCCGCCCCCTCCCCTGGCTCCTTTATATACGGGGGGGGGCACCTTGAAGACACAAGTTGATCGTGAGATCGTTCCTTAGCCGCAGCGGTGCCCCCTCCACCATATTCCACCTCGGTTATACCGTCGAAGCTTAGGCGAAGCCCTCGCCGGTGAAACATCAAGATCGCCACCACGCCGCCGTCGTCGACGGAACTCTCCTCGACACTCGGCTGGATCGAGTACGAGGGACGCCATCGAGCTGTACGTGTGTCAAGAACTCGGGGCGCCGGAGTAACGGCGCCGGATCGGTCGGATCGCGAGGAGAACGACGACTACTTCCTCTACGCCAGATCGCTTCCGCCGGGTCTACAAGGGTATGTAGACAACACTCTCCTCTCTCTGCTATACATCACCATGATCTAGCGTGTGCGAGGAAAATTTTTGAAATTACTACGCTCCCCAACAAAGGGCATCCGAGCCTAGGTTTTTTCTATGGTTTGATGTTTTGCACGAGTAGAACACAAGTGAGTTGTGGGCGATACAAGTCATACTACCTACCAGCATGTCATACTTTGGTTCAGCGGTATTGTGAGATGAAGCGGCCTGCACCGACATTACGCAGACGCTTACGCGAGACTGGTTTCACCGCCACGAGCACTCGCTGCTTAAAGGTGACCTGGTGGGTGCCTGTCTCTCTCACTTTAGTTGAACTGAAAGGCTACGCCCGGTCCTTGAGAAGGTTAAACGGAGTCTATTTGACGAAGTATCGCTGTGGTTTTGATGCGAGGTGAGACTGGTTCTTGCTTAAGCCCGTAGCAGCCACGTAAAATTTGCAACAACAAAGTAGAGGACGCCTAACTTGTTTTTGCAGGCATGTTGTGATGTGATATGGTCAAGACGTGATGCTATATTTTATTGTATGAGATGATCATGTTTTGTAACCGGTTATCGGCAATCGGCAGGAGCCATATGGTTGTCGCTTTATTGTATGCAATGCATCGCTGTAATGCTTTACTTTATCACTAAGCGGTAGCGATAGTCGAGAAGCATAAGTTTGGCGAGACGACAACGATGCTGCGATGGAGATCAAGGTGTCGCTACGGTGACGATGGTGATCATGGTGGTGCTGCAAGATGGAGATCATGAAGCACAAGATGATGATGACCATATCATATCACTTATATTGATTTGCATGTGATGTTTATCCTTTATGCATCTTATCTTGCTTTGATCGACGGTAGCATTATAAGATGATCTCTCACTAAATTATCAAGAAGTGTTCTCCCGAGTATGCACCGCTGCCAAAGTTCGTCGTGCCTGCACACCACGTGATGATCGGTGTGATAAGCTCTCACGTCCATCTACAACGGGTGCAAGCCAGTTTTGCACACGCAGAATACTCGGGTTATACTTGACGAGCCTAGCATATGCAGATATGGCCTCGAACACGGAGACCGAAAGGTCGAGCGTGAATCATATAGTAGATATGATCAACATAAGATGTTCACCATTGAAAACTACTCCATTTCACGTGATGATCGGTTATGGTTTAGTTGATTTGGATCACGTGATCACTTGGATGACTAGAGAGATGTCTTTCTAAGTGGGAGTTCTTAAGTAATATGATTAATTGAACTTAAATTTATCATGAACTTAGTACCGATAGTATCTTGCTTGTTTATGTTTGATTGTAGATAGATGGCTCGTCTTTGTTGTTCCGTTGAATTTTAATGCGTTCCTTGAGAAAGCAAAGTTGAAAGATGATGGTAGCAATTACACGGATCGGGTCCGAATTTGAGGATCATCCTCATTGCTGCACGTAAGAGCTACGCCCCGGATGCACCGCTAGGTGCCAGTGCTCTTTGCTAATGCAACGCAGATGTTATGAACGTCTGGCGAGCAAAGCCGATGACTACTCTATAGTTCGATGTGCCATGCTTTACGGCTTAGAACCGGGACTTCAACGACGTTTTGAACGTCATGGAGCATATGAGATGTTCCAGAGTTGAAGTTAATATTCCAAATGTAATGCCCGGATTGAGAGATATGAAGTCTCCAATAAGTTCTATAGCTGCAAGATGGAGGAGAATAGTTCTTAGTGAGCATATACTCGTAATGTCCGGGTACTACAATCACTTGACACAATTGGGAGTTAATCTTCCGGATGATTGTGTCATTGATGAATTCTTCAATCACCGCCACCAAGCTACAAAGGCTTCGTGATGAACTATAATATGCAAGGGTTAGTAAAGACTATACCGAGCTCTTCGCAATGCTAAAGGCTGCGGAGGTAGAAATCAAGAAGGAGCATCAAGTGTTGATGGTCAATAAGACCACTAGTTTCAAGAAGAAAGGCAAAGGAAGAAGAAGGGGAATTCAAGAAGAACAGCAAGCAAGTTGCTGCTCAGAGAAGAAACCCAAGTCTGGCCCTAAACCTGAAATCGAGTGCTTCTACCGCAAGCGATCGGTCACCGAAGCGGAACTGCCCCAAGTATTTGGCGGATAAGAAGGATGGCAAGGTGAACAAAGGTATATGTGATATACATGTTATTGATGTGTACCTTACTAGAGCTCGCAGAGCACTGGTATTTGATATGGTTTCTGCTAATATTTGCAACTCAAACAGGACTACGGATTGCTTAACACCGCAAAGGACGAGGTGACGGCGCGTGGGAAATGGTTCCAAAGTCGATGTGATCGCGGTCGGCACGCTACCTCTACATCTACCTTCGGGATTAGTTTTAGACCTAAATAATTGTTATTTGGTGCTGCGTTGAGCATGAACATTATATCTGGATCTTGTTTGATGCGAGACGGTTATTCATTTAAATCAGAGAATAATGGTTGTTCTATTTATATGAGTAATATCTTTTATGGTCATGCACCCTTGAGGAGTGGTCTATTTCTTATGAATCTCGATAGTAGTGATACACATATTCATAATGTTGAAACCAAAAGATGCAGAGTTGATAATGATAGTGCAACTTATTTGTGGCACCGCCGCTTAGGTCATATCGTGTAAAGCGCATGAAGAAACTCCATGTCGATGGACTTTTGGAGTCACTTGATTATGAATCACTTGGCACTTGCGTAACCGTGCCTCATGGGCAAGATGACTAGAACACCGCTTCTCGGTACTATGGAGAGAGCAACGGATTTGTTGGAAATCATACATACAGATGTATGTGGTCCAATGAATGTTGAGGCTCGTGGCGGATATCGTTATTTTCTCACTTTCACAGATGACTTAAGCAGATATGGGTATATCTACTTAATGAAACATAAGTCTAAACGTTTGAAAAGTTCAAAGAATTTCAGAGTGAAGTTGAAAATCATCGTAACAAGAAAATTAAGTTTCTACGATCCGATCGTGGAGGTGAATATTTGAGTTACGAGTTTGGTCTACATTTGAAACAATGCGAATAGTTTCAAGAACTCACGCCACCCGAACACCACAACGTAATGGTGTGTCCGAACGTCAGAATCGTACTTTACTAGATATGGTACGATCTATGATGTCTCTTACAGATTTACCGCTATCGTTTTGGGGTTATGCTCTAGAGACGGCCGCATTCACACTGAATAGAACACCGTCGAAACCGCTGAGACGACACCTTATGAACTGTGGTTTAGCAAGAAACCAAAGTTGTCGCTTTCTTAAAGTTTGGGGATGCGATGCTTATGTGAAAAAGCTTCAACCCGATAAGCTCGAACCCAAATCGAGAAATGTGTCTTCATAGGATACCCAAAGGAAACAGTTGGGTACACCTTCTATCACAGATCCCAAGGCAAGACATTCGTTGTTAAGAATGGATCCTTTCTAGAGAAGGAGTTTCTCTCAAAGAAGTGAGTGGGAGGAAAGTGGAACTTGATGAGGTAATAGTACCTTCTCCCTTACTTGAAAGTAGTTCGTCGCAGAAACCGGTTTCGAGACACCTACACCAAGTAGTGAGGAAGTTGATGATGTTGATCATGAAACTTCAGATCAAGTTATCGCAGAACCTCGAGATCAACCAGAGTAAGATCCGCACTGAGTGGTACGGTAATCCTGTTCTCGAAGTCATGCTACTAGATCATGATGAACCTACGAACTATGAAGAAGCGATGGTGAGCCCAGATTCGCAAAATGGCTTGAGGCCATGAAATCGAGATGGGATCCATGTATGAAAACAAAGTGTGGACTTTGGTTGACTTGCCCGAGGGTAGGCAAGCAATAGAAAACAAGTGGATCTTCAAGAAGAAGACCGACACGACGGTAATGTTATCGTTTATAAAGCTCGACTTGTCGCAAAAGGTTTTCGACAAGTTCAAGGGATTGACTACGATGAGACCTTCTCACCAGTAGCGATGCTTAAGTCCGTCCGAATCATGTTAGCAATTGCCGATTTTATGATTATGAAATTTGGCAAATGGATGTAAAGACTGCATTCTGAATGGATTTTCGGAAGAAGAGTTGTATATGATGCAACCGTAAGGTTTTATCGATCCAAAGGAGCTAACAAAGTGTGCAAGCTCCAATGATCCATATATGGACTGGTGCAAGCATCTCGAGTTGGAATAAACGCTTTGATAGTGTGATCAAAGCATTTGGGTTTGTACTGCACTTTTGGAGAAGCTCAGATTTACAAGAAAGTGAGTGGGAGCTCAGAGCATTTTCGATCTTATATGTGGATGACATATTGCTGATCGGAAATGATATAGAATTTCTGAATAGCATAAAGGGATACTTGAATAAGAGTTTTTCAATGAAAGACCTCGGTGAAGCTGCTTACATATTGGGCATCAAGATCTATAGAGATAGATCAAGACGCTTAATTGACTTTCACAAAGTACATACCTTGACAAAGTTTTGAAGAAGTTCAAAATGGATCAAGCAAAGAAAGGGTTCTTGCTCGTGTTACAAGGTGTGAAGTTGAGTCGACTCAATGCCCACCACCGCAGAAGATAGAGAGAAGATGAAAGATGTTCCTATGCTTCACCATAGGCTCTATCATGTATGCAATGCTGTGTACCGCACTGATGTGTGCCTTGCTATAAGCCTAGCAGGAGGTACCAAAGTAATCCAGAGTGGATCATCGACAGCGGTCAAGAACATCCTGAAATACCGAAAAGGACGAAGGATATGTTTCAGATATGGAGGTGACAAAGAGCTCATCGAACGGTTACGCTGATGCAAGCTTTGACATCGATCCGGACGATTCTAAATCGCAGACCGGATACGATTTACACTAAACGGAGGAGCTGTCGGTTGGTGCAGTTCTAAACAAAGCGTCAGGCGGGATCTACATGTGAAGCGGAATACATAGCAGCTTCGAAGCAGCTAATGAAGGAGTGCGGATGAAGGAGTTCATATCCGATCTAGGTGTCATACCTAGTGCATCGGGTCCAATGAAAATCTTCGTGACAATATCGAGCAATTGCCTTAGCAAAGGAATCCAGATTTCACAAGAGGACCAAGCACATCAAGAGACGCCTCAATTCCATCCGGACTTAGTCCGGATCGAGACATAGAGATTTGCAAGATACATACGGATCTGAATGTTGCGCACCGTTGACTAAGCCTCTTCCACGAGCAAAACATGATCAGCACCAAGACTCCATGGGTGTTAGAATCATTACTATGTAATCTAGATTATTGACTCTAGTGCAAGTGGGAGACTGAAGGAAATATGCCCTAGAGGCAATAATAAAGTTATTATTTATTTCCTTATTTCATGATAAATGTTTATCATTCATGCTAGAATTGTATTAACCGGAAACATGATACATGTGTGAATGCATAGACAAAACAACATGTCACTAGTATGCCTCTACTAGACTAGCTTATTAATCAAAGATGGTTATGTTTCCTAACCATAAACAAGGAGTTGTTATTTGATTAATGAGGTCACATCATTAGCAGAATGATCTGATTGACATGACCCATTCCATCAGCTTAGCACACGATCGTTTAGTATGTTGCTACTGCTTTTATCCATGACTTATACATGTTCCTCGTAACTATGAGATTATGCAACTCCTGCTTACGGAGGAACACTTTGGTGCTACCAAACGTCACAACGAATCGGGTGATTATAAAGGAGTACTACAGTGTCTCCAAAGGCGATGTTGGGTTGGCGATTTGAGATTAGGTTTTGTCACTCCGATAGTCGGAGAGGTATCTCTGGGCCCTCTCGGTAATGCACATCATCAAGCCTTGCAAGCACTACAACTAATGAGTTAGTTGTGAGATGATGTATTACGGAACGAGTAAAGAGACTTGCGGTAACGAGATTGAACTAGGTATTGGATACCGACGATCGAATCTCGGGCAAGTAACATACCGATGACAAAGGGAACAACGATGTTGTTATGCGGTCTCGACCGATAAAGATCTTCGAGAATATGTAGGAACCAATATGGGCATCCAGGTCCCGCTGTTGGTTATTGACCGTGAATAGTTCTAGGTCATGTCTACATTGTTCTCGAACCGTAGGGTCCCGCACGCTAAGGTTTCGGCGATGCTTATTATGAGTTTATGTATTTTGATGTACCGAAGGAGTTCGGAGTCCCGGATGTGATCACGGACATGACGAGGAGTCTCGGAATGGTCGAGACATAAAGATTGATATATTGGAAGCCTATGTTTGGAGTTCGGAATGGTTCCGGGCGAAAATGGGAATTTACCGGAGTACCGGGAGGTTACCGGAACCCCCCCGGGAGGTAAATGGGCCACTATGGGCCTTGGTGGAAAGGAGAAGGGCAGCCCAAGCGGGCTGCGCGCCTCCCCCCCTTCCCTAGTCCTATTAGGACTAGGAGAAGGGGCCGGCCCCCCTCTCTCTCTTTCCCTCCCGAATCCTAGTTGACTAGATTGGGGGAATCCTACTCCCTGAGGAGTAGGACTCCCTGTATGCGCCTCCTTGGCCGCCCCTCCCCGGCTCCTTTATATCTGAGGGGCAGGGGGGCACCTTGAAGACACAAGTTGATCGTGAGATCGCCTTAGCCGTGCAGGTGCCCCTCCACCATATTCCACCTCGGTTATACCGTCGAAGCTTAGGCGAAAGCCTCGCGCCGTGAAACATCAAGATCGCCACCACGCCGTCGGCCGACGGAACTCTCCTCGACACTCGGCTGGATCGAGTACGAGGGACGCCATCGAGCTGTACGTGTGTCAAGAACTCGGGGGCGTCGGAGTAACGGCGCCGGGATCGGTCGGATCGCGAGGAGAACGTACGACTACTTCCTCTACGTTGTGATCGCTTCCGCTTCGGGTCTACAAGGGTATGTAGACAACACTCTCCCCTCTCGTTGCTATACATCACCATGATCTAGCGTGTGCGTAGGAAAATTTTTGAAATTACTACGTTCCCCAACACTGTGGTTGTGCGAACTTGCTCCATTGTGTGTATGTCCTCCATGGTTATGGCCTCCATGGTTTTAAGTATGTCCTCTCGAGTACCGGGAATAGCGGGGCTTTTGCTGAGCTCCAGAAGTATAACTCCCTTGTCCATACTTCCTCTTGCTATTATCAATCTGCTGTTGCTTGCCTTCTATCATGAGGGCCCTGTCTACCAACTCCCGGTAGTTGTTGAAAGTTGCCACCATCAAATCCATGCTCAGCTCATCATTGAGTCCCTCAAGAAACTTCTCCTGCTTTGCGGCATCTGTGGCCACATCATCTGGGACATAGCGTGCTAGCTTGCTAAATTCATCCACATACTATCCCATTGTATGACCTCCTTGGCACAAGTTGCAAAACTCGCACTTCTTCGTGCTCATAGCTCATGCTGAAACATGGGCAGTGTGAAAAGCCTGCTGAAACTGATCCCATGTAACTGTGTTGATGGGGTAAGTGGTGGTGAAGTTCTCCCACCAAGATGCTACGGGTCCATCAAGCCGATGTGCGGCAAACGCACTCTCTCCGCATCTGTGCATCCTGCAGTGGTCAGCTCTCTTCCAATCTTGTGGAGCCAATCATCTACAACAATCGGCTCGATGCTACTAGAGAACACCGGCGGATTCAACCTCAGAGTACGGGCTAGGTTGTTAACAGGGGGTGGTGGCGGCGGGTTGTTCTTGTTGTTGTTGCATTGGTTCTGGTTTTGAATTAACATCTACATCAAGGCATTCTACTGCTGGATCAACTGAGTGAGCTCTGGTGGGAACACAAATCAATTGTCATGTCTTGGAGGCATCTGATGGGTTAGAAGGGGTGAGAAAACAGAATAGAATCGGGTCTAAGAGAGATTCACTACCCATATGCTCATGAGACAAACACAATAAATTCACTTCATTCAATAGCACACAAGGTTCACACAAACGATCTAAACTACGATTACGAACTTGATCGATGCTAACTACTTGGAAGAATACTACTAGTAACATGGTGGTCGTCCAGAAATTTTGATGAGAGGAAGACTCCATGATATCTGCTCCAACTTCGTCAACGTAGTCGTCATCACTCGTCATTTGCATCACTGTCCATGTCGGTGTCCTCCAAGATGATGTAGTCCTCCGAACGGATCTCCTTTGCTAATTCTCACTTATGGTTCTCCATGGGTAGTCCTAGCTTCCTCTTCAATTCTTCATGCTTCACCAGTAGTACGGAAATTTCTTCCTCGTATCCATCGCGTGTAAACTTGAGTTCCTCTTCTAGCTCGGTATTCTTCTTCATCAGCTTCTTGATCTTCTTCATGTTGAAGCATAGTTGATTCTCTTGTCGGCGAATGTGATCACCCATCTCCTGAATGTAAGCTGTAATTGATCCATCCTTCCTGGTACGAATCATCCCCCATTCTTCGTCTCGGCGGCCACATATTTGATAAATAGTGTTTTCCATCTCCTTGTGATACACTTCACATATGTGTCCAAAGGTGATATGGGCAGCCATGCTCTTTCCCAAACTCCAGCTTGGTGCATCCAGGTAGAAATCAATAGGCTTTGTTGTTGGCGCAAATGTCCACCCAGGTACCCAGACTTTGATCTTCCAGCGCTCCTCTTCCGGTAAAGTTGCAGAGAAAATCCCAGTGAAACTTGGTAGTCCGATGTTCAAGTACTTAGTGGCTTCCTTCAAGAGTTGTCCAAAAAGGGTGTCATCATCCGGCTGAGTGAACTTGTTCCTGGGGTCTGCCATCTATAGAGTAGAAATAGAGAATTAGAAATGAGCAGAGAAGAGAAATCATGTGGCTTATTCTAGTGGTCGCGTCCTACAGTCAGCGTGTGCTCTGATACCATCTTGTAGCGACCACGCCCAATGGACCGAAGTCTCTGTGCTTAAGTATCATCCCTAGATCGGTAATGCTGACACACACAGTACTCGAGGAATTATAACAGAGTTCAATCACACACTTATTACATCGGCGTATGATTACACAAAAATATATGGCTGAAGGCCATCTAAACTAAGTAACTGCGGCAGCTTCGAAGGTAAATGAGTCCATCAACTCCAACGGCGTAGCTAAGTGCAAGACAACGACCTATCGGACATTATTCATCGTTTGATTAGTCTGCAACATGAGACATAGCAGCCGTGTAGGTCAGCACATTGAATATGCTGGCAGAGTTATATTGTAAAGCAATGAATGCAAGAACTATATCTACATGCAATATTTGGCTGATGGAGGCTCTAAGTTTATGATTTTGCATAAAGCTAGTTTTTCCCTACAACAAAGGAATAAATTTATTTAAACTACTCCCAAGTTGTTCCAATATGTGAGAAGGTTCCTCCAACTCAAATCCCAATTAACAAGTATCATCATTAAACCCAATTCAATTAATTAAAGAGTGTTGGGATCGACAATAATATCCAATTCTAGATACTCAAGATGTCCATAACCGGGGACACGGCTAACCATGATTAGTTTATACACTCTACAGAGGTTGCGCACTTTTCCCCACAAGACTCGACCGCATCCATGATCGAAAGATCGAGACATAGTCTTTCTGAAGCATTAACTCTCTACTCCGGGCTGACCGGTACACCTACTTTCCCACTAGATCTGCTAGTCCACCTCTTCGAGAGCTCATATTACTTACTCAACTATGCCAGAGCCCATAATGGCTTGTGGTTGCACACGGAAGTTTCTAGTCATGAAATATCATATGATCCCTTCAAGCCTGGGTGGTGAACCGAGAAAAAATCACACAGGTACTCCAGGATTTCCCTTAATGGACAAACACTGGATTCTCCAGGTGCCCCAACCAATCCACCCAGATCTGTATTAAAGTTGCCACCTTAATGTTATCCATGATTAATAACTCTCATAACTTCCATGTGAATCAAGATCCAGTCCCCATCTACGAGCATGGCTAAGCAATAAATGAGCATAACGTATATTCTCGGGGTGATCCAAAGGTATTAGGTTCCTACCTCAAGTACTACAACCAAACCACAAGTTCCCAATCCTACCCATGCAAATATTTGAGGGGCAATACTAATGCATAGTAAAAATTGGGTATAGAAGAGTATGATCAAAGTGTAACTTGCCTTGCTGACGATCTGCAAACTCTAGGGATTCGTAGTAATAAGCTTCGCACCCCGGGTAATCTAGCGTAGACAAACAGTAGCATACATAAGCAATCACTCAAACGAAACAAAGATAAAAACGAGAAAAGATCCAAATCAAACACGAAAGAAGCAACCATCTAAACTAAACAGAAAACAAAACCTAACAACATTATTATCATGTGGATTTGATCTTAACAGTAGGTACATGTGATTAGCTACGATTTGCAAAAAGAAACATCTCAAACAAAGAAACGAAACTCAAGATACGGACGAAACAATATCGTTTACTAATCTGAAGTAAACTCAAATTTTAATTTGTCAAAATCATGTTCAAGTCGGTTAACTCGAAAGAAGAGATTGTTACGAAAATTTAGGTGCTGGTTTCATCTAATTTTGACAAACGAGCAAAAAGTTACGCTAGTTTTAAGATCAGGGCTAAATCGCGAGAAAACTATTCACGGATAGGTCCCTGGCCGAAAATAAAAATAAAAAGAAAAATCTACCGTGCGAACGTTCGTTGACAGAACTAAACAAACGAAAACCGTCCGCTAACCG
This sequence comes from Aegilops speltoides, assembly GCA_021437245.1. Lineage (NCBI taxonomy): Eukaryota > Viridiplantae > Streptophyta > Magnoliopsida > Poales > Poaceae > Aegilops > Aegilops speltoides. Next base: position 308,712,216 of record CM038141.1, on the reverse strand, counting down.
ATCTAAACGAACAAACATTCGTTATATAAACTAACCTAATAAAAAATTGGGATAATTGTATTTGAGCCCTTAGTTGTGTCACCCTCGACAGGAATACCCCTACTTTTGTAAAACACGCAGTCTTGCCCAACTCAGTTAGCTTGCTTTGTGTTTTTGCCCTTCCGGCACGGCTCCGTCCAGTCAGCGCCGTTTGACCATAAGCGGCGCTAGATTTTGGACAAGTCTTGCCCCCCGGTCGACCTAACCAGCTCACACTCTCTCATTCCCCACTGTCTTTCTTTCTCTCTCACCAACCCTAGCTCGCTCGGCGGCGGCAAAACCCGCACCGCCAGATCCATTGGCAGGCGATGGGGGAGACCGGAGAAAGCGCGTGGCGACGCGCGCGCGTAGGGGACACCACATCCTCACTTTAGCGTGGAGGCGGCGGTGCTGCTGGAGCCAATGGCAACAAGGGCAACGGATCTGCACGGGAGAGCGTAGGAGGCGACGCTGACGGCACCCACGGCAAAAAGGGCAGTGAATCTGCACGGGAGCATGTACAAGGCGACGCTAGCGGCGCCCATGGCGACAAGGGCAGCGGATCTGCACGGGAGCGTGTACAAGGCGACGCTGGCGGCGCCCACGACGACAAGGGCAGCGGATCTCCACGGGAGCGCGGACAAGGCGACGCCGGCAGCAACAAGGGCAACGGATCTGCACGGGAAATTCCTGCGGGATAAATATTAGACCTAGATTTGCTCGTGTTTACTGCTGTAGGGTTGATTCAACGATGCTTTAGGCTAGGTTTTGTTCATTTTTTCACGGGAGATGGCATGTTTTTTATCGTAGGATGAATCCAAGCGACCGCGTTCTATCTATCTATTAGAATGGAGACCATCGTTCTTGTTTCTCATGGGTACTAAAGGAAAAGATTGTGGCTTCACTTTTCCATTGTTTGTGGACAACACTACTTCATACCAGGATTTTAGGGCTGCCATTTGTGCTAAGTATCCATGTGGATTGTTTGATGCTGTTGAGATGAGATATTGGGATAGTAGTAACCTTTGTTGGGTCCCTATACAGTGTGATTCAGAGTTAGGTGTGATGTTTGCAAGTAATGCACATACTATGTCATGCAACTTGGAAATCATAGTGATACAGAGAACTAGAGCACAAAGGTTTGAAAACCCATCAACTTCTAGGCCCTCTGCATCTAGGCCACCTTGTTTTAATCCCACTGCTGGAGGGACAAGGGCTAGAAATAGGGCTAGCAGTAGAAGTAGGGCAGCAAGTGACACCTCTACTGCTCCTAGAACTCCAAGTGTTAATGAAAGTTAGGAACAAGCAAACAAAAAAGGTGATCCAGTTGTGGAGGAGGCTTTGCCTGATGCACCAGGTCTGGAGGATGAGATACTTTATCCAGGGTATGTTCAACACAACAATGAACAAGAAAAGGCAGACAAAGACTATATCCCTGCAGAATTTTCAGATACAGATGCTGATGAGATGCAAGAGGATCATGAAATGGGAGCTTTTGAAGATGCAGATGAGGACAGACCTATCATGATGTATGACAGGGAAAATCCATCTATTGAGGAAGGTGTGGTCTTCCCTTCTGCATTTGATTGCTGAAATGCAGTTGCAACCTACTCAATCAAAGCTAAAACTGAGTTCTCCATTCTGAAAAGTGACCCAACTAGGTTTACTGTCAAATGTTCTTATGACAGGTGTAAATGGAGGCTACATGCCTCTTTAATGAGGAGGAGCACAATGTTTCAGGTATTAAATGTTGTGATCTCTGTAATGTGTTATATTTTCTACACTCACTATTCTTATATGTACTTACTATTTGTTGTGCTGTTTTGTTTCAGATTAAAGTGAACCAACACCAGCATACTTGTCCTAGTGTCAACAGATCTCAGAGATTGAGAGCTGCAAAAAGGAGGTGGATTGCAGATGATCTATGCCCTGGATCAGACAAAATCCATCTATTGGTCCTAAGGAAATTCAGATGAAGTTGCTAGAGAAGTATGGTGTGGAGGTGCCATATGACAGATGCTACAATGGCAAAGAGATGGCACTGGACAAAATATATGGCAAGTATAGTGATAGTTTCCAACTTCTTTATTCTTTCAAAGTGAAGTGGAGAGGGCATCACCAGCGATCTAGTAGAAATTGACAGCACACAGCTTGAGTATCGATTAAAGGCAAGAAGTATTACAAGGAGTGTTTTGGAAGAGTGTTTGTTTGCTTCAAAGCTTGTCGAAGGGTTTTCGAGGGCTGCAGCCATACCGGGTGTAGATGCTACAAAGATTGAATGGTAGGTTTAGAGGGCAGCTTGTAGTAGCTTGTGCATGGATGGGCACAACTGGTTGTTTCAGATTGCTTATGGTGTTCTCGAAGTGGAGTCTACTGAGAGTTGGACATGGTTTTTCACATACCTGAAGAAAATGGTAGGTCATCCAGAAGGTTTAGTGATACATACTAATGCTTGCAAGGGATTGGAAACAGCAGTTGATGATGTGTACCCTGGAGTGGAACATAGAGAGTGTATGAGATACTTGGCTCAGAATTTCAGTAAGAAATTTAAGGGAAAGTTCTTTGATGATAACTTATGGCCTTGTTCACTAACCTAGAGTATCAAGAAGCATAATTATCATCTGAGCCGGCTCAAAAGCAAACCCAAAGTTAAGGAATATCTGGAGGAGCACCACACAAAAATCTGGGCAAGAGCAGAGTTCAATGAGATGTGCAAGGTTGACTATGTGAACAACAACCTTGCTGAATCATTCAACTCAAGAATCAGGAAATACAAGAGTCTTCACATAGTTGACCTGCTAGACAAGATTAGGCAATACATCATGGAGAAATTTGACTTAAGAAACAGAATTTCCATTGGCCATTTCATTGGGCACAACATCATACCAGCAATAATGAAGGTTTTGATGGAGAAGACAAAAGTTTTGGAGATGAGTATAGTTAGGAGAAGCCCGACAGAGGCTAAGGTGACTGCTACTAATATAGAGAAAAGAGAATGGAGGTACCCTGTTGACATAGAGAAGTGGTCTTACAGTTGTAGGCAGTGGCAGATCACTGGTAAACCCTGCATCCATGCCCTTTTTTTCATCACTGCTCTAAGAGGTGGAGCTAGTGGAATAGATCAGTATGTCCACAAATATTACTCAGTTGAGATGTTTAGAGCAACTTATGCGGACAATCTACCAGCTCTAGAAGGCAAACAACAGTGGGACTGTGTAGATCCAGGATTCAAGTTGTGTGCTCCTGTTCAGAACAGACCACCAGGAAGACCAAGAAAGCAGAGGATAGGATCTACCAATGAAGGAAAGGGTCTTGGTCCTAGGAAGTACAAGTGCAAGAGATGTGGAAGATGTGCACACAAAACAAAAGGAGGCGAGGGGTGGCAGCGGCGGCCATATAAAGGGGCCCCGGGAGGTTCTTGACTTGGGAGAGGGGTCGGCGGCGGTGGGGCGGCCCCAGACTCTGACGAGTCCGGCTTGGGCACGGCTTCGTCACAGGGGAAGGCGGCAGCGCTCTCGTGGGCCGGCTAGGCTTCTGCCCAGTTCGCCCGGAACTTTTTTTTAAAATAAATTTCGCCGCAAAGAAAAATACTAATAAAATCTAAAAAAATCTAAAAAATTCCAGAAACAATTTTCACCGTTCAGACCTAATATTTAGGACAAGATGAACATTGTTCTGGACTAAAATGCAATTTTCAAAAGTGGAAGTTTTCTCTAATTTCAAATAAAGTACGAATAAAATAATAATTTGATTTTAAAATTTCTTCTCCAATATTTCTCTTCTGTTGAAGAAGTCATATTATCTTCTCTCATTTATTTTATTATTGGAAATAACTGGAGAGAAAATTATTAAAATCGAATTGATCCTCTTTCCAAATTTGAACTAAATTCAAATATGAAATTATTGTGAAACCTCCAACTCTCTCCTTGGGTCCTTGAGTTGCTTGAGATTTCTAGGATCACAACCACAATGCAAATAAAATACGATATGCATATGATGATCTATGTATAACATCTAAATTAAAAATGGGATGTTACAAAACGTATATTGTACAGATAATGCTATAAGCATCGAGGCTATTTTACATGCCGAGCATAAGAGAAAGTTGTGTACAGGTACTAAAAAGGGGAAGATGTGATCTTTGAAGATCCTTTAGGTACTCTGCCATACATCTGTGTTGCTTTTTGCCTTGGTGTGTGACCCTTTGAGAGGATTAATGAGCAGGTTTTCATAAGGGGCCGGGAAAAGGGCCCTTGGTACCATGAAAAGGTGATGTGGGTTGTAGGGAACCTGAGAAAAAAATAAAGTTAAGAAAAAGGTAGATATGAGGGTCCGGGTACGGTTGAGCCGTATTGTGGACTTTATCCTTGATATGCCTCCATCGTTGCCCATGGTATCTTTAGTGCGTAGTTATGTGCACGCGGTACATACGCCGCAGTTCGGTTGGGGCTAAGACAGAGGCCGAATTGCTAATCGAGCTCCTGACGAGCTGGACTGTCATTCTGCAGGGTAGTCCGGACTCGTTTGACAGGGTCCGGGGGCTTGACTGCTGATGTGGAGTTTCGCTTGATAAGGCCGACCTGTACTTCTGCTGCGAGGGCCACGGTGTGTTCCTCCGTACGGAGAGAGCGATCCATGTTTCCATGGACTGTTATAACGCCGCATGGTCCTGGCATCTTGAGTTTTAGATAAGAATAGTGCGGGACCACATGAAGCGGGCAAATGCAGTTCTTCCGAGCAGTGTGTGATAGCCACTGCACAAAGGGACGATGTCGAAGATCAAGTCCTCGCTTCAGAAGTTGTCCGGTGAACCGAAGACAACCTCCAGTGTGATTGACCCCGTGCAGCGGGCCTCTACACCAGGTATTACTCCTTTGAAGGTAGTTTTGGTGGGCTTGATTCTTGACGAGTCAATACCCATTTTGTGGGTTGTGTCCTGATAGAGCAGGTTAAGACTGCTGCCGCCGTCCATGAGGACTCTTGTGAGGTGGAATCCATCGATAATTGGGTCAAGGACCAACGTGGCCAAACCACCATGACGAATACTGGTCAGATGGTCTCTGTGATCGAAGGTGATCGGGTATGCTGACCATAGGTTGAATTTTGGGGCGACCGGCTCTATCGCATAGACGTCCCGTAACGCGCGCTTGCGCTCCCTCTTGGGGATGTGAGTGACGTATATCATGTTCACTGTTTTCACCTCGGGAGGAAATTTCTTCTGTCCCCCTGTGTTCGGTGGGCGAGGCTCCTCGTCGTCATCCTCGCTGGGCGACCCTTTCCCCGTGTGTGCTCGGTGTTTAACTTATCGGCTTGTTTAAAGACCCAACAACTTCTGTTGGTATGGTTGGCAGGCTTGTCAGGGGTGCCATGATTCTGGCAAGGTCGATCGAGTGTCGATTCGGTCCAGGCTAGATGAATTGTCTTTGTTTCTTTTGAATGGCTTCTTCCGCTGACCGGGTTTGGTGCCGCTGAATCCGACGTTGACCACCGTGTCTTAGGCATTGTCAGTGTTGCTCCAACGCTTGTTTTGTTGTGTCGGGGGTCGCTGTCGCTTTGTTTTCGGAAGTGCCTGTGGTTTCGGTATCGTTGTTGCTGCACGGCTAGCTGACTATCTTCGCCTACGCAAAAGTGGGTCATGAGTGATGTGAGGGATGCCATGGACTTTGGCTTTTCTTGGCCGAGGTGTTGGGCAAGCCATTCATCGCGAATGCTGTGTTTAAAGGTTGCTAGAGCCTCAGGTCCGGACAATCAACAATTTGGTTCTTTTAATTAGGACCGGGTCCAGAATTTTCTGGCTGACTCTCTAGGCTGCTGGACTATGTGACTGAGGTCATCGGCGTCCGGAGGTCGAATATAAGTGCCCTGGAAGTTGTCTCTAAAGGCATCCTCCAGGTCTTCCTAGCTTCCAATAGAGTTTTCTGGGAGGCTGTTTAGCCAGTACCGAGCTAATCCCTTAAGTTTGAGGGGGAGGTATCTGATGGCATGTAAATCGTCACCGCGAGCCATGTGAATGTGGATGAGAAAGTCTTCAATCCATACTGCAGGATCCGTTGTGTAATCGTATGATTCAATGTTCACGGGTTTAAACTCTTCTGGGAACTGGTGCTCCATTACCTCATCGGTGAAGCATAGGGGGTGTGCGGCGCCTCCATATCGGGCAACGTCACGACGCAGTTCGAATTGAGTCCATATGCGGTTTTCGGCCCGGGTGAAGTTGTGCTTGTCGCGCCAGGCCTGATGGTTGTCTTCTCGCACTGGGGCATGCCCCCCTTGACCCATAGATTGATTTGGTCTGACCGTCTCTATTGGCCAGGTCCTGTCGTAGGTCATAAGTGTATCCTGCAGCTGATGTCTCTCTGCCTTTTATGGCGGGGTGGTGCAGGCTGGTGTTCGGCTTGAGTTGCCGCTCTGTCCTGGCCACATGGTGGTCGGTCAGGTCCATCGATCGTATTACGCGTTGGCGGTATAGGCTCTGGGGCCTCATCGTCAAATTGGGTAGCAGCTTGTGCTTCGGGTAACTCTTAGTTGGGCATTCAAGGCCGTATTCCTCGGCTGCTAGGACATTAGTCCATCTGTCATTGAGTAGATCCTGATCAGCTTGAAGCTGCTGCCGCTTCTTTTTCAGGCTTCTTGCAGTGGCTATTAGCCGGCGCTTAAAGCGTTCTTGTTCGAGGGGTTCCTCTGGCATGATGAGATCTTCGTCGCCGAGGCTCTCGTCATCTTCAGAGATCGGTAACTAGTTACTATCCTCCAAGCCCTTGTTCCCGATAGGATCGTCGGGGTTGACATGCCCATCCTCCCAATCATCATGCTCGGATGTTGGTTCGATAGGGGCTTCTTGGTCTTCGGCGTTATCCAGAGTATTGCTGTCTCCGGTGCTGGTATTGCTGTCTTTTCGCGACGCGATTTCGAGCGGCGCCGCTGACGTCGATGCTTTGGTGGTGCCACGGGAGGCTTCTCCTCGACTGGATCCTTCCCACCTTCACCATCATCCTCTTTGGGTGTGTCCACCATGTACACGTCATATGTGGAAGTGACCGTCCAGTGTCTGGTAAACAGCGGGTTCTAACTTTGCTCTTCTCCGGCATCGTCGTCCATGCCGTCGATGTCTTCGGAAGCTTAATCGAGCATGTCGGTTAAATCCTCGATAGTGGCTATGAAGTGGGTGGTGGGTGGGACGTAAAATTCCCCGCTATCAACCCCTAGTGTGGGCTGGGTGTAGTTTGGCAGCGATTCTTCTGCAATGGCGAGAGATCGCATTAAGTCCAGGGCCTCGTTTAAGAGTGAGGTTTGGACAGGGAAGCGAGAGTCCGTGGAGCAAGGCGGGACAAAGGTTCCCTGGCCAAGCTCAAATGACGCGGTTCTCGGGAGTTTAGAGTTAGTGTCTGGAGGCAAGTCCGGCTCCATGAGAATAGAGGGGGCCTGGCATAGCTCTAGTCCTGCTGGTGGAGCGATCCCCTCCGGTTCTCTGGTGTCAAGCTCTATAGTTGTAGAGAGTCCGGCGAGCTTTAAACTCCCGTCTTCGGACTTGGTGATGTGCTCTGGATCTAAGGCCAGAGCTAAGGCTGGGGCTGCGAATCGTTGGAAGATCAAGTCTCCTCGAATGTCAGCGACATAGTTAAGGTTTCCAAAACTTATCTGATGACCAAGGGCGTAGCTGTCGATCTGCTCCAGATGGCCAATCGAGTTAGCGCGTAGTGCGAAGCCACCGAATATGAAAATTTGGCCGGGGAGAAAAGTCTCCTCAGGGCGATATTGTTGTCGATGATCGATGGAGCCATCGAGCCTTCTAGTGACGGCACAGTGGAACTCTCAATGAAAGCACCAATGTCGGTGTCAAAATTGGCAGATCTCGAGTAGGAGGTCCCGAGCTGTGCATCTAAGGATCAAAGGTAACAGGAGGCAGGGGACATGATGTTTACCCAGGTTTGGGCCCTCTTAATGGAGGTAATACCCTACTTCCTGCTTGATTGACTTTGATGAGTATATGGGTTACAAGAGTTAATCTACCTCTAGATCGTAATGGCTAAACCCTAGATGTCTGGCCTGTATGATTGTCATTGTCTCTACGGACTACGCCCTCCGATTTATATAGGCACCGGAGGGGACTAGGGTTGTACAAAGTCAGTTTACAGAGGAAGGAAACTATACATCCGGAAGCCAAGCTTGACATCCACGCAAAGGAGACTCCCATCCGGACACGGGAGAAAGCCTTCTATCTCGTATCTTTACGGCCCATCAGTCCGGCCCATGTCACATAGGCCGGCTCCCCGAGGACCCCACAGTCCAGGACTCCCTCAGCGCCCACCCCCCTCCACAGTTTACACCCCCAGTCAATATTCTCGCGGTGCTTAGGCGAAGCCCTGTGCGGATCACATCACCATCACCGTCACCATGCCGCCGTGCTGACGAAACTCATCTACTTCCTCGACACCTTGCTGGATCAAGAGGACGAGGGACATTATCGAGATGAACATGTGCAGAACTCGGAGGTGTCGTATGTTCGTTACTTGATCGGTCGGAGCTAGAAGAAGTTCGACTACATCAACCGCGTTGTCAAACGCTTCCGCTTACGGTCTATGAGGGTAAGTAGAGACACTCTCCCCCTCTCATTTCTATGCATCTCCTAGATAGATCTTGTGTGAGCGTAGGATTTTTTTTTTAAAATTGCATGCTACATTTCCCAACAGTGGCATCCGAGCCAGGTCTATGCATAGATGATATGCACAAGTAGAACACAAAGAGTTGTGGGCGGTGATCGTTATACTGCTTACCACCAATGTCTTATTTTGATTCAGCGGTATTGTTGGATGAAGCGGCCCGGACCAACCTTACATGACCACGTTCATGAGACCGGTTCCACCAATAGACATGCAACTAGTTTTGTGTCATGCTTTACGGCTTAGAATCTGGACTTCAAAGACGTTTTGAACATCACTGAGCATATGAGATATTCCAAGAGTTGAAGTTAATATTTCAAGCAAATGCCCGAGTAGAGATATGAAGTCTCCAACAAGTTATATTGCTGCAAGATAGAGGAGAACAGTTCGGTCAGTGAACACATACTCAGAATGTCTGGATATCATAATCACTTGACTCGGTTGGGAGTTAATCGTCCAGATGATAGTGTTATTGACAGAGTTCTCCGATCAGTGCCAAGAAGCTACAAAGGCTTTGTGATGAACTATAATATGCAAGGTATGGAGAAGACTATTCCTGAGCTCTTCGCAATGCTCAAAGCTGCGGAGGTAGAAATCAAGAAGGAGCATCGAGTGTTGATGGCTAACAAGACCACTAGTTTCAAGAAAAAGGGCAAGGGAAAGAAAGGGAACTTCAAGAAGAATGGCAAACAAGTTGCCACTCCCGGGAAGAAACCCAAAGCTGGACCTAAGCCTGAAATTGAGAGCTTCTACGGCAAAGGGACTGGTCACTGGAAGCGGAACTACCCCAAGTATTTGGCGAATAAGAAGGATGGCAAAAGTGATCAAAGGTATATTGGATATACATGTTATTGATGTACCTTACTAGTGCTCGTAGTAGCGCCTGGGTATTTGATACTGGTTCGGTTTCTCATATTTATAACTCGAAACAGGAGCTACGGATTAAACAAAGATTGGCTAAGGACGAGGTGACAATGCGCGTCGGGAATGGTTCCAAGGTCGATGTGATGGTTGTCGGCACGCTACCTCTACATCTACCTTAGGGATTAGTTTTAGACCTAAATAATTGTTATTTGGTGCCTGCGTTGAGCATGAACATTATATCTGGATCTTGTTTAGTGCGAGATGGTTATTCATTTAAATCAGAGAATAATGGTTATTCTATTTATATGAGTCATATCTTTTATGGTTATGCACCCTTGAAGAGTGGTCTATTTCTGTTGAATCTCGATTGTGGTGATACACATGTTCATAATATTGATGCCAAAAGATGCAAAGTTGATAACGATAGTGCAACATATTTGTGGCACTGCCGTTTAAGTCATATTGGTGTAAAGCGCATGAAGAAACTCCATGCAGATGGACTTTTGGAACCACTTGATCATGAATCATTTGATACTTACGAACCATGCCTCATGGCAAGATGACTAAAACTCTGTTCTCCGGAACAATGGAGCGAGCCAATATCTTGTTGGAAATAATACATACCGATGTATCTGGTCCGATGAGTGTTGAAGCACGCGGCGAGTATCATTATTTTCTAACCTTCACGGATGATTTAAGCAGATATGGGTATGTCTACATAATGAAACACGAGTCTGAAGCATTTGAAAAGTTCAAGGAATTTCAGAGTGAAGTGGATAATCATTGTAACAAGAAAATAAAGTTTCTACGATCTGATCGCAGAGGCGAATATTTGAGTTACGAGTTTGGCCTTCATTTAAAACAATGTGGAATAGTTTCACAACTCATGCCACCTGGAACACCACAGCGTAATGGTGTGTCCGAACATCGTAACCGTACTTTATTAGATATGGTGCGATCTATGATGTCTCTTACCGATTTACCACTATCATTTTGGGGTTATGCATTAGAGACATCTGCATTCACATCAAATAGGGCACCATCTAAATCCGTGGAGACGACACCGTGTGAACTGTGGTTTGGCAATAAAGCTAAGCTAAGTTTCTTAAAGTTTGGAGTTGCGACACTCATGTCAGAAGGCTTCAGCCTGATAAGCTCGAACCCAAATCGGAGAAGTGCATCTTCATAGGATACCCTAAGGAAACAATTGGGTACACCTTCTACCACAGATCCGAAGACAAGATCTTTGTTGCCAAGAATGGAACCTTTCTAGAGAAGGAGTTTCTCTCGAAAGAAGTGAGTGGGAGGAAAGTAGAACTTGATGAGGTAATTGTACCTTCTCTCAATTTGGAAAGTAGCTCATGAGAGAAATTCGTTCCCGTGATGCTTACACCAACTAGAGAGGAAGCTAATGATGATGATCATGAAACTTCAGATCAAGTTACTACCGAACCTCGTAGGTCAACCAAAACACGATCGACACCAGAGTGGTACGGTAATCCTGTCCTGGAAGACATGTTACTAGACCATGGCGAACCTACGAACTATGAAGAAACTATGATGAGCCAGATTCCGATAAATGGCTTGAGGCCATGAAATCTGAGATAGGATCCATGTATGAGAACAAAGTGTGAACTTTGGTGGATTTTCCCGATGATCGGCGACCCATAGAGAATAAATGGATCTTCAGGAAGAAGACTGACGCTGATGGTGATGTTACTGTCTATAAAGCTCGACTTGTCACAAAAAGTTTTCGACAAGTTCAAGGAGTTGACTACGATGAGACTTTCTCACCCGTAGCGATGCTTAAGTCTGTCTGAATCATGTAAGCAATTGCCGCATTTTATGATTATGAAATCTGGCAAATGGATGTCAAAATTGCATTCCTTAATGGATTTCTAAAAGAATGGTTGTATATGATGCAACTAGAAGGTTTTGTCGATCCAAAAGGTGCTAACAAAGTGTGCAACCTCCAGCGATCCATCTATGGACTGGTGCAAGCATCTTGGAGTTGGAATATACGCTTTGATGAGGTGATCAAAGTGTATGGTTCTATACAGACTTTCGGAGAAGCCTGTATTTACAAGAAAGTGAGTGGGAGCTCGGTAGCATTTCTAATATTATATGTGGATTACATATTGTTGATTGGAAATGATGTAGAATTTCTGGATGGCATAAAAGGATACTTGAATAAAAGTTTTTCAATGAAAGACCTCGGTGAAGCTGCTTATATATTGGGCATCAAGATCTATAGAGATAGATCAAGACGCTTAATAGGACTTTCACAAAGCACATACCTTGATAAAGTTTTGAAGAAGTTCAAAATGGACCAGTCAAAGAAAGGGTTCTTGCCTGTGTTACAAGGTGTGAAATTGAGTCAAACTCAATGCCCGACCACTACAGAAGATAGAGAGAAAATGAAAGTCATTCCTTATGCCTCAGCCATAGGTTCTATCATGTATGCTATGCTGTGTACCAGACCTGATGTGTGCCTTGCCATAAGTGTGGCAGGGAGGTACCAAAATAATCCAGGAGTGGATCATTGGACAGCGGTCAAGAACATCCTGAAGTACCTCAAAAGGACCAAGGATATGTTTCTCGTTTATGGAGGTGACAAAGAGCTCGTCGTAAATGGTTACGTGGATGCTAGTTTTGACACTGATCCGGATGACTCTAAGTCACAAACCAGATACGTATTTATTTTGAATGGTGGAGTTGTCAGTTGGTGCAGTTCCAAGCAAAGCGTCGTGGCGGGATCTACGTGTGAAGCGGAGTACATAGCTGCTTCAGAAGCAGCAAATGAAGGAGTCTGGATGAAGGAGTTCATATCTGATCTAGGTGTAATACCTAGCGCATCGGGTCCAATGAAAATCTTTTGTGACAATACTGGAGCAATTGCCTTAGCAAAGGAATCCAGATTTCACAAAAGAACCAAACACATCAAGAGACGCTTCAACTCCATCTGTGATCAAGTCAAGGAGGGAGACATAGAGATTTGCAAAACACATATGGATCTGAATATAACAGACCCGTTGACTAAGCCTCTTCCACGAAAAAAACATGATCAGCACCAAGACTCCATGAGTGTTAGAATCATTACAATGTAATCTAGATAATTGACTCTAGTGCAAGTGGGAGACTGAAGGAAATATGTCGTAGAGGCAATAAGAATGTTGTTATTTTATATTTCCTTATTTCATGATAAATGTTTATTATTCATGCTAGAATTGTATTAACCAGAAACTCGATACATGTGTGGATACATAGACAAAGTACCGTGTCCCTAGTAAGCCTCTACTAGACTAGCTCGTTGATCAAAGATGGTTAGGTTTCCTAACTGTAGGCATGTGTTGTCATTTGATAAACGGGATCACATCATTAGGAGAATCATGTGATGGACAAGACCCATTCATTAGCTTAGCATTATGATTGTTTAGTTTTATTGGTATTGCTTTCTTCATGTCAAATACATATTCCTTCGACTATGAGATTATGCAACTCCCGGATACCGGAGGAATGCCTTTTGTGCTATCAAACGTCACAACGTAAATGGGTGATTATAAAGATGCTCTACATGTGTAACGCCCTCGATGCGGCTATATCTCCCACATGTCGAAGCACGACTTAGAGGCATAACCGCATTGAAAGCAATGTCGCAAGTGAGGTAATCTTCACACAACCCAAGTAATACATAAGGGAAAGAGATACATAGTTGGCTTACAATCGCCACTTCACACAATTACATGAATAAAGCATTACATCATCCAGATACAATCAAGGTCCGACTACGGAACCAAAATAAAAGAAGAACCCCAAATGCGATAAAGGTCCCGGTCGACCCCAACTGGGCTCCACTCTCGATCAACTAGAACGAAACAACACAAAGGGCAAGATCTTCATCAAGCTCCTCCTTGAGCTTGGTTGCGTCATCTGCTTTCGGTAACATAGGCACCGCAAACTGGTTTTGAAGTATCCGTGAGCCACGAGGACTCAAAGAATCCCATTACCATGGGTATCAAGACTAGCAAAGCTTAATGGGAAAGGAAGGGGTAAAGTGGTGAGGTTGCAGCAATGCTAAGCATATATGGTGGCTAACATACGCAAAAGAGAGCGAGAAGAGAAACAAAGGAGCGGTCGTGAAGCTAGCAATGATCAAGAAGTGATCACGAACACCTACTTACGCCAAACATAACACGAAACCGTGTTCACTTCCGGACTCCGAGAAGAGACCATCACGGCTACACACTCGGTTGATGCGCTTTAATTCGGATCAAGTGTCAAGTTGTCTACAACCGACATTAACAAATTCCCATCTGCCACGTAACATGGCACGGCTCTCGAAAGTTTATACCTGCAGGGTGTCCCAACTTAGCCCATGACAAGCTCTCGCGATCATCGAAGGAATAGACCTTCACCCAGAAGACCCGATCAGCCTCGGAATCCGGTACATCAAGACATTTCGACAATGGTAAAACAAGACCAGCAAAGCCGCCCGATCGCCGACAATCCCGATAGGAGCTGCACATATCTCGTTCTCGTGGCAACACCGGATGAGACATCCACGAGTAAAACCAGACCTCGAGTTGCCCAGGGGCCCCGCATCTACTCGGTTCGGACCAACACTTAGACAAGCACCGCCCGGGGGCTATAATAAAGATGACCCTTGGGTTAATTACTCCCAAGGAAAAGTAGGTGGTGGTGAGGCAAATGGTAAAAGTCAATGTTGGGCCTTCTTTGGACAAGTTTTATTCAAAGCGAACCGTCAAGGGGTCCCATAAATCACCCGACCGCGTAAGGGACGCAAAATCCGGGAACATAACACCGGTATGACGGAAACTAGGGCGGCAAGAGTGGAACAAAACACTGCATAAGGCCGAGCCTTCCACCCTTTACCAAGTATATAGATGCATTAATAATATAAGAGATCTTGTGATATCCCAACATAAACCCCGCCCACCATGGAGAAATCTTCAACTTCACCGCAACTAGCAACGCTATAAGAGGGCTGAGCAAAAGCGGTAACATAGCGAAACAACGGTTTGCATAGGAAAAGTGTCAAAGGTTAGGGGTTCATGGCAATATGGGATGGCTGGACAAGCAGTAATAGGTAGCTTGAGATAGCGAAAGAACGAGGCAACTAGCATAGCAATGATAGTAGTGAGATCCAGTAGCGGTCATCTTGCACGAAATCCCGCAAGGAAGAAGAACGAGTCCATGAAGAAGACAAACGGACGCAGACGAACGAATCCTCACAACTCCGGAACGGAACCGAAGCTAACGAGAGAAGCAAACCGGAAAGAAGCAAACAACATGGTAAACACACAAGCATAATCATGGCATGATGCACAACCAAGTATGATGCATGTCCGGTTTAATGAGGCATGGCATGGCATGGCAAAGTGCACAAGCAATCCTACAAATTAAGTGGAGCTCAATATGCAACGGTGCATATTGATGAAACACCACGACAAGTTATTTAGTTCGATCTCGTTTATGTACCCAACAATATTAAATGTTGATTAACATGGCAAGGGGTGAAGCACAACAAAACTTCCTACTTAGGCAAGTTTAAATGAGGCCGGAAGAACAAACAACGATTCCGGAAAATCCCCATGTGCATATTTATGGATTAGGTACTGTTCTGCCCTAAACACCATTTTAATGTTGTTAAACAGGAAAATAAAGTGGACCATGTTAAACTAGGCATTTTTCCACCCCATTTACATATAAAGAACATTTAAAACCGAGCTACGGTTATTTAGTTATGAATTAAATCATTTTAACATGGCATTTATGCAAATTAATGCAAACAGCAATTTTAAATATTTTAAACATGGATGAAAATGGCATATTATGAAACTAGATGAAATTCTAAGCATTTTACATATAAAGTTTGTTTTAATCCGATGCACCGTTAATGAGTTATTAAATGCATGAAGTATGAGGGTTTTTCTGTAAAACAGTAATTCACCGGATAATTAGTAAATTCGTTCGTGAAAAAAAAACATTGACTCGGGCCGAATCTGAAATCTGGCCCAGGGCGCGGGCGCTGGAGGCTCACATTGGGCCGGTTGTAGGGGCGCTGGCGCTGGGCCTTGGCCGGGGCATGGCCCAGGTGGAGGAGGCCCAAGAGGGGCCGGCTTGGGCCTGGGAGGCTGGCCTCGCTAGTGCTGGATCTGGTGTCGCTGGGCCCTGTGCAAGAAGACCCAGCCGCGGGCGACGGGTCAACGACGCAGGCGAGCGGTACGAGCGAGGCCTCTCTGCTCGATGCAGAGAGAGCAGAGGCCGGCGGCGCTCGATCTGGAGCAGGAGAAGCAGAGGCCGGCGAGGAGGGACTCCGGCGGGGCGGCGCAGGAGGTCTCCGGCGAGGCGGAGAATCCAGGCGGCGGGGAGCTTCGGGCGGCCATGGCGCTGCAAGGACATGGCGGGGAACACATTCAGAGAAGATACAGAGGGAGGAAAAGAAATAGGAGAGGAGAAGGGGGTGCGCGCGGCGGAGGAGCTCACCGGCGGCTTGGCTGGCGCAGTGCCACGCGGGAAGGAGGGCTTGGCGAGAGGAGGTCGAGGCAGAGGCGCGGGAGAGCAGCGGGGTCTGCGCTCGAAGACGGACTTGGCGACGGGACGGCCAGACGGGAAGGAGAGGACACGCAGCCCGGCCACCGGCGACCATGGCGCAGGCGAAGCTGCTCAAGGGGACGCTGGTCTCAGGCGCCGATCTCGCCGGGCGCCGAGGAGCTCGGGCGCGCAGAAGCTTGAAGTGGATGCCATGGTATTCTGTTATTACTCAAGAAGGGAGAGAGAGATGCGTGAGATCGAGAGGAACGGGAAGCACTAGAGAGGGAAGAAGGAGGCAACGGCGCTCATCTGGTGAAGCTTCGCGGTGGCTCACGGATGACGAGGGCGGCGGGGTTCGCATCGCTGCTTGAGACGAAGGGACGAGGGCCTCGGGCAGAGGCGAGGCGCACGGGCTGTTGGTTGGGTGGAATTGGTCAAGGGGAAAATCGAGGAGGATTTGGTGGAGTGGCGGCGGCGTGGGTATGGATGGGACATGATCCCTAGATTTTAGGGTTTGGTCAAAATGGACTAGGGTGGACTATATATATGGAAAGGAGAAGAGTTTGGATCATCCGATAAAAATCGGACGGTCGAGAAAAATAGGCTAGGGAGTCCAAATAAGAAAAGAGGGACGTTTTGTAGACGTTAGGGGATGATCCGGACCCAACGGTAACGACAGACCGGTTCGGGTTCGGGGCAAGTTTCGGACGCGCGCGAGGGGGGCTGCGAGCTGGCAAGAGAGGTTAGGTGGTCGGACAAAAAGGGAAACGAAAACACAGTTGGTCTCGGGGCGGTCAACAAAAGAAAGGGGGGGACGCGGCAGCTACGAACGGGTGCAAGTTTTAAAACATGACGGCAACGGAGTGCCGATGCAATGCGAATGATGCGATGATGAGATGCAAGACATGAACAAAATGCAAAACAAAAACAACAAAAAAAACAAAAACCCAACCACGGAGGAAAATTCAAAACACATCTCCGGAAAAGGCAAGAGTCGGAGTTACAGATATGGAAAGTTGTATCTGGGGCGTTACAACATGTATCTCCGAAGGTGTTCGTTGGGTTGGCATAGATTGAGATTAGGATTTGTCACTCCGAGTATCGGAGAGGTATCTCTGGGCCCTCTCGGTAATACACATCATTAGAAGCCTTGCAAGCAAATTGACTAATGAGTTAGTTATAGGATGATGTATTACAGAACGAGTAAAGAGACTTGTCGGTAATGAGATTGAACTAGGTCAAGTAACATACCAATGACATAGGGAATAACGTATGTTGTCATAACGGTTCGACCGACAAAGATCTTCGTAAAATATGTGGGAGCCAATATGAGCATCTAGGTTCTGCTATTGGTTATTGACCGGAGAGGCGTCTCGGTCATGTCTACATAGTTCTCGAACCCGTAGGGTCCGCACGCTTAAAGTTTGATGATGATATTGTATTATATGAGTTATGTGATTTGGTGACCGAATGTTGTTCGGAGTCCCGGATGAGATCACGGACATGATGAGGAGTCTCAAAATGGTCGAGAGGTAAAGATTGATATATAGGATGATAGTATTCGGACACCGGAAGTGTTCCGGAGGGTACTAGGTACATATCGGAGTACCGGAGGGGTTACCGGGACCCCCGAGGATAAAATATGGGCCATATGGGCCATGAGAGGGGAGCACACCAGCCGATAAGGGGTGGCGCCCCCACCCACCCCAAGGAAGGAGGCCGAGTGGGAGAAGGGAAGGAGGGGATTCGCCCCTCCCCCCCCCTTTCCTTCTCTCTTTCCCCTTCCCTTTCTTCTCCGGTAAAATAAGGAAGGGGGGAGGCCGAATTGGGGAAGACCCAAGTAGGATTCAGCCTACTTGGGGTGCCCCCTGGCTGCCTCTCCTTCCCTCCAACCTATATCTATGTGGGGAGGGGGCGCCTAGAACACACAACATCAATTGTTAGCCGTGTGCGGCGGCCCCCTCCATAGTTTACACCCCGGTCATATCCTCGCGGTGCTTAGGCGATGCCCTACACGGATCACACACCATCACTGTCACCACACCGTCGTGCTGACGGAACTCATCTACTTCCTCGACGCCTTGCTGGATCAAGAGGACGAGGGACATCATCGAGCTGAACGTGTGAAGAACTCGGAGGTGTCGTACGTTCGGTACTTGATCGGTCGGAGCTAGAAGAAGGTCGACTACATCAACCGCATTGTCAAGCGCTACCGCTTACGGTCTACGAGGGTACGTAGACACACTCTCCCTCTCTCGTTGCTATGCATCTCCTAGATAGATCTTGCGTGAGCGTAGGAATTTTTTTTGAAATTGCATGCTACGTATCCCAACACCATGACAGGTGGACCGCCCAGCACGCCTGGGGCCACCGTCATTGGGCCGCGATGGTCGTGCCCGTAGGAGAGGCATCATGTGAGTGCGGCTGGTACGTCCATGATGGGGGAATCACGCACCATGTGGCCTGCCGCGGGGGCCTCTCAGGGGCGTTCAGAGCCATCTGATCCGCCCGGACGGCCCTGATCAGGGCGAGCGAGTTGGAAGGTCCATGGCGGGTAGACCGCTCGTCGTGATCGAGGCCACTGTCATGTGAAGTACTCGGGTGTGTGGGTGAGGCTTGGCGCACTGCTTGGTGCACGAGAGTGCCCTCGTGACCGTCCATTTTTGTCTGGCGTGCCGCAAGGGTCTATCTAGTGCTTTACGGTGGTTGGACCGTGCGGCGCATCCAGGGCCATTGTCATTACATTGGGCCTCCTCGAGGGCGCCTAGAGATACTGTCATATTTTGGTGTCCGTTGGACCCCCGCCCATGCGCCAGGGCCTAGTCGCGCATGCCTGTGGTGTATTAGGTTGATTTGGTCGAGCCCGGCGGTCCCTGTCGCGTGGTCACACACGCCATTGTGGTCGAATCATGCCGATCCGTTTGGTGCGACCAGGCTAGGTTTGCATTGCGCCATGCTGTCGCATACGCCTCTTGCCAGTCGGGTGGTCTCACCAGCCAGCCTGGTTGGTCGGACCGGGCGGCTAGCGAGAACGTAACAGAAAATTTGTAACGAAGTAATGTGTAAAAATTTCAGGAACTTATCATGTTCTAGTAAAGAATGCAAATTCAATCGTTGGACGCAAAAGTTTCTGTTTTTACACATAACCTAACAAACATGCAGGTGCAACACCCAAAGGCTCCGCTTGGCACAAAAATAAAAAGAAAATACACACACATGATTAATACAGTAATAAAAATCAAGTTGGCACACAAAAAACAGTAAATATGACTATTGGATTGCCTCCCAACAAATGTTTTTCTTCAATGCCTTTTTAGTTAGGCATAATGCTAACTATCAAGTTTTATCATCATTCAAAGATAGATCATATGTGACTCTCATAATATATTCATAAGGAGTCTAAACACTTTTTCTTGGAAATACCTTTCTTCAATGAAAATTGGAATCTTATATTGGCATCCTTCATATCAACAATTGCACCTACTCGGGCACTTGAAATTAATAGTGAGGTGATTGTGATGACTTCATCAATTTTAAGACCAGTCGACTCGGATACTTGAAGATGCTCATAGGGATAGAGTGCTCGTGCGTACGTTCCTAGCATGAGTTAAAGTTTTATAAGCCAGGAACACCAGCGAGGCAACCGGGCTAAGGTGGGCCCATGCCACGTTATCGAAAACGGCTAAATGGAGTACAGAATTATCGTCGTGGGCCGCAACGTGAAACGGCCGTAAATCGGAGAGTGGTCCGGTGCATGCACGTTTGTGTACGGTCGACACGTGCACGCAGTTTTCAAGAGTTCGCCGGCCGTCGGTGCCTGCCCCACAGGATTCGGAACTGTACCAGGTCCAGGAGCCACAAATCAGAGGAGCACCCGATGCCCGGTGCCTCCGCGCCATGCACGCAGCACCACCACCCGATGGGAACCCGACGGCTGCACGCCTCCGGCCCGACAGCCCCGGAAAGGCAGGCGCGAAAGAAACGTCCGAGCTACTAGCTGGATTGAAAGCGCATGCAATGCAAGCGCTTCCTCTGGACTCCTACGTGGTCATGTGGAAGGCGAGGCGGCTACGTGCCCGGCTCCTCCTCACAAGCCCAGGGCCCTCCCTCTCCCCGTCCCGTCCCTCTCCCTGCCCCCCTCTCCACCTATCCATCCATCTATCGCCTCCGCCCCCGGCGCGCACTGCATGGCTCCGCCACACACACCTCCGCGCGCGCCGTGCAGCCGTGCTGCCTCCTCCACGCACCGCTCCATAAGTATCTCCGCCTCCGCTTGCCTTGCCGTGCTTTCCAACGACCACCATATATATTGTGCTTACGTATATGGTATAGCTTATTACACCTACTACTACACACACATAGCTAGCTCACCTCCGTTCTGCTCTGCCGGCCCAATCCCGGGACGACACAGCAAGCCACCGGTTCTTCTTTCGGGGTATATATATAGCTTGGCATTGGAGGTGGCGGGGCGTGATGAATAACCAGTGCGTGCCGAGCTGGGATCTGGACGAGACGGTTGGCGCGGGGCTCAACCCGGTGTCCGCCAGGTCGGCGCAGCGTATGGCGTCTGGAGACAGCGGCCTGACGGGGCCGGTTGCCATGCCCATGCCGGACCAGTACGACGAGGTGGCGGAGCTGACGTGGGAGAAGGGCAACATCTTCTGGCAGGGGCTGCTCAACCGGTCGGTGCCCAAGTACCCGGCCGCGCCGGCGCCGGCGCAGATGCACGCCATTGGCGGCGCGGGTGATCACCGGGAGACGCTCGAGGCAGTGGTGGGCGAGGCGGCCGCTCGTTTGTCGTCTCAGTCGACGTCGCACCTCGGGCAGCCGTTGCCTGCAGCTGCCGCGCCTTGGCTCGGTGTGGGCGCGCCAGCCGACGGGCTCGTGCCGTGCGCGAGGGGTGACGACCAGGCGGAGGTGGGCGTGCGAAGGAAGCGGGCACGGCAGGTCGGCGAGGACGGGCGCGTGTGCGCCAGCCAAGGTAGCGCCGCGCCCGGCCGCGGCGAGAGCTCGCTGCTCACTCTGGAGCCCTGCGGCACCGGTGCTGACGACTTGTGCGGGTTCACGACGACCAACAACTCCACGTCGCTGGACCACGGCTCCCCGGAGACGGAGAACACGAGCTTCGGGGGAGGCGCAAGCGACTCCCGCTGCTTCAGCCGTCGGTCGCAGGCAAGCAAAGCTCTGGGCTAAAAGCCTCACACGTTACCACACACACCCTGCATATGCATGTCTCGATCGTAAGCATCTCGCATGCACGTACGTACGTCGATCCAGCTTGTCTTGATCCGTATGGGCTTGCAGATTCCATATGCTTATGTTTTTCCTTGCGCCTATCTAACTGGTGCATGCGTCTGTTGAGATACAAAAGAGAGACGGGCTGTGCGACGAAGCAGAGAACGTCGTGATCAAGGGGGAAGCTCCAATGAGGTCGTCCATTTCCACTAAGAGGAGCCGGGCTGCTGCCATCCATAACGAATCTGAGCGTGTAAGCAACTATCTATCTCTTCTGCACTGATGCATGACAGTGATTTGTGCTTAGACTTCATACTGGTATTTGTTATATAGTTTTATTACTTCATACTAGTATTTGGTTATTCGTACTTTTAGTCAATGACATGCATCTTAGGTCTAGCTTCAAGCCTTCAACCAACTTGAGCAATCAGTGTATTTCTATAAGGGTATAGAACACGTGCGCATATACAAGTGGTAGCTAAGCTAGTGTGAATGCAGAATGTGTGGGTCACGCGTGCCTCGCTTGCATACTTCCGCCCAAAGAGAAACCGAGTGCAAGCCAGACTAGTCAACCGAGCTCAAGTTGAGTTGAGATAGTGATCGAGCTAGAAAGTGAATTGATTTCGGACTTATCATGAGCTAATTGCATAGCAAATTTTGGGGAGGACCTGCACATATCTTCGTGAGCTTGGTGTAGCACTTTCAAAACAACAGAGATTCACAACATCCGGGTGTCGTTTCGAAACGAGGCAAAAGACTTGTCATTTTCATTGATTAAGAAGAGAATGAGAATTGCTCGAATAATTGGCAGAAAACCGAGCCAAAACGGATACAATCCAACCCACATAACATGGCCATCACCGGTCAACCTGGCCACCAACATGGAACACATAGCTATGAAGAAGACAAGACATCCGCCGAGGAGTCGCACTTGTCATCATCGTCGCCGATTACCTCCGAACGAGCGACTCCGATTTCACCATAGAGCTCCATCAACAAAGGCAACCCGCGAGCAGCTGCACAGAAACCACGATGACACATGCCAACAGATAAACACACACACGAACAATCGACAACTCCTACTTTGACGACAAGCTTCGCAAGGGAAATATGCAGGACTTGCGCCGACCATGCCCTCCGCAAACGACCACCGAGTGTCTATCATCATCGCCACATGTACTCGCTCCACCGCAGCCCCGGCTTAAAACAACTAGGCAACCCACAGAAGAGCTCCTCGCACACGCCGAGAAGATCCGACTACCGAAGCCCAAGCCGCGACCCCAAAATCCTCTCGACGTCATCATCGTTGCCAAACAGAAATCAGCATCCCTGAAACGGCTGACACAGCAACCCACGCGGCAAAGATGACGCCATCCACCAGTCTCCAATTGTAGTCGACTCTGAGATGATGTCTTCGAGGAAGACACATGAAGAAACCTTCATCTCCCGATTCTGCGGATATGAGGTCCCATCTGGAGCCATGAACACGAGAAGAGGGGAGGAACTCCACACAGGAGCAACACTTCCAAGAAAGAGCGCGACGCCCGCGCGCGTCGCCGTTGCCGGATCCAACAAAAGCGAGAGATAGGATTTCTCCCGGTGAAGCTCGACTACCAACTGCCCGTACCGGCCTGCTATGAACCGCCGCCCACCAGTCACCGTAGAGCACCGACAGGAGCACCTCTTGTCATCTCCTGCCCGCTTAGGCCGTCCTACACGGTCACCAGGCTAGTAGCCGCAGCACTCCTGGAACGTAGGCGCACCTGCCGTCCTATGCCATCAAGCCGACCCTATTGGAGAGTCCTAGTCCAGCTGCTATAGATAGAATTCCTATTGTAGATCAAGTCGGTTTGTATCCTACCTAAACTTGTAACTCGCATTGATTGCCATGTACTTGTATATATGTATGACATAATGAGAAGAGAGGGGGTGTGCAATCTTAGCAGCCCCGGTTCATATCAGCTTTACATGGTATCAGAGCTGGCTGATAGCCCGCCCAGTCCGGCTGGCTCGCACACTTCCATCAGCCCGCCACCCCTACATCGGTTCCACCAGCTCAACCTCCACTCTCCACATCACCAATAGAAGCCACCACTTCCCTTATCCATCCACTCCTCCTTCACATCCATCACTCGCTATGCATGCGCCCGCTACCCCCACACCCACTATGCATGCACCCGCCAGCCTGTCGCCTACGTTCCCGGTACCTGACCCAGCACCTCTTCATCGAACTCGCTCAACAACCGGTCATTTACCACCACCAATTGATCGCCTTAATCTTTCTGCCATCGTATCCTCGTCCATACCTCAGAATTATCTCACGGCTCTTCGTGACCCATCATGGCATAGTGCGATGTAAGAATGTGATGCTCTCACTTTAAACAACACCTGGCCACTTGTTCCTTCTCCTCCCGGTGCAAATATCGTCAGCGGTAAATGGACTTTTCGACACAAATATCATTTTGACGGCTTACTTGCTTGTCATAAAGCTTGTTGGGTAGTCCGTGGTTTTTCCCAACAGCCCGGCGTTGACTATGATGAGACCTTTAGCCATGTTGTTAAGCCAGCCACTATACGGTTGGTTCTCTCTGTTGCTCTCTCTTCTTCTTGGCCTACATCAACTCGACGTTAAAAATGCCTTTCTTCACGGTCATCTTGATGAGATCGTCTATAGTCAAGAACCCTCTGGTTTCATTGATCCTCGCTATCCTGATTATGTCTATCGCTCGCATAAATCCTTGTACGGTCTCAAGCAAACTCCTCGAGCATAGTTTCAGCGGTTTGCAACCTATGCTCGTTCTATTGGTTTCGTTGAGTCCAAGTCTGATGCCTCCTTGTTTATTCTTCACAAGGGAAACATCACTGCATATTTACTTCTATATGTCGATGACATCATTCTTACTGCCTCCTCTCCTTCTTCTCTCTCATCGATTATCACTTCCTTTGCCAAAGAATTTGCTATGGAAGATCTTGGACCTCTTCATCACTTTCTCGGAATTTTCGTATCTCGCATATCTAGTGGCTTACAATTCTCCCTACGACAGTACTTTCTCGACTCTCCCGGGCTGGCATGCGTGATTGTAATCCTGTTTCTACTCCAGTTGACACGGATGCCAAACTTTCATCCACCAATGGTTCCCCTATTTCTGATCCCTCACTATATCGTAGCCTTGCCGGTGCTCTTCAGTATGCCACCCTCACTCGCCCAGATATAGTCTATTATGTTCAACAAGTGTGACTTCATATGCATGATCCTCGCGAACCCCATCTTCTCTTCCTTAAACGTATTCTTAGATATCTAAAAGGCACACTTGACCTTGGTTTGACACTTCATATCTCTTCCTCTCATAAACTCATTGCATATTCAGATGCCGATTGGGCTGGTTACCCTGACACCAGACGCTTCACTTTCGGGTTTTGCATGTTTTTTGCCGATAATTTCATTTCATGGTCTTCTAGGTGGCAAACTACCATTTCCCGTTCAAGTGCGGAAGCCGAATATCAAGTTGTTACAGCTGCAGTAGCTGAGTCCTGCTGGGTCCGTCAGTTACTACAAGAACTTCAATGTCCAGTCACCAGTGCCACCATTTTGTACTGCAACAATGTTAGTGTTGTTTACCTTGCTCATAATCTAGTACAACATCGCCGGATCAAACACATCGAGCTTTACATTCATTTCTTACATGAGAAGGTTGATGTCGGCGAAGTTCGTGTTCTACATGTCCCATCTTCATCCCAATATGCTGATATTTTCACGAAAGGGCTACTGTCTGCACTCATTCGTCAGTTTTGATCTAGTCTTCACGTCGCTTCTCTCCCTAGTTCAGACTACGGGGGCGTGTTGGAGAGTCCAAGTCCGGTTGCTACAGATAGAATTCCTATTATAGATCAAGTCGGTTTGTATCCTACCTAAACTTGTAACTCACGTTGATTGCCATGTACTTATATATATATATGACACAATGACAAGAGAGGAGGCGTGCGATCTTAGCCGCCCCGGTTCATATCAGCTTTACAGACCCAACCGGAAGATCGAGGGGCAACACCTAGATCTTGCCGGGCTGCACCACCAACAGTTGCCGGAGGACACCAAGCACTAGCAGCAGCTTCTTCACCGCTCGCATAGCCAACCGAGGCCACTGACATAGCTTCTAGAACCGCTACCAGGAATAGGGCGCGAGAGCCCTCACCACTTAAGGAGTAGGGGTGCATCACCACCACGAGCAACACCGACAGCAGCGGTGGCAGGGCAGGCACACACTCGGCCCTTCTTTCATGGCTAGGGTTGGACGCCCTGGTGCCGCCAGGGAGTGGCACAGATGTTGAGACAACATTGTCTACAAAGAAGGGTTAATGATTTTTACTTATGGATCCTGAACATAACGTCCCAGCCACAGCCATCGGTTCCTGAAAATTATGCTTGGTGAAATCTTGACTGACCCCACAGACCAATACTTATCCTTCTTACCCACTTTGTCTTTACTTGTGAGCATCCGGTGTCAACTTCCCAGTCGGTCGTTTCATAAAAAAGAAAATCCTTGGTACTAGTAGTCTATCATTTTGATTAAATCATGAAGTCACATAGACCTCCCACTCAAAGACCGACGTCCCGTCAGTCCAGTAGGAACGTTCCCTCTTAGAACACATTTTTGTGTGCCAATGTCGGCATCCATATATGCCCATGTCGTGTGTCACGACGGGCCGCACACGGCGTGTACATGTCTGCGTCACTCACCCACACAGGCTTGTGTAACCGTGAGGGTTGACTCTAATTCCATTTGTAACACTCCGACCACATAACCATCACTTCCCGGCCGTTATACCTGGTGGGATCTAGACTAGCACCACATACCAACACTAATATTTGATGTACACTTTATCCTCACTCATGCGCACCGGCATTAACTTCGCAGTCATTCACTCATCCTTAAACTTCTCTAAGCCAAGCATGTTTGACTTTGAGGTTCCTTACGAATGGGCTCCCGAAGAAAAGGAATTACTTGTTGATATTAGTAGTCTATCATTTCTATTAAGCAAGTATGCCACACTGAAAAATTGGATGTCTACGAGCCATTAGAGTATTTACATGAGCATAAAAATGCTTAGCATACGCATGGTGAGTTGTCATAACAAAGTTGTTAGTTCAACATGTTGCGACAAAACCATCGAAGTTAGTGGGAATCGGTGCCTGGGATCTTCATGCGTGCAAGTTAACAATAAAAAATGTTGTAGAACTAAAAATCTATCCATCGTAAATGATTTCTTTGCCATCATATGCACTCGGGATGTGCATGATGTCAGCGAGGCAAGTCCACAACGATCGGTTAGGATTGCAAGAGGGAGGAGATGCATTGGTGAAGCATAAATATAAGAGGGGGCTAAATGATGGAAATGAAGCAAATATGCCCAAACTAAGAGAGGCAAACGTGGAGTTGGTAGGACAATTAGGTGAAGGTCAAGTCCCCCCTCCCCATTGGTCTTAGGGGGCTTGGGTGGGCGATCTTCATTTAGGGAGTCCAATGAAAATAACATCCATTGTTCTTTTGTTTAGTAAGAATGGGCCTTTTTGTTCACTTTGAGACTAGCAAAACAATTTTATCTAAATAAAAAAGCGGGAAAAACTAAATGAGCTAGACCATAAATGTTTCATTAGGGATGACAATAAATGGTTTTTTTGTTTGGACCTTTTATGCCCATGTAACAAAACTATTTCTTCTCCTTATGCAATACCTGAAATCATTTTTTTAATCAAAGGGGTTTCCCCCTACCCCCAAACTTTTATTAAAGCCAACGCAACAACCATGTCAACATTTTATGGCTCTCGGTCACAACTAAAATTAGCCGCAACAAAATTATTACATATCCTAAGGAAGGGAAAAGCAACAATCTTGTAATTGGATACATGAAATAGATCAAAAAGACAAGCCACAAAGGGAAAGTAAACTGATCTATAATCCCTATGAGGGAGCCTGCCAAGCTATCCTCGGTAGCTCTCCACGCCGATGATCAAGCAATCTTAGGCATTCGAGTAGCAGAGTAGCTTGAACATCGATACACGGTACCTTCCATTGTCGAACCAGACCGCCTACCAAACCCACGATGCATTTCACACTTCGCCATTTTCACCCATAAAAGCAAATTCATTGCGAAAACACCATAAGCCCCACATGGTAGCAAATTTGACTAAGGTAATTGCATCAGATTTCTTCTTATATGTCTAGAGAGCACAAGGAAATGAAAGAGCATGGTATAGGAATGTTAAGAATATCAGAAAATGATCGACCAAACACTTTTTGCAACAATGCAATCGAAGAAGAGATGTTGTATAGATTCAAATTCTTTGGAGAAAACACAAGTAGGATGAGATACAAGACGACATTTAGCTAGGTTGAGATACAAAACGACATTTAGCTAGGTTATCCTAGTCAAACTGTTGTTATGGAGGACCAGTCATAGAAAAACATGTATGTTAGGTGGCACCTTAATTTTCCTAATGTAGTTCTGTAGTTCAGAAGAAATCCCACCAAAGTTAATCAACTTATGAAAGGATTTAATTGTGTGTATGTCAGATGGCTCAAGTATGCAGATAGGAGTATTGTTGTCACATGACAAAACATCAGCTTTCACCATAGACACCAACTCAATCCATCTATTGAGATGTTGTTCATCCACACACCTTCTAAAGGTAAGTATTAAAATCAGCCCATCCAAAACTTGGGCAACAATAGCATCTTGTTGTTGGAAAATTTCAAGAAGATCCTTGTATAAGGTTTTTAAGTGAATAGTCAACAATCCATATGTAATGCCAAAAGGCAATACTGTCGCCACTGCCCAATTTCCATTTATAAAAGGTTTTAGCAGCAGAGAACGCTCAACAAACACTTTTACAGAAGGGAGATAGCAGACTAGGTTTAGCCCAAAGAATATTGGCTTCCTTGTCCCATATTTGAAATTTAAGAGAGTTTCCAATCATTGGATTTACCGGCAAAGAATCTTTTGCTCCCACAGGCGATACTTGTGTTCATCCCCCATGTCACCCCCAAAGAAAAGAGACATCTCAAAAGTAATGCTCTATAGCCCATTTGGGGAATTTCATAATAGGCATCAAATAAGTGGGGATGCTAGCTATGCAAGTGGCAAGTAAGATTAGTTTGCCCCAGTAAGACAGTTCCTGCCAAGCCGACCAAAAATGTTTTTGATAATTTTGTCAATGATTGGTTGTATATCTTCCCTTATCAATTTTTTGAAGTGCAACGGAACACCCAAATATTTAAAAGGGAAAGAACCAAACTGACAACAAAAGATCTGGGCAAAACAATTAGCCAAGTCTTCCTTAACATGAACAGTATGGAGATCACTTTCATCGAAATTTATTTTCAATCCAGAAAGATTCTCCAAACATGATAAAATCCATTTAAAATTCCAAGCATGTTCCAGGCATCCACAAAGAGGATGGTGTCATCGGCACATTGCACACTGACAACACCTCCAGGGATCATATGAGGAAGGATCCTAGAGATCAAGTTATGATGAACAACTTCAGATAACATTTTGGACAAACATCAGCCACCAAATTGAACAACGAGGGGGACAAAGGATCTCCTTATTTAAGCCCTTTGCCACCAATAAAGCCCATTTGTATCATTAATTCTCACACAAAAAGAACACTGAAATAAAGTATTATAAATCAGTTTAATCCATTTCTCTCCAGAGCCTCTAGAAGAGAGCATTTCCACAAGGAATTCCCAACTCACTTTGTCATAAGTTTTCTTATAATCAAGTTCCAAAACTAAACCACTAGTCCTAGTTCAGCGAATCACATGTATCACTTCATGGGCCATAACAACACTTTCTGATATAAACCTCCATTTAATAAAGGCAGATAGGATTGGGGAAATAAGTTTGTCACATAAAACAGGAGCTCTAGAGATCATAGCTTTAGTGAAAATCTTAATAGCACAATTACTCAAACTAATAGGACGGAACCTGAATTCAATTAGGAAAAGTCTTTCCTAGATTTCTCATTTTTCAGTTTTCTTTATCAGATGGAAGTGGTATGTTTGCTTCCTCATCAAAAAGAAAAAGAAAAAGAGGAAGTGCTATGTTTGTCCTTAAAAGAAGAAGATTAAAATGCCTTGTTAGTTAGTTTGCTGAGTAACTCAAGCATGACTCCTTGTTGCAGAAAAGAAGGGACAGGATCAACCAGAAGATGCAGACATTGCAAAAGCTCGTCCCCAACTCAAGCAAGGTACTGTATTTCTCGACGGGAATCACCGAACCAGACAATCGAACGTATATCTCCAGATAAATAAACGTCGATCTGTTATTTTCTGTTGACGCAGACCGACAAGGCATCAATGCTGGACGAGGTGATCGACCACTTGAAGCAGCTGCAGGCGACGGTACAGATGATGAACCGGATGAGCAGCATGATGATGCCCATGGCCATGCCGCAGCTGGCCCAGATGTCCGTCATGGCCAACATGGCCCAGATGGCCCAGATGGCGCAGATGGGCCTGGGAATGATGAACATGGCCGGGCCACTTGCGCAGCCCGCCTACCCGGGCCTCACCCAGCCCATGATGCAGGCGTCCACCCCTTTCGTCGCCATGCAGCCCTGGAACGCCGGCGCTGGCGCCGACCGGCAGAAGCAGCCCGCCGCCGCCGCCGCCGCCGTGCCAGACGCCTACTCCGCCTTCCTCGCCTGCCAAGCGGCGCAGCAGAACACGCAGGTACGCACGTAGTCCAAAATCCAAATCTTGGCGCACTGTTCCCTTCGAACCTCTGATTGATTCTCATGCGGTGGCACGAATCTCTGCTGCAGCAGCAGCAACAGCAAGCTCAACCGAACGGCATGGAGGCGTACAGCAGGATGATGGCCATGTACCAGAAGCTAAGCCAGCAGCAGACCCGGCCGGGCAGCTCCAAAGAGTGATCGTACTACGTCGTACAACCACCTGCACATTTCCCTTTGGACATGAAAATCTGCCGACGCACCAAGGCGCCTAAAGCATCGTGTATTTCACACTCAATTGCACCTGATTTGTTGTAGTACTTCTTTTTTGAAACGGATGATTTGTTGTATTAAGTCATTCTAGCTTGTACGTATATGGTTTTGACATCGTTTTAGCTTGTGTAAGTCACCGCCAACTGGTTACCTGAAGATGTGTTTGTACTGTCAGCCAACTGCTCATGATTTGGAAATTGGACCGGAGAGGTTAACCTCATCCGGCTTTCGATATGCTGTTTGTGTCACCGTCTCGCTGACTGGTGGGCCGTCCTCCCTAGCCCGCCGGCAAATGAATGTACCGTCGGAGTTGGAGGCAGCTCAGGTCAGTCAATCATTGCGCAGCCTAACCCCCGCCACCGTCGCCAACCACTCGCCGCTGATCGGATCTTTTTTACTCCCCAACGCTATCGACCTCCATGCAGACGCATTTCCTTACAGATTTGCGTACGCCTGAGAGATATTTTTCCGCGTGGTGTGGCGTGATGGTCCGCTCTCTTGGCGTCTCGGTGGAGTTGCTGGGCCGCTCGTCCACACTATGCTAACAGTCAGTGGTACTTACGACTGTTAGTGGGAGCACCCTGCTTAGCTTCAACAGTGATACTAATGATGATATGCTCCGGTGCGTGCCGGTCGGGTGGGAGATGATGATAATGGAATTCACCGACATACATGCTTAGGCGGATGCGGATCACAAGTGGAACTGGTAAAGACGATGCCGTACCGGTCGGCATTGGCAAGGTACAGGGTACACATCGCCTTTTGACCCCATGGGCCGCGGCGCACATGCCGCGGACCGCGGGGAAACCAGCTCGATCCGCGGATAGAAAGAGAGGGAAATGCGCGCCCAAAAGAAGACCGGTGTCGGCCAGCCAACCCCCACCCCCATCAGCTGTGGCTCGCCGGCCCGATCCATCCATCCATCGGGCGGATCGGATGCCAACTCCAGAGCGCCAGCTTATGTTTCGATTTGACGTCCCTGATGATCACACGTCCGGCTGGACCGGATCGGGCGACGCGGCACCGAGGAACAGGAACAGGAGTTATTACTCCTGGCTCAGCATTGCGGTGCCGATTCTGAGCTCCGACGACGGTGAACTGAAGCGGGCCCGGCCCGTGTAGGATAAGAATAAGAACATGCAGTGCTGGGGTGGGGATCTGGACCGAACGCGGGAGCCACAATAACTCGTACGGGCAGGGGTCGCCAGCATGCAAGCTGCAAGCATGGGACGCGGTACAGCTAATGCCTAATGGGGGGATTTGAAGGCCCGGACCCCGGCGGCGGAAGATGGGACGCTTCGTTTGGCCGGACGCTCTTGTATCGCTGCGTGCCGCGCACTGTTCTGCTTGACCGGAGCCGGCCGGGGAATTTCTCTCCGGCCAAGGCCGGTACGGCACTCGTACACACCGAACTGGCAGGACAGTGCTGGTGGCATAAAGAAAATCTACGGTGGGGAGTGGTAGTAGCTTTATCGAGGGTCGCAGCCCGCAGGGAGATTGGATAATTCGGCCGCGTGCTTTACCGGCAACCAATCATGTGCTACGGCTGCTTAGGCAAGGAATCTGCAGAAAAAGAAGCGGGTAAAGGCTAAAGGCCGTCCGTTCCTGGCGCCGGGCTTGTAAATTTACCGCGCGCGGGAACCGATCTGGGCTTTC
Source organism: Aegilops speltoides (assembly GCA_021437245.1). NCBI lineage: Eukaryota > Viridiplantae > Streptophyta > Magnoliopsida > Poales > Poaceae > Aegilops > Aegilops speltoides. The sequence continues at coordinate 308,680,221 of CM038141.1, read as the reverse complement.
AAATGCACGGCGCCAACTCTCCCTTTTGCTTGAGCCTAGTACTACGCTGTCCCGGAACTATGAGCTTATATAGGATGTGATGAAATCAAATTCCAACCATTTTGATGCTTCTCTGCTGTTGGGTTTGCTTCTTCAAGATTAAATGCTTTTTCCTTCAGTATAGAAATTAAAAGGAGGCACAAGTACATAATAAAAGGAAGCACGAGGACGAACATGGTTCATATAGTAGTAGTAACAATATACTTTCGATTAATATCACCGCCTTGAATGATATAAATTATAAAAGGCAAGAGTGGGCGGGAGAGCGTATCTTGTACGCCTGCCTCCTCCATTTCCCACACAGCCTTTTCCCATTTGCCAATACACGACTCATCACAACCCTAGAGACCCAGACCCACACCCAGCCAAACTTTTCTCACCTAGAAAGACGCACCGACACCACCCCAACCCGATACAGTTTACAACGACTCAACGCAACGCAATGACCGACCGACCGTACACTCCCGATGACTGATGACTCACTTGACCGTAGCAGCTAGCCGCCTGCGTAGTAGCATTACTAGTACTCGGAGCAACGGAATCACGGTGGGTTCAGCTGTACTGCACGAAGGAGCGGTAGAAGGTGTTGGGCCTCCAGTTGGCCGGGATGACCTTGTTGGCGACGAGCGTCTTGCCGGACTCGTTGCGGATGCGGATGGAGAAGGGCGCCTGGAGGCGGTGGTTGGAGTCGAGGCGCCAGACGGAGCCCCACGACTCCCTCATCCTCGTCCACTTGCCGCCGCCCGGCCCCCGCGACTCCATGAGGTCCACCTGCACCACGTCGCCGTCGCCGTCCTCGTACTCCACCAGCACCGCGAAGTAGACGGGGTTCGAGTACTCCTCCACGTGGAACCCGATCTTCAGCCCCGGGAACTCGCACGGCACCCTGCAATTCATCACAAGATCGTACTCTACTTATAAATTGTTGTATGAAAGGAGAAGTTGCCGCTGGTAGTCTACTAGTCCATGCGTATTGTTAGTTTTGTTGCCTTGCTCGATCTTGCGGCGGAATATTGTATCTTTCGACCAGGGGCCCAGCCGCTGCTCTGTGATACGAGACGGAAATGGGCTGGCCGGTGGCGTATGGTGGCAGGACACGCATATGCCGTGCTGCAAAAGGAGGGTGGGTTGGGCCCGAGTAATAAAGCTGAGCCCTGTGTGCTTACTAGCTGTTGCACATGCATGTGCAGAGCAGAGGAGAGTGTCTGTGTGTGTGTGTGTGGCGCCCGTGTCCGGTCGGCCAGGAGTAATGCGGGCGGTTGGGTGGATCCAATGCACCCAACTTTTTTCAACTTTTTAACTGCCGGACGATGGACATCAAATTCAACCAAGAATTTTGCAAAATGGTGGTACAAATTCTCAATGTTGCACCAGTACTGCTACGGCGCTGCAGGTGTGGCTCGCTCTTCTTACCGTGTGAACTCGATGTCGATGATGCCGGAGTGGCGGAGCCTGTCGTTGAGGCCGGGCTTAGCGAGCCGGCCGAACGCCGTGCCGCTGAGGTCGAAGTGGAAGGGCGCCACCGGGTAGTAGTTCATGTCGGTGATGATCACCGTCTCCGTCCTGCCGGAGCAGGACATGTCCTTTCTGCATCTGATCTGAAACAGAACAAAACGTCAGCTTTAGTTTCAGGCACCCGAGAGGCCGAGCGCCAATCGATGCGCTTCCTAAGCTGCAACGGCTCTCCGCCGCACAGTAACGTTCTCGCGGAAAGCGACTGAACAACCACACACACCACAGATGGAGTACATTACTATGCGCATGCGGGGCCCGCTGTCAGACTCTGCAGATCGGCCTACTAGTAGTTGACAGTAACTGTAAACTGTTTCTCTTCTACTGCGTAGGAGTGGTATTTTAATTTACCTTGTAGCATGAGCCGCACCCCTTGCCGTCCTTGAACAATGGCTGGTTGCCGCAGGAGGTCATGGACGCGAACGGGTACTGGTTGGTGTGCTTGAAGCCGCAGGCACCACCTAGCAAGACCAAGAAGCGCCGAGGAATGAGCCACATTGCTCGCGCAAGAAGAGAGGAGAAGCATTCATCCTGAGAAGGAGGGAGGGGTTGTGGAGCATCATCCTCACCGTTGTCGTCAGGGCCGGCGCCGTTGGGCTGGCCGTACCACGTGGCCCTGGCCGGGGTCCAGGGGCCCCAGTACTTGGTGGCGTCGGTGGCGTTGAGGTCGACGTCGAAGGGGGAGGGGTCGGTGGTGTTGAGGTCCACGGCGCCGCCGACGGCCAGGAAGCAGAGAAGCGCCGCGAGCACGGCGAGGGAGGAGGAGAGGGAGCCCATGCCGCGCGCTGTGGCGTGTGGATCTGACGAGTGGCGGTGGGGAGTGAGTGATGGTCCGCTTGGTTCCTGTGTGGGAGTGGGGTGGTGGCCGTGGTGCGGTGGGGCTATTTATAAACCGGATCGGGTACGCGCTAAGCAACGAGACGGGGTTCGGGTTTGTGTGTGAGCAGGGAGAGCAGAGCAGGGAACGTGCCATGTTGGGTGGGCACATGGCCTGGCTCGGGGCATGCAGTGAGTGCAGCCGCATCGCGTTACGGCAGAGCGAATTAAAGGTGGCAGATGATAGTTGGGGCGGGTAGATAGGATAGGGAGGATGGCTAGCTGCCATGGCTGCTTAGGTCAGGCCCCTCTCAGCCTCGGATCAGTGGAGAAAAACGCATAAACTGAACGCAACAGGACTCTAGAGGCAGAGTGAGTATAGTGGAACAGAAATGTCGGCATGTGCCATCGTGGCGCGTCGGCCTATACGATCTGGGCTCAGGATTCGTCCAGGGTTTCAGGAGTAAAACGCACCATTGGCCGGATCATTTCATTTCAGCTTATAAACTTATCGGTAAGGGTAGCTTTGCATTTTGAAAATAAGCTTCGATGGGGGCAGGGGAAATCCTGGGAAATGAGTTTGCAATAGTATTTTTCGGCTCATGGAATACTGGCCTCTTTTATTTCTGAAGTTAGGCATAGGGTGTAATCCTCTTAAGCACCAATCAATCATGTCCTCGCTAATGGATAATATCGGTAAACAGTGTTGTTGAACCGCAAAAATGAACCACAAAGTGTATTCCAGACATCATAAAGAGCTAAGCCCGGGCGTCGAACGACGGTGGCGGGGCTTGCCTCATGCGTTGTGGCTCTTACCATCGATTCACGTGACCTCCACGGCGATGGCTCCACAAGCGACGTGGCCATTTTAACTCCTCTCGTCTCTCATGGAGTAGCGGCGACGCGTTGCTTGGTCCAGTGGGCATGGCGGCATCCCCTCGACGATGGTCGATTCCCGGCGTCTTCCTCTATTGAGGGTGTTTTGCTGCGTCCTCTCCCAGCGGTAGCCTCGATCTTACTTGGCCTCTCTCGTAGCAAAGTTCAGGGCGTTGCACCGCCAGATCGGGGTCTTCTGATCAAGTTGTTGCAGATCCTGGGCATCTAGGCCTACGGGCCTAGGCTGTGCTTCCTTTGTCAAACAAAAGACGATGGTGGTGGGTCGCGGGTTTTGGCGCTCGTGGTTACCAATGAAAGTCGAGCTTCGGTTGCAGTCGGAGTCGTCGATGGACACCCATATGCAATTTGGGCAGGGAGATAGTGGTCTTGCCCTTATTGCTGGGACCAAAGTCTGTAAGCTAAAGACTCAATGCGACCTAGGTATTCTTGATGTGAATATTCAGAGCGAAGCCTTCCTGATTGAAAATGTACATAAATTCTTCAACTTAGCCGGACTAGCATGTGAAAACTTATTTGGAATCTAGTACTCAAACAATTTTCCTAGATAAACTATAGGGGTCTCATGGGTGGAAACCCCATATAATGTTGATCCCAAATGTTAAATAAACAACTTCATGTATAAATAGAAAATGGAAAGCCAGTCATGCTCTGGCATGAATCTTGGAAGAATCAACCTCTGGTTTAAGAAAAAGAGAACTTCATGCATATGCCATCATTAACAAGACGGTACAAATAATCAAGAGCCCCCCGTCGCTCATCACTGGTGACTTGGGCGGTGACCATCCTGCCTCCGCCACCTTCTCTCCACCAATCTCGTCCTCGCCGCTGCCATAGAGAGTCGGAGGGCAAGTCCTTAAGGTTCTCAAGGACGACGTAGGAGGGGGCTTTGTCGTCCACCCAACAGTGGCACGGCGTCGTCGTCGAGGCATGGCGGTGGGCGTGCTCATGGCGGGCGCAATGCTCCGGTCGGGCGGGACACCGTTGGTGTGCTCATGGTCTACCGGTGGTTGCGCTTCGCGCGGGCGCGCATCGGTGATGGTGATCATCCTTTCGTGCTCTAGATCCTCCCTAGTCGGCTCATGGACCGACGATCCTGGGCAGGGCTCTCTTCGGCGAGGTTGTAGCTGACGGTGGTGTGCTCCGCTGTCGGCGTTGATCCTTGTGGTGACCATCGAGGCCACGAAAATACGAATTATTGGCAGACTTTCTAATATTTCACCAATGGAAGGGAATGGATAATGATCCTTCCGAGTCCACTTATTCAATTTCCTATAATCCACGCACATACTATATACAATAGTGATTCGAGTAGGTATTTTACCTTCGATGAACCTCTGCACCTACAACATTTAAAAGTGTTGTCCTGAATACTATAATACAATGATCATCTTCTCACATTCCCAATACAAATATATCAAGGGGGTAGATAAAAGAGTTGAAAATAACATTGACATTTCTAAGGATACCGAAAGGTTCCCTATCAATTTTTCTCAGCAACATTAATATTATTGGCACCAAAGCACAAAGAGATATATCGTTATAGAGTTTTGCATAGAGGCTATAAGGAATGATATTGATGTTGGAAATATGCACTAGAGTTATCTTCTAGTTAATAATAATTTCACATAGAGGCTATGGTTCTAGATGCGATTCAGACGAAAACTCATGAGCACGTGTAGAGTTAGAATAGGTAAAACAAGATTCCTAGTCTTGCCTCTGAAATCATGAGTGTTAATATATATTTTTCTGACAACTTTGTCAAACTTACAATGAGTTTGATGTAAGACAAAATTTGTATGCAGAACAAAGGAAACACAAGGAGGATAACATACCCATGCTTTATAGTCCAGAGACAGAGTAATATATTGATATACATAACACTTAAGCAAGTGGCACACATTGACAAATGGGCTCCACAATGCTCCCCCCCATCCCCGAGCCACCAGAGGCAAGGAATTCAAGGGAGTTTAGTAACTACTCCCTCCGTCTCGGTTTATTAGGTTTTAAGACCACTTCTCTTGGACCAAGTCACATAGTAACTCGCTCACATTAATTATTCCATCTCACTCCCAATACAATCTTGCATGTCCATGCAGCATATCAATAGGCAGCCATGGCACCAATGACGATGGCTCACAATGCAATCAATGAAGTGGTTGCATGCATGCACCTTTTCAAAGCAAGCCCTTATAAAACAAACATGCTTTTGATGTTGTGAGGCCTAATAAACACAGGCGAAAGGAGTAGAGAGATGATGGAGACGATAAAGCACATGAGCAAGCACAACGTACTTGATCTGAAGTGCGTAGTAAACACATCATGCATGGATTTAAATTTGGTGCTCTCATGCTAGCATGTGAAGTGCATCTATCATTGCGCATAGAATGAAGACTAGACGACAACATGCGTTTTGCCGCGCCATTCTTCGGTTTTGAAATTAATTCTATTTTTTTCAAAAGTTTATAATGAAAATTCAAGGTGGTCTAATAAACGCCAAGCCCTGCGAGCGGTATTGGGTTGGCCACGTAGAACGGTCTCAATATTTTTTAGAATGTTTCGTTCATTTTTTCTTTTCTTTTCTTTTCTCTAGTTTTAGGTTTTTTGTCTATTCTATATTCAATATTTTACTTCATGGATATTTATAAATTTATAAATATTTTTTGAAAATTAGGAATATAATTATATTCTTGATTATTTTGTAAACTAAAAAAGTGCTTATTTGAAAACTCTGAACATTTTTCAAAGGCCGTTAAGATTTGTTCCATATTTGTTTACATTAATTTAATTTTTCCAAAATAACCATTAAATATTTTTACAAATTTGTAACCATTTAAAAAATCATGAATAATTAAAGAACCAGCGAACATTTGTTGGAATTGATGAATACTTTTTCGCATATTCATTAAGGATTCTTTAATTTACGAACATTTTCTCAATAGAAGAAGTTTTTTTTAACAAAATAGTTAAATTATATAAATGTTTTGATTTTTTAAGTGATTTAGTGGAATGTTTGTTCTGGTACCGTCGTGCAGGATCCATGGCCCGACCAGACCCTTCAGGCGGGATACACATCAAGGAAAAACTTTGGATCTTTTCTAGTCTCTGTTTGAACCAATGAAAAAGTAGCGCGCTACAAAATATAGTGAGACCCTTCTCCAAATGCTACACAAATTATAGCGCACTAATAGCGTGCTCTATTTCAAAATAATGTTTGCAAAAAAAATGCCAAAGACATCCGGAAATAAAGTATTTCAACAACTAAATTTTTTCCCAGGAGCAACACATGCACAAGGGCCGAATCGAAGGCATAAACAGAATAAGTACTCTATATTTAGAGAAGTACTCTATGTTTTTAACGTCAGCCATAACCAACTGGGCAACAGCTAGAATTTTGCATAAATTTTAAACTGGTCAAGCACAGTGCCACATATTTTGAACCGAGCACTTCCTTTCTATAAGAACAAATTCACTGATATTCCTTTCGTGAGTGGGGTTTTAACTGGAGGTTTATTTGCAGCTAGCCTCAAATGTATCGTTTTTCCGCTGCACCGCGATGCTTGAGCTGCGTTTGGTCCGGCCAAAAAAGCAAAGCTAGCCTCAACTGCATCCGGTTCCTAACCTGGACCCGTGTTCAGACTCCGAATCCAGAGAGACACTGCCAGCTTCGCTCTTGGAGGCTTCTCGCGACGGCATAGCTAGCTGTACGTACATTGCCATTCGGGTCGATCCTTAGCGCGCGCAATAATCTGCTACGGGCACTAATTATGCCCAAAAACGATGTGACGGATCGGCATAAAGAAAGCCATGATAACGCTGCTTTCTGACCCTATTTACCCTTTAATTTCCATATCTTCCCACATGCCCGCAGCACCCCGCAGTATCTCCGTCGACAGATCGACGCCGCGAAATTAAGTTGGGCGAGCGCAAATAAATCGTACGGGCGATCAAGCTATTCGTTGATCGCTGTGGCTCGCTCGCTAGCTAGCTTGAACGCGCCGCATCTGGGCCGGCAGGCCGGCATGCGTCGCCTCGCCCGGGATGCTTCGACGACACGCGGAGACCAACCGCATGCATGCATGCATCGATCGATCGCAGCTAGGTACCCGAGCATCGCGTCGCGGCGCTCGCTTGATCGCTCGCCCGCCCGCCAGCTCGTGATCGGGGTCGGGGATCCCCGGGTCGCTTTCCGGCGACTTTCTTGCTCGCTTAAACCGGCTAGGCTGTGGGCGATCAATGTGGCGCGTGCAGTGATCGGTTGCTAGGGCGATGCGCACCTAACTTGGTCGCGGTTTCGAGGAGGTGCGGAGCACGAGCCGAGTTAATGCGGGGCGCTCACCAGCCAGTTGGCGCCGCTCTTCTCCTCTTGGTGCGTACCGTAGGAGTACGTGGCGGTTGAGTCCAAAGTGTCAGAGTATGCGGTGCTCTCGCTCACGTAAAGGTGTAGTAGGACGGTAGGAGTGGAAGTAGGTTTCCTGGTGAAGTAAATTAGATGGGAGCACCTGATCCATGGATGGATAGATGCAGGGAGTTGTCAGGAATATTTGGGTCGGTTTGGTTCGGGAGTAGATAGAGTAGAGTACTCCTGCCGGCCGGGGTAATTAACAACCATCATGCATCGCGGCCGGCCGTCGCGCGAATCACATGATGCCATGTCGCCACGCCTGTGCACGCCATGAGGTGCACCCGGCCCGGGGCATCGAGTGGTAAACTACTTCTGCACCCGGCAGCGATGTTCAGTACACTGTCAGTTCTGCTATCCCTGCCTCCGTTTCAGCAAAAAACAAAAGTTACTACCAGGAAGAGCTGAATTGTGAAAGGTTTAGTACTACTACTCACCATGCATGGTGCTTCACTTAATTAGCTGCCTCGTCGTAGCATCATTGGACGCACACGGCTACCAGCACACCACAGCTGTTCTGGACTTCTGGTTACCCACACAATCACGTAGTCCAGTAGCATGGAGCATCCGCATCTGGATTATCAGCCAACAGCGACCTCTGATCACCCACCAGTAACACTGTGTTTCACACTTGGAGCCAGTACGTACGTATGCAGCACGAAAGTTTCTACGCGGACATGATTACAACGACGGGGGAAGAAATCGGTGCGCACCAGCACACGCCGCATCCCACATGGTGATCGACTGAGAGGTGAACAGACGGAGCTAGCGACGGGTCAAGGCCGCGCACGCACCGGCTGAGCTGGGGCTGATAAGTCTCATTAGTCAGGCTCATCCGTGTACGAAAGCGGCGTTTAACATGGTCGACGCAACGTAACCTGCTGCATGCATGTGACGGGATCGATTCGCCGGTGCGACGTCTCCTCTGGCTTTGGGTGCTGATCGGCCGGTCGTCCCGTCGTTCACCACCCGAACCGTTGAGAGGAACCCAGAGATAAAACTGCGTGCTCTCTACGCCTCAGACGTCCCTTTCAGCAAAGCAGGCAGCACGCAGGCAGGTACGTGGTAGATATGCATGCATGTGTTGTGTGCCTGCAACTGCAAGTGGCGACTTTACATCTGCACTCTCGGCGAGCGAGCAACCACCGCTCCGGTGCCCTGCGTGGAGCCCTGTTTTTTCTTCTTCTTCACTCCTTTTGCCGGTTTATCTGCATCCGCTGGTGATCTCGAGTCGAGCACGCGAGGGGTCGCTACGGAGCACCAGCTTTCCGGGAGGTGGTTGCCGCTGCGAGCCGCATTGAGGGGGCTAGCTCGAGCACCGCAAGGCGGTTAACGGAAACATTTAATAATGGCGAGATACGGAACAAAAACTGGAGTAACACCAGCACGTTGTCCCGCTTTTTGTCTGCTGCTACCTAGCCGTTTCGCGCGAGCAAAATGACAATGCTGCCGCGGCGAGTTCTCCGGAGCAAGGAGACATGACCGATGACTCCATCCATGGCCTGGCCCTGGCACGTACAGTAGTACTATGGCAAGTGGTAACCAAGAATGAGTGGAAATGAAGGTTCTGCGAGCAGCCGTCCGGACTCGAGTTTCCGTGCAGAGGAGGGGATAATGCCGCGTTGTTCCGGACGTTTTGTTTTCTCCCTGCAACCAGGAGCATGGAGCGAGAATGAATGGCAGTTGTGCGATGCCGCGGCTGCGATCTGAGATGATTAATCGGCGACGGACGCTGCCGTGTTTGTTCGCCGGGCCGGGACAAGGAACAGAGTTTACAATCTTCTTTCCTTCGGCTTTACCCCAAAGAAACATCCCCAATTATGCGGCCTGACGAATGGGCGACACCATAATCTAGTATCGGTCGTCCCGGCCGGATATATAACCAGTCCAAGGATTAGTTAATGAACGGCCAAGTTCCCAAGGGCAGTGATCAGTGAGTCATCCGTGCCGTCTATTGGGGGCTCCGCTCCTACTGTAGCAAGGATTTTCCTTCTTGGGCCCCGAGGACACGCCGCAAATGGGCGTGATTCAAGGTGCTTCTGCTTGCAGCAAGCAACGAGAGTAGATAGATAGATCAGCCAAAAACACTTGTTTGACCGGCAATGTCTACAAGCTAGACTAGACTCTGAGAGAGTCACGACGGTCCACATGTAAGTGGCTCTCGAGAGGCAAGTCCAGGGGTGGTGAGATCGGATGAGACGGGGGACGACGGGGTGCGGCCCACCATCAACGGCCCTTTTCCTGAGCTCGGGCCCTTTATTCTGTTCCCACTCTCTAACGAGAAAAACTGTCTCGGCGCACGCCGCTGCCCTGCCCTGACCTGACCCCACGCCCGCCACCCCTTTAAATTACCGACTCGGGACCGCCTGTATGTGTATGTATGTATGTATGTATGTGAAACTGAAAAGTGACCGGCCGGGCGGAGTAGATGAGTGCACACATGGTGCCGCCATGCGACGCGACCCGACCTCTGCCACTGCCACGCACGCGCCCATGCCGTGCAGCATTTATCCCGGTGGTCGCGGCTTCCGACGAGAAATAAATTCGCCCGTCGGTGGCCGGTGCGCCGTGCCCCGCCGATGCCGGTGATCTCTACAGTGACCTGCTGCTACGCGTACGTGCCAGCGTCTCCTTGGCCAGTCCAGTGGGATCGTAGGAGGCCCGGTGGTAGTATTTCTTTTACGCCGTTCGTTGGCATCTAGCAGCATCAGTTAGCCGACTTCCTTATCCGCTAAGTAAATTATACTACTGCTCTTGCTCTTGCAGGGGTGAAGCGAATCGTGGTTGGTACCCTAGTACGGACTTGTTTACATGCATGTACTCTGTGTGAGTGGGATCGTATATTCATATATACTCCCGTGGATGCTCTGCGTGCCATGCATGCGTGCCACGTGATGAATGGTTAGTGGAATCTTAACTTTCGACCACGCTTGTGGTGTGAGGAGTACCGCTCCCTCCGAAACTTCACCCTTTTGCCGCTCTTGGAAGAGGATTTTGGGTGTGGTATTTTTGTGAACATCTCGGAGAACGGAGTGCGCATCGCAGGCCCACAGCTCGTATCCGAAATGAGTATCTGGCGGGAACAACTGCACAAAAGCAGGATCGCCAAGCTGATCGCGCAGGCGGACAGTAGATCGCCGGACCGGGGACGCGACGGCCGGCGCCTCGCTCGCTCGCTCGCGTGCACGCTCACATGCGCGGCGCCGGCGCGGCATGTGGGTGTGTTTCTCGCTGCGACGCCAGCGCGAACGTGGGTGTTGCTTCGAGGGAGGTGTCAGCCGCGCCGCGCATGTGATATCATGGTGCCCGCGGGCCCCGTGCGTCTTGACTTCTTTCCTCCTGCCTGCCTTGCTTTCCACAAAAAATGATGCAATGCCTTGCCACGGCTGCTGCTCGGATAAGCTTGGGTCCATGTCAAATCGTCAATATCACATGGCTTTCTCGCAAATTGCAACTGCTCTAGTTGGAAATTTTAAGCACCAGGTTTTCTTTTCCTTGGACATGTATATAGTAGGCGCCCGTGAGATACATGGACGTGTAAAGAACAATTTTTGTGTACCGAAGGATCGTTGATTTCTTGATACGAAAAGTTGTGGGCTAGGGAGTCAGCTAAACCTAAATAGACCTGATTTTTTAACAGACCTGAAATGATATGCGTTGTTCATTGCGTAGCGCTCGCTAAACAAACAGCAGGCACGAGCAGGGCTGGCACATTAGGATGCGGATGGGTTATCCAACCCAGTTCCACTCCGGTTTTAGCAAACCTTACATCTCGTTTTGGAGTCCCTCAAAAAACAAAATCTGTTTTCGGGAAGGTTCCGTCAGCTTCTTATTTTTTAAATATTGTTTTACAGATTATGGTTCTTTTATATTTGTTCCATTTTCTCATCTCCCCCTTTCTCATTTCTTCTTCTTTATGCTTATTAAAGGTCATTATTTTTTTCGAATCAATGAACATTTCTCAAATCCATGAACATTTTTTAAATCCATGAACAGTTTCTAAACTCCTGAATATTTTTAAATTCATGTACATGTTTGAATCTATAAAGATATCAATTTTAAAACATTTTCCAGAAATTTATGACCATTATAATAATTTGGGGACATTTCCAAATTTCGTGATTATTTTAAATTGATGAATATTTATCAAAATCACGAATATTTCAAAATTCATGAACATTTCTACAATTATTTCCTATTTTACAAATTCATGGATTCTTTTAATATTTGAATTTTTTTCATATTCAGAGAGATTTTACAAATTTGTGATGTTTTTTAAATTCATGAACCTTTTTCAAATCCACCAATATTTTCTTGAACCTTTTACAAAATCACAATTATTTTAAAGTTCATGAATGGTTTTTAAACTCGTGGATATTTTTTAAATTCCCTGATATTTTTCAAATGCATGAATATCTTCCAAATTTACGATCCCACTACAAATTCTGAACTATTTAAAAATTCATCAATAGTGCTGAAATTCATAAATAGTTTTGAAATACCTTAATGTTTTTTCAACTCATTAGCAAAAAAATCCCAATTCCGTTTTTCTAATTCATGAACACTTTTTAATTTGTAAACATTTTATAAATTAATGAACTTTTTTATTGTTAGTAAAATAAAAACATTCTTTTGTATTATATGTCTGTAATTCTTTTGCGAATGTATTTATAAAAAGAAAGCAAAAAGTCGAAATAAAAATCGCACACCTATACCTACATAGTCTAGCGCGCTAACTAGACTGGCCTGCCTGCCCCTGGAGTAATAGAGATTGTTTTTTCACTCTCTAGAAATAGTAGAACGATACTACCATCGCTTCCACCATAGTTGAACCATAGCAGCTCCCACGGGAGACACGTATTTTGCGAATGATATGTATAGCTTATAGGATATACAGAGCTCCTACTTTGTGCTCACAACGTCTGTTAGAGCTCTACAACAGTTTGTATGATAAATTGTTGGTACAACTATCAGCGTCAGCAACCAACAACACATCATATAAGCTCTTCAATGAATCGTATGTTAAGCTGTATGTAACATGAGACATAATATATCAGACGGGCCCCACTCAATGCCTAAGAAACGAACTGGCTTGCCGTGGAGCTTGAGCCTGGAGTGTTTGTTCAGCATCATACAATGTCATTCTCTCTTTGCTATTATTATGTGCCATGTCATCAAAATAATCTATGTGGCAAAATTCTCCCTTTGGATCTGCCCTTAGGCCCCAGGAACTCACCCAAGTGTTATGTGGGCTGCAGCCAACAAGAACGTTTCACCACTGAATTTTGGACTGTTGCCATTAACCAGTGGATGCTTACCACTGACCTTTTTTCTTAAAAAACTATTATTTAAAAAACGTTCACCAAATTAGAAAAGGATTCATAAATTTGAACGAAAATTGTGAAAATGAAAAAATTCAGGAATTTTGAAAATTTCAAAAAAAATCACAAATATTTTAAAAAGATTGTGTATTTAATAGAAGTTCACAAATTTTAAAAGTTCGCCAATCTGAAAATTATTCACGAATTTGATACGATCATTAATTTGAGAATATTTCACTTACTTCAAAAAAAGGACAGAAAAGAAAAGCAGAAAACAAATGATTAAGAAAAATCGGACAAAAACAGGGCCAAAACGAGAAATAAAATATAAACGACGGGAAGCTCTTCACAGAAACGTGTCTAAATGGGCCGGTGGAAGAAATCTAGCAAAGGGAATGGTGTAGAATCGATGCTATAGGTGCCAAATAGGAGTTAGCATGCGATATATACCGGTAGAAATCACCGACACGCCTCACTAAGTAGGCCGGGCCATGAGGTACCGAAGTTGCTCGACCTTTCAGGTTCAATTTTTATATTTCATTGCTATTTTTTGTTTCTTAAGGTTTTCTTTTCCTTTTGCTTGTTTTGGAACTCATTTTTATTATATCTTTATTTTAGTTATTTTTCATTACTATTTTCTGGATTCAATATTTCAAATAATTGTTTGAATATTTTTAAATTTAAGAATATTTTCTTTGTTCATAAACATATTTATATTCGTGAACAATTGTTTTCCAAACTAGCAAACATTTTCCGTGTTCATGACCATTTGTAAAACTGGTTAACATTTTTCCAGATTTTTTTTCCAAAAGTAAGGAATTGATGAAAATTCTTTCAATTTGTGATCTTGTTTTTTCGATTTTATATTTTTTAAACACATTTATGAACTCTTGTTTTTTCAAAATAGGTGAAATAACATCAATTGAAGTGAAAAATCTCAGGAATAATCGATCGCCATGGGGAGCTAACTGGGCCAGGCCCATGTATGCGACACAGCATAGGCAACGGCTGCATGTTACTCGCGTATAGCGGCCTCTATCATATTCTAGTCCCGCTATGGTGGATGGAAGTGAAATCACAGGAACACCTATAGCATGGGCGGACTATGATTCGGGTTATGTTTTGCGACCTTTTTGTTCCTTTATCTTTTTATGATTATTTTTCTTTTTATTTCCTCAATTATTGTTTTGGACACATGGAACTTTCTACATGTTTCGATATGTATATTTATATTACTAGCAAAACAGCCCGTGCATTGCAATGGGAGGAAAATTATAATTATAATCTTCAATGGTCATGACCACATTTTGCTACATCAATAAACTATTTTTTATTTAATAAAGATTTTGAAAATGCGAGATGATTTTTTGAGTTAGCGCACATTTTCTGAATCAATAAACTATTTTGTAAATTTTGTTTTTAAATTCATGAATATAAATTTTGTTTAATTTCAATATTTTTCAATTTCGTTAACATTTTTAGTACAGTAAATTTTCTACTCCCTCCGTCCCATAATGTAAGACGTTTTTTGACACTATACTAGTGTAAAAAAGCATCTTACATTATGGGACGGAGGGAGTAAAATATTATGGATATTTTTTATTTCTTGCACATTTGTTTTCAAAGTTGCAAACGTTTTTTAAAAATCACGAACTTTAAAAATCATGATAATTTTCTGAATCCACCAACATATACGAATTATTAAACATTTCATTTATTTCAAAATTCGCATTTGTTTTATTTTGGGAACTTTTTGAAGTTCTAAGTTATTTAAAAAGGAAAAAAAAACAAAGACGGAAAAGGAAAATAATAATAATAAAAATAAAAGACAGGCGGCACGGACATGAACCACCCAAACATGCACTGTGTCTTCTCCCAATGCGTAAAGCGCAGTATAGAAGGTTCTTACTACAAGGGCCGGTCCAAGCAGGAATTCCTCGTGTGAATCGTTTTTATCACTTATAGGTGGCATCGGTGAGTAATATTTTGCAATTTTAATTGCAATTTCCGTGACGTACCGACAAAAGCAACAACCCTTTTATTATTAGGTATAGACACACATTTTTAGTGTGCACGTGTGTCCATACTGCGGCGGAGTAGTTGAGATGGACAAATAAATATAATATTTTTGAAGTACATCAACATATATACACACATGTATAGACAGTTTGTTTAATATTTTCCTTTTTAAAGTAAACATTTGGATATCCCAGGACGTTTATAAACATGATATCAACATTTCAATTTAAATGTATGAACATATATACCACGGTACATGATCATTATTAAATATATCAACATTTCAATTTAAAGTATTTGAAAATGTTGAATAATTACTAAAAATGCTAATAAAGAATTTGGAAATGTTTAATAAGTATTAGAAATATTGAGCATGTATTTGAAAATGTTGAATAAGTATTAAAAAATGTTAGTGAGATGGACCCTAGGCGGAGTGGCTAGCAGCAGCGCTACGCTCGGTCCAGCGGGCCGGCCAAATAGGATGCACGCGAACGAAACCTTCAGTGAGCGTTCCCCCGAAATCATTAATTGAGAAGTACTCGTTGCAAAGATCACTCCAACTCTCCAGGTTGCGACATGTGGCGCGCATAGCGCACCACTTGTCGCAACCTGAAAGTTTTTCATTTTTCGTTCATCCGTTTATTCAATACGTTTTATCTGTCAAACCGTGCGTCCAAATCTCGAACCGCTTTCACCGTTGGATTCCTCGCGTCGAGATCTTCAAAACTAGATCCCATGTTGATAGATTTTGACAAACTTTTTTTCATGAAAAAAACCGGACGAAAAAACTGAACCGGAAGCATGGATTTTTTTTCCCTTTCCGAAAGAGGCACGCCCGTGCCTCTCATGAAAGCATAATGGTGCCTTTCGCGGAAGCAGAACCGTGACTCTCGCGAAAGAATAAAAAAGAGAAAACACATTTTTTTCCGCTTCCGAGGAGGCACGGCCGTGACTCTCGCGAAAGCACAACCGTGCCTCTCGCAGAATCAAAACCGTGACTCTCGCGAAAGAACAAAAAATAGAAAACATGTTTTTTTCGTTTCCGAGAGGCACGGCCGTGACTCTCGCGAAAGCACAACCGTACCTCTCGCGGATGCAAAACCGTGACTCTCGCGAAAGAAAAAAAAACAGAAAACGCGTTTTTTTCCGTTTCTGAGAGGCACGGCTGTGACTCTCGTGAAAGCACAACCGTGCCTCTCGCGGAAGCAAAATCGTGACTCTCGGGAAAGGGAAAAAAGAACATACGTTTTTTTTGCGCAAAAACATTTTTTTCAAATATTTTTTGATGGAAAAGTTAAGGAAGATGGATGGAAAAACAAAACGTCAAAAAAACCCAAAAAACCCGTTAAAAAACCGAAAACGCGTGCAAAAAAAATCCGAAAGGAGCGCCCAGAGCGCAGCACGTAGCGAATGGATGAGAGCACGCCAAGTGGCGTCGATCGTTGCGAGGCTCCTGAAGGAACGCTCATTAATTGGTTGCTCTCGTGTTCCCCTCTCTCCTTTCTTAAGGCGAGAAATAGTCGCTGCAGCTAGTTAGCGAGCAAAACGCATATATTTTTTGCTGCGTGTTTTTCCATTGTTTTTTTTGTTTTTGTCGATATTTACTGGTTTTTCTGGCCATTTTTTTTTATTTTCAAATTTGTGAACAATCTTTGAAGCATGGGAACATTAAAATTTCGATAACAATTTTAAAATTTGGAAACATTTTGGAATTCATGAACATTATGTTTTTTGTATTTATGAACATATTTTGAAATTCAATCAATTTGTAACGCATGGACATTTTTGAAGTTTGAATGTATTTTATAAAACCCGCCAAAATAGAAAAACTGCCCGAAAATTATCGCTACCCTATATGTACTCCATAGCGCTGGCTGTCTACGTATGGGCCAACCTAGATGAGTGTTGCATGAGTGTGCATTTCCACAATTCACATTGCGTAGGGTGTGGATTGGGAGCTCCCTCTTGGACCACCATGTCTAAGCAGCAACAAAGCATCGAATCAAGAAGGTCCTAAAAAAATCTAGGAAAAATATGCCTCAACTACTAACTACTAAGTTCCAGCCTACCTGCAAGAGGAGATATCCTCCACTTTTCAGCTTGTATTCGTCAATTCCACTTGCCCCCACCTCTCAAGAAACAAGGAGGGGGGGTGGGGGGGTGGGGCTAACTGATCATCGTTAAAACGTTGTTTTAGTTTCTACTATGTAAAACGTTGTTTTAGTTTCTACTATGTTAAACACACACACACACACACACACACACACACACACACACACACACACACACACACACACACGCACACGCGCGCGCGCGCGCACACACACACAAGTGCGTGGGGATTATATGTCGATTACATGTCAAGCAAAGTGTTTCCCCAAATATGCGTGCCTTGTACAATGGTTTTTAGGGGCATCCTCACACCCCTCGAAGCTTTTAGTATCGATTAGGGTATAATCTATAGATCTGTGCTTATTTTGAATTCTCCGGAGCATTTCGTCACTTGCTACAACACCCATAATGAATGGAAATAAACACGTTAGTAACAGAACCCTCTTCAAATAGGTATAATGGGCCAAGATGGAATATGAAGACCTCTTGATTAAACGACCCATAGGTGAATCAAACCCTCCCAAACCAATTTTCATATCCCTAGGAATACAATAGAAGAAGTTTGGCCGAATCGATGTGAAAATGGGAAAGTTAGAGCTGATTTTGTAACTCAGATCATGTGGTACGAACGCTGGTATGACTGCTTGTCGTTGTACCGGTGGTTGTATGTCCTTCTAGACTTGCGTATTGTTTCCTATTTTGGTTGCCGTTTCTTCATCTAGAGTATGATTGAGGTGATCATGGGCCCATTGGATGTATATCGTTCAGTTGCACAACCTCCAAGTGTTTGATCTTCATTTTAAGCATGTTGTGGGAACTCCATTTAGAAAATGCTCTAGGATTAAAATGTGAGAAACTTTTATTAAAATTCACTCATCAATCCTTCACCTTCTCACATCATGACGTCTCGTTCAAATCTTAACAACTTTATTTCAACAAAACATAATCAGCTAGCTGAGTCGGTTAGTACATAATACCATATAATCGAAACATTCCCGAGCTTTATAAATATCATAATAAGATTCCTCATCGTTAGCTTTTTATGCCGACATAACTGAGTCATGATGATCTTGTAAGAATCTAAAAAGAAAGCACACATACCTCTAACGCAACTAAGCCGCAATTCTATCTAAACACATAGGTTTATTTTTGGTCTGGACTTAGACAACACAAAAATTTCATAAACATCAACACATAGAGAGAACTTATGATTGGATACAATGTAAAAGTATCAAGATTAAGGGGATGTTTCATTTTTAGACACACCCTAAGTTAGGCATGTTAGACCAAATTAGGTGGGTGTTTGGTTCTAAGGCAAGAATCTGTATGTGACCAATAAGCCCCACATGTCATACGGACAAAAAATGTGCCAAGATTACCAAGGCAAGCCAAAGTGTGGCTAAAAATTTGAGCACCTCAAGTAAGGAAAGTGTGGCAATACACTACAAAATGCGTGCTATCATTTGATGAGAAAGCTTTGTGATGGAAAATAAAACGTCGCCTAGATCATTTGCTGTGACTAGCTGATTTTCTACCAGTGCAACCCCCTCCGCAACTTTGGTGATGTTCCAGCTAGATTTTAGGTGACACATTTGGCCGTTTTAGGCATGCGCATATTCCACGTCTATTTTTAGTGTCATGGAAAATATTTGTCCGACATGCTCTAGTATTTTCTTATTTTGAATTTTCACAAAGTCCAAGCTATATCCCACCCTAGGCGGATGCCCCCGGCCCCTCTCCCTCCACATCCCTGGCCCTCCCCAAAGACACAGAGCAATAACCTTGTCAACCACCACTCGGCATCATCTCAACGCGGAGGAATATCGAGATATTCCCTGACACCACAGCAAAAAAATAGGATGGCGTGCCCAATTCCCGCAGGACTGCCTCCGCCACCACCGCCACCGGGAGCCTAATTGTCATCATCCAAGATGACGATGTCGTTGTCGTTGGCAGAGCCAGATCCGGAGGCCTCTGCGTCATGGGATGAAGGAGGCAAGATCTGTAGGGGAACGTATAATTCAAAATTTTCCTACGTGTCACCAAGATCAATCTAGGAGATACTAGCAACGAGAGAGAGGGAGTGCATCTTCATACCCTTGAAGATCGCTAAGCGTAAGCGTCAGAAGAACACGGTTGATGGAGTCATACTCGCGGCGATTCAAATCGCGGAAGATCCGATCCAAGCGCTGAATGGACGGCGCCTCCGCGTTTAACACACATACAGCCCGGGGACGTCTCCTCCTTCTTGATCCAGTAAGAGGAGAGGAGAAGTTGAGGGAGAACTTCGGCAACATGACGACGTGGTGGTGGAGCTTGTGGTTCTCCTGCAGGGCTTCGCCAAGCACTACAGAAGAGGAGGATGAGTTGGAGGAGGGAGGGGCTGCGCCTGGGAAGGGGTGTGGCAGCCCTCCCACCCCCACTATTTATAGGGGAAGGGAAGAGGGGGCCGGCCCCCTTAGATCCATCTAGTTGGGGGGGGGGGGAGGGGCAGGAGGGGAAACTTGCCCCCCAAGCAGGTGGAGGCGCCCCCTTCCCTAGGGTTTCCAAACCCTAGGCACCTTGGGCCCTTGGGGGGGGGGCACCAGCCCAATAGGGGATGGTTCCCTCCTATATATTCAGCCCATTAAGTCCCCCAGGGCAGGTGGCCCCACCCGGTGGACCCCCGGACACCTTTCGGTGGTCCCGGTACAATACCGATAACCCCCGAAACCATTCAGGTGACTGAAACTGGACTTCCCATATATAAGTCTTTACCTCCGGACCATTCCGGAACTCCCCATGATGTCCTGGATCTCATCCGGGACTCCGAACAACCTTCGGTAACCACATAGAATTTCCCATAAGAACTCTAGCGTCACCGAACCTTAAGTGTGTAGACCCTACGGGTTCGGGAACCATGCAGACATGACCGAGACGTTCTCCGGCCAATAACCAACAGCAAGATCTGGATACCCATGTTGGCTCCCACATGTTCCACGATGATCTCATCGGATGAACCACGATGTCGGGGATTCAATCAACCCCGTATACAATTCCCTTTGTCCATCGGTATGTTACTTGCCCGAGATTCGATTGTCGGTATCCCCATACCTCGTTCAATCTCGTTACCGGCAAGTCTCTTTACTCGTTCCATAACGCATGATCCCGTGGCTAACTCCTTAGTCACATTGAGCTCATTATGATGATGCATTACCGAGTGGGCTCAAAGATACCTCTCTGTCATACAGAGTGACAAATCCTAGTCTCGATCCGTGCCAACCCAACAGACACTTTAGGAGATACCTATAGTGCACCTTTATAGCCACCCAGTTACGTTGTGACATTTGATACACCCAAAGCATTCCTACGGTATCCGGGAGTTGCACAATCCCATGGTCTAAGGAACTGATACTTGACATTAGAAAAGCTCTTAGCAAACGAACTACACGATCTTGTGCTATGCTTAGGATTAGGTCTTGTCCATCACATCGTTCTGCTAATGATGTGATCCCGTTATCAACAACATCCAATGTCCATGGTCAGGAAACCACAACCATCTATTGATCAACGAGCTAGTCAACTAGAGGCTTACTAGGGACATGTTGTAGTCTATGTATTCACACATGTATTACGGTTTCCGATTAATACAATTATAGCATGAACAATAGAAAATTATCATGAACAAGGAAATATAATAATAACTATTTTATTATTGCTTCTAGGGCATATTTCCAACAGTCTCCCACTTGCACTAGAGTAAATAATCTAGTTCACATCGCCATGTGACTAACACCCAAAGAGTTTACTAGAGTCAATAATCTAGTTCACATCACCATGTGATTAACACTCAATGAGTTCTAGGGTTTGATCATGTTATGCTTACGAGAGAGGTTCTAGTCAACGGGTCTGCAACATTCAGATCCGTGTGTTCTTCACAAATCTCTATTTCATATTGTAGATGTTGCTACTATGCTCCACTTGGAGCTATTCCAAATGGTTGCTCCACTATATGTATCCGGCTTTGTTGGGGATATAACTATTTATGTAAACCGCCCAGGAGGGGCCGGGTTATACAAAGAAGACTCATCAGAGAGAAGCCCAAGACCAAGCATGATGATGGCGATTCAAAAAAGGGCTTAAGGCCCGCAAGCGACTTAAGGCCCGTTGTAGTAAACCGCCATGATAGCATGACTTGTAACATAAGGTAGATTTAACTAGTCACCGAGCCGGACGCTATTTATAAGCCGGCCGGGACTCTGTAGGCCACAGGGGTCAACCCGTGTATATAAGGGGACGACCTGCTGGCGGCTTAGGGCAAGAAAAACAACTCATCGAGAGCCGGGCATAGCGTATCTCGCTCCCTGGTCATCGAAACATCAATACCAAACCCAACTAGATGTAGGCCTTACCTTCACTGTAAGGGGCCGAACTAGTATAAACTCTCTCGTGTCCTTTGTCCCGATTTAACCCCTTCAAGCTTCCTAGTTGCGATGGCTCCACAACTAAGTCCTTTCACGAGGACATCGGCGTGACTATTCCCGACGGTTGGCGCCCACCGTGGGGCGGCGCCGCGGTGGTTGAGTTCTTGAAGGGCAACTTGAAGGGCTCAAGGGATACGTAGTGGGCGGATGACCAAGAGTCATCGCGGCAAGATCTATCGACAGCGAAGGCTAGGGTCCGCGCGGCTCAATTGAATCACGGATCGGGTCCCCTTGGCGGAATCCACGTCCTCATCGGCGGATCGGTGAGTCGGGCCTGGCCGGACAAGCTGCACCGACCTCGTCGAGGCGGCTCGGCAGGCGAGAAGACCGGACTCAACCGGTCATGAGGCGTGCCTTCGTGGGCTGCATCCATGGAGAGAACTTTCGAAGGATCTGAAGATAGGGGTGAGGCGGCCGTCCTCTCGAGCGATGATTCGTCCGCGGTTCAACAGATTCGTTGTACCAAGTGCAAGACGGCGTGCTCGGTCTTTGTTCGATGGCATCGATGTTCGGACCCCTTTGAGCCGCCAAGATGGGCCGGAGTCTTCATGGCTGGGACTCAGCCCGACTCAAACTCTACAACTGCTGCAGCGGTAACGTCCGGGTTAGGAGCAGCCGGGGCAGGCGGCCCCGTGCGCCCACCGGCTCAGGTGCTGATAGACCTCATGGACAAGCTCACGGCCCTGTTAACCGCCACGGTTATTCCTGCAGACAAAGATGAGCATGACGCAGCGGTAGCACAGGTGCGTGAGGAGATAGCTCAGGCCAAGGAGGCCTTGGCAGCTGAGGATACTAGACTAGCTACAGAGCGGGCGGCTCTCGATGCCCGGGCACAACGCTTGCAGTCAGAAGCTTACCAGCTCACGATGAGCCTAAACGCATCCAATGAGGTAATGAGGAGGAGACATCAGAAAACTCAGTCCCGTTTGCCTCCGAATCACGACCCTCGGGTTCTTTTTGCTACACCCGGAGCCGGCCCAACTAACCCGCCAGAGGCCAATCAACTTATGACAGCCGGAACAGGAGGGCCGACTCAGCCTCGGGAGACGGTACCACCTCACGTGAGCATGCCACTGCCGCGTTATGTGCCAATTCCCCCGGGTCACTTTTCCAACCCCATGGAGAACTTAATTGCAGCTTCAACATGCTTGGCGGCTCTTCCCATGGACGGTGATGACCCGGCGATAGTGGAGACCCGAAGAGTCAGAGAACTTCTTCAGACGGCCTTAGCTCAGCAGGAGACCTATTCTTACAGCCGGGACAGAATTCACTCAACTCCCCCGCCTTGGTTAGCACCGCCTCATCAGAACCGGAGCCCGAGTTACAACAGGCACATGGAGTCCGAAGCTTTGTCAAGCAACGCCCAATGCCATAACTAGCCCGGTGGCTATCACCCGGTGCAAGACCGAATACGTCAGGAGAACGAACGGGCGGCTCAGGCAGCGGCTCAACAGGCGGCTTATCAGGACATCCTGGAGTATCCAACAACTTCTGTTGAGGCGGGAGTAGCCACTAGAACCGGTGGTGTTCCTTGTTTGGTACCGGCTCTGCGCACTGTGCGTCTGCCCAAGGACTTCAAGGGACCTCGAAAGATACCAAATTACACGGCCGACTTACAGCCCGGGGCATGGATCAAGAGTTATGAGATGGCCATGGAGCTGTTGGAAGTCAGTGACGCGGCGATGGCTAAATATTTCACCATGATGCTAGATGGAACAGCCTGGTCTTGGTTAAAGGGTTTGCCACCCAATTCCATTGGCTCATGGGAAGAGTTAAAAGCCCGGTTCATCCAGAACTTCAAGGACACCTGTAAGCAATCTATGTCGATTGTGGACTTAACGAATTGTAAGCACGGGGAGGGCGAATCCACCACCCATTGGGTGCGCTGGGTCAAGGAGATAATCCATTCATCTGACAATATGGATGCCGGTTCTGCAGTCCTTATGTTGGAGAAGAATTGTAGCTTTGAGCGGCGAGGCGTAAGTCGGGCGCCTTAAACGTGACTGCAAGGATATGGGCACGCTGATGGCGGCTTTAGTTAAATATGCCGATTCTGATAGTATCAAGGATCCCGCATCTGACGATGAGAAGACAAGGAAGGGAAAAAGGAACGACAATGGAAAGGGTTAACAGCATAACCCGGGGAATCAAAATGGCAATAAGTCTAAGGCGGACGGTAACCCGGAGTTTGTGGCCAATGCCAATGCGCAAGGTAACAATCAGAGACGAAAGGGCAAACCGTCTCGATCCGGCGGGTCAGGCCCATCTCTTGAATAGCTACTCAATGTGCCCTGCCCAAGACACAACACCAGGGAGCGGCCCGCCACGCACCTGTGGAAAGATTGCGCGATCATGAAGGCATTTAAGAATTCCAACACCTATGACGGCCATAATGGGTCTGGTGGTGGTTCAAGAGCTGGCGGTTTCCATGGCCCAGGTGGCGGCTCAGGTTCCGGCTTTCAGGGAGATCATCCTCCGCGGGTCGATAACCCGGGTCAGTTGGCCTTGGTGGTGGCACCTTAGGTTGGTGGGTATAAGTTCACTAAGGTCCTCATGGACGGGGGTAGTAGCATCAATATCCTCTATTATGAGACCTTTCGACACATGGGATTAACTGATAAAAATCTGAGAACATCCAACACTGTTTTCCATGGAGTGGTCCCTGGTAAGTCGGCTTACCCAGTTGGCAAGATTGAGCTGGAGGTGGCCTTTGGAGACGAATATGACTCCAGAGCTGAGAAGTTGACGTTTGAGGTGGTCAAAATTAGGAGCCCATACCACGCTCTGTTCGGCCGGCCGGCTTATGCTAAGTTTATGGCCCGGCCGTGTTATGTTTATTTGCAGCTCAAGATGCCGGGTCACAAGGGCACTGAGAGAGTCCTGGACTAGGGGGTGCCCGGATAGCTGGACTATCATCATCAGCCGGACTCCAAGACTATGAAGATACAAGATTGAAGACTTCGTCCCGTGTCCGGATGGGACTTTCCTTGGCGTGGAAGGCAAGCTTGGCGATACGGATATGTAGATCTCCTACCATTGTAACCGACTCTGTGTAACCCTAGCCCTCTCCGGTGTCTATATAAACCGAAGGGTTTTAGTCCGTAGAACGAACAACCATTACAACAATCATACCATAGGCTAGCTTCTAGGGTTTAGCCTCCTTGATCTCGTGGTAGATCCACTCTTGTACTACCCATATCATCAATATTAATCAAGCGGGGCGTAGGGTTTTACCTCCATCGAGAGGGCCGAACACAGGTAAAAACATCGTGTCCCTTGTCTCCTGTTACCATCCGCCTAGGCGCACGATTCGGGACCCCCTACGAGATCCGCGGTTTGACACCGACATTGGTGCTTTCATTGAGAGTTCCTCTGTGCGTCACCGATAGGAAGGATGCCTCTTCTGTCTTTAAAGGCGGTATCTTCGCCAAAGGAGCCTTGGCATGGCCAAACTATCCGGCTGGGTGGTTTCTCATGACCGCTGTTCGCCATCGCTTGACGATGACCTCTCGGGTCATCAAAAGCAATCTTCACATCAACTCGAATTCGCGAGCGGCTGGATCAATAGAGCTCTCGTCAGTAAGCGAGCTCTTGGATCGCATTGCCGCCTCGGGAGTCGCTTCTGACTACAATCAGATTGGGCTTAAAACCGATCCGAGACAGATTAACTCTCCCTGTGTTACCCGGCGCGTTGCGGTGGTAGAGGAACAACGCGGCGACTCTTCTTCTGTATTGAAAACTAGTCATGTCCGGACTCCTGAACCCTCCATGCCGGATCCCCGCGGAGGGACGTACTTCGATCAAGCACTGAACCTAAAGTCAGGCATCGGACCAGACTCATTGGACAACGTCCAACAATCCAAGCTTATAAATTCGGAAACTTTTCGGCCCTTGAGCCTCGAGATGGGTAGGGTTCCGGACTCAATTCCACCCACCCACCCAGACATATGCGATCTATCTCAAATCCGGCAAGAGCCCGCTGAAACAGTACATCATTACTGGGCCAGATTCCTCCTGGTTATGGACAGGATAAAGGACTGCCGAGAGGAAAACGCAATTTCAATTTTCTGCAATAACTGCACGGACGAGGGAATCTTGAGCGCCGTCGATCGTCGTGAAATTACACGCTTGACGATCGGCATCCATAGTCTGAAATCTTGTGCGATGGAGAGTTTCTGGAAAACCGAAACTAAGTTTTGGGACAATCCGGCCCCAAATACAACCCTAGTCCGAAACAAAAGGGTGCATCATACTCGGGCACCGGTACAAAAACCAAAAGCAAAAACCCCATAAAGGGCGCGGAACCGTCTTTGGAGGGATGGCGGACCTGTAAAATTCACGATCTGAAGGCGCCACTCCAACACATAGCCTTGAGCATGTTGGATACTGCGGCAGGTGGCCAAAAGTGGCGAAGAGCTTCTAGCCCCGGAAAACCACTCCAACAGTACCAGTACGGTGTTAACAGTCTTCGAGACTTTCGCATCAAATAATATGCGGAAATGAACAATCCGTAGCCTCGCCGAAGTCTACCAAGTAGCAACAACAAATCCATGGAGTGACTCGGCCATCACCTTCAACGCCAGCGACGAACCTAAATTCCGAACAACCCGAGCACCAGCCGCATTGGTCCTCAGTCCAATAGTGGACGGCTTTCGTCTTACCAAGGTACTCATGGATGGCGGGCGTGATTAAACCTCATCTACAAGGAAACTCTTCAAAAATGGAAATAGAGTGGAGCCGCATTGACAAGCAGCACAACCTTTAGAGGAATAATCCCTAGCCGGAAATACGCTGCACAAGAAAAATCACACTTGATGTGGTGTTCGCTCACGGACAATTCTGAGTCGAAGAGGTCACGTTCCAAGTGGCCCCATTCAGCGATGGATATCACGCTATATTAGGACGAGAGGCATTCACAATTTTCAAGCCATACCCCATTACGGGTACATGAAGCTCAAGATGCCCGGCCGGCGGAATAATCACTCTCGTTAGTGATCCGGACCAAAGACACTCATGGCGAAAACAAGACAGCCGCATTAGCCCTAGAGGCACTATCCAAGCCCTAGTGGCGGAGGAACTCACTGCGCTGCGCTCTACGGTGAATAGGGATGATGTGATACTCGATAAGAGATCCAAGTCCACCTCCTTTAAACCGGCGGATGAAATAGTCAAATTCGAGGTCCACCAACGGACCCAACAAAGACGGCCTCCATCGGGCGCAGTTGAGCCACAGCGTGAGCGCCAGACTACGAGAATTCCCGGGAAAATTGGGACATCTTTGCACGGCACCCTCCGGATATGCCAGAATCCCACGCAGATTAGCGTAACACAGCCTAAACATTCTAAAAGGATTCAAGCTAGTCAAGCAGGCTCTTGGCGATTTTCCGAACCCAAAAGGCGAGCAATGGGAGAGGAGCTAGCCAAACTATTGGAAGCCGGATTCATCGAGACATCAAACATCCGGTGGCTAGCAAACACGGTAATGGTACCAAACAAGGACAAATCTTGGCACCTATGTGTCGATTTTAAAGACCTCAATAAGGCTTGTCCAAAGGATCCTTTCCCCTTCCCGCATCGATCAAATAATCGATGCTCTGCGAGGCACGATTCATTGTGCTTCCTCGACGATACTCCGGTTACCATCAAATCAAGATGGCGGAGGCGGACCAAGCAGCGGCGGCATTCATTACTCCATATGGACCATTCTGCTTCAACACGATGCCCTCCGGACTCAAAAATGCCGACGCCACTTATCAGCGCATGATTCAGACATGTCTGGCTACCCAGATCGGCAAAACAGTAGAGGCATACGTAGACGATGTGGTCGTCAAGACCAAACACGTCGAAACTCTAGTAGACGACTTGAGGCTCACATTCGACAACCTCCGAGCATATGACATAAAGCTGAACCCGGAAAAATGCGTTTTCGGCGTACCAGCCGGAAAGCTCCTGGGCTTCATTGTATCCGGTAGAGGAATTGAAGCAAACCCAGCCAAGATCCGAGCTCTATCACAACTGGATATTCCAAAAGACCTCAAACAAATCCAAAAGTTGACGGGATGCGTGGCAGCTCTGAGCCGCTTTATCTCCCGTTTGGGAGAAAAGGCATTGCCCCTCTATCGCCTCCTCAGGCGCACCGAACACTTCGAGTGGAAGAATGCTGCCACTGCCGGACTCAAAGAAATAAAAGCCATATTGGCAACAAATCCGGTCCTGGCTGCGCCTAACCTAGGCGAACCAATGTTGTTATATATCGCGGCAACACATCAAGTTGTAAGCGCGGTGCTCGTCGTCGAACGAGAAGCAGAAGGGCATAAATTCCCTCTCCAAAAACCAGTGTACTACGTATCCACTGTCTTAACTTCCTGCAAGTCCCGGTACCCGCATTATCAAAAGATAGCGTACGCAGTGTTCATGGCATCCCGGAAGCTTCGACACTACTTTCAAGAGTGTTCGATAACAGTGGCCTCTGAAGTGCCCCTCAACGACATTATAAACAACCGCGATGCGACGGGCAGGATTGCAAAATGGGCCATTGAGCTCTTACCATTTGATATAACTTATAAACCTCGGCGAGCTATAAAGTCGCAAGTTTTGGCTGACTTCATCGCTGAATGGACCGAAGCCGAACTCCCTAAAGAGTACGGCGCATACTCCAATTGGATTATGCATTTCGACGGCTCTAAAATGTTGGCGGCTTGGGGTCTGGCGTCGTCTTGGCGTCCCCAACCGGAGACACGATCCATCGTGTACTTCAGATAATGTACACGGACTCCAACAATGCAGCCGAATCGAGGCCCTCCTACATGGTCTTCGGATGGCAATCTCCATGGGCATTCAACGCCTAGAGGTGCGAGGATTCAAACCTTGCAATATCCCAAGTAAATGGAGACTTTGGCGCCAAGGATCCGAAAATGGCAGCCTATCGCGACGCTGTCCTAAAATGTCACTCGGTTGAAGGACTCGAATTCCACCACGTAGCCGGGATAATAACCAAGCAGCCGACATGTTGGCACGCATCGGCCTTGAAACACGACCTTCGTCCCTCCAAACATCTTCCCGAGCGGCTCTTTAAGCCATCCGTACTATGGGAAGAGAGTCCGGAAATAACAACCCGGAAACAACGCGCCACCCAACACGAACAATCGACATAATCGGCGGTTCAGCCGATGAAATAACACCTTCAGCCCACGAAATAATGGCGGTAATTGCCCGTGGGCAGAACCATTCCTAGCCTACTTAATTAGGCAGAACTTCCAAGACCAAAATGAGGCCCTTTGCATAGTTTGGCGATCTAAAGCCTACAAGGTCCATGAGGAGAGCTTTATAAGAAAAGCACAACCGAGTCCTTCAAAGGTGCATCTCCGAAGAGGAAGGCGAAACCTTCGGCTGAAATTCACGCCGGACTAGGCGGACACCACGCCGCAGCCGGGCACTTGTAGGTAAGGCCTTCCGTACATGATTTTATTGGCCGACGGCCCGGCGATGATCTCGGGACTTAGTCCAAAGATCGTCGGTTATCGACTCTTTGCCAATCGAGCCATATGCCACCCACCGCCCTCAAAACTATACCCATTGCACGGCGTTCATGTGCAGGGGCTTGACATGGTTGGACCCCTTAAAGGGGAACCCACAAGCAAAAATACCTACTGGTCATGGTGGAAAAATTCACCAAATGGATAGAGGCCAAGCCAGTTAAAACGACAGAGTCCGGACCAGTGATAGACTTCATATCCGGGGTAGTACACCGTTATGGCGTCCCCCACAGCATCATTACTGATAACGGCACGAACTTCACAGCCGACGAAGTCAAACTCTGGTGCAAAAATATGGGCATTAAGCTCGACTATGCTTTAGTTTACCACCCTCAAACCAACGGTCAAGTTGAACGAGCAAATGGTCTAATAATGAGCGGCATCAAACCCAGACTAGTGCGGTCCCTTACGGAATCTAACATGCACTGGGTAGAGGAGCTTGACTCCGTACTCTGGGGGCTGCAGACCACGCCCAACCGTACTACCGGATTCACACCATTCTTTATGGTATACGTCGCAGAGGCAGTTTTGCCCTGCGACATAATTCATGACTCACCTCGCGTGTGCATGTACGAAGAAAGAGAAGCCGAGCTGGATCGGCAGGACAGCTTGGACGCATTGGAGGAAGAACGCGATGTGGCAAAGGCCCGTTCCGCATTCTATCAGCAGCAGGCTCGAAGATATCAAAGCAGACAAGTACAGGCTAAAACCTACAACGTCGGAGAACTGGTCCTCCGCCTGCCGGATAAGAAAGATGACAAACTCAAGCCCAAATGGGAAGGTCCCTTCATCATCGACCAAGTCCTGACCGGCGGAGCATACCGTCTGCGGAATGCATCGGACAACCGACTCGAGCCGAACCCATGGAACGCCGCCCGCCTCCGAAGATTCTACGCCTAGCGCCGGACTAAGAGTTTGTCCCCTTCCTCCGTCCACTTTTTCACACTTTAGCTGTCTTTTGTTTCTCTTTCTCTTCTCTCACCTTTTTCACAAAAGCCCTTGAGGGCCTATTCGCGCTTTGTTCGCACACACTTGATGTGCTACCCGCACTCATTATACCTGGGGGCTTCTTTAACAGAAGCTTACTTATACGGGCTTCATGCCCAGCACATGTGTCAAACTTCCACATGTACCTTTTATTCACCATTATATGCATCGATATGACTTAAGTTTTGGCCAAGCTGGGTTGCTGGCTCTGTGCTTACCCTACGTTCCCGATTGTTCGGCTAGGAGGTAAAGGAGCACCTCTGCGATTATTCTTGCCGGTCGACCGGATGTGTACCTCGGTAGGTGAAGCCAAAGCTAAGCGTTCTTAAGGGAATATTGGTCGGTGACTTGAAAGATGATTTTTACCTATTTATTTACCTGCCCCGGATGTTTTCCTGCTCTTTTTTTGATTCGGACATGCACTTTAGGGCATGCCTCCGAGAAAGGAACCCTTAGCGGAACTATTCTCCTGGAAGATGTTTCTTACTAACCATGTAATATACCATAACTAGTTGGGCACTTGTCTGATAAAGCACTAATGACCCCTACGCCTGGTTTCCATGCATGCCCCGATTTTTTCATAACCGAGAGGGTATTCGGACACACTCCGGACTCTAGGGTCCCGAGGTAGAAGCGAAAAGGTCGGCAAAGACAAACGATCTACAATCCGGCTAGAAGGCATTTTACATGTCATTTTAAATACATTGTCAAATTAACTGACTGTATTCCTCCTCAACCCCGTCTAACATGCTGTCTAATTTACAGTCCCGTTGGGAATACTTAGCGGCCAACTCTACTTGGTCGTACACTAATCTCACAGGGATCTCCTTCCCATCGGGCCCTACAGGTCCGACCTCGGCCATGTGGTTTGGATCCGCCTTCTTGTACCGCATCTTCACCATGGCCCAGGCCTCCCTGGCACCCTGACGGCAGGCCGATATCTTCCATAAACGGAAGCGCTGCCGCACTCCCTGAAGCTTCTCCGCAAGCTCTCCAAGGCCCTCGGGTAGGGAGATGGATGGCCACAGGGCCTGGACGACGCCATTCATCGCCTGCCGAACACGTTCGAGCAGTTGCACCAGCTTGGGAAGTTAGTCACCCGTTGAAACGGGCATTTGCTCTGCAGGGCGACCTGTGAGCACACATACAGACATATTTTTGTCAATTGACTTCCTCGCCGAACTCTTCTTTTCAAAGGAGTTCTCTCAAGCACTTACTATAGATGCCGCGACGAAGCCGCTGATTCTCCTTCACGAGCTGCGGACAGCTCGGCCCGAACACCCTTTAGCTCTTCTCCCGGCTGGGTGTGGGCATCTGGAGTTTGTTCCTCTCTGCTGCACCTTCGTAAGCACCTTCTGCTTGACCTTCAATCGGGCGCAGATAGTTGTTGCTTGTCCGGATCAAGTCCGGCAACATCTGCAATACCATTGTCAGACTTATGCATACGCCGCACAACGCTTATCTTTTAGAAATAATGTGTTACCAGAGAGGGTCTCTGTGCCTCCTTCTGCGGCAGCCAGTGCGGCCTCGAGTTGGGCCTTGCACTCTTGTAGCTCCTGGGACAATTGGGTATTCTTCTTTGTAAGATCCTGCATATCAAATGATCCAAATCAGTTACTCTAACTACTTTAAGTCTCGGGGGCTACTGGCATATACAACTATTAAAATCTCTTACCCGTATGTCTTTTACATACTGCTCCGTGGCTCTGGTCAAACCATCTTGAGCAGCACGGAGGTGCGCGTCTCCCGCGTTAAAGGCATTCAACGCCTCAGGAGAGAAGCATGCGTCACGAAAAACTGTCTGGCGGCGCCTATGGTTCATGGCGCTCTCCACCTCAGACCTGGTGGCGGACAGCCTGTCGGCATCCTCCATTGGAGGAGTATCCGGCTCGCGCCTTGCACTCGCCTCCCCCTCCGGACCAGGTGTTGGAGCCTGGCTGGCGGAGGCTTGGTTGGCAACCTCTCCGGCCACAGTCCGGCGAGCGCTCTTTCTCCTGAAAAAGTCATGAGTATTAATACACCTCCTAGGAACTTTGTCCTAAATGATGGTCGCGAACTATACCGTTGCGGTGACGTTTCGATTCGCACCGCACCCCTCTTCCGCTGCTTGAGGCGGATGACCCTGTTGGTCGGCCGCCGCTGAGTTGACTTCCGCCTTGAAGGCACCTCCTGCAAGACACCATTGTGTACGGTGGTTAGAAATGCGCAAGGATGGAGTAATGGTGTCAGGACTTCGGTCATAAGTACCTGGGAAGCCGGTGACAAGCCGGGGTAGTCGGCCGTAATGGCGACTAGAGCGTTGTCCATGCTGAGTTGGTGGAACACCCCGTCAATTGGCTCCACCTTTATTTCCGGATCCTCTTCGGAGGCCGGATCAAGGGATCTTCCCGGATCCTCGGGTTGTGGGGCCGGACTATGTATGCTCTCCACAGTCCGGCGCAGTTCCTGCGTCAAAACCATAAAGTAAGGTACTTAACTTTGAAAGCGCGGGTCGGATAAATGAACATCCGCTTACCCAGCTCTGAGAGTTATTCATGGAGAACCCATTCAATGGGCTTGTCTGGAGGAAGTCCTCCTTCTCCCCCTTGTACAGGCGGACAGAATCTTCACGGATCTTGGCCGATCCGGCCCTTGCGCCATGACGGGTGGCATCATTCTCCCGTTGAAATCCCACATGGGGTGGCCCCTGTATTGCAGCGGCTGCACCCCCCGCATAATGCATGTGGCCATGACTCCAATCATGGTCAGTCCGGAATGGGCCAACAGCCTTATCCGGCCCATCAAATAATGGACGCTCTTGTCTTCCTCCAGTTGAGGGCTCCGCGGACGCCAACTTAGGCGCTTCTTCAGAGGAGCCTTGTTAAACTCCGGGAGGCCGATCCGAACTGGGTCCGGCAGCAGAGCATCTTCCACATAAAACCATTCCGAGGGCGATCTTGGACGCCTTCTTTGGGGTTCGGATAGATATCCGGTCCGGCGATGCGCCATATTTCGGCTCCGCCCACTTGATATATTGACCCCTCGTGAGAGCGAAGTGCGAGGCGTAATAACCTCTTCCACAGCGCAAAATGGGGCTCGATGCCCAGGAACAGCTCGCAAAGAGCTATGTAACCCGCGATGTGCAAAATGGAGGCAGGCGTGAGGTGATGAAGCTGGAGTCCGTAGAACTCTAGAAGCCCCCGGAGAAACGGATGAATGGGAAATCCGAGCCCCCTTATTAGATAAGGGACGAAGCACACCCGCTCCCCTTTGGAAGGACTAGGGGTGGCCTCCGCTTGCTTTCCACCCTTGTAGGTGGCCAGCCCGACTCGAACCGGGACCATAAAGGCTGGAGGAAGATATCCCTCCGCTTGAAGCTTCACCAGCTCGTTGTGTGGAACTGAACATCTCCTCCAATCTCCTGGTGGAGGGCTGGGAGCGGGAGAGGAGGAGCCGCGTCGACGGTCCATGAAGGAATGGGTTTTTGGTCAGAAGCGCTCCGATGAGTACTCGTGGAAGCAGGATGGTGTGATTTGGATCTGGATTCTTATCTCTCTTATAGGCAGATTATTTGTGCAGCTAG
Organism: Aegilops speltoides; assembly: GCA_021437245.1. Lineage (NCBI taxonomy): Eukaryota > Viridiplantae > Streptophyta > Magnoliopsida > Poales > Poaceae > Aegilops > Aegilops speltoides. The sequence continues at coordinate 308,646,559 of CM038141.1, read as the reverse complement.
GGGGTAAAACATAAAAGATACCCTGGCTTTTCGCATTCGTGCGACGCGTGGAAGAGGGCTATTATTGGGCGTGGAAGCCAAGGAGCGCAACATTTGTAAAGGAGCCGGACACTATTCGGCAAGTACATGGAATTTGGAGGAGAACCCGCCTTGCAACGCCGAAGACAATATACACGCTGGACTCGTCGTCATTGAAGCCTAGTTCGGGGGCTACTGAGGGAGTCCTGGACTAGGGGGTGTCCGGATAGCCGGACTATCATCATCGGCCGGACTCCAAGACTATGAAGATACAAGATTGAAGACTTCGTCCCGTGTCCGGATGGGACTTTCCTTGGCGTGGAAGGCAAGCTTGGCGATACGGATATGTAGATCTCCTACCATTGTAACCCGACTCTGTGTAACCCTAGCCCTCTCCGGTGTCTATATAAACCGGAGGGTTTTAGTCCGTGGGGACGAACAACCATTACAATAATCATACCATAGGCTAGCTTCTAGGGTTTAGCCTCCTTGATCTCGTGGTAGATCCACTCTTGTACTACCCATATCATCAATATCAATCAAGGGGAGTAGGGTTTTACCTCCATCGAGAGGGCCCGAACACAGGTAAAACATCGTGTCCCTTGTCTCCTGTTACCATCCGCCTAGACGCACAATTTGGGACCCCCTACCCGAGATCCGCCGGTTTCGACACCGACAGGCACCATCACTGTACATGGCAGTCAGAAGGTAGCACTGGAGTGTGAAGAAGGCGACGCGGCTTATGCTGAGTCGGCCTGCACAGCAGAAGAGCTCAAATTTTATCAAGATAATGTTGACCCGGCGGATATGACATCCCTGAAGAAGCCAACTACAGAGCATGACCCGGCGTTGAAATTTAAGTCGGCTGCTGAGACAAAACTCGTTGACTTTACCCCGGGTGACCCTTCTAAGCAGTTCAACATCAACAGCAATTTGGATCCCAAATAGGAAAGCGCGCTCATCGAGTTCATCCGTGAGAACCGGGACATCTTTGCATGGAAACCTTCTGACATGCCGGGTGTACCGAGGGAACTCGCTGAGCACACTCTCAATATTGATCCGAAGTATAAGCCGGTCAGGCAGTTTCTTGATGTTTTAACGAAGAGAGCGGAAAGCTATTGGAGAGGAAGTCGCCCGGCTCTTGGCGGCGGGTTTATCATTGAAGTTTTTCACCCGGAGTGGTTGGCTAACCCGGTGCTTGTCCTCAAGAAGAACGGCACCTGGGGGATGTGTGTGGACTACACGGACTTAAACAAAGCTTGTCCGGCTGATCCCTTTGCTCTCCCCCGTATTGATCAAATCATTGATGCTACGGCGGGTTGTGAACGTTTGAGTTTTCTGGATGCTTACTCTGGTTATCATCAGATCAAAATGGCAGTTAAGGACCAGGAGAAGAGAGCTTTCATCACTCCGTTTGGGGCCTTCTGTTATGTATCTATGCCGTTTGGACTCAAGAGTGCTCAGGCGACTTATCAGAGATGTGTACAGAACTGTTTGCACGATCAAATTGGGCGTAATATTCATGCTTACGTGGATGACATTGTGGTGAAGTCCAGAGAAAAGGAAACCTTGATATCTGACTTGAAAGAGACCTTTGATAATCTCCGGGTTTACAAGATGATGCTTAACCCGGCCAAGTGTGTATTTGGCGTACCTGCGGGCAAGCTCTTGGGTTTTCTGGTGTCAAACAGAGGCATCAAAGCTAACCCGGAGAATATTAAGGCGATTACATCTCTGGCTAAGCTAGCGTGCATCAATGATGTTCAGCGGCTGGCGGGTCGGGTTGCCGCTTTAAGCCGGTTCATAAGCCGGTTAGGTGAGAAGGCCCTTCCATTGTATCAGATGATGAAGAAAACTGACACTTTTGTCTGGAGCGAGGCCGCTGATGCTGCTTTTGAAGACTTGAAGAGACAATTGTCTGAACCGCCGGTTCTCGCGGCTCCGATTGATAAAGAGCCTTTATTGTTATATGTGGCCGCCAATTCATGAGCCGTTAGTGTTGCCATCATGGTGGAGCGTAAGGAAGCTGGCAAGGAGCATCTGGTTCAACGACCAGTTTACTACATCAGTGAGGTGCTCATTGAATCTAAGCAAAGGTATCCACATTGGTGCAAGCTTGTTTACGGAGTGTTTATGGCCAACCGGAAGTTGAAACAGTACTTTCAAAGCCACCCTATAACTGTGGTAAGTTCTGCCCCTTTGGGAGACATCATTCAGAACCGGGAGGCCATAGGACGAGTCGCCAAGTGGGCCATTGAACTTGGGCCTCATGATTTTAAATATATTCCACGTACTGCTATTAAGTCTCAGGCTTTGGTGGACTTTATCAATGATTGGACAGAGTTACAGGCCCCTGAGGAGAAGCCGGATAACACATATTGGACGATTCACTTTGATGGATCCAGGCAGCTAGAAGGCTCGGGGTTTGAGTGGTGTTAACTTCCCTCGAGGTGACAAATTTTGTTATGTACTCCGGCTTATGTTTCCTGTACTAACAATGCGGTGAGTCTGAGGCCTTAATCCATGGTCTCCGGATGGCTAAGGAGATGAACTTAAGCCGGGTAAGATGCTTGGGCGACTCAGATCTTGTGGCTCAACAAGTGTCAAGCAAGTGGGATTCCAAGGACCCCCTTATGGCGGCTTATCATTGTGAAGTAGATGCTGTGGCTGGTCACTTCACGGGTTATCAAGTGGAGCACATCGATCGAAGGAAGAATGAGGCGGCTGATGCTTTAAGCCGGTTGGGATCCCAACGTAAGCCAGTGCCGCCCAACACCTTTCTCGATGTTTTGCATAACCCTTTTGTCAAGGTGCCTACCAAGGAAGAGCTAGCAGTGCCAAACCCGGAGGCACAGCTGGTGGCGGCTCTTCACGTTATCCCGGATTGGACAGTGCCCTACTTGGCTTATATGACCCGGGGTGAGTTGCCTGAGGATGAGACCTTTGCGAGACAAATCATCAGGCACTCCAAATCTATGACGATTGTTAACGGCGAGTTACATCACCTAAGTGTCATGGGGGTGTTTCAATGCTGTGTGTCCCCTACAGAAGGCCAAGAAATACTTCGTGAGATCCATGAAGGGGATTGTGGCCATCATGCCGGGTCAAAAATCTCTTGTAGCCAAAGCTTTTCATCATGGTTTCTATTGGCTGACAGCTCATGCTGATGCGTTGGATCTGGTCAGCAAATGTGATGGTTGTCAAAAGTTCTCACGACGAGCTCATGTGCCGGCTCAAGAATTGAGGATGATCCCAATCACTTGGCCGTTTGCAGTCTGGGGGCTTGACATGGTTGGACCTTTCAAAAGGTCTAAAGATAAAAAAACACATCTACTGGTGGCAGTGGACAAGTTTACAAAGTGGGTTGAGGCAGAGTCGGTCAGTAAGTGTGATGCAGCCACGACGGTTCAATTCATGAAAAAGGTGATCTTTCGTTTTGGTTTCCCACATAGCATCATAGCGATAATGGCACTAATCTCTCCAAGGGTGCCATGGAAGAGTTCATCAAAGAGAACATATCCGTCTTGATGTTTGGTACTGTTGCTCATCCTCAATCCAATGGTCAAGGTAAAGAGCTAATCAAGAGATCCTGAAATGTATCAAGTCCCGGCTCTTACTCCCCTTACAGCGGACTCCGGGTTGTTGGGTGGAGGAGTTACCTTCCGTGTTATGGAGCATCAACACTACACCAACAGATCTACATGCTACACGCCTTTATTTATGGTGTATGGCACGGAGGCGGTCCTGCCAAGTGACATCCGGCACGATTCACCCCGCGTGGCAGCTTACGTTGAGGCTGACAACGAAGAAGCTCATCAGAATGCACTTGACTTGCTGGATGAGGAGCGAGACTTGGCAATAGCCCGCTCGGCGATTTATCAACAAGACCTGCATCGCTATCACAGCCGCCGGGTTAGGAGCAGAACCTTTCAGGAAGGCAACTTGGTGCTCCGGCTCATCCAGGATCAGTCTAATATGCACAAGTTATCCCCGCCTTGGGAAGGGCCCTTTGTGGTCAGCAAGAATCTGCACAACGGGTCATATTACCTCATCGATATTCGAGAGCACAAAGACTCACTTAAGTCAGAGGAGGAGACCCGCCGGCCATGGAATATAGCTCATCTCCGGCCTTATTATACTTAAGCCACCGGCTTTCAAGATGTATATTTTTTTTTGATGATGTATATATTATATAAAGAAATAAAGCAGGACCTCCATCCTTTTTTCCCTCAAAACTCTATGTGTCTTCTTTATCAGGTAGTGGAGACAACCAACAGGGAGTGGATCACATCTGAATCCGGCTTTTTCTTTGGACTGGCTTATGATCATATCTGAATCTAGCCATGGTCACTTGGGGGCTTCCTGTTCAAACATAGGTCGTATTCGAACCAAAGAGAACATAGTTGTCGATACCCACTTGATCGGCATACTGCCAAACCTACTTGGGGGCTTCTTGATCATATTTGAATCATAGCTTAACCCCTTTGGGTCTGACGTGGATCGTATTCGAATCAGCGTCATTAAACAACTCTTATATTCACTTGGGGGCTTCCTGTTCAAACATAGGTCATATTCGAACCAAAGAGAACATAGTTGTCGATACCCACTTGATCGGCATAGCCAAAGCCACTGGGGGCTATATGATCGTATCCGAATCTTAGCTTAACCCCTTTGGGATGGATCTCTGATCGTATTCGAATCAGGAGCCTGTGAACATTGCTTATAAATATAATTACTTTAACTATCATTGAAACCTTATTGAGGAGATGGTTCTTGATTCTTCCGGTTTAATATTGATTACCCCAGGTTCTAAAAGTGCCAGGTAAAGCATCAAATGAGCCGGGAAGACTATCAAAAGGGTCACATGTATGCTATTGTGATTATATTTTAAATAATCATGAGCCGGCCTGTATATGATGCCTTTTGTTCATGTTCCGGGTTATCAATACTCTATAACCCCCTGGTGCAATAAACCGCCCAGAAAATTTTACTTGTTTTATGTGCAGGATAAGGTAAAGCAAGTTAAACACCAAGGAAATACATGGTTAACATAAGCCAGCGAAATATAGTGATGGCGGCTTACAGAAGTAGTAAGCACCATAAACATGCGCAGGGGCATGATCAGCATTAAGAAGTTTTTCTATCCTATTACAAGACTTCCCGAGTCTGAATAAGTGAAGCATTGTTTTGGCAAAGTTATAAAGCGCCTGGCGGCTCATTCCTTCGGCGGGCTTGACGACTCCGGGTTATCCTTCTCCGCCTCTCCATCAGTTGCTTTGTCCTGGAAGGTGGACGAGGCCCAGTCAATGCCGCTCAAGGCTTCAAATTCAGCCTCATCATCTATTAAACCGACCATGTCCACTTTAGGGGCAAAGGCATGCTTACGCGTTGGAGGGATCAGGCTGACTTGGTCGTATGGGACGTTTAGGATTCTCCGGTTCTCGCTATCATAGCCCGGTGAATACTTAGTAAGATCGGTATCATTTCCAATGAGAGTCGCCAGGGGACGTATGACTTTGACACAGGCAGTGAAGTCTTGGTCGTCAAAGGTAGTGCCGTCCTCCTTCAGGCTTGGATATCCAAGAGAGAGATTAGCCAAGTCAAGTTCGGGCACCCATGACCTTGCCCGGCTTAATGCGGCCACGGCTCCGGCTCTCGCAGATGCCCCCTTAAATCCTGAATTCGTTGGGGTAGCACTGAGAGATGCCTCAACGCATCTTGTAGGAGGCGAGGAGTGGTATTTGATAAGGCCACAACGGCCAAAGCACGTTGTGACCCAGAGTACAGCTGTTCCACTAAGGTGTAAACCACCTTAAGCTTGATCAACATATTTTGCTTTAGGTTGGTACTCCTGGGGCCTGTATGTTCACAGGCATAACAATAAGCCGGAGATAACTATTACAATAATCCTTGGAAGATTACAATATTTAAGGTTTTTCATAGTGACTTACCGAAGATGGCTGAGACCATTTGGGATATCTGCCGTTTTAAGTCGGACAGTTTGGTTGTTGCCTCTATAAGAGATGCTTCTGCCGCCTCGGCCCGGGTTACCAGTGAAGCCCTTTCTTCAGCCCAAATCTTCTTTTCTGACTCAAAATTTTTCCTCAGCTTCTCTTGTTCAGAGACACTGAATTCAAACTTGGAGTTGGCTTTCTGAGTTTCAAGCTCTTGGGTCTTTAGCTGGCTCTTCAGATCAGCTATCTCCGACTCAAATTGACTTATGGTGGCTTGTATTGACATCAGGTTATGGTAAGAATCATGGTAAGGTAGCATTCAAGTCCCAAACACTTTACAAGTAAAGATACTTGGCACTTGGGGGCTAATGTATGCTTAAAGAATTTTTTTAATCTATCCTACTGAGTCATACATATTAAGTCTCAAGCACTTTACAAGTAAAGATACTTGACACTTGGGGGCTAATGTGTAACACAAATTCAAAGTCTCATGCTATCACCGGGTTAAATATATTCACTTTAAACTGGACAACTTAACAGTAAGTAGATTTCTAAGTCTACAGCATATTCATTCATAAGCAATAGACTTGGGGGCTGGTACAGTAAGTAAGGTTCAGGAAAAAAGCACAAGTTATACCTCAGATTTGTGCTGTATTTGCTTCACCATGTCGATTTCCAGGTCACGACTATTGTGCACTTCGTTCAGATAGCCCGAGACTATATCACGAATGCTTAGGTGAGTATAATCAGTGATGTCCTGTTTGGCTCTCCGACGTTGGGCAAACTCCTCCTTGGCAGTACATTGGGCAAGAACGGTAGGCCGACCCGGCTCAACATATTGACTTTTCAGAATTTCAACTTCCGGGTCAGTTGTCTTGACAGGGCTAGGAATTTCCGGGTTATCAGAGTTGTGGACAACATCTTCTGTAGGCGGGTCAGAGGTTGGCACCGGAATATCAGAAGCCGGTTCAGGCGGTGGCTGATGAGTGGAGCTGTCAGGAACGGATGAGTCAAGCGCTAGTTCAGTGACCACCGGGTCTTGGGACGGTTTATTCTTCTTTGCCCTCTTGCTGGGCTTCACTTGCAGGCTGTCAATCAAAGTGGAAGGATGAGTATCAAAGTATAAGTATGGAGAAACTTAAAGTAAGAAAGGTTACATTACCCGGGAGCTGTCTTAAAAGCCGGCATGTTTGTTTGCATCGACTTGTCGGAAGAAGGAGAGGTATCCTGATAATTGGAGTCAGCTGAATTGAGAGGTTGGCGAATCAAACCCGCCAAAGGTAAAGCAGAACGTAAAACGGAGATAACCTCGATCTGACACTTCCTGGTTGCATCGGGTAAGCCGGAGGAGAGTTCTGTGTCTTGGTTGGCCCGAGTCTGCCGCCGGTTTTCAAGCTGTTGTTGCTTCAAAAGAAATTGAGGATCTTGGTAAGCTAGAGGATGCGAAGATCTTACTTTTCGGGTCACCCTTTGGATTTTTTGCGTTGGCAAAGGCTCTGAGTCGGAGGAGATTATAGTTACCTCTTCGTCAATTGCTTGACTGTTCCCTGTATCCTCCTGAAAGTATAAAATGTCAGTAAAATAACGACAAAGGAGTTAAGAAAATCAAAAGATTACCTCTTCCTCATCCGAAGAAGAGTCATCCAATTTAAGCATATCGGAGGCGCTGGGTTTCTTCTTCTTTGAGGTGCCCATCTTGGCGGCTTTCCTTTCAGTTTTCTTGGCTGCCCTGGCCTGTTTGGCAGCCTCATGGTCATACTTGACCTTCCAGAAATTATCACCGGCCTATGGAAAAAGATAAAGAATCAAAAGTACAAGAAGGTATAACATGTTAGAGTATTTATGAAGATTGGTAACTTACTGCAGGGGCCGGGTTCTTCTTGCAGAAGGGAAGTAAGCCGAAGGCATTTCTAGTTACAGTGCCCTCCTTCAACAGTGACTGGGTTGTAGCATCTACCACATCATCTGGTAAATTGTCAGGACTATGACGCATTGGGTCATCCTTCTCGCCTGTATAAGTACACATTAAGCCGGAGCGGCGGCTTAATGATAGTATTCGCCAGTGACCTGCACCTGCACTGTGTCGATGCCGCTTAACCCGCTCCCCAACAGAGCTTTGATTTTCCTGATGGTGGGGTTGAGAGGCAGGCGCTCAACAGCGGTCAACTTATCCGCTAACTGATGGTTAGACTCAAGATGCAGGGCACGAAAGCCGGGCAGAGGCTTCTCATTAGCCGGAGAAGTGTCTTGACAGTAGAACCACGTCTGGTTCCAGTCTTTTGGGTGACTCGGCAGCTCAGCATAAGGAAAAAGGCAATCTCTCCGCCGCTGGATTGAGATGCCGCTGTCACGCCCAATATGCGACCCTATCCTAAAGAGTCTCAAAGGTCCCACCAAGGATAGAACCGCATATTGACACGCTTTTGCAAGGTGGATATCATTACATCAACATTACATAATAGACGGGGATACATACAAAAGGCATACAATGCCACACAAATACAACATCACCTTACATAAGAGCACCATCCGTCTACGGATGAAGCACAAACAGAAACTCAAAACGACATCCACCCTGCTAGCCCAGGCTGCCGACCTGGAACCTATCCCTTGATCGAAGAAGAAGCAGAAGAAGAACTCCAAAACAAGCAAACATCGCTCTCGCGTCATGATCATCGCATAACCTGTACCTACAACTGTTGTTGTAGTAATCTGTGAGCCACGAGGACTCAGCAATCCCATTACCATGGGTATCAAGACTAGCAAAGCTTAATGGGTAAGGAAGGGGTAAAGTGGTGAGGTTGCAGCAGCGACTAAGCATATATGGTGGCTAACATACGCAAATGAGAGCGAGAATAGGAGCAAAGGAACGGTCGTCAACTAGTAATGATCAAGAAGTGATCCTGAACACCTACTTACGTCAAATATAACCCAGAAACCATGTCCACTTCCCGGACTCCGCCGAAAAGAGACCATCACGGCTACACACGCGGTTGATGCATTTTAATTCGGATCTGGTGTCAAGTTATCTACAACCGGACATTAACAAATTCCCATCTGCCACATAACCGCGGGCACGGCTCTCGAAAGTTTATACCCTACAGGGGTGTCCCAACTTAGCCCATGATAAGCTCTCGCGATCAACGAAGGATATTCCCTCACCCAGGAAGACCCGATCAGTCTCGGAATCCCGGTTTAGAAGACATTTCGACAATGGTAAAACAAGACAAGCAAAGCCGCCCGATGTGCCGACAAATCCTGATAGGAGCTGCACATATCTCGTTCTCAGGGCAACATCGGATGAGACTAGCTACGAGTAAAACTAGACTTCGAGTTTCCCTGAGGTGGCCCCGCAGGCAGCTCAGTTCGGACCAACACTCGAAGGAGCACCGCCCGGGGCTAAAATAAAGATGACCCTCGGGCTCCGGAAACCCAAGGGAAAAAGGGCTAGGTGAGGCAAATGGTAAAACCAAGGTTGGGCCTTGCTGGAGGAGTTTTATTCAAAGCGAACTGTCAAGGGGGTCCCATAAATCACCCGACCGCATAAGGAATGCAAAATCCGGGAACATAACACCGGTATGACGGAAACTAGGGCGACAAGAGTGGAACGAAACACCAGGCATAAGGCCAAGCCTTCCACCCTTTACCAAAATATATAGATGCATTAATAATATAAGAGATATTGTGATATCCCAACATAATCCTGTCCACCATGGAGCAATCTTCAACTTCACCTGCAACTAACAACGCTATAAGAGGGGCTGAGCAAAGCGGTAACCTAGCCAAGCAATGGTTTGCTAGGAAGGTGACAAAGGTTAGAGGCTGACATGGCAATTTGGGAGGCTTGAAGAGCAAATGATAGGAAGCGCAACATAGCAATAGAACGAAGCAACTAGCATAGCAATGATAGTAGTGAGGTCCAGGGTAGCGGTCATCTTGCCTGAAATCCCGCAAGGAAGAAGAACGAGTCCATGAAGAAGATGAAGCCATGAAGACGAACCAAGCGTAGACGAACGAATCCTCACGAGCACAACGAAACGGGAACTATCGAGAAGAAGCACACAACATAGTAAACACACCACACATAGACAAGACATGATGCACAACCAAGCATGATGCATGACAAAGCTAGATGAGGCTACTCATGGCAAGAGATGATGCAAACAAGAACAACGCATCAAGGCAAGTTTAAATGAGGCCGGAAACAACCTATAACAATTCCGATAAGTCCTCATATGCAAATTTAGAAATTGGTCCAGAACTGAATAAACATTATATTCAAGTTGTTCAACAGCAAGTTAAGATGCACCAAGATGATCTACACGAGATTCTAGTAAAGTTACATATAAAGTTCGTTTAATTCGGAGCTATGACCTAGAAGATATGAGCAAAACAAGTTAAACATGGCATTGATGCAAAATGCATACAAACATCAAGGGAACACACCAAAACAAGGATGCAACATGATAATATGAAACTACATGCAAATCTAAGCAAGTTTCATATAGGGCACACTCAAAACGGAGCAACGGTTCAACACATACACTCTATACAAGGCATAACAACAATCTGTCCAAAACAGCAACTAGGCTTCTAGCAAGCATCAAAACTATAAGCTACAGCAACCCAACATAAGAACAAAAGGCATGGACATGAAGTACAGGTAAAGCATGACAAAACATGAACACTGAGCTATCTCCAGAAATCACTAGAACATGCTCAAACACACATGGCAAGATTGCAAATAATAACAGTTTCAGACTTTGCAGAAATAACATCAGGTTGCAATGTTTAGAGCTATCAAACAACATGCTAAAGAACTTATCATGGAAAACAAAGGCATTGCATGATACTAATAAATGCATATAACAAAAGTCCCTTACTGACCATGAGCCAAAAAGGCATAGAAAATATGATGGCACCCATGTAAACATGGCAAAAGATATGACAGATTCATACATGGCAGGAACAATAATAAGTAGGCATGTTGGTGAGCTTGAACCACTCACCACAGAGCAATAAATGGCATGGCAAGGCAACCAACAGTAAGAAGGCATGTTTATGAAGCTAAGCATGGCAAGAGCAATTTCATAGGGTGCATGGATCACTAGCAACAATCATGGCAACATTGAACTTAATGTTAACAGGCTGACAGCAACATGATTTAGCAAGTTTGGAGCAAGATTACAACATGTTACAGCAGGCTATAAATGCAACCAGGGGCATGAATGGATATATCATGACATGTATAACAAATCATCCTCAGTGAACATCTCCAGATTATGCATAGAATGACTTGTAGCAGCAGGTTTACATAGCAACAAAATATAACAGAATCAGTCAGGAAAACAACAACAGTAAGTACACTACTTAACAAGCTTGATGCACTCACTACAAGACACACAAAAATACATGGATGGCACCACTATGAAGATGGCATGATGTAGTACAAAACACATGTAGAGCTCATACTCATAGGATGGACACATTAAATGCAACAAAAATGACAAAACAACAAGTTATAACAGGTTCAGCAGGTTAACATCATATAGCACTCTTGGAACAGCATTTAGGGCGTCAAGATGAGCTCAAATGAACATGATGCTTGGAATGAAATGGAGTACTCGTCGAGTCGAACAATTTGACATATTACACGCACAAAACGGAGGAGTATGCAGAGAGTTATGATGCGATGAACATGGCATGATAATGTAGCAGATCTGGGGACTTAGTGGATTTTACCTCCGCGAAAGTCAACACGGGACGGAGGGATCCGGGATGCGGGGATGCCGCGTTTGGTTCGGCGCATTGGTGGATCTGGTCCACCTCCAGATCTGGCGAAGCTCCGGCGAGGTGGCGGCGAACTCCGGCGAGGAGGCCGAGCGAGCACGGAGGACGGAGGCGCCGGGATGGCTGGATCCGGTCAGCCCGACCGGATCCAGCGGGCGGGAGGCGGCGAAGCGCGCGCGCCGAGGTCACGGCGACGGCGAGGTCGCCAAGGGAGACGCTAAGCGGCGGGATCCGAGCATGGGCGCAGAGACAGACAGGCGGGCAGCTCAAAAGTGCGGAGAGCAGCAGGGAGGGCGGCGGAGGCCGAGGGCGGTGGCGCGACGCAGGGCGCCGGGCGAGCGCGTCAGGCGGGCAGCGGCGGCGGCGTGAGGCGCCTGGTGGCGGCGGATCTGGGCAGCTGGCCCGGATGGGCTCAAGGGCGGCGGCGAGGGTGGTGGCGCGCGCCACGTGGCGGACGCTGGTTGGTCGGAGGCGGCGGCGCGGGCTTTGTCCGGCACGGACGGACATGTCCGGCGCAGCGCGGAGGGGAATTTTAGGGTTTGGGGTGGAATTGATCCGCGAATTTTCGGGGGGAGGGCATATTTATAGATAGAGGGAGCTAGGAGACTCCAAATGAGGTGCGGTTTTTGCCCACACGATCGTGATCGAACGACCGAGAGCATGGATGGGGTTAGGATGGGTTTTGGGCCAGTTTGGAGGGGGTGTTGGGCTGCAAACAAAAGAGGCTTTTACGGTTACCCGGTTAACCGTTGGAGTATCAAACGACCTCCAAATGGCACGAAAGTTGACAGGCGGTCTACCGGTGGTATACCAAGGCCGCTTGGCAAATCACGGTCCATTCCGAGAACGTTTAAGACCCGCACATGAAAAGAGGCAAAAGGGGGACGCCGGAGGACATAGGAGTGCCGGATTGCAAAACGAACAACGGGGAAAATGCTCGGATGCATGAAATGAACACGTATGCAAAATGAAATGCACATGATGACATGGCAAAATGCAACACGCAAGCAAATGACATGGCAACGACGGAGAATGACTGACGGACACCTGGCGCAACGAATCCGGGGCGTTACAACACTCCTCCACTAACAAGAGATCTTGTCCCGAGATCTTAGGACCGAGACGGAGGGGAAAAGGGATGAGGTGAAACAAGAACTCAAGAGAAGAAGCAAAGAATCGAGAGCACTCGAGAAGAAGAGAGGAACAACGAGAATGACGAGAATCGAAAGCTGATAGAATCAGATAGACTATGAAACCACTCTGGTTAGAACGAGATAAGAAAAGGAATGAATAAAAGAATTTAGGCAGCACTCCGGCTGAAACATGGAGGCATAGAACATGAGCTTGAGAGGATGGAAATGATACTTGATGAAGACATGACACAAAACCTCCGGAAAGAATTGAAAGAGTTGAATGAAAAGAACGGAGAAGAAAATGACAACTCGTGCCACGAATGAAATTGAAAGCATCTCAGAAGAAAGGATTGAACGGAGTTGTTGAGAAAATCAACAACGAAAAGAATTGCTTGTTGTGGACTTATGGATAACATATCAAAATTATGAGGTGATCTTCGACCACAAGCAGAAATGATTGGATAGCTGAGAAGAACGAAGAAATGCAAAACTCCACTTCAAAAGAATACGGAGAATTAATTGCTCTTCGATACGTGAGAAGAAAAGATACTTAAATTTGTCCAACAAGAATCTTGATGACCTCTTGAAGAATGAATTAAATCATGAAGAACCACCATGAAGAACTGACAAAAGGGTGATGAGATAGGATGAAGGATGAAATAATAAGATGAGCCTTGCGATGATATAGATGGAGGTTTCGACGAAATGACCGAGAAAATTTGAACTCCGGAAAAGAAAAGACGAAAGCACCTGGAACTAGAATTTATTCATCATGCATGAACAAACTCCGAAGGAAGGGATTAATCACTTGGAGGAAATAAGAATAAGATTTATTGTATGCTTATCCTTCATCAAATTAAATTGACGACAAGCAATGGATTTTTCATACTACTTATTCTTCTTGAAAAGGATAGAGAAGTAGCATATCGTGAACTTGAGAAGGTCTTCATGAACCACCGGTAGGATTGAAAAGAACGAATGGATTAATATGATAACCAAGGAAAAGGGTTCCGAAGGAACCACCGTAAGAATTAGAAAATGACTGATGAAAGAGAATGAATCATCGGGAAGAATTAGAAAAACACAAAGATACTTGAGGGAATTAAGAGACAAGATAACGAAGGGATCGCGAACTAATTGAAGAATACTTGAACGAAGCACTAAAAGAATATTGAGATGAACGAAGGGGCACGGATATAGAATAATTGGAGAACGAATCTGAAACTTGGAACGAAGAAATATTCCAAAAAGATGGCCTCCGGATGATCGAGAGGGAAAGCAACTCCTGAATTACTCCGGATGGATGAAAAAGAATTGCACGACTGGAAACAATTTGAGTAGATAGCATCAAGCTAGCAACATGAATCTTCGGGAGAACGGACAAGATTTAAGAGAAACTCTTCTTCGGTCTTCAAATGACGACGAGAAACACCGCCAAAATTACCGAGATACTCCGGGAGAATGAAAAGCTAAGGGGTTGAGCCAACAATGAAAAGAGTTTGAAAGAGACCTTGGAGAAGGCATGTGACTGATGGGATCCATTCTTATGTCACAATTGAAAAGAATTGAGAAAAACTCCGGGGGAATTAGAAGAGTCAGGTAATATCCTGGGAAAAGACCTGTGGGTTAGGGCCCACTGAAGAGATAACACCGTTGGAAAGGTATGTTGAACAAATAGATGATGCACCGGAACAATTGAAATATTTGAATGAGGTGACACCCTCGAATTAATTGGAACACAGACGAATCTCCTGAGATGTCTTCCGAACTCCGGAATGATAAACTGGCGAGAGGCGAACGAGCAATGGGAAAACACTTGAGCTGCGGAAAAGAATATGATTGAATCCACCGGAAAAGAGATGAAGAATGACGAACGAGACGAGAATTCACCGGTTGAAATAATTGAGGGAAGACTGAAGAGGCTCCACACGAATGAAATTGATGCTCGAAATAGACTCAGACTCTGGGAAGAAGAGGGTGGGAGGGCGGGAAAACAAAGGCAACTTGGAAGGGGAAAACCGATGAATAACTTGAAGAGAAAACACCAGTTGAAAGAAAGCAAAGGCTTTGCACGAGTAGGAAGGATACTCGATTACGGACTCCGGATTCGAGAAGAAGAAGGGAGGGCTGGTGGGAAAAACAAGGACAACTTCGGACAGGGAAACAACATCGATCAAAAAGAGCTGAGGATTAATCTCCTAAAGACAAAGAGGTTCGAATCAGCTTGACGAGGAATGCGCCGGACAAAAGAGGATGGACAACGAACGAAAACTAACCACGTGATCCTAAATAAAAATTTGAACGGGAAGAGGAGTAATTCAAAACACCTACGTCAAGATTCCTCACCAGAGCGACGAAGGGGCTGAGGAGTAAAAAGAAATCCTACTCTCCGATATAACTAGACTCCGAAAACAGTTTTCTTCTAGACACGACAACGGCCAAACTACACGATCAAACAAGGGGGCTCCTAGGGTCTGTCGAGGCTCTGATACCAACTTGTCACGCCCAATATGCGACCCTATCCTAAAGAGTCTCGAAGCTCCCACCAATGATAGAACCGCATATTGACACGCTTTTGCAAGGTGGATATCATTACATCAACATTACATAATAGATGGGGATACATACAAAAGGCATACAATGCCACACAAAAACAACATCATCTTACATAAGAGCACCATCCGTCTACGGATGAAACACAAACAGAAACTCAAAACGACATCCACCCTGCTAGCCCAGGCTGCCGACCTGGAACCTATCCCCTGATCGAAGAAAAAGCAGAAGAAGAACTCCGAAACAAGCAAACATCGCTCTCGGGTCATGATCATCGCATAACACTGTACTGCATGTTGTTGTTGTAGTAATCAGGAGCCACGAGGACCAAAGCAATCCCATTACCATGGGTATCAAGACTAGCAAAGCTTAATGGGTAAGGAAGGGGTAAAGTGGTGAGGTTGCAGCAGCGACTAAGCATATATGGTGGCTAACATACGCAAATGAGAGTGAGAAGAGGAGCAAAGGAACGGTCGTCAACTAGTAATGATTAAGAAGTGATCCTGAACACCTACTTACGTCAAACATAACAGAGAAACCGTGTCCACTTCCCGGACTCCGCCGAAAACAGACCATCACGGCTACACACGCGGTTGATGCATTTTAATTCGGATCTGGTGTCAAGTTATCTACAACCGGACATTAACAAATTCCCATCTGCCACATAACCGCGGGCACGGCTCTTGAAAGTTTATACCCTGCAGGGGTGTCCCAACTTAGCCCATGATAAGCTCTCACGATCAACGAGGGATATTCCTTCTCCCAGGAAGACCCGATCAGTCTCGGAATCCCTGTTACAAGACATTTCGACAATGGTAAAACAAGACCAGCAAAGCCACCCGATGTGCCGATAAAACCCGATAGGAGCTGCACATATCTCGTTCTCAGGGCAACATCGGATGAGACTAGCTACGAGTAAAACCAGACTTCGAGTTTCCCCGAGATGGCCCTTGCAGTATTTCGATTCGGACCAACACTGAAGGAGCACCGCCCGGGGGGCTAAAATAAAGATGACCCCGGCTCCTAAACCCAAGGGAAAAAGGGCTAGGTGAGGCAAATGGTAAAACCAAGGATGGGCCTTGCTGGAGGAGTTTTATTCAAAGCGAACTGTCAAGGGGGTCCCATAAATCACCCGACCGCGTAAGGAACACAAAATCCGGGAACATAACACCGTATGACGGAAACTAGGGCGGCAAGAGTGGAACAAAACACCAGGCATAAGGCCGAGCCTTCCACCCTTTACCAAAATATATAGATGCATTAATAATATAAGAGATATTGTGATATCCCAACATAATCCTGTCCACCATGGAGCAATCTTCAACTTCACCTCCAACTAACAACGCTATAAGAGGGGCTGAGCAAAGCGGTAACATAGCCAAGCAATGGTCTGCTAGGAAGGTGACAAAGGTTAGAGGCTGACATGGCAATTTGGGAGGCTTGAAGAGCAAATGATAGGAAGCGCAACATAGCGATAGAACGAAGCAACTAGCATAGCAATGATAGTAGTGAGATCCAGGGTAGCGGTCATCTTGCTTGAAATCCCGCAAGGAAGAAGAACGAGTCCATGAAGAAGATGAAGCCACGAAGACGAACCAAGCGTAGACGAACGAATCCTCACGAGCACAACGAAACGGGAACTATCGAGAAGAAGCACACAACATAGTAAACACACCACACATAGACAAGACATGATGCACAACCAAGCATGATGCATGACAAAGCTAGATGAGGCTACTCATGGCAAGAGATGATGCAAACAAGAACAACACATCAAGGCAAGTTTAAATGAGGCCAGAAACAACCTATAACAATTCCGGTAAGTCCTCATATGCAAATTTAGAAATTGGTCCAGAACTGAATAAACATTATGTTCAAGTCGTTAAACAGCAAGTTAAGATGCACCAAGATGATCTACACGAGATTCTAGTCAAGTTGCATATAAAGTTCGTTTAATTCGGAGCTACGGCCTAGAAGATATGAGCAAAACAAGTTAAACATGGCATTGATGCAAAATGCATACAAACATCAAGCAAACACACCAAAACAAGGATGCAACATGATAATATGAAACTACATGCAAATCTAAGCAAGTTTCATATAGGGCACACTCAAAACGGAGCAACGGTTCAACACATACACTCTATACAAGGCATAACAACAATCTGTCCAAAACAATAACTAGGCTTCTAGCAAGTATCATAACTATAAGCTACAGCAACCCAATGTAAGAACAAAAGTCATGGACATGAAGTACAGGTAAAGCATGACAAAACATGAACACTGAGCTATCTCCAGAAATCACTAGAACATGCTCAAACACACATGGCAAGATTGCAAATAATAACAGTTTCAGACTTTGCAGAAATAACATAAGGTTGCAATGTTTGGAGCTATCAAACAACATGCTACAGGAACTTATCATGGAAAACAAAGGCATGGCATGATACTAATAAATGCATATAACAAAAGTCCCTTACTGACCATGAGCCAAAAAGGCATAGAAAATATGATGGCACCCATGTAAACATGGCAGAAGATATGACAGATTCATACATGGCAGGAACAACAATAAGTACGCATGTTGGTGAGCTTGAACCACTCACCACAGAGCAATAAATGGCATGGCAAGGCAACCAACAGTAAGAAGGCATGTTTATGAAGCTAAGCATGGCAAGAGAAAGTTCATAGGGTGGATGGATTACTAGCAACAATCATGGCAACATTGAACTTAATGTTAACAGGCTGACAACAACATGATTTAGCAAGTTTGGAGCAAGATTACAACATGTTATAGCAGGCTATAAATGCAACCAGGGGCATGAATGGATATATCATGACATGTATAACAAATCATCCTTAGTGAACATCTCCAGATTATGCATACAATGACTTGTAGCAGCAGGTTTACATAGCAACAAAATATAACAGAATCAGTCAGGAAAACAGCAACAGTAAGTACACTACTTAACAAGCTTGATGCACTCACTACAAGACACACAAAAATACATGGATGGCACCACTGTGAAGATGGCATGATGTAGCACAAAACACATGTAGAGCTCATACTCATAGGATGCACACATCAAATGCAACAAAAATGACAAAACAACAAGTTATAATAGGTTCAGCAGGTTAACATCATATAGCACTCTTGGAACAGCATTTAGGGCATCAAGATGAGCTCAAATGAACATGATGCCATGGAATGAAATGAAGTACTCGTCGAGTCGAACAATTTGACATATTACACGCACAAAATGGAGCACTATGCAGAGAGTTATGATGCGATGAACATGGCATGATAATGTAGCAGATCTGGGGACTGTGGATTTTACCTCCGCGAAAGTCAACATGGGACGAAGGGATCCGGGATGCGGGGATGCCGCATTTGGTTCGGCGCATTGGTGGATCTGGTCCACCTCCAGATCCGGCGAAGCTCCGGCGAGGTGGCGGCGAACTCCGGCGAGGAGGCTGGAGCAGGCACGGGAGGACGGAGGGGCGCCGGGGATGGCTGGATCCGTCGCCCGACCGGATCCGCGACGGGAGGCGGCGAACGGCGCGCGGCCGGAGGTCACCGGCGACGGCGAGGTCGCCGGAGGAGGCGCTAAGCGGCGGCGGGATCGAGCAAGGGCGCAGGGACGGATGGGCGGGCGGCTCGGGTGTGGAGGAGCAGCGGGAGGCGGCGGAGGCTAAGGCGGTGGTGCGACGCAGGGCGCCGGGCGAGGAGCGTCGGCGGCGGCGAAGCGGCGGCGGGCAAGCGGCGGCGGGATCTGGCCCGCTGGGCCCCGATGGCTCCATGGGCAGTGGCGAGGTGGCTGAAGCGCGCCATGTGGCGGACGCCAGTTGGTCGGAGGCGGCGGCGTGGGCTTTGTCCGGCGTGGACAGACATGTCTGGCGCGGCGCGGAGGGGAATTTTAGGGTTTGGGGTGGAATTGATCCGCGAATTTTCGGGGGGAGGGCATATTTATAGATAGAGGGAGCTAGGAGACTCCAAATGAGGTGCGGTTTTCGCCCACACGATCGTGATTGAACGACCGAGAGCATGGATTGGGTTAGGATGGGTTTTGGGCTAGTTTGGAGGGGATGTTGGGCTGCAAACAAAAGAGGCTTTTACGGTTACCCGGTTAACCGTTGGAGTATCAAACGACCTCCAAATGGCACGAAACATGACAGGCGGTCTACCGGTGGTATACCAAGGCTGCTTGGCAAATCATGGTCCATTCCGAGAACGTTTAACACCCGCGCATGAAAAGAGGCAAAAGGGGGACACCGGAGGACATAGGAGTGCCGGATAGCAAAACGGACAACGGGGAAAATGCTCGGATGCATGAAACGAGCATGTATGCAAAATGAAATGCACATGATGACATGGCAAAATGCAACACGCAAGCAAATGACATGGCGACGACGGCGAATGACTGACGGACACCTGGCGCAACGAATCCGGGGCGTTACAGCCACCAAGCTCAAGACTAGGCCCGTTGGCACGTTCATTCTGCCGGTTCAAATAAAAAAGCTCTCTGATCAAAAGCAGACTTGGCTCTTCTCCCAGGTACACCTCGCAGAAGACTTGGAAATTGCAAAGGTTTGACATGGAATTGGGTCCAATGTCTTGAGGTCTGAGATCAAAGAAGTTCAAAACTTCCCTGAAGAATTTTGAGCCGGGAGGGGCAAATCCCCGGTTCATGTGATCTATGAAAACTATCACCTCCCCGTCTTTGGGTTGAGGCTTCTCTTTGGACGGGTCAGGAGCACGATAAGACATGACCTCTTTTTTGGGCAGGTGGCCAGACTTCACGAACTCAGCAAGTTTGCTTTTGGTAACTGTGGATGGAACCCAATTGCAAGTCACAGGGGCTTTGGCCGCCTTAGGTGCCATGACAACAGTTGGCCTATGACAAAATAAGAAGCACCGGTTCAAACTTTAAACTGGGAGAAACATCTACAGTGGCGACTTAAGAAGGGGCCTAATGATATAAGGGTGACTGTGCAACAATATTTAAGCCGCTACAAGTATCAAGAGCAATTCAAACCGGATACCTGGACAATTGTGTTTAAAGGCATTTACCAGAAGAAGCTTTCCTGGTGATAGAAACAAGTTTCACAGACGACAGTTATTATTTTGGATCAAATTATTGCTCCAAAAGGGAAATTTTCTAGACCTAAAAACAGGGCAGAGAAGTTCATGCACTCGAAGAGGGTTTCTGAACAAAGGAAATGAGATCTGTTTCTATGCAAGATCAACACAAACACTTACCGCAGCAGTTATACATAGTTTTAACTATCTAAACAGGGCATAGGAGGTACAAACTAGCGAGGGTTTGCGTTGGGCGGTGATGAACACCGACGAACTCAACAAGATTCCAATGCAGATCTAAAGAAAGGGAAGAAGAGGAACTCACGGATGCGGACGAGCTGCGAAGGTTCGCTGTCGATTTCTGGTCAGAGTCAGGTTGATGCAGCGGCCTGAGTCGATGAAGACAGGGAGATCTGCGGCGGCGGCTGCGGAGCTCGAGTGACAGAGAAGAGGCAAGAGGAAGAAGACGACTGGAAGGGGAAGAATGAAAGACCTAAGTCGCGCCTATTTATAGGGAGAGGATAACTGAGACGACGCAGGAAACGAGGAGATAAGAATTAGTATCCAGCGGCCCCGACGCCTCGATTTTCGGAACAATCAATAAAAGCAGAGATCCGTTGAAGGATACGATGGAATAGAAAATGAATTAAAGAAAGGATGACGTCACGCCGGGTTAAGATGGATCCAGAAGATGACGTCATGGCGGGTTAAAGAAAACCCTCTGTTTAGTCAGAAGACTGAAAATTTATTCTTTAAAAAATATTTTTTGAGATTGACATGAACAGGTTCAAATCAATCTGGGGCCTAATGTTGGGGATATAACTATTTGTGTAAGCCGCCCAGGAGGGGCCGGGTTATACAAAGAAGACTCATCAGAGAGAAGCCCAAGACCAAGCATGATGATGGCGATTCAACAAAGGGCTTAAGGCCTGCGGGCGACTTAAGTCCCGTTGTAGTAAACCGCCATGATAGCATGACTTGTAACATAAGGTAGATTTAACTAGTCACCGAGCCGGGCACTGTTTATAAGCTGGCCGGGACTCTGTAGGCCACAGGGGTCAACCCGTGTATATAAGGGGACGACTTGCTGGCGGCTTAGGGCAAGAAAAACAACTCATCGAGAGCCGGGCATAGTGTATCTCGCTCCCTGGTCATGGAAACATCAATACCAAACCCAACTAGACGTAGGCCTTACCTTCACCGTAAGGGGCCGAACTAGTATAAACTCTCTCGTGTCCTTTGTCCCGATTTAATCCCTTCAAGCTTCCTAGTTGCGATGGCTCCACAACTAAGTCCTTTCACGAGGACATCTGACTTGACTATTCCACGACAGGTTTGCTACTCAGTGTCATCCGGATAGGTGTTAAAGCTTGCATCGACGTAACCCTTTACGCTGAACTCTTCATCAGCTCCATAATCGAGAAACATTTCCTTATTCCCAAGGACAATTTTGACCGCTATCCAATGATCCACTCCTGGATCACTCTTATACCCCCTTGCCAGACACGTGGCAAGGCACATCACGGTACACAGCATGGCATATCATATAGATCCTATGGCTAAGGCATAGGGGATGACTTTCGTCCTTTCTCTTTCTTCTGCCGTGGTCGAGCTTCAAGACTTAACTTCACACCTTAAAACTCAGGCAAGAACTCCTTGTTTGACTGATCCATCTTGAACTCCTTCAAGACCATGTCAAGGTATGTGCTCTGTGAAAGTCTTATCAGGCGTCTTGATCTATCTCTATAGATCTTCATACCCAACATGTAAACAGTTTCACACGGGTCTTCCTTTGAAAAACTCCATTCAAACAACCCTTTGTGCTTTCCAGAAATTCTACATTATTTCTGATCAACAATATGTCATCCACATATACTTACCAAAATTTTGTAGTGCTCCCACTCACTTTCTTGCAAATACAAGTTTCTTGCAAACTTTGTATAAACCCAAATGCTTTGATCACCTCATCAAAGTGTATGTCCCAACTTCGAGATGCTTGCTCCAGTCCATAGAAGGATCGCTGGAGTTTGCATACCTTTTAGCATCCTTAGGATCGACAAAACCTTCTGGTTGTATCACATACAACCTTTCCTCAAGGAAACAGTCAAGGAAACTTTGTTTTGACATCCATCTGCCAGATTTCGTAAATGAAAATGCAGCAACTGCTAACATAACTCTAACAGACTTTAGCATTGCTATGATTGAGAAAGTCTCATCACAGTCAACTCCTTGAACTTGTCGGAAACTTCTTTGAGACAAGTCGAGCTTCATGAATGGTGACATTACCATCAACGTTTGTCTTCTTAAAGATCCATTTATTCTCAATGGCTTGCCGATCATCGGGCAAGTCCACCAAAGTCCATACTTTGTTCAAATACATGGATCCTATCTCAGATTTCATGGCTTCCAGCCATTTGTTGGAATCCGGGCCCACCATTGCTTCTCCATAGCTCATAGGTTCATTGTTGTCCAACAACATGACCTTTAAGACAGGGTTACCACTTAGAAGTTGTAACACCCTTGTCGACCTACGAGGTTCGATAGTAACTTGATCTGAAGCTCCATGATTATCATCATTAGCTTTCTCTTCAACTGAGGTACGTGCGATAGAGACATCTTTCTGTGCTGCGCTACTGTCTGGTTGAAGTAAAGGTTCAACAACCTCATCAAGTTCTATCTTCCTCCCACTCAATTCTTTCGAGAGAAACTCTTTCTCAAGAAAGGACCTGTTCTTAGCGACAAACACTTTGCCCTCAGATATGAGATAGAAGGTATTCCCAATCGTCTTGTTTGGGTATTCTATGAAGACACAATTTTCCGCTTTGGGTTCGAGCTTTTGTGGCTAAAGCCTATCGACATAAGCATCGTAGCCCCAACCTTAAGAAACAAAAACTTAGGTTTCTTGCCAAACCATAGTTCATACGGTGTCGTCTCCACGGACTTAGATGGTGCCCTATTTAAAGTGAATGTAATTGTCTCTAATGCATAACCTCAAAATGATAGCGGTAGATCGGTAAGAGACATCATAGATTGCACCATATCCAATAGGGTGCGATTACGACGTTCGGACACACCATTATGCTATGGTGTTCCAGGTGGCGTCAATTGTGAAACGATTCCACCTTGTCTTTAGTGATTGCCAAACTCATAACTCAGAAACTCTCCCCTTGATCAGATCATAGGAACTTGATCTTCTTGTTATGATGATTCTCAACTTCACTTTGAAATTGCTTGAACTTTTCAAACATTTCAGACTTATGCTTCATTAAGTAAATATACCCATATCTACTCAATTCATCGATGAAGGTGAGAAAATAATGATATCCACTGCGTGCACCAACATTCATCGGACCACACACATCAGCCTGTGTGATTTCCAATGAGTCACTTGCCCGTTCCATTGTTCCAGAAAACGGGGTTTTAGTCATCCTGCCTATGAGGCATGGTTCGCATGTGTCAGGTGATTCAAAATGAAGTGACTCCAAAAGTCCATTAGCATGAAGGTTTTTCGTGCGCTTTACACCAATATGACCTAAGCGGCAGTGCCACAAGAAAGTGGTACTATCATTATCAACTCTACATCTTTTGGCATCAATGTTATGAACATGTGTATCACTACGCCCGAGATTCAATAAACCATTCACATTGGGTGCATGACCATAGAAGGTATTATTCATGTAAACAGAATAATCATTATTCTTTGACTTAAATGAACAACTGTATTGCAATAAACATGATCTAATCATGTTCATGCTCAACGCAGACACCAATGCAGACAACATTTATCTGGGTTCAACACTAATCCCGAAGGTAGAGGGAGTGTGCGATGGTGATCATATCATCCTTGGAAACACTTCCAACACATATCGTCACCTGGCCCTTAGCTAGTCTCCGTTTATTCTGTAGCTGTTGTTTTGAGTTACCAATATTAGCAACTGAACCGATATCTAATACCCATGCGCTACTAGGAGTACTAGTAAGGTACACATCAATAACACATATATCAAATATACTTTTGTTGAAGTTGCCAGCCTTCTTATCTACCAAGTATTTGAGGCAGTTCTGCTACCAGTGACCGTTCCCCTAATAGAAGCACTTCATCTTAGGTTTGGGTTCTTGGGTTTCTTCATTGGAGCGCCAACTGGCTTGCCATTCATGAAGTTTCCCTTCTTGCCCTTGCCCTTCTTTGAAACCAGTGGTCTTGTTAACCATCAACACTTGATGCTCCTTCTTGATTTCTAGCTTTACAGCCTTAAGCACGACTAACAACTCATGGATCATCTTCCCTTGCATGTTATAGTTCATCACGAAACTCTAGCAGCTTGGTGATAGTGACTGGAGAACTTTTGTCAATCACTCTCTTATCTGGAAGATTAACTCCCACTTGATTCAAATGATTGAAGTACCCAGACATTCTAAGCACATGCTCACTGGCTGAGCTATTTTCCTCCATATTGTAGGCAAAGATCTTGTCAGAGATCTCAAACCTCTCAACACGGGCATGAGCCTGAAATACCAATTTAAGCTCTTGGAACATCTCATATGTTCCATGGCGTTCAAAACACTTTTGG
This sequence comes from Aegilops speltoides, assembly GCA_021437245.1. Taxonomy (NCBI): domain Eukaryota; kingdom Viridiplantae; phylum Streptophyta; class Magnoliopsida; order Poales; family Poaceae; genus Aegilops; species Aegilops speltoides. Next base: position 308,621,460 of record CM038141.1, on the reverse strand, counting down.
AGCCCCGACTCCAAGCCGTAAAGCATGGCACACTAAACTATCAGGTAGTCATCAGAACATGTTTGCCAGATGTTCACAGCATCCCCAGACGACGCCAGAGGGGTTGGCACACCGAGCAGTGCATCAAGGACAGAAGCCTTCTGTGTAGCAGTGAGGACAATCCTCAGACTATGGCCCTAGTCCACAAAATTGCTTACAATATCTTTCAACTTAGTCTTTCTCTAGGAACATATTAAAACAAGGAGCTAAAGCGCGAGCTATTAATCCACAACATAATTTGCAAAGACAATTTAGACTAGGTTCATGATAATTAAGTTCATCTAATCAAATTATTTAATGAACTCCCACTGAGATAGACATCCCTCTAGTCATCTAAGTTATACATGATCCGAATCGACTAGGCTGTGTCCGATCATCACATGAGACGGACTAGTCATCAATGGTGAATATCTCCATGTTGATCACATCTACTATACGACTCATGTTCGACCTTTCGGTCTCTTGTGTTCCGAGGCCATGTCTGTACATGCTAGGATCATCAAGTCAACCTAAGTGTTTCGCATGTGTAAATCTGGCTTACACCCGTTGTATGCGAATGTTAGAATCTATCACACCCGATCATCACGTGGTGCTTCGAAACAACAAACCTTCGCAACGGTGCACAGTTAGGGGGAAGACATTTCTTGAAATTTTTAGTGAGGGATCATCTTATTTATGCTATCGTCGTTCTAAGAAAATAAGATGTAAACATGACAAACATCACATGCAAATCATAAAGTGACATGATATGGCCAATATCATATTGCGCCTTTGATTTCCATCTTCGAGGCGCGGCATGATCACCTTCATCACCGGCATGACACCATGATCTCCATCATCTAATATCCATCATCGTGTCTTCATGAAGTTGTCTCGCCAACTATTACTTCTACTACTATGGCTAACGGTTAGCAATAAAGTAAAGTAATTACATGGCATTTTTCATTGACACGAAGGTCATACAATAAATTAAGACAACTCCTATGGCTCATGCCGGTTGTCATCCTCATCGACATGCAAGTCGTGATTCCTATTACAAGAACATGATCAATCTCATACATCACATATATCATTCATCACATCCTTTTGGCCATATCACATCACATAGCATACCCTGCAAAAACAGGTTAGACGTCCTCTAATTGTTGTTGCATGTTTTACGTGGCTGCTATGAGTTTCTAGCAAGAACGTTTCTTACCTACGCAAAACCACAACGGTGATATGCCAATTGCTATTTACCCTTCATAAGGACCCTCTTCATCAAATCCGATCCGACAAAAGTGGGAGAGACAGACACCCGCCAGCCACCTTATGCATCAATTGCATGTCAGTCGGTGGAACCAGTCTCACGTAAGCGTACGTGTAAGGTCGGTCCGGGACGCTTCATCCCACAATGCCACCGAATAAAGATAATACTAGTAACAGTAAGCAAATTGAACAAATCATCGCCCACAACTACTTTGTGTTCTACTCGTGCATAGAATCTACGCATAGACCTAGCTCATGATGCCACTTTAGGGGAACCTAGTAATAATTCAAAATTTTCCTACGTGTCACCAAGATCAATCTAGGAAATACTAGCAACGAGAGAGAGGGAATGCATCTTCATACCCTTGAAGATCGCTAAGCGGAAGCGTTACAAGAACGCGGTTGATGGAGTCGTACTCGCGGCGATTCAAATCACGGAAGATCTGATCGAAGCTCCGAATGGACGATGCCTTCACGTTCAACACACGTACAGCCCGGGGACGTCTCCTCGTTCTTGATCCATCAAGGGGAGAGGAGAAGTTGAGGGAGAATTCCGGCAGCACGACGATGTGGTGGTGGAGCTTTTGGTTCTCCTGCAGGGCTTCGCCAAGCACTACGGAAGAGGAGGAGGAGTTGGAGGAGGGAGGGGCTGCGCCTGGGAAGGGGTGTGGCAGCCCTCCCACCCCTACTATTTATAGGGGGGAAGGGAAGAGGGGGTCGGCCCCCTTAGATACATCTAGATTGGGGGGTCGGGGAGGAAACTTGCCCCCCCAAGTAGGTGGACGCGCCCCCCTCCCCTAGGGTTTCCAAACCCTAGGCGCCTTGGGCCCTTGGGGGGAGGGGGGCTCACTAGCCCACTAGGGGCTAGTTTCCTCCTATAGTGAGCCCATTAAGTCCCCCGGGGCAGGTGTCCCCACCCGATGGACCCCTGGACACCTTTCGGTGGTCCCGGTACAATACCGATAACCCCCGAAACCATTCCGGTGACTGAAACTTGACTTCCCATATATAAATCTTTACTTTCGGACCATTTCAGAACTCCTCGTGACGTCTGAGATCTCATCCAGGACTCCGAACAACCTTCGGTAACCACATACAATTTCCCATAACAACTCTAGCGTCATCGAACCTTAAGTGTATAGACCCTAGGGGTTCGGAAACCATGCAGACATGACCGAGACGTTCTCCGGCCAATAACCAACAACGGGATCTGGATACCCGTGTTGGCTCCCACATGTTCCACGATGATCTCATTGGATGAGCCACGATGTCGGGGATTCAATCAATCACGTATACAATTCCCTTTCTCCATCGGTATGTTACTTGCCCGAGATTCGATCATCGGTATCCCCATACCTCGTCCAATCTCATTACCGGCAAGTCTCTTTACTCCTTCCGTAACGCATGATCCCGTGGCTAACTCCTTAGTCACATTGAGCTCATTACGATGATGCATTACCGAGTAGGCCCAGAGATACCTCTCCGTCATACGGAGTGACAAATCCCAGTCTCGATTCGTGCCAACCCAATAGACACTTTCTGAGATACCTGTAGTGCACCTTTATAGCCACCCAGCTACGTTGTGATGTTTGATACACCCAAAGGATTCCTACGGTATCCGGGAGTTGCACAATCTCATGGTCTAAGGAAATGATACTTGACATTAGAAAAGCTCTTAGCAAACGAACTACACGATCTTGCGCTATGCTTAGGATTGGGTCTTTGTCCATCACATCATTCTCCTAATGATGTGATCCCATTATCAACGACATCCAATGTCCATGGTTAGGAAAACACAACCATCTATTGATCAACGAGCTAGTCAACTAGAGGCTTACTAGGGACTTGTTGTAGTCTATGTATTCACAGTTGTATTACGGTTTCCGATTAATACAATTATAGCATGAACAATAGACAATTATCATGAACAAGGAAATATAATAATAACTTTTTTATTATTGCCTCTAGGGCATATTTCCAACAAGATCGCCAACGGCCGCACCATCTCGTCGATGTTCTCGGGAGGATATTAATAAGACGCATGATGAGGTCAGGATCCTAAATCAAAAAGTAATCACAATTGATGGGGAGCACCGCATTCTTCATAATATCATTGCAGAAAAGATTCCACCTCCACAGATAAAAGGGAGGCACAAACAACTTGGGTATGGGCACCACCCTTGTCTTGTTCCAAGCTTGGGGGAGGGCCTTGATATTGAATCATCACCATCTTTTACCATTATTATTTATGATAGTTCGATCCTTAGTTATCTCGTGATATAGAAAAAGTTTTAGTATGAAGAAGTTTGTAAGAGTGTGTTCATTCCTGCGTTATCAATGTATCATTGTGTGAGAGTTTATAAAATAAAGATTAATATAAGTATCTTTTGATTTTTATTGCTATGCATATCATCACTGCAAAAAAAATATCATATGCTCATCCCATGGGAAGTAGAGAATTCACACAAGGGATGTGGGAAATAAAATCTATTGGAATTTAACAAACATATCATTGGTCATTCAAACAATTCATGAAAGATTAGTACAAGGAAGAGAGATTTCACATGCAAATATACTATCTTGGACATCTTTTATGATTGCGAACCCTCATTAAATATTTTCACACTTGATCAAATAGTTGACATTGGACAAGGAAGCCAACGTAATGAGTTATGTTTGTATATATTTGCAGAGAAGTTATATTGTTATGGATCCTTCAACATGTGGTGTTTGTTTATAATCTTTTCTAGTCAAAAACTTCTGTATTAAGTAGAGACACTACTTGTGCATCCGAAAACCATAAAACCAGTTTCTTCCCATAAGAGTCCATCATAACTACCCATGGATTGAGCAAGATCCTTCAAATAAGTTGACTCGTGTGCGAACTTATGATGAAAGGGAAATAAGATTTGTATGAACTTATGATGATGGAGTAATAAAAGCGACAGACTGCTCAATAAAGGTCATCATCATAAGGGGCAATACTAAAGTGATGTTCCTTTGCATTAGGAGTTTGCACATCCAACCTAAAAGCACTTGAAAACCTCCGCTTCTCTCTGCGAAGGGCCTATCTTTTACTTTTTGTAACATCCCAAATTTCCAATTTCGAATGTTATACATTAGATCATCTTTGCATAGCATGTTTTATTGCATTTTTGGTTGATCCTAGAAATTCTACGCAACTCAAGGACCCACGGAGAGAGTTGGGGATTTCGTCATTTTCATATTTGAGTTTTCTCAAATTTTGAAAAGAGGATCATTTGGTTTTAATTATTTTTTTCTTCAAATATTTCTAATATAAAAATAAAAGAGAGGGGATAACATGACTTCTCCAAAATAAAGAAATATTGGAGGGAAAAATATTAAAACTAGAAGAACGCCCGTGCGTTGCAACGGGGCCACATTAACTTTAAGAGTTCAATATTATGACATTGGCGACCTTTTTTTACCATCAAATCCTCACACACACACAGACACACACTCTCCCTCCCTCTTCCTCACTCTCTATCCCCCTCTCCCTCTCTCTCTAACACACACACATATCCATCTTATTAGTGCAGGACCATAATCCATCTATTTCACACATACGCTAGTGCATAACAATATGGATTATGTGTATTATATTGCCACAGGCGAGGGAATTAATTTCATGTAAATCGACCAGCCACAGCTCAAGAATACTGCGAGACGAGGTGGCTCGGGTCGGCGTCAGCGTAAATCAGCCAGCAACCCACGGGCCCGCTTCAAGTCTGCGTGCAATGCATGTCTTCACAAATATTATAACCAGATGTGAGAAATCACATGCATAGAAAAGACATTCTGATAGCAATCCAAATACCATACTCAATTGAATACCTAACCTGGACAATACTCTTATTTCTATGCGCCAGAAAAAATGGAATAGCAAAGCCAAGTATGCCTACATACGCTCAGATTATATATAAGAATCTTCCTGTACGGAGAGCCATGTCACCTTCTCACCGCTGCAGCATGGGAGCTCGAGGCAGACAAGTTGAGGGCAGTAGTGGCGAGATCCATGCCGGCCAACCGGGCGAAGAGGAGGTCGTCAGGGAGGGATACATCGGCAAGATCCGGTCACCACGTGACCTGAAGAGCAACAGTGATCTCCACAAGCTGTAGGCCGACGGCGTGCTCCATCCCCTGCGATGGGGTGACCATGGCGGTGGCCAAAGCTCCTCATGCTCGCCTCGATCTCGGTGACACACCCTGAGTGTAGGAGGCAGCAACGACCTCGACGAAATCATGGCCTCCATCCCGGAACGCATGAAGGACCTCGGCCCCGTTGCTACTCCTCTCGCCAGTAGCCGCCTGTGGCGATGGACCGTGGTAGGAGGGCGGCGGCGTCGCCTCGGCGACGGCGGGGAGCATCGTTGATTCAGGCGGTGGCATCGCGAGGACGGCGTCATGCGCATGGAAGCACCCGATCATCTTGCCAGCCAATCCTTCTCCTCCGATCCCCTATCCCGAAGATTGCGCGCCGCCCGGTCGTGTTGTTTCCATATATTATGCCATTTTTTCTGTACCTAAACAAACCAGGCGGCGGATGGCGAGTTTTGGTCCGCCCTCTAAAATTGCTAAACGCACTTTTGGTGAGGATTATTGTTAATAAATGAATTCAATTATGTCGCTCTAAATAAATGGATTCAATCATGTGACTCTAATTACTTCGGATTGTTATGTGCACACTAAGCGGGTGCGATTAGGAAAGAAAATGTTTTCTAATTAAAGTGATTGAGTGATTTAAGGTAAGGTTAATTAATTTAGATTTGATTTTTAGTGATTGTTAGTAAAGTATGATGCATCTTTAAAATCTTTTATTTGTTTCCTTAAAATCTATTATTTGTTTCCTAAAGAAATTTGCAATAATGAAAGGTATCGGTTGATTTGGATAAGTTAGTAAATTTAGATCCGTGATTGCGTGCACGTTTGGAAAGTGCTGATTTGCAAGGAAAGAGCTTAGGGGTAAATAAACCGGTGAATAAGAAACCAGCATCGAAAAAAATCTACGACGGTTAACCTACGAAAAAACCCGGACGAAAGTGGTGGGACGAAAAACCTGGAAGCGAGACTACCAACTGCTCCATTAGGAGTAGAGATCAAATAAGTATTTTATTCAGAGTTTTATTGCTATTTTATTTGAATTAGGAAAAATATTTTTTTTCAAAATTGCATTAGAGGCCCAAATAAATGTTCACCTTGTCTGCTATATTTTTAGAGGACGGGGAAAATTTATTTCAGGATTTTTGGAGTCCGTTTAGTATTTCTTTTATTTGTTTTTCTGCGCGTCATTTTTTTAGAAAGCAACCGACCTAACCGGGCTGTGTTCAGAGGACTCCGACCCGGCCAGGCCCTTATAAGCCGCCGTCGCCAGCCTGCAAGCCCGCCACCCTGAAACCCTAGCCGCCGCCCGCCTCGACCTGCAGTGTAGCCATTGCTGCCCGCGATCTTGCGCCGCGCCCTCATTGCGTCCCATGGAGCCTCCGCCGTCCGCTGCCGCCACCCCGTCGACTCGCCGTCGACCCCGCGGCCCGTCGTCTCACCGCCGACCCTGCCGCCCGATCACCGGAGCCGTCGCCGTCCCACCACCGAGGTAGCCGCCGCTGGTGGTTTTCGCGAGAAAACCAATTGTTTTTTTCAAAAACCCTAGGTTATTTTCTTAGATCGTTTTTTTGGTTTAGTTAAATAGCGGACGTTTGTCCGTATGTTCATTTTAATGAACGATGTTCACCCATTAGCCGCAGACTGTGAACGTTAATTCGTTAGCCTGTTCACCAACTTTTCTTTTTCTAGGGTTTTTCCGCGATTATTTTCGATCGCGATTTTTGCCCTCATCTTCGTTTTAGTTCATCTTTTTGCTCGTTTATCGGAATTGGGCGATTCAAGCGCCTAGATCTTCATCTCGAAGCCCTCTTTCTGTTTAAACAACTTGAACAAGCTTTTGGTACTGTAAAATTTGACTTTAGTGTAGATTAGTAAACGAACCTTGTTTCTTTCGTAGTTTGAGATTCGTTGCTCCGTTTGATTTGATTCTTTTTGCAAACCAGAGTTCTTCCATTGAACTTTCTGGTTAGATCTATTATTTGAGTTTTACCCATGCTTCTAGTTGAGTGCTTATGTATGTTATTGTTTGTTTGCGATAGAATACCCAGAATGCGAAACATGCTACTACGAGTCTCTAGGTTTTGCGGATCATCAGCAAGGCAAGTAACACTTTGATCACACCTCTTTACTACCCAGTTTTTATGCATTAGATCAACCCTAAAACATTGCATGGTTAGGATCTGATTTAACATGTGGGTTTTGGGAAGTAGATTATGAGGTAGAACCTATTGCCCTATTTATTATCAAACCTTTGGGAGTTACTTCTACGTTATGCTTATACTGCTATGCTATGCTCACAGACGTGGTTTGGTTTGAGTGATTCATGACAGATGTGAGAGTTATTATTAATGGTTAACTTAAGGTGGCTATTTAAATACACATTTGGGTGAATTGTTTGAGGCACCCAGGAGACCCAGTGGTTGTCAGGGCATCTGGAGAATCCAGTGTTGTCCTAGGATATCCCGAAGTAAGCGTGTGATCATCCAACGGTCCGCCACCCAGGCTCAAAGAGATCATAAGATTATTCATTCTAGAAACTTCCGTGTGTAGCCACAAGCCAATATGGGCTCTGGCATAGTTGAGTAAGTTGCATGAAGCTCTTGAAGAGGTAGACTAGCAGATGTAGTAGGTTGTAGGTGGTACTGTCTACCCAGAGTAGAGAGTTAGTGCTTCAGAAAGATTGTGTCTCGAATCTCGACCATGGATGTGTTCGATTCTTGTGGGGAAAAGTGCGCAAACCTCTGCAGAGTGTACAAACTAATCATGGTTGGACGTGTCCCCGGTTATGGACATCTTGAGTATCTGGTTCTTGGATTATCATGTTGATCTCATCACTTTAAATTAATTTGATTGGGTTTAATGATGATGCTTAATTGGGATTGAGTTGGAGGAACCTTCTCAATGTTTAACAACCACCATGATAGTTAAATAAAATTTATTCCGTTGTTGTAGGGAAAAATTGGCTTTATGCAAAACTGTAACCATAGAGCTTTCCACCAGCCATATATGCATGTACTGATAGTATTTATTCTGCTTATTACCCTATGTGTTACATTGCCAACAATTCCATGTGCTGACCCGTTTCGGGCCACAACGTTTCATGTTGCAGACTTTTCAGACGACAAGTAAGGTGCCATAGGTCGTTGTCCTTCACTCAGCTATGCCATTGGAGTTGATGGACTCACTTTATCTTCCAAGCCTTCCGCTGTTATCATTTTTAGATGGACTTAGGCCATATTATTGTAATAAGTTCTCTTTTGAGACATTCGATGTAATAAGTGTGTGATTGAAACTCTATTATAAATCCTAAAGTACTGTGCGTGTCAGCATTACCGATCCAGGGATGACACTGATGCACAGAGACTAGACCGTTTGAGGTCTGGTCGCTACAAGATGGTACCAGAGCACACGCTGACTGTAGGACACGGCCACTAAGCTAAAACCATAGGTAACTCTTCTCTTCTCATTTCTGACTTCTCTCCTCGTTTCTACTCTATAGGATGGCGGATGCAAGGAACAAGTTCACACAATCGGATGAAGACACCCCTTTTGGACGACACTTGAAGGAAGTTACTAGGTACCTGAACATCGGAATACCAAGCTTCACCAGGACCTACATCGCCACTTTACCAGAAGAGGAGCGTTGGATGATTCGAGTTCAAGTTCCAGGAAGGATGTTCATGCTAGTCACTGAGCCCATAGAGTTTTCCTTTGATGCCCCAACCTGGAGTCTAGGATAGAGCATGGCAGCCCACATCACCATGGGACGTATTGGAGAAGTTTACCACAAGGATCTCAAGGATACTATCTACCAGATTTGTGGACGCCGAGATGAGCAATGGGAGATGATCAGCACCAGGAGGGATAGGTCCATTGCAGATTTCATCCAGGAGTTAAACCAGCACATTCGATGCCATGAGAACCGGATGTGCGCAGGCATGATAGATCTGAAGAAGGCAATGACCAGGATCATGGAGCTAGAGGAAGAACTCAAGTCTACACGCGATGGATATGAGGAAGAAATGACGGTACTCATGGAGAAGAATGACGACCTAACGAGGAAGCTAGGAGCATTCATGGGAGACCCCGCGCCAGGAGGAGAATACGACGATTCCATTCGTTCGGAGGACTACACCATCATCGATGACACCGACTCGGACCCCGACGATAGTGATGATGACTATGTTGATGAAGCTGGAGCAGATATCATGGAGTCTTCCACCGATTAAAACTTCTAGATGACCACCATATAAGTAGTAGTATTCCCCCATGTATATAGTATAGTCCGAGCACTTTCGTAACGATAGTTAGACCGCTTGTATGCCCTTGTTTGAATTGATTGAAGTGATATGATTGTGTTTGTATCATGTGCATATGGGTAGTGTTTTTCCCTTTAGACCTCATTATATTCTATTTTCTCACCTGTTCTAAACCCATCAGATGCCTCCGAGACGTGACAATGGATTTGCTTTCCCACCGGAGCTCACTCAGTTGATCCAGCAGCAGAATACCCCGATGCAGCTACTAGTCCAGAATAAGAACCAGGGGAACAACAACAACAACAACCAACCACCACCACCACCTGTTGATCACTTAGCCTGTTTTCTAAGGCTGAATCCGCCAGTGTTCTCTAGTAGCACTGAGCCAATTGTTGCAGATGATTGGCTCCGCAAGATTGGAAGGGAGCCAACCACTTCAGGATGCACAGATGCGGAGAGAGTGCATTTTGCCGCACATCATCTTGATGGACCTGCAACATCATGGTGGGAGAATTTCACAGCCACTTACCCCATCGACACTGTCACATGGGACCAGTTTCAGCAGGCTTTTCGGATTGCCCACGTTTCACCCGGAGCTATGTCCATGAAGAAGCGCGAGTTTCACATTTTGCACCAAGGAGGACGCATAGTGGGCCAGTAAGTGGATGATTTTAGTAAGTTAGCACGTTATGCCCCAGATGACGTCGCTATAGATGCCGCTAAGCAGGAGAAGTTTCTGGAAGGACTGAATGATGAGCTGAGCATGCAATTGGTGGTGGCAACATTCAAAAACTACCAGGAGTTGGTAGATAGAGATATCATGATTGAAGGGAAGCAGCAGCAGATTGACAATCGCAAGAGGAAGTATGGACAAGGGAAGTACAATTCAGGAGCTCAACATAGGCCCCCTTTTACCCTGAACTCGGGAGGACACATTCACCATAACCATGGAGGCCATAATTCCAATGGAGGGAGTTTGCATAACCATAGTGGCCCCAAGAATGGGAGTGGGAATGGAGGAAGCAACGGTCAGAACTGTTCCAACCCAGCAACGCCCGCCAAGAAGGATCTAAGTCACATTACTTGTTTCAAGTGCGGGAAGAATGGACATTACGCCACGGATTGTTCTGAAGCAAAGAATGGAAATGGCAATGGAAGCTCTGGGAAGAAGCCCAACCCTTTCAACAGGGGACAAGTGAACCACGTTAGCATGGAGGAGAGGTTGAAGAGCAACCCGATGCAGTTATAGGTAAGTTTTTGGTTAAGTCATTTACTGCAATCGTTCTTTTTGATACTGGTGCATCGCATTCATATATATATCAAGGGGATTTGTGGATAAGTATAACCTGCAAACACAAGCCTTTAGGTCACCCATGTTAGTAACCTTGCCAGGAGCAGAGTATATGGCTAGCCTATGGTGTGATCGGTTACCATCAAGAATTGGTAACTACGTGTTCCCCTCAGACCTAATAGTATTGGAGTCACAAGGACTGGATGTAATATTAGGCATGGATTGGTTGTCGAAGTATGGAGGGAACATTGACTGCACTAGTAAATCGATTTTGCTCACCACCCCAGAAGGAAGAAGGATTAAGTATGTATCCCGGCATGTGCCGAAGAGGACTCAAGTAAATTCCTTATCAGGAGTTGTACAGGAGGAAGTACCAATGGTGAAGGATTTCCCTGATGTATTTCCAGAGAAGTTACCAGGCATGCCACCGGATAGAGACATTGAGTTTTTGGTTGAGCTTTTGCCAGGCACAGGGCCAATATCTAAGAGACCGTATCGGATGCTCGCAAAGGATTTAGAAGAAATTAAGAAGCAGATTAAGGAGTTACTAGATAAAGGCTATATTCGCCCAAGTTTGTCACCTTGAGGATCACCAGTGCTTCTAGTGGAGAAGAAAGATGGATTGTTGAGGATGTTGTTGATTATCGTGGATTGAATGAAGTGACGATCAGGAACAAGTACCCGCTGCCGATGATCAATGATTTGTTTGACCAGTTGTAAGGAGCTAAAGTATTTTCCAAGATCGATTTGCGATCAGGATACCATCAGCTGAAGATTCGAGAGCAGGATATACCTAAGACAGCTTTTACCACAAGGTACGGGCTATATGAGTATACCGTTATGTCATTTGGTCTGACTAACGCACTTGCCGATTTCGTGAACATGATGAACACGGTGTTTATGGAGTTTTTGGATAAGTTCATCATGGTGTTCGTTGATGACATATTGGTCTACTCGAAGAATGAAGAGGAGCATAAGGAGCATTTGCTTTTGGTACTTGGGAAGCTCAGAGAACATCAGTTATACGCCAAGTTCAGCAAGTGTGAGTTTTGGTTGAAGGAAGTTGGATTCCTCGGACATGTTATATTCGGAGAAGGAATAGCAGTAGACCCCACCAAAGTTGTCACAGTGACAAATTGGGAAGCACCCACGTCAGTTGGAGAGATCCGGAGTTTTCTTGGATTCGCAGGATACTACAGGAGGTTCGTTGAAAGTTTCTCTAAGATTGCAAAGCCATGATGGAGTTGTTGAAGAAGGACACCAAGTTCAAATGGACTGAGGAATGTGAGGCCAGTTTTCAGGAGTTGAAGAAACGTTTGGTTACAGCCCTAGTGTTGATTCTTCCAGATCAACACAAGGATTATCAAGTGTATTGCGACGCTTCTCATCGAGGACTTGGAGCAGTGCTTATGCAGGAGGGAAGAGTCATTTCATATGCCTCACGACAACTTAAACCCCATGAATTGAATTACGCTACACACGATTTGGAGTTAGCAGCCGTAGTGCATGCGTTGAAGACATGGAGACATTTTCTCATCGGAAACCATTGTGAGGTGTACACGGATCACAAGAGTTGAAGTATATCTTCACACAGAAGGAGTTGAACCTCAGGCAGAGGAGATGGTTGGAGCTCATCAAGGATTATGATATGAGGTTGCACTATCATCCCAGAAAGGCTAACATAGTAGCCGATGACCGGAGGATTACCCAAGGAGTTAGCCAAGGATATTCGCGAGCTATGTTTGGAGATAGTTCCGAGAGGCTAGGTAGCAGCATTGGAAATTCAGTCTAACTTGATGGATAAGATCAGGGAAGCTTAGAAGACTGACAAAGAGATTGCCAAGATAAAGGAAAGGATGAGCAAAGGAAAGGCTAAAGGATTTCGTGAGGATGAGCATGATACCTTATGGTTTGAGGATCGCGTATATGTTCCTAATGACCCCGAGATCAGGAAGTTGATTCTGCAGGAGGCCCATGATTCGCCGTATTCGATTCACCCAGGAAATACCAAGATGTATCTGGATTTGAAGGACAGTTTCTGGTGGACCGGAATGAAGAAGGATATTGCAGAGTATGCAACAGTATGTGATGTATGTCAGAGAGTAAAGGCAGAGCATCAGAAGCCAGCAGGATTGTTACAACCATTGCCGATACCCGAATGGAAGTGGGACAAGCTAGGCATGGATTTTATCACGGGATTGCCCAGGACTCGTTCAAGCTATGACTCGATATGGCTTGTCGTCGATCGTTTGATGAAGGTAGCTCATTTCATCCCAGTGAAGACCACTTCCACCAGTGCTAAGTTGGCAAAGATATACATGACCAGGATCGTATGTCTGCATGGAGTTCCGAGGACCATCATATCAGATAGAGGAACCCAGTTTACCTCAAAGTTCTGGAATCAGTTGCATGAGACTTTGGGTACCAAGCTAGAGTTCAGTAGAGCCTTTCATCCACAGGCAGATGGACAGACCGAGAGAGTCAATCAGATTTTGGAAGACATGTTGAGAGCTTGTGCACTAGATTATGGATCCAGTTGGGACGACAATTTGCCATATGCAGAGTTCTCTTACAATAACAGTTATCAAGCCAGTTTGAAGATGGCCCCTTTCGAAATTTTGTACGGAAGGAGGTGCAGGACACCGTTGTTATGTGATGAAGTTGGAGACCGTCAGTTGTTTGGACCAGATTTGATTAAGGAGTCTGAAGAGAAGGTTAAGTTGATTCGCGATAGACTCAAGGTAGCCCAGTCCAGGCAGAAGAGTTATGTGGATTCTAAACGCAAGGAGACAGTTTATGAAGTTGGGGACAGTGTTTATCTTCGTGTGTCCCCACTTAGAGGAGTTAAGCATTTTGGAGTTAAAGGAAAGTTAGCACCATGTTTTGTGGGACCATACAAAGTTTTGGAGCGTATGGGAGAAGTTGCTTACAAGTTAGAATTGCCAGAAGGATTGTCAGGAGTTCACACAATATATTTCACGTTTCCCAGTTGAAGAAGTGCCACGCAGAGATGGCCGATATTCCTCTGAGAGATACAGTGCCACTGGAAGCAATTCAGTTGGATTGCAACTTGACCTACGAGGAGAAACCAGTGAAGATTCTCGAGTTTGCCAGCCGAGTCACACGCAGCAAGGTTATCAAGTTATGCAAAGTTCAGTGGAGCCACCATACCGAGGATGAAGCCACCTGGGAATGAGAGGAAGACCTACGGAAGGATCACCCGCACCTATATTCTAGCCAACCCGAATCTCGAGGGCGACATTCATCTTAAGGGGGGTAGGTTTGTAACATCCCAAATTTCCAATTTAGAATGTTATACATTAGATCATCTTTGCATATCATGTTTTATTGCATTTTTGGTTGATCCTAGAAATTCTACGCAACTCAAGGCCCCACAGAGAGAGTTGGGGATTTCGTTATTTTCATATTTGAGTTTTCTCAAATTTTGAAAAGAGGATCATTTGGTTTTAATTATTTTTTCTTCGAATATTTCTAATATAAAAATAAAAAGAGGGGATAAAATGACTTCTCCAAAATAAAGAAAATTTGGAGGGAAAATATTAAAATCAAATAAGTGTTTTATTTGGAGTTTTATTGCTATTTTATATGAATTAGCAAAAAAAAATGCATTTTTTCGAAATTGCATTAGAGGCCCAAATAAATGTTTACCTTGTCCGCTATATTTTTAGAGGATGGGGAAAATTTATTTCAGGATTTTTGGAGTCCGTTTAGTATTTCTTTTATTTGTTTTTCTGCGCGTCCGAATTACTTAAAAAAAATAACCGACCTAACCGGGTCGTGTCCGGCTAGGACTCAACCCGTCGAGCCCTATAAATTGCCTGCCTTGATCCACCAGCCCGCCACCTGAAACCCTAACCGCCGCCAAGATCGACCCATGTGCTGCGCCGCCGCCATGTGAGTTCGCCGCCGCCACCCGTCACCTCGCCATTGACCCCGCCGCCCATCGTCTCGCCGCCGACCCCGCCGCCCGATCGCCGGAGCCGCCGTCGTCCCACCATCGCCGGTTTTCGCGAGAAAACCGATTGGCTTTTTTTCGAAAACCCTAGGTTATTTTTTTAGATATGATTTTTTTCCGGTTTAGTTAAATAGTGGACGTTCATCTGTAGGTTCATTTTAATGAACGATGTTCACCCATTAGCCGCAGACAGCGAATGTTCGTTCGTTAGCCTGTTTGTCAGTTTTTCTTTTTCCAGGGTTTTTCCGTGATTATTTTCGATCGCGATTTCCGCCCTGATCTTTGTTTAGTTTATCTTTTCGCTTGTTTATCAGAATCAAGCAATTCAAGCGCCTAGATCTTCATCTCGAAGCCCTCTTTCTGTTTAATCAATTTGAACAAGATTTTGGTACTGTAAAATTTGACTTTTGTTCAGATTAGTAAACGAACCTTGTTTCTTTCGTAGTTTGAGATTCGTTGCTCCGTTTGATTTGATTCTTTTTGCAAACCGGAGTTCTTCAGTTCAACTTTCTGGTTAGATCTCTTATTTGAGTTTTACCCGTGCTTCTAGTTGAGTGCTTATGTATGTTATTGTTTGTTTGCGATAGAATACCCGGAGTGCGAAGCGTGCTACTACGAGTCTCTAGGTTTTGCGGATCATCAGCAAGGCAAGTAACACTTTGATCATACCTCTTTACTACCCAGTTTTTATGCATTAGATCGACCCTCAAACATTTCACGGTTAGGATCTGATTTAACATGTGGGTTTTGGGAAGTAGATGATGAGGTAGAACCTATTGCCCTATTTATTATCAAACCTTTAGGGGTTACTTCTATGTTATTCTTATACTTGCTATGTTATGCTCGTAGACGTGGTTTGGTTTGAGTGATTCATGACATATATGAGAGTTATTATTAATGGTTAACTTAAGGTGGCTACCTAAATACACATCTGGGTGGATTGTTTGAGGCACCCTGGAGTACCCAGTGGTTGTCAGGGCATCTGGAGAATCCAGTGTTGTCCTAGGCTATCCCGGAGTACCCGTGTGATCATCCTACGGTCCGCCACCCAGACTCAAAGGGATCATAAGATTATTCATGCTAGAAACCTCCGTGTGCAGCCACAAGCCAATATGGGCTCTGGCATAGTTGAGTAAGTTGCGTGAAGCTCTTGAAGAGGTAGACAAGCAGATGTAGTGGATTGTAGGTGGTACTGTCTACCCAGAGTAGAGAGTTAATGCTTCAGAAAGACTGTGTCTCAAATCTCCGACCATGGATGTGTTCGAGTCTTGTGGGGAAAAGTGCGCAAACCTCTGCAGAGTGTACAAACTAATCATGGTTAGCCGTGTCCCTGGTTTTGGACATCTTGAGTATCTGGTTCTTGGATTATCATGTTGATCTCATCACTTTAAATTAATTTGATTGGGTTTAATGATGATGCTTAATTGGGATTGAGTTGGAGGAACCTTCTCAATGTTTAACAACCACCATGATAGCTAAATAAAATTTATTCCGTTCTTGTAGGGAAAAATTGGCTTTATGCAAAACTGTAACCAAAGAGCTTTCCACCAGCCATATATGCATGTAGTGATAGTATTTATTCTGCTTATTACCCTATGTGTTACATTACCAGCATATTCCATGTGCTGACCCGTTTCAGGCTGCAACATTTCATGTTGCAGATTTTTCAGACAATGAGTAAGGTGCCATAGGTCGTTGTCTTTCACTCAGCTATGCCGTTGGAGTTGATGGACTCACTTTATCTTCCAAGCCTTCTGCTGTTCTTGTTTTTATATGGCCTTAAGCCATATTATTGTAATAAGTTCTCTTTTGAGACATTTGATGTAATAAGTGTGTGATTGAAACTCTATTATAAATCCTGAAGTACTGTGCATGTCAACATTACCGATCTTGGATGACACTGATGCACAGAGACTAGACTGTTTGAGGTCTGGTCGCTACACTTTTCCTGTTAAAACTTTACTTTCATGCACGAGTCAAATGATTTTCCTCTATTCCAACCTCAAATACTCTTCACTTGGCAAACACTAGGTTGTGGGGAAAGATCCAGGCACATATATCCAGTTGAATATATATGATCACGAGTTATTATTGTTGACATTTATCTCTGAGATAAATAAGTTGGGAGGTGAAACATTAAACCCCCATCTTTCTTTATGTCTGATTTAAACAGTTTGTTCTACAAATACCAATTTGAGTACCATCAATCATTAGAATACTATATGATATTTGAGTATGTGAAGTTTACTAAACTAAAGCTCTTACATAGACTCTTCTGGAAAATATGATGAATTGCAATTGTTTAACGACTACTAACATAGTTGGTTGAGTTTCAAGAGAGTTTATGGTTTATACATTAAAATGTGAACAGGTTGTAACTTGATTTTGATAAGTTTTTATGAATAAGAGTTGTTGTTCATGGTATATAATGATACTTATGAATGTGATGCTGCCATGTCCGTATTTTCTTTTATCGACACATCTCTCTATAAACATGTGGTCATGTTTACCGAGTTTGGTATTCGCTTGAGACAAGCGGATTCTAAGCTTGGGGGAGTTGATATGTCCATTTTGCATCATTATTTCCTACTATTATTTATCTTATCTTGATGTTACATTTCATATTATTATGCAATTATAATGCCTTTTCTCTCTTAAAATGCAAAATACATCAAGAGAGGGGATTACCGGTAGCTAGAATTCTGACCTGAAAAAGCTACAAAGGAGATATCAATTCTTTGGAGCTCAAAAGAAAACATGGAATTTGGAGATTTGTTTTGTAATATATAAAAAATACTGGAATAAAGAAGTACCAAAGAAGAGCCATAGGGGGCTCGCAAGGGCAGGGGCGCGACCACTCCCTGCTTGCGTCAGCCGGGCTTGTGGGACCCTTGCGGTCCCCTCCTAGTGTTCTTTTGCTATATATTTCCATTTTTCATAGAAAAAAGAACAAGGAGAGGAGTTTCAGGACTTTCCTCCACCATCTAGAGGCAAAACCATGGAAGGAGGACTTTTGTTCTCTGGCGGAACGATTCTGCCGGGGATACTTCCCTCCGGGAGGGGGAAATCGAAGCCTTCATCATTAACAATGTTCTCCTCATTGTGGGAATCATCAACATCTTCACTACCACCATCTCATCTATAAACGCTAGTCCATCTCTTGTGTT
Source organism: Aegilops speltoides (assembly GCA_021437245.1). Taxonomy (NCBI): domain Eukaryota; kingdom Viridiplantae; phylum Streptophyta; class Magnoliopsida; order Poales; family Poaceae; genus Aegilops; species Aegilops speltoides. The sequence goes on along the minus strand of CM038141.1, from coordinate 308,603,358 downwards.
CAATCTTTGTATCAAACCCTAGATTGGTACCTGGGGTGCTAGTACTGTTTATTACATCTTATAGTTGATGCTAGTTGGTTTACTTGGTGGAAGATTATTATGTTCAGACTGTCAATCATATGTTTATACCCGCTGATCATGTTCAATATGATGAGTTGTGAGTAGTTATATTTGCTCTTGAGGACATGGGAGAAGTCTTGTTGCTAGTAATCATGTGAAGTTGATCGTAGTTTAATGTTGTGATATTTTGTTGTGTTGTTCTTCCTTTAGTGGTGTTATATGCTACTTCTTGAGCTTGCGTTGGTTTTTCGCTTGGGAAAGGGTGATGCAGCAAAGTAGAGATGAGTATTTCCCTCAGTTGAGAACCAATGTATCAATCCAGTAGGCGGAACATGAAGGAAATATGCCCTAGAGGCAATAATAAAGTTGTTATTTATATTTCGTTATATCATGATAAATGTTTATTATTCATGCTAGAATTGTATTAACCGGAAACTTGGTACATGTGTGAATACATAGACAAACAGAGTATCCCTAGTATGCCTCTACTTGACTAGCTCGTTAATCAAAGATGGTTAAGTTTCCTGACCATAGACATGTGTTGTCATTTAATGAATGGGATCACATCATTAGAGAATGATGTGATGGACAAGACCCATCCATTAGCTTAGCATAATGATCATTAAGTTTTATTGCTATTGCTTTCTTCATGACTTATACATGTTCCTCTGACTATGAGATTATGCAACTCCGGAATATCGGAGGAACACCTTGTGTGCTATCAAACGTCACAACGTAACTGGGTGATTATAAAGATGCTCTACAGGTGTCTTCGAAGGTGTTTGTTGGGTTGGCATAGATCGAGATTAGGATTTGTCACTCTGTGTATCGAAGAGGTATCTCTGGGCCCTCTCGATAATGCACATCACTATAAGCCTTGCAAGCAATGTGACTAATGAGTTAGTTGCGGAATGATGCATTACGGAACGAGTAAAGAGACTTGCCGATAATGAGATTGAACTAGGTATGATGATACTGACGATCGAATCTCGGGCAAGTAACATATCGATGACACAGGGAATGACGTATGTTGTTATGCGTTTTGACCGATAAAGATCTTCGTAGAATATGTGGGAGCGAATATGAGCATCCAGGTTCCACTATGTTTATTGACCGGAGATGTGTATCGGTCATGTCTACATAGTTTTCGAACCCGTAGGGTCCGCACGCTTAACATTCAATGACGATTTGTATTATGAGTTACGTGTTTTGGTGACCGAAGTTTGTTTGGAGTCCCTGATGAGATCACGGACATGACGAAGAGTATCGAAATGGTCGAGAGGTAAAGATTGATATATTGGAAGGTTATATACGGACACCAGAATGGTTTCGATAAGGTTCAAGGATTTTTGGATTACCGGGAGGCTACCGGAACCCCCCTAGGAAAGTTAATGGGCCTATTGGGCCATAGTGGAGGAGAGGAGGCAGGCCACGGGAGGTGGCGCACGCCCCCTTGCCCCAGTCCGAATTGGACAAGGCGAGGGGGCGCGGCCCCCCTCTTTCCTTCTCCTTCTCCCTCCTTTCCCCTTTCCCCCTCCCCGTTGGAAGGAAAGGGGTGGGGGAATCCTACTAGGAACGGAGTCCTAGTAGGACTCCCCCTCTTGGCGCACCCCCCTTGGGCCGGCCTCCTCCTCCCTCGTCCTTTATATACATGGGCAGGGGGCATCCCAAAGGACAACCGTTGTTTCTTAGATGTGTGCGGTGCCCCCCTCCACAGTTTACCACCTCGGTCATATTGTCGTAGTGCTTGGGTGAAGCCGTGCACGGATCACATCACAAACACCGTCACCATGCCGTTGTTCTGACGGAACTCTCCCTCGACCCTGTACTGGATCAAGAGCTCGAGGGACGTCATCGAGCTGAACGTATGCTGAACACGGAGGTGCCGTACGTTCTGTACTTGGATCGGTTGGATCGTGAAGACGTTCGACTACATATACCGCGTTAACTAAACGCTTCCGCTTTCGGTCTATGAGGGTACGTGGACACACTCTCCCCCCTCGTTGCTATGCATCTCCTAGATAGATCTTGCATGATCGTAGGAATTGTTTTGAAATTGCATGCTACATTCCCCGACAGTGGCATCCAAGCCAGGTCTATGCGTAGATGATATGCATGAGTAAAACACAAAGAGTTGTGGGCGATAATAGTCATACTACTTACCACCAATGTCTTACTTTGATTTCGGCTGTATTGTTGGATGAAGCGGCCCGGACCGACATTACATGACCGCGTTCATGAGGCTGGTTCTACCGACGTGCTTCGCACACAGGTGGCTGCCATGTGTCTATTTCTCCAACTTTATTTGGATCGAGTTTGACCACAGCTGGTCCTTGTTGAAGGTTAAAATAGCGCACTTGACGAAAAATTGTTGTGGTTTTGATGTGTAGGTAAGAACGGTTCTTGCTTGAAACCCGTAGCAGCCACGTAAAACTTGCAACAACAAAGTAGAGAACGTCTAACTTGTTTTTGCAGGGCATGTTGTGATGTGATATGGTCAAGACGTGACGAAATATAAGTTGTTGTATGAGATGATCATGTTTTGTAAGTTATCGGCAATCGGCAGGAGCAATATGGTTGTCTTCTTATTGTATGAATTGAGATCGCCATGTAATTGCTTTACTTTATCACTATGCGTTAGCGATAGTCACAGTAGCAATAGTTGGCGAGACGACCACGACACTACGATGGAGATCAAGGTGTCAAGCCGGTGACGATGGAGATCATGACGGTGCTTTGGAGATGGAGATCAAAGGCACAATACGATGATGGCCATATCATGTCACATATTTTGATTGCATGTGATGTTTATCTTATTTTGCTTAGTACGGTGGTAGCATTATAAGATGATCCCTCACTAAATTTCAAGGTTTAAGTGTTCCCTGAGTATGCACCGTTGCGACAGTTCATCGTGCCGAGACACCACGTGATGATCGGGTGTGATAAGCTCTACGTCCACATACAACGGGTGCAAGCCAGTTTTGCACATGCAGAATACTCGGGTTCAACTTGACGAGCCTAGCATATGCAAATATGGCCTCGGAACACTGAGACCGAAAGGTTGAACGTGAATCATATAGTAGATATGATCAACATAGAGATGTTCACCATAGAAAACTACTGCATCTCACGTGATGATCGGACATGGTTTAGTTGATATGGATCATGTGATCTTTTAGATGACTAGAGGGATGTCTATCTAAGTGGTAGTTCATAAGTAATATGATTAATTGAACTTTAATTTATCATGAACTTAGTACTTGATAGTTTTTTGCATATCTATGTTGTTGTAGATCAATGGCCCGTGCTACCGTTCCCTTGAATTTTAGTGCGTTCCTAGAGAAAGCTAAGTTGAAAGATGATGGTAGCAACTACATGGACTGGGTCCATAACTTGAGGATTATCCTCATTGCTGCACAGAAGAATTACGTCCTGGAAGCACCGCTAGGTGCAAGACCCACTACAGGAGCAACTCCAGATGTTATGAACGTCTGGCAGAGCAAAGCTGATGACTACTTGATAGTTCAGTGTGCCATGCTTTACGGCTTAGAATCGGGACTTCAAAGACATTTTGAACGTCATGGAGCATATGAGATGTTCCAAGAGTTGAATTTAATATTTCAAGCAAATGCCCGAGTTGAGAGATATGAAGTCTCCAACAAGTTCTATAGCTGCAAGATGGAGGAGAATAGTTCTGTCAGTGAACATATACTCAGAATGTCTGGGTACCATAACCACTTTACTTAGCTAGGAGTTAATCTTCCTGATGATAGTGTCATTGACAGAGTTCTTCAATCACTGCCACCAAGCTATAAAGGCTTCATGATGAACTATAATATGCAAGGGATGGAAAAGACAATTCCCGAGCTCTTCGCGATGCTAAAGGCTGCGGAGGTAGAAATCAAGAAGGAGCATCAAGTGTTGATGGTTAACAAGACCACTAGTTTCAAGAAAAAGGGCAAAGGGAAGAAGGGGAACTTCAAGAAGAATGGCAAACAAGTTGCTGCTCCCAGGAAGAAGCCCAAGGCTGGACCTAAGCCTGAAACTGAGTGCTTCTACTGCAAAGGGACTGTTCACTGGAAATGGAACTACCCCAAGTATTTGGCGGATAAGAAGGATGGCAAAGTGAAAGGTATATTTGATATACATGTTATTGATGTGTACCTTACTAATACTCGTAGTAGCACCTGGGTATTTGATACTAGTTCTGTTGCTCATATTTGCAACTCGAAACAGGGACTACGGATTAAACGAAGATTGGCTAAGGACGAGGTGACGATGCGCGTGGGAAATGGTTCCAAAGTCGATGTGTCGGCACACTACCTCTACACCTACCTTCGGGGTTAGTTTTAGACCTGAATAATTGTTATTTGGTGCCAGTGTTGAGCATGAACATTATATCTGGATCTTGTTTGATGCAAGACGGTTATTCATTTAAATCGGAGAATAGTGGTTGTTCTATTTATATGAGTAATATCTTTTACGGTCATGCACCGTTTATGAGTGGTCTATATTTGTTGAATCTCAATTGTAGTGATACACATATTCATAATATTGAAGCCAAAAGATGCAAAGTTAATAATGATAGTGCAACTTATTTGTGGCACTGCCGTTTAGGTCATATTGGTGTAAAGCACATGAAGAAACTCCATGCCGATGGGCTTTTGGAATCACTTGATTATGAATCACTTGATGCTTGTGAACCATGCCTCATGGGCAAGATGACTAAGACTCTGTTCTTCGGAACAATGGAGCGAGCAACTGACTTGTTGGAAATAATACATAATGATGTATGCGGTCTGATGAGTGTTGAGGCTTGCGGAAGGTATCGTTATTTTCTGACCTTCACAGATGATTTGAGCAGATATGGGTATATCTACTTGATGAAACATAAGTCTGAAACATTTGAAAAGTTCAAAGAATTTCAGAGTGAAGTAGAAAATCATCGTAACAAGAAAATAAAGTTTCTACGATCTGATCGTGGAGTTGAATATTTGAGTTATGAGTTTGGTCTTCATTTGAAACAATGTGGAATAGTTTCGCAACTTACGCCATACCTGGAACACCACAGCGTAATGGTGTGTCCGAACGTCGTAACCATACTTTATTAGATATGGTGCGATCTATGATGTCTCTTACTGATTTACCGCTATCGTTTTGGGGTTATGCTTTAGAGACGGCTGCATTCACGTTAAATAGGGCATCATCTAAATCCGTTGAGATGACACCGTATGAACTGTGGTTTGGCCAGAAACCTAAGCTGTCGTTTCTTAAAGTTTGAGGCTGCGATGCTTATGTGAAAAAGCTTCAACCTGATAAGCTCGAACCCAAATCAGAGAAATGTGTCTTCATAGGATACCCAAAGGAGACTGTTGGGTACACCTTCTATCATAGATCCGAAGGCAAGATATTTGTTGCTAAGAATGGATCCTTTCTAGAGAAGGAATTTCTCTCGAAAGAAATGAGTGGGAGTGTTGGGGATATAACTATTTGTGTAAGCCGCCTAGGAGGGGCCGGGTTACACAAAGAAGACTCATCAGAGAGAAGCCCAAGACCAAGCATGATGATGGCGATTCAACAAAGGGCTTAAGGCCCGCAGGCAACTTAAGGCCCGTTGTAGTAAACTGCCATGATAGCATGACTTGTAACATAAGGTAGATTTAACTAGTCACCGAGCTGGACACTGTTTATAAGCTGGCCGGGACTCCGTAGGCCACAGGGCGCCAATCCGTGTATATAAGGGGACGACCTGCTGGCGGCTTAGGGCAAGAAACAACTCATCGAGAGCCGGGCATAGCGTATCTCGCTCCCTGGTCATCGAAACATCAATACCAAACCCAACTAGACGTAGGCCTTACCTTCATCGTAAGGGGCCGAACTAGTATAAATCCTCTCGTGTCCTCTGTCCCGATTTAACCCCTTCAAGCTTCCTAGTTGCGATGGCTCCACAACTAAGTCCTTTCACGAGGACATCTGACGTGACAATTCCACGACAGGGAGGAAAGTAGAACTTGATGAGTTAATTGTACCTTCTCCCGAATTGGAAAGTAGTTCATCAAAGAAATTAGTTCCAGTGATAACTACACCAATTAGTGAGGAAGTTAATGATGATGATCATGAAACTTCGGATCAAGTTACTACCAAACCTCGTAGGTCAACCAGAGTACGCTCCACACTAGATTGGTACCGTAATCCTATTCTAGAGGTCATGTTTCTAGACCATGACGAACCTATGAACTATGAGGAAGCAATGATGAGCCCAGAATCCGCGAAATGGCTTGAGGCCATGAAATTTGAGATGGAATCCATGTATGAGAACAAAGTGTGGACTTACCCGATGATCGGCAAGCCATAGAGAATAAATGGATCTTCAATAAGAAGACTGACGCTGACGGTAATGTTACTGTCTACAAAGCTCTACTTGTTGCGAAAGGTTTTCGACAAGTTCAAGGAGTTGACTATGATGAGACCTTCTCACCCGTAGCGATGCTTAAGTCTGTCCGAATCATGTTAGCTATTCCTGCATTTTATGATTATGAAATTTGGCAAATGGATGTCAAAACTGCATTCCTTAATGGATTTCTTAAAGAAGAGTTGTATATTATGCAACCAGAAGGTTTTGTCGATCCTAAAGGTGCTAACAAAGTGTGCAAGCTCCAACGATCCATTTACGGATAGGTGCAAGCCTCTCGGAGTTGGAATATACACTTTGATAATGTGATCGAAGCATATGGTTTTATACAGACTTTTGGACAAGCCTGTATTTACAAGAAAGTGAATGGGAGCTCTATAGCATTTCTAATATTATATGTGGATGATGTTGGAAATATGCCCTAGAGGCAATAATAAAATGGTTATTATTATATTTCCTTGTTCATGATAATTGTCTATTGTTCATGCTATAATTGTGTTATCCGGAAACCGTAATACATGTGTGAATACATAGACCACAATATGTCCCTAGTGAGCCTCTAGTTAACTAGCTCGTTGATCAATGGATGGTTACGGTTTCCTGACCATGACATTGGATGTCATTGATAACGAGATCACATCATTGGGAGAATGATGTGATGGACAAGACAATCCTAAGCATAGCACAAGATCGTGTAGTTAAATGCGCTAGAGCTTTTCTAATGTCAAGTATCATTTCCTTAGACCATGAGATCGTGCAACTCCGGATACCGTAGGAGTGCTTTGGGTGTACCAAGCGTCCTGGCGTGGCTGGGTGGCCATAAAGGTACACTGCAGGTATCTCCGAAAGTGTCTGTTGGGTTGGCATAGATCGAGACTGGGATTTGTCACTCCGTATGACGGAGATGTATCTCTGGGCCCACTCGGTAATGCATCATCATAATGAGCTCAATGTGACCAAGTGGTTGGTCACAGGATCATGCATTACGGTACGAGTAAAGTGACTTGCCGGTAATGAGATTGAACGAGGTATTGGGATACCGATGATTGAATCTCGGGCAAGTAACGTACCGATTGACAAAGGGAAATGTATACGGGATTACTTGAATCCTCGACATCGTAGTTCATCCGATGAGATCATCGAGGAGCATGTGGGAGCCAACATGGGTATCCAGATCCCGTTGTTGGTTATTGACCGGAGAGTCGTCTCGGTCATGTCTGCGTGTCTCCCGAACCCGTAGGGTCTACACACTTAAGGTTCGGTGACACTAGGGTTGTAGAGATATTAGTATCACGGTAACCCGAAAGTTGTTGAGTCCGGATGAGATCCGGATAACGAGAGGAGTTCGGAATGGTCGGAGGTAAATATTTGTATATAGGAAGTCGAGCCGCCAGGAAAGTTTGGGGTCACGGTATTATCTGGGACCACGGAATGGTCGAGGTCCACCGGGTGGGGCCACCTATCCGGAGGGCCCCATGGGCTGAAGTGGGAAGGGAACCAGCCCCTAGTGGGCTGGTGTGCCCTATGGGCCTCATACTGCGCCTAGGGTTGGAAACCACAGGGGTGGGGCGCCCACCGACTTGGGGCAAGTTCCCCCCCTTGGCCGCCGCCCCCCTTTGAGATTGGATCTCTAGGGGGCCGGCGCCCCCAGGGCCCCTATATAAAGAGGGGGGAGGGAGGGCTGCGCACCCAAGCCCCTGGCGCCTCCCTCTCCCCCCGTAACACCTCTCCCTCTCGCTGAGCTTCGCGAAGCCCTGCCGAGATCCCCGCTGCTTCCACCACCACGCCGTCGTGTTGCTGGATCTCCATCAACCTCTCCTCCCCTTTTGCTGGATCAAGAAGGAGGAGACGTCTCTCCCAACCGTACGTGTGTTGAACGCAGAGGTGCCGTCTGTTCGGCGCTAGGATCTTCGGTGATTTGGATCACGACGAGTACGACTCCATCAACCCCGTTCTCTTGAACGCTTCCGCTCGCGATCTACAAGGGTATGTAGATGCACTCCTCTCTCTCGTTGCTAGATGACTCCATAGATTGATCTTGGTGATGCGTAGAAATTTTTTATTTTCTGCAACGATCCCCAACAGATGACATATTGTTGAGTGGAAATAATACATAATTTCTGGATAGCATAAAAGGATACTTGAATAAGATTTTTTCTATGGAAGACCTCGGCGAAGCTGCTTATATATTGGGCATCAAGATCTATAGAGATAGATCAAGACGCTTAATTGGACTTTCACAAAGCACATACCTTGACAAAGTTTTGAAGAAGTTCAAAATGGACCAGTCAAAGAAAGGGTTCTTGCCTGTGTTACAAGGTGTGAAGTTGAGTCAGACTCAATGCCCAACCACTGCAGAAGATATAGAGTGAAAGTCATTCCTTATGCCTCAGCCTAGGTTCTATCATGTATGTAGTGTTGTGCACCAGACCTGATGTGTGCCTTGCTATAAGTTTAGCAGGGAGGTACAAAAGTAATCCATGAGTGGATCACTGGACATCGGTCAAGAACATCCTAAGATACCTGAAAAGGACTAAGGATATGTTTGTCATTTATGGAGGTGACAAAGAGCTTGTCGTAAATGGTTATGTCGATGCAAGCTTTGACACTGATCCGAATGACTCTAAGTCACAAACCGGCTGTCAGTTGGTGCAGTTCCAAGCAAAGCGTCATGGCGGGATCTACGTGTGAAGCGGAGTACATAGCTGCTTCGGAAGCAGCAAATGAGGGAGTCTGGATGAAGGAGTTCATATCCGATCTAGGTGTGATACCTAGTGCATCGGGTCCAATGAAAATCTTTTGTGACAATACTGGAGCAATTGCCTTGGCAAAAGAATCCAGATTTAACAAGAGAACCAAACACATCAAGAGACGCTTCAATTCCATCCACGATCAAGTCAAGGAGGGAGACATAGAGATTTACAAAATACATACGCATCTGAATGTTGCAGACCCGTTGATTAAGCCTCTTCAACGAGCAAAACATGATCAGCACCAAGACTCCATAGGTGTTAGAATCATTACTATGTAATCTAGATTATTGACTCTAGTGCAAGTGGGAGACTGAAGGAAATATGCCCTAGAGGCAATAATAAAGTTGTTATTTATATTTCCTTATATCATGATAAATGTTTATTATTCATGCTAGAATTGTATTAACCGGAAACTTGGTACATGTGTGAACACATAGACAAACAGAGTGTCCCTAGTATGCCTCTACTTGACTAGCTCGTTAATCAAAGATGGTTAAGTTTCCTGACCATAGACATGTGTTGTTATTTGATGAATAGGATCACATCATTAGAGAATGATGTGATGGACAAGACCCATCCGTTAGCTTAGCATAATGATCGTTAAGTTTTATTGCTATTCCTTTCTTCATGACTTATACATGTTCCTATGACTATTAGATTATGCAACTCCCGAATACCGGAGGAACACTTTGTGTGCTATCAAACGTCACAACGTAACTGGGTGATTATAAAGATGCTCTACAGGTGTCTCCGAAGGTGTTTGTTGGCTTGGCATATATCGAGATTAGTATTTGTCACTCTGTGTATCGGAGAGGTATCTTTGGGCCCTCTCGGTAATGCACATCACTATAAGCCTTGCAAGCAATGTGACTAATGAGTTAGTTGTGGAATAATGCATTACGGAATGAGTAAAGAGACTTTTTGGTAACGAGATTGAACTAGGTATGATGATACCGACGACCGAACCTCGGGCAAGTAACATACCGATGGCAAAGGCAATGATGTATGTTGTTATGCGGTTTGAACGATAAAGATATTCATAGAATATGTGGGAGCCAATATGAGCATCCAGGTGTCGCTATTGGTTATTGACCGGAGATGTGTCTCAGTCATGTCTACATAGTTCTCGAACCCGTAGGGTCCGCACGCTTAACGTCCAATGACGATTTGTATTATGAGTTATGTGTTTTGGTGACCGAAGTTTGTTCGGAGTCCCGTATGAGATCACGGACATGACGAGGAGTCTCAAAATGGCCGAGAGGTAAAGATTGATATATTGGAAGGTTATATACGGACACAGGAATGGTTCCAATAAGGTTCGGGGATTTTTTGGAGTACTGGGAGGGTACCAGAACCCCCCGGGAAAGTTAATGGGCCTATTGGGCAATAGTGGAGAAGAGGAGGCAGGCTATGGGAGGTGGCGCGCGCCCCCCTTGCCCAATCCGAATTGGATAAGGGGAGGGGACGCGGCCCCCCTCTTTCCTTCTCCTTCTCCCTCCTTTCCCCTTTCCCCCTCTCCGTTGGAAGGAAGGGGGGGGCGAATCCTACTAGGAACGGACCTAGTAGGACTCCCCCCTCTTGGCGTGCCCCCCCTGGGCCAACCTCCTCCTACCGCTCCTTTATATATGTGGGCAGGGGGGCACCCCGAAGGACAACCGTTGTTTCTTAGCCATGTGAGGTGCCCCCCTCCACAGTTTACCACCTCCGTCATATTGTCGCAGGCGAAGCCCTGCGCAGATCACATCACGAACACTGTCGCCACACCGTCGCGCTGACGAAACTCTCCCTCAATCCTCTACCGGATCAAGAGCTCGAGGTACGTCATCGAGCTGAACGTGTGCTGAGCACGGAGGTGCGGCACGTTCGGTGCTTGGGTCGGTTGGATCGTGAAGACGTTCGACTACATCCACCGTGTTAACTAAACGCTTCCGATTTTGGTCTACGAGGGTACGTGGACACACTCTCCCCCTCTAGTTTCTATGCATCTCCTAGATAGATCTTGCGTGATCGTAGGAATTTTTTTGAAATTGCATGCTATGTTCCCCAATAGAACACACAAGTCTCCAATACTTGTACCCACACAAGCAAACAAATACTTGCACCCAACACGATAAAGGGGTTGTCAATCCCTTCACGGTTACTTGCAAGGATGAGATATGATAGAGATGGATATAAAAGATAAGTAAAAGTGAACACAAAATAAAAGATAGACCCAGGAGCCATAGTTTTCACTAGAGGCTTCTCTCTTGAAAGAAAGCATACGGTGGGTAAACACATTACTGTTGAGCAATTGATAGAAAAGCGCATAGTTATGAAGATATCCAAGGCAATGATCATGTATATAGGCTTCAGGTCTGAGACAAGTAGACCGACTCTGGCCTGCATCTACTACTATTACTCCACACAACGACCGCTATCCAACATGCATCTAGTGTATTAAGTTAACAAAAACGGAGTAACACCTTAAGCAAGATGACATGATGTAGACGGATAGATCCAATCAATATGAACAAACCCCATCCTTTTATCCTTAATGGCAACAATACAAATACGTGTCATGTCCTCTTTTGTCACTTGGATTGAGCACCGCAAGATTGAACCCATTACAAAGCACCTCTTCTATTGCAAGAAAAATCAATCTAGTTGGCCAAACCAAATCAATAGATCGGAGAGAAATACAAAGCTATATAAATCATGCATAAAAGAGTTCAGAGAAGACTCAAATAATATTCATAGATAATCTGATCATAAACCCACAATTCATCGGATCTCAACAAACATACTGCAAAATAAGATTACATCAAATAGATCTCCAAGAACATCAAGGAGAACATTGTATTAAAGATCAAAGAGAGAGAAGAAGCCATCTAGCTACTAGCTATGGACCCGTAGGTCTATTGTAAACTACTCACACACCATCGAAAGGGCAACAAGGTTGGCGTAGAGGACCTGCGTGACCGAATCCCCCTCAGGCAGAGTACCCGAAAAGGTCCCCAGATGGGATCTTGCAAAGACAGAAACTTGTGGCGGTGGAAAATTATTTTTGGTGTGCCCTATGGTCTATAGGGAATATTTGAGATTTTATAGAAGAAAAAATAGGGCTAGAGGAGCCATGGGGGCCCGACAAGCTTGGGGGCGCGCCCTCTGAGCTTGTAGTCGCCTCGTGGCCCTTCTGGCCTCCTTCCAAAGCTTCCAAGGGGTCTTGTGGTCCATGAAAAATCGTCAAAAAGTTTCGTTCCATTTGGACTCCGTTTAGTATTGATTTTCTGTAAATACAAAAGCAAGGAAAAAACAACAATTGGCACTGGGCACTAGGTTAATAAGTTAGTCCTAAAGAATTATATAAAATAGCATAATAATGCATATAAACCATCCAAGATTGATAATATAATAGCATGGAACAATAAAAAATTATAGATATGTTGGTGACGTATTTGTTGGGAAATGTAGCATGCAATTTCAAAAAAATTCCTACGCTCACGCAAGATCTATCTAGGAGATGCATAGCAACGAGAGGGGGAGTGTGTGTCTATGTACCCTCGTAGACCGAAAGCGGAAGCGTTTGACAACGCGGTTGATGTAGTTGAACTTCTTATCGTTCCGACTGATCAAGTACCGAACGCACAACACCTCCGAGTTCTGCACATATTCAGCTCGATGACGTCCCTCGAACTCTTGATCCAACAAAGTGTCGAGGAAGTAGATGAGTTCCATCAGCACGATGGCATGGTGCGGTGATGGTGAAGTGATCCGCGCAAGGCTTCGCCTAAGCACCATGAGAATATGACCGAGGGTGTAATCTGTGGAGGGGAGCGCCGCACACGGCTAACAAGTGTTGTTGTGGGTTCCAGCGGTGCCCCCCCTATCGGTGTCAAAACCGGCGGATCTCGGGTAGGGGGTCCCAAACTGTGCGTCTAGGCGGATGGTAACAGGAGACGAGGGACACGATGTTTTTACCCAGGTTCGGGCCCTCTCGATGGAGGTAAAACCCTACGTCCTGCTTGATTAATATTGATGATATGGCTAGTACAAGAGTAGATCTACCACGAGATCAAGGAGGCTAAACCCTAGAAGCTAGCCTATGGTATGATTGTTGAGATGTATGTTGTCCTACGGACTAAAGCCCTCCGGTTTATATAAACACCGGAGGAGGCTAGGGTTACAGTCGGTTACAATGGTAGGAGATCTACATATCCGTATTGCCAAGCTTGCCTTCCACGCCAAGGAAAGTACCATCCGGACACGAGCCGAGTCTTCAATCTTGTATCTTCGTAGTCTTGGAGTCCGGCGGATATTGATAGTCCGCTGTCCGGACACCCCTAGTCGAGGACTCCTCGGTAGCCCTGAACCGGTCTTCAATGATGATAAGTCCGGCGTGCATAATGTTCGGCATTGCAAGGCGGGTTCCTCCCTTGAATAATCCAGAGAAGATAATGAACACCAGGATAGTGTCCGGCTCTGCAAAAATAATTTCCACATTCCACTGTAGAGAGAATAAAATTTACACTAGCTCAATCTGCTGACGTATTATGCGGCGTGACATCACACCGTAACCAAGCCTTTGTTTTGTATCGTTTTTTACTATACCACCTGCACGTTTAGCAAAGCGGTTTCCTTGGCACGTCTTGTCGAAGCAGAGATCGTGTTCCCCTTATTCCGGGATCCTCATCAATACATGTGTGGGTAACCCAACCGTTCCCGTCGCCACGCCTCCTCTATCGAAGGGGAATCTCAAACGGTCACGGAGACGGCCCTTGGTATTTATTCCCCTTTATAAGAGGACCAAGGCTCACCCTTGTTCTTCAATCTCGCATCGAATCTTTTCCCCGCTCCCAGTTCCAACACCCAGAGCCTCAGATTGGCGCTTGGATCCTCAATCATGTCCGGCTCCGACCTCCAGGGCCGGTGGATGCCCTCCTCCGTCACGGAGGAGGACATATTGAAGTTGCGTGAGGCCAAGTACCTGGCCTACGAGGTTTCGCACAGGTTGCCTGCCCAAGGGCAGGCTGTGCTAGCCCCCGAGCCTGGTGAATACGTCGTTTTCGTATCCCACCTCCACCGGGGTTTAGGCTTCCCGACGGATCCCTTCGTGAGAGGGCTCTTGTTCTACTACGGGCTGGACTTTCACGACTTGGCTCTGGAGTCTATCCTCCATATCTCCGCATTCATTATCGTCTGCGAAGCCTTCCTCCGCGTCATCCCCCACTTCGGCCTATGGGTGAAGACCTTCAAGGTGGAGCCGAAGATGGTCGGGGCGTCAGCGAGTCTTGTGGCGACCATAAGCAAGAAGGTCGATGCCCGTGGCACGAGGTTCCTTCCAAGAGGAACCCGGACTGTGGCAGCAGGAGTGGTTCTACATCACCGCCCCAAGGGGCAGCAGGCAAAAGCCGCCGCCCTCATTCCGCCCGGGTCCTCCATGCCAATTGATGTCGTGGGTCAACCAAGGGCTCAACTGGGGGCCGTCCGAAGACGTGCCCTCACTGCAGGGCAATTCGAGATCTCCAAGCGAGGAGATCGACTGATCAAGGTGATGCAGGTTATCTTGATCGAGGCATCTTACGCCTCGCAAACGCCGTCCTCTCCGTCTATGGGAATTCAACCCGGAGGGACCTCGGATTCTCCAACACTTCATGGGTGCGACACCCATGGAGATGTACTAAGTTGTTCTTTGGACCGCGGTGGCGTGTCGGATTTAGCCGAGGATGCAGGCCTAAGCGCGATCGCCGGTACTCGAGTAAGTAGCTCGAGTCCGGACATTACATTTACGTGCCTTTCTAGAGTTCGCATCGACCCTTTGTTCTTTACTGAGGAATGGGTGGCGCGATCAAGGCTGATAAGGTGTCGGCCCCCCTCGAGAGACCATGACTTGGAGCCCGTCTGGTCGAATGTTGGAGGTTGCCCCACGAGAAGGGGCGGCGGGGAAAATAGAGGAGCTAGTATTTCGCCCAAAGGCGATCAAGAAGAGAAACAAGAACCCTCCTTGAGGGGAGAAAAGGACCGCCTCCGAAGATCCGGAGGCCAAAGCCCCTAAGCGTGGGAAGAGATCTTCCCCGGGGGGTCCGGCGCCCGGAAAGGATCCGGACGCACAATCATCACCAAAGGATCGGCCCTCCAGTGAGCCGTGAGTATGAAAGAGGGAATTAATTAGTAAGGAAGTACCTTCATTTGTGCTTCTATAGCTAACCGAAATATTTATATTGCAGTTCGGATCTGCAGCCTTCTCAGATGAGTTCATCTTTGGGGGACCTTCTTCCGGAGATGATGGAGAGCGATACACCTCCATCTGCAGCGCCGCCAGATGAGGCAGGCGAACCCGAAGTGTCATCACGGAGGGTATCCCCAAGTCCGGAGGGGCCAGAGTGTTCGGCACCTACTAGTGTCCGGCCGGGAGAACTGAAGAATCTGCTTGAGAGGGCGTCCATCTCAAAAGATCACCGTGCGTTAATGCGTATGGTGATTGGAAGGATTTCGTCCGCCGAGAGCGGATTGCGTAATGCCGCCATGAGTTTGTGGGCGGGATTTGAGGTATGCAAAAATGACGCTTCCTTTTGTCTTTTAACAGTTTTGCACATAAAATGCATACTGTATAGATAGTAGCCCCGAGACTTGGTAGGTTGTCGGAAGCGACGCGCGTCGAGGATCGAAATCTCGAAATCTCATGTAATGAATACCGCCGTCCTTATGCAGGTGGTGGATAGTCCGAGGGCCAGCCGGACTAATGAGTTTGCCGAATTAAGTCGGCAACTTGACATGGCGGATGCTGATATCGCACTTGTCAACTAGCGACTTGACGAGTCGCAAGGTAAATGAATTCTCCGCAGTTGCTTTATTTAAGGGGGTCGAAGCCCTCCTCTGATAAATTGTATGCTGTTGTACAAACGGTGCTGCTGCTGTGGAGAGCCTTCGGGCCGAACTTGCTCGAGTTAAGGAGCAAGCCCGAAGGAGTGACGCGGCTGCCTCGACGGCGGCCGAAGAGTTGAAAGCCGAAAAGGCTGCGCACTGCCTAAGCAGGGCGGAGGTGGCCGAATTGGCCGCTATGAGGCTCTTGAAAAGGAGCGCTTATCGGAGCGGGAAGACCTGAAGAAGGCCACCGCCGAAGCCAAGGATGCCCGCTCTGCAATGCGGGCTATGAAGGAGGAACTACGCCAGGCCGGAGAGATCGTGGCTGGCAAGCCTATTCTGCTGCGTCGCCGGTTTATGGATGCAAAGTATGCTCAATTTGAGCGGCTGTGGAGTCTGGAGGATCCGTATATGGACTTACCTACAAGTGCGGCTGATGCCATTAAGCACTTCCGGAGCCAGGGGGATCACGAGACGGAAGAGCTGTATTGGTCTCAATTCCACAGTCCGGATCGCTCCCTTCCGCTGACGGACCGGTTGGCCGAATGGGCCGAGCTAAATAGATTGTCCGGACTTGCCATGATCGACATCGTGGCCCATGTCCGGCGAGAGGTCCAAGGCGACGAGCTACTTGACTTCTGCAGCAATTCCTTGGAGCGGTGCCGCATATAAAGGACATGAAGCGGTCGGCCTGCATCAAGGGCGCGCGGATGGCTCTTGCCCGTGTGAAGGTGCATTGTCCGGAGATGGATGCCACCGCTGTTGCCGCCCAGGGTTCGGATGAAAGCCAGCTCCCTGTCAAGCACTACTTCGGGGAAGTTATGCATGGCGCTCGTATAATAGAGTCGCAGTGCTCGAAAAACATCATGTTCAAATGAACGTATTAGCTTGTAAATCAATGATTATGTTATAACTGCTTTTTATACTTGTGCGTCCCAAGTAATAAAACTTCTCCTGTGCGGCCGTTTACATATACTTTTGTATAACTTGAAAGATTGCAGTCTTCGGCTTCAGCCCCCACGCACAGGGTGCAGGGGTATTTGCAAAAATAGCACGTTTTCACACTTAATCCGACATCTCGGTCCTGTTTAAGGAGGTGGTAGTGTAGCGAACTAGGCAATCCGGACTATAATGCTTTATCACTTTCACTTAGCCAGTGGAGCTCGAGGGTGGGGCTACGATATAGCCCCTGGTGGCACCGCACATCTCCGGATTCGGGTGCGTATGTGCTGACCGAAACGGCCCTTCGTCAAAGCGGGAATTCTAAACATTCCGATAGTCGATCGAGTGGTTGACGGACTCTCGCTGTATCATGATGATTAGTTTTCGGCTTTCTCTCTTGAGGTGCTCGCCAAATTAACTGGGGCACAATCGCAGTAGTTCTCCTGGTGCCGCGTTAGCCGATGATACGGAACGTAAGGCAGCAAAACACAGGAGCCGAGCAAACCTCCGGTGCCCCTCTTCTGGTATATAAGTCATTTTTACCTAGAAAAATAGGGAGAGGACTTTCGGGACGAAGCGCCGCCGTATCGAGGCGGAACTTGGGTAGGAGCACTTTTGCCCTCCGGCAGAGCGATTTAGCCGGGGAACTTCCCTCCCGGAGGGGGAAATCTCGTCATCATCATCACCAACAACTCTCCCATCTTGGGGAGGGCAATCTCCATCAACATCTTCAACAACACCATCTCCTCTCAAACCCTAGTTCATTTCGTGTGTTCAATCTTTGTATCAAAACTATAGATTGGTACTTGTGGGTGACTAGTAGTATTGATTACATCTTGTAGTTGTTTACTATATGGTTTATTTGGTGGAAGATTATATGTTCAGGTCCATTATACTATTTAATACCCCTCTAATCTTGAGCATGATTATCAATTCTGAGTAGTTACCTTTGTTCTTGAGGTCACGGGAGAAATCTTGTTGCAAGGAATCATGTGAACTTGATATGTGTTCGATATTTTGATAGTGTGTATGTTGTGATTCCCTTAGTGGTGTCATGTGAACGTAGACTACATGACAGTTCACCATATTTGGGCCCAAGGGAATGCATTGTGGGGTAGCCATTAGATGATGGGTTGCAAGAGTGACATAAGCTTAAACCCTAGTTTATGTGCTATTCCGTAAGGGACCGATTGGATCCAAAAGTTTAATGCCATGGTTAGAATTTATTCTTAATACTTTTCTCGTAGTTGCGGATGCTTGCGAGGGGGTTAATCCTAAGTAGGAGGATTGTTCAAGTAAGAACAACACCTAAGCACCAATCCACCCACATATCAAATTATCAAAGTAGCAAAAACAAATCAAATCAACATGATGAAGGTGACTAGATGAAATCCCCGTGTACCCTCAAGAACGCTTTGCTTATCATAAGAGACCGTTTTGGCCTGTCCTTTGCCTCAAAAGGATTGGGCTACCATGCTGCACTTTTTCTACTATTACCGTTACTTGCTCGTTACAAATTATCTTGCTATCAAACTACTCGTTACTTATAATTTCAGTGCTTGCAGAGAATACCTTGCCGAAAACCACTTGTCATTTCCTTCTGCTCCTCGTTGGGTTCGACACTCTTACTTATCGAAAGGACTACAATTTATCCCATATACTTTTGAGTCATCAAGGCTCTTTTTTGGCGCCATTGCCGGGGAGTGAAGCGCTCTTGGTAAGTGGAAATTGGTAAGGAAATATTATTATTATGTGCTGAAATTTACTGTCACTTGTTACTATGGAAAACAATCCTTTCAGGGGTTTGTTCGGGGTATCTTCACCTCGACCGGAAACACAATTAATCACCCTCAACCTACTGCACCAACTGAAAATATTGGTTATGAAATTCCTTCGGGTATGATAGAACAACTGCTAGCTAATCCTTATGCAGGAGATGGAACCGAACATCTCTATATGCACTTGATATATGTGGAAGAAATTTGTGGATTAATTAAGCTTGCAGGTTTACCTGGAGATGAAGCTAAGAATAAGGTTTTCCCTTTATCTTTGAAGGGAAAAGCATTGGCATGGTATAGGCTACACGCTGATATTGGATCTTGGAATTGGAATCGATTGAAATTGGAGTTTCAATAAAAAAAAATTATCCTATGCATCTAGTTCATCGTGATCGGAATTACATATATAATTTTTGGCCTCATAAAAGAGAAAGTATCGCTCTAGCTTGGGGGAGTCTTAAGTCAATGTTATATTCATGCCCCAATCATGAGATCTAAAGAGAAATTATCATTCAAAATTTTTATGCTCGGCTTTCTCATGATGATTGATCCATGCTCGATACTTCTTGTACTGGTTACTTTATGAAGAAGACTATTGAATTCCGGTAGGAATTTTTAGAAATAATTAAATGCAACTCTGAAGATTGGGAACTCAACAAAGGTAAAGAGTTAGGTATTAAGATTAAGTAAAATCATTTGCTACTAAATATGGACTTTTATGAATACCGATGCTTTTCAAAAGTTTAGCACTAAATATGGACTTGACTCTGAGATAGTAGCTTCCTTTTGTGAATCATTTGCTACTCATGTTGATCTCCCTAAGGAGAAGTGGTTTAAATATCAACCACCTATTAAAGAAGAAATTAAGGAGTCGGTAATAGCTAAAGATGGAACTATTATCTATAATGTTGATCCAGTTGTACCTACTGCTTATATTGAAAACCCACCTTTCCCTGTTAGGATAAAGGAACATGCTAAAGTTTCAACTGTGGTCAATAAAAGTTATATTAGAACACCTAAACTAGCTGAACAAATTAAGGTAAAACCTAGTGTTGCTATGGTTAAAGATCTCTTGGTTGAAAATATAGATGGGCATGTTATTTACTTTTGTGATGAAGCTGCTAGAATTGCCAAACCTGATGAAAAAGATAAACATAGACCCATTATTGGCATGCCTGTTGTCTCAGTTAAGATAGGAGATCACTATTATCATGGCTTACGTTACATAGGTGCTAGCGTGAGTGCTATTCCTTTTACCTTATATCAACAAATTATGAATGAGATAGCACCCGCTGAAATAGAAGACATAGATGTTACTATTAAACTTGCTAATAGAGACACCATCACACCACTTGGGATTGTTAGAGATGTTGAAGTCTTGTGTGGGAAAATAAAATATCCTACTGATTTTCTTGTTCTTGGTTCCCCACAAGATGACTTTTGTCCCATTATCTTTGGTAGACCTTACTTGAACACCGTTAATGCTAAAATAGATTTTGAGAAACAAACTGTCGGTGTCAGTTTTGGTGATGAGTCTCATGAGTTTAATTTTTCTAAGTTTAGTAGAAAGCATCATAAGAAAAATTACCAAGTAAGGATGAAATAATTGGTCTTGCTTCTATTGCCGTGCCTCCTACCGATCCACTAGAACAATATTTGCTGGACCATCAGAATAATATGCATATGCATGAAATAAATGAAATAGATAAGGTTTTGTTTGAACAACGTCCTCTTCTTAAACACAATTTGCCTACTGAAACTCTGGGAGGCCCTCCTCCACCTAAAGGTGATCCTGTGTTTGAATTAAAAAAATTGCCAAACACTTTGAAATATTCTTATCTTGATGAGAAGAACATACATCCTGTTATTATTAGTATGAACCTTTCAGAACATGAAGAAGAAAGATTATTAAAGGTTCTGAAGAAGCACCGAGCTGCTATTGGATATAATATTGATGATTTAAAGGGCATTAGTCCCACTCTCTGTTAGCACAAAATTAATATGGAGCCTGATGCTAAACCCATTGTTGATCACCAACGATGTTTAAATCCTATAATGAAAGAAGTGGTAAGAACTGAAATATTGAATCTTCTGAAGCAGGTATAATCTATCCTATAGCTGATAGTAGATGGGTAAGTCCTGTTCATTGTGTCCCTAAGAAGGGAGGTATTACTGTTGTTCCTAATGATAAGAATGAACTTATTCCACAAAGAATTGTCACTGGCTATGAAATGGTAATTGATTTTAGAAAATTAAATAAAGCTACTAGGAAAGATCATTACTCTCTGCCTTTTATTGATCAAATGCTAGAAAGACTATCAAAGCACACACATTTTTGTTTCCTTGATGGATATTCTGTTTTTTCTCGAATACCTGTCTCACAACCTGATCAAGAGAAAACCACCTTTACTTGTCCTTTTGGAACTTATGCTTATAGACGTATGCCTTTTGGTTTATGTAATGCACCTGCTACCTTTCAAAGATGTATGACTGCTATATTCTCTGACTTTTGTGAAACGATTGTTGAGGTTTTCATGGATGTTTCTTCCGTTTACGGAACTTCTTTTGATGATTGCTTAAGCAACCTTGATCGAGTTTTGTAGAGATGCGAGCAAACTAATCTTGTCCTGAATTGGGAGAAGTGCCACTTTATCGTTTATGAAGGTATTGTCTTGGGACATAAAATGTTTGAACGGGGTATTGAGGTGGATAAAGCTAAAATTTATGCAATTGAGAAAATGCCATGTCCTGAAGATATCAAAGGTATTCGTAGTTTCCTTGTCATGCTAGTTTCTATAGGAGGTTTATTAAAGACTTCTCTAAAATTTCTAGGCCTTATACAAATCTTTTACAAAAGGATGTTCCATTTATTTTTGATGATGATTGTGTAGAAGCCTTTGAAACACTTAAGAAAGCCTCAATTTCTGCATCCATTGTTCAACCACCTGATTGGAACTTACCTTTTGAAATTATGTATGATGCTCGTGATTATGCTGTTGGTGCTGTTCTAGGACAAAGAGTTGATAAGAAATTAAATGTTATTCATTGCGCTAGTAAAACTCTAGACAATGCTCAACAAAATTATGCTACTACGGAAAAAAAATCTTAGCAGTGGTGTTTGCCTGTGATAAATTTAGATCTTACACTGTTGATTCTAAAGTAATTATTCACATCGACCATGCTGCTATAAAATATCTTATGGAAAAGAAAGATGCTAAACCTAGACTTATTAGATGGGTTCTCTTGTTGCAAGAATTTGACTCACATATCATTGATAGAAAGGGAGCTGAGAACCCCGTGGCTAATAACTTGTCTAGGCTAGAAAATATTCTTGATGACACACACCCTGATAATGAAAGTTTTCCTGATGAACAATTATCTGCAATAAATGTTTCTGATAACACTCCTTGGTATGCTAATTATGCTAATTGCATTGTTGCTAAATATATACCACCTAGCTTCACATACCAACAAAAGAAAACATTCTTCTATGATTTAAGAAATTACTTTTGGGATGACCCACATCTTTATAAAGGAGTTGATGGTATTATTACACATTGTGTACCTGAGCATGAACATGGACAAATCCTATGGAAGTGTCACTCTGAAGCTTATGGAGGGCATCATGCGGGAGATAGAACCGCTCACAAGGTACTGCAATCTAGTTCTTATTGTCCTACTCTCTTCAAGAATGCCCGTAAGTTTGTTTGATCTTATGATGAATGCCAAAGAATCGGTAATATTGGTAAGCGTCAAGAAATGCCTATGAATTATTCTCTTGCTGTTGAACCATTAGTTGTTTGGGGATTTGATTTTATGGGACCTTTTCCTTCCTCTTGTGGCTATACACATATTTTGGTTGCTGTTGATTATGTTACTAAGTGGGTAGAAGCTATTCCAACTAGTAGTGTGCTACGTCTTGAGCTTGCGTTGGTTTTCCTCGAAGAGGAGAGGGTGATGCAGCAAAGTGTAGCTTAAGTATTTCCCTCAGTTTTGAGAACCAAGGTATCAATCCAGTAGGAGGCTCCTCAATAGTCCCACGCACCTATATATTTTTGGTATTATAATATAGATGCAAAAGTACAGAAGCAAATAAAGTAGATTGAAAGCAAATATGATAAGAGATAGACCCGGGGGCCATAGGTTTCACTAGAGGCTTCTCTCAAGATAGCATAAGTATTACGGTTGGTGAACAAATTACTGTCGAGCAATTGATAGAAAAGCGCATAGTTATGAGATTATCTAGGCATGATCATGTATATAGGCATCACGTCGGAATAACAAGTAGACCGACTCCTGCCTGCATCTACTACTATTACTCCACACATCGACCGCTATCCAGCATGCATCTAGAGTATTAAGTTCATAAGAACAGAGTAACACATTAAGCAAGAAGACATGATGTAGAGGGATAAACACATGCAATATGATATAAACCCCATCTTGTTATCCTCGATGGCAACAATACAAATACATGTCTTGCAACCCTTTCTGTCACTGGGTAAGAACACCGCAAGATTGAACCCAAAGCTAAGCACTTCTCCCATGGCAAGAAAGGCCAATCTAGTAGGCCAAACCAAACTGATAATTCGAAGAGACTTGCAAAGATAACTCAATCATACATAAAAGAATTCAGAGAAGATTCAAATATTATTCATAGATAAACTTGATCATAAACCCACAATTCATCGGATCTCGACAAACACACCGTAAAAAGAGTTTACATCGAATAGATCTCCACAAGAGAGGGGGAGAACATTGTATTGAGATCCAAAAAGAGACAAGAAGCCATCTAGCTAATAACTATGGACCCGTAGGTCTGTGGTAAACTACTCACAACTCATCGAAGGGGCAAGGATGTTGATGTAGAGGCCCTCCATGGTTGATTCCCCCTCCGACAGAGTGTCGGCGAAGGCTCCAAGATGGGATCTCGCGGATACAGAAGGTTACGACGGTGGAAATTGTGTTTCGTGGTGCTCCTAGATGTTTTCAGGGTACGTAGGTATATATAGGAGGAAGAAGTACGTCGGTGGCCACCCGAGGGGCCCAAGAGACAGGGGCGCGCCCTACAGGGGGGCCCTATCTCGTGGGGCCCTCGGGAGCTTCTTGACTTGCACTCCAAGCTCTCCGGATCACGTTTGTTCCAAAAATCACGCTCCCGAAGGTTTCATTCCGTTTGGACATCGTTTGATATTCCTTTTCTTCAAAATACTGAAATAGGCAAAAAAAAACAGCAATATGGGTTGGGCCTCCGGTTAGTAGGTTAGTCCCAAAAATGATATAAATGTGTAAAATAAAGCCCATAAACATCTAAAAGGGGTAATATAATAGCATGGAACAATAAAAAAATTATAGATACGTTGGAGACGTATCAAGCATCCCCAAGCTTAATTCCTGCTCGTCCTCGAGTAGGTAAATGATAAAAAAGAAGTTTTTGATGTGGAATGCTACCTAGCATATTTCTCAATGTAATTTTCTTTATTGTGGCATGAATGCTCAGACCCAAATGAATACAAAATAAAAGTTCATATCGACATAAGAAATAGTAATACTTCAAGCATACTAATCAAAGTAATCATGTCTTCTCAAAATAACATGGCTAAAGAAAGTTATCCCTACAAAATCATATAGTCTGGCTATGCTCTATCTTCATCACACAAAGTATTTAATCATGCACAATCCCGATGACAAGCTAAGCAATTGTTTCATACTTTAATAATCTCAACCTTTTTCAACTTTCACGCAATACATGAGCGTGAGCCATGGACATAGCACTATATGTGGAATAGAATGGTGGTTGTGGAGAAGACAAAAAGGAGAAGATAGTCTCACATCAACTAGGCGTATCAACGGGCTATGGAGATACCCATTAATAGATATCAATGTGAGTGAGTAGGGATTTCCATGCAACGGATGCACTAGAGCTATAAATATATGAAAGCTCAATAAAAGAAACTAAGTGGGGTGCATCCAACTTGCTTGCTCATGAAGACCTAGGGCACTTTGAGGAAGCCCATCATTGGAATCTACAAGCCAAGTTCTATAATGAAAAATTCCCACTAGTATATGAAAGTGACAACATATGAGACTCTTTATCATGAAGATCATGGTGCTATTTTGAAGCACAAGTGTGGAAAAAGAGATAGTAGCATTGTCCCTTCTCTCTTTTTCTCTCATTTTATTTTTTCTTTTCTTTTTCTTTTCTTTTTTTCTCTTTTTCTTTTCTTTGGCCTTTTTTTTCTTTTTGGCCTTTCTCTTTTTATTTTCTTTCTCTTTCTCTTTTTTTCTTTTTGTAGTGTCCGAAGTCTCATCCCGACTTGTGGGGGAATCATAGTATTCATCATCCTTTCCTCACTAGGACAATGCTCTAATAATGAAGATCATCACACTTTTATGGATTTACAACTCAAAGCTAGAACAAGATATGACTCTATATGAATGCCTCCGGCGGTGTACCGGGATATGCAATGAATCAAGAGCGACATGTATGAAAATTATGAAGGTGGCCTTGCCACAAATACAATGTCAACTACATGATCATGCAAAAACCAATATGACAAAATTAATGCGTGTCATATGAATGGAACGGTGGAAAGTTGCATGGCAATATATCTTGGAATGGCTATGGAAATGCCATAATGGGTAGGTATGGTGCCTGTTTTGAGGAAGGTAAATTGTGGGTGTATGGTACCGGCGAAAGTTGCACGATACAAGAGAGGCTAGCAATGGTGGAAGGGTGAAAGAGTGCGTATAATCCATGGACTCAACATTAATCAAAAGAACTCATATACTTGTTGCAAAAATTTAGAAGTCATCAAAAACCAAATTACTACGTGCATGCTCCTAGGGGGATAGATTGGTAGGAAAAGACCATCGCTCGTCCCCGACCGCCACTCATAAGGAAGACAATCAATAAATAAAATTGTGCTCCAACTTCATCACAAAGCGGTTCACCATACGTGCATGCTAAGGGAATCACAAACTTCAACACAAGCATTCTTTAAATTCATAATCACCCAACTAGCACGACTTTAATATCACTACCCCCATATCTCAAAACAATTATCAAGCATCAAATTGATCGTAGCATCCAATTCACTTTCTATGATAGTTTTTATTATACCCAACTTGGATGCTCATCATTCTAGGACCAACTTTATGATCATAGTAAATACCATGCTGTTCTAAAAGACTCTCAAAATTATATAAGTGAAGCATGAGAGACTAGCAATTTCTTCAAAATTAAGACACCACCGTGCTCTAAAAGATATAAGTGAAGCACTAGAGCAAAAACTATCAAGCTCAAAAGATATAAGTGAAGCACATAGAGTATTCTAGCAAATTCTAATCAAATAGGCTTCTCACAAAAGGTGTGTACAGCAAGGATGATTGTGGTAAACTAAAAAGCAAAGACTAATATAATACACGACGCTCCAAGCAAAACACATATCATGTGGCGAATAAAAATATAGCTCCAAGTAAAGTTACCAATGAACGAAGATGAAAGAGGGGATGCCTTCCCGGGGCATCCCCAAGCTTAGGCTTTTGGCTATCCTTTAATATCTTGGGGTGCCATGGGCATCCCCAAGCTTAGGCTCTTGCCACTCCTTATTCCATAGTCCATAAAAGCTTTACCCAAAACTTGAAAACTTCACAACACAAAACTCAACAGGAAATCTTATAAGCTCCGTTAGTGAAAGAAAACAAAACCACCACATAAGGTACTGCCATGAACTCATTCTTTATTTATTTTGGTGTTAAACCTACTGTATTCCAACTTCATTATGGTTTATAAACTAATTTACTAGCCATAGATGCATTGAAATAAGCAAACAACACACGAAAAACAGAATCAGTCAAAAACAGAATAGTCTGTAGAAATCTGTAACTAACGCAAACTTCTGGAACTCTAAAAATCCTAAAGAAATAGGAAGTCCTGGAAAATTTGTTTATTGAACAGAAGAAAAAATAATAAACGAAAAAGCACGTTCCTGTGATTTAACAAAATTATATTCATGTGTGCAAAGTTTCTGTTTTTCAGCAGAATCAAATCAACTATCATCGTAGGTTATCCTATAGGTTCTACTTGGCACAAACACTAATTAAAAGATAAAACACATCTAACCAGAAGGTAGATGCAAGATTTATTACTAAACAGGAGCAAAAACAAAAAAACATAAAGAAAATTGGGTTGGCTCCTAACTAGCGCTATCGTTTAACGCCCCTAGCTAGGCATAAAAACAAAGATAGATCTAACGAGTGCCATCTTTGGCACTAAATTCATAAGTAGCACGCATGATAGATTCATAAGGTAATTTGACTTTCTTTCTTGGAAAGTGCTCCATGCCTTTCTTTAATGGATATTGGAATCTAATATTCCCTTCCTTCATTTCAATAATCGCACTGATCATTCTATGGAAAGGTCTACCAAGAATAATAGGGCAAGAAAGATTGCAATCTATATCAAGAACGATAAAATATACGGGCACCAAATTTCTATTTGCAACAATAAGAACATCATTGATCCTTCCCATAGGCTTTTTAATGGTGGAATCCGCAAGGTGCAAATTTAAAGAGCAATCATCAAGATCATGGAAACCTTGAATATCACATAAAGTTTTCGGAATCGTGGAAACACTAGCACCCAAATCACACAAAGCAAAACACTCATAATCTTTAATTCTAATCTTTATAGTAGGTTCCCACTCATCATTAAGTTTTCTAGGTATAGAAACTTCCAAATTAAGTTTTTCATCATAAGATTGCATCAAGGCATCAACAATATGTTTGGTAAAAGCTTTATTTTGACTATAAGCATGAGGAGAATTAACAACGGATTGCAACAAGGAAATACAACCTTTTAAACAGCAATTATCATAATCAAATTCCTTGAAATCTGAGATAGTAGGTTCAATATTATGAGAAGTTGAGGATTCTCCAATCTCACTTTTACCAAATTTAGCATCAAGATCTAAAGACTCCGAATTTTTGGGACGCCTTCTAGTCAAAGTTGATTCACCATCACTCCCATAATCATCAAAATCATATTGCAAAACATAGATCTAATCAGAGATGCATCAATAACTTTAAGATCCTCATCATTATTTTCATGGAAACTAGAAGAACATGCTTTTATAAAGCTTTCTTTTTTAGCACGCAATCTAGCGGTTCTTTGCTTCCACTCGTTAGTGGAAATTCTCATTACTTTGAGAGACTCGTTGATATCACGCTTAGGAGAAGAAGATCCAAGTTTAAGAGAATTAACATCAAGCAAAAGTCTGTCAACGTTCCTAGCCAAATCATCAACTTTGAGCAATTTTTCTTCAAGCAAGGCATTAAAATTCTTTTGAGAAATCATAAATTCTTTCACACTATTCTCAAAATCAGAGGGCATCTTATTAAAATTACCATAAGAATTATTGTAGGAATTTCCATAATTATTAGAGGGATTACTAGGGAACGGTCTAGCATTAAAATTTCCTCTATATGCGTTGTTTCCAAAACTATTCCTACCAACAAAGTTCACATCCATAGATTCATTATTATTCTCAATCAAGGAAGACAAAGGCATATCATTGGGATCAAGAGGAGTATTTTTAGTAGCAAACACCTTCATAAGTTCATCCATCTTTCCACTCAAAACATTAATTTCTTCTATAGCATGCACTTTTTTACTAGAAGATCTTTTGGTATGCCATTGAGAATACTTAGCCATAATATTATCAAGCAATTTTGTAGCATCTCCTAATGTGATTTCCATAAAGGTGCCTCCTGCGGCCGAATCTAAGAGATTTCTAGAAGCAAAGTTCAAACCGGCATAAAATTTTTTGTATGATCATCCATAAATTCAAACCATGAGTAGGGCAATTGCGAAGCATCAATTTCATTCTTTCCCAAGATTGGGCAACATGCTCATGATCAAGTTGTTTAAAATTCATGATATCTTTCCTAAGAGTGATGATCTTAGCGGGAGGAAAATACTTAGAGATAAAAGCATCTTTGCACTTGTTCCAAGAATCAATACTATTTTTAGGCAAAGACGAAAACCAAACTTTAACACGATCTCTAAGTGAAAACAGAAATAACTTTAATTTGGCAATATTGTTATTTGTATCTTTCTTCTTTTGCATATCACACAAATCAACAAAATTGTTTAGATGAGTAGCGGCATCTTCACTAGGAAGGCCGTCAAATTGATCTTTCATAACAAGATTCAGCAAAACGGTATTGATTTCACAAGACACATCAATAGGAGGAGCAATCGGAGTACTAAGGAAATCATTATTATTGGTATTCGAGAAGTCACACAACTTGGTATTATCTTGTGCCATGGCAACAAGTAATCCAACCCACAAGCAAACAGAAAAAGGCAAGCGAAAAGAGAGGAGGAGATTGGGAAAGAGAGGGCGAATAAAACGGCAAGGGTGAACTGGGGGAGAGGAAAACGAGAGGCAAATGGCAAATAATGTAAATGCAAGGGAGATGGGTTTGTGATGGGTACTTGGTATGTCTTGACTTGAGCGAAGACCTCCCCGGCAACGGTGCTAGAAATCCTTCTTGCTACGTCTTGAGCTTGCGTTGGTTTTCCTTGAAGAGGAGAGGGTGATGCAGCAAAATGCAGCGTAAGTATTTCCCTCAGTTTTGAGAACCAAGGTATCAATCCAGTAGGAGGCTCCTCAAAAGTCCCACGCACCTACACAAGCAAACTGAGAACTCGTAACCAACGCAATAAAGGGGTTGTCAATCCCTTCACGGCCACTTGCGGAAGTGAGATCTAATAAAGATAGTATGATAAGATAAATATATTTTTGGTATTTTATAATATAGATGCAAAAAGTAAAGAAGCAAATAAAGTACATCGAAAGCAAATATGATAAGAGATAGACCCGGGGCCATATGTTTCTCTAGAGGCTTCTCTCAAGATAGCATAAGTATTACGGTGGGTGAACAAATTACTGTCGAGCAATTGATAGAAAAGCGCATAGTTATGAGATTATCTAGGCATGATCATGTATATAGGCATCACGTCCATAACAAGTAGACCAACTCCTGCCTGCATCTACTACTATTACTCCACACATCGACCGCTATCCAGCATGCATCTAGAGTATTAAGTTCATAAGAACAGAGTAACGCATTAAGCAAGAAGACATGATGTAGAGGGATAAACACATGCAATATGATATAAACCCCATCTTGTTATCTTTGATGGCAACAATACAAATACATGTCTTGCAACCCTTTCTGTCACTGGGTAAGAACACCGCAAGATTGAACCCAAAACTAAGCACGTCTCCCATGGCAAGAAAGACCAATCTAGTAGGCCAAACCAAATTGACAATTCGAAGAGACTTGCAAAGATAACTCAATCATACATAAAAGAATTCAGAGAAGATTCAAATATTATTCATAGATAAACTTGATCATAAACCCACAATTCATCGGATCTTGACAAACACACCGCAAAAAGAGTTTACATCGAATAGATCTCCACAAGAGAGGGGGAGAACATTGTATTGAGATCCAAAAAGAGAGAGGAAGCCATCTAGCTAATAACTATGGACCCGTAAGGTCTGTGGTAAACTACTCACAACTCATCGGAGGGCAAGGATGTTGATGTAGAGGCCCTCCATGGTTGATTCCCCTCCGCAGAGTCTTGTGAAGGCTCAAGATGGGATCTCGCGGATCTGAAGGTTCTGACGGTGGAAATTGTGTTTCGTGGTGCTGCTGGATGTTTTGAGTGCGTAGGTATATATAGGAGGAAGAAATCGTCGGTGGTCGCTCGAGGGGCTCCAGAAGGCAGGGCGCGCCCTGTGGGCGGCCCCTATCTCGTGGGGCCCTCGGGAGCTTCTTGACTTGCACTCCAAGCTCTCCGGATCACGTTTGTTCCAAAAATCACGCCCCCGAAGGTTTCATTCCGTTTGGACTTCGTTTGATATTCCTTTTCTTCGAAATACTGAAATAGGCAAAAAAGTAGCAATATGGGCTGGGCCTCCGGTTAGTAGGTTAGTCCCAAAAATGATATAAATGTGTAAATAAAGCCCATAAACATCCAAAAGGGGTAATATAATAGCATGGAACAATCAAAGATTATAGATACGTTGGAGACGTATCATAGTGCTGATCACAACACCTCTATTAAAATGCTTAAGGAAGTTATTTTTCCAAGGTTTGGAGTCCCTAGATATTTAATGACTGATGGTGGTTCACATTTTATCCATGGTTCTTTCCGCAAAATGCTTGCTAATATGATATTGACCATAGAATTGCATCACCTTATCATCCTCAGTCTAGTGGTCAAGTTGAACTTAGCAATAGATAAATAAAATTAATTCTACAAAAGACTATCAATAGGTCCCGGAAGAATTGGTCTAAGAAATTAGATGACGCACTTTGGGCCTATAGAACAGCATATAAAAATCCTATGGGTATGTCTCCTTATAAGATGGTTTATGGAAAAGCTTTTCATTTGCCTCTTGAGTTGGAACATAAAGCATATTGGGCAATTAAAGAACTCAACTATGATTTCAAAATTGCCGGTGAAAAGAGGTTATTTGATTTTAGCTCACTAGATGAATGGAGAACCCAAGCTTATGAAAATGCCAAGTTACTTAAAGAAAAGGTTAAAAGATGGCATGATAAAAGAATCCATAAGCGTGAGTTCAAAGTTGGAGAATATGTTCTTTTGTACAACTCTCGTTTTAGATTCTTTGCACGAAAACTCCTCTCCAAATGGGAAGGACCCTATGTTAACGAGGAGATTTATCTATCTAGAGCCATCAAAATAAATAATGCCAAGGGTACTAACCCGAAGGTTGTCAATGGGCAAAGAATAAAACATTATATCTCAGGTACGCCCATTAATGTTGAAAGCAATATTATCCAAACTCTGACACCGGAAGAACACATAAAGGAAACCTTATGGAACACTCCAGAATCGTGAAAAAAATAGGAGGTACACGATACGGTAAGTAAACGGACTCCAAAAAATCCGCAAAAATATTTTTTGTCGTTTTTGGAATATTTATAAAATTAGGAAAATAAGAAACCACCAGGAAGGTCATCCTGGTGGGCACAAGACACCAGGGCGCGTCTGGCGGGTTGTGCCCACCTCGGGTACCTTCCGGACTCCGTTTTTCTTTCGTTTGCTTGTTTACCAAGATAAAAAAATCTTTATATATCCCCGAACCTATTGACCATCGTATCGTAGAGAAGTCTTCAGTTTTCTTTTCTTGCTATTTTCTGACAGATTCATCAGGGCCAGCATTATGTCTTCCTCATCCCCTGACAATAGAGAAGAAGATGCAAGGTTAGTTCAGGAGGATCTAAGGAGGGAGCTGAAGAGGTCGCCATGGAGGAAGATGAAGGAAATCCCCTTGGGGTTTACCCTCCGGCTTCCGAGAGAGGCACACTGGCTGGCATTTCCACTCGTCCTAATCCTCATCAAGCCATGAGAGCATCAAACAATCAAGAGAGCCCCGAAGTGTACGAAGCACTCCCACCAAGGAGGCCTTTACACAAGTTACATCATAACAATTTTCACAATTTGATTCACAATTATGGGTTCGAAAATACTCCTCGTGTGCACATACCGTCCAATTGGGACATCTTGTCCAAGAGAAAGTGATGTAGGAACAAACTCTTGGGGCCCGGAAAATAAGCACATAATGGCTGAAGTGGAGAAAAACACTGAGTTACTTCATTGGGCTCTTCGGGATATTCAAGGCTTAAGGGAGCTACTCATGGTTATATTGGAAAACACTACTACATCGTCACCACCACTTCCATGATCACCACAAGAAAATTGAGTATCAGGTATGGGCACTCCCCTTGGCTTGTGCAAGGCTTGGGGGAGGTGCCCCGGTATCGTATCACCCCCACTATCTTTTGCTTTTACTTATCTTAGTTCGATCCATAATTATCTTTTGCTTTAGATGAATAAAGGTTTAGTTTAATCCTTTCTTTTTGAGAGTTTGCTTAGTGATCTATCCTTGTAATCGTGTGCGAGCTATATAATAAAGTTTAGTTTGAGTTTTGCTTTCTTTACTTTCATGTTTCAAAAAAGAAGAAGAAAGGAAATAAATGAAGAAGATCATATGCTAATCTTATAGTAAGTAATGACATCACATAGTATAAGTAAAAAAATTATTGGATATTTGTCAACATAACATTGGTCAATGATGCAATTCATGAAAGAATTAATAAGGGAAGAGATTCACATGCAAATACACTATCTTGGACATCTTTTGTGATTGTGAGGCCCCATCAAATTATTATATGCCAAAATTGTTGATGTTGGACAAGGAAGACAACGTAATGATTCATGTTTGTTCCTATTCACATAGAAGTTATATTGTCATAGATCCTTTAACATTTGGTGCTTGCCCCCTATCTTTGCTAGCCAAAAATTTCCGCACTAAGTAGAGATACTACTTGTGCATCCAAAAATCTTTAACCCAAATCTATTTTGAGAGTCCACCAAACCTACCTATGGATTGAGTAAGATCCTTCAAGTAAGTTTTCATCGGTGCAATAAGGAAATAAAAATTGCTTCTAAAAAGTGTTAGATCATTTAGTGTAAGAGAAAATTGAGCGTTGTACAAACTTGTGATGGCAAAAAATAAAAGCGATAGACTACATAATAAAGGTTGCTATCATAAGGGGCAATATAACATGACGTTCTTTTGCACTAAGAGGTTGAGCATACAACCAAAATGCGCATGGCAACCTCTGCTTCCCTCTCCGAAGGGCCTATCTTTTACTTTTATGTATTTACTTTTATGCAAAGAGTCAAAGTCTTTCTCTCTATTCCGTTTTATTTTCTCTTTTGGCAAGCATCATGTGGCGAGGAAAGTCTAGGCACATATATCCAGTTGGATGTATGTATCATGAGTTATTATTGTTGACGTCACCCTTGAGGAGAATGCGTTGGGAGGTGAAACTATAAGCCCCTATCTTTCTATGTGTCCAGTTGAAACGTTTTGCTCATGTGTATGCGGTGAGTGTTAGCAATTATAGAAGACTATATGATGGTTGAGTATGTGGACTTGCCAAAAAGGCTCTGATACGTGACCCTTCTTGAAAAGATGATGAATTTTAGTTGCAAGTTGACTGAGAACATAGTTTGTTGGTTCCAATAGAGTTTATGCTACATATTTCGATGTTGTGATGAATTGTTATTCATGAGAAGTCTATGATAAAAGTTCAATGATAAAGTTTTATATTAAAGTTAGTTCTTGTTATAATAGTATACATGATGCTTCATGTCCGTATTTTGTTTTTATCGACACCTCTCTCTCTCTCTAAGCATGTGGACATGTTTTTCGATTTCGATTTTCGCTTGAGGACAAGCGAGCTCTAAGCTTGAGGGAGTTGATACATCCATTTTGCATCATGTTTACCTACTGCTATTTATATTGTTTTTATTAATAATAATGCTTTTGGAGTATTTCTAATGCCATTTCTCTCATAATATGCAAATTACACACAAAGGGGGAGAATATCGGCAATTGGAATTCTGGACTTGAAAAAGCTACGTCAGGCTACCTATTCTACACAACTCCAAATGAGCTGAAACTTATGGGAATTTTTTATAGAATAAATAAGAATTACTGCAGCAAATAACTACCAGAGGGGAGCCACCAGGTGGGCACAACCCACCTGGGCGCGCCAGGGAGCCCAGGCACGCCCTGGTGGGTTGTGCCCTCCTCGGCCCACCTCTGGTGCCCTCTTCTGGTATATAAGTCATTTTGACCTTGAAAAAATAGGGAGAGGACTTTCGGGACGAAGCGCCGCCGTCACGAGGCGGAACTTGGGCAGGAGCACTTTTGCCCTCTAGCAGAGCGATTCCGCCGGGGGAACTTCCCTCCCGGGGGGGGGGATCATCGTCATCATCATCACCAACAACTCTCCCATCTTGGGGGAGGGAAATCTCCATCGACATCTTCAACATCACCATCTCCTCTCAAACCCTAGTTCATCTCGTGTGTTCAATCTTTGTATCAAAACTATAGATTGGTACTTGTGGGTGACAAGTAGTGTTGATTACATCTTGTAGTTGATTACTATATGATTTATTTGGTGGATGGTTATATGTTTAGATCCATTATGCTATCTAATACCCCTCTGATCTTGAGCATGATTATTAATTGTGAGTAGTTACTTTTGTTCTTGAGGTCATAGGAGAAATCTTGTTGCAAGTAATCATGTGAACTTGATATGTATTCGATATATTGACAATATGTATGTTGTGATTCCCTTAGTGGTGTCATGTGAACGTCGACTACATGACACTTCACCATATTTGGGCCTAAGGGAATGAATTGTGGAGTAGTTATTAGATGATGGGTTGCGAGTATGACATAAGCTTATGAAGGAAATATGCCCTAGAGGCAATAATAAAGTTATTATTTATTTCCTTATTTCATGATAAATGTTTATCATTCATGCTAGAATTGTATTAACCGGAAACATGATACATGTGTGAATGCATAGACAAAACAAGATGTCACTAGTATGCCTCTACTAGACTAGCTTGTTAATCAAAGATGGTCATGTTTCGGACCATGAACAAAGAGTTGTTATTTGATTAACAAGGTCACATCATTAGTAGAATGATCGATTGACATGACCCATTCCATTAGCTTAGCACACGATCGTTTAGTATGTTGCTCTGCTTTTATCCATGACTTATACATGTTCTGTAACTATGAGATTATGCAACTCCGTTTACGGAGGAACACTTTGGTGCTACCAAGCGTCGAGCGTAATCGGGTGATTATAAAGGAGTACTACAGTGTCTCCAAAGGCAGATGTTGGGTTGGCGTATTTGAGATTAGGTTTTGTCACTCCGATTGTCGGAGAGGTATCTCTGGGCCCTCTCGGTAATGCACATCATGAAGCCTTGCAAGCACTACAACTAATGAGTTAGTTGTGAGATGATGTATTACGGAACGAGTAAAGAGACTTGCCGTAACGAGATTGAACTAGGTATTGGATACCGACGATCGAATCTCGGGCAAGTAACATACCGATGACAAAGGAACAACGTATGTTGTTATGCGGTCGACCGATAAAGATCTTCGTAGAATATGTAGGAACCAATATGGGCATCCAGGTCCGCTGTTGGTTATTGACCGTGAATAGTTCTAGGTCATGTCTACATTGTTCTCGAACCGTAGGGTCCGCACGCTTAAGGTTTCGATGGCAGTTATTATGAGTTTATGTATTTTGATGTACCGAAGGAGTTGAGTCCGGATGTGATCACGGACATGACGAGGAGTCTCGGAATGGTCGAGACATAAAGATTGATATATTGGAAGCCTATGTTTGGAGTTCGAATGGTTCCGGCGAAAACGGAATTTCTCGAGTACCGGAGGTTACGGAACCCCGAGAGGTAAATGGGCCTCGATGGGCCTTAGTGGAAAGGAGAAGGGCCAGCCCTAGGTGGTGGCGCCTCCCCCTCCCTAGTCCTACTAGGACTAGGAGAAGGGCCGCCCCTCTCTCTCTTTCCCCCCCAGGAATCCTAGTCCAACTAGGATTGGGGGAATCCTACTCCCGGAGGGAGTAGGACTCCTGGCGCGCCTCCCTTGGCCGCCGCCCCTCCTCCTTGCTCCTTTATATCTGAGGGCAGGGGGCACCCTAGGACGCACAAGTTGATCTTTAGATCGTTCCTTAGCCGTGTCGGTGCCCCCTCCACCATATTCCACCTCGGTTATACCGTCATGAAGCTTAAGCGAAGCCTGCGCGGTGAAACATCAAGATCGTCACCACACCGTCGTCTTGTGAAACTCTCCCTCGACACTCGGCTGGATCGGAGTCGAGGGACGTCATCGAGCTGTCGTGTGTCATGAACTCGGGCGCCGAGTAACGGCGCCGGATCGGTCGGATCGCGAGGAGAACGTCGACTACTTCCTCTACGTTGTGATCGCTTCGCCGGGTCTACGAGTGCGTAGACAACACTCTCCCTCTCGTTGCTATACATCACCATGATCTTGCGTGTGCGTAGGAAATTTTTGAAATTACTCGTTCCCCAACAATGGCATCCGAGCCTAGGTTTTTCTATGGTTTGATGTTTTGCATGAGTAGAACACAAGTGAGTTGTGGGCGATACAAGTCATACTACCTACCAGCATGTCATACTTTGGTTCAGCGGTATTGTGAGATGAAGCGGCCTGGACCGACATTACGCAGACGCTTACGCGAGACTGGTTTCACCGCTGCGAGCACTCGTTGCTTAAAGGTGACTGGTGGGTGTCTGTCTCTCTCACTTTAGTTGAACTGAGTGTGGCTACGCCGGTCCTTGAGAAGGTTAAACGGAGTCTATTTGACAAAGTATCGTTGTGGTTTTGATGCGTAGGTGAGACTGGTTCTTGCTTAAGCCCGTAGCAGCCACGTAAAATTTGCAACAACAAAGTAGAGGACGTCTAACTTGTTTTTGCAGGGCATGTTGTGATGTGATATGGTCAAGACGTGATGCTATATTTTATTGTATGAGATGATCATGTTTTGTAACCGAAGTTATCGGCAACTGGCAGGAGCCATATGGTTGTCGCTTTATTGTATGCAATGCAATCGCCCTGTAATGCTTTACTTTATCACTAAGCGGTAGCGATAGTCGTAGAAGCATAAGTTTGGCGAGACGACAATGATGCTACGACCGAGATCAAGGTGTCGCGCCGGTGATGATGGTGATCATGGTGGTGCTACAAGATGGAGATCATGAAGCACAAGATGATGATGACCATATCATATCACTTATATTGATTTGCATGTGATGTTTATCCTTTTATGCATCTTATCTTGCTTTGATTGACGGTAGCATTATAAGATGATCTCTCACTAAATTATCAAGAAGTGTTCTCCCCGAGTATGCACCGTTGCCAAAGTTCGTCGTGCCCGGACACCACGTGATGATCGGGTGTGATAAGCTCTCGTCCATCTACAACGGGTGCAAGCCAGTTTTGCACGCAGAATACTCGGGTTATACTTGACGAGCCTAGCATATGCAGATATGGCCTCGGAACACGGAGACCGAAAGGTCGGCGTGAATCATATAGTAGATATGATCAACATAAGATGTTCACCATTGAAAACTACTCCATTTCACGTGATGATCGGTTATGGTTTAGTTGATTTGGATCACGTAATCACTTAGATGACTAGAGATGTTTTTCTAAGTGGGAGTTCTTTAGTAATATGATTAATCGAACTTAAATTTATCATGAACTTAGTACCGATAGTATCTTGCTTGTTTATGTTTGATTGTAGATAGATGGCTCGTCTTTGTTGTTCCGTTGAATTTTAATGCGTTCCTTGAGAAAGCAAAGTTGAAAGATGATGGTAGCAATTACGGATCGGGTCCGTAACTCGAGGATTATCCTCATTGCTGCCTGAAGAGTTACGTCTGGATGCACCGCTAGGTGCAGAGCCTCTTCTTTGGAGCAACACCGGATGTTGTGAGCGTCCGCGAGCAAAGCGATGACTACTCTATAGTTCGATGTGCCATGCTTTACGGCTTAGAACCGGGACTTCAACGGCGTTTTGAGCGTCATGGAGCATATGAGATGTTCCAGGAGTTGAAGTTGATATTCCAAAGAATGCCCGGATTGAGAGATATGAAGTCTCCAATAAGTTCTATAGCTGCAAGATGGAGGAGAATAGTTACATTAGTGAGCACATACTCGAGAATGTCCAGGTACTACAATCACTTGACACAATTGGGAGTTAATCTTCCGGATGATTGTGTCATTGATGTAATTCTTCAATCACGCCACCAAGCTACAAAGGCTTCGTGATGAACTATAATATGCAAGGGTTAGTAAAGACTATACCGAGCTCTTCGCAATGCTAAAGGTCATGGAGGTAGAAATCAAGAAGGAGCATCAAGTGTTGATGGTCAATAAGACCACTAGTTTCAAGAAGAAAGGCAAAGGGAAGAAGAAGGAACTTCAAGAAGAACGACAAACAAGTTCTTTGCTCAGAGAAGAAACCCAAGTCGGCCCTAAACCTGAAATCGAGTGCTTCTACCGCAAGCGGTAGTCCTCGAAGCGGAACTGCCCCAAGTATTTGGCGGATAAGAAGGATGGCAAGGTGAACAAAGGTATATGTGATATACATGTTATTGATGTGTACCTTACTAGAGCTTGTAGTAGCACTGGTATTTGATCTTGGTTACATTGCTAATATTTGCAACTCGAAGCAGGGACTACGGATAGCGAACTCGGCAAAGGGCGAGGTGACGATGCGCGTGGGAAATGGTTCCAAAGTCGATGTGATCGCGGTCGGCACGCTACCTCTACATCTACCTTCGGGATTAGTTTTAGACCTAAATAATTGTTATTTGGTGCTGCGTTGAGCATGAACATTATATCTGGATCTTGTTTGATGCGAGACGGTTATTCATTTAAATCGAGAGAATAATGGTTGTTCTATTTATATGAGTAATATCTTTTATGGTCATGCACCCTTGAGGAATGGTCTATTTTGATGAATCTCGATAGTAGTGATACACATATTCATAATGTTGAAACCAAAAGATGCAGAGTTGATAACGAAAGTGCAACTTATTTGTGTACTCGCCGTTTAGGTCATATCGGTGTAAAGCGCATGAAGAAACTCCATCTTGATGGACTTTTGGAGTCACTTGATTATGAATCACTTGGCACTTATGAACCGTGCCTCATGGGCAAGATGACTAGAACACCGTTCTCGGTACTATGGAAAGAGCAACAGATTTGTTGGAAATCATACATCTGAGATGTATGTGGTCCGATGAATGTTGAGGCTCGTGGCGGATATCGTTATTTTCTCACCTTCACAGATGACTTAAGCAGATATGGGTATATCTACTTAATGAAACATAAGTCTGAAACGTTTGAAAAGTTCAAAGAATTTCAGAGTGAAGTTGAAAATCATCGTAACAAGAAAATTAAGTTTCTACGATCGATCGTGGAGGTGAATATTTGAGTTCTGAGTTTGGTCTACATTTGAAACAATGCGGAATAGTTTAGCAACTTACGCCACCGGAACACCACAGCGTAATGGTGTGTCCGAACGTCGAATCGCACTTTACTAGATATGGTACGATCTATGATGTCTCTTCTGATTTACCGCTATCGTTTTGGGGTTATGCTCTAGAGGCGGCCGCATTCACACTGAATAGAACACCGTCGAAATCCGTTGAGACGACACCTTATGAACTGTGGTTTGGCAAGAAACCAAAGTTGTCGTTTCTTAAAGTTTGGGGATGCGATGCTTATGTGAAAAAGCTTCAACCTGATAAGCTCGAACCCAAATCGGAGAAATGTGTCTTCATAGGATACCCAAAGGAGACAGTTGGGTATACCTTCTATCACAGATCCGAAGGCAAGACATTCGTTGCTAAGAATGGATCCTTTCTAGAGAAGGAGTTTCTCTCGAAAGAAGTGAGTGGGAGGAAAGTAGAACTTGATGAGGTAATTGTACCTTCTCCCTTACTTGAAAGTAGTTAAATCGCGAAACCGGTTTCGAGACACCTACACCAAGTAGTGAGGAAGTTGATGATGTTGATCATGAAACTTCAGATCAAGTTGCTCTGAGAACCTCGTAGATCAACAGAGTAAGATCCGCACTGAGTGGTGCGGTAATCCTGTTCGGAAATCATGCTACTAGATCATGATGAACCCACGAACTATGAAGAAGCGATGGTGAGCCCAGATTCCATAAAATGGCTTGAGGCCATGAAATCGAGATGGGATCCATGTATGAAAACAAAGTATGGACTTTGGTTGACTTGCCCGAGGGTCGGCAAGCAATAGAAAACAAGTGGATCTTCAAGAAGAAGACCGACACGACGGTAATATTATCGTCTATAAAGCTCGACTTGTCGCAAAGGGTTTCGGCAAGTTCAAGGGATTGACTACGATGAGACCTTCTCACCGTAGCGATGCTTAAGTCCGTCCGAATCATGTTAGCAATTGCGCATTTTATGATTATGAAATTTGGCAAATGGATGTAAAGACTGCATTCTGAATGGATTTACGGAAGAAGAGTTGTATATGATGCAACCGAAGGTTTTATCGATCCAAAGGAGCTAACAAAGTGTGCAAGCTCCAGCGATCCATCTATGGACTGGTGCAAGCATCTCGGAGTTGGAATAAGCGCTTTGATAGTGTGATCAAAGCATTTGGGTTTGTCTGAGACTTTTGGAGAAGCCTGTATTTACAAGAAAGTGAGTGGGAGCTCAGTAGCATTTCGATATTATATGTAGATGACATATTGCTGATCGGAAATGATATAGAATTCTGGATAGCATAAAGGGATACTTGAATAAGAGTTTTTCAATGAAAGACCTCGGTGAAGCTGCTTACATATTGGGCATTAAGATCTATAGAGATAGATCAAGGCGCTTAATTGGACTTTCACAAAGCACATACCTTGACAAGATTTTGAAAAAGTTCAAAATGGATCAAGCAAAGAAAGGGTTCTTGCCTGTGTTACAAGGTGTGAAGTTGAGTAAGACTCAATGCCCGACCACCGCAGAAGATAGAGAGAAAATGAAAGATGTTCCTATGCTTCAGCCATAGGCTCTATCATGTATGCAATCTTGTGTACAGACCTGATGTGTGCCTTGCTATAAGTTTAGCAGGAGGTACCAAAGTAATCCAGAGTGGATCATGGACAGCGGTCAAGAACATCTGAAATACGAAAAGGACCAAGGATATGTTTTCGTATATGGAGGTGACAAAGAGCTCATAAATGGCAGTTACGTTGATGCAAGCTTTGACACCGATCCGGACGATTCTAAATCGCAGACCGGATACGTATTTACACTAAGCGGAGGAGCTGTCGGTTGGTGCAGTTCTAAACAAAGCGTCGTGGCGGGATCTACATGTGAAGCGGAATACATAGCAGCCGGAAGCAGCTAATGAAGGAGTGCGGATGAAGGAGTTCATATCCGATCTAGGTGTCATACCTAGTGCATCGGGTCCAATGAAAATCTTCGTGACAATCTTGGAGCAATTGCCTTAGCAAAGGAATCCAGATTTCACAAGAGGACCAAGCACATCAAGAGACGCTTCAATTCCATCCGGACTTAGTCGGTGGGAGACATAGAGATTTGCAAGATACACACGGATCTGAATGTTGCGACCGTTGACTAAGCCTCTTCCACGAGCAAAACATGATCAGCACCAAGACTCCATGGGTGTGAGAATCATTACTATGTAATCTAGATTATTGACTCTAGTGCAAGTGGGAGACTGAAGGAAATATGCCCTAGAGGCAATAATAAAGTTATTATTTATTTCCTTATTTCATGATAAATGTTTATCATTCATGCTAGAATTGTATTAACCGGAAACATGATACATGTGTGAATGCATAGACAAAACAAGATGTCACTAGTATGCCTCTACTAGACTAGCTTGTTAATCAAAGATGGTCATGTTTCCAGACCATGAACAAAGAGTTGTTATTTGATTAACAAGGTCACATCATTAGTAGAATGATCGATTGACATGACCCATTCCATTAGCTTAGCACACGATCGTTTAGTATGTTGCTCTGCTTTTATCCATGACTTATACATGTTCCCGTAACTATGAGATTATGCAACTCCGTTTACGGAGGAACACTTTGGTGCTACCAAAGCGTCACTGGCGAATCGGGTGATTATAAAGGAGTACTACGGTGTCTCCAAAGGCAGATGTTGGGTTGGCGATTTCGAGATTAGGTTTTGTCACTCCGATTGTCGGAGAGGTATCTCTGGCCCTCTCGGTAATGCACATCATGAAGCCTTGCAAGCACTACAACTAATGAGTTAGTTGTGAGATGATGTATTACGGAACGAGTAAAGAGACTTGCCGTAACGAGATTGAACTAGGTATTGGATACCGACGATCGAATCTCGGGCAAGTAACATACCGATGACAAAGGAACAACGTATGTTGTTATGCGGATCGACCGATAAAGATCTTCGTAGAATATGTAGGAACCAATATGGGCATCCAGGTCCGCTGTTGGTTATTGACCGTGAATAGTTCTAGGTCATGTCTACATTGTTCTCGAACCGTAGGGTCCATGCACGCTTAAGGTTTCGATGGCGAGTTATTATGAGTTTATGTATTTTGATGTACCGAAGGAGTTCGAGTCCCGGATGTGATCACGGACATGACGAGGAGTCTCGGAATGGTCGAGACATAAAGATTGATATATTGGAAGCCTATGTTTGGAGTTCGAATGGTTCCAGGAAAACGGAAATTATCGAGTACCGGAGGTTACGGAACCCCGAGAGGTAAATGGGCCTCGATGGGCCTTAGTGGAAAGGAGAAGGGCCAGCCCTAGGTGG
Source organism: Aegilops speltoides (assembly GCA_021437245.1). Classification (NCBI taxonomy): domain Eukaryota; kingdom Viridiplantae; phylum Streptophyta; class Magnoliopsida; order Poales; family Poaceae; genus Aegilops; species Aegilops speltoides. The sequence goes on along the minus strand of CM038141.1, from coordinate 308,560,245 downwards.
GCGCGCCCCCCCTTCCCTAGTCCTACTAGGACTAGGAGAAGGGGCCCCCTCTCTCTCTTTCCCCCTCAGGAATCCTAGTCCAACTAGGATTGGGGGGGGGGGGGAATCCTACTCCCAGAGGGAGTAGGACTCCCTGGCGCGCCTCCTCTTGGCCGCCGGCCCCCTCCTCCCTTGCTCCTTTATATACGGGGGCAGGGGGCACCCTAGGACGCACAAGTTGATCTTTAGATCGTTCCTTAGCCGTGTGCGGTGCCCCCCTCCACCATATTCCACCTCGGTTATACCGTCATGAAGCTTAAGCGAAGCCTGCGTCGGTGAAACATCAAGATCGTCCCACGCCGTCGTCTTGTGAAACTCTCCCTCGACACTCGGCTGGATCGGAGTACGAGGGACGTCATCGAGCTGTCGTGTGTCATGAACTCGGGCGCCGAGTAACGGCGCCGGATCGGTCGGATCGCGAGGAGAACGTACGACTACTTCCTCTACGTTGTGATCGCTTCCGCTTCGGGTCTACGAGGGTACGTAGACAACACTCTCCCCTCTCGTTGCTATACATCACCATGATCTTGCGTGTGCGTAGGAATTTTTTTGAAATTACTACGTTCCCCAACAGCTTAAACCCTAGTTTATGCGCTATTCCGTAAGAGACCGATTGGATCCAAAAGTTTAATGCTATGGTTAGAATTTATTATTAATACTTTTCCCGTAGTTGCGGATGCTTGCGACGGGGTTAATCATAAGTAGGAGGCTCAAAAGAACAACACCTAAGCATTGATCCAGCCATATATCAAATTATCAAAGTAGCAAACACAAATAAAATCAACATGATGAAAGTGACTAGATGAAATTCCCGTGTACCCTCAAGAATGCTTTGCTTACCATAAGAGACTGTTTTGGCCTGTCCTTTGCCTCAAAAGGATTGAGCTACCTTGCTGCACTTTTGCTACTATTACCGTTACTTGCTCGTTACAAATTATCTTGCTATCAAACTACTCGTTACTTATAATTTCAGTGCTTGCAGAGAATACCTAGCTAAAAACCACTTGTCATTTCCTTCTGCTCCTCGTTGGGTTCGACACTCTTACTTATCGGAGGACTACGATTGATCCCATATACTTGTGGGTCATCATAGTCATCCCCTTGAACTTGTAAAAAACCTTTCGCGACAAGTTCAGCTTTGTAGAGAGTAACATTACCATCAGCATTAGTCTTCTTCTTAAAGATCCATTTATTCTCTACGGCTTGCCTATCATTTGGCAATTCCAACAAAGTCCATACTTTGTTCTCATACATGGATCCTATCTCAGATTTCATGGCATCAAGCCATTTGTCGGAATCGGGCTTCATCATAGCTTCTTCATAGTTCATAGGTTCGCCATGGTCGAATAACATAACTTCCAGAACAGGATTTTCGTACCATTCTTGTGCGATCGTGCTCTGGTCGACCTACGAAGTTCAGTAGCAACTTGATATGAAGTTCCATGATCATTATCATTAGCTTCCTCTCTAGTTGGTGTAAGCATCACAAGACCGGTTTCCTCGGATGTGCTACTTTCCAATTCAAGAGGAGGTACAATTACCTCATCAGGTTCTACTTTCCTCCCACTCACTTCTTTCGAGAGAAACTCCTTCTCTAGAAAGGTTCCATTCTTGGCAACAAAGATCTTGCCTTCGGGTCTGTGGTAGAAGGTGTACCCAATTATTTCCTTAGGGTATCCTATGAAGACGCACTTCTCCGACTTGGGTTCAAGCTTATCAGGTTGAAGCCTTTTGACATAAGTGTCACAACCCCAAACTTTAAGAAACGACAGCTTTGGTTTCTTGCCAAACCACAGTTCATATGGTGTCGTCTCAACGGATTTAGACTGTGCCCTATTTAATGCAAATGCAGTTGTCACTAATGCATAACTCCAAAACGGTAGTGGTAAATCAGTAAGAGACATCATAGACCGCACCATATCTATTAAAGTATGGTTACGACATTCAGTCACACCCTTACGCTGTGGTGTTCTAGGTGGCGTGAGTTGTGAAACAATTCCACATTGTTTTAAATGAAGGCCAAACTCGCAACTCAAATATTCGCCTCCGTGATCAGATCGTAGAAACTTTATTTTCTTGTTACGATGATTCTCCACTCTCTGAAATTCTTTGAACTTTTCAAATGTTTCAGACTTGTGTTTCATTAAGTAGACATACCATATCTTCTAAAATCATCTTTGAAAATCAGAAAATAACAATACCCGCCACGTGCCTCAACACTCATTGGACTGCATACATCAGTATGTATTATTTCTAATAAATCATTGGCTCGCTCCATTGTTCCGGAGAACGGATTTTTAGTCATCTTGCCCATGAGGCATGGTTCGCAAGTATCAAATGATTCATAATCAAGTGATTCCAAAAGTCCATCAGCATGGAGTTTCTTCATGCGCTTTACAACAATATGATCTAAACGGAAGTGCCACAAGTATGTTGCACTATCATTATCAACGTTGCATCTTTTGGCATCAATATTATGAATATGTGTATCACTACTATCGAGATTCAACAAGAATAGACCACTCTTCGAGTGTGCATGACCATAAAAGATATTACCCATATAAATAGAACAACCATTATTCTCTGATTTAAATGAATAACCGTCTCACGCTAAACACGATCCAGATATAATGTTCATGCTCAACAGTGGCACCAAATAACAATTATTCAGGTCTAAAACTAAGCCTGAAGCTAGATGTAGAGGTAGCATACCGACGACAATCACATCGACCTTGGAACCATTCTCAACGTGCATCGTCACCTTGTCCTTAGCCAATTTTCATTTAATCCGTAGCTTCTGTCTCGAGTTACAAATATGAGCAACTGAACCAGTATCAAATACCCAGGCGCCACTACGAGCATTAGTAAGGTACACATCAATAACATGTATATCAAATATACCTTTGTTCATTTTGCCATCCTTCTTATCCGCCAAGTATTTGGGGCAGTTCTGCTTCCAGTGACCAGTCCCTTTGCAGTTGAAGCACTCAGTTTCAGGCTTGGGTCCAGCTTTGGGCTTCTTCCCATGAGTGGCAACTTTCTTGCTGAGGGAGTCCTGGACTAGGGGGTGTCCGGATAGCCAAACTATCATCTTTGGCCGGACTCCAAGACTATGAAGATACAAGCTTGAAGACTTCGTCACGTGTCCGGATGGGACTTTCCTTGGCGTGGAAGGCAAGCTTGGCGATACGGATATGTAGATCTCCTACCATTGTAACCGACTCTGTGTAACCCTAGCCCTCTCTGGTGTCTATATAAACCGGAGGGTTTTAGTTAGTAGGACGAACAACAATCATACCATAGGCTAGCTTCTAGGGTTTAGCCTCCTTGATCTCGTGGTAGATCTACTCTTGTACTACCCATATCATCAGTATTAATCAAGCAGGAGTAGGGTTTTACCTCCACCGAGAGGGCCCGAACCTGGGTAAAAACATCGTGTCCCTTGTCTCCTGTTACCATCCGCCTAGACGCACATGTCGGGACCCCCTACCCGAGATCCGCCGGTTTTGACACCGACACTTGCCATTCTTCTTGAAGTTCCCTTTCTTTCCCTTGCCCTTTTTCTTGAAACTAGTGGTGTTGTTAACCATCAACACTTTATGCTCCTTCTTAATTTCTAACTCCGCGGCCTCAAGCATTGCAAAGAGCTCGGGAATTGTTTTGTTCATCCCTTGCATATTATAGTTCAACATGAAGCCTTTGTAGCTTGGTGGTAGTGATTGAAGAACTCTGTCAATAACAAAATCAACCGAAAGATCAACTCACAGCTGAGTCAAGTGATTATAATACCCAGACATTTAGAGTATGTGTTCACTGACAGAACTGTTCTCGTCCATCTTGTAGCTATAGAACTTGTTACAGACTTGATATCTCTCAACCCAGGCATTTGCTTGAAATATTAACTTCAACTCTTGGAACATCTCATATGCTCCATGACGTTAAAAACGTCTTTGAAGTCCCGGTTCTAAGCTGTAAAGCATGGCACACTGAACTATCGAGTAGTCATTAGATCAAGCTTGCCAGGCGTTCAAAACATAAGCTTCTGCTCTTGCAGTAGGCCTTTCACCTAGCGGTGCATCAAGGACATAATTCTTTTGTCCAGCAATGAGGATAATCCTCAAGTTACAGACCCAGTCCGTGTAGTTGCTACTATCGTCTTTCAACTTAGCTTTCTCTAGGAACACATTAAAATTCAGGGGAACAGTAGCTCGGGCCATTGATCTACAACATATATATGCAGAACTTAAGACTAAGTTCATGATAAATTAAGTTCAATTAATCAAATTACTTAAGAACTCCCACTTAAATAGACATCCCTCAAGTCATCTAAGTGATACGTGATCTAAATCAACTAACCCATGTCCGATCATCACGTGAGATGGGGTAGTCATCAATGGTGAACATCTCTATGTTGATCATATCTACTATATGATTCACGTTCGAACTTTCGGTCTCCAGTGTTCCGAGGCCATGTCTGTACATGCTAGGTTTTTCAATTTTAACCCAAGTATTCTGCATGTGTAAAACTGTCTTACACCCTTTGTATGTGAACTAGAGTCTATCACACCAATCATCACATGGTGTCTCAAAACGACGAACTGTAGCAACGGTGCATACTTAGGGAGAACACTTTTACCTTGAAATTTAGTGAAGGGATCATCTTATAGTGCTGCATATAAGATAAACATCACATGCAATCAAAATATGTGACATGATATGGCCATCATCATCTTGTGCTTTTGATCTCCATATCCAAAGCATCGTCATGATCTCCATCGTCACCGTTGATCTCCATCATTGTGTCGTGCTCGTCTCGCCAACTATTGCTTCTACAACTATTGCTAACTCATAGCGATAAAGTAAAGCAATTACATGTCGTTTGCATTTCATACAATAAAGAGACAACCATAAGGCTCCTGCTGGTTGCCGGTAAATTCACAAAACATGATCATCTCATACAACAACATATATCACATCATGTCTTGACCATATCACATCACAACATACCATGCAAAAACAAGTTAGACACTCTCTACTTTTTTGTTGCAAGTTTTACGTGGCTGCTATGGGTTTCTAGCAAGAACTGTACTTACCTACGGCAAAAACCACAGCGGTGATTCGTCAAGTTTGTTGTTTTAACCGTCTTCAAGGACCTGCCGTAGTCAAATTCGATTCAACTAAAGTAGGAGAAACAGAAACCCACCAGCCTGCTGTATCCAAAACAAGTTGCATCTCTGTTGGTGGAACCGGTCTCATGTACGTGGACATGTAAGGTTGGTCCGGGCCGCTTCATCCCACAATACTGCCGAATCAAAATAAGACGTTGGTGGTAAGCAATATGACTACCACCGCCCACAATTCTTTGTGTTCTACTTGTGCATATTATCTACGCATAGACCTGGCTCATGATGCCACTGTTGGAAACGTTGCATGGAAAACAAAAAAATTTGTACGCACATGCAATGATCTATCCATGGAGATGCATAGAAACGAGGGGGTGAGAATGTCTACATACCGTCGTAGACCATAAGCGGAAGCGTTAAACAACACGGTTGATGTAGTCGAACTTCTTTGCACTCCAACCGATCAAGTACCGAATGCACGACACCTCCATGTTCTGCACATGTTCCGCTCGGTGACGTCCTCCGCCTTCTTGATCCAGCAAGACGGCGAGGTAGTAGATGAGTTTTGATAGCACGACGGCGTGGTGACGGTGATGGTGAAGTGATCTCCGCAGGGCCTTGCCTAAGCACTAGGAAAATATGATCGGGGTGTAAACGGTGGAGGGGGCACTGCACACGGATAGGCAATTGTCTGGTGTGTGCTAGTCGCCCCCCTCCCACACATATATAGGTGGGAGGGAGGAGCAGCCATAGGAGGCACCCAATTAGGAGGAATCCTACTTGGAGTCCCTCCCAAGCCGCGCCCCCACCATATATAACCGAGGGGGGGAGAGGGAGGGGGAGGGAAGGAAGGGGGAGTCCTACTCCACACTTTCCTTTCCCTTCCCCTCTTTCCTTCTCCTGCTAGGCCGGCCTGCTATGGGGGTGCACCAGCCCCTTGTGGCTGGTGTGTTCCCTCTCTTGTCGGGGGTGCCCGAAATTCCTTTCCGGTGACCTGATAGGTACCCAGTACCCTCTGAAACACTTCCGGTGTCTGAATACCATCTTACTATATATCAATCATTACCTCTCGACCATTTCGAGACTCCTCTTCATGTCCGTTATCTCATCCGGGACTCCAAACACATTCGGTCACCAAATCACATAACTCATATAATATTATATAATCAACGAATGTTAAGCGTGCGGACCCTACGGGTTCGAGAACTATGTAGACATGACTGAGACACCTCCCCGGTCAATAACCAATAGCGGAACCTGGATGCCCATATTGGCTCCTACATATTCTACAAAGATCTTTATCGGTCGAACCGTTATGACAACATACATGATTCCCTTTGTCCATCGGTATGTTACTTGCCCACGATTCGATCGTCGTTATCTCTATACCTAGTCCAATATCATTACCGGCAAGTCTCTTTCCTCGTTCCGTGATACATCACCTCAAGACCAACTCCTTAGTCATTTGCTTGCAAGCTTATGATGTGTATTACCGAGAGGGCCCAGAGATACCTCTCCGATACTCGGAGTGACAAATCCTAATCTTAATCTATGCCAACTCAACAAACACCTTTGGAGATACCTGTAGAGCATCTTTATGATCACCCAGTTATGTTGTGACGTTTGATAGCACATAAGGTATACCTCCGGTATCCGGGAGTTGCACAATCTCATACTCGAAGGAATATGTATTTGACATGAAGAAAGTAATAGCAATAAAACTGAACGATCATTATCCTAAGCTAACGAATGGGTCTTGTCCATCACATCATTCTCCTAATTATGTGATCCTGTTATCAAATGACAACTCATGACCATGGTTAGGAAACCTTAACCATCTTTGAGCAACTTGTTAGTCTAGTAGAGGCTTACTAGGGACATGGTATTTGTTAATGTATTCACACATGTATTTATGTTCCGATCAATATAATTCTAGCATGAATAATAAACCTTTATCACAAATAAGGAAATATAAAATAACAACTTTATTATTGCCTCTAGGGCGTATTTCCTTCACACACAAAGGAAGACAACCAATAATAAGTCATGCTCCAATTTCATAGCATAACGAGAGACCATACATGCATGCTTCGAGAATCACAAACCTTAACACAAATATTCTTACTAAACAACAATTAATCACTAGCATAACTCTAATATCACCCATCTTTATATCTCAAAACAATTGCAAGGAATCTAACTTCTCATAAATTAAATGATCTTCGTGAATGTTTTCAATATATCCCTCTCGAATACCCATCAATCCATCATATTAGGACTAAATTCATAACCCAAGCAAATTGCCATACCATTTATAAGACTCTCCAAATAATATATGTTAAGCATGATAGTTCATCAATTTCTTCGAAATATAGCCACCGTCGTGCTCTAAAGATATAAGTGAAGCACTAGAGCAACTACCTAGCTCAAAAGATATAAGTGAAGTCCAAAGAGTACTCTAATAAATTCATGATTAATGTGTGTCCCCCTCAAAAAGGTGTGTCCAGCAAGGATGATTGTGGCAAACTAACAAGCAAATAAAGCAAAGACTCATATAATACATGATTCTCCAAGCAAAACACATATCATGTAGTGAATAAAAATATAGCCTGAAGTAATTTACCGATGGATTGTAGACAAAAGAGGGGATGCCTTCCGGGGCATCCCCAAGCCTAGACGCTTGGTTGCCCTTCAATATTACCTTGTGGTGCCATGGGAATCCCCAAGATTAGGCTCTTGCCACTCCTTATTCCATAGCCCAACGAAACTTCACCCAAAACATGAAAACTTCACAACACAAAACTCAACAGAAAACTCGTGGGATCCATTAGTGAAACAAAGCAAATCACCACTTTTAGGTACTATTGTAAACTCATTCCAATTTTATATTTGCATTATATCTAATTTATTCTAACTTCACCATGGTTCATACCCCCCGATACAACCCATAGATTCATCAAAACAAGCGAACAACACAATGAAAACAGAATCTGTCAAAAACAGAACTGTCTATAGTAATCATGACTTTATCCAAATTTCTGTAACTCCAAAAATTATGAAAAATTAGAAAAACATGGGACATTTGTATATAAATCTTATGTAAAACATTCATAATTTTATCAAGCTCCAGAAAAATTTAACAATTCTGCTACAAGACACAAAAGTTTTTATTTTTTCACGGAATCAAATCAACAATCTTCCAAATCATCCCTGTCGCGGGATATCCACGGCCACCTATGGGACCAGGTGGCCCCTTTCTGGTTCGGAGAGGGGGACGTCGCATTGCACAAAGAGCAGATCAGCGCACGACAGCACAACAGAGAGTACACGAGCAATTTACCCAGGTTCGGGCCACCGCAAGGCGTAAGACCCTATTCCTGCTTTGGTGGATTGATGGTGGAATGAATGTGGTGGTGCGTAGTACACTTGCCCGGCAGGGTTTGCCTTGGGGCTATAGCGGCTACACGCGTATGGTGGCTTGGGTTCATCAACTTTCCAACCCTTTCTACGGGTGCCATGGGCCTTCTTTTATAGATTAAGGGGCAAAGTGGCAAAGTGGTCATTATCCATTGATATGATAGCGAACAGTGCTATCATACCAAACTCTACAGGCTGATAGGGTGCATTAAATGCACCGCTTAGTGCCACATCACTGGTTGCCCGGCAAGGCCTGTCGGGCTATCTCGCCAACCCCGCGCCTGTTCTCTTGACACGTCGAAGGACGAGTGTCATCTATGGGTTTCTTATGTAGGAAATGACCGCCATGTGGCAAACAGCTTCCACTAAATCACCTTGCGGCTTGACACCTCACTGATTTACGACGTGGATCGTGCTAGAGTGGTTGGCGGGGTGGTTCAGCCCCCCACGAACCCCGGCAGGCTTTGCCGGGGAGTCTTGGTTGCTTGCTTCTGGTGGTGGCCTCGCCCCTTGTCGGGCTCGCCTGCCCATCAAGGGAGGCCCTTCTCTTGTAGATATCTTGTTCTTTAGGCTTGATCTTGGTCTTTGTGAGCTGCATGTTGGTTCTTCAAGTCTCTTGGTTCATCACTCTTTGACTTGAGCTGGTGCTTGTCCATGCATGAGTCAGGGGAAAATGCATGCCCCTGTATATTTTCCCTGACATAAGCCCCCGGGCCTGAGCCACACGTGTCGCGTGGCACATTGGGTTAGGCCCCAAACAGTGCGCGGACACATGGCAGGTAGAGGACTGTTGTCGGTGTCAAAACCGGCGGATCACGGGTAGGGGGTCCCGAACTATGCGTCTAGGCGGATGGTAACAAGAGACGAGGGACACGATGTTTTACCCAGGTTCGGGCCCTCTCGATGGAGGTAAAACCCTACGTCCTGCTTGATTAATATTGATGATATGGGTAGTACAAGAGTGGATCTACCACGAGATCAAGGAGGCTAAACCCTAAAGCTAGCCTATGGTATGATTGTTGTAATGTATGTTGTCCTACGGACTAAAGCCCTCCGATTTATATAGACACCGGAGGAGGCTAGGGTTACACAGAGTCGGTTACAATGGTAGGAGATCTACATATCCGTATCGCCAAGCTTGCCTTCCACGCCAAGGAAAGTCCCATCCGGACACGAGACGGAGTCTTCAATCTTGTATCTTCGTAGTCTTGGAGTTCGGCGGACGATGATAGTCCGGCTGTCCGGACACCCCCCAGTCCAGGACTCCCTCAGTAGCCCCTAAACTAGGCTTCAATGACGATTAGTCCGGCGCGCATAATGTTCAGCATTGCAAGGCAGGTTCCTCCCTTGGATAATCCAGAGAAGATCATGAACACCAGGATAGTGTCCGGCTCTGCAAAATAAATTCCACTTTCCACCGTAGAGAGAATAAAATGTACACCAGTCCATTCTGCTGACGTATTACGCGGCATGACATCACACCGCTACCAAGCCTTTACTTGAATCGTTTTTTATTATACCACCTCAAGACGTTTAGCGGCGGTTTCTTGGCACGTCTTGTCGAGCGAGATCGTGTCCCCCTTATTCCGGGATTCTCATCAATACGTGCGTGGGTAACCCAACCGTGCCCGTCGCCTCACCTCCTCTATCGAAGGTGAATCCCAAACGGTCACGAAGACGGCTCTTGGTATTTTTCCCCTTTATAAGAGGACCAAGGCTCATTCTTTTTTCTTCAATCTCGCATCGAATCTCCTTCTCGCTCCCAGTTCCAACACCCAGAGCCCCAGATTCAAGCGCTTCGGATTCTCAACCATGTACGGCTCCGACCTCCAAGGTCGGTGGATGCCCTCCTCCGTCACGGAGGAGGACGTGTTAAAGTTGCGTGAGGCCAAGTACCTGTCCTACGAGATTTCGCACAGGTTGCCTGCCCAAGGGCAGGCCGTGCCCGCCCCCGAGCCCGGTGAGTATGTTTTCTTCGTATCCCACCTCCGTCGGGGTTTAGGCTTTCCGACAGATCCCTTCGTGAGAGGGCTCATGTTCTACTACGGGCTGGACTTTCACAACTTGGCTCCGGAGTCCATCCTCCATATCTCCGCATTCATTATCGCTCATGCGAAGCCTTCCTCCGCCACTCCCCACTTCGCCTGTGGCTCAAGACCTTCAATGTGGAGCCAAGATGATCGGGGTGTCAAGCGAATCTTGCGGGCGACCATAAGCGAAAGGCCGATGCCGGGTGGCGAGGGTTCCTCCCAAGAGGAACTCGGACTGTGGCAGCAGGAGTGGTTCTATATCACCGCCCGAAGGGTAGCAAGCAAAGCCGCCGCCTTCATTCCATGGGACCTCCATGCCGATCGATGTCGTGGGTCAACCAAGGGCTCAACGGGGGCCGTCAGAAGACGTGCCCTTATTGCGAGGCGGATTCGAGACCTCCAGGCGAGGGAGATCAATCTGGTCGTGGTGATACAGGTTATGCTAATCAGGCATCTTCTGCCCTGCAAACGCCGTCCTCTCCGTCTATGGGAGTTCAACCCAGAGGGACCCCGAATTCTCCAGCACTTCATGGGTGCGACACCCGCGGAGATGTTCGGGTTGTTCTTCGGACCGCAGGTAGCGTGTCCGGAATTGACCGAGGACGCTGGCCTAAGCCGCAATCGCCTGGATACTCAGGTAAATAGCTCAGAGTCCGGATGTTCTGTTTATCTGCTTTTCTAGAGTTCGCCTCCTGGCCCATTACTCTTTACAGGAGTGGGTAACGCGATCGAAGCTGATAAGGTGTCCGGCTCCCCTCCCAGAGACCGCACTGGAGCCCGTGCTGGTCAGAATGTTGGAGGTCGCGCCCATAGAAGGGAGCGATGGGGAAAATAGAGGAGCTAATATTTCGCCCAAAGGAGCGTCTGAAAAGGGGGGAATCAAAAACACCTCCTTCCAGGGGGAGAAGAGGACCGCCTCCGACGATTCGTAGGCCAAAGCCCCTAAACGGGGGAAGAGATCTTCCCCGGGGGGGGGTCCGGCGTCCGGGGAGAATCCGGACGCACAATCATCGCCAAAGGATCAGCCCTCCAGCGAGCCGTGAGTATGAAAAGGGGATTTCATTAGTAAGAAAATACCTCCATTTGTGCTTCTATGGGTGACCGAAATTTTTATCCTGCAGTTCGGATTTGCAGCCTTCTCAGATGAGTTCGTCTTCGGGGGAGCTTCTTCCGGAGATGATGGAGAGCGAAACACCTCCGTCTGCTGCGCCGTCAGATAAGGCAGACGAGCCTGAAGTATCGTCACGGAGGGTATCCCCGAGTCCGGAGGGGCCGGAGAGTTCGGCACCCGCTGGTATCCGACCGGGAGAACTGAAGAATCTGCTTGAGAGGGTGTCCATCTCAGAAGATCACCGTGCGTTGATGCGTGTGGTGATTGGAAGGATTTCGTCCGCTAAGAGCGGATTGTGTAATGCCGCTATGAGTTTGCTGGCGGGATTTGAGGTACGCAAAAATGACGCACCTTCTATTTTTTTGACAGTTTTGCACATAAAAGTGTGCCCTGTATAGATAGTAGCCCCTGAGACTCGGTAGGTTGTCGAAAACGACAGCGTGCCGAGGATCGAAATCGCAAGTAATGAATGTCGCTGTTCCTATGCAGGTGGCGGATAGTCCGAGGGCTAGCCGGACTAGTGGGGTTGCCGAGTTAATGCGGCAACTTGACGTGGCAGATGCGGACATCGCACTTGTCAACCAGCGACTTGACGAGTCACAAGGTAAATGAGTTCTCCACAGTCGCTTTATTAAGGGGGTCAAAGCCCTCCTCTGATAAATTATATGCTGTGATACAGAAAGTGCTGCTGCTGTGGAGAGCCTTCGGGCCGAACTTGCTCAAGCTAAGGAGCAAGCCCGAAGGAGTGACGCGGCTGCCTCGAGGGCGGCCGAGGAGTTGAAAGCCGAAAGGGCTGCACACTGCCTAAGCAGGGAAGAGGTGGCCAAATTGGCCGTGAAAGTAAAAGATGCTGCCGACCGCTATGAGGCTCTTGAAAAGGAGCGCCTATCGGAGCGGGAAGACCTGAGGAAGGCCACTGCCGAGGCCAAGGATGCCCACTCTGCAATGCGGGCCATGAAGGAGGAGCTGCGCCAGGCCGGAGATATCGTAGCTGGCAAGCCTTTTCTGCTGCGTCGCCGGTTTATGGATCAAAAGTATGCTCAATTTGATCGGCTGTGGATTCCGGAGGATCCGTATATGGACTTAGCGGCAAGTGCGGCTGATGCCGTTGAGCACTTCCGGAGCCAGAAGGATCACGAGACGGAAGAGCTGTTTTGGACTCAATTCCATAGTCCGGATCGCTCACTTCCATTGACCGACCGGTTGGCCGAATGGGCCGAGCTAAATAGATTGTCCGAACTTGCCATGACTGACATCGTGGCTCATGTATGGCCAGAGAGGCCCAAGGCAACGAGCTACTTCAGCTTACTGCAGCAATTCCTTGGAGCGGTGCCGCATATCAAGGAGATGAAGCAGTCGGCCTGCATCGAGGGCGCGCGGATGGCTCTTGCCCGTGTGAAAGCGCATTGGACACAGATGGATGCCACCGCTGTTGCCGCCCAGGGTTCGGATGAAAGCCGACTCCCCGCCGAGCACTATTTCGGGGAAGTTATGCGTGGCGCTTCGTGTAATAGAGTCGCGATGCTCAAAAATGTCACGCTCAAATGAACGTTTTAGCTTGTAAAATGATGATTATGCTATAATCGCTTTTTATACTTGTGCGTCCCAAGTAGTAAAACTTCTCCTATGCGGCCGCCAGTATACATTTGTATAACCTGAAAGATTGCAGTCTTCGGCTTCAGCCCCCACGCACAAGGTGCGGGGGTGTTTGCAAAAATAGCGCGTGTTCACACTTAATCCGACGTCTCGGTCCTGTTTAGGAGGTGGTAGCGTAGCAAACGAGGCAATCCGGACTATAATGCTTTATCACTTTCACTTAGCCAGTGGAGTTCGAGGGTGGGGCTACGATATAGCCCCTGGGGGCACCGCACTTCTCCGATTTCGGGGCGCGTGTGTGCCTGACCGGGAAACGGTCCTTCTTCAAAGCGGGGAATTCTAAACATTCCGGTAGTCGATCGAGTGGTTGACCAGTCTCTCGCTATATCATGACGATCGGTTTTGGCTTTCATCGAGGTGCTCGCCAAATTAAACGGGGCACAACCGCAGAGTTCTCCGGTGCGCGTTAGCCGATGATCTGTAAACGTAAGGCAGCAAAACACAGGAGCCGAGGAAACCCAACATTTGACCAAAGACATGATTCGGAGCTGATGCATATAATGCCTAACTCGAGACGCCGAACACTCCCTAAGGTGTTCGGTCTTTATGATAATGGGCAGAATAATGCCCTAAGCCCCTAGTGTCCAGGTACGGGCATGGTCTTCTGACGCGGCCGATGCCAAAACGTCAGGCTCCGCTTTGGTTATAGGAAGAAACCAAGGGAGAATAACAACAAGAGACAGTAAAAAAGGTTTACGCAGGGTCTTAATCTGAAAAGAATCCTCGCAACGGGTCCCTACTGCACGTCTGCGCCTGTGTCTCCGTTGTGCCGTTATCCTGGACGGGTATGCACGTTGTTCATCTGTAAAAAGAGAGGAATGCTTAGTTTGAAAAACAACTCGTGCGAAAAGGTATGTGTGAAAGAAAAAATATGAATAAGCAAAGCGGGGTTTGAATGAACCCGCGGTTGTTTGTGCGCGCAGCCCCTTGTGAAGGGGTGTGCGGCTAGGGAGCCCCCTAGCCTACTGATGCCGGACTCGTCTATCCGTGTCCGGGGTCTTTGGGTGATCCTCGCACTGAAATGATGCCACGCGGACCAGGCATCTTGAGTGTAAGAGACGCGTAATGTGGTATGGCGTTGAAACGGACAAAAGCCTTTCGTCCCAAGAGTGCTTGATATCCACTTTTAAATGGGACGATATGAAAAATTAGTTTTTCGCGCTGAAAGTTGTTCGGTGATCCGAACACGACTTCTAGTAATAGGGAGCCTGTGCACTTGGCATAAGGGCCTGGCGTCACTCCTTTGAAGGAAGTGCGGATGTGTTGAATTTTGGTAGGGTCTATCCCAATCTTGCGGATTGTGTTTGAATACAGCAGGTTTAAGTCGCTGCCTCCGCCCATTAGGACTTTAGTAAATTGTAATCCGTCGATTATGGGATTCAATATCAGGGCAGTCCGTCCCGCGTTTCGAACGCTTCTGGAATAGTCCAGGTGGTCGAAAGTGATTGGTTTTGATATCCAATCTCTATGGTCTGCTGGGTTGGACCGTGCGAGGCTCTTTTTAGGAAGTGCCGCACTATTTTTCCGTATTATCACATGAAGTGAGTTTACTGCTTTGACCTCTTGTGGGAAAGTCTTTTGTCTTCCAGTGCTCTGCTGGTGGGGTTTATCGTCTTCACTTGACGCGTCGAGCCCCTTGTGTTCGGCGTTTAGTCGGTCGGACTGTTTGAAAACCCAACAATCTCGATGGGTATGGTTTGCAGGCCGTCCGGGGGTACTGTGGATTTGACATATCTGACCCAGAATCTTATTTAAGTTGGACAACTCATCGCTGTCATCCTTAAGAGGCGGTGTTTTGTTGCTTGGCTGCGAGCTTTTGAATCCGGCGTTGACTGCCGTGCTCTTTGGGCTTTTCTCTTTATTCCGACGCTGTTCTTTTCTGCGCCGTGATTTTCCGTTTCCATCTCTTATCTCGGATGTACTTGGGTCGCTGGTGCTGCATCTTGCTAGCCAGCTATCCTCTCCCGCACAGAAGCGGGTCATGAGGCTTGTTAGCACGGACATTGTCCTCGGTTTCTCTTGGCCGAGGTGCCTGGCAAGCCATTTGTCTCGGACATTGTGTTTAAAAGCTGCTAAGGCTTCGGCGTCCGGACAGTCGACTATTTGGTTCTTTTTGGTGAGAAACCTGTTCCGCAATTTCCGTCCGACTCTCCGGCTGTTGAGTTATATGACTTAGATCATCTCAAGGTCCGAGGGCGGACATAAGTCCTTGAAAATTTGCTCTAAATGCGCCCCTCGAGCTCTTCCCAACTTCCAACAAGTTTTCTCGGGAGGCTTTTAAGCCAATGACGGGCTAGCCCTTTGAGCTTGAGGGTAGGTATTTTATGGCGTGGAGATCATCTCGTCTGCCATGTGTATATGTAGTATATAATCTTCTATCCGACTCTGTGGTCTGTTGTTCCATCGTGAGGCCTCTATGTTTATGGGTTTAAATCCTGCTAGGAATTCATGGTCCAGCACCTCATTGGTGAAACATAGTGGGTGTCTTGGCGCCCTGTATTTGGGTGTGCCACTATCTTGGACACTTGACGTGTTGCCTTGCTTCCTGGGGCCTTCTTCTTTGGCCCGTAGATGGACCTGGCTGGGCCATCTGTCCTTCCAAGTTCATTGGTTGGTTTATGTGCGGCGCCGCTTTCAGAATTTGGCCTATCATCCGGCCGTCTATCCAACCAGGCAGCCTCTTTATTTTTTGACTGTGGGGGCTTTATGGCCTCGTCGTCGAATTCTGGTAGCAGCTTGCGCTTCGGGTAGCTCTTCGATTGGTGGCCATTGCCGTATTTATCCGCGGTTTTGAGTACTTTGCTCCACCTCATTCTGAGTGTGTCCTCCGCTGTTTTGAGCTTCTGCTTTTCCTTCTTCAAGCTTCTTGCAGTGTTGGCGAGTCTTTTCCGAAGGTTTTTATCTTCCGGCGGCGTGTCCGGCGTGAGATCGTCCGAACCATCGTTTTCGCCGGGCCTGGACTGATTATCTGACTTGTCTTGTTCGGACGGTTGCTTATCTGCATGTTCGTCGTCCACTTTTGTGCCCTGCTGTATTGCGGGGTCTTTAGGAGCGTTGTTGTTGTCGAGGCGGGGCTTAGGGCGGCGTCTGCACCGCCGTTTTGGTTGTTTATCGGCGGGGTTATCTTCTGCCGCGGCCCGTTGGTCCTCGTTATGGCTCTCTTTTGGGGTATCCACCATGTATATGTCATATGACGAGGTGGTCCTCCCGTGCCCTATAGGCGCTGTTTCTTGTTCGTCTCCGGCATCGTCGTCTATACCATCGATGTCTTCGGAGCCGTAGTCTAGTATGTCGGTTAGATCGTCGACAGTGGCTACAAAGTGGGTGGTGGGTGGGCTCTGAATTTCTTCGTCGTCCGTATCCCGACCGTCCCGGCCATAGTCCGGCCAGGACTCTCCTGATAACGAGAGATGCTTTAGTGAATTTAGGATGTCACCAAAGGGCGAGTGTTGGAAGATGTCCGCGGCGGTGAATTCCATAACCGGCGCCCAATCCGACTTGATTGGTGGGGGCGTGGGAGGCCTGGAGTCCAGCAAGGAGTCCGGCGCCTCAGAATCACGAGTTTCGCGGGGGACAAGATTAGTGTTCGGCTCCATCGCCGTGGAAGTTGAAGCCCCCAAGGCGGCGTCTATCCACCGATCCTCGATCTAGGCGATCGGCTCCGGACTAATGGTCAAGCGGATTCGTGCAGGCGGCCACCAAGGCTTTGCTCGTGGCAGAGCTAGATCATGCCCATCGTCCACAAGGCTTGGCGCGCTTGGCTGTGGCTCGAGTCCGTCGAAGATCAAGTCTCTGCGGACATCGGCCGTGAAGTTTAAACTTCGAATCGACCGACGGCGATGGCGTAGCTTCGATCTGCTCCGGATGGCTGCGAATTAGCCCATAGTGCGGCCGCCGAACACGAAGATCTGTCCGGGAGAAAAGTCTCACCAGGACAGCGTCGTTGGTTGTAGATGCCATCAAGCCTATCGGTGGCGACACGGAGGAACTCTCAATGAAAGCACCAATGTCGGTGTCAAAACCGGCGGATCTCGGTAGGGGTCCCGAATCTGTGCGTCTAGGCGGATGGTAACAAGAGGCGAGGGACACGATGTTTTACCTGTGTTCGGGCCCTCTCGATGGAGGTAAAACCCACGCCCCGCTTGATTAATATTGATGATATGGGTAGTACAAGAGTGGATCTACCACGAGATCAAGGAGGCTAAACCCTAAAGCTAGCCTATGGTATGATTGTTGTAATGTATGTTGTCCCTACGGACTAAAGCCCTCCGATTTATATAGACACCGGAGGAGGCTAGGGTTACACAGAGTCGGTTACAATGGTAGGAGATCTACATATCCGTATCGCCAAGCTTGCCTTCCACGCCAAGGAAAGTCCCATCCGGACACGGGACGGAGTCTTCAATCTTGTATCTTCGTAGTCTTGGAGTCCGGCGGACGATGATAGTCCGGCTGTCCGGACACCCCCCAGTCCAGGACTCCCTCAACTGTGATGATTTGCCATGATGACTAGTCAATCCAACGTCCACCTCCGTGCAATTACTGCGCATCGTGGGGTCATGGGACCGTTGTAGTTAAGGTAAAACGGTAACTTTCTGAAGCGTCACGCCCCTGTCCCACTCCCCCCCTTAAGAGTACGGTAAATCGGAGCGGTACGATTCACCTATTCCTTGTCCCGCTCCCCCGTCTTCTTCCTGCGCAAGACGAGCAACAGTTCCCAATCTCGCTTCTCCTTCCGCCGCCACCCAATGAATCGCTCCCCCCTTCGCGTTGCCGCAGAAATGGGAAGAAACCCGCAAAGAAGCCGACGACCGCAACGAAGGAGACTGTCTCCAAGGGGAACAAGAGGTCGGCGGAGCTGAACAAGAAGCGGAGCGAGGATGTCGTCTTTGTTCTGTCCTCTCTGAGAGGCCCTATCCTTTAGGCGAGGTACCCACGGGTGGAGAGCAGGGTAACCGCTATGGGATCATCAGCTGGATACCACGATCGAAGAAGAATTACCTCCCGGGGTACCAACGCGAGAGATGGGATGAATGGAGAGGGGATTGGTAATGGATCCAGGACAAAGAAGCCCTCTAGTTTTGTGAAGCGCGACAATGATTGGAGCGCCAAGGGCCTCTCTGATGACAGGTTGCGCCCGACAATTAATAGGATCATCCGCCTGGCGGCTGCCGGGTTAATCATCGAGCATGTGGGGGCAGACTTCCTCCTCCGCCGAATCTCGCCGCTACAGGACAAGGATAGGCCTACGTGGCTGTATGGCGGTGCTGCGGACAGGATGAGACTATTGCCGGGGTTGGCCAATAACTTGTCAGTTTATGGTCACGCTTGGTTGTGCGATCAGCTGTTTGGTCATTTCGAGATGTTCAAGCTCCCGTCAACCGTCGTCCCCCTGAATGTCAACTCTACCCAAGATCAAATACTGAAGTGGATGCCAGATTGCAACGCCGAGGGAGTGTCGGGCACTTGGCAGCTCCCTTCTCTTGATGAAGAGCTCCAGTGGTTGAGTACTTTGGTGGAGAAGGCCACCAGAACTACAGATGGAATGTATAAGCGCACCTCCATTGCGAAGGTAGCGTATATTCTGAAAAGAGTCACGTAGGACAAGGCTGCCCGCTGTGCAGAAATGGAGAAGGCCGCGAAGGCCGGGAAAGGCAAAGGGAAGGCTGGAAATGGGATCTCTTCCCAGGGCGGTAGTGAGGCGCAAACCACAAAGGAGCTTGCTGGGGATAACTTTGTCGGGCTAGATGCTCTAGCCAAGGCGGCCATGGAGCTCCAGGAGGGAGAGGAGGACGAGAGGGAGGAGAGCGCGGCAGCGGCCCTTGAAGAGGAGAGTGGCTTGCGGCAGGGCCGCAAGCTCCCGCACTGGACCCAGACCAGCGCACCCGCAGGCGCGCTACAGTCCGAGGAGCGGTGCCACCCACCAATAAGGTGAAGAAGACCTCCACCAACACTACGAAGGTCGAGGGAGTGTGTCACCAATCCCCTCATCTTGCTCGGGCCAGGGCATCTTCTGCCAAATGGCCAGTGGTCCCTGAGGAGGAGTCCAGCCCCCACTCCGACTCGAGCTCCTCCCAGAGCTCATCTTCCCCGGAGACTTTGATGTCGCGGCAGGCACCGAAGCTGCCGGGGAGCTCCTCCCTCCCGCCTCAAAAGAGAGGATGGGAGTCCCCTCCTCCCACGGAGTTCAACTTGAACTCCATGCTTATTGCGAAGAGTAAGGATGATTTCTCTTTGTGGTAGATATCTTCCTAAGTAGGTGTGAATGCTTTCTGCCGACTAACCTCTTGTTCTTGTTGTTGTCGGCAGGGAAATGGAGGAGGAGGAGACCCTTGTCCACCACTCCCTGAAGAGACTCCGGCGCCTTGGGTCGCTGAAGGGCGTAGAGGGCTCGGCCTTGGCAGGGAAGGATGCAGAAGATCCCGTGCCGAGCCCCCAGCTCAGCCCCCAGCCTGGGAGTGGAGACTGGACCCCACCCACCGAATATGATGGAGACAGTCCTTCCACCCCCTCGCGTGAAGGAGGGGTGAGGTGACGCAGAGCGAGCCACTTCTTGAGGAGCACGTCTCCCCTGCCGCCCAAGCTGAAGATGTCGTCATGGAATCCTCCATGGCAGAGACGGCGCAGAAGGCCGCCAAGTCTACCCTGACAGAGGACGAGGCTCGCGAGCCGGCAACGACTACTGCCGGGGAAACGGAGACCCCTCCCTGGCAGACTTCCCTAGGTATCTCGCTTAATTCTTCTTTTCTTTTATACTCTGGCTGCCTTGTAGCGATGATACGTCTCCAACGTATCTATAATTTTTGATTGCTCCATGCTACTTTATCTACTGTTTTGGACTATATTGGGCTTTATTTTTCACTTTTATATTACTTTTGGGACTAACCTATTAACCGGAGGCCCAGCCTGAAATTGTTTGTTTTTGCCTTTTTGAGATTTCAAGAAACATGATATCAAACGGAGTCCAAACGGAATGAAACCTTCGGGATCGTGATTTTCCAACCGAACGTGATCCAGGAGACTTGGACCCTACTCCAAGAAGCTTCTGAGGAGGTCACAAGGGTGAAGGGCGCCCCCCCTTGCGCGCCCTCCTACCTCGTGGGCCCCTCGGAGCTCCACCGACGTACTCCTTCCTCCTATATATACCTACATATCCCCGTATGATCAAAGGGGGAGCCAAAAAACCTAATTCTACCGCCGCAACCTTCTGTATCCACGAGATCCCATCTTGGGGCTGTTTGAGCTCACGGAGGGGCATCCACCACGGAGGGCTTCTACATCATCACCATAGCCCCTCCGATGAAGTGTGAGTAGTTTACTTCAGACCTTCGGGTCCATAGCTAGTAGCTAGATGGCTTCTTCTCTCTTTTTGGATCTCAATACAATGTTCTCCCCCTCTCTCGTGGAGATCTATTCGATGTAATCTTCTTTTTGCGGTGTGTTTGTTGAGATCGATGAATTGTGGGTTTATGATCCAAGATTATCTATGGAAAATATTTGATTCTTCTCTGAATTCTTTTATGTATGATTGAGTTATCTTTGCAAGTCTCTTCGAATTATCTGTTTGGTTTGGCCAACTAGATTGGTAGTTCTTGCAAAGGGAGAAGTGCATGCTTTCGGTTCAATCTTGCGGTGTCCTTACTCGATGATGTAAAGAGTTGCAAGGCACGTATTGTATTGTTGCCATCGAGGATAACAAGATGGTTTTTATCATATTGCATGAATTTATCCTCTACATCATGTCATCTTGCTTAAAGCGTTATTCTGCTTTTTAACTTAATACTCTAGATGCATCTTTGGATAGCGGTCGATGAGTGGAGTAATAGTAGTAGATGCGAATCGTTTTGATCTACTTGTCACGGACGTGATGCCTATATACATGATCATTGCCTAGATATACTCATAACTATGCTCAATTTCATCAATTGCTCAACGATAATTTGTTCACCCACCGTAGAATACTTATGCTCTTGAGAGAAGCCACTAGTGAAACCTATGACCCCCGGGTCTATTCTCATCATATCAATCTATATCACTTTATTTACTTGCTTTGTTTTTACTTTGCCTTTACTTTTTACTTTGCATCTACCTATCAAAAATACCAAAAATATTATCTCTATCAGATCTCACTCTCGTAAGTGACCATGAAGGGATTGACAACCCGTAAGCGTTGGTTGCGAGTTGCTATCGTGTTGTGCAAATACGAGGGACTTGTGCGTGACCTCCTACTAGATTGATACCTTGGTTCTCAAAAACTGAGGGAAATACTTACGCTATTGTGCTGCATCATCCTCTCCTATTCGGGGAAAACCAACGCAAGCTCGAGATGTAGCAAGGAGAATTTCTGGCGCCGTTGCCGGGGAGGCTTACGCAAAAGTCAACATACCAAGTACCCATCACAATCCCTATCTCTCGCATTACATTATTTGCCATTTGCCTCTCGTTTTCCTCTCCCCCACTTCACCCTTGCCAGTTAATTCGCCCTCTCTTTCCCAATCTCCTCCTCTCTTTCCGTTGCCTTTTCCTCATCTTTCTGTTTGCTTGTGTGTTGGATTACTTGTTGCCATGGCGCACGAAAATACCAAATTGTGTGACTTCTCGAATACCAATAATAATGATTTCCTTAGTACTCTGATTGCTCCTCTTAATAATGATGAGTCTTGTGAAATCAATACCGCTTTGCTGAATTTTGTTATGAAAGATCAATTCGCCGGCCTTCCTAGTGAAGATGCCGCTACTCATCTAAACAATTTTGTTGATTTGTGTGATATGCAAAAGAAGAAAGATACGGATAACAATATTGTCAAATTGAAGTTATTTCCGTTTTCACTTAGAGATCATGCTAAAATTTGGTTTTCGTCTTTGCCTAAAAATAGTATTGATTCTTGGAACAAGTGCAAAGATGCTTTTATCTCTAAGTATTTTCCTCCCGCTAAGATCATCACTCTTAGGAACGATATTATGAATTTTAAACAACTTGATCATGAGCATGTTGCCCAATCTTGGGAAAGAATGAAATTGAGGCGTCGCAATTGTCCTACTCATGGTTTGAATTCATGGATGATCCTACAAAATTTTTATGCCGGATTGAATTTTGCTTCTAGAAATCTTTTAGATTCGGCCTCGGGAGGCACGTTTATGGAAACTACGTTAGGGGATGCTACAAAATTGCTTGATAATATTATGGCTAATTATTGTCAATGGCATACCGAAAGATCTTCTAGTAAAAAAGTGCATGCTATAGAAGAAATCAATGTTTTGAGTGAAAAGATGGATGAACTTATGAAGATGTTTGCTCCTAAAAATACTCCTCTTGATCCCAATGATATGCCTTTATCTACTTTGCTTGAGAATAATAATGAATCTATGGATGTGAATTTTATTGGTAGGAATAGTTTTGGAAATAACGCTTATAGAGGGAGTTTTAATCCTAGGCCTTATCCTAGTAATCCTTCTAATAATTATGGAAATTCCTAGAATAACTCTTATGGAAATTTTCATAAGATGCCTTCTGAATTTGAGAGTGGTGTTAAAGAGTTTATGAATTCACAAAAGAATTTTAATGCTTTGCTTGAAGAGAAATTGCTTAAAGTTGATGATTTGGCTAGGAACGTTGATAGAATTTCTCTTGAAATCGATTCTTTAAAGCTTAGATCTATTCCTCCTAAGCATGATATCAATGAGTCTCTCAAAGCCATGAGAATTTCCATTGATGAGTGCAAAGAAAGAACCGCTAGGATGCGTGCTTCCAAAGATGCCTTTATTAAAGCGTGTTCCTCTAATCCCTATGAAAATCAAGATGAAGATCTAAAAGTTATTGATGCGTCCCCCATTAAATCTTTGTTTTTCAATATGAATCTTAATGAATCTGAAGATTATCTTCCTTTACCTAGAAGGCTTTCTAAGAATTCGGAGTTTCTAGATCTTGATGATGAAATTGATGAAAGTGGGATTGAAATAAATAGAAACCGTGATGTTGCTAAACCTACTATTTTGGATCTCAAGGAATTTAATTATGAAAATTGCTCTTTGATTGGTCGTATTTCCTTGTTGCAATCCGTGCTAGAATCTCCTCATGCTTATAGTCAAAATAAGGCCTTTACCGAACACATTGTTGATGCCTTGATGCAATCTTATGAAGAAAAACTTGAGATGAAAGTCTCTATCCCTAGAAAACTCTATGATGAGTGGGAACATACTATTAAAATTAAAATTAAAGACTTTGAGTTTCATGCTTTGTGTGATTTGGGTGCTAGTGTCTCTACTATTCCCAAAACTTTATGTGATTTGCTAGATTTCCATGATTTTGATGATTGCTCTCTAAACTTGCATCTTGCGGATTCCACTATTAAAAAGCCTATGGGAAGAATTAATGATGTTCTTATTGTTGCAAATAGGAATTATGTGCCCGTAGATTTTATCGTTCTTGATATAGATTACAATCCTTCATGTCCTATTATTCTTGGTAGACCTTTCCTTTGAACAATCGGTGCAATTATTGATATGAAGGAAGGGAATATTAGATTCCAATTTCCCTTAAAGAAGGGTATGGAACACTTCCCTAGAAAGAAAATAAAATTACCTTATGAATCTATCATGAGAGCCACTTATGGATTGCCTACCAAAGATGGCAATACCTAGATCTATCCTTCCTTTTATGCCTAGCTAGGGGCGTTAAACGATAGCGCTTGTTGGGAGGCAACCCAATTTTATTTTGTGTTTTGTGTTTTTTCTTCTGTTTAGGAATAAATAATCCATCTACCTTCTGTTTGGATGTGGTTTTATGTTTTAATTAGTGTTTGTGCCAAGTAGGACCTATAGGATAACCTACGATGATAGTTGATTTGATTCTGCTGAAAAACAGAAACTTTAGCGCTCACGAAATTAGCTGCCATTTTTTACTGGAGAGTGCTTTTGCGTTGATTCGTTTTGATTCTAATCAATAAACAAATTTTACAGGACTTCCTATTTTGGTGGAATTTTTAGAGTTCCAGAAGTTTGCGTTAGTTACAGATTACTACAGACAATTCTGTTTTTGACAGATTATGTTTTTCGTGTGTTGTTTGCTTATTTTGATGAATCTATGGCTAGTAAATTAGTTTATAAACCATAGAGAAGTTGGAATACAGTAGGTTTAACACCAATATAAATAAATAATGAGTTCATTACATTACCTTGAAGTAGTCTTTTGTTTTCTTTCTCTAACGGAGCTCACGAGATTTCTGTTGAGTTTTGTGTTGTGAAGTTTTCAAGTTTTGGGTGAATTCTTTTGATGGATTATGGAACAAGGAGTGGCAAGAGCCTAAGCTTGGGGATGCCCATGGCACCCCCAAGATAATCCAAGGACACCAAAAAGTCAAAGCTTGGGGATGCCCCGGAAGGCATCCCTCTTTAAATCCACTTCCATCGGTAATTTACTTGGAGCTATATTTTTATTCACCAACATGATATGTGTTTTGCTTGGAGCGTCTTGTATTATTTGTGTCTTTGCTTGTTAGTTTACCACAATCATCCTTTCTGTACACACCTTTGGAGAGAGCCATACATGAAATTTGTTAGAATACTTTATGTTCTTCACTTATATCTTTTGAGCTTGATAGTTTTGCTCATAGTGCTTCACTTATACCTTTTGAGCTTGATAATTTTTTGCTCTAGTGCTTCACTTAGATCTTTTAGAGCACGGTGGTGGATTTGTTTTAAAGAAACTTGATCTCTCATGCTTCACTTAGATTATTTTGAGAGTCTTTAATAGCATGGTAATTTGCTTAATGTTAATATACTTGGTGTTCAAGATATGTGAAACTATCTTTTGAGTGCGTTGAATACTAAGATAAGTTTGATGCTTGATAATTGTTTTGAGATATGGAGGTGATAATATCAAAGTCGTGCTAGTTGGGTGATTATGAATTTGAGAAATACTTGTGTTGAAGTTTGCAAGTCCCGTAGCATGCACGTATGGTTAAAGTTATGTAACAAATTTGAAACATGAAGTGTACCTGGCTTGTGCATCCTTATGAGTGGCGGTCGGGGACGAGCGATGGACTTTTCCTACCAATCTATCCCCCTAGGAGCATGCGCGTAGTACTTGATTTTTGATGACTTCTATATTTTTGCAATAAGTATATGAGTTCTTTTAACTAATGTTGAGTCCATGGATTATACGCACTCTCACCTTTCCGCCTTTGCTAGCCTCTTCGGTACCGTGCATTGCCCTTTCTCACCTTGAGAGTTGGTGCAAACTTCACTGGTGCATCCAAACCCCGTGATATGATACGCTCTATCACACATAAACCTCTTTATATCGTCCTCAAAACAGCCACCATACCTACCTATCATGGCATTTCCATGGCCATTCCGAGATATATTGCCATGCAACTTCCACCATCATCATCGTGACATGCATTACTTTTGTCATATTGCCATTGCATGATCTTGTAGTTGACATCGTATTTGTGGCAAAGCCATCTTGCATTATTTTTCATACATGTCACTCTTGATTCATTGCACCATCCTGGTACACCGTCGGAGGCATTCATATAGAGTCATATCTTGTTCTAGTATCGAGTTGTAATTCATATGTTGAAATGAAAGTGTGATGATCATCATTAGAGCATTGCCCAAATAAAAAAAGAGAGAAAGGCCAAAATAAAAAAAGGCCCAAAAAAATATAAAAAAAGGGGCAATGCTACTATCTCTTTTTCCACACTTGTGCTTCAAAGTAGCACCTTGTTCTTCATGTAGTGAGTCTCATATATAGTGCTTCAAAGTAGCACCATGTTTTTCATATAGTGAGTCTCTTAAGTTGTATTATTCATACTAGTGGGAATTTTTCATTATAGAACTTGGCTTGTATATTCCTACGATGGGCTTCCTCAAAATGCCCTAGGTCTTCATGAGCAAGCAAGTTGGATGCACACCCACTAGTTTTCTTTTGTTGAGCATTCATAGCTCTAGTGCATCCGTTGCATGGCAATCCCTACTCCTTGCATTAACATCAATCGATGGGCATCTCCATAGCTCATTGATTAGCCTCGTTGATGTGAGACTTTCTCCTTTTTTTTCTCCACACAATCCCCATCATCATATTCTATTCCACCCATAGTGCTATATCCATGGCTCACGCTCATGTATTGCATGAAGGTTGAAAAGGTTTGAGATTATTTAAGTATGAAACAATCGCTTGGCTTGTCATCGGGGGTATAGAAGTTGGGAACATCTTTGTGTGACGAAAATGAAGCATAGGCTAACTAAATGATTTTGTAGGGATGAACTTTCTTTTGCCAAGTTATTTTGAGAAGACATGATTGCTTTGATTAGTATGCTTGAAGAATTATTATTTTTGTGTCAATATGAACTTTTGTCTTGAATCTTTCGGATCTGAATATTCATATCACAATTAAGAAGATTTACATCGAAATTATTCCAAAGTATCACTCTGCATCAAAAATTCTTTTTTATCATTTACCTACTCGAGGACGAGCAGGAATTAAGCTTGGGGATGCTTGATACGTCTCCAACGTATCTATAATTTTTGATTGCTCCATGCTACTTTATCTACTGTTTTGGACTATATTGGGCTTTATTTTTCACTTTTATATTACTTTTGGGACTAACCTATTAACAGCAGGCCCAACCCAGAATTGTTGTTTTTTGCCTTTTTCAGTATTTCGAAGAAAGAGAATATCAAACGGAGTCCAAACAGAATGAAACCTTCGGGATCATGATTTTCCAACCGAACGTGATCCAGGAGACTTGGACCCTACTCCAAGAAGCATCCGAGGAGGTCACGATGGTGGAGCCCCCCCCCCCTTGCGCACCCTCCTACCTCGTGGGCCCCTCGGAGCTCCACAGATGTACTCCTTCCTCCTATATATACCTATGTATCCCCGTATGATCAAAAGGGGAGCCAGAAAACCTAATTCCACCGCCGCAACCTTCTGTATCCACGAGATCCCATCTTGGGGCCTGTTCAGGAGCTCCGCCAGAGGGGGCATCCACCACGGAGGGCTTCTACATCATCACCATAGCCCCTTCGATGAAGTGTAAGTAGTTTACTTCAGACCTTCGGGTCCATAGCTAGTAGCTAGATGGCTTGTTCTCTCTTTTTGGATCTCAATACAATGTTCTCCCCCTCTCTCGTGGAGATCTATTCGATGTAATCTTCTTTTTGCGGTGTGTTTGTTGAGACCGATGAATTGTGGGTTTATGATCCAGTATTATCTATGGAAAATATTTGATTCTTCTCTGAATTCTTTTATGTATGATTGAGTTATCTTTGCAAATCTCTTCAAATTATCCGTTTGGTTTGGGCAACTAGATTGGTAGTTCTTGCAATGGGAGAAGTGCATGCTTTGGGTTCAATCTTGCGGTGTCCTTACTCAGTGACAGAAAGAGTTGCAAGGCACGTATTGTATTGTTGCCATCGAGGATAACAAGATGGGGTTTTTATCATATTGCATGAATTTATCCCTCTACATCATGTCATCTTGCTTAAAGCGTTACTCTGTTTTTAACTTAATACTCTAGATGCATGTTGGATAGCGGTCGATGAGTGGAGTAATAGTAGTAGATGCAGAATCGTTTCGATCTACTTGTCGCAGACGTGATGCCTATATACATGATCATTGCCTAGATATACTCATAACTATGCTCAATTCTGTTAATTGCTCAACAGTAATTTGTTCACCCACCGTAGAATACTTATGCTCTTGAGAGAAGCCACTAGTGAAACCTATGACCCCCGGGTCTATTCTCATCATATCAATCTATATCACTTTATTTACTTGCTTTGTTTTTTACTTTGCCTTTACTTTTTACTTTGCATCTACCTATCAAAAATACCAAAAATATTATCTCTATCAGATCTCACTCTCGTAAGTGACCGTGAAGGGATTGACAACCCGTAAGCGTTGGTTGCAAGTTGCTATCGTGTTGTGCAGGTACGAGGGACTTGCACGTGACATCCTACTGGATTGATACCTTGGTTCTCAAAAACTGAGGGAAATACTTACGCTACTGTGCTGCATCATCCTCTCCTCTTCGGTGAAAACCAACGCAAGCTCGAGACGTAGCAAGCGACCAGACCTCAAACAGTCTGATCTCTATGCATCAGTGTCATCCCTGGATCAGTAATGCTGAAACGCACAATACTTGAAGGATTTATGATTGAGTAGCAATCACACACTTATTACATCAAATGTCTCCAAAGAGAACTTATTACAATAAATATGGCTTAAGGCCATCTAATAACGATAACAGCAGAAGGCTTGGAAGATAAGTGAGTCCATCAACTCCAACGGCATCACTGAGTATAGAACCACGATCCTAAGGCATCTTACTCGTCGTTTGAAAAGTTTGCAACATGAACGTTGCAGCCCGAAAACGGGTCAGCACATGGAATATGCTGGCAAAATAAGACATAGAGAGTAATGAAAGAATAAAGCTATACTATATGCATATATGGCTGGTGGAAAGCTCTATGGTTACAGTTTTTGCGTAAAGCCAATTTTTTCCTACTGCAAAGGAATAAATTTATTAAACTATCATGGTGGTTGTTAAACATTGAGAATGGCTGACAGCATTCTCAATCCCAAATTAAAATAACATCATCATTAAACAAAACCCAACAGTATTAATTAAAGTAACATGTCGAAAATTCACATGATAATCCAAGTACTAGATACTCAAGACGTCCATAACCGGGGACACGGCTAATCATGATTAGTTTATACACTCTGCAGAGGTTTGCGCACTTTTCCCCACACGACTCGATCTCCTCCGTTGGTTTTCTCGCACTACATGGTGTTTGAGAAACGGATGACCGAGACATAATCTTTCAGAAGCGCTAGCACCTTACGATGGGTAGACCTGTACACCTACTTTCCCCTACATCTACTAGTATACCACTGTAAGAGTTCGCACGAATTAGTTAACTATGCTAGAGCCCATAATAGCATGTGGCTACACACGGAAGTTTCTAGCATGAATAATCTTATGATCCCTTTGAGCCTGGGTGGCGGTCCAAAAACAAACAGGCAACCCTGGAATACCCAGGTACCTCAATCCACCCAGATGTGTATTAAAGTTGCCACCTTTAAATAAACCATTAATTAATAATCTCACATCTGTCATGGATACACTCACCCAATCCACGTCTACTAGCATAGCATGGCATAATAAGCAAACGTAGAAGTAACTCCCAAGGGTTTGATAGTAAAACAGGTAATAGGTACTACCTCATCTACTTCCCAAAACCCACATATTAATCAGATCCTAATCATGCAATTGTTTGATGATTGATCTAATGCATAAAAAATGGGTAATAAAGAAGTATGATCAAAGTGTTACTTGCCTTGCTGATGATCCGCAAAACCAAGGGATTCAAAGTAGCAAGCGGCGCAATCAGGGTACTCTATCGCAAACAAACAAGCATACAATAAGTACTCATCTAATGCACGGGTAAAACTCAAATAAGAGATCTACCCAGAAATTTCAACTTAAGAACTCCGGTTGACAAAAAGAATCAAATCGAACGAAGCAACGAAAGTCAAACGACGAAAGAAACAAGCTTTGTTTACTAATCTGGACCTAAGTCAAATTTTATAGTAGCAAAAACTTGTTTGAGTAGATTATTTGGAAAGAGGGTTTCGAGACGAAACTCTAGGCGCTTGAATCGCCTGATTCCAAAAAACGAGCGGAAAGTTATACTAAAACGAAAATCGGATCAGAAATCACGATCAGAAAAATCACGGAATAAATCCGAGAAAAAGAAAATGACGAACAGATTAACGAACGAACGTTCGTTATCTGGACCTAAACGATGAACACGTTCGTTAAAACGAACGAACTCGCAAACGCTCGCTAATTAACCTGAACCAGAAATAAACAGATCTAATAAAAAATGGATTTAAAAAACCGACGGAAAAACCAAACGGTTTTTCTAAAAAAACGGCGGCGGCTCGGGTCAACCTTGGGGTGCAGGTCCAGCAGTGGCTGCTGCTGTGGCGAGGGCGGCGGTGGTCGGCGACGACGGCGGCGGGTCCCAAGCAGCATGACGGCGGCGTCGGCGGCACTAGGGTTAGGGTTTGGGGCGGCGGCGCGGCTCGGGTGGGCTGGGGCTGGCGGCCCGGGGCGCTATCTAAAGGCCCCGGCCAGGAGAGTCCTGGCCGATCCCGGCCCGTAGTCGGTTCGGTTTTTTTAATATAATTTTCGCGCAGAAAATCAAACAAAAGAAATACTAAATGGACTCCAAAAATCCTGAAATAAAGTTTCCCCGGCTTCTAAAATCAAGCCGGTTTAGATGAACATTTATTTGGGGCCTAAATGCAATTTTGAAAAACACGCATTTTTCCTAAATTCAAATAAAATAGCAATAAAATCCAAAATAAAATCTTATTTGATTTTTTTATTAAATCCTCAATATTTCTTTATTCTGGGAAAGTCATTTTATTCCCTCTCTCATATTTTTATAATTGGAATCATTGAAGATAAAATAAATAAAATAAAATGATCCTATTTTCCAAAATTTGAGAAAACTCAAATATGAAAATTTTGAAATCCCCAACTCTCTTCGTGGGTCCTTGAGTTGCGTAGAATTTCTAGGATCGAGGCAAAATGCAATAAATATGATATGCAACAATGATCTATTTGTATAACATTCTAAATTGAAATTTTGGGATGTTACAAACCTACCCCCCTTAAGATGAATCTCGCCCTCGAGGTTCGGGTTGGCTAGAAAATAGGTGAGGGTGGTCCTTCAGCAGATCCTCCTCTCGCTCCCAGGTGGCTTCATCCTCGGTGTGGTGGCTCCACTGAACTTTGCAAAACTTGATAACCTTGCTGCGGGTGACTAGGCTGGCATACTCAAGAATCTTGACTGGTTTCTCCTCATAGGTCAAATCACTATCCAACTGAATCGTCTCTAGCGGCACGGTATCTCTCAGCGGTATATCAGCCATCTCTGCGTGGCACTTCTTCAACTAGGAAACGTGGAACACATCATGAACTCCTGACAATCCTTCGGGCAATTCCAACTTGTAGGCAACTTCTCCCATACGCTCCAAAACCTTGTATGGTCCCACAAAACGCGATGCTAATTTTCCCTTGACTCCAAAACGCTTAACTCCTCGAAGTGGAGATACACAAAGATAAACTCTATCTCCGACTTTGTAAACTGTCTCCTTGCATTTTGAATCTGCATAGCTTTCCTGCCTGGACCGGGCTACCTTGAGCTTGTCGCGAATCAACTTCACTTTCCGTTCAGACTCCTTAATCAAATCCGGTCCAAACAACTGGCGGTCTCCAACTTCATCCCACGACAACAGGGTCCTGCACCTCCTTCCGTATAGGGCTTCAAAAGGTGCCATCTTCAAACTAGATTGATAACTGTTGTTGTAAGAGAACTCTGCATATGGCAAATTGTCGTCCCAACTAGATCCTAATCTAGCGCACAAGCTCTCAACATATCCTCCAAAATCTGATTGACTCTCTCGGTCTGTCCATCTGTCTGCGGATGAAAAGCTGTACTGAACTCTAGCCTGGTACCTAAGGTTTTGTGCAACTGATTCCAGAACTTTGAGGTAAACTGGGTTCCTCTATCTGATACAATGCTCCTCGGAACTCCATGCAGACATACGATCCTGGTCATGTATATCTTGGCCAACATAGCACTGGTGTAAGTGGTCTTCACTGGAACAGAATGAGCTACCTTCGTCAAACGATCGACTACAACCCAAATCGAGTCATAGCCTGAACGAGTCCTGGGCAATCCCGTGATAAAATCCACGCCTAGTTTATCCCACTTCCATTCGTGTATCGACAATGGTTGTAACAATCCTGCTGGCTTCTGATGCTCTGCCTTTACTCTCTGACATACATCACAAACTCCTACATACTCCGCAATATCCTTCTTCATTCTGGTCCACCAGAAAGTGTCCTTCAGATCCAAATACATCTTGGTATTTCCTAGGCAAATCAAATACGGCGAATCATGGGCCTCTTGCAGAATCAACTTCCTAATCACTGGGTCATTAGGCACATAAACGCGGTCTTCAAACCATAAGGTGTCGTGCTCATCCTCACCAAATCCCCTAGCTTTACCTTTGCTCATCTTCTCCTTTATCTCGGCAATTTCCTTGTCGGACTTCTGAGCTTCTCTAATCTTATCCATCAAGGTCGACAGAATTTCCAATGCTGCTACATAGCCTCTCGGAACTATCTCCAAACATAGTTCGCAAAGGTCCTCGGCTAACTCCTTTGGCAACCCTCCGGTCATGAGTGTATTTACATGGCTCTTACGGCTCAACGCGTCGGCTACTACGTTAGCCTTTCCGGGGTGGTACTGCAACCTCATATCATAATCTTTGATGAGCTCCAACCATCTCCTTTGCCTGAGATTCAACTCCTTCTGCGTGAAAATGTACTTCAAACTCTTGTGATCCATGTACACCTCACAATGATTTCCGATAAGGAAATGTCTCCAAGTCTTCAACGCATGCACTACGGCTGCTAACTCCAAATCATGCGTGGCATAATTCAACTCATGAGGTTTAAGCTGCCGTGAAGCATACGAAACAACTCTTCCCTCCTGCATAAGCACTGCTCCAAGTCCTCGACGTGAAGCGTCGCAATACACCTCGTAATCCTTGCTCTGATCTGGCAGAATCAACACTGGCGAGGTAACTAGACGTTCCTTCAACTCCTAGAAACTAGCCTCACATTCCTCAGTCCAATTGAACTTGGTATCCTTTTTCAAAAATTCCGTCATGGGCTTTGCAATCTTTGAGAAATTCTCAATGAATCTCCGATAGTATCCTGCCAGCCCAAGAAAACTTCTGATCTCTCCAACTGTCGTTGGTGCTACCCAATTTGTCATGGTGACAACTTTTGTGGGGTCTACTGCTATTCCTTCTCCGGATATAACATGTCCGAGGAATCCAAATTCCTTCAACCAAAATTCACATTTGCTGAACTTGGCATATAACTGGTGTTCTCTGAGCTTCTCCAATACCAAACGCAAATGCTCCTTATGCTCCTCTTCGTTCTTCAAGTAGACCAAAATATCATCAATGAAAACCATGACGAACTTATCCAGAAACTCCATAAATACCTTGTTCATCATGTTCATGAAGTAGGCAGGTGCGTTAGTCAGACCAAATGACATAACGGTGTACTCGTACAGCCCGTACCTAGTGGTAAAAGCTGTCTTAGGTATATCCTGCTCTTGAATCTTCAACTGATGGTATCCTGATCGCAAATCGATCTTGGAAAATACCTTTGCTCCTTGCAATCGGTCAAACAGATCATTGATCATCGACAGTGGGTACTTGTTCTTGATTGTTACTGCATTCAAGCCTCGATAATCAACAACCATCCTCAATGATCCGTCCTTCTCCACTAGAAGTACTGGCGATCCCCAAGGTGAAGAACTTGGACGAATGTAGCCTTTATCCAATAACTCCTTAATTTGACTCTTAATCTCCTCCAAATCTTTTGCTGGCATCCTGTATGGTCCCTTGGATATCGGCCCTGTGCCTGGCAAAAGCTCAATCAAAAACTCGATGTCTCTATCCGATGGCATGCCTGGCAACTCTTCTGGAAATACGTCAGGAAAATCCTTCACTACTGGTACTTCCTCCTGCACAACTCCTGATAAGGAATTTAGGTGCATCCTCTTCGGCTCATGTCTTGATACATACCTTATCCTTCTCCCTTCTGGGGTAGTAAGCAAAATCGATTTACTGGCGCAATCGATGTTTCCTCCATACATCGATAGCCAATCCATATCCAGAATCACATCCAAACCTTGAGATTCCAAAATGATTAAGTCTGAGGGGAAAACATGCTTGCCTATACTCAACGGCACTTGAAAACATCCTCGACTGGCCATATACTCAGCTCCTGGTGAGGTTACTAGCATGGGTGTTCCTAGAACCTTGGTGGGCAGTCTATACTTATCCACAAATCCCCTTGATATGTATGAATGCGATGCACCAGTATCAAAAAGAACGAGTGCAGTAAATGACTTAACCAAAAACTTACCTATTACTGCATCTGGCTGGGCTTCAACCTCCTCCATGCTAACGTGGGTCACCTGTCCTCTGTTGAAAGGGTTCGGCTTCTTTCCAGAGCTTCCATTGCCATTGCCATTCCCATTCTAGCCTTTAGGACATTCATTGGCGTAATGTCCGGTCTTCTGGCACTTAAAGCAAGTGACTTGACTCAGATCTCTCTTGGCTGGTGTTGAGGGGTTGGTACGGTTCTGGCCATTGCTTCCTCTATTCCCGTTACCATTCTTGGAACCATTATGGTTATGTGAGCTACCACCTCCATGGGTATGCTGGAACTGTCCTCCCAATTTCGGGGTAAAACGTGGCTTCTACTGAGCTCCCGAATTGTACTTCCCCTGTCCATACTTCCTCTTGCGGTTCTCAATCTGTTGTTGCTTCCCTTCAATCATGAGGGCTCTATCTACCAACTCCTGGTAGTTATTGAAACTTGCTACCATCAATTGCATACTCACCTCATTATTCAGTCCTTCCAGAAACTTCTCTTGTTTAGCTGCATTTGTAGCAACGTCATCGGGGGCATAACGTGCTAGCTTACTAAAGTCATCCACATACTGGTCAACTGTTTGTCCTCCCTGGCGTAAGTTGCGAAACTCACGCTTTTTCATGGCCATAGCTCCTGCTGAAACATGAGCAGTACGGAAAGCCTGCTGAAACTGATCCCATGTGACAGTGTCTACTGGATAGGTAGCTGTGAAATTCTCCCACCATGATGCTGCGGGTCCCTCAAGCTGATGTGTGGCAAATCGCACCTTCTCTGCATCTGTGCATCTTGCAGTGGTCAACTCCCTGGCTGTCTTGCGAAGCCAATCATGTGCAACAATCGGCTCGGTGCTACTGGAGAACACCGGCGGATTCAACCTAAGAAAACGGGTTAAGTGATCAATAGGTGGTGGTGGTGGTGGGTTGTTGTTGTTGTTGTTCCCCTGATTCTGATTCTGGACTAGTATCTGCATCAATGCATTCTACTGCTGGATCAACTGGGTGAGCTCCGGTGGGAAAGCAAATCCGTTGTCACGTCTCGGAGGCATCTGAGGGTTTAGAAAAGATGAGAATACAGAATAGAATGAGGTCTAGAGCGAAAACACTACCCATATGCACATGAGACAAATTGCAATCAAAACACTTCATTCAAACAAGCAAGGGCATACAACGGTCTATCTATCGTTTACAAAAGTGCTCGGTCTATACTAAATACATGGGGGAAATACTACTACTGTTATGGTGGTCTACTAGAAAAAAACTGCTCCGATGAAGACTCCATGATATCTGCTCCAGCTTCATCAACATAGTCATCGTCACTATCGTCCGGGTCTGAGTCAGTGTCGTCGATGATGATGTAGTTCTCTGGACAAGTGCAATCTTCGTCTTCTCTAGTTGCGGGAAATCCCATAAACACTCTTAGCTTCTTCTCCACATCATCATTCTTATCTACTAGCGTTGCTATTTCCTCCTCATATCCATCGCGTGTAGACTTGAGTTCTTCCTCCAGTTTCGTGATCTTGGTCATGGCCTTCTTCAGATCCATCATGCCTGCGCACATCTGGTTCTCCTGGCGTCGAATGTGCTGGTTTAACTCCTGGATGAAAGCTGCAATTGATCTATCCTTCCTGGTGCTGACCATCTCCCATTGCTCATCTCGGCGCCCACAAATCTGGTAGATAGTATCTTGAAGCTCCTTGTGGTAAACTTCTCCAATACGTACCATGGTGATGTGGGCTGCCATGCTCTTTCCTAGACTCCAGGTTGGTGCATCAAAGTAAAACTCTATGGGCTAAGTGACGGGCATGAACGTCCTTCCTGGAACTTGAACTTGAATCATCCAGCACTCCTCTTCAGGTAAAGTGGCGTTGTAGGTCCCGGTGAAGCTTGGTACTCCGATGTTCAGGTATCTAGTGACTTCCTTCAGGTGTCGTCCAAAGGGTGTATCTTCATCCGGTTGTGCGAACTTGTTCCTTGCATCCGCCATCCTAAAAGAGTAGAAAAGATGAGGAGTTAGAAATGAGAAGAGAGAGTAGTGATCTAGGGCTTTAGCTTAGTGGTCGTGTCCTACAGTGAGCGTGTGCTCTGATACCATCTTGTAGCGACCAGACCTCAAATAGTCTGATCTCTGTGCATCAGTGTCATCCTGGATCGAGAATCTTGACACGCACGAAGACTCGAAGGATTTATAACAGAGTAGCAATCACACACTTATTACATCGAATGTCTCCAAAGAGAACTTATTACAATAAATATGGCTTAAGGCCATCTAATAACGATAACAGCGGAAGGCTTGGAAGATAAGTGAGTCCATCAACTCCAACGGCATCACTGAGTATAGAACCACGATCCTAAGGCATCTTACTCGTCATCTAAAAAGTCTGCAACATGAACGTTGCAGCCCGAAAACGGGTCAGCACATGGAATATGCTGGCAAAATAACACATAGAGAGTAATGAAATAATAAAGCTATATGCATATATGGCTGGTGGAAAGCTCTATGGTTACAGTTTTTGCGTAAAGCCAATTTTTCCCTACTGCAAAGGAATAAATTTATTAAACTATCATGGTGGTTGTTAAACATTGAGAATGGTTGACAGCATTCTCAATCCCAAATTAAAATAACATCATCATTAAACAAACCCAATAGTATTAATTAAAGTAACATGTCGAGAATTCACATGATAATCCAAGTACTAGATACTCAAGACGTCCATAACCGGGGACACGGCTAATCATGATTAGTTTATACACTCTGCAGAGGTTTGCGCACTTTTCCCCACACGACTCGATCTCCTCCGTTGGTTTTCTCGCATTACATGGTGTTTGAGAAACGGATGACCGAGACATAGTCTTTTAGAAGCGCTAGCACCCTACGATGGGTAGACCTGTACACCTACTTTCCCCTACATCTGCTAGTCTACCATTGTAAGAGTTCGCACGACTTAGTAAACTATGCTAGAGCCCATAATAGCATGTGGTTGCACACGGAAGTTTCTAGCATGAATAATCTTATGATCCCTTTGAGCCTGGGTGTCGGTCCAAAAACAAACAGGCAATCCTGGAATACCCAGGTACCTCAATCCACCCAGATGTGTATTAAAGTTGCCACCTTAAATAAACCATTAATTAAGAATCTCACATTTGCCATGGATACACTCACCCAATCCACGTCTACTAGCATAGCATGGCATAATAAGCAAACGTAGAAGTAACTCCCAAGGGTTTGATAATAAAACAGGTTATGTGTACTACCTCATCTACTTCCCAAAAATCCACATATTAATCAGATCCTAATCATGCAATTGTTTGAGGATTGATCTAATGCATAAAAACTGGGTAATAAAGAAGTATGATCAAAGTGTTACTTGCCTTGCTGATGATCCGCGAAACCTAGGGATTCGAAGTAGCAAGCGGCGCAATCCGGGTACTCTATCGCAAACAAACAAGCATACAATAAGTACTCATCT
Source organism: Aegilops speltoides (assembly GCA_021437245.1). NCBI lineage: Eukaryota > Viridiplantae > Streptophyta > Magnoliopsida > Poales > Poaceae > Aegilops > Aegilops speltoides. Next base: position 308,522,352 of record CM038141.1, on the reverse strand, counting down.
AATGCATGGGTAAAACTCAAATAAGAGATCTAACCAGAAAGTTCAACTTAAGAACTCTGGTTGACAAAAAGAATCAAATCGAACGAAGCAACGAAAGTCAAATGGCGAAAGAAACAAGCTTCGTTTACTAATCTGGACCTAAGTCAAATTTTACAGTAGCAAAAACTTATATGAGTATATTATTCGGAAAGAGGGTTTTGAGACGAAACTCTAGGCGCTTGAATCGCCTGATTCCGAAAAACGAGCGGAAAGTTATACTAAAACGAAAATCGGATCAGAAATCACGATCAGAAAAATCGCGGAATAAATCCGAGAAAAAGAAAATGACGAACAGATTAACGAACGAAAGTTCGTTATCTGGACCTAAACGATGAACGCGTTCGTTAAAACGAACGAACGAGCGAATGCTCGCTCATTAACCTGAACCAGAAAAAAACCGATCTAATAAAAAAACGGATCTAAAAAAACCGACGAAAAACCGAACGGTTTTTCTAAAAAAAACAGCGGCGACTCGGGTCAACCTCGGGGTGCGGGTCCAGCGGCGGCGGTGGCTCCGGCGAGGGCGGTGGTGGTCGGCGGCGATGGTGGCGGGTCCGTGGCGGCAATGGCGGCGGCGGCAATGGTGGCGGCAAGCGGCAGCGGCGGCGGCGGCGGCGCTAGGGTTAGGGTTTGGGGCGGTGGCGCGGCTCGGGTGAGCTCGGGCTTGCGGCCCGGGGCGCTATATAAAGGCCCCGGCCAGGAGAGTCCTGGCCGATCCCGGCCCATAGTTGGTTCAGATTTTTATTATTAATAATTTTCGCGCAGAAAATCAAACGAAAGAAATACTAAACGGACTCCAAAAATCCCGAAATAAATTTTCCCCGGCTTCTAAAATCAAGCCGGTTTATATGAACATTTGTTTGTGGCCTAAATGCAATTTTGAAAAACACGCATTTTTTCCTAAATTCAAATAAAATAGCAATAAAATCCAATATAAAATCTTATTTGATTTTTTATTAAATCCTCAATACTTCTTTATTTTTGGGAAAGTCATTTTATTCCTTCTCTCATAATTTCATAATTGGAATCATTGAAGATAAAATAAATAAAATCGAATGATCCTATTTTCCAAAATTTGAGAAAACTCAAATATGAAAATTTTGAAATCCCCAACTCTCCGTGGGTCCTTGAGTTGTGTAGAATTTCTAGGATCGAGGCAAAATGCAATAAATATGATATGCAATAATGATCTATTTGTATAACATTCCAAATTGAAAATTTAGGATGTTACATGCCTCCACTGGCTTCTTTATTTGCTTCGAGACTTCCATCCATCTGTTTGTTAACTGACCCCTTCCACCCGCAGCCCCCCAGGCCGAAGAGCCAGACTTGTTGGAGGTGGTGGTGGACATAGGCAGGTCTGCCGCAGATGAAGCCGCGAAGGTCGCGACTACTGAGGGGCAGGATCTCGCTGCCGGGGGGACACAAGGTTCCTTGGCAGTGGTGGAGCATTCTCTGGAGAGCGCCCCGACAGGGGAAGTGGATATCGAGGTGAAGATTCCTCATCAAACCATGGGTCCACTCCCTCCCTACGGTGGTGCTGCTGATGCCCCGCCATCTTCCTCAAACATGCTGGCCATGGTGCCGCAGTTGCCTGATATCGGAGCCTCGGTCCATCCTTGACAGTCGCCGAGCTCGATGAAGAGCTTCAGCGGCTCCTGGCACCGCTACATCTGGGAGGCGGGGAGGCCGATGACTCAGCTGCCATCACCATGGATTTGTCCTTCATCGATTCCATGGCGGTGGGCTTGAAGGAAATGCAGGCCCAACACAATCAGAAGTGGCAGGAGCTCAAGAGACGGCGGGAATCCGCTGACAAAGTGGATCAGAGACTGAAGGTCAAGTGCCTGGAGCTTCGCAAATGGCACGACATGCAGTTCAAGGTGCTCATGAGGCAGCAAGAGACTCTTCATATGATGAGAGAGGATGTCGTGGCTCGGGAGAGGCGCCTGGCGGAGCACAAGGCATCTCTGGACGCCAGGGAGAGGGAGAATCTTGAAGCTACTCTTCGGGCCAAGGATGAAAATTTGGAGGCCTTGGTCCAGCAATGCACCAAGGAATTGGAGGACAAGCATGGGGCCGCCCTGGACACTCTCACCACTGACCATGCTACCCGGCTGAAGAAGTTGGTCGATGATTTAGATGCCGCATCTTCTGCTAAGGCTGAGCTCGCCCGACAGGTGGCCAAACTGAATGAAGACCTTGCCGAGAGCGCTAAGAAGGTGGAGGTTCTTAAAGAGGAAGCACAACAGGCAGAGCTCCACCTGGCTGACGTGCAGTCGCAGCTATCCTCCAAGACCCAAAGCTTGGAGACCGCCAATGGCAACATCTCTAACATGAAGGCGAGGATCGGATCACTGGAGCGGTCGGCGGAGTCCCTTGAATCCCGATAGCAGTTGCTGTCTAAGGATTTGGAAGATGCCAAGCATCTTCGGCAAGATGCAGAGGGCAGGCTGAAGAACCAGGTCAACATGAGCAACCTCTAGATCAAGAGCCTAATCGATATCACAGAACATCTTGGAGCCCAAGCTGCGGCGATGGGTATGGACGGCCCAGTCTATTCAGCCAGCAAGCCGGAGGTCCCGAGTGTCAAGCTGGGGATCTTCTTCAACAAGTTGATCAACAAGCTGAAGATGCATGAAGGGGGAGGGCCAAGCATTTTGCGACCGAGTCCTGAAGGCTCGCCCGCGACGCCCTCTTCATGGTCTTGAGCAACATCGCCTGTCACCACCCAGAGCTTGATCTCGATGATGGCGTCAAGAAGCCGCCCACTGGTGCCGATGTCGCTGCTGCTAGAGAGAAGGCTGCTCCCCGCGCCGACAGGGTTCTCCACATTTAAGCTACCCCACCTGGTCCTGTAATGAAACATGATGCATATCTTGTGTTTAGTCGTTTTATCTCTAGCGTTCGTGCGAAACCGATGTTTCTAGCTCGATCTTTAAGTGTGTGTTTATCCCTTTGAACTCTATGTGCTTGTGTTCATATGATCAATTCCTGTGTATGCTTTGGATGCCTGCTGATATCATATTGCCGCGATTGTCGTAAGGGTTTGGCCCTTAACAGCCATCTTGGCATGGATGCGTCTCGCAGGTTTTTCCTAGGTAGCCCTCGATGCAGCCTCTTGCTACGTCTTGAGCTTGCATTTGTTTTCCTTGAAGAGGAAAGGGTGATGCAGCAATAGTAGCGTAAGTATTTTCCTCAGTTTTTGAGAACCAAGGTATCAATCCAGTAGGAGGCTCCTCAAAAGTCCCACGCACCTACACAAACAAACAAGAACTCGCACCCAACACAATAAAGGGGTTGTCGATCCCTTCACGGCCACTTGCGAAAGTGAGATCTGATAGAGATAATATGATAAGATAAATATATTTTTGGTATTTTATGATATAGATTGGAAAAGTAAAGATGCAAATAAAAGTAGATTGAAAGCTTATATGATAAGAGATAGAAGCGGGGGCCATAGGTTTCACTACTGGCTTCTCTCAAGATAGCATAAGTATTACGGTGGGTGACCAAATTACTGTCGAGCAATTGATAGAAAAGCAAATAATTATGAGAATATCTAAGCATGATCATGTATATAGGCATCACGTCCGTGACAAGTAGACCGACTCCTGCCTGCATCTACTACTATTACTCCACACATCGACTGCTATCCAGCATGCATCTAGAGTATTAAGTTCATAAAGAATAGAGTAACGCATTAAGCAAGATGACATGATGTAGAGGGATAAACTCATGCAATATGATATAAAGCCCATATTTTTATCCTCGATGGCAACAATACAATACGTGCCTTGCTGCCCCTGCTGTCACTGGGAAAGGACACCGCAAGATTGAACCCAAAGCTAATCACTTCTCCCATTGCAAGAAAGATCAATCTAGTAGGCCAAACCAAACTGATAATTCGAAGAGACTTGCAAAGATAACTTAATCACACATAAAAGAATTCAGAGGAGATTCAAATATTTCTCATAGATAAACTTGATCATAAACCCACAATTCATCGGATCTCGACAAACACACTGAAAAGAGTTACATCGAATAGATCTCCAAGAAGATCGAGGAGAACTTTGTATTGAGATTCAAAGAGAGAGAAGAAGCCATCTAGCTAATAACTATGGACCCAAAGGTCTATGGTAAACTACTCACAACTCATCGGAGAGGCCATGGAGTTGATGTAGAGGCCCTCCGTGGTAGATTCCCCCTCCGGCAGAGTGCCGACGAAGGCTCCAAGATGGGATCTCGCGAATACAGAAGGTTGTGGCGGCGGAATTAGGTTTTCGTGGTCTGTTCTGATGTTCTCGGGATACGTGGGTGTATATAGGAGGAAGAAGTAGGTCGGTGCACACCCGAGGGGACCACGAGGGTGGGGGCGCGCCCAACCCTAGGGGGCGCGCCAGGCACCCTCGTGGCCGCCTCGATTGTTGCGTGACTTCCACTCCAAGTTATCAGGGTTGCATTTGTTCCAAAAAGATCGTTCCCATAGGTTTCATCGCGTTTGGACTCCGTTTGATATTCCTTTTCTTCCACACACTGAAATAGGCAAAAAACAGCAATACGGGCTAGGCCTCCGGTCAGTAGGTTAGTCCCAAAAATGATATAAAAGTGTAAAGTAAAGCCCATAAACATCCAAAACGGGTAATATAATAGCATGGAACAATAAAAACTTATAGATACGTTGGAGATGTATCAAGCATCCCCAAGCTTAATTCCCGCTCGTCCTCGAGTAGGTAAATGATAAAAACAAAATTTTTGATGTGGAATGATACCTAGCATAATTCTCTGTAATTTTCTTTATTGTGGCATGAATGTTCAGATCCAAATGATTCAAAATAAAAGTTCATATTGACATAAGAAATAATAATACTTCAAGCATACTTAATCAAGCAATCATGTCTTCTCAAAATAACATGGCTAAAGAAAGTTATCCCTACAAAATCATATAGTCTGGTTGTTGCTCTATCTTCATCACACAAAGTATTTAATCATGCACAACCCCGATGACAAGCCAAGCAATTGTTTCATAATTTAGTAATCTCAAACTTTTTCAACTTTCACGCAATACATGAGCGTGAGCCATGGACATAGCACTATATGTGGAATAGAATGGTGGTTGTGGAGAAGACAAAAAAGGAGAAGATAGTCTCACATCAACTAGGCGTATCAACGGGCTATGGAGATGCCCATTAATAGATATCAATGTGAGTGAGTAGGGATTGCCATGCAACGGATGGACTAGAGCTATAAATGTATGAAATCTCAACAAAAGAAACTAAGTGGGTGTGCATCCAACTCGCTTGCTCATGAAGACCTAGGGCATTTTGAGGAAGCCCATCATTGGAATATACAAGCCAAGTTCTATAATGTAAAATTCCCACTAGTATATGAAAGTGACAACATAGGAGACTCTCTATCATGAAGATCATGGTGCTACTTTGAAGCACAAGTGTGGTAAAAAGGATAGTAGCATTGTTACTTCTCTCTTTTTCTCTCATTTTTTAAAGTCCGAAGGCACATCTCGACTTGTGGGGGAATCATAGTCTCCATCGTCCTTTCCTCACTGGGACAATGCTCTAATAATGAAGATCATTACACTTTTATTTACTTACAACTCAAGATTACAACTCAATACTTAGAACAAGATATGACTCTATATGAATGCCTCCGGTGGTGTACCGGGATATGCAATGAATCAAGAGTGACATGTATGAAAATTATGAAGGTGGCCTTGCCACAAGTACGATGTCAACTACATGATCATGCAAAGAGCAATATGACAATGATGACGCGTGTCATATAAACGGAATGGTGGAAAGTTGCATGGCAATATATCTCGGAATGGCTATGGAAATGTCATAATAGGTAGGTATAGTGGCTGTTTTGAGGAAGGTATATGGTGGGTGTATGGTACTGGCGAAAGTTGCGCGGCACAAGAGAGGCTAGCAATGGTGGAAGGGTGAGAGTGCGTATAATCCATGGACTCAACATTAGTCATAAAGAACTCATATACTTATTGCAAAAATCTACAAGTCATTGAAAAAAAAGTACTACACGCATGCTCCTAGGGGGATAGATTGGTAGGAAAAGACCATCGCTCGTCCCCGACCTCCACTCATAAGGAAGACAATCACTAAATAAAATTGTGCTCCAACTTCATCACAAAGCGGTTCACCATACGTGCATGCTACGGGAATCACAAACTTCAACACAAGTATTCTTTAAATTCATAACCACCCAACTAGCATGACTTTAATATTACCACCTCTATATCTCAAAACAGTTATCAAGTATCAAATTGATCATAGCATCCAATCCACTTTCTATGATAGTTTTTATTATACCCAACTTGGATGCCCATCATTCTAGGACCAATTTTATAACCATAGCAAATACCATGCTGTTCTAAGAGACTCTCAAAATAATATAAGTGAAGCATGAGAGATTAACAATTTCTTCAAAATCAATCCACCGCCGTGCTCTAAAAGATATAAGTGAAGTACTAGAGCAAAAACTATCTAGCTCAAAAGATATAAGTGAAGTACATAGAGTATTCTAACAAATTCCAATCAAGTGGGTTTCTCCCAAAAGGTGTGTACAGCAAGGATGATTGTGGTAAACTAAAAAGCAAAGACTAATATCATACAAGATGGTCCAAGCAAAACAAATATCATGTGGTGAATAAAAATATAGCTCCAAGTAAAGTTACCGATAGAAGAAGACGAAAGAGGGGATGCCTCCCGGGGCATCCCCAAGCTTAGGCTTTTGGCTAAGCTTAGGCTTTTGGCTATTCTTGAATATCTTGGGGTGTCATGGGCATCCCCAAGCTTAGGCTCTTGCCACTCCTTATTCCATAATCCATCAAATCTTTACCCAAACTTGAAAACTTCACAACACAAAACTCAACAGGAAATCTCATAAGCTCCGTTAGTGCAAGAAAGAAAAACCACCACATAAGGTACTGTAATGAACTCATTATTTATTTATATTGGTGTTAAACCTACTGTATTCCAACTTCTCTATGGTTCATACCCTTACATACTAGCCATAGATGCATCAAAATAAGCAAACAACACACGAAAAGAGAATCTGTCAAAAACAGAACTATCTGTAGCAATCTGTAACTCTCGAATACTTCTGGAACTTTAAAAATCCTACCAAAATAGGAAGTCCTGGGAAATTTGTATATTGATCTACAGAAAAAATAGTCAACTCAAAATCACGTTTGTGTGAATTACTAAAATTATTTTCGTGCATGCAAAGTTTCTGTTTTTCAGCAGAATCAAATTAACTATCAACATAGGTTATCCTATAGGTTCTACTTGGCACAAACACTAATTAAAACATGAAAAAACATCTAAAAATAAGGTAGATGCAAAATTTATCACTAAACAGAAGCAAAAACAAAAAATAAAAATAAAATTGGGTTGCCTCTCAACTAGCGCTATCGTTCAACGCCCCTAGATAGGCATAAAAGCGAGGATAGATCTAAGTAGTGCCATCTTTGGCACTCAATTCTTCAATAGAGCACTTATAATCCTTAGGAGTTTCTTTCTTTTTAGTAATGATTAAGCTCCTAGGCAAGAAATCAAGAAATTCGTTTGTAGCAAAAGGTTCTTTAATGATAGCAAGAAAATTGGGGTGAATACTAATTGATTTGAGATCGACACTTCCTTTACTAGAAGATTCACCCTTATTTTTAGGAACATACATGACCTTGGAAATTTTGGTAGGAGGAGTTGGGGTATTTTTCACAGAAGAAAAAGCTGACCCTAAGTTGGTAATGATATCCTCAAGTTTACTGATTCTTGTAGAATCTAGATCTATTCTTTCATTAACTATATGTTCTTTCTCTTTAAAAAATTTCAAGGTAACTCCAACCCTAGATCCATACTGGGTAATTTGGTTATGAATCTTTTTATCCAAATTTTCAATCAATTCAAAAGTGGCAAATTTATTTTCAATAATTTCAAGCCTTTGCATTACGTGTTCCAAAGTTAAAACAGTTCCATTAACCAAAAGAGGTGGTGGGCCAAACAAATCTAACATGGCATTATAAGCATCAAAAGTATGGCTACCCAAGAAGTTCCCTTCGGTAATGGTATCAAGAATATATCTATTCCAAGGAGTAATGCCTACATAAAAATTGCGAAGAAGAACGGAAGTGGATTGCTTCCTAGTAGATCTATTTTGAGCATTGCAAATTCTATGCCAATCATCTTTTAAATTTTCTCCCTCCCTTTGTTTAAAATTGAGAACTTCATGATCGGGAGTATTAACTATAATAGGAGGACTAGCCATAGCGACGAGCAAACAAAAAGGCAAGCAAAAGAGAGAGGAGATTGGGAAAGAGAGGGCGAATAAAACGGCAAGGGTGAAGTGGGGGAGAGGAAAACGAGAGGCAAATGGCAAATAATGCAAGTGCAAGGGAGATGAGTTTGTGATGGGTACTTGGTATGTCTTGACTTGAGTGAAGACCTCCCCGGCAACGACGCCAGAAATCCTTCTTGCTACGTCTTGAGCTTGCGTTGGTTTTCCTTGAAGAGGAAAGGGTGATGCAACAATAGTAGCGTAAGTATTTCCCTCAGTTTTTGAGAACAAAGGTATCAATCCAGTAGGAGGCTCCTCAAAAGTCCCACGCATCTACACAAACAAACAAGAACTCGCAACCAACACAATAAAGGGGTTGTTAATCCCTTCACGACCACTTGCAAAAGTGAGATCTGATAGAGATAATATGATAAGATAAATATATTTTTGGTATTTTATGATATAGATTGGAAGAGTAAAGATGCAAATAAAAGTAGATTGAAAGCTTATATGATAAGAGATAGACCTGGGGGCCATAGGTTTCACTTGTGGCTTCTCTCAAGATAGCATAAGTATTACGGTAGGTGAACAAATTACTGTCGAGCAATTGATAGAAAAGCGAATAATTATGAGATTATCTAGGCATGATCATGTATATAGGCATCACAACCGTGACAAGTAGACCGACTCCTGCCTGCATCTACTACTATTACTCCACACATCGACCGCTATCCAGCATGCATCTAGAGTATTAAGTTCATAAAGAATAGAGTAACGCATTAAGAAAGATGACATGATGTAGAGGGATAAACTCATGCAATATGATATAAAGCCCATCTTTTTATCCTCGATGGCAACAATACAATACGTGCCTTGCTACCCTTGCTATCACTAGGAAAGGACACCGCAAGATTGAACCCAAAGCTAATCACTTCTCCCATTGCAAGAAAGATCAATCTAGTAGGCCAAACCAAACTGATAATTTGAAGAGACTTGCAAAGATAACTTAATCACACATAAAAGAATTTAGAGGAGATTCAAATATTTCTCATAGATAAACTTGATCATAAACCCACAATTCATCAGATCTCGACAAACACACCGCAAAAAGAGTTACATCGAATAGATCTCCAAGAAGATCAAGGAGAACTTTGTATTGAGATTCAAAGAGAGAGAAGAAGCCATCTAGCTAATAACTATGGACCCGAAGGTCTATGGTAAACTACTCACAACTCATCGGAGAGGCCTTGGAGTTGATGTAGAGGCCCTCCGTGGTAGATTCCCCCTCCGACGGAGCACCGGCGAAGGCTCCAAGATGGGATCTCGCGGATACAGAAGGTTGCGACGGTGGAATTAGGTTTTCATGGTATGTTCTGATTTTCTCGGGGTACGTGGGTATATATAGGAGGAAGAAGTAGGTCGGTGGGCGCCCGAGGGCCCCACGAGGGTGGGGGCGCGCCCAGCCCTAGGGGGCATGCCGGGCACCCTCGTGGCCGCCTCGATTGTTGCATGACTTCCACTCCAAGTCTCCAGGTTTGCATTTGTTCCAAAAAGATCGTTCCCGAAGGTTTCATCACGTTTGGACTCTGTTTGATATTCCTTTTCTTCGAAACACTGAAATAGTAAAAAAAATAGTAATACGGGCTGGGCCTCCGATTAGTAGGTTAGTCCCAAAAATGATATAAAAGTGTAAAGTAAAGCCCATAAACATCCAAAACGGGTAATATAATAGCATGGAACAATCAAAAGTTATAGATACGTTGGAGACGTATCACCTCTCAACCTGCGAGCGTGGCTCTGGACAGGACGATGGTGCGATCAAAGAAACTAGCCAAGGTTCCATCACATGAGGGTTTTCACGATACGAACACTTGTTGGAGTTAAGGGATAAACAACAACAAGAATCTAAAAAAGCACCAACAAGAGATGATAATGTGAACTTTGCTTTTGTTTTAAGCTTCTTTTTCGCTTGCCGGGCCGGGCGCGTTCAACGCGTCCGCGGAGCCTGGGGGAGTAGAAGGAAATATGGTGGTTTCTTCGCTCCCAGAATGGGTCGGTATGCATTTCTTGTATCAGGCAAGCATAGGGGCACGGCGGCGGCCTTCTTCGGTCTTCTTCCCTTTTGCTTCCCTCCCCTTGAGTCGGTACAATGGCTACCATCACACGGACTGTGCCAATGCAGGCAGCCTTGCCGAATTATGCTTGCCGGGGAATCAATCGATGGAATCATACCAGCGCTTTCCTTAGGATTTCCCATAGTGGGGGAAATACTGGACCGAGTGTCGCGCGGTAATCATCGACGTCGACGATGCTAAGGCTAAAGTAGTTCGACTGCTGGCGAGGTGGAGGGACAAGAAAGAGGGAGATCGTGCCCACATGTTCCTGTGCCCCTTCCTTCGGGCAGTGATTGGATGGCGACAACGCCATACGAACCATCGGAGTAAATCTATCACCGTCAGCCGCAGTATTGGTCATAACCGTTGCTATGGAAAATCTTGGAGAGTGGCTGCACGGTGCAAGAGTGGATCTCCCCCCACCCTGCTTTTGCGTCGCTGCGGGCGCCACGGTCAGTGGCATCGTCGAAGTTGGGGATGACGATGAAGATGACGTGCTGCGCACGCTTTCAGGTTCGCGCAAGCCAGCCCCCCCCCCTACCTGGTGCGCCAAAGATGTCGCGGGATATCCGCGGCCACCTATGGGATCGGGTGGCCCCTTGCTGGTTCGGCGGGGGGATGTCGCGTTGCACAAAGAGCAGATCAGTGCACGGCAGCACGACAGAGAGCACACGAGCAATTTACCCAGGTTCGGGCCACGTGAGGCGTAAGACCCTACTCCTGCTTTGGTGGATTGATGGTGGAATGAATGTGGTGGTGCGTAGTACACTTGCCCGGCAGGGTTTGCCTCGGGGCTGTAGCGGCTACACGCGTACGATGGCTTGGGTTCATCAACTTTCCAACCCTTTCTACGGGTGCCATGGGCCTCCTTTTATAAATTAAGGGGTCACCACAGTGGCAAAGTGGTCATTATCCACTGATATGATAGCGAACATTTCTATCATACCTAACTCTGCGAGCTGACATGGTGCATTAAATGCACCGCTTAGTGTCACATCACTGGTTGCCCGGCAAGGCTTGCCAGGCTATCTCGCCAACTCCGCGCCTGTCCTCTTGACACGTCGCAGTACGGGTGTCATCTGCGGGTTTCTTCTGTATGAAATGACCGCCATGTGGCAAATGGCTGCCACTTAATCACCTTGCGGCTTGACACCGCACTGATTGATGACGTGGGTCATGCTAGAGTGGTTGGCGGGGTGGTTCAGCCCCCCACGAACCCCAGCAGGCTCTTCTGAGGAGTCTTGGTTGCTTTCTTCTGGAGGTGGCCTCGCCCCTTGCCGGGCTCGCCTGCCCGGCAAGGGAGGCCCTTCTCTTGTAGATATCTCGTTCTTCTGGCTTGATCTTGGTCTCTCTGAGCTGCATGTTGGTTCTTCAAGTCTCTTTGTTCTTCACTCTTTGACTTGAGCTGGTGCTTGTCCATGCACGAGTGAGGGGAAAATGCATGCCCCTGTATATTTTCCCCGACAATCCCAAAGGTCTTACTGGCACAAACACTAATTTAAACTCAATATCACCATCATAATAGAATTGTAATGGTAAATTTATTTAAAAATAGAAAAGAAAAATATTGGGTTGTCTCCCAACAAACGCTTTTCTTTAAAGCCTTTTAGCTAGGCATTGAGATTTCGATGATACTCACATAAAAGGTAATAATTGAAACACAAAGAGAGAATCATAAAACATGTGATAAACAAATTAAAGTCTAACATGCTTCATATGCATAGGAATTTTATAAGCAAACAAATTATCAAGACAAGAAATATCTAGCATATGCAAAGGAGAGGAATAAAACATTGACAATCTCAACATAACGAGAGGTAATTTAGTAACATGAAAATTTCTACAACCATATTTTGCTCTTTTATAATAATTACATGTAGGATCATAATCAAATTCAACAATATAGCTACCACATAATATATTCTCTACATGATCCACATACATGAAAAGTTGACAACCTTCCAAAATAGCGGGATTATCATCAAATAAAGTCACGACCTCTCCAAGCCCACTTTAATCAAAAATTTCTTAAGATTTATCATTCTACAAAGTAGTGGGATCATTATTACCTAAAGTTGGAACTCTTCCAAACCCACTTTCAATATTATCGCAAACATATTCATCATGAGGCTTAAATAAGTCTTCAAGATCATAAGAAGAATCACCCCAATTATGATCATTGCAATAAGTAGTGGACATATCAAAAGTAGCATACCCAAGCTTGGAGTTTTGCATATTATTATCACAATTGACATTAATAGAATTTATAGTAACACCATTGCAATCATGCTTTTCATTCAAGTAGCTATCATGAATCACTTCATAAATTTCTTCTTTTAGCACTTCATCACAATTTTTAGATTCACGAATTTCAAGCAAAACTTCATAAATATAATCTAGTGCACTCAACCCACTAGCAATTGGTTCATCATAATAGGATATTTTTGAAAAATTAGCAAGTGGATGAGGATCCATAAACTTGTTTGCTTCTGATTTGCAATAAACGTACAATTATGCCAAGCGAACAAGTAAACAAACTAAGTAACACATAAAGGCAAACAAAAAGGCAAACGGGAAAAGGCAAATATTTTTGTATTTTTTCTGAAAATGTTTTAGAAGCGGGGGAGATGAAAACGAGAGGTAAATGACAAATAATGTAAATGCAAGAGATGAGAATTTATGATAGGTACTTGGTAGGCTTGATGTAGATCCTCCCCGGTAATGGCGCCACAAATTTTTTCTGCTACTTCTTGAGCTTGCGTTGGTTTTTTCCTTGAAGAGGAAAGGGTGATGCAACAAAGTAGAGATAAGTATTTCCCGCGGCTGAGAATGAAGGTATCAATCCAGTAGGAGGAGCACACATGTCTCCAATAGTTGTACCTACACAAGCAAACAAATACTTTCACCCAACACGATAAAGGGGTTGTCAATCCGTTCACGGTTACTTGCAAGGATGAGATCTGATGGGGATGGATATAAAAGATAAGTAAAAGTGCAAACAAAATAAAAGTCAATAAATTGCAGCAAAGTATTTTTGTGTTTTTGATTTTGTAGATCTAAAAATAATATGATAATAGATAGACCTGGGGCCATAGTTTTCACTAGAGGCTTCTCTTGAAAGAAAGCATACAGTGGGTAAACAAATTACTATTGAGAAATTGATTGAAAAGCACATAGTTATGAAGATATCCAAGGCAATGATTATGTATATAGGCATCACGTCCGAGACAAGTAGATCGACTCATGCCTGCATCTACTACTATTACTCCACAAATCGACCGCTATCCAGCATGCATCTAGTGTATTAAGTTAACAAAAACGGAGTAATGCCTTAAGCAAGATGACATGATGTAGATGGATAGATCCAATCAATATGAACAAACCCCATCTTTTTATCCTTAATGGCAACAATACAAATACGTGTCATTTCCCCTTCTATCACTGGGATTGAGCACCACAAGATTGAACCCATTACAAAGCACCTCTCCCATTGCAAGAAAAATCAATCTAGTTGGCCAAACCTAATCAATAGATCGGAGAGAAATACAAAGCTATATAAATCATGCATAAAAGAGTTCAGAGAAGACTCAAATAATATTCATAGATAATCTGATCATATACGCACAATTCATCGGATCTCAACAAACACACCGCAAAAGAAGATTACATCGAATACATCTCGAAGAACATCAAGGAGAACATTGTATTGAAGATCAAAGAGAGAGAAGAAGCCATCTAGCTACTAGCTATGGACCCGTAGGTCAGTGGTAAACTACTCACACATCATTAGAAGGGCAGCAAGATTGATGTAGAAGTCCTCCGTGATTGAATCCCCCTCCGGTAGAGTACCAGAAAAGGTCCCCAGATGGGATCTCACGAAGACAGAAAGTTACGGCGATAGAAAAGTATTTTTGGTGTGCCCTCTCGTCTATGGGGAATAATTTGGTATTTATAGAAGAAAAATTAGGGCTAGAGGAGCCAAGGGGGGGGGGCACAAGCTTGGCCCCCCTGAGCTTGTCGTCGCCTCATAGCCCTTCTAGCCTCCTCCCAAAGCTTCCAGGGCGCCTCGTGGTCTAAGAAATTATCAAAAAGTTTTGTTGCATTTGGGCTCCGTTTAGTATTGATTTTCTCTAAATACAAAAACAAGGAAAAAACAACAACTCGCACTGGGCATTGGGTTAATAAGTTAGTCCCATATATGATAGAAAATAGCATAATAATGTATATAAAACATCCAAGATTGATAATATAATAGCATGGAACAATAAAAAGTTATAGATATATTGGAGACATATCATTATATATGAACGCCGACTACATGACACTTCAACATCTGTGGGCCTAGGGGAAGGCATTGTGGAACTAGTTTATCAAGGATGGGTTGCAAGAGTGATAGAAACTTAAACCTCATTTTATGAAAAAAAATTCAGAAGGGTCTGTTCTTTATCCATATGTTAAATGCTATGGTTAGATTTATCTTAATTACTTCTCTTGTATTCGCGGATGCTTGCATGGGGAGTATAATCATAAATAGGTATTTGTTCAAGTAAGGGCATTATCTTAGTTCCGGTCCACCCACATAGCATTTGCCAGATCCGTTGGCTCTCTTCAGATATTCACAGTTGATGTGTAAATCAAGGAAAATAGTTGGCTCACTCCTGGTGCAGTGACTTCGATCTCTTCTTTTGAGTTATTCTACATCATGGGCTGGTTTGTGAAGAATTGCAAGCCTGCTCTGCTTAGGGTGATCCATAACCGATGTTCCTTCAACGGTTGCTGAATTTTGTTTCTTACGACAAGTGACTATTGTGGTCTTCAAAGCTTGGTATGACGAGTAGTAGCATACGTGGTTGTCGATCACTACATCCATCCAGTTTTATTAGTCCTCTTTGTTTTTTGTGCTAAACTTTGACCTTAGATTTGATTAGCAAAATATAAGTTATATGCCATATAAATTATGTTTCTAGATTCATATTTAAAAGAAGTTTCCAATGATATTATTTTGTCACACACACACACACATATGTATGTATGTATGTATGTATGTGTCTATATATATATATATATATATATATATATATATATATATATATATATATATATATAATGTTTTGCTAATTAAATCTATGGTAAAACTTTAACCCAAGAAGCAAGGGGGACTAATTAACCCAGAGGAAGGTAGTATAACTCAATCCCGCCCCAAACAATTCAAGTAGATCTAGGGAAGTGCCTACCAACTAAGAATTTCTTCTGTCCCCTTCTTCATGTCAGACTAAACACAAGGAACATGCTCCAAAGAAGTATGTTCACCTTCCCGACTATAATTGTGTCTTATACCAAGAGTAAACAAATGATACACATCTCCACTTAATTTTGGACTGCCCATTTGCCCAGAGTTGTTAGATGAAGCTTATTCCTAACAAGCAAATAGCATTATCTCTTTCCATGAAGTGGAATTGGTTAAAAGGGTCATTGCAAAGGCTTTTTGCTATGACGGTCATCATTCTATCCTACCATAACTTCTGGATATAAAGAAATGAGAAAATCTTTCATAACAAATATCCTAGCATTTATAATTGGAGCAGAAACCTCAAAGAGAATCTTATTCTAGTTGCCCTCAAATTAAAAACAAGCATTTCCATAACTTCCAATCTGGGATACAACCTGTTTTCTAGCCCCCTTTTCAGTATTTTACCCCCCTCCTAAACATACAACTCTTGTAATTATTTGCTCCCTAAACCCTAAAATACACACAATAGGATCATTTCTTACTGTGTTCCGGGCAAACTAGCATCCATGGTTGGTGACTATAATTCATGGAGCTAGCGGGTTGTACACATAATATGCTATTTCAAAAAATTTATCTTCCTCGATGGTTTAGTTACTATAGATGTCTGGCATCCTGCCTTGCAAGGAATTTATCTTTTTCGCCGTCTTAGGTTTCTATAACAAATCAAAGCAACATTATTCAATACTACAAAATACCTCCCATATCATACGTTGATGGGCCGTGGGCTCTATTGGGATGGCAAAATAGAAGTATAAAATATGCTTTGGCCCTTTAGGAAATGACAAAGTTACCAATCGAGGCAACTGGCTCAATCTATCTAGTAATGGCACTATGGTACCATAAAAGGAATAAGAAAAAGACTTTCCAACTTCCAGATGTGATGGAAAACTGGGAGATCAAAGAATCAAAAGTATGTAGCATAATAGAACTTGTTGTTTGATAGTAAAAAGTTCTGAGGTTGTTAGTTTATCAAACGTTTGGGTAGGAAGCTGTAACCCACCCGTGTGTGAAAGCTAGGTATATGATGCAGCCTATTATTGCCAACTGATGATCACAAGCAAGGAACAATTGAGTATTTAATGCGTCGGAAATTAGGATAAAAGGTAGTTGGGAGATTGGTAATGCACGCTCTTGCTTGGAGGTTTCTGTTGGAGAAAACAGATTTGCCCGTTTCCCCTGAAAGTTTTTCTCAGGAGGAAGCGGTTCTTTGTCGACCCTTGCGCATCATCTTCATCCATGAGGTCAGCGGGTTTGTCTTCTATAGGCTTCGTCTGTGCCACCATGGTAGCTGCATAGCTTGCAAGCCAAAATAAGCCGTTAATGCGTATCGTAGGTCATCGGCGGTGCCACCACTTTACTGGTGGCGTCAAGAGCGGTGGCTTGTCGCGTTAGGTCAGCCATGGCATCGTGGAAACCCAGCGTGAGCCTGAAGCAACTCATGCACTCAAGACTGACGCGTGGGTCTCCCATCGGCGATGGAGGGTGCACGTGTCCCTTTTGGATTATTTTGTAAATTTTCTTTTAGTCATGACGGTTTCTGTAACTAGGGGATGTTATGCCCCTATTATGTAGTACCTTTTTTTCCTAATCCCCTGTTATGCACCCTAAAAAAAAAGGGATGCTAGTTTCCTAAAAAAGAGGATTCAGGGCAGTTACTAAATCTATCAAAAAAACTCAGGACGGTTGCATCCCGGAATTTTATAAGCGGATTCCAGCATGGATTGATGGACGGTATATAATCACGTATCAGGTAGCAGCATCATTGTGCTCGTGAATGAAATCGCAAGTGCCCTTATTTTTCCCCCCAACGAATCCGCAGCGTGTTAATTAGGTACCTCTACGCAACTTCGTCCTACATGATTCGGTGGTTGCAGAGACACGCCTGTTAAACAGGTTGGTTCCGATGATTGATTCCAACAAGAGTCAGTCAGGCCAACGTCCACGCTTTAATTGTATTGCAAACTTGCTGTTCCCGCCCGAATCTCTCCTTCCTAACGCGGCATCATCGCCAAAGGCAGCACTTAGCTGGACGTTCCTGAAAGAGAATACGATTTTCCAGAGTAGTACTGTGCGTATCTCTTTCTAGCAGAAATGGAACACAACTCAGAGCATCAGCGAGAGCAGGGCAGGTAGGTATGCAAGCTGACGGCGTCCGCATGTCCACGACTGTCCGTCAACAGAAAAATGCAGACGATGTCCACCTGCATCCCTAAGGGCGAGCTTTGCTACGTCTACGTAAAACAAGTCTTATGAAACTTAGGCACGAGCTTTTTGTTTAACATCAGTACAGACGCAAGCGCTCATACATACACGCATACACTCATCCCTATGAACGCACACACGCACATCCTATCATTATGAGCACCTCCGAGAGACTGAGCCGGCATGTCATCTTGAAATTTACGAAGCCACTGTAGGCGCCTCGTCGTCGACGATAACGTCTTCTCCAACTGAAAGCGCATCGCCGGAAATCCGACTTGAACCCTGATGGGTTGGGGATATCATTGTCCCTCTAACCATCCACCATAGATTGGTTCGCACTTACATGGCCTGATTTGGTTGGAAGTAAAAACGGTCAGGCCCACGCGTGAAATTCAAAGGGAAGGTGATTAGTTTATAGAAAGGAAAGTTATGTAACATCATGTAAGAAGTTACATAGGTGTAACATTTTTGCTCAAGGGCAGGTACGCACTACGCAGTGTGGACAGAAACATGCGATGTGTAACTGCCGAGCCGTGATTTCTCGCAGGATTTGCTCCCGTAGCCATGTGACCCCTACAAAGCACGTCGTCGGGTGCAACAACCGTGGATGGCGATCGCGTCGCCCTGCACTGCGCCTGCCTATAAATACCCCGGCAATATGTTAGTCCCAGAACATCAAAGCATAGTTGAGCCTTCCAGCCCGACCTGGTCAGTGCGCTGGTACACTACCCCCACAAGCTCGAAGAAGCAGTGGTACTTTAACATGGCTCCTCTTTCGTCCAAGGCCGTTGCACTTGTTGCACTGTCCTCCCTCCTCGTCACCTACGCCGTCGCCGCCGGGAACTTCAACGACTCCGCCTTCACCGCCGACCCCAACTGGGAGGACGCCAGGGCCACCTGGTACGGCGCGCCCACCGGTGCCGGCCCCGACGACGACGGTACGTCCGTATGCGCCGGTGCATGCATGGCGCCGCGGCCTTCGCTTAATTGATCGTTTCTGTAATAACACATGCGGTAATCGATGTGCATTCAGGTGGTGCGTGCGGGTTCAAGAACACCAACCAGTACCCCTTCTCCTCCATGACATCCTGCGGCAACGAGCCCATCTTCAAGGACGGCAAGGGATGCGGCTCCTGCTACCAGGTAGCTACACTAGCTCGTTGATTTTTTCATGACGAGAGTTATCGTTTCTTTAAAAAAAAAACCACGATCGCCATATTGTTGGTGCTTTGCCCCTGCTGTGGTGGAAATGGAGCTGGTGAAACAGTGTTAATCTTGACTTCTGATCGTTTACTATTGCCTTTTTAGATACGATGCACCAACGACCAGTCCTGCTCCGGCAACCCGGAGACGGTGGTCATCACCGACATGAACTACTACCCGGTTGCCAAGTACCACTTCGACCTGAGTGGCACCGCCTTCGGCGCCATGGCCAAGCCCGGCCTCAGTGAGAAGCTCCGCCACTCCGGCATCATCGACATCCAGTTCAAGAGGTCGGTGGCATTTCATCGTTCGTTGCACGAATCCTATCTGGCCCTACCTGAACGATGAACAGTATCATACTCTATATAACTAGTGCTTTTGCCCAACAAAACTTTCACGACCGCGACCTGTTAAACTGGGACCCAAATAGATTCGCAGCGAATAATACTCTATTTTGAGTACCGTCGCTTCACACTTATTTGCCGTCGATCGTCCCGGCTCGGTTACAGACTAAGTAACAATGGCACATGGGTTGCTGATTGCTTCTGCTGATGATTGATGCAGAGTGCCGTGCGAGTTCCCCGGTCTCAAGGTGACCTTCCACGTGGAGCAGGGGTCGAACCCGGTGTACTTCGCGGTGCTGGTGGAGTACGAGGACGGCGACGGCGACGTGGTGCAGGTGGACCTCATGGAGGCCAACTCCGGGACGTGGACGCCGATGCGCGAGTCGTGGGGCTCCATCTGGCGGCTGGACTCCGGCCACCGCCTCCAGGCGCCCTTCTCCATGCGCATCACCAACGAGTCCGGCAAGACGCTGGTGGCCGACAAGGTCATCCCGGCCAACTGGGCGCCCAGCACCTTCTACCGCTCCATCGTCCAGTACAGCTGAAGCTGCTCAACTGAATCTCATCATTTGGAATCATGCATGCATTGGCTTGATTTGGTATTCGTACTATCATGGATCGTTTTGCATGGGTACTACCGAGGAGGTTTTTGATTAATTAAGGTTGGGTCGTCGGGTGTCATGTAGGCGTCGTCGTGCATGTGTGTGTTGAATACGTCGGTGGGATATGGAGGAGGCGCACTTTTGCATGTGCACTCCCGCGCCCACTGTCACTGTACCAGTGTGTAAGCAGACCATAAGTTATTACTGTTTGTGTGTACTCCTGCTTAACTCTTGTCCCTCCTTCAGTCTCTCATCAGTACTGCCAGTACTCACCAGTTCGTATTGCCCTAGTACTTATCAAACTTGATTATGCGCGCCAAGATTAAATGAACGCCAGGAATTCGATCCTGACTTTCTAACCAACGTACGGCCACGGCCAGTGGAAATTCTACTCCGTTCCGGTAGATTCGATGATCCTTGGAAAGGTCGGTACGTCATAATTTTTGCAACGACCAAGCAAAGCACGCAGTCGAGTATGTCTGCGTCATATCAGTTACCACCGACTAGCTAGTGCGTCTATCCAACGCAAAGGGTGCCAATCTCCCGGCACATGTCTTTCACTTTCAAAAGCTCCTTTTCTTTCCGTATGGTAACCACTAACCAATTCGTTCGTTCTATAACCGTCAGGCTTAGCTACCTAATGATAGTGAATGATTCGGAGTAACTTTTACACGAGACGAGAGCCGGCAACATCGCCGCCTAAAAGTTCACTCTAGCTAAGCTGGCCTTCCCTTTCCTAAGAAAGTTGTTTAACTAGCATGCATGCTAGTAGAGCCCGCTGGATCGTCGCCGTAAATACTGGCGCTAACCTCTCCCAATCGCCGAGCTAGTCTTTGGTCATGTTGTCCACTTAAACTACTCCAAATGTAAGACTTTTCCGTTTCAAAAAAATGTAAGACTTTTCGGCTGTCGTCGACAAGGTCAGGCCGGTTTCGGTAAAAGAGCGACGATAGCGGTGTGTCGGCGGCTCATTCGGGTGGCCATGGTGGTCGTTAGATGATCTACGAATTTTGACGTAATTTTTATTATGTTTGAGGTGCTTTGTATTTCCGATGAAATTTTATAATAAATTTGATCCTTTCCGCAAAATAAAAAACTGAAAAACCTTATCGTCGATGTCCTCTCTCTTTCTCCAGACAAACTGAAGAACATGAAAAAGGAGGACGAGACCTTCCACCTGACCCGCATCGATCGTTTCTCCGAACAGTTAACAGCGGAAAGGGACAAAGTAACGGACTGCTCAGGCGCATGTGCGGGGCGCGGAGTGGGATGCCGACGGCTGCGTCGCCTACCCGCCTCTGCATGTGAGGTGCGGGCCACGGCCGCCGAAGGGTGGAAGGAGCGACCACGTACGATCGAGTCGCTCGCGGCACGCAGGCCGGAAGTCACTAGCCCAGCTCTTGCACCAGATTTCCAGGGCCCGCCGGCGCGCACCCACCGTTGCCTCCTTGCCGGCTCCGTCTCATCAGACTGAGCTCTCAGCGACCCGGCGAGCGATCCATCTCCCACCACGTACTCGATCTCGGTCTCGATCGTGTGCCCCGACGGGTGCTATGCTACTGTGCTACGCGAAGCCGTGCGGCCGGGGAACGGGCCGCTCGCCGCGGCGCGCTACGGCGCGCGCGCGAGCATGCGCCGCGCCGGCGCCGGTCCTGCGTGCGGGCGGACTTCCTTCCGGATGTCGTTAATTAGTTATAGGTAATGCTGTCGGTCAAATTCCGTGTGCTTTCGGTTATTCGTTCTGACGCGAAGCAAAACTGCGGGCAGTTTCTGGACAATTCTTTCTATGCAGGTGTCTTTTTTTTTTTTTGAAACAAGGCAAAAGATTTGCCATTTTCATTAATTAAGAAGAAGATTAGACATAGTTCCGCCAAGCGGGAGAGTATAGATCACTCTCGCGGCATAATATTACACAAATACTTCGCACCCGCACGAGCCCAAATAGAGGCCTCATCTTTAATCTTGGTAATGACAACGGTAGTAGGGGCGGCGGTGTTGCGGAAAACCCTCGCGTTGCGTTCGTTCCAAATTTCCCACGCAACAAGCATCATCAAAGTGCGACGAACCATGCGTGAGTGGCCCCTTTTGTGAGCAACCATGTCCCAACAAACTTCCACCGAGGGCACGAGTCTCCAATCTGACGGATCAATGTCGTGGAGGCCAAGCCAAGTCTTGATCTCCATCCACACTCTCACTGTGAACCGACCTTTGGAAGAGGAGGTGAGCCGCGATCTCTGAACTCGCTTGCAAAGAGGGCAAAGGTTGCAATTCGCCATCCCCGACGCGCAATCTATCGGCGGTCCACACTCTATTATGAATAATCAACCAAGCGAAAAATTTGCACTTTGGGGGCCCAAGCTTTCCAAGCGGTAGTGATCATGGCAGAGGCGGTGTGGCCCTCAAAGCTGGGCATTGTATGCGAAGACGCGAGTATACCCCATCTTTAGTGAACTTCCAAAGAATTGCATCGTCAACCTGTGGGGTTAGAATGACATTGGAGAGCTTCTCCCAAAGGGTGGCGAATTGCTCAATATGCTCAAAAGTGAGGCCCCGAGAGGTATCAATGTTGCGGACCCAAGCGTTGTCTCAGTGAGACTCGAGCGACGGAGCTTCTTTTCTTCTGGAGAGATCAAAGATCTTTGGAGCAATATCCTTGGGGCGAATACCGTCCACCCAAGGTGATTCGAAAGTGGCCCGATGACCATCACCAATGGTAACACAGTGGCAGCCGAAAAAGATTTCTATCATCGCTGCATGGCGTGCCCATGCCAATCCAAGGTTTAGTGGGGTCAGCCCACTCAAACCAAAGCCATCGCAAGCGGAGAGCGGTAGCAAACTTTGCAAGTTGAGGGCGCCCAATCCACCATATAACTTGGGCTTGCACACCGTCTCCCAATTAATTTTGCATTTCCGCGGTGACCTTTTCACATCCGCCCAAAGATAAGCGCGTCTAATACCGTCAATTGCCTTGATGACCTCAATGGTAGATCCGAGAGGTGAGATGGTAGATTGCTATAGCGATGAGGACCGCCTTGACAAGAACAATGCGACCGACGACGCAACATGTCCGCCAAGCCAAGGAGTGAGTTTTCCAGCCACCTTGTCTTCCAAATGTTGAAAGTGGATTCTCAAGTCTCCGACCGATAGGGGCAGCCCAAGGTATCTCATAGGGAAGGTAGTTTGGATGGCGGGGAAGGACATGAGGATATCATCGAGGGCGACATCATCGCAGCGAATGGGTGCCACATGGCTCTTGGCGCAGTTAGTGACTAGACCGGTGACCTCACCAAAATTAGCAAGGGTGGATGCTAAGAACTGAACGTCTTCTTTTATTGGCTTCACGAAGATGGCAGCATCATCCGCATAGAGAGACGCACGAAGGGTTTCGGTCCTGGCTAGAATAGGGTGCAGCTGGCCTTGGCTCGTCGCTTTAGCAAGGATGTGGTGAAGTGGGTCGATGGCAAGGACGAAGAGAAGCGGTGAGAGGGGGTCTCCTTGCCTCAGGCCCCGGCCATGCTTGATAGGATCCCCGATGACTCCATTGATCAGCACTCTCGATGATGCAGAGGACAGAAGGGCCGACACCCAGCCTCGAAAGCGGCTCGGAAAGCCATGATGTCTCAAAAGATCCATCAAAAAATCCCATCTCACCGTGTCGAAAGCCTTCTTGATATCGAGCTTGAAAAGTAGCATCGGAGACTTATTCCGATGGAAGCGCCTCGCCAAGTTGCGCACGTACATGAAATTATCGTGGATGCTTCGTTTCTTGATAAAGGCGCTTTGGGCGTTGGAGACAAGGTTTGACATGTGCCGGGCAAGGCGGTTGGCCATCATTTTGGCAATGATCTTGGCAATGGCATGGATGAGACTTATGGGCCTAAAATCTGAGATTTCCTCCGCCCCATCTTTTTTGGAATGAGCGTGATGTTAGCGAGTTGAGCCAATGAAAGTTGGCCACATGGAGATTGGAGAAGTTATTCACAACAAGCATAATCTCCGCTTAATAACGTCCCAACATGTCTTGAAAAAACACCCGTGAAGCCATCGGGCGGGGCTTTGTCGAGGGTAAATCCATGATCGCACACTTGACCTCCTCCTCTCGTGAAATTATCCCGAGGTTAGTGAGATCAGCCTCCGGAACGGGAATATTATTCCAGTTGAAGTCCTTGTCTCTAGGCACTCCCTTTCTTGTGGCCTTAATGAAATGGTCCTGGATGATAGCTTTTTTGTTGTCATGGTCAGTGACCCATCCATTGTTATGCTTGAGGCGGTGGATGAAGTTCTTTCTTCGGCGACGATTAATGCGGAGGTGAAAATATCTCGTGTTGGCGTCTCCCTCTTTGAGATTGATAATCCTAGAACTTTGCCTTTTGCGAGCCTTCTCAAGCACGGCCAAACTCACTACCTTCCTTTTAAGCCTCTTTCTAAGCTCTCTCTCATCCTGGCTGAGAGTTCTATTTTCTTGGGCAATATCCAAACGTAGGATAATCTCCAAGGCCATATGGAGTTGCACCTTGGCATGAGAGAAAAGGGTTTTACTCCAAGCACGAAGCCTTTGGCTAGTTTTCTTGAGCTTGTGGAAGAGGAGTTGATACGGTTCGACATGGGTTGTCTCTTCATTCCATGCTTGCTGGACAGTGGCCATGAAGCCCGGCATGTTGATCCAAAAGTTCTCGAAGCGGAAGGATTTAGTTCTACGAGGCCCATTGTCATTGGCAAGTAGTAGCGGGCGATGATCGAGAGAGGATGAAGCCAGAGCATGGAGAATGTGATGCCCAAACTCAACGTCCCATTCCTCATTGCAGAAGAAAGAATCAAGTTTACTCAAAGTTGGGTCTCTCTGCTCATTGCTCCAAGTGAACTTTCTGTTTTGTAGATGGATCTCCTTAAGTTCGCAAGCATTGAGGGTGTTGCGAAAGCGAACGATGCGGCTACGATTAGCATTCGCGCGGTTTTTATCTCTGGCACGATAAATTTGATTGAAGTCCCCAAGAACCAGCCACATACACCCAGCGTTAGGCTTCTCGCTAATGAGCTCCTGAAAGAAAATATCCTTGAGGTTGCTTCTAGTTGGGCCGTAGACTGTAGTTAGCTTGAACATAACGTCCGAATTAGCAAGCTGAACATCGGCAGACAAAGTGAATTGGCCAAAATGAATGTTGGCAAGCTTGACAGCATCATCATCCCACAGGATTAGGATCCCTCCACGAGTACCAGAAGCAGGGCGATGGGCGAAGCTCCCGTGACGCAGACCACCCAGTGAAGACACCACAAATTGATCAATATCAGCCATCTTTGATTCTTGGATGCAAATAATGTGACAGGGTGTGGCAGCAATTGTTTCTCTAATGGTTGCACGACGGTTGGGGCAATTCAGTCCTCGCACATTCCAGCTTAGGATGCTCAGATTGTGATTACTCATTGGAAACCATCCATACATCAGCAAAGTTACAGCCTCCCGGGGCACAAACTAGCATCAGGGACCTTGCCCGAATCAAAATTAACAACAATACATCAGGCCGACTGCAAGCAGGCGAACCCAGCAGGTGGTAGATAGCTGATTCTAACATGGATAACCAAACTACAGCAACGTGAACATGCAGGTGTCTTGCTTTAGCCGGTGGATGGAATGTGTGAACAACCAAGTAGACTCGAGTAGTAGGAGGACAATGATCAAGGAAAATGCACCCACGCATCGCCGAAGAAAAATGGGGCAATTTCACGTGCGCTCTTACTTGCGCCACTCGTCAACGTGCATTTTCGGTGGTGGGGGAAGATATACATCAACTGCAGGTCCGTGAACGTGATTAGAAGAAAAGGAAGTGAATAACCATTTTCATCAATATCCCTAGTGAAAACAATTTAATTTCATCCGCAGCTATCCCTTTTTTAGGTCGCCTCGCACGTCGCTCTCCAGCAGGGCGACTTGAGCAGCGACAAAATCTTCCTCGGCGACAGCCCTCCCACCTCGCCCGCCGTCGTGGGGCAAAACACGTTCGCCGGTGGGGCTCCTAGGCTTTACCTCCCTTGATGTAGCGACGGCTGGTGCTTCATGGTGATGGATGGCAGTGGTGCACGCACTAGCCAGTTCAACTCAGGCCCTCTGCAGCTCGTCTCTCTCATATCCGATGGCTCGCGGCCATCTCCCCTTGGTTGAAAGGGTGTTGTTAATGGCTTTCGAGGTGGGTGGCAGTGCGTTCGCAGGCGCGTGCTATGGCGGTTGGTAGACAACTACAAATCTTCGTCTAATCAGGCCCATAGTGGTGTCGGCGGTGCCCTAGTTTCTAGGGTGACAATGGGTGTGTCACATTTGACGGGGGATACATGGTGCAATAGTGGTGCAGGCGATGTCCACATTGCAGACGGTATGGATAAAAAATCATTTGTCTAGAAAATAAACATGTGCGATTAGAAGGCATCGCGCACGACCGAGAAAAGAAAACTATATGCAAGACAGTACAAGCGGGTCGAAAGGAAGAATCGTTTGTGAATTGATTAGTTATCGCCCACAGTTTCAAGTTTCATGAAATGAACTGTTTGCATAATAGGACCAACGGTTTCACAAAAGACAATTGTCTGATGATTATAAGCATTCCACACACAACTTATGAGGATCTGTGTGTGATTAGGAACATAGGGCTTAGACTTGTGGCAACACCACTTCCTTTATTCCTCACTCGTATAGAACCCCCTTGTTTATCATTCATAGTGCACCTAGCCACATTCGCTATTTTGCAAAAATCCATGAGCTTGACTACTCTCCCCACGCCGCCGACCACCTTCGCCTGCCGGCGGCCGCGCGCCGCCGATGTCTACTAGCTAGCTGTCAAGTGTCAACCAAGCCTAGTTGAGGTTTTCTCATATGGAGAACCAGGTAAACGATACTCCCTCTGTAAACTAATATAAGAGCGTTTAGATCACTATTTTAGTATTCTAAACGCTCTTATATTAGTTTATGGAGGGAGTACTAATTAATCTTCATCTGGATGTGTCTTTTCGCAGTACCTCCATCCCAATGCATTTGATTGAACATATCCGATGATTTTGATGAGTACGACATAATTCTACTTTAGGACAAATTAGGAATATTGACCACTTTACAAACATAGTATTGCTAAATTTGGATAAAAGGAACCACATTGACTTCTAACTGGAAATTCTTTATAAATATTAGGCAATAATTTATTATTCTACTCTCCTTTCAGTATCATTCATATTTGCATTTCTTTAGTGGGGAGCTCATTTTTGCATTACGAAAGTTACACATGTTGTTGCTACTTCTCCATTCACAACATCACTGAATTTGCATATGACGAACAATGCTCATATTTTTGTCCCAGCGCGTCCGTCCCCGTGGTCCGAATCGAGCATTCTAACCTCCAAGCCCAGCCGCTTCTCCATCGACCGGGCCTCGACCTAGAAAGTGAGCAGCCCATGTGCGACCGCCTCGATGATGTGCCCTGCGCGCTTTAATCTATTTGACGCTCGCCTGGTAAGTTGTGCCAACCCATTAGGGGTAGGTCAGTATCCAACGCCTACTTAGGGCCTCTTTGATTCATAGGATTGCAAAAGCACTGGAATAGGGAAAATGTAGGATCGGAATGGCAATGTCCATTGGATCCCTATGGGATTTGTGTTTGTTTGATTGTGTCACGGGAAAAACAAAGGATTTCTTCCAAGAGGTTGGAATGGATGTTAGAATTCCTGTGAAATGTAGTACAAATGAATCCTTAGGAAAAAATCCTATGGGATTCAATCCTACGAATCAAACCACGAACGTAGGAAAAAATCCTAAAGATTCTAATCCTTCAAAAATCCCATGAAAATCCTTTGAATCAAAGAGACCCTTAGTTTAATATCAGCACCGACCTGTGTAGCAATAGTTTCGGCACCTCAAGATTAAATAATTTCTGCATATTGAAAATTACAGAAAATGCCATCATTTCTAAATATCTAATAACTAAATACCCACAAGTCGGATTTAAACATGTTATTTGCGAATCTTGCTTAGTTTTCCGTGTAGATTCTAGTTATTTGCCTCGCATCTATGTCAAAAACATTGAACATGCTATTTGAATTTAAGTTGCCCGAATAACATG
Organism: Aegilops speltoides; assembly: GCA_021437245.1. NCBI lineage: Eukaryota > Viridiplantae > Streptophyta > Magnoliopsida > Poales > Poaceae > Aegilops > Aegilops speltoides. The sequence goes on along the minus strand of CM038141.1, from coordinate 308,494,149 downwards.
CTAGTTGGTCAAAATTAAACAATTTATAAATGTAGCTGGACCAAAAAATGGTGTCGTTTTTTTCCTGTTTAACAAGTATAAAATTGTGTTTATGACAAAACAATAGTAAATCCTTTAATTGCATATGAGGCTTTTCGGAGGTGCTATTTGTTGTTTCCACCTTCATTTAAATTCCTAGATAGGACAGTTTACTTATATTTCACTCTTTGCCATGATAAACAACATTTAGTCTTGATGAGTACATAAACGAAATTGAACCTAATGTCCAAACGTGGAGTTTCGTCAATATGCGACTCGTCGCATATCGAACTTCACCTAATATGTAGTCATTGCTTGTCTTGCTTATGCCATTCCATGTTTGTTCATGTTTGAGATTTATGCCATGCCATGTTTGTTCATCGTATCATTTGCTTCTCTCTGGCAATGATATGAAGTGCGAGGATTCATTCGACGATGCTTCATGTATTTGATCTTCTTTAAAGCGGGATAACAGGCAAGGATGATCATTACCATGGATACCATTACTAGCCTTACTTGCTAGATGTCTTGATGCTATCCTTTGGTCTGACTACCTACCACATGTTTCCAGCCTCCGTATTGCCATGATACAATCTTTAACCTCCACTACCAAGCAAACCTTAGATTGGCTATGTTATCTCTTGCTCAGCCACTCTTATAACGTTGCTAGTTGCAGGTGCATCGTACTTTCCCTGTGACAACATGAATAGCTTGGGTTATCATTATTATCATGCTTGATTGTTGAACATGTTCAAGTGTGGGTAAGGGTGGTAGGCTTAGGCTTTTTTCCCCCGCTGTTTTGTTCCACTTTAGCCAACCTTAAGCACTGACAATCTGGTTATATTGTTCCATGACAAGCGCATCCTTTAGTGTGTGGGGGTTATGGGGCATCCATTGAATCCCTTTATCTAGCATTGAACTCTTCCAGAAGGCCCAACATTGGTACTAAAATTTACCAATATAAAACTAGAATAGGGAGTCATGAACCCGAGTTATCTTAATAAACAACTTGGGCTAGCGTCCGAGGAGTGTTGGTCCACAATGTCGGTCTGCGATGCCACCACCGGGGAAACTTGGGGTTTGGCTATCGTATCCCTTGCCCATCTGGCTGGGACCGGGTCACGAGATACGTGCGACTCTGATCCAGTTTTTGACCCACTGGGAGGCCTTTCTGGATTAGTTTGACATTAGCTAGAGGAACTTGTTACTCAGAACTCCTCAACGGATTCCAAGCTTTAACGACCCTGAACTTGGATGAGCGGGTATGCATGCGGAAATAATGGATAGTTGGAGCACCCTTGCAGGGTTAAATCTTTTAGAAAGCCAAGCCAATGGTTACAAGCGACCTGTAAATTTATAATACTAGTGGTAGACAACATTGAACTAATAACCAGAACTTGACCAACATGTGTGTAACCGTGATTGCCTCTTCTTTTGGGTATGCAAGAAAGAAGAGGACACAATGGGGTTATGAATGACTCATAGGTAAGTGTTCAACATCACTTCTTGATCAACTAGTTTGTGACCCTCTTTATGCATAGGATTTTATCTTATCTTGTTCTAGTATTCGCGGAACTAGATGGGTTACATTGCTTAGCTGCTTGCTGCAACCTCGCCACTATATCCATATCCAACCCATAAGATTTGTTAGTCTTGACACCATTGGTAATGTATTCGCCGAATCCCAAAAGGATCACAGATACCACAACAACCACATATTTAGGTACAGGTAAGGCATTTCTCTAAGGTGAGAGCGTGGTATGTTTTATATGATGACAATCACTAGGATGGGATCTTGGTTGGCAGCTTGAGATTAGCAGGGTGGACGTTGCTTATTTATCTTGCCTCTTATCAGGCTGAAGCCTTTTGACATAACTGTCGCAACCCCAAACTTTAAGAAACGACATCTTAGGTTTATTGCCAAACCACAATTCATACGGCGATGGTGCCCTATTTAACGTGAATGCAGCTGTCTCTAATGCATAACCCCAAAACGATAGTGATAAATCAGTAAGAGACATCATAGATCGCACCATATCTAAAGTACGGTTACTACGTTCAGACACACCATTACGCTATGGTGTTCCAGGTGGCGCGAGTTGTGAAACTATTCTGCATTGTTTTAAATGAAGGCCAAACTCGTAACTCAAATATTCGCCTCCGCGATCATATCGTAGAAACTTTATTTTCTTATTACAATGATTCTCCACTTCACTCTGAAATTCTTTGAACTTTTCAAATGTTTTAGACTTGTGTTTCATTAAGTAGATATACCCATATCTGCTCAAACCACCTGTGAAGGTCAGAAAATAACGATACCCGCCACGAGCCTCAACACACATTGGACCGCATACATCGGTATCTATTATTTCCAATAAGTCATTGGCTCGCTCCATTGTTCCGAAGAACGGAGTTTTAGTCATCTTGCCCACGAGGCATGGTTCGCAAGTATCAAATGATTCATAATCAAGTGATTCCAACAGCCCATCAGCATGGAGTTTCTTCATGCGCTTTACATCAATATGACCTAAATGGCAGTGCCAAAAGTATGTTGCACTATCATTATCAACTTTGCATATTTCTGCATCAATATTATGAATATGTGTATCAGTATGATCGGAATTCAATAAACTGTTCACATTGGGTGTATGGCCATGGAAAGTTTTATTCATGTAACAGAGTAACAATTATTCTCTAACTTAAATGAATAACGGTATTGCAATAAACATGATATAATCATATTCATGCTCAACACAAACACCAAATAACATTTATTTATGTTTAACACTAATCCCGAAAGTATAGGGAGTGTGCGATGATGATCATATCAATCTTGGAACCACTTCCAACACACATCATGACTTCACCCTCAACTAGTCTCCATTTATTCTGCAACTCCTATTTCGAGTTTACTAATCTTAGCAACTGAACCGATAGCAAATTCCAGGGGCTACTACAAGCACTAGTAAGGTACACATCAATAACATGTATATCAAATATACATTTGTTCACTTTGTCATCCTTCTTATCCGCCAAATATTTGGGGTAGTTCCGCTTCGAGTGACCATTTTCTTTGTAGTAGAAGCACTCAGTTTCCGGCTTAGGTCCAGCTTTGAGTTTCTTCATGGGAGTGACAACTTGCTTGTCATTCTTCTTGAAGCTCCCTTTCTTTCTCTTGCCCTTTTTCTTGAAACTAGTGCTCTTTTAACCATCAACACTTGATGCTCTTTCTTGATTTCTACCTTCGCCGATTTCAGCACTGTGAAGAGCTTGGGAATCGTTTTCGTCATCCCTTGCATATTATAGTTTATCACAAAGTGTCGCGGGCCATCGTGGGGAGCGAGCACCTATGGGGCAGGGGGCCCCTTCTGGTCCGGCAGGGGGGCGAGGGCCGCACGAAGAGCAGATCGAGGTCACACACGCTGGGGGATTTTACCCGGCCGGAGCTCTCGGAGAGATAAAACTCCTCTGCTGCTTTGTGTTGTATTTGTTCTGCTTTCGAGGCCTTGGCGTATTGTGGTCTTTGGATGTGTCGAATGGACCGAACCTCCTCTCGTGCACATGGGCCTCCCTTTTATAGTCTAAGGGGTCACCGACAGTGGCAACACGTAAAGAGGGGTAAAAGAGTAAAACGCAGGTTGGTACAACAAGTGTCTAACATGTCCCCTACCTAACTCTGACGGCAGGGGACAAAGGCATTTAATGCCCGTCCGGTCGCCCCAACAGTGCAAGGAAACGACCGTTAGGTGTGCCACCGTTCGCCATGATGGCCTCCTTGTCAGCTCCTCTTGCCACCTCGCACCACATGGCTGCACAGCGCCTTGCCACGTGCTCCTGGGATGGCCCTGGAGTGACACGTCGTTGGATGCGCTGGAGCTTGGGTGCAGGGCGGCAGCCTTGCCGCGGCAAGCGCCTTTGACCCTTCTCTTCTTGTTGCGCCGGCAAGCTTGCCGGTCGTCGGGCCTTGCCGGGACACGCGGGGCGTCGCGGCAAGTCTTCTGGACGCGCCTTGGTTGGCCTTCCCGGCAAGCTCCTCTTGCCGGGGCCTTGTTCTTCCCGGCAAGCTCCTCTTGCCGGGGCTTTTGTCTTCTTGGTTGACACTTTGTTTTTGAATGGCAGTAAGTGGAAATGACGGAGGGCCTTGGCGGGCGCCCGACAAGCCTTGCCACGGGGTGCTGCAACTGCCCGTGCACAAGTTCGGGGTACTATGGTACCCCTACTTTAGTACACCGACAGAGCCCCTGCCTGGGCCATACAGTGCCGAGCAGCTGTTGGGCCAGGCCCAAAAGCAAGGCACGGAGCAGCGCACTGGGTCCAAGCCGAATCCGCTCCGAATCCACCGCACCCTCCCATAACGGCACGCGTCAATCGCGGCGTCGTGGGAGGCGTGGGTGGTGTGCGCGATTTTCGAGGCGCCCACCCCTGTGACCACGGGGCAGGGTGAGGTCACTTCATCTATCGCCCCGGCTTTGCCTCCCCGCCACGCGGCTCCCATGCGCGTGGGGTCGTGGGCGGTGAAGGTGGGAAACCGAGCCGTCCACAGGCGGTGGTGGTGGGTCGGCCCGTTCTCTGTTCTCCCGTGCTCCGATTGGCTGGCCAGGCGGCCGAGCCCCACCTTGCTTCTTTAAAAAGGCGGAAGGGGCGCAAAAATCCGCACTTCCTCATCTTCTCCTTCTTGATTTGCTACCCTTCCTCTCATCCGCCATGGAGGAAGGAACCTGATCCTTCATCGGTGGCGGCGAGGGTCGCCACCAGGCAGCGCGCCTCTCCCTACCCCGCACCAGTGGTGGCGGAGCCGGCCACGAGGGGAAGAGGGAGGGGGCGAGGTCGTGGTCGAGGCCGAGGACGTGGTCGGAGCGCTCGGGGAAGAGGCGGCCGGGCGGGCGCCACCCCGCCTCCGCCGGCAGCCCTCTCCTCGGCGGTCCATACCGGGGCGATCCTTGGGAGTTCTTCGTCCAAGCTGCGCTGGCGCCTCGTCGTCGCCTCGGCTTCCGGCTCCGTTTGCGGCGCGATGGGCGGACCTGCTCGAGATCTTTGGAATTGCGATGAGGGCTGTGGGATCGATGGCACGCGAGTTAGTGTCGTATCCCCAGCCCCGGCGTGATGTACTTTGATCGAGGTGGAAGGCGTTCGTCGCATCCACAGCTTGGCGGCGGGGTTCACCCTCCATTTTAAGTTAATGGAGGCGACCTTCTCGCCGTCAAGGTCTTTGGGGACTCCGGCACCGGGCGAGATCTGCGTGGACAGCTCCTCCGATAGCGAACTCCCCTCGGCGAGAGTGACGAGGAGGAGAGCGGCAGCGACGACGAGGGCGGTGGGTCCGACTAAGCGTCGGCCATCGCCTCGCGCTCCACCGGCGACCCCATCATCCGGTCGCTGCCTTCGAACTCCCCGGGCCGTCTCCTTGGGCGGTGGCGCGAGGGAGGCTGCGGAAGAGGAAGAGGGGTGGACGCAAGGCCGTCAAGTCGGAGTACGAGGGCGTGGCGCCCTCGACAGCGTGCTGACGTCCTGCCGTCCCGTCTTCGAGCTCTGCTTCCGGCGCCTCCGCCTCCGCCAAGCCCCTGGCCGGCCCCCGGGATGTTCTCTTGGTGTCTTCTAGCACCCGTAGTTCACCTAGGCGCCCCTTTTGCCCTTCCCGGCAAACTTCTCTTGCCGGGACCTCCTTGACCTACCTCCTGAAGAGAGAAACAGGAGAGGGATTACGGGCACCTTATCTTTTTAATTTGTAAGCCTTCGGGCCTTAGCTGCATTTAAAACTAGTAATCCTCTCTTTCATGTTTTTCATCCTCTATGGACTTGTACTGGAATGGGATGTTTTTTAATGAAAAAGGGGAATGCTTGCCGGGTTGTATCCTTTACTTGATTACGTGTCTTGTATGTTTTCATCCAACGCTCGAGGAACTTGCGGCGTAAGCACACTTGCTGAAAGCGGAACATCAAGAGCCCATTGGCGGTGCTGTTTCCGCAAGAAACCTTGTCGGGTCGATTCTGGCAAGACTTGTCTTGTTGAGCGGACTCGGAAACAAATCAAGGGCGCAACTTGGCCGCGATTCGCTCCTCCGCGCTCGGGTTTTTCATACAAAAGGCGCTTCGTTCAAGGACGGCCTTGCATTCCCCAGTCCATAAGAGGATGCATGATGAGGGATGAAAAACTTATCTGATATCACAGCCCCCCGGCAACTCTGGCTTGTCGAGACACAGGAGCCTGCGCCCTTTTCTTTTGTTCTTGCCGCTGCCATCGCAGCCCCCGGCGACCCTGGCTTGCCGCGGAGGGACCTTGGTGCCCGCAGCCCCCGGCAATGCGGGTTTGCCGGGCTCAGGTGCCGGTGCGCCTTCTTGCTCTTTCCTTGTCGCTGCTATTTCAGTCATGAGAACAACTTAGGCAGCGCCGTAATAAGTTATTTTTGTAATGCGTCTTCATCACAGGCTCGCTTCGCCGTGTTACATCCTTTGTATGTTTTACCCTCGCTTTTAGGGAACTTGCGGTGCATACACACTTGCTGAGTGCGGGCGTCGGCAGCTCGCCTGGCGGTGTAGGCTCCGCAAGAAACCTTGTCGGGGCTAGTTGCAGTAGCGCTTTCATTGTTGAGCGGACTCGAAAACAAATCAAGGGTGCAACGTAGCGCGAGCTGGTTCCTCAGCGCCGCAGGTTTTTCATACAAAGCACGTCCACGGCAAGGCTCGCTATGTTATATCCTTTACTCCGTCGCACCTTGTATGTTTTACCCACGCTTTTAGGGAACTTGCGGTGCATACACACTTGCTTTGAGTCGGAACATCAGCCCATTGGCGGTATAGCCCCGGCAAGAAACCTTGTCGGGCTAGTTGCAGCGCACTTTTATTGTTGAGCGGACTCGAAACAAATCAAGGGCGCAACTTAGCCACGAGCCGGCTCCTTCCGCGCACGGGTTTCCCATACAAGGCACGGACGTTCAAGGAACATAACATAAAAATTAAAAACTGATGGTGCTCTGCACTCAAACTTCGGGCAACTTAGCTTTTTCTGTCTTCCGTGCTCCGGCAGGATTGCACTTCTTCCTTGACTCTCTCCCTTGTATGTTTTCACCCTCACACTTTTAGGGAACTCGCCGGTGCAAGCACACTCATTTGAGTCTTGAGCGTCAAGAGCCCATGGCGGTGTTGCCTCCGGCGAGAAACCTCGTCGGGCTAGTTGCGGCGCACCTTCATTGTTGAGCGGACTCGAAACAGATCAAGGGCGCAACTTAGCCACGATTCGATCCCTTCGTGCACAAGTTTCCCATACAAGGTACGGTCTTTCAAGGAATACGACTCAAAAGTTTGAAACTGACTGCTCTCTTTGCTCTACTTCCGGTGGAGCTCGATGGCGCGTCCGCGACGGCAGCGCAGCGCTCCGAAGAGGTGCGCTTGTCGGAGTGGGCACCAGAGCTATCTTTGCTGGACTTAGTCTTTAGTGAGGCTATCTTCACCTTCTTGCGCTTGCCGGTGGAGCTCGATGGTGCGTCCTCGACGGTAGCGCAACACTCCGAAGAGGTGCGCTTGCCGGAGTGGGCATCAGAGCTACTCTTGCCGGACTTGGGTTCCTTCTTCCCCCGGGGAGCTTGAGCGGCAAGTGGCTTGTGTTCTGCTGCAGCTGCTGCTTCCCGGTAGATCTTGTCGGTACAGATAAGTGCATCCTTCTTGTCACCGTGGACTGAAATAACACTTATCGGACCAGGCATCTTGAGCACATTGTAAGCATAGTGCGAGGCTGCCATGAACTTGGCAAGCGCTGGACGGCCGAGTATCCCATTGTATGGCAACGGGAAATCAGCAACGTCAAATGTGACTCTCTCTGTCCTGAAATTCAACTCACTGCCAAATGTCACTGGCAGCGTGATCTTCCCCTTTGGCTTGCTCCTTCCCGGATTTATCCCTTGAAAAGTACCAGTTTCTTCGAGCTCGCTGTCGGGGATTTGGAGCTTCTTGAGCACTGCGGAGGAGATGAGATTCAGGCCGGCCCCGCCGTCAACCAACATCTTCGTGACTTTGAGGTTGCGGATAGTTGGTGAGACCAACATCGGCAAGCACCCGACCGCGGTGATGCGATCAGGGTGGTCCTCAACATCAAAGACGATGGGCGTGCTGGACCACTTCAGGGGCTTGCGCGATTCGACTGATGGCTCTGCTGCGTTCACCTCCTGCACCCATTGTTTGAGTTGACGGTGCGAGGTGTGCAGAGAAGCACCGCCGTCAACGCACAAAACCTCCGTCGCCTTCTGAAACTCTTGATCATCAGTCTCATCCTCATCCATCTCATCATCCTCATCTTCTTCTTCGTCCTTGTCACGGCCCCGGGGAGGTGAAAGCACATTTGCTCCTTGGGTGGTTTTGGTAATTAATGACAACATAATTTGTGGTTGGACTAATGCTTTTATCAAGTATGTTTCAGGAAATTCAATCACATTGGCATGGCAAAAGGACTGAAGAGGTGGACCCCTCAAAATGCTAAGGCAAGCATTGGCAAAAGCTCAAGACTCCATTTTTTGGCTTAGTGATCCAAGATCACATTGAGTCCATAGGAAAGCCAATACTATTAAAAGGGGATGAGGTTATGATGATGATCTGGTTGCTCAAAGTGCTTAGTGATACATCTCCTAAACTATCAGCAACTCTCACTGCCATATACACTCATAAGTAATCTCGGTCCCACCGATTTCCTAAACTTCACCACACCGAGATGAACCACCTCACCATATAGCCAAACCCTAGAAATCTCGGATTTTCCGATTCTAAACTTCGGTCTCACGAAACTTGAGTTGCCAAGCACGTAACCTTCGTCATCAAATCGGTGTCACCGAGATGATGAAGTCGGTCCCACCGAGATTGGCAAGCTCTAGTCTTTACGAATCGGACTCACCGAGTTTGTATTTTCGGTCCCACGAAAATCCCAACGTTCACATGATTTGAACTTTCGGTCTCACCGAGTTGTCAACTTCGGTCCGACCGAGATTGGTCAAATGTGTGTAGCAGTTGGATTTTGTGTGGAGGCTATAAATACCCCTCCACGCCCTCTTCATTCGTGGAGAGAGCCATCGAAAGAACTACCACTCCTACCTTACATTTACGAGAAGAGAACTACCTACCCTTGTGTTGAGATCAAGTTGCTCCACTCCCACCATATGAAGCTTGATCTCTAGCCTTCCCAAGTTGCTTTCCACTCAATCCTTTCTTCCACCACAGCCAAATCGGTGAGCAGAGTTGAGTGTTGGGGAGATTATCATTTGAAGCACAAGAGCAAGGAGTTCATCATCATCAACACCATCTATTACCTTTTGGAGGTGGTGCCTCCTAGATTGGTTAGGTGTCGCTTGGGAGCCTCCGTCGAGATGTGGAGTTGAACCAAGAAGTTTGTAAGGGCAAGGAGATCGCCTACTTCGTGAAGATCTACCCCGAGTAAGGCTAGCCCTCCGTGGGCGTATGCCATGATGGCATAGACAAGGTTGCTTCTTCGTGGACCCTTCGTGGGTGGAGCCCTCCGTGGACTCTCATGGCCGTTACCCTCCGTGGGTTGAAGTCTCCATCAGCGTGGATTGGCGATAGCACCACCTATCGGAACCACGAGAAAAATCTCCGTGTCTCCAAATTGCGTTTGATCTTCTCCACTTCTCTTTACTACTTGTGCAATTTACTTTCCGCTGCCCATACTCTAGAATTGCATGTGTAGTATGCTACTTGACTTGTGTGATATGCAAATCTGCCAAAATCTTGTCTTTGTCAAAAGGCATAATTTTTATATTGTCGAGTAGTCTAATCACCCCCCCCCCTCTAGACACTCTCACCTTCTTCGATCTTACAGGAGGTCTATCTCCTTGCCGCTGCTTGGGCTTGCTACGGCGCCCTCCCTGGGCGGGAAGCTTCTTGCCGGATCCTCCGCCACCTTTCTGGGCCTTCTCTTTGTCGCGGCGCTCGTATTCAGCTTTCTGTAGCTCTGCCATCTGCTCGACTTTCTTGCATGCTTGGAGATCATGGCCCTTGGTGCGATGGATCTTGCAATATTGCTTGCCGGAGCCGTCATGCTTGTCGGCGGCCACCACAGCCTCGCCGGAGTCGTCAGCTTTGGCCTTGTCGGAGCCGCCTCCGTTGCCGGACTGCTCAACAACTAGCACATCCTTAGCCTTTCTCTTTCTATTATTCCGCCTCCGGTTCCGTCTTGCCGGAGCGGTGTCCTCACTATCAGATCCCTCTGCTCCTACATGCTCCCCGGGGAGTTTCCTCCCCTCTTCAGCACGGGCGCACTTGTCGGCCAGAGCATAGAGCTTGTTGACATCTCTGATCTTGCACATCGCCATCTCCTCCCTCATCTTGCGGTTACGCACGTTCTGGTGGAATGCGCTGATAACCGCGGCAGGGTGGACGTCTGGGATGTTATGCTGCACCTGGCTGAATCTCTGTATGTACTTGCGCAAGGGCTCTCCTTCCTTCTGGGCGAGCAGATGAAGATCGCTTTCGCCATGAGGCTTGTGGCGCTGTGAAGGCGCCGACAAACCGATGGCACAGTCCGCCACGAAGAGATGGAGCTGTCCGGCAAGTGCATGAGCCAAGATCGGCGTTGGGCTTGAGCACCGCCGGAAGTAGTTGGCGAGATCTTCTCGTCGCGCTTCGCAGCCTGCACCGTGATGGTGTAGATGCCGAGGAACTCCGACGGTGTATCCCGCCATCGTACTTCTCGGCACGTCGGCTTGAAGTTCTTGGTCTTGAGCCATTTGGACTTGCCGCAGCTCACGGGTGAGCGCAGGCAACTGCCGCGTCTGACAAGTCGCTGGTTCTCCTGGCGCATGCACGTCGACAGTGGGCCCAGCGCGCTGGTTAGATTGACGCCGCGCTTCTCTTCTGCGCTCAATGCGAGTACGAGTGTCTTCATGTCGTCGTTCTTGAAGAACTTGGCGTTGATCGCGGCGAGTTCGTGGGTCCGACGACGCAGTGGAGTCGGCGTCGGGGTTGGCCCGGTGAGTCGGCGATCTTGGCCTTCGGGGCGGGGAGTGCATGGAAGTGGCACCCCCAGCGGTCTTGTCGGCGTCGGCTTACGCCTGGGCGGCTTGCCGGGGCTTCGATGCGCTCGGTTGCCGGGGCTTGTCGCCGTTGGCGAAGCCGATGAGGCTATAAATGGTCATCCTCCAGTCGTCAATCTTATGTGGCGCCGGAGGGTAGTCTAGGAGTAGCTGGGCTCGGGCTAGCGCTTCCTCTGCGGTCTTGGGTGGCGGTGGCGACGAGCGGCGCGAGGAACGGGACGTGCTCGGACTCCCAATTGGATTGGAAGGAGCAACACCCCGTCCGGGCGATCGTACTTCACTCGCGTCGGCATCTTTGGCGGCACGCTGATCTTGAACGCCCGTGACCCACCAGCAGCCTTGTTCCATCGCGAGCACGGTGCCGGGGCACCGTGGCGTTGTTGATCTTGCACCTCCCGAGAGAGGCGCGGTGGATATCGGGCGCGAAGCTTGCGAGCCTTGTCTTTGGACTGGTGACGACGTGAGTGCCACCACCGGCGCCCGTTCCTCTGCCGGCGTCCGCCCCATCGTCCGTTTGCTCCGGTGGCGATAGGACAGTCGCAGACGGAGCGGCTACCTCCGAAGCCTTCTTCTTCGGTGGCATGTTGACGAAGATGTCGATGTAGCGCGCGTGGAGACCGGATCAGGTTCGCACAACCTCGACGCCCCTACGGGCGCGCCAAAGATGTCGGGGCCACCGTGGGGAGCGAGCACCTATGGGGCGGGGGCCCTTCGGTCGGCGGGGGCGAGGGCCGCACGAAGAGCGGTCGAGGTCACACACGCGGGGGGATTTTACCTAGCTTCGGAGCTCTCCGGAGAGATAAAACTCCTACTGCTGCTTTGTGTTGTATTTGTTCCTGCTCGAGAGCGCGAGCGTATTGTGGTGCTGGATGTGTCGAATGGACCGAACCTCCTCTACGTGCGCATGTGCCTCCCTTTTATAGTCTAAGGGAGTCACCGACAGGTGGCAACACAGAAAGAGGGGGTAAAAGAGTAAAAATGCAGGTTGGTACAACAGTGTCTAACAGATGTCCCTACCTAACTCGACGGCGGGGACAAAGGCATTTAATGCCCGTCCCGTCGCTAACAAATGCAAGGAAGCGACCGTTAGATGCGCCACCGTTCGCCACGATGGCCTCCTTGTCGACTCCTCTTGCCACCTCGCACCGCATGGCTGCCTGGCGCCCGCCACGTGCTCTGGGATGGCCACAGGTGACACGTCATTGGATCTTGTTGGAGCTTGGAGTGCGGGCCGCAGCCTTGCCGCGGCCCTTCTCTTGTTGCGCCGGCAAGCTTGCCGGTCGTCGGGCCTTGCCGGGACGCGCTGGGCGTCGCGGTAAGTCTTCTGGACGCGCCTTGGTTGGCCTTCCCGGCAAGCTCCTCTTGCCGGGGCCTTGTTCTTCCCGGCAAGCTCCTCTTGCCGGGGCTTTTGTCTTCTTGGTTGACACTTTATTTTTGAATGGCAGTAAGTGGAAATGACGGAGGGCCTTGGCGGGCGCCCGGCGAGCCTTGCCGCTGGTGTCAGAATCGCCCGCAGACAAGTTCGGGGTACTAAGGTACCCCTACTTTAGTACACCGACACAAAGTCCTAGTAGCGTGATGATAGTGATTAGAGAACTCTGTCAATCACTATCTTATCTGGAAGATTAACTCCCACTTGATTCAAGAGATTGTAGTACCCAGACATTCTGACCACATGCTCACTGGCTGAACTATTCTCCTCCATCTTGTAGGCAAAGTACTTGTCAGAGGTCTCATACCTCCCGACACAGGCATGAGTCTGAAATACCAATTTCAGCTCTTGGAACATCTCATATGCTCTATGGGGTTCAAAACATTTTTGAAGTCCCGGTTCTAAGCCGTAAAGCATGGTGCACTAAACTATCAAGTAGTCATCATATCGAGCTTGCCAAGCATTCATAACGTCTGCATCTGCTCCTTCTAGCTCTGACCGATCAAATACCGAACGCACGAAACCTCCGAGTTCTGCACACGTTCAGTTCAATGACGTTCCTCGCCCTATTGATCTAGCAAAGTGTTGAGGAACTAGATGAGTTCAGTCGACACAACGGCGTGGTGACGGTGATGGTGAGGTGATCCGTGTAGGGCTTCGCCTAAGCCCCGCGACAACATGACCGGGGGTGTAAACTGTGGAGGGGGCACCGCACACGGCTAACAGTTGTTGTTCTATATTGTAGGCGCCCCTTCCCCTATATATATATATATATATATATATATATATATATATATATATATATATATATATATATATATATATATATATATATATATATATATATATATATATATATATATATATATATATTGGAGGAGGAGAGGCAGCCAAGGGGGCGCCCCAACTAGGAGGAATCCTACTTGGGGTCCTCTCCCAATTCGGCCAAACCCCCTCTCCTATTCCTATTCAGAGTAGGAAGGAGGGGAAAGGGGGAATCCCATTCCCTTTTTCCTTTCCTCCTTCCCCTTTCCTTCTCCAATTTGGCCAGCCCATACGGGAGGGGGGCGCACCAGCCCCTTTGTGGCTGGTGTGTTTCCCCTCTTGGCCCATAAGGCTCATATCTTTTGTCGGGGGTGCCCGGAACCCCTTCCCGTGACCCGATAAGTACCCGGTGCTTCCCGAAACACTTCCGACGTTCGAATACCATCGTCCCATATATCATTCTTTACCTCTCGACCATTTAGATACTCCTCGTCATGTCTGTGATCTCATCCGGGACTCCGAACAACATTCGGTCACCAAATCACGTAACTCATATAATATAATATCGTTATCGTACGTTAAGCGTTCGGATCCTTCGGGTTTGAGAACTATGTTGACATGACCGAGACACCTCTCCGGTCAATAACAAATAGTGGAACCTGGATGCTCATATTGGCTCCCACATATTCTACGAAGATCTTTATCGGTCAAACCGTTATGGCAGCATACATTATTCCCTTTGTTATCGGTATGTTAGTGGCCCGAGATTCGATCGTCGGTATCTTCATACCTAGTCCAATCTCGTTACCGGCAAGCTCTTTACTCGTTACATAATGCATCATCCTGCAACTGACTCATTAGTCACCTTGCTTGCAAGGCTTCTTATAATGTGCATTACCGAGAGGGCCCAGAGATACCTCTCCGATACTCGGAGTGACAAATCCTAATCTTGATCTATGCCAACCCAACAAACACCTTCGAAGATACCTGTGGAGCATCTTTATAATCACCCAATTACGTTGTGACGTTTGATAGCACACAAGGCATTCCTCCGGTATCCGGGAGTTGCATAATCTCATAGTCGGAGGAATATGTATTTGACACGAAGAAAGCAATAGCAATAAAACTGAACGATCATAATGCTAAGCTAACGAATGGGTCTTGTCCATCACATCATTGTCCTAATGATGTGATCCCGTTTATCAAATGACAACACATGTCTATGGTTAGAAAACTTAACCATCTTTGATCAACGAGCTAGTCTAGTAGAGGCTTACTAGGGACATAGTATTTTGTCTATGTATCCACACATGTATCAAGTTTTCAGTTAATACAGTTCTAGCATGAATAATAAACATTTATCATGAAATAAGGAAATATAAACTAACAACTTTATTATTGCCTCTAGGGCATATTTCCTTCGCAAATACCATCGCACTATATATCAATCTTTACCTATCAACCATTTCGAGACTCCTCGTCATATCCATGATATCATCCGGGACTTCGAACAACATTCGGTCACCAAAACATATAACTCATATAACACTATATCGTCAACAAACGTTAAGCGTGTGGGCCCTACGGGTTCGAGAACTATGTAGACATGACCGAGACACTCTCCGGTCAATAACCAATAGCGGAACCTGGATGCCTATATTGGCTCCTACATATTCTACGAAGATCTTTATCGGTCGAACCATTATGATAACATATGCAATTCGCTTTGTCCATTGGTATGTTATTTGTCCGAGATTCGATCGTCGGTATCTTCATACCTAGTTCAATCTCGTTATCGGTAAGTCTCTTTACTCGTTCAGTAACACATCACCTTGTTACTAACTCCTTAGTCGTTTGTTTGCAAGCTTATGATGTGTATTACCCAGAGGGCCCAGAGATACCTCGCTGATACTCGGAGACAAATCCTAATCTCGATCTATGCCAATTCAACAAACACCTTTGGGGATACCTGTAGAGCATCTTTATGATCATCCAGTAATGTTGTGACGTTTGATAGCACACAAGGTATTCCTCCGGTATCCGGGAGTTTCATAATCTCGTAGTCGAAGAAATATGTATTTGACATGAAGAAAGAAATAGCAATAAACTGAACGTTTATTATGATAAGCTAATGGATGGGTCTTGTCCATCACATCATTCTCCTAATGATGTGATCCCGTTACCAAATGACAACACATGTCCATGGTTAGAAAACCTTAAACATCTTTGATCAATGAGCTAGTCTAATAGAGGCTTACTAGGGACAGGGTGTTTGTTTATGTATTCATACATGTATTTAAGTTTCCGATCAATATAATTCTAGCATGAATAATAAACCTTTATCATGAATAAGGAAATATAAAATAACAACTTTATTATTGCCTCTAGAGCATATTACCTTCACCAAGTGGCCGTGTGGCCCATCCTTGGCTCTTCTTGATATCCTACGAAGCTTCGTGTCCTTCGTGCACCAAAAAATTGTATTAAATCGAAAAGGTATTTTGACCTCTGTAGATACTGATTTCCTGTAAAATCAAAAACATGCAGAAAACATGAACTAACATTGGGCACTAGATTAATAGGTTAGTCCAAAAAAATACAAAATGCTATAAAATATATTCAAAAGTGAAAATATAGTAGCGTTAACAATAAAAAATTATAGATATGTTTGAGACGTATGAAGATAGCAACCCCCTGTGGCCCAAGCGGGAGGAGCGGCTGACAGCGGGTTCTAGTCCTCCACTCTATGAACACGCACCAGGAGGTCGTAGCCGCACACGCCTGGCAGTGGTGGCAAGCGGAGGTTTGGAGGCGAGAAGCCCAACATCTCGTCGACATGGCCGGCGACCCGCTTCAAGACCCATGGCGCGCGCTTCGCCATGATGAGCTCGGAATGAATAGTAACTCAAAAAACATTTAAAAAATATTCAACAAAATCTCAAATCTTTTATGACAAACTTCGACAAATGTAAAAAGAGCTTGCAATATTTCATCATGAAATCAGATTTGTGGAGTCGTGCCAAAAATAATTTAGTGCTCCAAAATGCTTTCGAAAGTACATTTTTAGAGTATCGATTTTTATGTCATGACTTACACAAATGATTTCATGATGAAACTTTGCAACCTCTAAGAACATTTGTCAGAGTTTTCCATACAAAATTAGCTTTTCTAAACTTTTTTAATTTTTTAATTGTTTTTCAATTTTATTGTTCACCCGAGCTCAATTGAGCTTGGGTGCAAAAACTTCACGTGCCTCACAAGGGTCATTTTAATCACTTTGTCATTTTGTGTTGTTTGGTTGTTAGACTATAAAGCATTCGTAGGCCCATAATAATGAAAACGGAAACTTTCATATTCATGGAAAACGGAAACTTCTATTTCTGTGTTTGTTCTATCGGAAAACACCGTTCTATTTTTGTCTCCGTTTCCGCATAAATGTTCCATTTCCTTTCCGTATTTCCTCTTTGTTTTCATTTTTTTCTCTCCATAAAAGCGGAAAGTTTCAGATCTATAGCTCATTTTCATTATATAAGATTCTTGGGGCATCTCAAACATCGACCCACAAACCGTCCACATACCTCCGGACCGCGGAAGCCATCCAACACAAGCATGTATCGGTCTGCTCGGTGGTCCACACATGTTTTTTCCTGCAAACCGGAGACACAGGGGTGCGGGCGTCTGGACCGCTGCCAATCCCACATCTGACCGCCCTGGCCCACCAATAAAAACCCACCTGCCTCTCCCGCACTTTCCATGGAACGCCCGCAAACCGGAGACAGACGCGGAGGGGGGGGTTGGTTTGCATGCTCGAGGGTCGTCGTATCTAGGGCGAAGCGCGCGACGAGGTACAACCGGCGCAATGTAGGTTGCCGCTCCGCATTCGCCAAGAGGGACGTGGCGCCAGACTTGGTCCGTAACAACCCTGATCACACCGCCGCGTGGGCGCGCGACCACTTCGTGACCACCGCGGAGACGGCCGCCAGGCGGCGCTGCCGCCTTAACGGCGATCTCGCCAAGATCAGCGATGCATGGTCACTTTGCGACTGCTCCGCCAACGCCGGTCGCAGCAAGACTGCCGTCAGGGCTCTGAAGACAAAGTCGGCAGTGGCCGCGGCGACATTCTGCACCGCGCAGCAGGAGGCGGAGCGGCTCCTCCCCAAGCAGTAGGCAGTCGCCGGACAAGGGTACCATGGCCCTCCGGTGCCATTCCGCCGCTAGAGGGACCACGATGATGATGGCATGGACGACGACGGCGGTGCAGCAGGGTAGGGCGGCCATGAGTACGAGGTGCTCCTCCGGTGTAGGATTTAGGTTTTTTCCCTATTTTATTATTAAATGATCGAAATATCGACCTTTTTATGTAAAGTATAATCGAATTTGAATGAATTCCGTCATGTTTGCATGGATTTCTTCCGGTTGGTTTCAACTGTTGTTGAAACTAGATGATGCCTCGCGTGTTGCTGCGGGAACTTTGTTAAGAAAATGTATGATAAGTGGTAGAAGACTAAAATTGATGCAAAAACAAATATAAAAGTGTTTTACATGATTTAGTCCCCTGGAAAAAAGGTCGTGCATGCGGTGGTATGTTTTCCATGAAGAGGTTAATGTGAAAAGTAACTTATAACTCCATGCATGGCTTGATGATGTGGCATTCTTGCATGGAGAAAAAAAAATTAGGTAGTTGGTTGTAGCTATTTAAGAATAGAGGATGTATGTAGGCACCGTTGGATGACAGTCTCCGGTATCAGTGCCCGCGGATTGGTCCTCCTGTCCGCGGACGGATGCCGGAGGACGTCGGAGATGCTCTTAGTTTGGACTTGGAAAACACATTTCCTTACATTCATAATTTGAGTTTCAATTTTTGCGATGAATTGATGATATGATTTAGGAATCTGATAACGCCCGAACGTAAGGTGTGAGCACATGGCAAACCGAATGTTTTTGATGACAAGTTTAGTGACGCGAGAATGACAACTTTAGTTGATAAGTATGACTACTTCGTGCTTCAGTATATTTTTTGACAGAAAATTGTCGTGTGCCAACTAACTTGTCATTCTTGCCTCACAAAACTTGCCATAAAAAAGTCCGATTTGTCATGAGCTCATACTTGACGTTAGGTACTTCTCATTTCCGTTGATTTATCTTGGGTGCATAAAGGCATGACGGTGGCGGTGGTAGTGGACCGGTGGCGTGTGGGAACACGAAGGCAACTCCAGCGAAGGAGGATGCAACGGAGTAGGCTCTTGGGTTAATTAGTCTTGGGAGTCCAGACCGAAGGGACGGTGCCTTGCTGGACGAGGTGCGTCGACCCAGTCAGCCAGAGGAACAGAGGGCGCTGGAAAGAGAACCCCAGAATGAGGAAGAACATGTGTCAGAATCAGGATAGCGTGAGTTTTGATCCAACGGCACACAAATCATCTGACTTTCTGCAACCCGCACTCGATTTGCGTCACTTGCGCACCCAGAGTACTTATTACGCAGCGGGTACCGGTGTGCCGTACGAGTGTACGCCAAGTCGCCAATGGCATAACATGCGATCACTGACAAGATGTCATTTTTATAGTAGGAAGCACGTAAGGCAATGCCACTAAATTCCTCCATGATTCGCTCCTCAAGCCATGCCCATGTGACCTTGCTAGCTCAAACACGGAATACTGTACAGGTTGAGCGGCCATTGTCGCCGATCGCGTCGCCGTTCCCACTTCATTTTTGCCCACTGGCCTGCCCTATAAATCCCCCGGCAATGCCGATCCGTCCGGCCATCAGACCACAGCTGCCGAGTTACTTGACAAGTACTACTGGCTACTAGTGCAAGTATGGCTCGGGTCTCTGCCAATGCCGTTGCACTTGTTGCACTCGTCTCCGTTCTTCTCACGTATGGCTGCTGCGCCCACTCGCCGCTCAACTACACCGGCTCTTTGGCCAAAGCCTCCAAGGCTAGCTGGTCATGGCTCCCTGCCAAGGCCACATGGTACGGCGCGCCTACCGGCGCCGGTCCCGATGACAACGGTACGTGCGTATGTCCCGGTGGTGGCCGGCGGCGCATGCTATTGCGTTACACAGTGCAACCTTGGGATACTAATAACAATGTCGATCGAACTGTGCAGGTGGTGCTTGCGGCTACAAGCACACTAACCAGTACCCGTTCATGTCCATGACATCCTGCGGCAACGAGCCCCTGTTCAAGGACGGCATGGGCTGCGGCGCCTGCTACCGGGTACGTACGTGTGCATATAATAAATTAATTACACTAAGCGCCGACGCCGATGCTAGTCATTACACTAGATTAGTCAAAGCTAACAGTGCGTACGGAGCTAGCTCCGTTCACACTGTAATGAAATAGTACGTGGGTAGCAGTCCGCTACTCTGTAGTCTAGGCTCAAAAGATCATGCTACGTGTGGTCCATTAGTTGACTTTCTGCTTGGTTTTCCAGATACGATGCGTCAATAACAAGGCCTGCTCCGGCAAGCCGGAGACGGTCATGATCACCGACATGAACTACTACCCTGTCGCCAAGTACCATTTCGACCTCAGCGGCACGGCGTTCGGCGCCATGGCGAAGCCCGGCCAGAACGACAAGCTCCGCCACGCCGGCATTATCGACATCCAGTTCCAAAGGTCCGTAACTTCTCTGGCACAACCTTGACCACAGTAGTACTCCAACCGAAAGTCGTCCGGCGTTATCGGCTCTGGTCACTGATCAGCTCCGTTGGTGCATGCATGCAGGGTGCCATGCAATCATCCGGGCTTGAACGTGAACTTCCACGTCGAGCGGGGCTCCAACCCCAACTACCTCGCCGTGCTGGTGGAGTTCGCGAACCGGGAGGGCACCGTGGTGCAGATGGACATCATGGAGTCAAGGAACGGCCGCCCGACGGGGTACTGGACGGCGATGCGCCATTCGTGGGGCGCCATCTGGCGGATGGACTCCAGGCGCCGGCTGCAGGGCCCCTTCTCTCTCCGCATCCGCAGCGAATCCGGCAAGACGCTGGTGGCCAAACAAGTCATCCCGGCCAACTGGAAGCCCGACACAAACTACCGTTCCAACGTCCAGTTCCGTTGATCGCTCCGAGCTTCCGATCGATCAACGAATACGTTGATTGATTCGGTACCGTGTGAATGCAAAGTATATTGTTGGATTTTACTTTCAAGGTACTATATGTTTGCGTCGTCGTGCGTGTGTGTAGCTCGAAGAGGTGTGTTGGAATGGAAGGAGGCTTTAGCATGGGCAGCCTGGCCCGAAAGCCTAACATACAGGCCGGGCTTCTGTCTAGTGGAGTAGTATCCACGTGCTAGCCAGCCCACCATCACAAGATTCACATTTCGAAATCTGATCTATTGTAATTAATCAGGTTTATCCATATGCATTATGGGGTACCAATTTGTATTCAGTCAATCAGATGCTCCCATAATTTCTTAAAATCCTACTCCCTCTGTCTCATAATGTAAGACGTTTTTTTGACACTAGTGTAGTGTCAAAAAAACGTCTTACATTATGGGACGGAGGGAGTAGTTTGCAATTGCTGAATTAATGTTGTGACATTTTGATATAAAAAAACAGAGGCTCATTCATTAGGGACGCCGATAAGTCCCAAACGTTCGGGATTTGACCATGAAAAATTGAACGTTTTTGTGGCAATTTATGTTTGCTGATCATGACAAGTTTAGTTGCAAGCATGGCAAATTTACACTAATTAAGTTCATTTTTTTGTCAGGAAATTGCCATGCTCATAAAAAAAGTGTCATCCTCGTGTCAACTAAATAAAAAAAGTGTCATCCTCGTGTCAACTAAAATTGCCATAAGAACGTTTGATTTACCGTGTTCAAAATCCGAACGTTTGAGATTTATTATTTCCGTTCATTAAATAAGAAGTTAGACAAGAGTTTCAAGACACAAGGCCAAGAGACCACACATTACAAAGCTGCTACTTTCCCGGCAAAATTTAACCCAAGTATTTTGGACCCGCAATGGCCGAAAGCCTTGCCTCACTATTATTTATGGAAGACCCTGGAGCTCCGCTCGCCCCGAATTGCCCTACTCTAACATAAACAAAGAGAAAGGCCGAATGGTCTACCCCCTTTCAAAGCTAGTCAAAGCCCTAGATGGCGCGGGGCCCATGACCAGCGCTTTGTCCGAAACTACGCGAGGGAGGATCATAAAACCTCCAACACCTGCATGTGGCCCTAATATATGCACAAAAGGACGGTGTGAGGTGGTATAACACCTTTCAAAGCCGCTCAAAGGGCTAGACGATGTGGACCCAAAGATTCAGGTTTCGCCCATAAACACGCGAGGGTGGGTTGAAAACTGTTTCCAAATTCACGGCGTCTGGTGTGGAGATAGAATGTGATTGAAACATAGAAAATACAAAGCCTAAAAAAGATAGGAAATACAATATAGAAACAAAAATAAAGTGACACACACACACGCGCGCGCGCGCACACACACACACACACACACACACACACACACACACACACAAAAACTAACAGAACAACAATAAAAACTAATAAAGCCGAGTAGCCCCAAAACGACACCTTACCAGTTAGAAGCCGAGTGTAGCCTAAAAAGTCATTCGGCTTACCAGTTGGAAGCCAAGTATAGCCTAAAAAAGATACTCGGCTTACTAGTTATAAGTCGAGTGCAATATCTGATGATACTATGCTTATAGTTGGCGGGAGGTCCTTAGCGACAACCCCCACCCCTCATGCCCTTTCTCTCCATCTCTTCCCCCCTTTGTCCTTCGCATGTAACATCCCTCCAAATCGCCACTAGCACGGCCCCCAAATCGCAAATGCTGGTGAAGCCGCCCACCGTCCCCTCCTTGGAGCCCTACCGACGGGACTCCTACGCCCACCTCGCCTTGCTCGCACGTCATGGGCCCCTTTTGCCCGTGTCCATAGCCGGTTGATTCTGACGCGGTCCGGCATGCTCCGGTGCCATGCTAATTACGTGGTTCCTCCTCTCCTCGAGCTCTACCTCTTCCTCCGCATCGATTTGTTCCTCTCCTCCTCCCGTATTCTCTTGTGATGCATTTCTACTTGTTAGAGTTTCTTTGTGTTCTTGCTTGACCTTCTACGCGGTGCTCGTCGGTGCTAGTGCTCATCGATGTGGTCATACTCGAGCCGCTGTGTTGAACCATATCACAACATAGTGTGGTTGTTCCTCTGCCTCGGCTACAACTCAGGATGGTGAGCTCTCATCTTTTCTTACTCCCACTCCTGTCAGTGGATTGGGGATGTTGTGCTAGGTTCATAGATGCACTAGTTCATGTGATTTGGATCCTAGTCTTACATAGTTTGGTGAATTTGGTATGTTCTTGCTCCTGTTGATCTAATACCATTTGGTTTAGGAGTACGAGCACAATACTTCAAGCTGGCAATGGGGCCCCGAAACCCACAACCACGCAGGTTTTTACCCTATTAGGAGACGGGGATGGACATCTTTTTAACCCCACCGGGCTTCTATTGGGTAAAGTATAAAACCCGGCATGTTTCATGGGTTCAAACCCGTTTCAACAATACCCGAACCCGAAACCCACCATCCTCGTCAAAATACTACAATAAGCATATTCGAGGAGTACAATCTTGAGACTGATGATGATCATGGGCATGCATCTTGCTCTTTCTCTTCTTTGCAAGATCCAGTCCTTATGTCACTATTCAATGAACGTGTTGCTCAAAAATGGCCAACATCTTTTAGGATGAAATATGAGCTAGACCGTTACTTAGAAGATGAACTAGTTCCATTGTCCAACGATAAATTCAGTGTGTTAGATTGGTGGAAAGTTGGTGGATCACGCTATCCAACTTTGAGGCTGCTAGCACGTGATATTTTTGCAACTCCTGTCAGCACGGTTGCCTTAGAATCAACATTTAGCACAAATGGTAGAGTTCTAGTTCTAAGCGGTAGAGCTCCAGTCCTTATGTTTACTTAAATATGACGATTTCCTCGTGGGTTTAGAAACTCCGATGGGTTTAGGGGACAGGCAAAAAGCTAGCCCTGCGCACGGGGACGGGGACGGGGACGGGGACGGGCTTGCGATTTTCTCATGGGGATGGGTTTGGGAAGGCCCGATGGTTTCGTCCCCGTTGCCATCTTGAACAATGCTAGTGCATTGCTAGATGCCATAAAAGTTGAGAAATTACCACTGGTTTAGGAGATCTTCAGAAGATGATGGTGTCTTGTGGTTGTTGCATGGTTCATGGTTAAAAAGAAAACATGAATATAATAAAAGAACATTTTGCAGTCGATAAAGAGCCCCGAGCAACCATAGTAGGTCCTTTGCAAGATTTATAGTGAGATAATGTTAATTTTGTAACATAGGCAAACAGGCGTGAGTAAGTTGAAATGTTGAATGCACAAGATTGTGGCTAAGGTAGGAGGGCAACACCTATCGGCACATATAACTGTAATGTGTTTGCCCTCTTCTGCTGACATGGAATGAAAAGAACTGGCTTGGCAGAGAAACGAAAATTAAGACCATGATTTTGAATTGAATGACATACTTCCATTTATAACTTGTGCGTTTTACAAGAGTGTTATTCTCACGTTAGCTAGAAGCACATTAATTTATTTCGGATAGGTCTCAAACCTAGTAAAAGAAACACTTGTTTAGTTATGTCTCTTGAAATGTTGCTATTTCCATATGTGGCCAGAAGTGCATTTGTTTATTTCTATGATCCCACATGCAAATTCACCACCAACTCCAAACTTTATAAGTAGGAAAGAAATTCATTTCCTAGGTTAGGGGTTTAGGGCCACAGTCAAGGTTGTCTCATGATTCTAGGACTTTACGATCCAAACTAGCCCCTTAGATTCTCCGATTTTGGTTCATATAATCTTCGTTTCTACAATCCTAATAGTTAAGATTCTACAATTTGTAATCCTGCCATTGGAGCTCCGGTCCAACTTGGAATCATGATTCCGACAACCTTGGCCACATGTCTGCATCGATATTTGGTATATGTGTTGAATTTAGTCCGATGGTTCTCCATTTGTAAGAGATGTTCTCAGAGGAAGGATAATGGTTGTTTTTGTAGAGGGTCGTCCTTCTAGTTATCTTCTTATGAGACCTTGGTACAGCAAGAGGAGAAATGGAATGACAAGCAACACCAACGGTTGAACTAACAGTGAGTGAGTGTCCATCATATATACAACCACTTGAGAGACGAGAAATTTTCTAAGAGGAAGGATACTAAATGTTGTCATAGGGGGTCATTGCTCCTTGTACCTTCCTCTGAGACCTTGGTAACGTAGAAATGGGTGAGATTAACGACCGCTAATGATGGTCAAAATACTAGGCCGAGAGTACCTTGTCATATATACCACTACTTGTGAGATGGGAGTTGTTGAAAGGAGCATCGATGGACTAAAAGTCAACCCACATGTTGGATAAGCGATCCCTCTACTAAAGAGACAAAGTGATAGGGTTGTGTATTCATCATTTCTCATTTAATGTTGCAAAATCAAGTTTGACACCGGGGCCGTTGTCACAGGGGGTTCGTGTAGGAGGATGGCACTATGTTGCCCTCCCGCGAGAGGGTTCCGTGGTGTTAGACTCTAGGAGTCATGCCCCTACGCCGTCAAGATGACCTATGATGATGATCAGTTGTGGCTTGACACGCTCAATACCCCTGAGCTTGTCACGCGTGCATATGACACAGTGGCTTGCATGTATGGTCAAGGCCTGGCCAATCTCAACTTCCCCAAAGGTACCAAGGGCGCTACATTCCTTTCCCCTCCTTATTGGATGTACTCCCGCAATGAGGATAAGGCACGGAGCTTGGCCAAGATGGATGAGGTGGTCACGACTAAGTACCCTAAGGTCAATCCCCAGCTCGTGGCGACTGAGCTTGAATTCTGGGCCAGTAAGCAGAAGGAGTAGAGGAAGAAGTAGGACACCGAGATGGATGCAATAATTTCCGTGCAAGTTGACAAGACTTTGGATGAGCTTGAT
The DNA here is from genome assembly GCA_021437245.1 of Aegilops speltoides. Classification (NCBI taxonomy): domain Eukaryota; kingdom Viridiplantae; phylum Streptophyta; class Magnoliopsida; order Poales; family Poaceae; genus Aegilops; species Aegilops speltoides. The sequence continues at coordinate 308,468,943 of CM038141.1, read as the reverse complement.
GGGTTGGGCTTTTGTCGACGACTATGAGGAGGAGGTGAAGTCGGCTACCAGCTATGACGGTGAGGCAGGCCCCTCCGGTGCACCTCCGGAGGACATATATCCTGTCTCTGAGGACGAGAATGATGACGAGTTTGACATGGACCCAGAAACTATCAGGATCATTTGCCTTTATGGTTTCTTTTGATTTGTTGGAATAGACCGTCAATAGTAGTGTTGGTCTATCCTAGTATTGTTTAATTATATACCATTGATCTATGCAATAGTGTGATATACATACTGCATAATTATGGCTTAGTAGTGTCAAATAGTGTTCTCATTAAAATTTGTCATAGTACTGATGATTTATGTATCAAAAGTGTCATGGTTAAAGTGAAATGGTCTCGAGTGGTTGAGGGCGAGCCTTCTAGGCTTAGGGTTTAGGGGACACGAGTCACCATCATTATTCGATTTGTGTGTTGACTATCAGTAGGATGGCACACCCTTTAGGATAGATCGATGTTTTTGGAAAAAGGATCCCGAGTGTTATCGTATGGGGTCGTTTTTGTACTTCTCCTGTTGTGAGACATTGGTAAGGATGACAATTTTACCCATGGGCATGGATACCCATGGGTACCAGACCCTCATGGGTAGGGTATGTGCACATTTTCATGCCCATGGGCAATGACCAGACCCTACCGACTAGTCGTGGGTAGGGCATGGGTACGATTTTTTGCCCATGCGTATGCCAATATCCTACTCGATTATCTTATTGTGGGTCGAATGTGTAATAGATACTAACCTACTGAGTCTTTGCATGTAATCAGCTTCGTTTCTCACCCCATACTCCTCCCAACAACCAATTCCCCAACCGTATAAACCTCTCGGTGGCTGGAGTCTCCACCACATAATGGAATAGCAGTTATGCCACCACCCATCGACGTTGTGTTGAGCAGCCCAACCCACCGGACACATATACCCATATGGTATGGGCATGGGCTTGGATATTTGCCCGATGGGTAGGGTATGGGTATGATTTTACGCCCATGAGAAACATGGGTATTGGTATAGTATTATTGTACCCACACCATACCCTACCCATTGACATCCTTTGTAAAGCAGGAAGGAAAGTATAACAACGACCATCACTGATATTCAAAATACCAGTGAGGGAGTTCCAACTATATACAACAACACTTGAGAGATGAGAATTGTTGAAAGGTGCCTCGATGGACCAGAAGTAAACCCACACACCAAATAAATGAGCCTTCTAGGTTAGGGGTTTAGTGGCGAGGATGAGCGGCATTTTCTGATGCCAATGAAATAGAAGAAAATTATGCTTTGTTGTTCAATTCATAGGTTATATTTCCTTCGTGGCACATTTTTCGTTAACGAATTATTAGGTGATAGCACCAACCTCACGGACATGGTGCTGCATGATGGTTCCCCACCCTTTAGAGTATACGCCCTGGCCGAGGAGGCGTTGGACCACATGCCACATGTCATGGCCGAACATGCTAGTGAGGACTACATGGCCATGCTCGTTCAGGCAAACCCGCAGATCCTGGTAGAGACCATGCGGTCTATGCGTCCTTCCAGGATGAGCGAAAGGCAGATGGCATTCACAAGATGATGGCCCGCCTCATTGCCGAGCAACAAAAGTTTTAAGACGAGCTCGACAGGAAAGAAGTGCCACGTGAGGAGAGCGATGACACAATCCCGTAGAGTCTGTCGACTGCCATTATCGAGGATGTTGGCTCTTCAATTGGGGGAAGCTGCTCACCTTGTCCGACTCCACATCACCGGCTTTACCAACTACCAGTCCGAGTAGAACTCAATTCTCGGAGTAGCCCTAGTTAGATAGTTTGATGTCATTGTAGCGGATGCAGTTGTTGATGTGGACTAAGAGTTGAATTTGAGTAGAATTTGTGATGCTTTTGAGTATATAAATAATTAATTCTTATGTTGCTTCTGTTCCATGTGTTCTTCTAACCTTCTGTTGCTTCTCTTGTTTGTTCAAATCTTGTTCTTCTGTCTTGGTAGATGAAGTGGTATGTAGTGTACCGAGGGAAGTGTCAAGGAGTCTATGATTCAATGGTATGTAGTGTACCGAGGGAGGTGTCAAGGAGTCTACGATTAATGGAAAACATGCCATGAACAGGTGCTTGCTAATAACAATAGCTCCTATCAAGGGTTTAGGGCATGTTTGGTTTCTGTCCTCGCCATCGTGCCTGGGAAAAATCACTGCCTGAGATGTGCCTGAGAACACCTACGTTCTATGCCTGGTCAGGCCAGCCTCGTAGAAGTATGTTTGGTTGGTGCCTTGGCCTGAGAAAGTACTAGAGAATATTTTATAGAATTAATATAGTACATGCAGATGTGGAGCCCACAGTAGCAGCATAATATTTTATCTCTAATCTATAGCCAGGCATGCACCAGGCATGTGGAATCGGACGCCTGTCTCCAGGCTAATGATGACGCCTGGATTGGCCCAGGCTAATGAGGGTGACTGGATTTCTCAGGCCAGGCAGCCAGTCAATTGCTCAGGACACCAACCAAACGAATCTCAGGCAGGTTTCAGGCACGCTCGTGGCCAGGCACGAGATTGTGAGGAAGGCAACCAAACTGACCCTTAATACTAGGCATGAGGCAGAGGATGCTCGTTCCAAGTCCGTGCTCAGAGCAAAAAACAATGTTAGATTTGAAAAAGGGTGAGGTTAGATGGGGTTTAGTGGACTGAAGAACTTGATAATCTCCGTCCAGTCCATCGTCATTGGGGTGTTGATGTTATCGTGTCCGCGGTTAGTACATCGGGGCGAATGTTACTCCTTTTCTGTAAGACATAACCAACACCATTAACTGATGAAAATATTTGTTGCGATTCTTTTGCAAATGGTCTAGTAAAATATGAGCGCTATGATGAAGCATATCTAGAACTCGTGTCCACGGAGATCATCTTTTACACTCAGTGTGTGGTGCTGGTTGTTCATGAACTTTTTTTCTTGCTTATTCTTATCTATGCACTTGGAACTCAAGCTTGATTATGAACTTATGCTAGTATATAAACTTGTATGCATGTTTACTTACGAACTTTGAACTCATGCTTGGTTGTTAACTTCGAAACTTGGTGCTTGGTAGTGAACTTATGCCACTGTATGGACATGTTGGTTGTGCTATGTGTATATTGTTGTATACATATTTTTGTTTGAATTGCAGGGCTGGACCAAGAATGAAAAAAAACTGCATTATGGGCTCTTTGCCGAGTGTTACACTCAGCTTACATGCATATGCCGAGAGTTACTCGGCTGACATGCCATGTGGCCCAAATAGCACCGCCCAGTTTCTTTGTAAGCCGAGTGCATTTTAAAAGCACTCTGCCTACATTTACGTTCTGTATTAAACGTAGATATCGACCTACATGTATGCCGTGAACATGCAACATACATTCAACTTACGCCAGACACGTGGCTGCAGGCAATTGTTCCGGGATGAAAAATTAAACCGAGTGGTACACTCGGTTCACGGAGGTGCCATGTGGCACTACGATCGACGTTGGTCGTTTGTCATATCGTTTATGTTGCCGAGAACCACTGTTTTGAACTCCTTTTATAGGTAAGTCGAGTGCCCATGAATAGGATCTCTGCTTCCATCTTATAAGGCTCTTTTTGTTTAGACTTTTGCTTCTGCTTTTGCAGCTTTTCCACTTTGACAAAAAAGCCACAAAAGCTCCTAACTAGGGGCCTTTTGATTCGGCTTTCGGTTTATGAATCAATATTGTTATATGATGGTATAAGCTAAAAGCCAAATCAAAAAGCACTTATTTAGGAGTTTTTTGGCTTATTTTTCTAAAGTGGAAAAACTGCAAAAGCATAAGTAAAAGGCCAAACAAACAGGGCCTAAGTCGGTCTAATATAAGCCGAGCGGCCTAAGTCGGGTGCAACACTCGATCTATAGTAAGCAGAGTCGAAATTGGCCTTTGCCGAGTTTTTTTTTTTTTTTTGAAACTAGGCAAAAGATTTTCATTGAATAGGTTTCTTTGATTTTCCTGTAGTGTGAAAACCTCTTTAGCATCATTCCCTCGCGAAGCATGGCAATGCGTTAAGATAAGCGAACCGTATGTCCTTCGTATCAGGACTGTAGGATCCAACGTGGGGGCCTGATCTTAGGGCATAACGATGGTCTGACTTTCTATGCAATCAACAATTTGACTTGTGCACCCACAAAATCATTAGCGGGTGCTCGGTGATCTCCTGCAAGATGTGATTTTATAGTTGTGCGCGCGTAAACCGGTGCCTCTCCATTCCTCCATGATTCCCTCCGTAGCCATGTGACCTTGCAGCTCTAAACACGCCATCACGTAGTCGTCGGGTGCAACTGCAACTTGCGCCGACTCGTCGTTCTCACCTCATTTTGCCTATTGGCTTGCCTATAAATGCCCCGGCAATGTCATCCCCTCCAGCCATCACAACAGAAACAGGAGTAGTACTACTACTCCAGCCTCCGGCGAGTACATACTCTACAAGTCTAAGAAGGTTCATAGAAGACCTGTAGCGCCAATATGGCTGGCGTCTCCAGCAATGCCATTGCCCTTGTGGCACTCCTCTCCGTGCTCTTCACGTCCGTCCGTTCTGCGGTCAACTACGACACCGCCGTCGCTAGATCCTACACCTCCGGCTGGCTCCCAGCCAAGGCCACCTGGTACGGAGCGCCCAACGGCGCCGGCCCCGACGACAACGGTACGTCTATATGCTCCGATGACGGCACATATTTTCATGTCGTCGCTGTACTAAATCATAGTACTAATAATGTTAATGCACCGATCGATTTGCAGGTGGTGCTTGCGGCTTCAAGAACGTGAACCAGTACCCAATCTCCTCCATGGGGGCCTGCGGTAACGAGCCTATTTTCGCCGGCGGCGAGGGCTGTGGCATGTGCTACGAGGTACACGTACTGCATTAATTGCACCATGCATGGCGCCGACACCCGACAGTTTCAGTTAAATTAGTTGATGGTGATCATTTCATTAGTTGGTCAAACTCAAACCTGACAGCATCTTCATTTTACGATATCGGTGACTTTTAATTAGTGAACACCCCTGCTGCCATGTGCATGCAAAGCACAATGTACTCCATGGCCAAGTACGTTGACCTTTAATTTGTTTTGCTCTGTGCTTCAGATTAAGTGCGAGTACTCCAACAACCCTTCCTGCTCCGGCCAGCCGAGGAGGATCGTCATCACCGACATGAACTACTACCCCGTGGCCAGGTACCACCTCGACCTCAGTGGCACCGCGTTCGGCTCCATGGCCAAGTACGGCCTCAACGACCGGCTCCGCCACGCCGGCATCATCGACATGCAGTTCAGGAGGGTGCCCTGCAACTTCCCGGGTATGAAGGTGACCTTCCACGTCCAGCGTGGCTCCAACCCCAACTATCTCGCGGTGCTCGTGGAGTACGTGAATGTGGACGGGACCGTGGTGCGTATGGAGCTCATGCAGACCATGAACGGCCGCCCGACGGGCTACTGGCAGGATATGCGCCGCTCGTGGGGCTCCGTCTGGCGGATGGACACCAACCGCCCGCTGAAGGGGCCATTCTCCATCCGCATCACCAGCGATACCGGAAAGACGCTGGTCGCCAACAATGCCATCCCGGCTTATTGGCAGCAGGACCATGCCTATTGGTCCAACCTCCAGTTCTACTGATTTGCTTTCGTGCGTACTTCTCCGATCGATGCCGGGTTAATCATTTTGGTGTCATCAGGATGATCCCTATTTACGAGGATCGAATGATTTTAAGTTATTACTAGGCACCATGTACTTTCAAGCTTGTTAACTGTCCTCGATTGTGTGTCCTGAATATGTGTGGCTGTCTCTGTGTGTGTGTGTGTGAAATGTAAGGAGCTAGGCAAGTGGAGTAGCATCCATGTGCTACCCCGGCCACTATCGCAGTTCCATGCCTGATAGAGTGTGATCCAATTAAGCTTATAAATTAATTCAAATGGATGAAGTTTATGGCATATATACAGTGTGGACATATATAATCATGGGCATTAGCTTATCATCGAGTACATGCCGCGGTTCCTGCACTTTCTCGTTCCACGAGTCATACCAAAATGTAGATGAAAATCCTGCAAATATTTTTTTTTCTTCCTTAGAGATGAAGATGGACATTTTATTTCTAGCGAAGTAGATCGAGATGTACATTTGCCGTCTATGTCTTTTTTCTTGCTTTGACAAACATATATCTGTTCCCTGGATTCGATAGGAAATGTGTGATTGGGCACATGAAACCATAGCCCACAGGTAATTAGGAGGGGAACCGCAGGTCCAGGTGGAAATTAGTTAATTCTGGAATCATCGGAAGCAGTCAGTTTGTCCAAAGCAATCATTATGGCAAGACCAAGTGTAGCACAGCCGCTGGATCATGTGTCGTGTGAGAATCGGGCATAGAGTGTCGGCGCCGAGTTGTACCGAAGTGCTAGCTCCAGCAACTAGAGAGATTAGAGAGGCCGGGGATTAGCAGGTAGTTACCGAAAAAGGCTTTCGCCCCGCTTTATATATAAAGTACAGATCACCAACAACCCAATACAACACACTCCACCAACACACATGCATACAGCCAAGGCAGGATATATAGGCGCTGAGCGCAACAACACCACCCCTAGCACTACAAGAGCCACCGGAGGCCTCAACCGTGAACACACCACCGCGAAGAAAAGAAGCTACATACGACGCTCCGTGGGCTCCAAGGCAGTGCCAACAGGAAGGTTACGACACCGAAGTGCCGCCACCGCCCGACCCAAGGATCAGAGTTTCTTCCGGAGCAACACGACGCGCAGCGAGAGTCGCGGCGACGCCTTCAAGAAGGGAACGAGCTTCGCCGTCGCCGGTCAGTCCGAAGATAGAACAGGTTTTCACCCCGACCAATATTCAACGCCACCGAACGCCGCACCCTGGCTACCACGCCGCCCACACAACCATGGCAACTAGGCAGCACCAAGTCACGGGCTTTGCCCAGGAGCACCGTGACACCACCACCAGGGCCGCCGCCCCAGCATCCATGACCTTGACGCCACCTCACCCGCCACCCACCGCTACCCCAACCAAATAGACGAATGGAAAGGAACCACCTTTCGCACTCCTGAGCAGTCCCCCAGCGTCGAGACCCGAAGTCCGGCCAAACATGGCCACCATCGACCCGTCCTGCTGCCGGGCACGAGACGAGCTCGGTCCTGCAGCCGGGCGTGAGACGAGTCAGATCCTACTGCCGGGCGCGAGACGGGCTCGGTCCTGCTGCCGGGCGCGAGACGAGTCCGGTCCTGCTGCCGGGCGCGAGACGAGCTCGGTCCTGTCGCCGGGTGCGAGATGGGCAATGGGCGCCGCTAGGAGAGGGCCAACCCTCCGATGAAGGTAGAGCCTGAACGACGGGGATGTTGGGGAACGTAGCAATAATTGAAAATTTTCTACGCATCACCAAGATCAATCTATGGAGATTCTAGCAACAAGAGAGGAAGAGGATGAGCATCTTCATACCTTTGAAGATCGCTAAGTGGAAGCGTCACTAGAACGTGGATGAGGGAGTCGTACTCGCGTCGATTCAAATCGCGGAAGATCCGATCTAACGCCAAATGGACGGCGCCTCCGTTTACAACACACGTACAGCCCGGGGACGTCTCGTCCTTCTTGACCCAGCAAGGGGAGAGGAGAAGTTGAGGGAGCACTCTGGCAGCACGACAGCGTGATGGAGGAACTTGCAGTTCTCCAGCAGGGCTTCGCCAAGCACTACGGAGGAGGAGGTGGAGTTGGAGAGGGGGAGGGCTGCGCCAGGGGAAGGGTGTGGCAGCCCTCCCACCCCCACTATTTATAGGAGGAAGGGGAGAGGGCGTCGGCCCCCTTAGATCTCATCTAGGGGGGGGGGCAAGGGGGGAAGCTTGCCCCCCAAGTTGGTGGGAGGCGCCCCCACCCCCTAGGGTTTTCAACACTAGGCGCCTTGGGCCCTTGGGGGGCGCACCAGCCCACCAGTGGCTGGTTCCCACCCTTGTTCAGCCCATTGAGTCCCCCGTGGCAGGTGGACCCACCCGGTGGACCCCCGGACACCGTTTGGTGGTCCCGGTACAATACCGGTAACCCCCGAAATTATTCCGGTGACTGAAATTAGACTTCCCATATATAAATCTTTACCTCCGGACCATTCCGGAACTCCTCGTGACGTCCGGGATCTCATCCGGGACTCCAAACAACATTTGGTAACCGCATACTAATTCCCATAACAATTCTAGCATCACCGAACCTTAAGTGTGTAGACCCTACGGGTTCGGGAATCATGCATACATGACCGAGACAGCTCTCCGGCCAATAACCAACAGCGGGATCTGGATACCCATGTTGGCTCCCACATGTTCCACGATGATCTCATCGGATGAACCACGATGTCGGGGATTCAATCAATCCCGTATACAATTCCCTTGTCAATCGATACATTACTTGCCCGAGATTCGTTGGTCGGTATCCCAATACCTCGATCAATCTCGTTACCAGCAAGTCACTTTACTCATTCCGTAATGCATGATCCCGTGACTAACTACTTAGTCACATTGAGATCATACCGAGTGGGCCCAGAGATACCTCTCCGTCATATGGAGTGACAAATCCCAGTCTCGATTCATGCCAACCCAACAGACACTTTCGGAGATGCCTGTAGTATACCTTTATAGCCACCCAGTTAGGTTGTGACGTTTGGTACACCCAAAGCATTCCTACGGTATCCGGGAGTTGCACAACCTCATGGTCTAAGGAAATGATAGTTGACATTAGAAAAGCCTTTAGCAAACGAACTACACGATCTTGTGCTATGCTTAGGATTGGGTCTTGTCCATCACATCATTCTCCTAATGATGTGAACCCGTTATCAATGACATCCAATGCCCATGGTCAGGAGACCATAACCATCTGTTGATCAACGAGCTAGTCAACTAGAGGCTCACTAGGGACATGTTGTGGTCTATGTATTCACACATGTATTATGGTTTTCGGTCAATACAATTATAGCATGAATAATAGACAATTATCATGAACAAGGAAATATAATAATAACCATTTTATTATTGCTTGTAGGGCATATTTCCAACAGTCTCCCACTTTGAGTCAATAATCTAGTTACATTGTGATAAATCGGACACCCATAGAGTTCTGATGTTGATCATGTTTTGCTCGCGAAAGAGGTTTAGTCAACGGATCCGTGACATTCAGATCCGTATGCACTTTACAAATATCTATGTCTCCATCTTGAACATTTTCATGAATGGAGTTGAAGCGACGCTTGATATGCCTGGTCTTCTTGTGAAACCCGGGCTCCTTGGCAAGGGCAATAGCTCCAGTTTTGTCATAGAAGAGAGTCCTTGGGCCCGACGCATTGGGAATAACTCCTAGGTCGGTAATGAACTCCTTCATCCACATTGCTTCATGTGCTGCCTCCGAGGATGCCATGTACTCCGCTTTACATGTAGATCCCGCCACGACGCTTTGCTTGCAACTGCACCAGCTTACCGCCCCACCATTCAAAATATACACGTATCCGGTTTGTGACTTCGAGTCATCCAAATCTGTGTCGAAGCTCGCATCGACGTAACCCTTTACGAAGAGCTCTTCGTCACCTCCATAAACAAGAAACATATCCTTAGTCCTTTTCAGGTACTTAAAGATATTCTTGACCGTTGTCCAGTGTTCCATGCCAGGATTACTTTGGCACCTCCCTACCAAACTTATGGCAATGTTTACATCAGGTCTGGTACACAATATGGCATACATAATAGACCCTATGGCTGAGGCATAGGGGATGGCACTCATCTTTTCTCTATGTTCTGCCGTGGTCAGGCTTTGAGCCGTGCTCAATCTCACACCTTGCAAACCAGGCAAGAACCCCTTCTTGGACTGATCCATATTGAACTTCTTCTATATCTTATCAAGGTATGTGCTTTGTAAAAGACCTATGAGGTGTCTCGATCTATCTCTATAGATCTTGATGCCTAATATGTAAGCAGCTTCTCCAAGGTCCTTCATTGAAAAAAACTTATTCAAGTAGGCCTTTATGCTTTCCAAAAGTTCTATATCATTTCCATCAATAGTATGTCATCCACATATAATATGAGAAATGCTACAGAGCTCCCACTCACTTTCTTGTAAACGCATGCTTCTCCATAAGTCTGCATAAACCCAAACGCTTTGATCATTTCATCAAAGCGAATGTTCCAACTCCGAGATGCTTGCACCAGCCCATAGATGGAGCGCTGGAGCTTGCATACCTTGTTAGCATTCTTAGGATCAACAAAACCTTCCGGCTGCATCATATACAATTCTTCCTTAAGGAAGTCGTTAAGGAATGTCGTTTTGACGTCCATTTGCCATATTTCATAATCATAGAATGTGGCAATTGCTAACATGATTCAGACGGACTTCAGCTTCTCTACGGGTGAGAAGGTCTCATCGTAGTCAACCCCTTGAACTTGTCGATAACCCTTAGCGACAAGCCGAGCTTTATAGATGGTCACATCACCATCCTCGTCGGTTTTCTTCTTAAAGATCCATTTATTTTTTTAGGGCTCGCCAATCATCGGGCAAGTCTGTCAAAGTCCATACTTTGTTTTCATACATGGATCCTATCTCGGATTTCATGGCTTCAAGCCATTTGTTGGAATCTGGGACCGCCATCGCTTATTCATAGTTCGAAAGTTCACCGTTGTCTAACAACATGATTTCCAGGACAGGGTTGCCGTACTACTCTGGTGCAGAACGTGCCCTTGTGGACCTATGAAGTTCAGTAGCAACTTGATCCGAAGTACCTTGATCATTATCATTAACTTCCTCTCTAGTCGGTGCAGGCACCACAGAAACATCTTCCTGAGCTGCGCTACTTTCCGGTTCAAGAGGCAGTACTTCATCAAGTTCTACTTTCCTCCCACTTACTTCTTTCGAGAGAAACTCTTTCTCCAGAAAGGACCCGTTGTTGGCAACAAAGATCTTGCCTTCGGATTTGAGGTAGAAGGTATACCCAATGGTTTCCTTAGGGTATCCTATGAAGACGCATTTTTCCGACTTGGGTTCGAGCTTTTTAGGTTGAAGTTTCTTGACATAAGCATCACATCCCCAAACTTTTAGAAACAACAGCTTAGGTTTCTTCCCAAACCATAATTCATATGGTGTCGTCTCAACGGATTTATACGGTGCCCTATTTAAAGTGAATGTAGCTGTCTCTAAGTGTATCCACAAAATGATAGCGGTAAATCGGTAAGAGACATCATAGATCGCACCATATCCAATAGAGTGCGATTACAACGTTCGGACACACTGTTACGCTGAGGTGTTCCAGGCGGCATGTGTTGTGAAACAATTCCACATTTCCTTAAGTGCGTACCAAACTCATGACTCAAATATTCTCCCCCACGATATGATCGTAAGAACTTTATTTTTCTGTCACGTTGATTCTCCACCTCACTCTAAAATTCCTTGAACTTTTCAAAGGTCTCAAACTTGTGTTTCATTAAGTAGACATACCCATATCTACTTAAGTCATCAGTGAGGGTGAGAACATAACGATAGCCACCGCGAGCCTCAATGCTCATTGGACCGCAGACATCAGTATGTATGATTTCCAACAAGTTGGTTGCTCGCTCCATTGTTACGGAGAACGGAGTCTTGGTCATCTTGCCAATGAGGCATGGTTCACATGTGTCGAATGATTCATAATCAAGAGACTCCAAAAGTCCATCTGCATGGAGTTTCTTCATGCGGTTGACACCAATGTGACCAAGGCGGAAGTGCCACAAGTATGTGGGACTATCAATATTAACCTTACATCTTTTGGTATTCACACTATGAATATGTGTAACATCATGTTCGAGATTCAATAAGAATAAACCATTGACCAGCGGGGCATGACCATAAAACATATCTCTCATATAAATGGAACAACCATTATTCTCGGATTTAAATGAGTAGCCATCTCACATTAAACGAGATCCAGATATAATGTTCATGCTCAAAGCTGGCACTAAATAACAATTATTGAGGTTTAAAACTAATCCCGTAGGTAAATGTAGAGGTAGCGTGCCGACGGTGATCACATCGACCTTGGAACCATTCCTGACATGCATCGTCACCTCGTCCTTCACCAGTCTCCGCTTATTCCGCAGCTCCTGTTTTGAGTTACAAATATGAGCAACCGCACCGGTATCAAATACCCAGGAGCTACTACGAGTACTGGTAAGGTACACATCAATAACATGTATATCACATATACCTTTGGTGTTGCCGGCCTTCTTGTCCGCTAAGTACTTGGGGCAGTTCCGCTTCCAGTGACCATTTCCCTAGCAATAAAAGCACTGAGTCTCGGGCTTGGGTCCATTGTTTGGCTTCTTTCCGGCAACTGATTTACCGGGCATGGCAACTCCCTTGCCGTCCTTCTTGAAGTTCTTTTTACCCTTGCCTTTCTTGAAACTTGTGGTCTTATTCACCATCAACACTTGATGTTCCTTTTTGATTTCCACCTCCGCTGATTTCAGCATCAAATATAACTCAGGAATGGACTTCGCCATCCCCTACATATTGTAGTTCATCACAAAGCTCTTGTAGCTATATGGGGGCGACTGGAGGATCCTGTCAATGACCGAGTCATCTGGGAGATTAACTCCCAACTGAGACAAACGGTTGTGTAACCCGGACATAGTGAGTATATGGTCACTGACATAATTGTTTTCCTCCATCTTACAACTATAGAACTTGTCGGAGACTTCATATCTCTCGACCCGGGCATGAAAAGCCAGCATTCAAGTTTTGATACCTTCAGCTTTAATACCTTTTTCTTTCATAGATTTCTTTGCCTCTTGCATATCTTCGGGACTGAGAAATAGAACACCTCTCTTCTTCGGAGTTGGTTTAGGAATAGGCTCAGTAATTGGCTCTGGAACTGGCTCAGGAGTTGGCTCAAGAGGTGCCCAATTATTTTCATCTTTCAACATATTATTCAATAGAATTTCAGCTTCATCTGGTGTTCTTTCCCTGAAAAGAGAACCAGCACAACTATCCAGGTAATCTCTGGAAGCATCAGTTAGTCCATTATAAAAGATATCAAGTATTTCAGGTTTCTTAAGAGGATGATCAGCAAAGCATTATAACTTGAGAAGCCTCCCCAAGCTTGTGGGAGACTCTCTTCTTCAATTTGCGAAGTTGTATATTTCCCTCAAAGCAGCTTGTTTCTTATGAGCAGGGAAATATTTAGCAGAGAAGTAATAAATCATATCCTGGGGACTACGCACACAACCAGGATCAAGAGAATTAAACCATATCTTAGCATCACCCTTTAATGAGAACGGAAATATTTTGAGTAAATAAAGGTAGCGCGATCTCTCATTACTAGTAAACAGGGCGGCTATATCATTTAACTTAGTAAGATGTGCCACAACAGTTTCAGATTCATAGCCATAGAAAGGATCAGATTCAACCAAAGTAATTATATCTGGATCAACATAAAATTCATAATAATCCTTATTGGGAACACAGATAGGTGAAGTAGCAAAAGCAGGGTCGGGTCTCATTCTATCTCTAAGAGATTCTTTACTCCATTTAACTAGCACCCTCTTAATTAAGTTCGTATCTATCCTGGCAGGCAAAAATAGCTGCAGAAGATTCTGCATCAAAAAGATAACCCTCAGGAATAGCAGGCATATTCTCATCATCACTATCATCATCGTATTCAGTTTCAATAATTTCTCTTTCTCTAGACCTAGAAATTTGTTCATCAAGAAATTTACCAAGGGGCACAGTAGTATCAAGCATAGAAGTAGTTTCATAATATGTATCATGCATAGCAGAAGTGGCATCATCAATAACATGCGACATATCGGAACGAATAGCAGAAGCAGGTTTAGGTGTCGCAAGCTTACTTATAACGGAAGGAGAATCTAGTGCAGAGCTAGATGGCAGTTCCTTACCTCCCCTCGTAGTTGAGGGCAAAATAGTAGTTTGATCATCTTTCAAGTTCTTCATAGTGTCCAGCAGATATAAATCCCAAATGTCTCAAAGAATAGAGCTATGCTCCCCGGCAACGGCACCAGAAAAAGGTCTTGATAACCCACAAGTATAGGGGATCGCAACAGTTTTCGAGGGTAGAGTATTCAACCTTGATTCGACACAAGGGGAGCCAAAGAATATTCTCAAGTATTAGCAGTTGAGTTGTCAATTCAACCACACCTGGAAACTTAGTATCTGCAGCAAAGTGTTTAGTAGCAAAGTAATATGTTAGTGGTGGTAACGGTAACAAAAGTAAAGACAACAAGAGTAATGTTTTTGGTATTTTTGTAGTGATTGTAATAAAGAGTAACGGAAAAGTAAATAAGCGAGAACCAAGATATGGAAAACTCAGAGGCACCGGATTAATGATGGATAATTATGCGGATGCGGTTCGTCATGTAATAGTCATAACATAGGGTGACATGTAACTAGCTCCAATTCATCAATGTAATGTAGGCATGTATTCCGTATATAGTCATACGTGCTTATGGAAAAGAACTTGCATGACATCTTTTGTCCTACCCTCCCGTGGCAGCGGGCTCCTATTGGAAACTAAGGGATATTAAGGCCTCCTTTTAATAGAGAACCGGAACAAAGCATTAGCACATAGTGAATACATAAACTCCTCAAACTATGGTCATCACCGGGAGTGGTCCCGATTATTGTCACTTCGGGGTTGCCGGATCATAACACATAGTAGGTGACTATAGACTTGCAAGATAGGATCAAGAACACACATATATTCATGAAAACATAATAGGTTCAGATCTGAAATCATGGCACTCGGGCCCTAGTGACAAGCATTAAGCATAGCAAAGTCATAGCAACATCAATCTCAGAACATAGTGGACACTAGGGATCAAACCCTAACAAAACTAACTCGATTACATGATAAATCTCATCCAACCCATCACCGTCCAGCAAGCCTACGATGGAATTACTCACGCACGGCGGTGAGCATCATGAAATTGGTGATGGAGGATGGTTGATGATGACGACGTCGACGAATCCCCCTCTCCGGAGCCTCGAACGGACTCCAGATCAGCCCTCCCGAGAGAGATTAGGGCTTGGCGGCGGCTCCGTATCGTAAAATGCGATGATTTCTTCTCCTGTTTTTTCTCTCCCTGAAAGCCAATATATGTAGTTGGAGTTGGCGTCAGAGGGTCTCCAGGGGGCCCATGAGGTAGGGGGCGCGCCTAGGAGGGGGGAACCCTTGTGGACAGGGTGTGGGCCCCCTGGTCTTCATCTTTGGCAAGGACATTTTATTATTTTTTCTAAGATGTTCCGTGGAGTTTCAGGTCATTCCGAGAACTTTTGTTTTCTCCACATAAAACAACATCATGGCAATTCTGCTGAAAACAGCGTCAGTCCGGGTTAGTTCCATTCGAATCATACAAGTTAGAGTCCAAAACAAGGGCAAAAGTGTTTGGAAAAGTAGATACGACGGGGACGTATCAACTCCCCCAAGCTTAAACCCTTGCTTGTCCTCAAGCAATTTGGTTGACAAACTAAAAGAGAAAAAAAAACTTTTACAAACTCTGTTTGCTCTTGTTGTTGTAACATGAAAAGCCAGCATTCAAGTTTCAGCAAATACTATGAACTAACCATACTAACAATAACACATAGGTCTCACAATTACTCATATCAATAGCATAATCAGCTAGCGAGCTATAATAACAAAACTCGGATGACAACACTTTCTCAAAATAATCATAACATGATATAACAAAATGGTATCTCGCTACCCCTTTCTAAGACCGCAAAACATAAATGTAGAGCACCTTTAAAGATCAAGGATTGACTAAACATTGTAATTCATGGTAAAAGAGATCCAGTCAAGTCATACCCAATATAAACCAATTATAATGAATGCAAACGACAGTGTGCTCTCCAGCGGGTGCTTTTAATAAGAAGGATGATGACTCAACATAAATGTAAATGGATAGGCCCTTCGCAGAGGGAAGCGGGGATTTGTAGAGGTGCCAGAGCTCGATTTTGAAATAGAGATAAATTATATTTTGAGTGGCATACTTTCATTGTCAACATTACAACTAAGAGACGACAATATGTTCCATGCTAAACAAATTATAGGCGGTTCCCACAGAATGGTAAAGTTTATACTCCCCCTCCTCCACAAGCATCAGTCCATGGCTTGCTCGAAACAACGAGTGCCTCCAACATTCAACGGGTCCCAGGGGGAGTTTTGTTTGCAATTATTTTGATTTAGTTTGCATAAAGCATGGGACTGGGTATCCCGGAGACCAGCCATTTTCTCATGAATGAGGAGCGGAGCCCACTCCTCTTGAGAATAACCCGCCTAACACGGAAGATAAGGGCAGCCCTAGTTGATATATGAGCAATTCGAGCATGCAAAAAAAATGTTTATTTGAAGGTTTAGAGTTTGGCACATACAAATTTACTTGGAACGGCAGGTAAATACCGCATATAGGTAGGTATAGTGGACTCATATGGAACAACTTTGGGGTTTAAGGAGTTTGGATGCACAAGCGTATTCCCGCTTAGTACGGTGAAGGCTAGCAAAAGACTGGAAGCTAATTAACCGAGAGAGCGACAACAGTCGTAAACATGCATTAAAATTAATTTACACCGAATACAAGCATGAGTAGGATATAATCTACCATGAACATAAATATCATGAAGGCTATGTTGATTTGATTCAACTACATGCATGAACATGTGCCAAGTCGAGTCACTTAATACATTGAAAGGAGGATACCATCCCATCATACCACATCATAATCATTCTAATAGCATGTTGGCACGCAAGGTAAACCATTATAACTCATAGCTAATCAAGCATGGCACAAGCAACTATAATATCTAAATGTCATTGCAAATATGTTTACTTCATAATAGCTGACTCAGGAACTATGAATCATCATAGTTATAAAAACAAGAAAGGTCGAGTTCATACCAGCTTTTCTCATCCCAATAAGTCCATCATATATCATCATTATTGCCTTTCACTTGCACGACCAAACGATGTGAATAATAATAAGAGTGCACGTGCATCGGACTAAGCTGGAATCTGTGAGCATTCAATAAACAGGAGAAGACAAGGCAATATGGGCTCTTGGTTAAATCAACAATGATGCATATAAGAGCCACTTCAACAATTTAATCATGGTCTTCTCCTACTGACCCCCAAAGAAAAGAAAAGAAATAAAAACTATTTACACGGGAAAGGTCCCAACAAGCAAAAGAAGAACATGAAATATTTTTGGGTTTTCTTTTTAATTACTACAGCAAAGAAATAAACTACTACTAACAATTTTTGGTTTTTTCTTAAGGTTTATTAAACACACAAGAAGAAAGCAGGAAAAAGAAAATAAACTAGCATGGATATTACAGTGAAAGAGTATGAGCACCGACATCTAGCAATGAGTGCGTGTGAACATGAATGTAATGTCGGTGGGAAATACGTACTCCCCCAAGCTTAGGCTTTTGGCCTAAGTTGGTCTATTGCCAGGGATAGCCTGGCGGATACCCGTAGGTGTAGCTGGGGTCGTACTGTGATGAAGAGGACTCTGACTGCCACTGGCTGGCAACCACCTCTGGATCCCAAGAATAAATAGACTGTCATGGAGGCTCATCTTGTGGCTCCGGTTTCGGGGCTGGTGTAGGATTCCAATAGGCTTGAACAGCCGCCCATGGAATGATGTGAGGACCTGCAGACAAGTTAAACAAAGAGGGAGCAGGCAAAGTAATAGTCTCAGGGTGATGTTTATCAAAGTATAATTTATATTTGAGATCCCCTTCACGACTCTTAACAAGAAAGTCATGCGCTAGCATACTCTTATAATCTAAATAAGCACGGGGCAACGATGTTTCTTCTTTCTCCTCATGCCTAATAGGTATTTCAAAATATTCAGCTAGGCGTGCAACATAAATGCCTCCAAAGATGGGGCCCTTAGTATGGTTCAGACTTAACCGTCTAGCAACAATTCCACCCATACTAACAGAGTTATTGCGGTGTAAACCATGGAACAAAATAATGATATCAGGAACACTAAGGTTTCCATAGTTCCCGCGTCCAATCAAGCAACGACTAGCAAATAAGGCAAAGTAGCGTAAAACAGGAAAATGTATGCTAGTAATCCTTGCATCAGAAACCTTCCTGGTTTCTCCCACAGTGATAGTGTTAATAAAAGCTTCCACTTTGTTACGGTGTGTTCATCCAAGGTGCTCTCAAAGGGTATTTTAAAAACCTCGCAAAATTTAGCTAATGGCATCTCCTTAACAACGTCATATAAATGAAACTCTACTGATGGAGGTGATTTCTTAGGGAAAAAGTAGAAGTTTTGCAGAAAAGTATTTGTGAGTAAGAGATACTAATGACGTTGGTCGCGGAGGAAGTCGGTGAGGCCAACACTCTCAATCAATAAATATAAATCCTCATAAATCCCGGCTCTCCTCAATAAGTCATCGGAAGGCCAGTCACACGGCCGGACCTCCGCGGTGTGAGTCAAATTAAATTTAGGCTTCTGCTCTTCTTCCTTTTGTTTTTCCTTCGAGCGTCGGCTCGACGAGCCCCTCAAGAGTCTCTTCATTATTTTCTGAAATAATCTGAAATTTTTAGTAACTTCAAATAAAAGTGAACCAACTTTAATAAAATTGATGGCAACAACTCCCACAAGTGCCTAGAGCCTATATCAAGCATTAGAACTACTTGGAACCATATAAATTTGACATGCAAGCTCAAGAACATGGTCACTTATGCAGCACAAATTTGCAATGAATAAAGCACTAGAACAGAAACTAATTGGATCAATGGAGGAGTCACATACCAAGGAACAATCTCCCTAAGCAGTTTTGCGAGAGGTGCTTTGAGCAAGGAGATCGAAAATCACAACAACGGGGGCTGGAACTCGTGCTTGAGTTGGTTTTTCGTGTTTGTGTGAGGCAGAGGAAGAAGATGGGTGCATGGATAAGTGGAGGAGGGCCACCATGGGCCCACGAGGCAAGGGGCACGCCCATGAGGGTAGGGCGCGCCCTCCACCCTCGTGGCCAGGTGGCAGCTCCCCCCGCGGTAATTTTTGCACAGTAAATCCTCAAATATTCCCGAAAAATCATATTAAATTGGCATGGCATTCTGAGGACTTTTATTTTCGGGATATTTTTATATTGCACGGATAAGTCAGGAAACAGATAGAAAAAAATACTATTTTACTTTATTTCTACTAAATAACAGAAAATATAAAGAGGGTACAGAAGGTTGTGCTTCTAGTTTTTCCATCTCGTGATCATCAAAATGAACCCACTAACAAGGTTGATCAAGTCTTGTTAACAAACTCATTCCAAATAACACGGAACTGGAGAAATTTCGAATAACACTAAGTTACCTCAACGGGGATATGAAAATCCCCAACAATAAGAATATCATACTTTTTCTTGACATTAGGGAGAGGAAATTCAAAACCTCCAAATATAATCGATGGAATTTTTCCAATAGAGTTGATACTGTAAACTTGAGGTGGTTTCCTCGGAAAGTGTACCGTGTGCTCATTACCATTAACATGAAAAGTGACATTGCCTTTGTTGCAATCAATAACAGCCCTTGCAGTATTAAGGAAAGGTCTTCCAAGAATAATAAACATACTATCATCCTCGGGAATATCAAGAATAACAAAGTCCGTTAAAATAGTAACGTTTGCAACTACAACAGGCACATCCTCACAAATACTGATAGGTATAGCAGTTGATTTATCAGCCATTTGCAAAGATATTTCAGTAGGTGTCAACTTATTCAAGTCAAGTCTATGATATAAAGAGAGAGGCATAACACTAACACCGGCTCCAAGATCACATAAAGCAGTTTTAACATAATTTCTCTTAATGGAGCATGGTATAGTAGGTACTCCTGGAGCTCCAAGTTTCTTTGGTATTCCACCCTTAAAAGTATAATTAGCAAGCATGGTGGAAATTTCATCTTCCGGTATCTTTCTTTTATTAGTAATGATATCCTTCATATACTTAGCATAAGGATTTTTTTAGCACATCAGTTAATCACATGCGCAAAAAGATGGGTCTAATCATTTCACCAAAGCGCTCAAAATCCTCATCATCCTTTTTATTGGATGGTTTCGGAGGAAAAGGCATGGGTTTCTGAACCCAAGGTTCCCTTTCTTTACCATGTTTCCTAGCAACAAAGTCTCTTTTATCATAACGTTGATTCCTTGATTGTGAGTCATCAAGATCAACAGAAGGTTCAACTTCTACATCATTATCATTACTAGGTTGAGCATCATCATGAACATCATCATTAATATTTTCACTAGGTTCATGTTCATTACCAGATTGTGTTTCAGCAATCAGACATAGAGATATCATTTGGATTCTCATGTGGTTCAACAATAGGTTCACTAGAAGTTTGCAAAGTCCGATCATTTTTCTTTTTCTTCCTTTTAGAATAACTAGGTACATCAATATTATTTCTCTGAGAATCTTGCTCGATTCTCTTAGGGTGACCTTCAGGATACAAAGGTTCCTGAGTCATTCTACCGGTTCTAGTAGCCACTCTAACAGCATAATCATTTTTCTTACTGTTCATTTCATCAAGCACTTCTTTCTGAGCTTTAAGTACTTGTTCTACTTGAGTGGTAACCATAGAAGCATGTTTGCTAACAAGTTTAAGTTCTCCTCTAATATTAGCCATAAAATCACCCAAGCGTTTAATCATAAAGGTATTCTGTGCTAATTTTCTACCAAAATAAGCATTAAAGTCATCTTGCTTAAACATAAAGTCATCAAACTCATCCAAGCACTGACTAGAAATTTTAGTAGGAGGGACTTCCGCTTTATCATATCTATAGAGAGAATTTACCTTTACTACCCGTCTCGGGATATCGGGATCAGGAGGTTCTTCAGTGAATAAGGAATTGAGATCATATACTTCTTCAGCAGGCGGTAAATTAAGACCGTGTATTTCTTCAACAGGAGGTAAATTCTTAACATCTTCAGCTTTAATATCTTTTTCTTTCATAGATTTCTTTGCCTCTTGCATATCTTCAGGACTGAGAAATAGAACACCTCTCTTCTTCGGAGTTGGTTTAGGAATAGGCTCAGTAATTGGCTCTGGAACTGGCTCAGGAGTTGGCTCAGGAGGTGCCCAATTATTTTCATTTGTCAACATATTATTCAATAGAATTTCAGCTTCATCCGTGTTCTTTCCTGAAAAGAGAACCAGCACAACTATCCGTAATCTCTGGAAGCATCGTTAGTCCATTATAAAAGATATCAAGTATTTCAGGTTTCTTAAGAGGATGATCAGGCAAAGCATTAAGTAACTTGAGAAGCCTCCCCCAAGCTTGTGGGAGACTCTCTTCTTCAATTTGCACGAAGTTGTATATTTCCCTCAAAGCAGCTTGTTTCTTATGAGCAGGAAAATATTTAGCGGAGAAGTAATAAATCATATCCTGGGGACTACGCACACAACTAGGATCAAGAGAATTAAACCATATCTTAGCATCACCCTTTAATGAGAACGGAAATATTTTGAGTAAATAAAGGTAGCGCGATCTCTCATTATTAGTAAACAGGGCGGCTATATCATTTAACTTAGTAAGATGTGCCACAACGGTTTCAGATTCATAGCCATAGAAAGGATCAGATTCAACCAAAGTAATTATATCTAGATCAACATAAAATTCATAATAATCCTTATCGGGAACACAGATAGGTGAAGTAGCAAAAGCAGGGTCGGGTCTCATTCTATCTCTAAGAGATTCTTTACTCCATTTAACTAGCATCCTCTTAATTAAGTTCGTATCTATCCTGGCAGGCAAAAATAGCCGCAGAAGACTCTGCATCAAAAAGATAACCCTCAGGAATAGCAGGCATATTCTCATCATCACTATCATCATCGTATTCAGATTCAATAATTTCTCTTTCTCTAGACCTAGAAATTTGTTCATCAAGAAATTTACCAAGGGGCACAGTAGTATCAAGCATAGAAGTAGTTTCATCATAAGTATCATGCATAGCAGAAGTGGCATCATCAATAACATGCGACATATCGGAACGAATAGCAGAAGCAGGTTTAGGTGTCGCAAGCTTACTTATAACGGAAGGAGAATCTAGTGCAGAGCTAGATGGCAGTTCCTTACCTCCTCTCGTAGTTGAGGGCAATATAGTAGTTTGATCGTCTTTCAAGTTCTTCATAGTGTCCAGCAGATATAAATCCCAAATGACTCAAAGAATAGAGCTATGCTCCCCGGCAACGGCGCCAGAAAAAGGTCTTGATAACCTACAAGTATAGGGGATCGCAACAGTTTTCGAGGGTAGAGTATTCAACCCAAATTTATTGATTCGACACAAGGGGAGCCAAAGAATATTCTCAAGTATTAGCAGCTGCGTTGTCAATTCAACCACACCTAGAAACTTAGTATCTGCAGCAATGTGTTTAGTAGCAAAGTAATATGATAGTGGTGGTAACGGTAACAAAAGTAAAGACAGCAAAAGTAATATTTTTGGTATTTTTGTAGTGATTGTAACAGTAGCAACGGAAAAGTAAATAAGCGAGAACCAATATATGGAAAACTCGTAGGCACCGGATTAGTGATGGATAATTATGCCGGATGCGGTTTGTTATGGAACAGTCATAACATAGGGTGACACAGAACTAGCTCTAATTCATCAATGTAATGTAGGCATGTATTCCGTATATAGTCATACGTGCTTATGGAAAAGAACTTGCATGACATCTTTTGTCCTACCCTCCTGTGGCAGCGGGGTCCTATTGGAAACTAAGGGATATTAAGGCCTCCTTTTAATAGAGAACCGGAACAAAGCATTAGCACATAGTGAATACATGAACTCCTCAAACTATGGTCATCACCGGGAGTGGTCCCGATTATTGTCACTTCGGGGTTGCCGGATCATAACACATAGTAGGTGACTATAGACTTGCAAGATAGGATCAAGAACACACATATATTCATGAAAACATAATAGGTTCAGATCTGAAATCATGGCACTTGGGTCCTAGTGACAAGCATTAAGCATAGCAAAGTCATAGCAACATCAATCTCAGAACATAGTGGACACTAGGGACCAAACCCTAACAAAACTAAATCGATTACATGATAAATCTCATCCAACCCATCACCGTCCAGCAAGCCTATGATGGAATTACTCATGCACGGCGGTGAGCATCATGAAATTGGTGATGGAGGATGGTTGATGATGACGACGACGACGAATCCCCCTCTCTGGAGTCCCGAACGGACTCCAGATCAGCCCTATCGAGAGAGATTAGGGCTTGGCGGCGGCTCCGTATCGTAAAACGCGATGATTTCTTCTCCTAATTTTTCTCTCCCCGAAAGCCAATATATGGAGTTGGAGTTGGCGTCGGAGGGTCTCCAGGGGGCCCACGAGGTAGGGGGCGCGCCCAGGAGGGGGGGCGACCCCCACCCTCGTGGACAGGGTGTGGCCCCCCTGGTCTTCATCTTTGGCGATGATTTATTATTATTTTTTCTAAGATGTTCCGTGGAGTTTCAGGTCATTCCGAGAACTTTTGTTTTCTGCACATAAAACAATATCATGGCAATTCTGCTGAAAACAACGTCAGTCCGGGTTAGTTCCATTCAAATCATACAAGTTCGAGTCCAAAACAAGGGCAAAAGTGTTTGGAAAATTAGATACGACGGAGACGTATCATTCATTTAATCAAATTATTTAATGAACTCCCACTCAGATAGACATCCCTCTAGTCATCTAAGTGATACATGATCCGAGTCAACTAGGCCGTGTCCGATCATCACATGAGACGGACTAGTCATCATCGGTGAACATATTCATGTTGATCGTATCTACTATACGACTCATGTTCGACCTTTTGGTCTCTTGTGTTCCGAGGCCATGTCTGTATTTGCTAGGCTCGTCAAGTCAACATAAGTGTTTTGCATGTGTAAATCTGGCTTACACTTGTTGTATGCGAATGTTAGAATCTATCACACCCGATTATCACGTGGTGCTTTGAAACAACGAACTTTCGCAATGGTGCACAGTTAGGGGGAACACTTTCTTGAAATTTTATGAGGGATCATCTTATTTATGCTACCATCGTTCTAAGCAAATAAGATGTAAACCTGACAAACATCACATGCAAATCATAAAGTGACATGATATGGCCAATATCTATTTTGCGCCTTTGATCATCATCTTCGAGGCGCGGCATGATCACCTTCGTCACCGGCATGACACCATGATCTCCATCATCGTGTCTTCATGAAGTTGTCTCGCCAATTATTACTTCTACTACTATGGCTAACGGTTAGCAATAAAGTAAAGTAATTACATGGCGTTTTCAATGACACGTAGGTCATACAATAAATTAAGACTAACTCCTATGGCTCCTGCCGGTTGTCATACTCATCGACATGCAAGTCGTGATTCCTATTACAAGAACATGATCAATCTCATACATCACATATCATTCATCACATTCTTTTGGCCATATCACATCACATAGCATACCCTGCAAAAACAAGTTAGACGTCCTCTAATTGTTGTTGCATGTTTTACGTGGCTGCTATCACTACAAAAAAAAGACACATCCGTGACATTTTGGGCTGAACGAATTTTTTTTGTCATACATATGACACTTCTATGACGATAATTATGACAAAACCTGGTATCATCATAGATGTGGTGGGCTCCTACTTCTATGACAAAAAATCATGACAGAAAATGGGCTTTTCGTCCTGGGCGGGCCGGAGACGCAGCTGCATGACATTCTTTGGGCCGTCCATGACGGAAAAAACCATGGTAGAAGCGAGGGGGAGAAAAATTTCGGTGAGTTGCCGGTTACGGTGGGAGGTTGGGGGCCGAGCGATGCGCGTTTCTCTCGTACACGTACGTGTGTGTGTGCGAGGCGTTGTCTCTAACTGAACGCGAGCGAGGCATTGGGCTCCAACTGAACCCGAGCAATTGCACTATAAGCTACGCGTTACTGAACCCGAGCGATCTATCGATGGCTGTTAACTGAACCCGATCGAGCGATTCCTTCGCTACTGCTGCTAACTGAAGCCGATCGATTGGATGAATAGTGAGTGTTGCAGGGGGGTTGGATGAACAGTGAGCGGTGGCGTTGCCTCTGGATGAACACGACCCCGTGGTGTGGAGGGCTGGATGAACAGTAGACGATGGAGGGGTGCCCGTGGAGGGGTGGTGAACAGGACCCCGTGGTGTGGAGGGCTGGATGAACAGTAGACGATGGAGGGGTGCCCATGGAGGGGTGGTTGAACAGTAGTCGGTGGAGTAGCGCGCGGTGGAGGCTGGATGAACAGGAGCCCATGGAAGCTGGAGGAGGTCGACGGTAGCCCGTGGAGGCTGGAGGAGGTCGACGGTGGAGACGAACAATATCTCGTGGAGTCCCGTTTTGCGGTACGCCACACCCTCCCGGCGAACAGACCCCGTTTGACCGTAGCGCTCCAACACAAGTCCGCTTCGTCCGTTTTGCGGTACGCCACACCCCTCCCGATCAACAGGACCCCGTTTCGACCGTAGGAGGTCCGTTTGCTCCGTTTTGCAGTATGCCACACCCCTCCCGATCAACAGGACCCCATTCAGAACGTAGGAGGTCCGTTTCCTCCGTTTTGCGGTACGCCACACCCCTCCCGATCAACAGGATCCCGTTTCGAATGTGGCCGGTCGAACACAAGGCCGTTTCCTCTGTTCTGCGGTACGCCATGCCTCGTTTCCATCGCTTGTTCCGTCCAAGCCCTCCCGATGAACACGACGACGCATTCCGTTCTGACCCAGCCGGTTGGCTCCCACGCGTTCCGTTGCCTCCCGATGAACACGACGCATTCCGTTGCCTCCCCATGAACACGATGACGCTGTTTCTCCGTTTCGACCCAGCCATGTACACTAGCCCTCGCCGTACGTATGTGTGAGTAGGTGTTCGAGACCCGGCCCGTATGTACACATACGTGGCCGTATTTTCTTTCTTGCACCCTGGCCGCTGTACGTATGTGTACATGCTACGTGCACGCCTCTACTACGACACGTGCGCGCCTCTACATCCACCAGTATATATGTACGTACACGTTCGCGACCAGAATGACAACGCTACGTACGGTTCGACCAGGTGGGTCCCGACTGTCAGGCACTTCGTTGCTTGCGAAGATGTAGCTGGTGGGTCCCAGCAGTCAGGGGGGCGAATCATTTTGTTTTTTTTGCCCGGACGCACTTCCTTGCGTGCAAAGGTGTAGCTGGTGGGTCCTAGCAGTTAGGGGGAAACGTTTGTTTCACGAAATACGGTGGCCCTTCTGGTGGGTCCCCGCTGTCAGGTGGAGGAATAATCATTTTGCGCGTAATAAGGAGGCACTTCCTTGCGCAGCCGTGGACCCAGCTGTCAGCGTCTCCACGCACAGTACTCTTCCGATGGAAGTCGGTCGTTGACCACATTGACCACGCCGCGTCGAGAGCACCACGGCGGTGGACGACGGCGAGGCCTAGGAAGGCGACGACACGGAGGCAGGGAAGACTCGGCAGTTGTTTCCCATGCGGAGGGGAGTACGACTGTATGAGGGTTTACTGGTTCGTCTGCCGTCGCCGGAGAATAACAACAGGTGTGGGTGAGTAGAGGGATGGCTTGGCCAGCGATGGGAGTACGGTGGGGCGGTGAGGCTCTGTGGTAGCACTACCCGTCATGAGGAGGGGAGTAGGCAGTCCATGGCGCTTGTTTGAGCGGCTGGAGCAGGAAGAGCAGAGATTGAAGAAGCACGACGGCCGTTGGATGGACATCCAACAGTCACTACTTATGCGTCAACCTTTTTTTTAGGAAAGCCTCAAATCTGTGGAAAACAACATACAGCCCATCTGCCATTATTTCTAATAATTTACAGCCCATTTGCTAATTATTAAGGTTTTTTTGGAGCTCATATTCTTTTTGTTACCATTACAGCCCATATTGTGGCCACGGTTAAAAAATTATACGAAATTTTGCATATTTCGGTGCGGTCCGAACTGTTTTTAATCCCGAAATTTTGACTCACCTTCAAACTAATTTTAAAAATAAATGTATATCAATATAATATCCAACAAGTTCTCCGTACATAAAAATTAATGTAATTTAAAATCTTGAAATGAAAAAAAGATATTTGAAACTAATTGTCGGTTTGATGTGTTTTAAAAATGTACAACCCATTTCTCATTACTGATGGCCATTTTCTCGGCCAGCCGAATGAAATCTCTCCTCGTCTTGAAAGATTTGCAGCCCAACAGGCCTGACAAAGCGACTTGGCAAATCATAAAAAAAACTGGGTTGTGGCCGTGGACCCAGCTGTCAGCCTCTCCATGTACAGTACTCTTCCAACAGAAGTCGTTCCTTGACCACATTGACCACGCCGCGCGGAGAGCACCACGGCGGTGGACGACGCGGAGCCGGGAAGACGCGGCAGTGGAAGCCCGCGCGATAGAGGAGTACGAGGGTTCACTGGCTCGGCTGCGGTGTGAGGCTGCCGTCGCCGCAGGGCCTGGCCAGCGGTGGGAATAGTAGGGCGGTGAGGCCTCCGCGGCAGCACAACCGGCCACGGGAGGCAGGAGCATGCGGCATGACCAGCGTTGCTTTGGGCGGCTGGAGCAAGAAGACCAGAGGTTGAAGAAGCACTACGGCCGTTGGATGGACATCGTACGATCACTGGAGCTAGAATCGTTCATATTGACTAAGTTGACAAAGCCCTTCGTCTCCGTCAACTTAGTAGGCCCACAAGTCAGCCTCCCACCAAGGTTGGTCCCAGCTAGCCGGGGGAGTATTCGTTTTTTTGTGCGTAATAAGGAGGCACTTCCGGTGGGTTCGAGCTGACAGCGGGGGGAACGTTTTTTTTTGCGAAATACGGTGGCCCGTCCGGTCGGTCCCAGCAGTCAGGGGGAAATGATTTTTTTCGCAAAATACTGGTGGCCCGTCTGGTGGGTCCCCGCTGTCAGGTGGAGGAATAATTATTTTCCGCGTAATAAGGAGGCACTTCCTTGCGGCTACCGTGGACCCAGCTGTCAGCCTCTCCACGTACAGTACTCTTCCGATGGAAGTCAGTCGTTGACCACATTGACCATGCCGCGCCGAGAGCACCATAGCGGTGGACGACGGCGAGGCCTAGGAAGGGGACGACGCGGGGCCGGGCAAGACGCGACAGTGGATGCCCACGTGGAGAGGAGTACGAGCGTTCACTGGTTCGGCTGCGGTGTGAGGCTGCCGCCGCCAGAAAAAACAGGGGTGTGGGTGAGTGGAGGGATGGCACGCCGATGATGGGAGTAGTATGGGGGCGGTGAGGCCTCCGCGGTAGCACAGCCGGCCATGGGAGGCAAGAGCGGGCGGCACGACCGGCGCTGCTTTGGGCGGCTGGAGCAAGAAGACCAGAGGTTGAAGAAGCACTATGGCCGTTGGATGGACATCATACGGTCACTAGAGTATTGAGTAAGTTGACAAAGCCCTCCGTCCCCGTCAACTTAGTGGGCCCACAAGTCATCCCAACAATATGGTGGGTCCCAGCTAGCAGGGGGTATTCATTTTTTTTGGGCGTAATAAGGAGGCACTTCCTTGCCTGCGAAGATATAGCTGGTGGGTCCGACCTGTCAGCGGGGGGAACGTTTTTTCACAAAATACAGAGGCCCTTCCTGTGGGTCCTAGCTGTCAGGTGGAGGAATCATTATTTTGCGCGTAATAAGGAGGCATTTCCTTGCGTGCGGTCGTGGACCCAGCTGTCAGCTTCTCCACATAAAGTCCACTTCCAACGGATGTCGTTCATTGACCATGTTGACCAGGCCGCGCCGAGAGCACCAGGGCGGTGGACGACGGCGAGGCCCTAGGAAGGGAACGACACGGAGCCAGGGAATACTCGGCAGTTGTTTCCCACGCGGAGGAGTACGAGGGTTTACTAGTTCGTCTGCCTTCGCCGAAGAATAACAACATGTGTGGGTGAGTAGAGGGATGGCTAGGCCAGCGATGGGAGTATGGTGGGGCCGTGAGGCCTGCGCGGCAGCATAGCCGGCCGCGAGAGGAGGGAGCAGGCAGTCCCGCTGGCGCTTGTTTGAGCGGCCGAAGCATGAAGAGCAGAGATTGAAGAAGCACGACAGCCATTGGATGGACATCCAACAGTCACCGCTCTCATGTGTTGACTAAGTTGACAGGCCGTTGCATGTGCGTCAACCTTTTTTTATGAAAGCATACGTGTCAACATGTAGTAGGCGCATAAGTCAGCCTCAAATCTATGGAAAACAGCATACAACCCATCTGCCATTATTTCTAATAATGTACAGCCCATTTGCTAATTCTTAAGAATTTTTCTGGAGCCCATCTTCTTTTTGTTAGCATTACACAACATATTGTGGCCATGGTTAAAAAGTATACAAAATTTTGCATATTTCGGTGCGGTCAACTATTTTTAATCCAGAAATATCGATTCACATTCAAACTATTTTGAAAAATAATTTATATAAATATAAAATCCAAATAATTGTCCACGCATAAAAATCAATGGAATTTAAGATCTTGTAACGAAAAAAATTGAAACTAATTCCCGGTTTGATGTGTTTTAAAAATGTACAGCCCATTTCTGGGCAAACCGAATGAAACTCTCCTCGTCTTGAAAGATTTGCAGGCCAGCAGGGCCGATGAAGCAAGTAGGCCTTATTTGGGTATTTCTTTTTTAAAAAATAGAACTGGGCTAGCCATTTTCAGCAAGAAAAAAACACAACTGGGTTCATGGTGTGGTAAACATAAATAAAACCATGGCTAGACGGGCCACAACCCCGTTGTTACCCTGATCCGTCGCTAAAACTAGTATAAATAACAACTACTTGTTCCTCAAAAAAAAAAAAACTGCGCGACTTGTTGGGTCCCTGGTGTCAGCCGCTTGTAGTGTAATCTCTCGTTTATTGACTACGTTGACAATGGCGTGAGCCCCAGATGTCCAACCATTAGGAGGAACCATATTTTTGGGCTTGTACTATAGAGGCACTTGCTTGCGTACTGCCATGACGCTGGTGGGTCCCTACTGTCATCCTCTCCACGTACAGTCATCTCCTTGTTCCTCTTGGTGGTTGACGACGTTGACAATGCAAGGGCGGCGCACCGCGCATGGCGAGCGAACCAAGGCCGCAAGGCGGAGGACAACGACGAGGCCTCAGACGAAACGAACAGGAGCCATTGAAGATGCGCCGGTCCAGTCGCAGGCGGAGGGGAGTACGAGGGTTGACTGGTTCGAGCGCGGGTGCGTGTTGGGGCTGACGTCGTCGGAGAATAATAGGACGTGTGGGGGAATTGAGGGAGGGACTGACCAACGTTGGAGGGTACGTACGGTAGGGCGGCGGAGGCGCAGCCAGCCATGGGAGGCGGGAGCAGGTGGAGCCGACAGGGTGGTTTGGTTTGGGCGGCTGGAGGAAGAAGAAGACAAGAGATAGAAGATACACGACAGATGTTGGATGTCAATCCAACGGCTGGTAGGCAGAATCGTTTGTTGAGTGGCTAGTAAGTCGACACCACCTTGGATAGGCTATTTCCTCGTGGGTCCCAACTGTCATAATCCAAATCTGTCACGGTCATGCAGCCTTTCATATGAAAATTTACAACCCATTTGATGCGCTAGTTCGAAATAAGTTTGTGGGTGCTGGTGGGGGCTAATTACTTGGCTTCTGTAATGCACAGTGAGCTCAAGCAGCCAGCGAGAGTGATGTTATTTCCCTTGGTTCGGATTTGTTACAATATTTCACTCTAAATTAAACTAATGGCAAGCCATTTGCCTTGTTTCAAAGAAAATATGACAGTCACAACCGAGTTGAAAAGGGCAGGAACATCGAACTCCAGCTTACAAACTGTACAAAAGCACGAGGGTTAATTGTTCATCAGGTTTACAAAAAAAAACCAGATTGAAAAGGGCAACAACATCTAACTCCAGCACTATTTTCAGCAATCACAGTCAAATGGATCGGTCAGGTCCATAGAATGAACATCCTGGGTCGTAAAATTCACTGGATTATGACCACAATATGTTGTAAATAGAAGCCCGACACGTTCAGAAGCTCTTTTGCCCACCTGAAACTCCTTTTTTTGCTCTTCGACATATCCATCCGTTAAAACCATGCCGTTGATAATCTTAAGCCTGATGGACATTAGTAACCTCGCATTCAGCAGGAAGAATGTGACAAATCTTGTGTTTGCACGGTTGGCTACATATCGTTCTAGCGTTATTGTCTTCAATCAAATCTCATGAGAAGTGAGAAAATCCTGATGCTTACGAATCCACCGATTGGTTATAACTTTCTTACCCCGTCCTGTTGCCTAAATAGACATGAAGATTGAAAACAGTTAAGGTCTAAAAGAAGAGTGTCGAAAGAGCAACAGCTAAACGGTTAATTTTTAGTACACTATATGCGGGCTTCCAATGTGCGTGAAATTATCACCTTTATACAATTTCTCCAGACATGGAAAGCATTGCAGCAAGCCAATAATCTTGTTCAGATCAAAACTATTCATTTGGATATATAAGATCTTGACAGAATCCAGCACCATTGATAGGCCATGCATGGAGAAACTCTTCATTGAGCATAGAACATAATATTAGTACAAAATGTGTACTCCAAGATGATATATAAATAATGCGCAGAAAATTTAAATGCAGCTTATGGTTACAAGTGTAGATGATAATATAAAGTACCTGAAGAACTATGGAGCCAAACACCATATTGAAATGAGCACAGAGATCATGTATTACACCTAAGGTCTCCAGTTTAGGCGCAGAGAGGACGGTATTTGCAACGGTGAATAACTAGAATCAAGGATCAACCTTTGAAGTGAAGGGGCATCTCGGATGATGAGCTGCCTTCCATCAAAAGAAATTCCAATTCTTACAAGGTTAGGCGACTTTATTTGGAGACGACCGATTCTAACTGTGAAAACAAGCACCAAGCACTCCAGCACAGGGCAACTGGAGTGGATGATGCTATGCAATGAGGCCTCCGATATACGAACCCACACAAGTGAAAGTTTCTTGAGAAATGGGAGTCGAAGGTTTAGTACCAGATTGTCTGGTAGGTAGCACAACGCAAAGGTGGCGGTGTGGAGAGAGGAGGAAAACCGCGAGATGGACATTGGTGCTAAGGGCACAAGTTCATGGCGTTCGGTATGTGGTATGTGATTTCCAGGGGAATAGTAGAACTCAAGCAGCTGTAGTTCTATGAATTCAGGGGATTTCAGCCAGGCGTCCACCGTGCAGGGCATGGTATGCTTGCTCAGGTAGCATGACGGGATGCAGAGGCTTTGAACGGAGCCCTGGTGGGAGGAGATGATGGCTCTGGGATTTCAAAATCATTGAAGAGAGATAGCTGACGACAGTCGAGATTAAGGGCCACGACGCGCCATAGAGGGCGCCACCAAATTGAGAGGACTTGGGTGCGGCAGCAATCCTTGGTGGGGAGAAGCAAGATGATCTCCCCAAGGACGGCGTCCGGGAGATCGCTGATGCGGTCCACCCGAGATTCTACGGGTTCCTGGGATCCGGTGGGGGCAGGGTCGCCGCATCTTCCCATGCTGCCGGGTGTGGGATCTGTGACGGCGCCGTTGGCGGAGCCTCATCTTCTTGGCGCTAGGGTCAGCTGACTCCATTTTCCTCGAGGGCGTCGCGTCGCGCTCACGGATTTGAGCAGAGTAATGAATGGCGAGCCTAGTTGTAGTCTTGACGAAGAAGAAGGGAGCTGGGTGTTTTGTAGGAGTGAGGAAGAAGGGAGCTGGGGTTTTCTGTAGGAGTGAGGTGAGGAATTTGGGGGTACGAGTGGAGCGAGCTGACGTGAGGTGGGTGGGAGCGAGGAGGAAGAAGAGCACCGAGGTTTTTTTGGGGGGGAGGGTGTGCTGGGTGTGGGTAGCGCCTCTCATTCAGTAAATATATGGGCTTTTGAATTGATTTTACTATTTACTAGTGTGGATGGGATGTTTTGTCTTGGTCCGAGAGGAATAATTACTACTAGTACAGTGGAGACGCTCTACAACTACCTAGAAAAACAATTACTACTAGTACAGTGGAGACACTCTACCGCTTCTGGCTCCTCCTAGGTCATTGAAACGTCTCCCTCTACTGAATGTCGTTATACTTTTGTTCACCGACATGCGGGCCATGAAGCGCGTGGGCCCAAATGCCATCCACGAAATTAGAAGGTAGTATGTAGGCGGAGAGTCACCCCGGTCGTAGCGCGGCGGTAACGAGCCGTCGTATCACAAAACCCCACCTCCCCGTAGTCTAAGTTCGACGGACGAAGCAACCATCATTTCACTCTTCGCTAAATCCCCTTCTCCCTCACCATCTTCAAGAAAGGCAACACTCGCATCTGCCACTGTTCTTCTCTCCCAACGAAGGGAAGGTAAGCGGATCCGTGATGTTGGTATATTTTCATTCAGAGAAAAAAAAACTTTTGCAAAGCAGTAACCGATCCTCACTCTCTTTTTTGTTTCATTGTCATTGCGATTGTGTTTCCCTTTCAGTGGTCTCCTAGTATTCGTCAATTTCATGATGGACCAAAGAGAATCAGGCACACGAGAGTTTGATCCCCACAAGACAGAGAGCTCCAAGAAGATGGAGGCAACCACCGAGCCGACCCCAGATACGCTCACGGCCACTACTGAGATGGTCAACGCCCCGTTTGAGGTTACAGCCCCCATGGCACTGCAGGAGCAGTTTTCCCCCTTCTAGGATGTGTCCCCCGCCCCCCACGCTGAGCTACCCAAGGTGATTTCCTTCTTTGCCGATCTCGATTGTGGTTTTTCATCTAAGTATGTGGTAATTTTTTTTATAAAAGGAAGTATTGGTGATTAATAATGCAAAATTTTATTAGCTTCGATGCCATGCTATACATAGTGGTTTACATAACTTGTGTTTCTTATACTGAAAAGTAA
The DNA here is from genome assembly GCA_021437245.1 of Aegilops speltoides. NCBI lineage: Eukaryota > Viridiplantae > Streptophyta > Magnoliopsida > Poales > Poaceae > Aegilops > Aegilops speltoides. The sequence continues at coordinate 308,434,996 of CM038141.1, read as the reverse complement.
TTCAGAATTTGTTTCTGTTTCAATTAGAGCCCTGATACAGACAAGGACTGTGTGGTTGTACATGTTACTCGCTATGAGGCGGATGACCTGAATATCTGCACTGGGAAAACAGAGTTCTTAGGCTATTGGATCCTGGAAGCCATTTGCGGTTATACCAATGAAGAGTTGTATTCCAGCCTCACTGTTGTCAGGCGTGTTGTCTAGGGTGTACCGAAGCACAAGAAGTTCAAAGCTACTCCTTCGTTTGTGAGGCATACTGTTCTTGTCAAGCTTACACAGGAAGATGACGTGGCATGCCTCCACAAACAGGTTTTCAGTGGCAAGGCCACAAGGTTGTCTTCATGAAGGCTCACAGGATTGAGCTGCTGCGGGACGTCCTCGATGATGTGCATGGCAAGGTCCATCTTGTGTCCAGCCCAAATTAGATCGAGGCATGAAATAGTTGCCCCAGCTAGTGTTTAATAGTAGTTTGGATTGTGTCTAATTATCCGAACCTTGCCTGTTGTCGACCCCTCTAGGGCTAGTACTCTGTTTGAATCCGTCTATGGGAACTGCTGCTACTTTTGTGTGCCGGTGAATCATGTGAGAACCATCGTAATTGTTGCCGAAACAGATGCGTCCTCACTAGTTTTTTCATGAATATGGCATGGTAAGACATAAGTTGTCACGGTTTATCATACGAAAGCGGTGTGTTTTGATGAAATAGAGCACTCGTTCGAGAACCGTGCACGGACGTATACATAAGTACTTGTAAACACTGTTGGTGCTACCCCACTTGTAAGCAGTTGTGCAAAACACGGCACATTGGCTCAGCTCGCTTCAACACTAGGCTATCGACCAGCTAACAATCAACAATCTGCTGTCTGACATACAAGCAACTATGTATGTTGTTAAAGTGGTTCATGCAGTTAATTGAGGCCACAATGTAATAAATTCCAAACGTTCACACGCTAGTCCGACGCTCATATGGAACACTCACATTAAACTTGTCTTCATAAAAAACTTGAAAAGCATAAGTTAAGCAATTTTATACATCTCAACGATTCATAGAACATAACAAACATATACTAGTTCACAGCAAAATACAAAGTTGTGAGAAGGTTTACAAATCAGGAAAAAACAAGCAAGGCTTCTCTGAGCAAAGTGCCTCCCGGCAGGCTTAAATTTCCTGGAGTTCACTCTAGTTTTTTCTTGTTGCCACCATCCAGGGTTAGGTTCTCTCATTCCAGAATAACCAATTATAATTGTGGTCTCAGCTGGAATGCTGAACTGAACCATGCAGTGTATTGACTAGCTGAAATGCTTGTGCATTCCGCTAAATGTACGCACTGTTATTTGCAGAAATAAGCAGACCACAATGCCTCTTGTCCCCGCACCTGTCCAAAAAACCGCCATGTAGCCGTGCCAGCTAGTCCTCGGTCCATGGATGAACTGGAAGAAAGTGCATTCCGGACTAGGATGCAGTTGTTTTCACTCGTCCCTGCACTGCAATCGGGAAGTAAAACGTATGAATCAACTTCTTTTAGATTGCGTTGGTCATTCTACCTTAGTTACTACCAATGTAGGGTTACGTTGAAGACGGGAGGCTAGACGACGACAACGAGGGATAGCCATCTCATTTTGCGCAGTTGTACTAAAACTGAGGTGTGTGCTTTTGATTGCGCGGATAGAAACGATACGGAGACAGACATCCCGAAACGATATGGAGACAGACATCCCTGTTTGCGCAAATACGAAATACGGTTATTTAAACAGTGACAAATATTACTACTTTCCCCCGTTTCCTCTTAGAACCAAGTCCTAGATTCATGCTACAGCTTTCCCACTTGCTTTCCTGTTTGAACCAACGCTTTGAGTCGACTGTATGAACTAGCTTTACTTCTAATAATAGTAGAAGTCTAGGTGGCTTTGGAACAACGGACGGAAGTAGAAAAGGATCCACACGAAGGGAGCTGGGGCAGTAGAGCAAGGCATGTTTCGAAGGAATATATACCTGAGGGTCGTCGGCATGTGGCAAAGACGGTGTCGGGAGGCCGCATCTTGGCCACAATACCGCAGGGAGGAAGAAGGGGTCGGAGGCCCTCCCGAGCCGGCGCTCTCTTGGAGAGAACGGCACGGCCGCCGATCGGGACACGCGGGCAGCCGTTGGTCTCCTCCCTCTCCGCCGACGGCAGCGTGAACGATGCACCTACACCCCTGCCCCGGTCGAGGTTGTCCGGCCGGATTTGTGACCAACCGTGAGCTGAGAGAGAGTGTGGCCACCTATGTCTTGCTTAGATCTGGAGAGCATGAGAGAGTGAACGAGAGGATCCCTAGTAAAGCAAGCGCTAAGGCTCCTGCTTTTATATATAGTGGAGTGATTTTGTTGTACCAGCTTCAAAAAAATGCGCTCCTACGTGTACCCGCGAGTGGGTGTGAGAGAACTAGTGCGTGCGTGCACCGCTTCTCTTCGTGAGAGTACAATATACTATGCCCAAAGAACGTTCGCCTCAAGAGTAATAGTATAAGTGTGTGACATGTGAGCTAAAATAAAATGTGTGCGCCGTCTTTTGTTTTTCAGAAGTTATGAGGGTAGGGTGTGAAGAGCACATATGTGCGTGACGTCTACCTGCAAATAGACGGTGGGTGCGACGTGCGAGTCTGCGAGAGGACTCGAGAGAGTCTTGAGTCGTGAGGGTGCGTGTGCGTGAGAGAGAGGGGGGCACGTATCAATGCAATGCATGTGTTCGTAAATAATTCTTCGACAAACTTTCGCCACAAGCCTTTTCCTGACGAACGCCGTAAGAACCGTTAGATCGGCATCCGATAGTGTCAGTTTTGCCATGTCATTTAACAGAACAGCCACTCCTCCTACACACAAATCTTCCACGTGAGTGTTAGCAACTGCCATATGCTCCCTCCGTTCCAAAATGCAGTGCATATAGCTTTATTGAAAATTCGAACCTTGCAAACTTTTACTGAGTTTTCGTGTACCAAATTGCACATGTAGAATACCCTGTATATATCATTTCATTCATCTTTGAGAGGTAACAACAAAGATGGGTGAGGAGTCTACAAAGAAAGACCATCGTATCACCTGCAGCAATTTCAACCATCCTTTAGTCTCGAGGAATATCATAGGAACTCTATATGATATGATTTTTATAGGATTTTTTCCTTTAGAGCCAATTGGTTCATAGGAATAGATTCATATACTCCACATTTCAAAGGAAATAAACATGATATCATTTCTATAGCTTTAGAGCTACTTGGTTCATATGAATGGATTCCTATACTCCCTTAATTTCAAAGGAAAATAAACATTAGCGTATATTCAATAGAAAAGTTCCTATAATATGAACCAAATTACATCTCTTTTCTAATCCCTCCTCATAGGAATTGAGATACATGTCATCTCTAGATTCAATAGAAAAGTTCCTATGATGTGAACCAAATGACATCTCTTTTCCAATCCCTACTCATAGGAATTGAGATGCTCCATGTCATCTATTTCCCTACAAATTCCATGTATACATCTTCTATTGCTAAATAGATAGTACAACCAACTAGTAGCTTTTTTCCAAAACATGCAACTATGGCACAAGAACTATATAGTGTGCCAATAACTTTGAAAGATGGTCGCTAGATGAAGCTAACCCGACAGTGCAAAGATAGGCAAATCCAAGCACTACTAGCCGTTGGATATCATCAACATTCCACCAGATCTGCCACATGTAAAATTTAGAAGACTCCATGGTTGAACTTAAGCATAATGCACAAACATCAAAACACAAGCACTTCTCCTTTGTTCTAGAATCTTCTGTATCATAATTGATTTTTTTTTCTAAATGAATTGCCATTATTTGTTTTTTACTTTATGATTTACAATGCACAACCCCATGAATCTTAACATTTTTATAAAACTAATTGATTTTGAATGGGATGAACTATAAGAACTAAACGAACATCTACATCATGCATATATGACTCAAAGCTTTACATGCTATACTGTGTAGTTATTCATAATTTGGTTTTGAAATCTCATGCGTTCAATACATGTGTACCTTACTAGTTTTGAGTAGAGTAGCAAATTTCACGCGGCCCCGGGTATATCAAAATGCAGGGCCCATGCATCATTGCCTTTCGGTCGAACCACGCCCACAATTTTTGTACGTATTATATCTCCACTGGTCCCCGAACCCAAAATGCTGCCTCGTTCCCGTAAAACCAAGCGGCCCACACATATTTAAGGTGTCGACTGGAACCCGTTTACTACGACGTGGCCCCGTAGGCCGTAGTACTCCTACAAACCCTATCGCCGCACTCATCATCAGTTTTCTTCAAGAGGACGAGGGAGAAGCCGATTTGTAGTGGAGGCGCTTTAAAAAAAGGATCTGTAGTGGAGACCCCTACCCTAGGGTGCCCTAGGTAGCTGCCACACGCATCATTGTTTTCTCTTTTCTTTATGCTCTTGCGCCCTAGAGTGAAATGATGGTTGCTTCGTTCGTTCGGCTTAATGCGGGAAAGGTGGGGCTTTGTGATTTGACCCCTCATCGCTCATTTTCTACTACTGCGACGCTACGACCGGGGTGCCTCCAATTCCAACCGCTGCTCCGAACTGTAATTTGGTGCATCGCACATGGAACAAGACGGTGGATGAGCCACATGTCGGACAAAGGGGTCCTGTTAAGTGTGTCGCCATTTCGTGTGCGGGCTGACCCTGCTTGAGTTGCTACGCCAACACGACAGGATCAGCCTACCACTTGGTTTTCCTCCTTGGTGAATCCCGACTATATTGATCTAAAAAGATACGTGCTGAACTACCCTCTCCATCTCGGTTTTTTATTTTTAGGCTTCTCGGTTTATAGGGCCTGCACGTAGTTCTAGGTCATCCATTTGACTAACTAACTATGAGTTACTATGTCACAAAAAGTATATCATTGGATTCTTAGGCGGATGTAGTTGTATCTAAAAGTCGAGGGCGGGGCTTTTCCTACGTAGCAGGCGGGGCAGTTCCGCCTAGTCGGTTCGACAGAGACACGAGAAGACGAGGGAGTAGGCTGCTGCAAACGTAGGGCTGTGTGATTTGACAGCGAGTTACTGCTGGACAGGTGGGGCCCCATGATTTGACTTGCCATTATCATTTTAACTGCGGCGCTACAACCAGCGTGAGTCTCCCGATTCCTGACCACCTCCATACAGGTGCCTCTCCCAATGCTCCACCATGTAGTAGAGGCTGGCTCTTGCATGAGAGCCCACTTCTCCACTTTTTCCTTGCCTCTCTTTCCTCCACATATGCAAAAATGCCATGTAAAGCGCACTATTGTTCTTACTTGCTCCTACAGGTGCTTAAGCTTGCCACATAGGCATAAAGTCTGATGTGGCAAGTTAATCAAGAAGAGAGAGACTAGTTTGGTGACCCAAGAAAGAAATGGTGCTAAGCGCGTGTACCTAGGTGAAAAGACAATTTTGAGTCTATAGCTAATTAAATGAAGCAAACTTAGCAACACCATTTCATTGGAAGAGGTCACTCCTTGGCAAATGCAATAAATACTAGTACTCCCTGTGTCCCATAATATAAGAACGTTTTTGGCACTACACTAGTGTCAAAAATGTTCTTATATTATGGGATGGAGGGAGTACGAAGAAGGGATAGAGAGGAGTAAAAAGTACACTTATAGCCAACCTTATAGCCAACCTTGTTGTAGTATGAGTGACTAAGTGATGACTATCACTACTAGGAAAAGAGCTATAGATGAAATGGATACTAGTGGCGCACCTGTCATGTGGTGCGCCACTCCTATATAGCAGTGGCGCACCATGTGCTGGTGTGCCATTAGTGTGGAAGACACTAATGGTGCACCAGGCACATGGTGCGCCACTAGTAACAATTTTTTTTTATTTTTCCAAACATACTAATGGCGCATCCTGGCACAGTGCGCCATTACTAGTGCTAACTAGTAATGGTGCACCGGCCAGAAAGTGCGCCACTATTGTTGTTTTTTTAATTATTTTTTTGCAAAACTACTAATGGCGCACCGTGGCACGGTGTGCCATTACTAGTTTAAACTAGTAATGGCGCACTATGCCATGGTGCTCCATTAGTATATTTTTTTGCAAAACTACTAATGGCGCACCAACTGCTGGTGCGCATTATTAATTCCTCAGTTACTAATGGCGCTTTTCTTTGGTGGTGCGCCATTAGTAACCTGGGAGCAGCTAGATATTTTGGACAGCCACCTACCACACTCTATTTCCCCACTTTCATTCTCTCCACCTCCTCCTCCAAGCTTGTCTCGGGTGCCTCCTCCTCCTCACCTCGTTTGCACCATAGATTCATCCAAATTAAGTGGTTAAATTACCTGTTTTTGATAGGTAAGTAAGGGGGGAAGCTATCTTTATGTTGTTCTCCCTTTCCAACAACGTGCACATGCACTTTTTGTGGCCTAGCTAGATCTATGTATGTTCGTGGTGTTGCATATGTTTGTGGTGTTGCATATTGAAGGAAATATGCCCTAGAGGCAATAATAAAGTTATTATTTATTTCCTCATATCATGATAAATGTTTATTATTCATGCTAGAATTGTATTAACCGGAAACATGATACATGTGTGAATACATAGACAAACATAATGTCACTAGTATGCCTCTACTTGACTAGCTCATTAATCAAAGATGGTTATGTTTCCTAACCATAGGCATGTGTTGTCATTTGATTAATGGGATCACATCATTAGGAGAATGATGTGATTGACATGACCCATTCCGTTTAGCTTAGCACTTGATCGTTTAGTATATTGCTATTGCTTTCTTGATGACTTATACATGTTCCTGTAACTATGATATTATGCAACTCCCGTTTATCGGAGGAACACTTTGGGTGCTACCAAACGTCACAATATAACTGGGTGATTATAAAGGAGTACTACAGGTGTCTCCAAAGTTACATGTTGAGTTGGCATATTTCGAGATTAGGTTTTGTCACTCCGATTGTCGGAGAGGTATCTATGGGCCCTCTCGGTAATGCACATCACTATAAGCCTTGCAAGCAATGTGACCAATGAGTTGGTTACGGGATGATGCATTAAGTAACGAGTAAAGAGACTTGCCGATAACGAGATTGAACTAGGTATTGGATACCGACGATGGAATCTCGGGCAAGTAACATACCGATGACAAAGGGAACAATGTATGTTGTTGTGCGGTTTGACCGATAAAGATCTTCGTAGAATATGTAGGAACCAATATGGGCATCCAGGTTCCGCTATTGGTTATTGACCGAGAATAGTTCTAGGTGAAGGAAATATGCCCTAGAGGCAATAATAAAGTTATTATTTATTTCCTTATTTCATGATAAATGTCTATTATTCATGCTAGAATTGTATTAACCGGAAACATAATACATGTGTGAATATATAGACAAAGAGAGTGTCACTAGTATGCCTCTACTTGACTAGCTTGTTAATCAAAGATGGTTATGTTTCCTAACCATGAACAAAGAGTTGTTATTTGATTAACAGGATCACATCATTAGTTGAATGATCTGATTGACATGACCCATTCCGTTAGCTTAGCACCCGATCGTTTAGTATGTTGCTATTGCTTTCTTCATGACTTATACATGTTCCTATGCCTATGAGATTATGCAACTCCCGCTTGCGGAGGAACACTTTGGTACTACCAAACGTCACAACGTAACTGGGTGATTATAAAGGAGTACTACAGGTGTCTCCAAAGGCAGATGTTGGGTTGGCGTATTTCGAGATTAGGATTTGTCACTCCGATTGTCGGAGAGGTATCTCTGGGCCCTCTCGGTAATGCACATCACTTAAGCCTTGCAAGCATTACAACTAATGAGTTAGTTGCGAGATGATGTATTACGGAACGAGTAAAGAGACTTGCCGGTAACGAGATTGAACTAGGTATTGATACCGACGATCGAATCTCGGGCAAGTAACATACCGATGACAAAGGAACAACGTATGTTGTTATGCGGTTTGACCGATAAAGATCTTCGTAGAATATGTAGGAGCCAATATGGGCATCCAGGTCCGCTATTGGTTATTGACCAAGAATAGTTCTAGGTCATGTCTACATAGTTCTCGAACCCGTAGGGTCCGCACGCTTAAGGTTTCGATGATGTTATATTATGAGTTTATGAGTTTTGATGTACCGAAGGAGTTCGAGTCCCGAATGAGATCGGGGACATGACGAGGAGTCTCGAAATGGTCGAGACGTAAAGATCGATATATTGGACGACTATATTCGAGTTCGGAAAGGTTCCGAGTGATTCGGTATTTTTCGGAGTACCGGGAGTTACGGGAATACGGGGAAGAGTATTGGGCCTTAATGGGCTTTAGTGGGAAGGAGCCAGAGGAGGCGCGCGCCCTCCCAAGCCCAGTCCGAATTGGACAAAGGGTTTGGGCGCGGCCCCCTCTTCCTTCCTTCTCCACTTCCCTCTTTCCCCTTGACCTAGTTGGACTAGGAAAGAAGGAATCCTACTCCGGTGGGAGTAGGACTCCTTGGCGCCCTCCTCCTAGGGCCGGCCTCCTCCTCCTTCCCTCTTTTATATATACGGGGCAGGGGCACCCCATAGACACACAAGTTGATCTACGGATCGTTCCTTAGCCGTGTGCGGTGCCCCTTCCACCATATTCCACCTCGGTCATATCGTCGCAAAGCTTAGGCGAAGCCCGCGCGCCGTAGAACATCAAGATCGTCACCACGCCGTCGTGCTGACGGAACTCTCCCTCGACACTCGGCTGGATCGGAGTTCGAGGGACGTCATCGAGCTGAACGTGTGCTGAACTCGGAAGTGCCGTATGTTCGGTACTTGGATCGGTTGGATCGTGAAGATGTACGACTACATCAACCGCGTTGTGCTAACGCTTCCGCTTACGGTCTACGAGGGTACGTGGACAACACTCTCCCCTCTCGTTGCTATGCCATCACCATGATCTTGCGTGTGCGTAGGAAATTTTTTTAAATTACTACGTTCCCCAACACTAGGTCATGTCTACATAGTTCTCGAACCCGTAGGGTCCGCACGCTTAACGTTACGATGGCAATTTTATTATGAGTTTACAAGTTTTGATGTAGCGAAGTTTGTTCGGAGTGCCGGATGTGATCACGGACATGACGAGGAGTCTTGAAATGGTCGAGACATAAAGATTGATATATTGGAAGCCTATGTTTGGACTTCGGAAGTTTTCCAGGTGAAATCGGCATTTTAATGAGTACCGGGTTACTGAACCCTCCCGGGGGTTATTGGGCCTTCATGGGCCATAAGGGAGAAGAGGAGAGGAGGCAAGAGGTGGGCCGCGCCCCCTCCCCTCCCTAGTCCGAATAGGACAAGGAGAAGGGGCGGCCCCCCTTTCCTTCCCCTCTTCCTCCTCCTTCCCCCTTCTCGTACTCCAACTAGGAAAGAAGGGAGTCCTACTCCCGGTGGGAGTAGGACTCCCCCTTGGCGCGCCCTCCTTGGCCGGCCGCCCCCTCCCCCTTGGCTCCTTTATATATGGGGGCAGGGGGCACCCTAGGACACACAAGTTGATCTTTAAGATCGTTCCTTAGCCGTGTGCGGTGCCCCCCTCCACCATATTCCACCTCGGTCATATGGTGTGCCCTGCGCCGATAGAACATCATCATCGTCACCACGCCGTCGTGCTGACGGAACTCATCCCCGACACTTTGCTGGACCGGAGTCCGGGGATCGTCATCGAGCTGAATGTGTGCTGAACTCGGAGGTGCCGTGCGTTCGGTACTTGGATCGGTCGGATCGTGAAGACGTACGACTACATCAACCGCGTTGTCATAACGCTTCCGCTTACGGTCTACGAGGGTACATGGATAATACTCCCCCCTCTCGTTGCTATGCCATCACCATGATCTTGCGTGTGCGTAGGATCTTTTTTGAAATTACTACGTTCCCCAACAGTGGCATCCGAGCCTAGGTTTTATGCGTTGATGTTATATGCACGAGTAGAACACAAGTGAGTTGTGGGCGATACAAGTCATACTGCTTACCAGCATGTCATACTTTGGTTCAGCGGTATTGTGAGATGAAGCGGCCCGGACCGACATTACGCGTACGCTTACGCGAGACTAGTTTCACCGTTACGAGCACTCGTGCTTAAAGGTGGCTGGCGGGTGTCTGTCTCTCTCACTTTAGCTGAATCGAGTGTGGCTACGCCCGGTCCTTGCGAAGGTTAAAACAGCATTAACTTGACGAACTATCATTGTGGTTTTGATGCGTAGCTAAGAACGGTTCTTGCTAAGCCCGTAGCAGCCACGTAAAATTTGCAACAACAAAGTAGAGGACGTCTAACTTGTTTTTGCAGGACATGTGGTGATGTGATATGGTCAAGACGTGATGCTATATTTTATTGTATGAGATGATCATGTTTTGTAACCGAAGTTATCGGCAACTAGCGTGAGCCATATGGTTGTCGCTTTATTGTATGAAATGCAATGCCTGTAATTGCTTTACTTTATCTCTAAGCGGTAGCGATAGTCGAGAAGCAATAGATGGCGAACGACAACGATGCTACGATGGAGATCAAGGTGTCGCGCCGGTGACGATGGTGATCACGATGGTGCTTCGAAGATGGAGATCACAAGCACAAGATGATGATGGCCATATCATATCACTTATATTTATTGCATGTGATGTTTATCCTTTATACATCTTATCTTGCTTTGATTGACGGTAGCATTTTAAGATGATCTCTCACTAATAATCAAGAAGTGTTCTCCCTGAGTATGCACCGTTGCGAAAGTTCTTCGTGCTGAGACACCACGTGATGATCGGGTGTGATAGGCTCTACGTTCAAATATAATGGGTGCAAAACAGTTGCACATGCGGAATACTCAGGTCATACTTGACGAGCCTAGCATATACAGATATGGCCTCGGAACACGGAGACCGAAAGGTCGAACATGAATCATATAGTAGATATGATCAACATAGTGATGTTCACCATTGAAACTACTCCATCTCACGTGATGATCGGACATGGTTTAGTTGATTTGGAGCACGTGATCACTTAGATGACTGGAGATATGTCTATCTAAGTGGGAGTTCTTAAGTAATATGATTAATTGAACTTAAATTTATCATGAACTTAGTACCTGATAGTATTTTGCTTGTCTATGTTTGTTGTAGATAGATGGCTCGTGCTGTTGTTCCATTGAATTTTAATGCGTTCCTTGAGAAAGCAAAGTTGAAAGATGATGGTAGCAATTACACGGATTGGGTCCGAACTCGAGGACTATCCTCATTGTTGCACGTAAGAATTACGCCCCGAAGCACCGCTGGGTGCCAGCCTGCCGCTGATGCAACCGACGATGTTAAGAACGTCTGGCGAGCAAAGCCGATGACTACTCGATAGTTCAAGTGCCATGATTTACGGCTTAGAACCGGGTCTTCAACGACGTTTTGAACGTCATGGAGCATATGAGATGTTCCAGAGTTGAAGTTAATATTTCAAGCAAATCCCGGTTTGAGAGATATGAAGTCTCCAATAAGTTCTATAGCTGCAAGATGGAGGAGAATAGTTTCGTCGGTGAACACATACTCAAAATGTCGGGTATAATAATCACTTGATTCAACCGGGAGTTAATCTTCACGATGATAGTGTCATTGATGAATTCTTCAATCACGCCACCAAGCTACAAGAGCTTCGTGATGAACTATAATATGCAAGGGATGGACAAGACTATTTCGAGCTCTTCGCAATGCTAAAAGCAGCGGAGGTAGAAATCAAGAAGGAGCATCAAGTGTTGATGGTTAACAAGACCACCAGTTTCAAGAAAAGGGCAAAGGGAAGAAGAAGGGTACTTCAAGAAGAACAGCAAACAAGTTGCTGCTCAAGAGAAGAAACCCAAGTCTGGACCTAAGCACGAGGCCGAGTGCTTCTCCGCAAGCGGATCGACTTCGAAGCGGAACTGCCCCAAGTATTTGGCGGATAAGAAGGATGGCAAAGTGAACAAAGGTATATGTGATATACATGTTATTGATGTGTACCTTACTAATGCTCGCAGAGTACAGGTATTTGATCTGGTTCATTGCTAATATTTGCAACTCAAAGCAGGACTACGGATTAGCGAAGATTGGCTAAGGACGAGGTGATGATGCGCGTGGGAAATGGTTCCAAAGTCGATGTGATCGCGGTCGGCACGCTACCTCTACATCTACCATCGGGATTAGTTTTAGACCTAAATAATTGTTATTTGGTGCCAGCGTTGAGCATGAACATTATATCTGGATCTTGTTTGATGCGAGACGGTTATTCATTTAAATCAGAGAATAATGGTTGTTCTATTTATATGAGTAAAATCTTTTATCTTCATGCACCCTTGAAGAGTGGTCTATTTTTATTGAATCTCGATAGTAGTGATACACATATTCATAGTGTTGAAACCAAAAGATGCAGAGTTGATAATGATAGTGCAACTTATTTGTGGCACTGCCGTTTAGGTCATATCAGTGTAAAGCGCATGAAGAAACTCCATACTGATGGGCTTTTAGAATCACTTTATTATGAATCACTTTGTACTTGCGAACCGTGTCTCATGGGCAAGATGACTAAAACGCCATTCTCCAGAACTATGGAGCGAGCAACTGATTTGTTGGAAAATACATACTGATGTTTGTGGTCCAATGAATGTGGAGGCTCGCGGCGGATATCGTTATTTTCTCACCTTCACAGATGATTTGAGCAGATATGGGTATGTCTACTTAATGAAACACAAGTCTGAAACATTTGAAAAGTTCAAAGAATTTCAGAGTGAAGTGGAAAATCATCGTAACAAGAAAATAAAGTTTCTACGATCTGATCATGGAGGAGAATATTTGAGTTACGAGTTTGGTTTACATTTGAAACAATGCGGAATAGTTTCGCAACTCACGCCACCCGGAACACCACAACGAAATGGTGTGTCCGAACGTCGTAATCGTACTTTACTAGATATGGTGCGATCTATGATGTCTCTTACTGATTTACCTCTATCGTTTTGGGGTTATGCTTTAGAGACGACCGCATTCACGTTAAATAGGGCACCATCAAAATCCGTTGAGATGACACCTTATGAACTGTGGTTTGGCAAGAAACCAAAGTTGTCGTTTCTTAAAGTTTGGGGCTGCGATGTTTACGTGAAGAAACTTCAACCAGATAAGCTCGAACCTAAATCGGAGAAATGTGTCTTCATAGGATACCCAAAAGAGACTATTGGGTACACCTTCTATCACAGATCTGAGGGCAAGATTTTCGTTGCTAAAATCGGATCCTTTCTAGAGAAGGAGTTTCTATCGAAAGAAGTGAGTGGGAGGAAAGTAGAACTTGATGAGATAACTGTATCTGCTGCCTTATTGGAAAGTAGTTCATCACAAGAACCGGTTCCTGTGACAACTACACCAATTAGTGAGGAAGCTAATGATATTGATCATGAAACTTCAGATCAAGTTTCTACTGAACCTTGTAGGTCTACAGAGTTAGATCCGCACTGCAGTGGTACGGTAATCCTATTCGGAAGTCATGTTACTTGACCATGATGAACCTACGAACTATGAGGAAGTGATGATGAGCCCAGATTCCGCAAAATGGCTAGAGGCCATGAAATCTGAGATGGGATCCATGTATGAGAACAAAGTATGGACTTTGGTTGACTTGCTCGATGATCGGCAAGCCATTGAGAATAAATGGATCTTTAAGAAGAAGACTGGCGATGGTAATGTAAGCTGTCTATAAAGCTCGACTTGTTGCGAAAGGTTTTCGACAAGTTCAAGGGGTTGACTATGATGAGAATTTCTCACCCGTAGCGATGCTTAAGTCTGTCCGAATCATGTTAGCTATTGCTGCATGTCATGATTATGAAATTTGGCAAATGGATGTCAAAACTGCATTCTTGAATGGATTTCTGGAAGAAGAGTTGTATATGATGCAGCCAGAAGGTTTTGTTGATCCAAAAAGTGCCAACAAAGTGTGCAGGCTCCAGCGATACATTTATGGACTGGTACAAGCATCTTGGAGTTGGAATAAACGGTTTGATAGTGTGATCAAAGCATATGGTTTTATACAGACTTTTGGAGAAGCCTGTATTTACAAGAAAGTGAGTGGGAGCTCTGTAGCATTTCTAATATTATATGTAGATGACATATTATTAATTGGAAATGATATAGAATTTCTGGATAGCATAAAAGGATACTTGAATAAAAGTTTTTCAATGAAAGACCTCGGTGAAGCTGCTTACATATTGGGCATCAAGATTTATAGAGATAGATCAAGACGCTTGATAGGACTTTCACAAAGCACATAACTTAGGCTCAACCGATACTAACCGATAGTTGTTGAAGAAGAAAGGTGGGATGCCTACCGGGGCATCCCCAAGCTTAGATGCTTGAGACTTCTTGAAATATTATCTTGGGGTGCCTTGGGCATCCCCAAGCTTGAACTTTCGTGTCTCCTTAATTCCTCTCATATCATGGTTTCTCTTCTTATCAAAAGCTTCATTCACAACAAACTCAACAGGAACTCGTGAGATCGGTTAGTATAAACCAATGCAAAACCTTATCATTTTCTACTGTAACAAATCACTAAAATTATTATTCAACATTTAATACTAAATGCCTCTGCATATTTAATACTCCTATCTTCAAATAGAATAATTAAACAAGCAAACATATGTAAACAATGCAGCCATAACAGCAATCTGTCAAAACAGTACAGTCTGTAAAGAATGCAGGAGTATCAATACTTCCCTAACTCCAAAAATTATGAACTAAAATTACCACTGTAGTAAATTTATCAGAGCTCATTATACAAAAGGTTTCAACATTACATTATGCTCTGAATTTTCTAGGGAATTTTTGCAACAGCGGTAAACTTTCTGTTTTCAAACAGCAACATGTATATTAGCAAAATAAGCATGGCAAAGGCTATCCTTGACTTCTTTATTGAAACTAAAGATGCAAAACATTAATCTAATTAAGAGCAAGAAAATACTAACAAAATAAAATGACGCTCCAAGCAAAACACATATCATGTGGTGAATAAAAATATAGCTCCAAGTAAAGTTACCAATGGTACGAAGACGAAAGAGGGGATGCCTTCCGGGGCATCCCCAAACTTAGGCTCTTGGTTGTCCTTGAATATTACCTTGGGGTTCCTTGGTAATCCCCAAGCTTAGGCTCTTGCCACTCCTTATTCCATAGTCCATCGAATCTTTACCCAAAACTTGAAATCTCCACAACACAAAACTCAACAGGAAACTCGTAAGCTCCGTTAGTATAAGAAAATAAAAAACCCACTTAGCTACTGTAATGAACTCATTCTAAATTCATATTGGTGTAATATCTACTGTATTACAACTTATCTATGGTTCATACCCTCTGATACTACTAATAGATTCATCAAAATAAGCAAACAACACATAGAAAACGGAATCTGTCAAAAACAGAACAGTCTGTAGTAATCTGTATCAAACGTATACTTCTGGAACTCCAAAAATCCTACCAAAGTAGGAAGTCCTAAGAAATTTGAGTATAAATCCACAGAAAAAAGAATCAGGTCAGAATCTAGCTTCTGTGAATTAACAAAACTAACATACTGGGTGCAAAAGTTTCTGATTTTGAGCAGGATCAACACAACTATCACCGTAAGCCATCCTAAAGGTCTTACTTGGCACTTTTTTGAAACAAAAGCTATAAAACATGATTACTAAAGTAGCATAATCATGTGTACACACAAAAACAGTAAGGATAAATATTGGGTTGTCTCCCAACAAGCGCTTTTCTTTAATGCCTTTTCAAGCTAGGCATGATGATGACAATGATGCTCACATAAAAGATAAGAATTGAAACATAACGGGAGCATCATGAAGCATATGACTAGCACATTCAAGTCTAACCCACTTCCAATGCATAGGGATTTTGTGAGCAAACAACTTATGGGAACAATAATCAACTAGCATAGGAAGGTAAAACAAGCATAGCTTCAAGATTTTAAGCACATAGAGAGGAAACTTGGCATTATTGCAATTCCTACAAGCATATATTCCTCCCTCATAATAATTTTCAGTAGCATCATGAATGAATTCAACAATATAACCAGCACCTAAAGCATTCTTTTCAAGATCTACAAGCATATAAAATTTACTACTCTCCACATAAGCAAAATTCTTCTCATCAATAGTAGTGGGAGCAAACTCAACAAAACAACTATCATGTGATTGAAAATTAAGATCAAGATGACAAGTTTCATGGTTATCATTATGCTTTATAGCATACGTGTCATCACAATAATCATCATAGATAGGAGGCATGCTTTCATCATAGTAAATTTGCACATCAAAGATTGGGGGACAAAAAATATCATCTTCATCAAACATAGCTTCCCCAAGCTTGTAGCTTTGCATATAATTAGCATCATGGATATTCAAGGAATTCATACTAACAACATTGCAATCATGCTCATCATTCACATATTTTATGCCAAGAATTCTATGTAATTCTTCTTCTAGTACTTGAGCACAATTTTCCTTCCCATCATTTTCACGAAAGATATTAAAAAGATGAAGCATATGAGGCACTCTCAATTCCATCTTTTGTAGTTTTCTTTTATAAACTAAACTAGTGCTAAAACAAGAAACAAAAAGATTCGATTGCAAGATCTAAAGATATACCTTCACTTACCTAGCCTCCCCGGCAACGGCGCCAGAAAAGAGCTTGATGTCTACTACACAACCTTCTTCTTGTAGATGTTGTTGGGCCTGCAAGTGCACAGGTTTGTAGGACAATAGCAAATTTCCCTCAAGTGGATGACCTAAGGTTTATCAATCCGTGGGAGGCGTAGGATGAAGATGGCCTCTCTCTAACAACCCTACAACCAAATAACAAAGAGTCTCTTGTGTCTCCAACACACCCAATACAATGGTAAATTGTATAGGTGCACTAGTTCTGCGAAGAGATGGTGATACAAGTGCAATATGGATAGTAGATATAGGTTTTTGTAATCTGAAATAATAAAAACAGCAAGGTAACTAAAGATAAAAGTGAGCGTAAACGGTATATTAATGATAGGAAACAAGGCCTAGGGTTCATACTTTCACTAGTGCAAGTTCTCTCAACAATAATAACATAGATAGATAATATAACAAGTCCTCAACATGCGACAAAGAGTCACTCCAAAGCCACTAATAGCGGAGAACAAACGTAGAGATTATGGTAGGGTACAAAACCACCTCAAAGTTATCCTTTTTGATCGACCTATTCAAGAGTTCGTAGTAAAATAACATAAAGCTATTCTTTCCGCTCGATCCATCATAGAGTTCATACTAGAATAACACCTTAAGACGCAACTCAACCAAAACCCTAATGTCACCTAGATACTCCATTGTCACCTCAAGTATCCGTGGGCATGATTATATGATATGCATCACACAATATCAGATTCATCCAACCAACATAAAAATACTTCAAAGAGTGCCCCAAAGTTTCTACCGGAGAGTCAAGAACGTGTGCCAACCCCTATGCATAGGTTCCCAATGTCACGAAACCCGCAAGTTGATCACCAAAACATACATCAAGTGGCACATGATATCCCATTGTCACCACAGATAATCACGGCAAGACATACATCAAGTGTTCTCATAAAAGACTCAATCCGATGAGATAACTTCAAAGGGGAAACTCAATTCATCACAAGAGAGTAGAGGGGGAGAAACATCATAAGATCCAACTACAATAGCAAAGCTCAGGATACATCAAGATCGTTCCATAGATGGAACACGAGAGAGAGATCAAACACATAGCTACTGGTACATACCCTCAGCCCCGAGGGTGAACTACTCCCTCCTTGTCATGGATAGCGCCGGGATGATGAACATGGCCACCAGTGACGGGATCCCCCTCCGGCAGGGTCCCGGAACAGGCTCCCGAGAGGTTTTTGGTGGCTATAGAGGCTTGCGGCGGTGGAACTCACGATCTATCTTCTGTTCTGGAAGTTTTACGATACGTAGGTATATATGGGTGAAGGGGGTACGTCGATGGAGCTACGAGGGCCCCACAAGGCAGGGGGCGCGGGGAGGGGGGGCGCCCCCACCCTCGTGAGCACCTCCCGTATCTTCTGACGTGCACTCCAAGTCCATCGGGTGGCTTTCCTTCCAAAAATAACTTCTCCAGTTGATTTCGTTCTGTTTTGACTTCGTCTGATATTCCTTTTCCTCGAAACACTGAAATAGGCATAAAACAGCAAATCTGGGCTAGGCCTCCGGTTAATAGGTTAGTCCCAAAAATAATATTAAAGTGGATAATAAAGCCCAATATTGCCTAAAACAGTAGATAATATAGCATGGGGCAATCAAAAATTATAGATACGTTGGAGACGTATCACCCAACAGGACTCCACCCCCGCCGCCCCGCAAGACCCCCACGCGGCTCCCAGCGTCGCCGCCCCTGCGCCCCCACCACTGCAGCTCCCCCGCACCGCCGCCCCCGCGCCCCCATGCCCGGAGCTGGAGGAGGAGGACCAGGAGGAGGACCACGAGGAGTCGTGAACCCCGTCGTTGACTACGTCTACTGCATGGACGGATTCGGCCTCGGAACCCCTACAACGAGTGGATCGAACTCGTCTCCCACCTCGACGCCTGAAGCACGCCGTCGCCATATTCGTCTCTGTTGAATCGTCCCCGACCACGCCGTATACTCCTCTGCGACCATGTGAGATGCTCCTCAGTTTCCCCTCCTCCCCATGGTCGTTTGCTTCCCGTAGCGCCGCCCCTGTGATTTTGCCGCACCACTATCCGCCATGGTCAGGCCTTGCTCCGCGCGCGGCTGCACCGTGCTGCCCACTGCCTGACCTCGCCTCCGACTGTCACCCGGCTACACCAGACCGCGCTCACCCCGCCCCTGTCCATTCCCTGGTCGCGGGGCCCCGCCCTGGCCTGCAGCCGTCCGCTCCTAATGGCGGCGCTGCTGCCTGCAACTGCTGTTATGGCCTACACGGCTGCCGCCCAGCTCGCCCGGGGCCGCTTCCGGCCGTGCGAGTTGTTGCCTGGCCGTGCCCTGTTCCGCCACTGCCCACTACTTCTGCTGTCGCTAGCTGCTGCTGCTCTTAGTCATTGTTTGCTACTGCTGGCTGCTGATGCTGATGCTAAGCTATTGCCGCTGCTTTTTTCTGCTAATTGTTGTCGCTTGTAGTAGTTGCGTTGGTGTTGCTGCCGCATACAGGCCGGCCCTTAGGTTAGTTAGCTATAGTTTAGGATAATTGGCTTAGGTGGTTAGGCTAATTAGTGGTTATTAGATTTAGTGTATATGACATGTGGACCAATGTGCAGATCATTGCTTTATGGTCAATTTGCATATAAACATATCCACTCAGGCCCCAGAAGCATTACATGGCCGTTGATGCAGTCGCACTAGCTTGCACTGTAGTAGCTTGACTTAATGATTTGGAGTACCATAGTGATGCTTGCTTAAAACTGAAGTAGCAGCAACTGGTAGCAATAGCTAGCTTGACTGGATTATGTGCTTAATTCACTGAATTTGGTTGGTGAAGATGAATTAGCAGCTCCCCCATGTAGCTAGAATTGGTATGATTTCTATGGATAATGACCAATTCAGCTTCTTACCCCTCACAAAAAAAATCAGCTTCTTTAAAACTGACAGCAGGTTCCTCCCATGTTTCACTTTTTCTAGTTGTTTCTTCCAGCTATAGGTTAGTTTACACCTAGAATTATGTATTTCAACCATTTATATGTTTAGTTTCCAGCTATAGGTTAGTTTACATCTACTTGCTACTAATACAACATAATATTTGATATGAGCAGGGTGAACAACCTTCAGATCCCGGGAATCTACTCAAGGTTGCACACACTTCTTGTCTCACTTCTTTTACCATCGGTATAATATTCATATTAAGGACTTTCTATAAGTTCATTGTTCTTACCTGCAAATTTAAAATGGAAGCACAATCAATCCATATTAAGTGTTCATCCTAGTGGCAGGCAAAATAATTAGGGGAGTGTGTCATTCTTGCTATGGTCATGTTAGAGAAATGCTCTGCCTTGCTAATTTTACCATGAGATTTGGGGTAATCAGCTAGTTCTGGTCAAAGCAAGTGGTTTTCCTAAGCTATGCCTTGGTTAGAAAATGATGCATGATGGTTTGTTCAAAAGAGGAATAATCCCAGGATAGCATGTATCATGGGGTCAAACCTGGGACCCCTATTGTAATTTGATTTTTATTATTAATTTTTACGTGAGCGAGATGAATTACGATGTTTGTGTTGTAATGAAACTTGAGCTGAAATAGAACTTGACAGCTTGCATGTCGGTGAATATATGCGGTGAATAGAAATTGACAGAGTTTTCTTGACTGAATTTAGTCTGTACAATGAATATATCCAATCAATATCTGATCATTGTAATTTTGGGAGTAATTTTGGTGTCAAATCACTCAAGCAAATAATTGAATTTTCAAACTGAACTTGACACAATACTATTGATTAATTTGCTTGGACGAGAGTATGTATGCTCATCACTTTATGTATGGTGTTATGCCCTGTTATCTCTGTTCAGTTGACTAATGAAGCACTAGGCTCATCCATGGTACAAGTTCACCTGTGAACACTTGAAATTAGTCAGGACATCCCGTACTAATAGATGTAAATTGTGTCAAGTAGGCTTTGAAGCACCGGTTTTTCCCGTTTCTAACTCTGAATCTGATATAAACCATACTGTTGGAGAAAGTGGTCTTTTGTATATGTGCTGATGCTTTGTTAATATAAAGCTATAGATGATGTTGTACTTGTGATGATGCTACTTGTGATCTTCTGAAATGACCCATTGGCGACTTCATTACGCAGGGATAATGATATTGCAGGTGCCCCGAGAGGCCCTTGAGTTTGCCGGAATGTCGATTAACTTCCGTTCCGGCAAATTCAGGTACTCCATATGTCCTATTTTCAGCAAAGGTCATGCTGAAATTTTCCGTGAATTTTAGCATGACTTTGCTAAAAATCGGACATATGGGGTACTTGCGACTAATGCATGGGCCGGGTTATCTTAGTACTTAATTCAATAGGATCAACTGCCCCTTTATTCTTGCTGCATTAAACAATAGGTGGCAATAGAGCCAAGTGATTAGGCCCAACTTAGAATTCTCCTTAGCATCGATAAACCCTAGATGATAAACCCAACATAGTTGGCAATAGAGCCAAGTGATTAGTGCCAAGTGATTAGGCCCAACCTTGGGTGCCTCGGCATCGATAAACCCTAAATGATGAAAACTTAACTTAGCATTTAGGGTGCCTCGGCGTCGACAAACCCTAAATGATGAAACTTTGGCTTTTAGGGTGCCTCTGTGTCGATGAGAACCTAAATGATGTATGCTTAGGCTTTTAGGACAAACCCTAAATGATAAAAGCTTAGCTTTTAGGATGCCTCGGTGTCGACAAACCCTAAATGATGAGACCATGATCTTGTTCCTTGACGATAACCAACTTTTGACCAAACTTTTTTCCTATTTAGAGCGAAACATGGCCCACAACGATGAGGCCGGCGGTTCGGGCGGCAAGCAATTCTGGAAGCTGTCCCAGGAGTTGGAGGAAGAACCACACCGCTATGCGGACGCCGCGGAAAACACCGATCCTGACTACACAACCCTTAGTGGCGTCGGGGATGACACCACTAATGGTGCCGCCGAGGATGCCACCACTGATGATGGCGGCGCATGCACAGATGGCATCCAACCTAAGAGGCAACGGAAGGAACGACGCCCGAACGTGCTCGTCACCGTCAAGGAGGAATTTACTGAAGTGAACTCCGATGGGCATCCAACGATGCCCAAAGAAGTAGTCAAGGGGTACTCGGTCCAGCTCGGGTGCATTCTTCGGAGCACCGTCTCGATCAACACCGAGAACCTAAGGCATAAGGACCGAGGGAATTTGTGCAGCCTCCTCTTCACGAAGCTGCACGAACGATACAAGTTCCCCGCTAAATTTGCAAACACACGCCTCTCCGGGAACAAAGTGAATAGTGCCGCCCTCATGAGGATGAACATGGCCCTGTCTACTTGGAGAAGCATGGTCAAGGCAAGAATTGAAAAAGGTGATAGTTATGAGAAGATCAAGGAGAAATATCCTTTGATGAGCAAAGATGACTACAAGGAGTTCAAGATCAAGTGCGAGAGCAGTGCAACCTCCGAATCAAGTCAGTAGGGGAAAGAAATGCGGCAGTTGAACTTAGGGGTCCACCAACTCGGTCCCGGTGGTTACAGAGTGGCGGAGCCTATATGGGACAAGGAGGATGCGGAGCGTGCCGAGCAAGGCCTACCGCCCCGCTTCGAGAAATACCGTGACAAGCAGACCAGGAACTTTCTCAGGGCCCGGTACAAGGAGGACCCGGTAACAAAGGAGCTTACCACGGATCCGAAGACCAGGGCGCTCGAGCTTGTTCTGGTAAGGAATACACCCCCGCGTAATTAGCGCCATATGGTTGCATTCTAATTAATCCCCAATATTTCTAAATGGTTCACGTTCCTTCCGCAGGACACTGAAAGCAGTTGCGTGGGGTCATCTCAGAGCTCTACTTTCGACACCCCTTTAAATAGGGCGTTGAACATAATGAAAAACAAGGATAAGCTCAGTAAGCCGACGTCAGCTGGTCGTGTGGCCGACAAAGGCTTGTCCACAAAATGGTCATCATACTATACCGCTGGTGGGCGAAACGAGAAAAAGACCAGTTCGGAAAGCCAGTCGCGCGGATTCCGGAGATTGTCCAAGAGCAAGTGCAACAATAACTGGGAACGATGCTCACCGCCATGGTGCCTACGTTGATTCATGGGCTGACGACATGGATTGCGGGCGGTCAGCGAGGGCCTCCACGGTTCCAGCTTCACGGCCAAGAACTTCGCTGGCGCAGCAGCGCCATTGGTGTCTCGGCGGCGCCATTGGTGTCTCTGGCGAGGCGGTATTCGTGTCTCCGGCGCCGCACGGGCATTGGAGCTTAATGCACCGGGTGTCGCCGGCGGCACCTCGCCGAGAAGCGCCCCCGTCGATTACCGCCCACCGTTGGCGGTGCCTCGACATTAGCCGAGCTCGGCGGCATCACGGTAACTAAGCCTCTTGGCCGATGACTTCATCTCCTTGCCTTTGGCGGGTATCCTCGACTCCCTACATGTTTTCGCGGCGCCACCGGCGTTCCTTGCACTCTCACGCACTTTGTGGGCGGCGAGTTGGTCGATGTCGCCAAGGCGTAATCGTTCAACCAGCAACCCGTGTTCCACAGTAATCCGATGCCACCCACCTTGTATAGGGTTGAACTGGTTCGGGTGCTGCCAGGCTGCGACGAGCTGTTACCTCCGATTCGACCTGCTGGGGCCGACGAAGAAGATGAGATGACCCTCAGCGCCTGGGTAAGCTGGCCCCTGCTTTGGTCGAAGAGCAAGATTCGTTTGCGGGTGGGGGACACCACCCCGCAGATAAGACCGCCAGTTGTGCCGGCGCCAAGCCATGGCAAGAACGCCGAACGCTACCAGACATCCCTATGGCACAGGATCCGGACGACGACGACAACGACGATGGTACATTTACCAATGTCGATAAGTACTTTGCCGAACATGGGTACGCTGACGAGTTCTGCGGGCCTCCTTCTCAAGAACCCAACCAAGACGACCGTGATCTAGCTGGTACGGCGGAGAAATCCAATTGCAACAGGCGTCGTCTGGTGTTCAGTTCTCAGGGGACACCTCCAGCTCCCGCCTTCACCGAGCCTCAGATAGCTGAGGTGCCAAATATTATCAGCCCCAACACGCTCAAGAAGGCGGTCTGTGAGAAGAACTCGGTCCCATTACAGCCGATCAAGAAGAAGGGACGAAAACGGAAGACTAACAAGGGCGCCAGCGTGAGCCAGCAGGCATCGAGTATGATCCGTGCTCAGGACGGGCCACCTTCACCTAAGGATATCTCGAGGAGGGTGCATGTGGCGGGTAGGGCGATGCTACCGACAAATATGCTCAATGCTGCAACCGGTGCTATGCGGAGTCTGCATGACAGTGTTCTTTCTTTGGAGAAGCGACGTCTCTCCCAGAATGATGTGGCATACCCAGTTTTCGTGGCCAAGGTGCCAGAGCGCAAGGGCTTTGTGGATGGATCCATCGGGGGTACGATCATCCTGCGGTTTGATGACATCTTTGCTATGTTTAACCTTCATCCTCTGCACTACACCTTCGTTCGGTTGTTTTCGCTGAGTATGGAGATGCGGATCATTCGAGACAAGATCCCGGACATCGTGATAGTCGACCCCTTCTACATGCGTGCCAAGATCTTGGGCAGCGTTGGGGACCGGCAAGTCGCGAGTTCACACCTCAAAGGCGTCATTCTGGCAAACCCAGATAAGGATAACTTCCTCGTGCCTTACTTTCCCGAGTATGTCATCCCCTCACCGCCCCGTAACATATGATTTCTTAGATTTCGATCGTTCTTTTTTTTCTAATATTCCGTGTTCTGTGCAGTGACACACATTGCACACTCATCCTCTTAAGCCCGAAATATTCCACGGCAACGTATTTCGACCTGGACCGTGACTCCAAGATAGACTACACAAATATCAAGAAAGTTCTTGATGATGCTCTCCCCAGCCACGCCAAACTGGAGGCACCTTTAAGAAGCGATTCAGAGGTAAAGGCAGGCACGTGTTCACCCTGTCTGACGTTCCCTCGTGAAGCAGCCGCCGGGCGGTCGAAGGATGCCTACTATGCCCTCCATCACATGCGGCGATCGACGGGACCATAATCACCTTATGCTACCAAATAATGTCAAAGATTGGGCGCAAGCTTGGCGGCAATCCAGACGCGGACCTCGACAAGAATTCTTCGCATCGATCGGAGTTTGCAGAAATCATCCATCAAGATGTCCTACGTACCTCGCGGCAGTTCTACCTCAGATATCAACCGTCCAACAGTGAGATAGACACAACGCTACAAATGCTGGCTGACAACGCCCGCGACTTCATGACCATCACGAAAGATGCCGACTTCATGCATGCTCCGGTCCCATGAGTCGAGTCGAAAGTAGTCACGCTATTTGTAGTTCTGAAACATCGATTAGCTCATCTTGTAATTAAACTTTAATGAACTTGTATGTCTCTTTGGTTTGGACAATCGTTCAACTTAGATGTAATCGATGCTATTCATTAGTAGGACCATGAATCGTGTTATTAATGTCTTGCTTTTCTCTTCCGATCCTTTTGTTGCATACTTATATATTGCTTATGTATTGTCTATTGTTTGGCTTGTGCATAGAGATGCCATCGTATGTCGTGTACAAGGGTAAGGTTCCGAGTCTCTGACGATCGGGAGGAGTGTCGGAGACAGGTTCACCGTTCAGTGATATGATTACAAAGGGTACACCACTAGGGCGGAGGCGGAATCAAGATACGCCGGCTGAGGGAGTCCCGGACTAGGGGGTGTCCGGATAAGGCGAACTATCATCTTCGGCCGGACTCCAGGAATATGAAGATACAAGATTGAAGACTTCGTCCCATGTCCGGATGGGACTTTCCTTGGCGTGGAAGGCAAGCTTGGTGATACGGATATGTAGATCTCCTACCATTGTAACCGACTATGTGTAACCCTAACCCTCTTCGGTGCTTATATAAACCGGAGGGTTTTAGTCCGTAGGACGAACAACAATCATACCATAGGCTAGCTTCTAGGGTTTAGCCTCTCTGATCTCGTGGTAGATCTACTCTTGTACTACCCATATCATCAATATCAATCAAGCAGGAGTAGGGTTTTACCTCCATCGAGAGGGCCCGGACCTGGGTAAAAACATCGTGTCCCTTGTCTCCTGTTACCATCCGCCTAGACGCACAGTTCGGGACCCCCAACCCGAGATCCGCCGGTTTTGACACCGACATTGGTGCTGTCATTGAGAGTTCGTCATCATCTTTAGGCTCGATGGCTCCTCCGATCATCAACAACGATGCGGTCCAGGGTGAGACTTTTCTCCCCGGACAAATCTTCGTATTCGGCGGCTTTGGAATACGGGCGTATTCGCTTGGCCATCTGGAGCAGGTTGAAAGCTACGCCCCTGGCCATCTGGTCAGATTTGGAAGTTTGAACTGTACGGCCGACGCCCGCGGAGACTTCATCTTCGACGGGTTCGAGCCACAACCAAGTGTGCCGCACTGTCACGATGGGCATGATCTAGCTCTGCTGCGGACAAAGGCCACGGAGGTCAAGAAGTGTGCGCTCCGACCCTTAGCTCGGAGCTGACTACGCCGATCGAGGATGGGTGGCTGGACACCGCCCCAAGGGCTGCTATCTCTACGGCGATTGAGCCAAACACATACCCTGTCCTTTGCGAAGCTCGTGGCTCCAAGGTGCCGGACTCCTCTCCGGACTCCAACCCCCCACCCCCGCCCCTGCCAATCGAATCAGATTGGGCGCCGGTCATGGAGTTCGCCGCCGCGGACATATTTCAGCACCCACCCTTTGGTGACATCCTGAATTCACTAAAGTCTCTCTCTTTATCAGGAGAGCCCTGGCCGGACTATGGTCAGGAAGGTTGGGATGCGGACGATGAAGAAATTCAAAACCCACCCACCACCCACTTTGTAGCCACTGTCGATGATTTAACCGACATGCTCGACTTCGATTCCGAAGACATTGACGGTATGGACGACGATGCAGGAGACGACCAAGAACCAGCGCCTACAGGGCACTGGAAGGACACCTCGTCATACGACATTTACATGGTGGACATCCCAGAAGATGGGAATGGCGATGGAACAAAGGAGGATGACCCCTCCAAGAAACAGCCTAAGCGCCGGCGTCAGCGGCGCCGCTCTAAATCCGCCACAAAAAAACAGTGATTACTCGCACGGAGACAATAACACCGGACGGTCGAAGACAACTCCCTCCAGCAGGATTCGGTGCGGGAGGATGGAGAAGCCAGCCCTCATGAGAGAGCGGCAGGCAGAGAGGTAGAGGACGATAATTACATGCCTCCCTCCGAAGATGAGGCAAGCCTAGACGACGACGAATTTGTCGTGCCTGAGGATCCCGTCGAACAAGAGCGTTTCAAACGCAGGCTTATGGCCACGATAAGCAGCCTCAAGAAAAAGCAGCAACAGCTTAGAGCTGATCAAGACTTGCTAGCCGACAGATGGACTGAAGTCCTTGCGGCCGAAGAGTATGAACTTGAACGCCCCTCCAAGAGCTACCCAAAACGCAGGCTGCTACCCCGATTAGAGGAGGAAGCACCTAAACCTACATCACCAGCGCATAATACGGCCGACCGGCCACCTCGTGGCCGCGATAGAGAGGCCTCTCGGCCCTACACTCAAGCCGCAGCCCGGTGCCGCTCAAAAAATACCAAGGCGCGGGAAAATGCGCCAAACCTGCGGGATATACTTGAGGACAAGGCAAGGCAAACAAGATCAATCTACGGATCGCGTGGGCGCCCCACGATACGTGATGATAACCGTCACGCCGGATATGGCAATTACGGCCCGGCCGAACACAGTAGACAAAGCTCATTTGAGCTACGTCGTGATATAATATCTGAGGCGCCGACACCCACTATGCTTCGAGACGAAGTAATGGATCATCAAATCCCTGAGGGTTTCAAGCCCGTAAACATTGAATCATACGATGGCACAACAGATCCTGCGGTCTGGATCGAGGACTATCTCCTTCATATCCACATGGCCCGCGGTGATGATCTACACACCATGAAATACCTCCCACTCAAGCTTAAAGGACCAGCTCGGCATTGGCTTAACAGCTTGCCAAGAGAGTCAATTGGTTGTTGGGAAGACACGGAAGCCGCATTCCTCGACAACTTCCGGGGCACTTATATGCGACCACCGGACGCCGATGACCTAAGCCACATAATTCAGCAGCCAGAAGAATCAGCCAGACAATTCGGACACGGTTCCTAACCAAGAAAAATCAAATCGTCGACTGTCCGGATGCAGAGGCCCTTGCAGCCTTCAAACATAACATCCATGACGAGTGGCTTGCCGGCACCTAGGGACAGGAAAAGCGAAATCCATGGCAGCCCTCACAACACTCATGACCCGCTTTTGCTGGAGAGGACAGCTGGCTAGCTCGTAGTAACAACATGACCAAGAGCCACGGTAATTCGGATACCAAGGACAAGAACGACAGTCGCATTGCAACAAGCACAAAGCGTCGCATTAATGATGATAACCGAGGATCGGCGGTCAATGCGGATTCGAGGCTCTAAACCGGTCGTGGAAAAAGCCATTCAAAAGAAATACTCCGGGCCCGTCCAATTTGGACCGAATACTCGATCGCTCGTGCCAGATACACGACACCCCCGAAAAGCCAGCCAATCACACCAACAGGGATTGTTGGGTGTTCAAGCAGGCAGGCAAGTTAAATGCCGAAAACAATGACAAGGGGCTACATAGCGACGACGAGGAGGAGCCCCGGCCGCCGAACAATAGAGGCCAAAAGGGCTTTCCCCCACAAGTGCGGACGGTGAACATGATATACGCAACCCACATACCCAAAAGGGAGCGGAAGCATGCACTAAGGGACGTATATGCGATGGAGCCAGTCGCTGCAAAGTTCAATCCGTGGTCCTCCTGCCCGATCACTTTTGATCGAAGGGACCACGCCACTAGCATCCACCATGGCGGATTCGCCGCATTGGTTCTAGACCCAATCGTTGACGGATTTCACCTCACTAGAGTCCTCATGGACGGCGGCAGCAGCCTGAGCCTGCTTTATCAGGATACAATGCGCAAGATGGGTATAGACCCCTCAAGGATTAAACCCACAAAGATGACCTTCAAAGGCGTCATACCAGGTGTAGAGGCCAACTGTACAGGCTCAGTTACACTTGAAGTGGTCTTCGGATCCCCGGATAACTTCCGAAGCGAGGAGTTAATCTTGGACATAGTCCCGTTCCGCAGCGGCTATCAGGCACTGCTCGGAAGAACCGCATTTGCAAAGTTCAATGCAGTGCCGCACTACGCATACCTCAAGCTCAAGATGCCAGGCCCTCGAGGAGTCATTACGGTCAACGGAAACACCGAATGCTCTCTCCGAACGGAGGAGCATACAGCGGCTCTCACGGCGGAAGTACAAAGAAGCCTTTCAAGGCAATTCTCGAGTCCGGCTGTTAAGCGGCCGGACACCATCAAGTGCGCCTGGATTAACCTACAACAAGACCGCTTGGCATGTTCCGAGCACGCGTAGCAATGCAGCCCCAACCCCAGCCCTCGCGAAATTGCGAAACCAGTACTACGCGTACATAATTACGCTCTTGAAATACCATGGGCATAGGGGGAGGGGCACGACCACGGCATGCCCAGAATGCGGCTCAACCGCACCAGGGGCTCCCAATTGTGTCATTCTTCTTTTTTCTCTTACTTTCAGGGCTCCTTTCTCAAGAAGCCTGTCCGTGATAAATTGCCGAACACACGGCAACAACCGGGGAAGCGTAAAGCTTCGTCGAGTGTCTGGTGGTCTCTATAACGAGCAGTATACTTGTTTTACATATCATCCCGCAGCTCGCTTCTAGAGGGGGACATGTCAAATAGTCCCGTCCCTTGCTCATCGCACTATTTGTATTGTTCCGCTTTTACCGCAACCCTTTTAATTAACAATGCACAGCTTTTGCTTATTATTGCATTCCTTTTTCCTATCTATATATGTTCACTTATGACATGTTGCATCCGTACGCTTTAGTACGGACAAATACACCAGGGGCTTAAGTACCCCAAAATAAGGTGTGATAAGTCCGAACACTTCCACAAGTGCGGCACCCCGAACTTATAACATTATATGCATCGGCTCCGAATCATGTCTTGGGTCAATAGTTGGGTTTGCCCGGCTCCCATGTTTTGGTACCTTACGTTCCGTTATATCGTCTAAGGTTGCGCTGGGAGAACCTCTGCGATTGTGCCCCGGTTGAGCTGGGTTAAGCACCTCAGTGGAGAAAGCTAAAACTGACCGTCATGATAGGGCGAGAGCCGATCCCTGTTCGAGAGGTTTCTTCGAGTCCCTGAAGATTTATGCCGCTTAGAGCAAGGAGTCGGCTTTGTCCGGCCCAGGCGTGGATAGCGCCCCGAACTCGGTCTTCCGAATACTAGGGGCTTCGCCGAAATTTAAAATTATAGAATTCTATGGCTAAGTGAGAGTGTTCAATCATTATAGTTCGGTTGCCTTGTTTGTTGCGTTGAGCGCCACCCTCGAAGGACCCAAGAATGGGAAAAAGAGCGCTCAAGTTTATCCCGAACACCCCAGCACTCGTGGCATGGGGGCGAAGCCGACGACTTCGCCATCTCTCAAATTTAATAAGCGGTCGCATGAAGGTAATATTTTAAATTGCATAGCGTTCTTTGGCGCATATGAACAAGTTTTCAAGCGTACAGGATAACAAATGCGAGTTTACTCAAAAATTACATCTTTGGAGCATTCACCCGCTATAAGGCGGGCACCCTTCAGGATGCCCTGATAATACATCTCGGGCTTGTGATACTCCTTGCCCGGCGGTGGAGCGTCCGTCACAAGCTTCTCAACGTCCATCTTTCCCCAGTGCACTTTAGCACGGGCAAGGGCCCTACGGGCACCTTCGATGCAGACGGAGCACTTGATGACTTCAATCCATGGACAGGCGTCCACCAGCCACCTCACCAGCCCGAAGTAGCTCTCAGGCATGGCTTCCTTAGGCCACAGCCGAACTATGAGGCCCTTCATGGCCTGTTCGGCCACCTTATTGAGCTCGACCAGCTGCTTCAGCTGGTCGCTCAAGGGCACCGGTTGTCCGGCCTCAGCATACTGAGACCAGAACACCTTCTCCGTCGAGCTCCCCTCCTCGGCCCGGTAGAAGGCGGCAGCATCGGACACACTGCGGGGCAGATATGCGAATGCTCCTGGAGAGCTCCGGATTCGGGTAAGTAACAAGTAATTCACTTTCACGTGCTTGCTTTGCATGAAGAATGCCTTACCCGCCACTATCTTCTTTATTGCCTCAATTTCCTGGAGGGCTTTTTGGGCTTCGGCCTTAGCGGCTTTGGCGCTCTCAAGAGCCGAGGCGAGCTCGGACTCTTGAGTCTTTGAGTCATGCTCCAACCTCTTGTGTTTTTCCATGGGAGCCTGGAGCTCTTGCCGCACCTCCGCCACCCGCGCCTCCTGCTTCTCTCGCTCGGTGCGTTCCGCGGCCGCATTGCTTTTGGCCTTGGACAACGCTTCCTTCAGGTTTGCCACCTCATTCGTGGCCCCTGCAATTCTCACGTTATCCCTGTTATTTTTTTCAACCTCATCTTTTATATACTTCCATAAGGTATTACTTACCTTCCTTGTCCTCGAGCTGCTTCTTGGCAAGGCCGAGCTCGTTCTCGGACCGCTCGAGGCTCTGCTTCAATGCATTGACCTCCGCAGTCAGTGCGACAGAGGTCAGCAGCGCAGCCTGCATTCCCATATCGACATGTTTATGTTAGACTCCTGCGTATATCTTTTTAGATCCTTAGTTCGGCTTTTCTTTCCGAACACAGAACTGAGCATCAGGGGCTACTGTCTATGCGGTAATATTTTACATATCTTAAATACATACCTCAAAGCCTGTTAGAAGGCTGGCACAGGCTTCAATCAGCCCGCTCTTGGCGGACTGAACTTTCCGGATCACCACACTCATAACAGCGCGGTGCTCCTCGTCGATGGAGGCGCCGTTAAGTGCCTCCAACAAATTATCCGGTGCCTCCGATTGGACGAAGGTCACCGGTGTCGCAGTCTCGCCCTTCTTACGAAGGGGCGCTGCGAGACTCGGAACCACTAAAGGTTCGGTCGGAGTCCGCCCAGGCCGGATATAACGAGGGCGGATAACGCCCGGATCCGTTGCGCCAGGTGTCTGTCAGTTATTCGCCGTCGTTGCCATGTCATTTGCTTGCGTGTTGCATTTGCCATGTCATCTTCTGCATTTCATATCATGTCATCATGTGCATTTCATTTTGCATACATGTTCGTCTCATGCATCCGAGCATTTTCCCCGTTGTCCGTTTTGCAATCCGGCGCTCCTATGTCATCCGGCGTCCCCTCTTCTCTCTTTTCATGTGCGGGTATTAAACTATCTCGGAATGGCCCGAGGTTTGCCAAGCGGCCTTGGTATAACACCGGTAGACCGCCTGTCAAGTTTCGTGCCATTTGGAGGTCGTTTGGTACTCCAACGGTTAACCGGGTAACCGCAAAAGCCTCTTTTGTTGCAGCCCAACACCCCTTCCAAAGTGGCCCAAAACCCACCAAACTCTTCTCCACGCTCTCGGTCGTTCGATCACGATCGCGTGGCCGAAAACCGCACCTCATTTGGACACTCCTAGCTCCCTCTACCTATAAAACTAGGTCCTCCCCCTCCATTTTCGCGGTCAAACCTAGATCATTTCCTCCGCCGCACCGGACATGTCCGGACCGCAGCCGGACACGTCCACCGCCGCCTCCACGTCGCCCGGACCAATCCGGGGACGCCACATCAGCGCCGCCGCCTGCCTCCTCCAATCACCGCGCGCCACCTCACCCGCCTCCGCGCCCGGCCAGCCCGTCCAGAGCCCGTCACAGGCCCTGGCCCAATCGCGCCGCCGCGCGCCGCTTCGCCGCGCCCTCGCGGCCGCCGGCGCCGCCGCCCGCCGGTGCCTCGCCGCCGCGCCGTTTCCGCCGCCGCCACCTCCGGACCGCGCCGCCGCCTCGCCGCCGCCCGCCGTTCCTCGGCGCCTCGCTCCGCCGAGGCGCCCCCTTTCTCTCCCTCGTCGCCGACCGCGTTGCCATGCCCGCCGCCCACGCCGCCGCGCCGCCCGCCAGCAGCCACCTTCGCCGCCGCCAGCCAATACGGCCTGCCGCCTCGCCTCGCCCCCCGCCGCCCGTGGCGCTTCGCCGCCGGCGGATCCGGCAAGATCCGGTCGAGAGCCACCCGTCGTTGCCATCCGGGCCCCACCGTCACCGAACTCGGCGTGCCTCGCCGCCGCCGTCAGACGGATCGGGAGGAGCCCGATCCGCGCCTCCCTCGCCCGACCCGTGGGCCCGACCAGCGCCCGGCCCGGTAGCCCATCTCCCTCGGCCCGCCTGGCCTCTCCAGCGTCTGGGCGAAGCCCATGGTGAGCCCGCCTAAATCCCGCCCCGGTCGCACTTTAGTATCCCCTCGCTCGTCTGTTTTTTTTTCGGAAAACTGCTAAGTCCCCAAAAACTCATTAAATGTTGCATACTTTGACCTGCTGCATCTCTGCATACGTAGCTCCGTTTCGTGCGTATAATATGTAAAATTGTTCGCCTCGACGAGTACATCATTTCATTCCATTGCATCATTTTCATTTGAGCTCATCTTGATGCCCGAAATGCTGTTGGAAGAAGGCTTCAGATCGTTAGTTCCAGAATCTTATCAGCTGGAGCTCTTTTGTCATTTTTGCCATGATTTGTGTGTGCATCCTATGAGTATGAGCTCTACATGAATGTCGGACTTTGTCATGCCATCTTTCCAGAGGTGTTGACCATGTATTTTTGTGATGCTTGTAGTGAGTGCATTGAGCTTGTAAAGTAGGGTAGTTGCTGTTGCTGTTTTGCTAGGCAGATTCTGTTATAATTTGATGCCATGTTAACATGCTTCTAGTAATCATTCTATGCATAATCTGGAGATGCTCTATAAACATGTTTTGATATATATGTCATGCTCTATCCATTCATGCCCTTTGTTACAATTATAGCCTGCTGGAACATGTTCATTTCTTGCTCCAAAGTTGCTTGAAAATGTTTCCTGACAGATTGTTTGCATGAGATTCAATTTTCACGAGGTCGTTGTAGTTGATCCGTGTATGATATGACCTTGCTCTTGCCATGCTTAGCTTCATAAACATGCCTTCTTACTGTTGGTTTCCTTGCCATGCCATGTATTGCTCTGTAGTGAGTGTTTCGAGCTCACGAACATGCCTACTAATCGTTGTTCCTGCCATGTTTAAATCTGTAATAAAACTTGTCATGTTTACATGGGTGCCATCATATTTTCTATGCCTTTTTGGCTTATGGTCAGTAAGGGTCTTTTGATATATGCTATTAGTAGTTTCATGCCATGCCTTTGTTTGCCATGATAGCTTCCTGTAACATGTTGTTTGATAGCTCTAAACATTGCAACCTGATGTTATTTCTGCTAAAGTCTGAAACTGTTATTACTTGCAATATCTCCATGTCATTTTGAGCATGTTCTAGTTGTTTCTGGAGATAGCTCAGTGTTCATGTTTTGTTATGCTTTACGTGTACTTCATGCCCATGCCTTTTGTTATTATGTTGGGGTGCTGTAGCATATTGTTTTGATGCTTGTAAGATGCCTAGTTCTTTGTTATGGATGATTGTTGCTATAACTTGTATAGTGTGCATGTGTTGAACCGTTGCTCCGTTTTGAGTGTGCTCTATATGAAACTTGCTTGATTTTGCATGTAGTTTCATATTATTATGTTGCATCCTTGTTTTGGTGTGCTTGCTTGATGTTTGGGTGCATTTTTCATCAATGCCATGTTTAACTTGTTTTGCTCATATCTTCTAGGCCGTAGCTCCGAATCTAATGAACTTTATATGTAACTTGACTAGAATTTCGTGTAGATCATCATGGTGCATTTTAACTTTCTGTTTAACAACTTGAACATAAGGTTTATTCAGTTCTGGACCAATTTCGAAATATGCATATGAGGACTTACCGGAATTGTTATATGTTGTTTCCGGCCTCATTTAAACTTGCCTTGATGTGTTGTTCTTGTTTGCATCATCTTTTGCCATGAGTAGCTTCATCTAGTTTTGTCATGCATCATGCTTGTTGTGCATCATGTCTTGTTCAGGTGTGGTGTGTTTACCTATGTTGTGTGCTTCTTCTTGTTAGTTCCTGTTTCGTTGCGTTCGTGAGGATTCGTTCGTCTACGTTTGGTTCGGCTTCATCCGTTCATCTTCTTCATGGATTCGTTCTTCTTCCTTGCGGGATTTCAGGCAAGATGACCGCTACTACGGATCTCACTACTATCATTGCTATGCTAGTTGCCTCGTTCTTTCGCTATGCTGCGCTACCTATTACTGTTTGTCCAGCCATCCCAAATTGCCATGAACCTCTAACCTTTGACACCATTCCTATGCAAACCTTTGTTTGGCTATGTTCCGCTTTTGCTCAGCCCCTCTTATAGCGTTGCTAGTTGCGGTGAAGTTGAAGATTTCTCCATGGTGGACAGGGTTTATGTTGGGATATCACAATATCTCTTATATTATTAATGCATCTATATACTTGGTAAAGGGTGGAAGGCTCGGCCTTATGCCCAGTGTTTTGTTCCACTCTTGCCGCCCTAGTTTCCGTCATACCGGTGTTATGTTCCCGGATTTTGCGTCCCTAACGCGGTCGGGTGATTTATGGGACCCCCGACAGTTCGCTTTGAATAAAACTTGTCCAAAGAAGGCCCAACATTGACTTTTACCATTTGCCTCACCACCACCTACTTTTCCCTTGGGAGTCGCTCTCTCGGGTCATCTTTTATAGCCCCGGGCGGTGCTTGTCTAAGCGTGCGGGACCATCCCTTGGCAACTTGGGTTACGTCGGTTCTCAGACGCTTCGCTTATCCGGTGTTGCCACGAGCGAGATATGTGCAGCTCCTATCGGGATTGTCGGCGCATCGGGCGGCTTTGCTGGTCTTGTTTTACCATTGTCGAAATGTCTTGATGTACCGGATTCCGAGACCGATCGGGTCTTCTGGGTGAAGGTCTATTCTTCGATGATCGCGAGAGCTTGTCATGGGCTAAGTTGGGACACCCTGCAGGTATAAACTTTCGAGAGCCGTGCCTGCGGTTATGTGGCAGATGGGAATTTGTTAATGTCGGTTGTAGACAACTTGACACTTGATCCGAAATAAAACGCATCAACCGAGTGTGTAGCCGTGATGGTCTCTTCTCGGCGGAGTCCGGAAGTGAACACGGTTTACGTGTTATGTTTGACGTAAGTAGGTGTTCAGGATCACCTCTTGATCATTGCTAGCTTCACGACCGTTCCGCTTGATCTCTTCTCGCTCTTCTTTGCGTATGTTAGCCACCATATATGATTAGCCGCTGCTGCAACCTCACCACTTTACCCCTTCCTTTCCCATTAAGCTTTGCTAGTCTTGATACCCATGGTAATGGGATTCTTTGAGTCCTCGTGGCTCACGGATACTTCAAAACCAGTTTGCGGTGCCTATGTTACCGGCGGTGGCGCAACCAAGCTCAAGGAGGAGCTCGATGAAGATCTGGCCCTTTGTGTTGTTTCGTTCTAGTTGATCAGTAGTGGAGCCCAGTTGGGGTCGATCGGGGACCGTTTTGTCGCATTTGGGGTTCTTCTTTTATTTTGGTTCCGTAGTCGGACCTTGATTGTATCTGGATGATGTAATGCTTTATTCATGTATTTGTGTGAAGTGGCGATTGTAAGCCAACTATGTATCTTTTTCCCTTATGTATTACATGGGTTGTGTGAAGATTACCTCACTTGCGACATTGCTTTCAATGCGGTTATGCCTCTAAGTCGTGCTTCGACACGTGGGAGATATAGCCGCATCGAGGGCGTTACACGGACTTAGAGCCCTTTTCGGTTTGATCCCCCTTATGCCCGGAGTCCGGGAGGTTGCCTTGCGGCGCCTCCGGGACCTCCTACTCCTTGTTGGGACCCTTTTGGGACCCCACCTCGGCGTCATCCGCAGCGCGAGGAGAGGAGGCGGCCGGAAGTGAAGTTCTATTAACGTCCGACGGAGCCAGGGAGCCGCTCGTTGAAGTGTCGAGCCCGTCCTTGGGCGGGCTGCAGGGTTATGTTCGGCGTTAGGAGATTCTGTACGACAAACGAAACGCCATGAGTTGTTCTGGTATCCGGACACTTACGATGTCGCTAGGGGCTTAGTCCTCGGTGGCCACTCCTCTTCGCCGTCGTTGGCGTTGGTGGAGTAGTCCGGAGGGAGGGTCCTTCCCTTCTTGGACCCTTCGGCCTCCCCCGTTGGGGCGGCCTCCATTTTCTTCTCTCCCCCCGCTGGGGGAGAGGCCTCTTTTTCCTCCTCCCCGTCCTCGTGGGAGGAGTCTGCCTCGGAGTCGTCGGACGATGAGTCTGACAACACCTGGCGCCGGGAACTCCTTCGAGCTCTCGTGGCCTTCTTCTTGGCCTTCTTCTTCGGCACCACATAAGGCGCCGGAGCCAGCAATCCCGTCAATCGGGCGTCCGCTGGGTCTTCTGGCAAGGGAGCCGGACAGTTAACCTGCCCGGATGTCTTTTGCCAGGCCTGTCAAAGGTAAAGGGAGTTTTAGATCCCACATAGAGTCAAACTATGAAAAACAAGTGTCCTGTAATGGGTAAAATAGCTTACCTCGCCGGCTTGACGTTGCGAGCTAAATCCGCGATCTTCGGTAGCGGATGCGGGAGCCTCGGCGCCCTTGAACAGCACCTTCCAGGCATCTTCGTATGTAGTATCGAAGAGCCTGCTCAAGGTTTGGTGCTGTGCCGGATCAAACTCCCATAAATTAAAGGCCCATTGTTGGCACGGGAGGATCCGGCGGATGAGCATAACCTGGACTACGTTGACGAGCTTGAGCTTCTTGTTCAGCAAGGTTTTGACGCAGGATTGGAGTCCAGTCAGCTCTTCCGAATCACCTTATGATAGGCCCTTCTCTTTCCAAGAGGTGAGCCGTGTAGGGAAGCCAGATCGGAATTCGGGGGCCGCTACCCATTTAGGGTCATGCGGCTCAATGATGTAGAACCACCCCGATTGCCACCCCTTTATGGTCTCCACTAAGGAGCCCTCGAGCCATAGGACGTTGGGCATCATGCCCACCATGGCACCTCCGCACTCCGCTTGGCAGCCGCCCACTACCTTCGGCTTGACATTGAAGGTCTTCACCATAAGCGGAGTGGGGCTAGATCTGAAGGAAGGCCTCGCATACTGACGATGAACGCCGAGATGTTGAGGATGAAATTCGGGGCCAGATCGTGGAAATCCAGGCCGTAGTAGAACATGAGCCCCCGGACAAATGGGTGAAGTGGAAAACCTAGTCCGCGGAGGAAGTGGGTGAGAAACACCACCCTCTGATGGGGCCCAGGTTGGGAATGAGCTGCCCCTTGTTGGGGAGCCGATGTGCGATGTCGCTGGACAAGTATCCGGTCTTCCGCAGCCTCTTGATGTGCCCCTCCGTGACGGAGGAGGCCATCCACTTGCCTCCCACTCCGGACATGGCTGGGGAAGGTTGAGGCGAGATGTGCGGACTTGGGCGCTGGAGCTCAAGTGCGCGGAAATGGATAAGCAAAGGAGGAAGAAGGTGTAGGTAAAAAGGTGGATCCTTATCCCCTTATATGGACGGACGAAGCTATGCGTCCCCACCAGCCTGGTAAAACCGGCTTATCTCCCAAGCGCCGTAATCAATGGCGCGGTTGGGTTCTACGCCCGTGTTGATGAGAATCCGGAATAAGGGACACGATCTCTGCTTTGACAAGGCGTGCCAAGGAAACCGCCTCGCTAAACGCTACCGAGGTGGAGCAGAAAACGATTGAATAAAGGCTTGGCCGTGGTGTGATGTCATGCCACGAATCGTCGCCACAGATTGAATTTGTGTAAATATTATTCTCTCTACGGTGGTATGTGGAACTTATTTTGCGAGCGGACACTATCCTTGTGTTCAAAATATTCTATGAAGTATTAGTAGGAGGAACCCGCCTTGCAATGCGAAGACAATATGCGGCGCGGACTCGTCGTCATTGAATCTGGTTCAGAGCTATCGAGGAGTCCCGGACTAGGGGTGTCCGGATAAGGCGAACTATCATCTTGGCGGACTCGGGACTATGAAGATACAAGATTGAAGACTTCGTCCCGTGTCCGGATGGGACTTTCCTTGGCGTGGAAGGCAAGCTTGGCGATACGGATATGTAGATCTCCTACCATTGTAACCGACTATGTGTAACCCTAACCCTCTTCGGTGCTTATATAAACCGGAGGGTTTTAGTCCGTAGGACGAACAACAATCATACCATGGGCTAGCTTCTAGGGTTTAGCCTCTCTGATCTCGTGGTAGATCTACTCCTGTACTACCCATATCATCAATATCAATCAAGAAGGAGTAGGGTTTTACCTCCATCGAGAGGGCCCAAACCTGGGTAAAAACATCGTGTCCCTTGTCTCCTGTTACCATCCGCCTAGACGCATAGTTCGGGACCCCCTACCCGAGATCCGCCGGTTTTGACACCAACACCCGCTATCTAGCGGGAGAGAGGAGGGAGCGTTGGAGGAACTGGATGAAGACCAGTTTCATCGCGATGATGCTCATCGTGATGACCGCAACTCTCTTCTATGTGGTGGTAGTTTAGATGATCGATATCAACTTGTAATGTGAAGACAAACTCGCTACTCGCGGTCTCAGAGACTTGTAATGTTCTGTCTTTGTTTGGTCTTTTGAATTCGGAGACTAATATGATGAATTGTATTCGGAGACTAATCTTCTATTGTATTCGATGAATCTGTTGTTGCTGTGTGGTGCTGTCTATATTCTGTCCAATAATACATTTTGTAACCTGTGCAAAAATCAGAAAAGTAAAAAAACCTAATATTCATACTAATAACGCATCACCACAAAGTGCGCCATTAGTATGCCTAAGGACACTAATGGCGTATCACCCTATAGTGCGCAATTAGTATGCCAAAGGATACTAATGGCGCATCATACCACAGTGCGCCATTAGTATGCCAAAGCACCTGGGTAAATATGGCCCCCTGGGAGGCATACTAATGGCACACCGTGGGCTATACTAATGGCGCACCTGTGGTGCGCCATTAGCCGAGCGACCCACTCATCATCTGAGTTTTCGAACATGTGTCTGAAGCGAGAAAGGCATCCTGAACGGGTGTAGATGACGGTGAACTCATAGTCGGTGTTGGTTCTAACCTTGTACTCACCGCTGATCGTGGAGATTTGGGACGCCATGGATTTGGGCGGAGGGTTAGGATTAGTGGAACTGCCGTAATGTGAATGGATGGGACGACTAGGAGCAAACCGCCGTAGTATTGAAGGACGTGTGGGGACGAGTAGGAGCGAACTGCCAGCGTGCGAACGGCAGGGTAGTGGCTTTCCATTCTCCCATGATACGAGCTTCCGAGAGCCCTTGGATCTGAGATCGAATGGTTGCATGGCATGATTCTAGACCTATGGGTGAATATCCTATGCTGGAGGGTTATTCTGCAAATTTTCAGTAACTTAGCATGCGACCGTTTGGTCTCAGATCTAGAGGCTGCCAGCAGCCCGTATCATGGTTGCGCCTACCACGACAGACACGTCGCTCGCACGGTCGCGCCCTTGGAGATTTAACATGGTGCGTTAGGCTATCTGATGTTGGCATGTCATACACACACTACCAGGAAAAGGGCTACTAGTGGCGCACCAGTTTTGTCTACTAATGGCGCACCACTGGTGCGCCACTAGTACCACGCCACTAGTATTTTTTTACTAATGGTGCACCTGTGGTGCGCCATTAGTATCCGGTATAGATGTTGAGTACACCACAGTCCTGGGATGAGAGAAGGATCTAAAGGACGAATAGAGGAAGAAGCCCGCCGTGATCCAGGTTTGCGTACATAACGTTTGCTTGGTTTACCACATATGCCATGCCGATGTTGAGTGCTAGGATTTTAAGAAATTCCTCAAGGACAAAACAGTGAAATTCATTACTGACTTTAAGAACGACAAAGAAGTCCTGGGTCGGATAGGCCTCATTGTAGGAAACCCCTTCGACCTCCAGAAGAATCGGCTGGTGCCCTCTCGTCAGCCTTCGATGCTGACCCTGGCAGGAGCCATGGTTCATCCTTCGTACCGTATACTAGAGAAACCTCATTACACGTTTCATCGTAATGCATGGCAGTGGAATGTACTAGATATAGACCACATCCACTATGCTGCAATGGATGGCTACCTTTGTTTCAATATCTATAAGGGTTGGATGAAGAGCAACAGCCAAGTGTGCGGTTCAAGCAAAGAAGTATCAGCCAAGAGGAAGAGGGACAAGTACGAAGTCGAGGACGTGGACGAGGACTCCGAGTAAGGTGGCAGTGTCGTTGCTCATGGTGGTTCTAAACTTCTAATGCAGTGTCCACCGGATTAGTTGCATAGTTTAATTTCAGGTTTGCTTAGTTTAATTTGAGGGGTGTGTTGTGCTGAGCCCCCAGCAGAACTATGTTATGTTTCTTCTCGTTACTTTAACTCTTCGTATGTACATACTACTAGTATTTCTTTAATAGAATTTAGCACCCCAATTAAGCACGTACTAGCTTTTTTAATAGTACTATATGCATAATTTGGCGACGAGCGCTCTCTATATGTACCACCTTTTTTTAATTTCAATTTTTTCTCCATGGCGCAATCCATCGATAGTACTATTGTACAAAAGTATACATTTTTTAAAAGGCTAGAGTACTGTTCATCACATATATAGATAGTTAAATTCTCAACCTAGAACGACGTGCATGCCATGTAGTAAACCGATACGGAGGAACTATAGTAAAAATGAGGTGATTTTACTGAGCGATCAGCGGGGGAGCATGGCATGTCATGTGGTCCCACGTGTCATGATGTACCAAGGCGATGCGCGTGTCCCTCTTGAGGCAGAAGCAATACTACGTGGTTTGAGATGATGGCGAACCGAAGTGTGAAATAATGGTTGCTTCGTCCGTCTGGGAAGGTGCGGCATTGTGATTTGACGTCTCATTGCTCATTACTACTCTTTGGGCTATCTGAGTGGGGTCGTCCCCTGCTGTTCTGCTTTGTTATTTGGTGCTTGACACGTCGACCGGTTGCTAT
Source organism: Aegilops speltoides (assembly GCA_021437245.1). NCBI lineage: Eukaryota > Viridiplantae > Streptophyta > Magnoliopsida > Poales > Poaceae > Aegilops > Aegilops speltoides. The sequence continues at coordinate 308,393,189 of CM038141.1, read as the reverse complement.
CGTCCCACATGTCGCGACGAAGTACTGAAATTCATGAAGCGGACATCGGCGGAGGAGTATACTACAGAATTCATGAAAGGGAGCGACTTAGTTTTGGAAAAATCTGTTTTTACGGAGTACATACCCACTAGGGTTTAAGGGCTCATCTGAAAAACATTTGTTTTTTCCGTTTGATAAGTCTCATTTCTACTATACTAGTAGTAGTACCATTACATGTTGAATTTCGAGGTGCATTAGATCACCCGACGCAAGTGTCAAGAGGAAACTAACCAATGCATGTACAAGTTCATGGAAATTTAGTGGTCATTCATGCATTCATTCTAATTAATGCCTCAGTAAACATAACTTCTTGAAAAAAATGAGCGTACTAATTACTTGTGCAAACAACGAAATTAATTCGACCACTCACCCTCTATCTTGGTTGGAGAGATTTTGAAATTGAGCCATAAACTGGAAAGGAGGGAGTAGTAACTTTTGTCTCGATTACTATTTGTGGCCTTGTATAGATGCAAAATGTATTTTTTATAGTGGCCTTGTATAAGTAAATGGAGGGAGTACTAACCAAAGTACGTAGTAGGGACGAGGAGTAAACGGAGGGAGTAGTAAAATTTTCTCCTCGTGCTACGAGCCACTGCGCGCATGGGCGAGGGAGCGGCGTAAAGGCGTACAATAGTAGTAGTAGTAGTAGTAGTAGTAGTAGTAGTAGTAGTAGTAGTAGTAGTAGTACTACTACTACTACTACTACTACTACTACTACTACTCGTAAGCAAGCTTCACCTCATCCTGCGAGCCACCGCACCCGTGGGCGGGGGAGACGGCGTACTAAGCAAGCTTCTCCTTGTTCTGCGAGTTGACGGGACACATCAAAAATACTCCAGTGTATAGAGCCTTGCCTCTAAGGTAGGCCCCACATGGTTTGCCTCTTTTTTTTAATTTAACATAACGCATCAAGTCGCAATTTGTTTGTTCACCCATGGTAGACGATCCTCCCTCCATCAAGTGGACAACCAGTACACGTGCCAAATTACCACGTGGGCTGCCTTTTTCGTACAGAAATGAGCTCCACCGTGTACACGCGTGGGTGTGGTTGGGAAGGAGACGGGAGTACGTGCGCCATGCGTGCACCTCTTCTCTTCGTGCACGTCCCCCACCTACGTGGGTGTGTGTGAGAGAGATACAAACCTAGACATAATGCGCCGTCCATCCCCATGCCTCTGCGCAGTCCGACCACCAGTCACCACCACGCCCCACTCCTCCTCACCTTATCTCTCATCTTTCTCCCTCCATTTTTATATACAAGGGGCACTATCAAAATTACAATTTGTAGATATACAAGGCCACTAACACTAATCAATGCAATATTAATGGTGTTTGCCTCGTGGTACTAGCAAAGGAGGACATTAATTATCCCTTGCATGCATGTGGGAGTTTGTAAAAATATGCATCTTGCTGTTCCGTGCAATGCACGGGCATCTTGCTAGTCCATGAAAACAACACATGGCAAAATTCCACGGTGAATGAGGGATATGAATCTGTTGGGAGGGGCTATTTCGATCTTGCCCGGGGTAGCCAAAATATTGGCGACCTTTTTGTCCACCGGTGCCTTTGCCACCGATGAACGAGGAATGGCTCGGGTGTTCATGCTGTCATGCATCCTCCAGCGCGCACGTTGGAGATGAGCTCGGACGAGCTGTGTTTTTTTGTCCCACAACACCGCCCGAGCCGCCCGCAGACCAACCGGTGACCCGTAAATTACGCCATCCAACCGTAGCCGCACACATTATGACAGCAACTCAACCAACCGGACGAAATTCACGCAAACACGTAGACAAACTGATATTTCATATAAACAACGACAAAAATCATATAAAATACCGGATTTTCATACAAACATGACGGATTTCATTATATTCAAATGAACTACGCGGTGCTTGTTCTGGACAGCACAGGTATATAATACCTAGCCTAAATGGTCGCCCACTGATCGATTTGTGTTCCTCATGTCCGGCAGCACGATCACCGGACTGCCGGGAGCCCCAGAGGTATATGCTTCAGCGCAAAGGATGGCTCGCTTCCCACCGCCTAAGCGATATCATTGGCTGGTGCGAAGATGATGGTGGCGACACCGTTCGAGTTCATCATCGGACACTACTTCGCCATGGCCGGCACCGGCTCGAGTTCATCCTAACATTCCCCTCTTCCGTGGAGCCCATGCGGGGTCGACGAAGGTCCTTGCAACAAAAGGATACAGCAAGACACCTGATGTGTACGCCGACATCGCCTCCACGGTGGCCTTCATGGGACCCAAGCGGTGGCGGCCTCCCGTGTTCTACTTCTCCTCGATGATGGCGGCGGACGCGGAGGCGCTGGCCACTGACTCGTCGCTCTCCGCGCACCCGGCTTCTGTCGCTGCTTGCATGGCGCGGCCGCTGGCATGGGAGTATCGGCACAGAAACGGGAGACACGGTAAGAGGCGGCGGCGTGGACGGCAGCAACGACGCCCGTGCGCCGCTCCTCGTCGAGCTGGCCTGAAGCGGCGAGTTGCTGAACCGCGCGCCGGCTTGGGGCTGCAACTAGCTCCGTCGGGCGAGGGGAGGGAGGTACGTCAGCAAGCTGCGTAGCTCGTATCCGGCGGGCTACCCAGCCGGCTTGGATGTGGAATAACTACTCTTCGTAAGCCATTGTAAGAGTGGAAAAAATGGTGGAGGAGATAGGGGAGCGGTGGAGGTGTGCGATTCTTGGACGCCGTTTGGCCTTGTTTAAATAGGAGATTAAATAGACGGCGGACAGGAGGAGCTCGGCCGTCGTTGCGTTTAACGCCGGCCCGGTGATGAACGGACGTGTGTCCAGAGTGGCTTTCTCGGCTTCCACATGGGCGGGTTTCATGGAGGCGTTTGAATGCGGCACAGAGGCGTGTTCAGCCGGGCGTGCCGTGAGTGGTGCCCTCAACTCTGACCTAGGAGACCGCGCCATTCTTCCACTGACGTGTGGGCTCTTTGGCTGCATGGCCTGCATGTCAGTGACCCAACGCAGGCAGTGCATGGCAGAGGAACCTTTGGTGGGCCAGGGCGGTCAGAAGCGGGCATTGCATAAACCGATGATTGTTCATTGAGTGTGACATCATGTTTTTCATGTAGATAAGCCTACTATGTTGATAGCCCATTCAATACGTTGTGATTCATAAAGACCACTGCAAACATCAATGTTCTGCTTATCACAGATAAGATTGATTAATACCCGTAACAATCCATGTCCTTAACAACGGGTGCATGCACGTATAAGTTGAGCGTGTGTCTTGCGTCATGTGCTATGTGCATGTAGGCGTGCGAGTGTTGCTTGCATGCAAGGGTACGTTTAAGTGTTGCATGCATGGGTGCGTACGTGCGTGTGTTCATGAGTGCATGTGTACGTGTCAGTGTTGCACGCCAGCATGCATGCATGTGTACATTATGTGTACGTGTCAGTGTTGCACGCCTACATGCGTGCGTGTCTTGCGTGCGTGCATGTGTACGTGCGGGGTGAGGCTACACGTTAGTCGACTGACTTTTTCATCTCTGGTCATTAGATTTTCCAACCGTTGGATACGAAATCAAGGGCCTCCAGTTTATCATCAAACTCCACCCCCCTGAGCCGCTAGCCACCACCGGCCAAACCTCCAGCCCCCGCAGCCCGCGGCCAGCCCGCCCTCCCCGAAACCACTCCCCCTTTGCCGGTCGCGCCGCGACGCGCCATCCCTCTAGCCCCAGCGCGAGCTTTTCCTCCGGGATCCCCCGCCTAATGAATGCCCCCAACCGCGGTGGCGCCAACTAGAGGTCTCACGACTTGAATACCCACCGACCACTAATTTATTACCATTTCATCCTTCATATCTGGCGTTGTGGGTGGGCCCTATGGTAATGTCGCTGCTGAATGTGGACCGTTTGACTGGTCAATTGATCGTGTTATCAACAAATTACGGAGCTGTATGGTGAGCCACTGATCGTATGATCACCCTAAAATGTACTCCTATTTTATTAACACAGTACACACTCAAACTACCATTTATTTATTTCATATACAGGCTGACAGGTGGGCCCCATGGTTACACGCCCCAATGGTGAACCACTAGTTGCGCCGTGTGGAACGTTTGACTGGTCAATTGATTGTGTCATCAACAAAATACGGAGTTGTACGGGTGAGCCAATGACCGTATAATCATGACATGTATTTGTTTAACATGGTACAGATTCAAGGGCTCATATATACGCGCAAGCACTCACAGCTATAAGCGCTCACACGCAAACCCTACCCCTATGAGCACCTTCGAGAGAGTGGGCCATCATATATGATCTTGAGATTTTATGAAGTCACCATAGGTGCCTCGTAGTCGAGTGGAGCGTCTCCTCCCACTGAACGTACATCGCCGGAAAATACTGAAGTTAACACAAGATAAATGCGAGCACCGGGACTTTAACCTTGGTGGGCTCGAGAAACCACTGTCCTCTAACCATCCAACCACATGTTTGTTAGCATGACAAAATGTATGTGGTGACCGTGATGAGCTTATTCTAAAGTCCAGTGACCATATCGTGCTTTCGCTTCAATTACAATGACCGTAAGTGTTGTCAACAAAATACGGAGCATGCATCAAATGCAAAGTCCGTTAGTGTCATCAACAAAATATGGAGACGTATCGTGGGCTAGATACCGTTGTACTATTGTATATGCTTATTTTCTTAGTGGCCGATTGCGTGTGTGGTGTGGTGGGCACATCATTTCTAGTTGTGGTGGGTCAACACGAAGTCGGTTCCATCCTGCGCCATATATAGGTTGGACCAAGACGTGTTATACGAAGACCCATGTGGAGGACTCGGTGCACAACACGAAGCTACCAGAGTCACGGAGGACTCTATCCCCACTGGTGATAAGCCGGCTATATATGATTTGTAACCCTAGGCCCTTAGTATGTTATACAAGCTTGGGGGCTAGTTCGTCGATAGTATACACGCACGCACAATGCCTGGTATTCATGTGTACTTTGTACACACCCCTATCACTAATATACAGTACCAGGACTAGGCTCTTTCTTCAACTGCAAGGGTCCAATCCGAACTAGGGTAAAACTTTTCCTCGTATTACCATCCAGCCTAACAACCAGGGATATCCTACCGAATGATATGATGAAATCATATCTACCAACTACTAAGAGAGAGGTGTGTCGGGGGGGGGGGGGGCAATGTGTGCGAGAGAGGCCTAAAGATAATGTGCGTGCGGGACACACGTAGGCACATATATGTGCGTATAGAGGGCTAGTAGAGACCGTGCATGTGTATATATGCATGTGAGAGAAATAGTGTTTTCCAACTGAGATTAGTGAAAAGAGTGGTATATAGTAATCAGAAAGAGAGAGAGAGAAAAAGAGAGAGCATGTGCGTGAGACACCCCGACACCCTGAGGGAGATTGTGAGCATGTGTGAAAGAGAAATGCCGATGCATATAAAGTGTGTGCACTTATGCGTTAGATAGAGAGATATATAAGGCGTTTGTGAGAGCAGGCGAGGCATAGTGCACCTATGTGTAAAAGGCGGTTCTATGCATTAAATTAAAATATAAATGGCATTATTATTTTTTGGATGAGATCATGAATTTTGCAAATTGCGTATGGACAAAAATCGGTCTATCAGACAACCATACTCTATTGAATTCTAGCATGTGCATGTGTTTATTTCATATTATCGATCCATAGAGTGAGAGCGGTTTGAAATACAGGCAATGGATGCTTTTGCAATTCATATATAAACATTAATTAATGCACTCCATGTTGTTAGTGTGAAGCACTTTATACATTTGTCACTTGCATGGATACATTCCAAATTGCTAGCTATGAAATAGAATACATGTCGAATTCAACATAAAGGGGGTTTCGAAGATTGGAATTCATAGGAAATGCATTCATCTATTTGAACCCAATATAATGGCATTTGTAAATCAGATGTAAAAGGGGGCATCAATCTTTGTTGTGAGTTTGAACATGCTATATATATTCATACGCATATCTAACTTTTTTTTGCAACCAAGGATATTATATCTGGAACCATGCATGAACTGAGGTAAGTTGCATATTTTTTAATATATACTCGTGTACAATGTATATTCAAATGTACCCCCTCCATTCCAAAATAATCGTAGCTTTAGGATTTTCAAGAGTAAGGATTTGTGAAGTTTGACAAATCCTGAAAGTTCAATTCAAGAGAACCGAAAACGTTAATGCTTCTGCTCCCAAATAATGAAGGAAGCGCCAAATAGGCCTCTGGTCACCCGAAACCGCGCGAGACTAATGTTTGGTGGTAGGAAATTACCGTCCTGACTCTGGCCTGTGTAGCCTATCGGCCGGATGTCCAAAGGTCGAAACCGGGGTAGGTTTGTAACTTCACCAAGACGCCAGTCTCAACCGCCTCCGACAAGTTCATACGCCGTGGGTGCCTAAACACCCATGCGCTCGGCCAAAATCTATCCCGTCCACATTTGGGACACCTGACATGACTGTCCTACCCCCAACCCGCAATATGTCCAAAATTTTAGATGGGGGCAAAGTTTGTCACTTTCCCCAAATTTCAAACAAGCGCGTCTCAAACCAAAACATTGTTCCCCCTTAGTTCCCCGCTCGTTTCCCCATTCATACTCTGTGGGCGTGAAAACGCCCTCTTCACCAGCCGTGAAACCCCAACCTCCTCCGTCCTCCACCCTATAGCGGCCAATCCACCGCCGCCCTCCTCCATCACGCCGGAGCCGGTACCCTGATGTCGTCGTCCAACGCAACCGCAACCGCAACACCCTCAAGGACTTAGCAGCTGAAGCCGAGGTAGAGCTGCCTCCACGACGCCGATGCTGATGTGTGCCATACCAGAACCACTCCGACCATGCCATCCTGCGCCTCACTGCTATGGCTCCACTGTCGCAACCGTCCACTGCACTGGAGTTGTTCCCGTTATGCCGTCGTTCGCCGCCTCGGATCTGCTTCCCCGCCGCCGACAGATGGCCACCACACCACACTCAACAACTTGGCCATGGGTTCGTCCAAGGCTGCACCGTCCTCCACAACTTCTGTTTTCTGGTGAACAACAAGAAGATCGTTGGAAAAACAGAAGGAGGACAAAGCACTGCTAGCAGAAAGAGGTACTCCTCTTCCCTTATTCGTGCAAATCTTACGTCTCCGCTCACACCGTATTTATCCCACGAAAGAAACTAATTGAGCGCTTCTTACTGCATCTTCTTTGTGATATTAAATGCATAAGGTTTCCTCATTTTTACTATTTCACCTTTGCTAGAGGTCAGTAGCCCGTCTGGATTTCAATTCAGGGTCAGTCAAACCACAATTAAAAGAAGCAGCACCCGCTTAGGCGCGCGGAGCACCTAGTCCACCTGTTCCCCGGGGAAGCGGTGCATCGGTGTCTATCATAGGGGTGTGGGGCGCAGGAGCTGCTTGTGCCCGATCTGGAGGTCGGCGGGGATTGAATGGATGGCCGGCGGGCGGTGCCAAGCACGATGGTGCGGTGAGGTCGAGGGGAGGGCGTAGGCAGGGAAGGAATACTGGGCCGGTGGTCACTGGCGTTTCGAGGAAGATCATCAACACTAACTGGCTGGAGGTTGATGAAGGCGATCTGCCCGTTCTTTGTACATCGGACGGTGCAGAAAAAATGGACTGACCTATTTACTTTCGGTCGACTGTTATTTTCATAGAATCTTGTAGTAATTTAGTGTGCCATGCATGTTGTAGAGCTATCATATGTCTCCCGCCATTTATTTCTCACCGACCTGCTATCTACTACCTTTACACTATACTAATTGTGCACACACTTCACCCATACTCACAATATTTTTTTTATGCATGGGTATTTCGGACTCTGATGCGGTGTTGATGAATGCAGAAAAGAGAAGACAGAAGTCGCTCCAGTGTAATTCAAAGATAAGCACTAAGCATTTCAGCGCTCTAATGGGTGAAGTGTCAGCAGTTGGAGACAGTAAACGTAGCTTTGCACTTGATGATCTCAATTGCCACACACAACCATCCCAGGTGCTTGCTTTAACTTCGCGCTGTCAAATGTGGTTGCATGTTGCATATGGTGTCTAGCTTGTATTGCTTCCAATTTGGTTAAATTGCATCTGCTTACTTTACACATTATACCTTTGATAATGACATGCCTTCCAGTTTTTGATACATACTACATATGTCTATTAACCATGGTCGTACATCAAACTAATGCTCTTTTGTATCCTCGTCAATCACTTATGATGAGGCAGTCACTGAGTGGAGTTCTTGTGAGGCGCCCTACTCGTTTAAAGAGTGCGGTGTCATCCTCCCCACATGATTCTCAAGAAACAGCGAGGCTAAATGAAGATAGTCAACATAGCTCTCTAGTTGATCACCGCAATTCCCCCACACCACCATCGCAGGTGCTTGCTCTTACTTGGCAGTGTGATATGTGGTTGCATGTTGCATATGGTGCCTACCTTGTAATGCTTCTAATTAGGGTAAATTGCATCTGCTTAGTTAACACATTATACCTGTGAATATGACATGCCTTCCTATTTTTGGTACACACTACATCTATGTGTTAACCTTGTTCTTACATGAAACTACCTCTCTTCTGTATCCTGCATCAATCACTTACGATGAGTCACCTTTATTCGTTGCATATTGCATATTATTTCTAGCCTGTTGCCATGTATTGCTTCTAATTTGGTCAAATACATTTGTTAGGGCAACCTTTTAATTTGGCAGAGTGATATTGGTTTCATCTTTCATATGGTTTCTACCTTGCATCGACACCTTGTGCTTAGTTTGCACTTTATACATCATACATGTCAATATGTCACGCCGTCCTGTTTTTCACATATTCCATCCTCCTATCATGCGGCTGCCTTACATGAAAGTAGTGTTCGTCAGTATCATGCATCAATGAGTTCTGAAGAGGAAATTTTATTCCTTTTTCTTGTGGGTTTGACTTGAAAAGGCAAAATCAAGAAAGAGGAAGGAAAAGAGTAAGGAAGGCGATGATGGTGATCCTCTGGAGCAACGTAAATGGAGCATCTGTACCAATTCTCCTTGTACTGATAGTGCATTACAAGGTCCAAGTCTCCGCTCCCCTACTCCACCATCCAAGGTGCTTGCTCTAACTTGGCAGTGTGATATCTGGCTGCATGTTGCATATGGTGTCTAGCTCGTATTGCTCCTAATTAGTGTAAACTGCATCTGCTTAGCTTACACATGATACATGTGAATATGACACGCTTTCCTGTTTTTGGTACATACTATATCTGTCTATCACACCATGTTCTTACATGAAACTACTCTTCTTGTGTATCCTGCATCAGTCACTTATGATGGGACACCTTTAAGTTGGTAGTGTGATATTGGTTTGCGTCTTGAATATGATTTCTAGCATGTATTGCATCTAGTTTGATGAACGCCACCTATGACGAGATAGTTTTAACTTGGCAGAGTGATATTGATTGCACCTTCCATATGGTGCCTTCTGCTTAGTTACCACATCATAGGTGTGATTATGTCAAGCCGTCCATTTTTTCATACATATTCCATCCTCGTATCATTACTTTGCCTTTCATTAGAGTAGTGTTCGTCAGTATCATGCATGAATGAGTTCTGAAGAGCAAATGATATTCCTTTTTCTTGTCGATATGACCTCACAATGCAAAATCAATAAAGCTGAAGGAAATTGGCAAGGCATTGGATGATGGTGGTCCTTCCGAGCAACTGAAACGGAGGTTCTCTACAGATTCTACTCCACCATCCTCCCAACAAGATTCGCAAGACAACGCAAGGCTAGACAGTCAACGTAGCTGTGTAGATGAGGAGCACATCTCCCCTACTCCACCATCACAGGTGCTTGCTCTAACTTGGCACTATTATATGTGGTTGCATGTTGCGTATGATGTCTAGCTTGTATTGCTCCTAACTCTAACTTTGTTGAATTGCATCTGCTTACTTTACACACGATGCTTGTGAATATGACATGTGTTCCTGTTTCTACATCAGACTACTATTCTTGCATATCCCGCATCAGTCACTTACGATATGGCACCTTTAAGTCGCCGTTGTGATGTTGGTTGTGTCTTGCATATGATTTCTAGCATGTACTGCTTCTAAATTTTTGAAACGCCATACAATTTGAACTTGGCAGAGTGATATTGGTTGCATCTTTCATATGGTGTCTAGCTTGCAGTGCTTCTAATTTGTTGAAATGCCTTCTGCTTAGTTACCACATCATAGGTGTGAATATGTCACACCATCCTGTTTTTCATACATATTCCATCCTCGCATCTTGTGTTTGCCTTTCATCCGAGTAGTGTTCGTCAGTATCATGCATGAATGAGTTCTGAAGAGCGAATTTTATTCCTTTTTCTTATCGGTTTGACTTCACAATGCAAAATCATTACAGCTGAAGAAAATTAGTCCGACAGTGGGTGATGGTGGTCCTTCGGAGCAACTCAAATAGGGGGGTCTCTACATATTCTACTCCGCCATCCTCCCAACAAGATTCGCAAGACAACACAAGGCTGGACAGTCAACATAGCTGTGTAGATGATGAGAACATCTCCCCTACTCCACCATCACAGGTGCTTGCTCTAACTTGACACTATTATATGTGGTTGCATTTTGCGTATGATGTCTAGCTTGTATTGCTTCTAACTTGAATTTCATCTGCTTATTTTACACATAATGCCTGTGAATATGACACATGTTCCAGTTTCTAGAACATACATGTACATGATGAGCACATCTCCCCTACTCCACCATCACAGGTGCTTGCTCTTACTTGGAACTGTTATACGGGGTTGCGTTTTCCATATGATGTCTAGTTTGTATTGCTTCTGATTATGTTGAATTGCATCTGCGTAGCTTACAACTTATACCTGCAACGATCACTTACCCATAAGACACATTTAACTTGGGACTATGATGTAGGTTGCATCTTGCATTGTCTTCTAGCTTGTACTGCTTCTAATTTCTTGAAATGGCACTTACGACGAGACACTTTTTACTTGATAGAGTGATATTGGTTGCATGTTCATATGGTGCCTAGCTTTCATTTCTTCAAATTTTGTTGAAATGCCTTCCGCTTTCTGTTTTTTCATACATATTCCATCCTCCTATCGTACGTGTGAATATGAAACGTTGTCTTTTTTTTGTATATATTCCATCCTCCTATCCTGCGCTTGACTTACATCAAAGTAGTGGTCGTCTATATCATGCATCAACCAGTTATGCAGAGCTAATTTTATTCATCTTCTTGTGGTTTTAACTTCATAAGGCAATATCAGAAAATAGGAAGGAAAAGAGTAAGTTAGGGGATGTTGGTGGTCCTCCGCACCGACGCAAACATAGACTCTCTAGATTTGCCACTGCTACTGCTAATGAAGTTGAAGTCCCAAGTCTACATGATGAGTTCATCTCCCGTACTCCACCATCGCAGGTGCTTGCTCTAAGTTGTGATGTGATAATTGGTTTCATGTTGCATATGTTGTCTAGCCTGTATTTCTTCTATTTTGATTAAATTCCACCTGCTGAGTTTATATGTTATACATGTGCATATGACATGGCTTTCTGTGTCTAGAATAAACTGCATCTACCTATCATACCATGTTCTTACATCAAAGTACTGTTGTTGTGTATCCCGCATCAGTAACTCATGATTGGATGCTTTTAACATGGCAGTTTGATAGTGGTTGCATCTTGCATTGATTTCTATGTTGTACTGCTTCTAATTTTTCGAATTGCCACTTATGACAAGACACTTTTAACTTGGCAGAGTAATATTGGTTGCATCTTTCATATGGTGTCTAGCTTGCGTTACTTCTATTTTGTTAAAAATCCTTCTGCTTAGTTTGCACATCGTAGCTGTGAATATGTCATGCCGTCCTATTTTTCTTACATATTCCATCCTCATACGGTTGTCTTACATCAAAGTATTGCTTGTCTGTATCATGCATCAATGAGTTCTGAAGAGTGATTTTATTCTTTTGTGTTGTGGGTACAGCTTGACAAGGCAAAGTAAAAAAAGATCAAGGAAAATAATATAGTAGGGAGTGTTGTTACTCGTCGGGTGAAACGGAAAAGGTTCTGCCATCGAGATTCTGCTGGTACTTATAGTGCAGTAGAAGGTCCAAGTCCACCGACTAAATCTAGTAACACGGTATCACTGCTCCACCATTGCGACATCCGCTTCAACTGTACCAACATCTCAACGATTACTCGTTCGTTTTCTTGGGCGGCGGTTCCCAAGCTGCCTTCACACCTAACACTACTTCCAAAGCACTGGCGACACAACAGACTTGGCAAGATCAGATGAACCTCATGAGCATCAACACCAAGGCGGTACTGACCGAGTCAAGTTGCGATTGCACGCTCCTTTATATGTACTCTCACGGTTTGATGTACACTAACACTTTCCATATTTGTTGTTGAACTAGCACCACGGCAAAGCGAAAGCAGACATTAGGGATAATGCTTGACAGATTAACAAAATCTAAAGGAGGAAGAATGGAGATCCATTTTGAGGCAGGTTTAAAAAGACCATGTGATGCTACAGAGTCAGCCAAGTTAGTATCAGAGGCAGCCGTTGCCGTTAGGTGTCATGCATGTATCCTCCCAACGTGGATCCAGTACAGGAATGAGAAAGACAATACCTAGTTTAACACCTTCCTTGACCATTTATCCGTAAGTAATGTTATTCATCGCAATTAGTAATATTGTCTTGCTCTGTCCCATACTTTCTAGCTTCCTCCTAATAAGACTCACATTCTTTTTTCAACAGATGAGGTTCAAGTTGGATCCGAAAGATGATGCAACTAAGCAAGCATGCACTCATGTTTTCAGTCTGCTCTGCGATAGTATCAGTACCATCTTAGAAAATCTCACTTTGAAGGCAAGGCTAACAATGGAATCGCCCAAACATCTCCAGTGGAATATATTACAGATGAAGACTGGACAACCCTCATTAAACACTAGTCTGATCCAAAGTATCAGGTAGGCTATATGTATTTGATCAGACCACATATTGAACTTGTATTTATGTATGTGCCTTACAAGTGTATCTTCTTCTAGGCTAACTGTTTGAAGAACAAAACCAACCATTCTAAAGTGAAATTCCAACAGACAACAGGATCTCGTAGCTATATTGCACACTGCGAGGCTCCTGTAAATAGCTGCTACTTCCTTCTTTTTTTGTGCCATATTATTGTATCTATATTGACTTGTTCCAAATACAGAGGAAAGCCCATGCGGACCAAAAAGAACCTGAACCAAATGCAGTGCAAATCTTCAAGGATTGCCACACCAGCAAGATGAAGGGCATGAGAACACCAGTTCAAGCCGCTGTTGTAAGTCCTTACTCCTCCTGCCTTGAACTGATTGGTACTGTGATGTGTTTATTCAACTACTTGGTTTGCAGCCAATGTCAGTTACTCTGTTCACTTTATACATAGTTGTCTTAACGTATCATTTCACCTTACATGGTTTAAAAGAGATGAAGGATATTCTTTTGGTCTTGATATGTAATCTAGTTGTTATGTTCACGTATGCACACAATGATAAAATAGCCTGTTTGTTTTATATTTATTTGCCCATGATATGAATGATGTCATACTATGTTCATCTGAAAGCACAAGTGCTCCCTAGGTGGTTTTGGTAATTAATGACAACATATCTCTTGTTTGTAACGCCCCGGATTCGATGCGCCAGGTGTCCGCCAGTTATTCACCGTCGTTGCCATGTCATTTGCTTGCATGTTGCACTTTGCCATGTCATCATATGCATTTCATATCATGTCATCATGTGCCTTTCATTTTGCATACGTGTTCGTCTCATGCATCCGAGCATTTTCCCCGTTGTCCGTTTTGCAATCCGGCGCTCCTATGTTCTCCGACGTCTCCCTCTTCTCTCTTTTCGTGTGCGGGTGTTAAACTTTCTCGGAATGGCCCGAGGTTTGCCAAGCGGCCTTGGTATAGCACCGTGAACCGCTGTCAAGTTTCGTGCCATTTGGAGGTCGTTTGATACTCCAACGGTTAACCGGGTAACCGTAAAGCCATCTTTGAGTTGCAGCCCAACACCCCTTCCAAAGTGGCCCAAAACCCATCTAACTCCTCTCCATGCTCTCGATCGTTCAATCACGATCGCGTGGCCGAAAACCGCTCCTCATTTGGACTCTCCTAGCTCCCTCTACCTATATATATGTGATCCTCCCCGAAATCCCGCAGTCCAACCCTAGTCTTCTTCCTCTCCCCGCCGCCGGACGAAATTTCCACCGATGGCCGGGCATGTCCGCCGCCCCCTCGGCCAATCGCCAACCGCCACGTGTCCACCCGCGCCCCGCTGCCAGGCCCGTGAAACCCAGATCGAACCTGCCCCGGGCCGCGCCGGGCCCGAGGGAGCCCGCAACCTCGCCGCCCGCACCCGTCTTGCCGATCTTCGCCGCGCGCAAGGCGCCGTCGCGGCGACCAACTCCGGCGGCCGAGCCCCTTCGCCGACGAAGCTCCGCCGCCGCCTCCGGGTCCTCCCGCCGCCTACCGCCCGTCGCCCGCGCGTCGCGCCCTCTGCGCCTCCAGACGCCCGCGCCGCCGTGGGGCATCTCGCCGCCGCCGGCGTCCTCACTGCCGCGCCGCCCGGCGCTTCGCCGCGCCGCCCGCCGTCCTGCGCCCTGCGCCCGCCTGCCCGCCGCCTCTGCACTGGTGCCTCCCGCCGCCTCGCCGTGCCTTGCCGGCGTCTCGCCGGAGAGCCAGCCGCCGCCGCCTTTGCCCCGATCCAGGCGGGATCGAGAGGACGAAGGCCGCCTCCTCCCCGCGTGGGCCTCGGCCCAGCCCCGCTCCTGCCAGGCCCGCATCCGGCCCACCTCCTCGAGGCCCAACCGGCGCCCTCCCTGCAAACTGGGCCAGGCCCATGGTGAGCAGCCCCGCTAAACCCCGCCCGTGCGCTATATAGTAATCTTGCGCTCAGACGTTTTTTTTTCAGAAAACTGCTAAGTCTTTAAAATCATACATTTTCATGCCATGTCTGACCTGCTGTATCTCTGCATCCGTAGCTCCGTTTCGTGCGTATAATATGTCAAATTGTTCGTCTCGACGAGTACTTCATTTCATTCCATTGCATCATTTTCATTTGAGCTCATCTTGATGCCCGAAATGCTGTTGGAAGAGTGCATGTTGATGTTAATCTCTTTGGCTGTTATAACTTCTTTGTTTTATCATTTTGCCATGATTGATGTGTGCATCCTATGAGTATGAGCTCTACATGAATGTTGATCTATGCCATGCCATCTTTCCAGGGGTGTTAACCATGTATTTTTGTGACTTGTGTGCTGAGTGTATCAAGCTTGTTAAGTAGGGTAGTTCTTTGTTCTTTGTTTTCTGACAGATTCGATATATTTTGTTGCTATGTTAACATGCTTCTACTAATCATTCTATGCATAATCTGGAGATGCTCTATAAACATGTTTTGATCTACATGTCATGCTCTATCCATTCATGCCCTTGGTTGCAATTATAGCCTGCTGGAACATGTTCATTTCTTGCTCCAAAGTTGCTTGAAAATGTTGCTGTTAGCCTGTTAACATTAAGTTCACTTGTTCCCATGTGTTTTCCTAGTGGTCCATGCACCCTATGAACTTTCTCTTGCCATGTATAGCTTCATAAACATGCCTTCTTACTGTTGGTTACCTTGCCATGCCATGTATTGCTCTGTGGTGAGTGGTTCAAGCTCACGAACATGCCTACTTATTGTTGTTCCTGCCATGTATGAATCTGTAATATAACTTGCTATGTTTACATGGGTGCCATCATATTTTCTATGCCTTTTTGGCTCATGGTCAGTAAGGGACTTTTGATCTATGATATTAGTAGATTCATGCCATTCCTTTGTTTGCCATGATAAGTTCCAGTAACATGTTGTTTGATAGCTCTAAACATTGCAACCTGATGTTATTTCTGCTAAAGTCTGAAACTGTTATTATTTGCAATATCTCCATGTCCTTTTGAGCATGTTCTAGTGATTTCTGGAGATAGCTCAGTGTTCATGTTTTGTTATGCTTTACATGTACTTCATGACCATGCTTTTTGTTATTATGTTGGGGTGCTGTAGCTTGTTGTTTTGATGCTTGTAAGATGCCTAGTTGCTGTTATGGACAGATTGTTGCTATGACTTGTATAGTGTGCATGTGCTGGACCGTTGCTCCGTTTTGAGTGTGCTCTATATGAAACTTGCTTGATTTTGCATGTAGTGCCATATTACCATGTTGCATCCTTGTTTTGGTGTAGTTGCTTGATGTTTGGGTGCATTTTGCATCAATGCCATGCTTAACTTGTTTTGCTCATATCTTCTAGGCCGTAGCTCCGAATCTAATGAACTTTATATGTAACTCGAAGAATTTCGTGTAGATCATCTTGGTGCATCTTAACTTGCTGTTTAACAACTTGAACATAAGGTTTATTCAGTTCTGGACCAATTTCGAAATTTGCATATGAGGACTTACCAGAATTGTTATATGTTGTTCCCGGCCTCATTTAAACTTGTCTTGATGTGTTGTTCTTGTTTGCATCATCTCTTGCCATGAGTAGCTTCATGTAGCTTGGTCATGCATCATGCTTGTTGTGCATCATGCCTTGTTCATGTGTGGTGTGTTTACCTATGTTGTGTGCTTCTTCTTGTTAGTTCCTATTTTGTTGCGATCGTGAGGATTCGTTCGTGTACGGTTGGTTCGGCTTCATCCGTTCATCTTCTTCATGGACTTGTTCTTCTTCCTTGCGGGATTTTAGGCAAGATGAGCGCTATCCTGGATCTCACTAATATCATTGCTATGCTAGTTGCTTCGTTCTATCGCTATGCTGCGCTACCTATTACCTGTTTATCAAGCCATCCCATATTGCCATGAACCTCTAATCCTTTGACACCTTTCCTATGCAAACCATTGATTGGCTATGTTACCGCTTTGCTCAGCCCCTCTTATAGCGTTGCTAGTTGCAAGTGAAGTTGAAGATTTCTCCATGGTGGACAGGGTTTTGTTGGGATATCACAATATCTCTTATATTATTAATGCATCTATATACTTGGTAAAGGGTGGAAGGCTCGGCCTTATGACTGGTGTTTTGTTCCACTCTTGCCGCCCTAGTTTCCGTCATACCGGTGTTATGTTCCCGGATTTTGCGTTCCTAACGCGGTCGGGTGATTTATGGGACCCCCCTGACAGTTCGCTTTGAATAAAACTTGTCCAGCAAGGCCCAACATTGACTTTTACCATTTGCCTCACCACCACCTACTTTTACCTTGGGAGTAATTAACGCAAGGGTCATCTTTATTATAGCCCCCCCAGGCCAGTGCTTGTCTAAGCGTTGGTCCAAACTAGAGCACCGTGCGGGACCATCCCTTGGCAACTTGGGTTACGTCGGTACCTGTACACTTCGCTTATCCGGTGTTGCCCTAAGAGCGAGATATGTGCAGCTCCTATCGGGATTGTCGGCGCATCGGGCGGTCTTGCTGGTCTTGTTTTACCATTGTCGAAATGTCTTGATGTACCGGGATTCCGAGACTGATCGGGTCTTCCTGGGTGAAGGTCTATTCCTTCGATGATCGCGAGAGCTTGTCATGGGCTAAGTTGGGACACCCCTGCAGGGTTTAAACTTTCGAGAGCCGTGCTCGCGGTTATGTGGCAGATGGGAATTTGTTAATGTCCGGTTGTAGATAACTTGACACTTGATCCGTATTAAAACGCATCAACCGTGTGTGTAGCCGTGATGTTCTCTTCTCGGTGGAGTCCGGAAAGTGAACACGGTTTCTGGGTTATGTTTGACGTAAGTAGGTGTTCAGGATCACCTCTTGATCATTGCTAGTTGACGACCGTTCCGCTTGTTTCTCTTCTCGCCTTCATTTGCGTATGTTAGCCACCATATCATGCTTAGTCGCTGCTGCAACCTCACCACTTTACCCCTTCCTTTCCATTAAGCTTTGCTAGTCTTGGTACCCATGGTAATGGGATTCTTTGAGTCCTCGTGGCTCACGGATACTTCAAAACCAGTTTGCGGTGCCTATGTTATGAAAGCGGTGGCGCAACCAAGCTCAAGGAGGAGCTCGATGAAGATCTTGCCCTTTGTGTTGTTTCGTTCTAGTTGATCAGTAGTGGAGCCCAGTTGGGGTCGATCGGGGACCGTTGTCGCATTTGGGGTTCTTCTTTTATTTTGGTTCCGTAGTCGGACCTTGATTGTATATGGGTGATGTAATGCTTTATTCGTGTATTTGTGTTAAGTGGCGATTGTAAGCCAACTATGTATCTCTTTCCCTTATGTATTACATGGGTTGTGTGAAGATTACCTCACTTGCGACATTGCTTTCAATGCGGTTATGCCTCTAAGCCGTGCTTCGACACGTGGGAGATATAGCCGCATCAAGGGCGTTACAAGTTGGTAATCAGAGCCTTCCCCGACCTTAGGAGCCCCACTGCTTGATCGTTTTTAGCGGCCGAGTTGTGTCTAGAAAAATATGTTTTGAGTCATTTAGGATTATATATATCGGAGAGTTAGAATTCTTTTTACTCCTCGGTCCTTAAATCGCTCTGGTAAGGCATCTGGCGTAGAGTTTTGACTCTTCTCTTCTCAAATTTCACTAAAAAAAATTTTAGGATCACGCGGGTATCTTGGAATCGTTCGATGGTGTTATGATGAGAACATTGTCTTGGTGCCTCTGTCAGGGTTTAGTGGAAGTGTCCGGGGAGTTGAGCTCGAGGTGTTGTCATCATAATTTTATCGTTGCAGTTCGGAATACCGAGTTTAATGCGCCGACATCGAAAATCTCTTTTATGCAGTTCGTTGGCGAGATAACCCCGCTAACTTGATCTTGAGGTGAGTACGGAGTATTGCCATGACTCGTATAACGGATGCTTTTGAAGGTTGAGGTACACGATTTCGAAGGTCTCTTGGTTATGTGTTGACGGATGGATACAATTTGGATGTAGGGATTGTTAGTTTGGGTGAGATATATTGCTTCCTGTATCCCCAACACGGATTGCATAACGAGAAAGTTTGGGAGTTTTATAGGTGGGAATTCAAGTAGCTCCTAGAATATCTTTTCGACAGATGCATGATATGGGATTGGGTAAATCCTATCATATGTATTTGCTTCGCTTATTCTCGCAAGCCAAATCCTTTGTTTTGTTTTATTTGTGGTATTCGAGTTGCTTCGAAGTCAAATGTTGAATCCATACCTTTCCTAAACGGTGTTCTCATATTGCTATGTGAATACTAATCCTTTTGATCATTGATTTTGTCATGTCAACTCCTTTTCAACCGGCGTGTTTCTCTTCAAGTGGATCCGATCACTTCAACATCAGCAAGACCAATTATCATTTCTTCTCAACGGTGTTTGTTTCATCCGTCTTCAAGTTGCCTTTGTTTTCCCCACCCTCCCACCCTTTTCTTCAAGGACTCATTTATTTTAATCAAGTATCCATTTAGTTATGTGAAGTCACTTCACTCTTTTCTTTCAAAGTTCTTATCCGGTGATTTCCCATGAAGATGCTCAACAGTTTCAAGTTCATCATCCTTCATTGTTGTTTCTTCTCCGGTGGATCCTATTCAAGCTTTCGATATTCATCATATTCCTTTCCTCGTTTCTAATGCTTTCTCATACCGATGCACCTCTTAATCATTCACTTCTTCCTATTCATTTGTTACGAGTCTTTGAAGATATCTCACAAGACTTGCGTTTCCATTCTCAATCCCTTCAAGATATTTCAAGGTTGTTATCTCATTCAAGCCATTTAATTCAACCAGTGCAATTTCTCTTTAAAATCATTTCCAACGGTGTTTTCTTTTGAGTGGGCCCTAACCCACAGGTCTTTTCCTAGGATCTTACCTGACTCTTCTAATTATTCTGGAGCTATCCCAAATTCATTTCCAAGTTTGACGTAAGAATGAATTTTCATCAGTCAAATGCTTTTATCCAAGATCTTTCAAATTCTTTTCATAGTTGGCTCAACCTCTTCGCTTTTGATTCTTCCGGTGTGCCTCAACAATTCTTGGTGGTGTTTCTCGTTGTCATTCTCATCATTTGAAGACCGAAGAAGAATTTCTCTTAAATCTTGCTCTATTCTCTTCAAGATTCATGGTGCTAGCTTGTTGCCATCCTCTCTTAATTGTTTTCGATTGTGAGAATCTTTTTCACCCATCCAGAGCATTTCATGAGTTGTTTCCATTTCTTTCCTCCGAAGGTCATCATGTCATAATTCCTCATTCTCAGCGCGTAGCTATCGTTCTCTAAATCTTACCAGTGCATCGTTCAAATATCCTCTAATCAGCTCATGATCTCTTCGTCCACTTGTATCTAAATCCCCTCAAGTATCTTCATTCGTTTTCCAATTCTTTCCGATGAATTGTGCCCTTGCTACTCTCTTTTTCAATTCTTACGGTGGTTCTTTCAAGATATCTCTTCCTTGTTCATCATATCAATTCATTTGTTATTCCAATCCTACCGGTGGTTCGTTGAAGACCTTCTCAAGTTTTGATATATCTCTTTTAATCCTTTCTACGAGAATAAGTAGTATGCCAAATCCGTTGATTGTCATCAATTTAATTGGTGAGGGATAAGCATAACATAATTCTTATTCTTGTTCATCCAAGTGATTAATTCTTTATTCCGGAGGCCCTTAAAATTCTCGGTTTCATTTGTTTCATCTTCTCTTTTTCCCGGAGTTCCAAGCTCTAATTGTCGCGAAGCTCCATCTAAATCATTGCAAGGATTCACCTTGTGTTTTCAACTTCTCTTTCTTTGTATCATCCTTTTATTACCGGAGTTCTTCATGGAGGCTCTACATGGTGGTTCGTCAAGGATTCCTTTTATTCTTCAATTGTTCTTCAAGTTTTCTCTCGAAGTTATGACCCGCCAAGCTATACTCTAAAATAAACATGGTGCTCAACACTTGTTTTGTTTTCAGAAGCTCAAGTATTTTTCTTCTTGCATTTTGAAGTGCAATTCTTTCTACCTTATCTTTTGAGGTGGTGTTATGTCACTCTTGACAATTTCCATTCATGTTTCATGATTCATATGTTGTCAAGAATGAGGTATTCTAAATCCATCTTTTTCTCTTCGTTCAAGAGATCTTTTCGACCAATCAACTTCTTCGTTGGAGTTATCTTGTGTCATATTTCACCTAAAGCCTTTCCTTAAGGGTTGTTGCTATTTGTGGTGATTATGCATGACCCAAGCTTGCTCTTTATCCTCTTGGTGGAAGAAGTTTTCATCTCTTCTTTGATCTCAAACAAGCAATTGTTTTTTTGTTAGTGGCAGAAATTCACCTCAAGTGTTGAGATGTTTTCCATAAGCCCACTACAAGCTTATTCTTTTCGTTGTTGGTTTTTCCAACAACTCCGTTCTAATCTTCTTGAAAGGTTGCTTTCCAAGCTCATTCGTGGCAGAAGTTGGCATTTCCTTCTCTGTTCTCTTATTCCGATGATCTATCTTCTATTCATCTGTCCAGGAGGCATTGTGAAGTTGCTCCCTTCGTCCAATAGTCTCGTCTTGCCAAGATCATGTTCCTTTTTCCTTGGTTATCCATTTAACCGGAGTGTTGTGTCTATCGTTCCTCTTTTAACCGGAGTCTCATCCAAGTGCGTTCATTTTAACAAGTTCAAATTCTATTCCTCCATTTCCAACCGGAGTGTTGTATCATCTCCTCAATATCATCTCATCCTATCTAGTTTTCCTTCTTCTTTCAGTCGGAGTGCTGCCCAAATTATATCAATCTTATTCCTTCTCTATCTTAACCGGAGTGGTTTAAATATCTATCTTATCACTAAACCTCTTGGTTCTCGTTGTATCCCTTGTTCCTCTTTTCTAACGGAGTGTTTTCAACTTTGCTCATCTTCGTTATTTTCTTCCTTTCATTTCGCTCAACCTCTCAAGGTTCATGGTTTTCACTCATTTGTCGAAGAAGCAACTTAGTTTACCTCTTATCTTCCTCTTCCTTTTCCCTCCGGTGCCATCCTAGATCTCGGGATGAGATCCTCTCGTAGTGGTGGAGTGTTGTAACGCCCCGGATTCGATGCGCCAGGTGTCCGCCAGTTATTCGCCGTCGTTGCCATGTCATTTGCTTGCGTGTTGCACTTTGCCATGTCATCATATGCATTTCATATCATGTCATCATGTGCCTTTCATTTTGCATACGTGTTCGTCTCATGCATCCGAGCATTTTCCCCGTTGTCCGTTTTGCAATCCGGCGCTCCTATGTTCTTCGACGTCTCCCTCTTCTCTCTTTTCGTGTGCGGGTGTTAAACTTTCTCGGAATGGCCCGAGGTTTGCCAAGCGGCCTTGGTATAGCACCGGTAGACCGCCTGTCAAGTTTCGTGCCATTTGGAGGTCGTTTGATACTCCAACGGTTAACCGGGTAACCATAAAGCCCTCTTTGAGTTGCAGCCCAACACCCCTTCCAAAGTGTCCCAAAACCCATCTAACTCCTCTCCATGCTCTCGGTCGTTCGATCACGATCGCGTGGCCAAAAACCGCTCCTCATTTGGACTCTCCTAGCTCCCTCTACCTATATATATGTGATCCTCCACGAAATCCCGCAGTCCAACCCTAGTATTCTTCCTCTCCCCGCCGCCGGACGAAATTTCCACCGACGGCCAGACATGTCCGCCGCCCCCTCGGCCAATCGCCAACCGCCACGTGTCCACCCGCGCCCACTTTGCCGCCAGGCCCGTGAAACCCAGATCGGACCCGCCCCGGGCCGCGCCGGGCCCGAGGGAGCCCGCAACCTCGCCGCCCGCACCGTCTTGCCCGATCTTCGCCGCCGCCTTGGCTGCCGTCGCGGCGACCAGCTCCGGCGATCGAGCCTTCGCCGACGAGCTCGCCGCCGCCGCCTGGTCCGCCCGCCGCCTACCGCCCGTCGCCGCGCGTGCCGCGCCCTCTGCGCCTCCAGCCGCAAAGCGCCGCCGTGGCAGCATCTCGCCGCCGCCCGGCGTCCATCGCCCGGCGCCACTGGCGCTTCGCCGCGCCGCCCGCCGTCTGCGCCCTGCGCCCTGCCTGCCCCGCTGCCTCCAGCCTCGTGCCTCCCGCCGCCTCGCCGTGCCTCACCAGCGTCTCGCCGGAGAGCCAGCCGCCGCCGCCTTTGCCCCGATTCAGGCGGGATCGGGAGGACGAAGGCCGCCTCCTCCCCGCGTGGGCCTCGGCCCAGCCCCGCTCCTGCCAGGCCCGCATCCGGCCCACCTCCTCCAGGCCCAACCGGCGCCCTCCCTGCAAACTGGGCCAGGCCCATGGTGAGCAGCCCCGCTAAACCCCGCCCGTGCGCTATATAGTAATCTTGCGCTCAGACGTTTTTTTTCCAGAAAACTGCTAAGTCTTTAAAATCATACATTTTCATGCCATGTTTGACCTGCTGTATCTCTGCATCCGTAGCTCCGTTTCGTGCGTATAATATGTCAAATTTTTCATCTCGACGAGTACTTCATTTCATTCCATTGCATCATTTTCATTTGAGCTCATCTTGATGCCCGAAATGCTGTTGGAAGAGTGCATGTTGATGTTAATCTGCTGAAACTGTTATAACTTGCTGTTTTATCATTTTTGCCATGATTGATGTGTGCATCCTATGAGTATGAGCTCTACATGAATGTTGATCTATGCCATGCCATCTTTCCAGGGGTGTTAACCATGTATTTTTGTGACTTGTGTGCTGAGTGTATCAAGCTTGTTAAGTAGGGTAGTTGTTGTTCTTTGTTTTCTGACATTTCGATATATTTTGTTGCTATGTTAACATGCTTCTACTAATCATTCTATGCATAATCTGGAGATGCTCTATAAACATGTTTTGATCTACATGTCATGCTCTATCCATTCATGCCCTTGGTTGCAATTATAGCCTGCTGGAACATGTTCATTTCTTGCTCCAAAGTTGCTTGAAAATGTTGCTGTCAGCCTGTTAACATTAAGTTCACTTGTTCCCATGTGTTTTCCTAGTGATCCATGCACCCTATGAACTTGCTCTTCGCTTATCCGGTGTTGCCCTGAGAACGAGATATGTGCAGCTCCTATCGGGATTGTCGGCGCATCGGGCGGTCTTGCTGGTCTTGTTTTACCATTGTCGAAATGTCTTGATGTACCGGGATTCCGATACTGATCGGGTCTTCCTGGGTGAAGGTCTATTCCTTCGATGATCGCGAGAGCTTGTCATGGGCTAAGTTGGGACACCCCTGCAGAGTTTAAACTTTCGAGAGCCGTGCCTGCGGTTATGTGGCAGATGGGAATTTGTTAATGTCCGGTTGTAGATAACTTGACACTTGATCCGAATTAAAACGCATCAACCGTGTGTGTAGCTGTGATGGTCTCTTCTCGGCGGAGTCCGGGAAGTGAACACGGTTTCTGGGTTATGTTTGACGTAAGTAGGTGTTCAGGATCACCTCTTGATCATTGCTAGTTAACGACCGTTCCGCTTGTTTCTCTTCTCGCCTTCATTTGCGTATGTTAGCCACCATATCATGCTTAGTCGCTGCTGCAACCTCACCACTTTACCCCTTCCTTTCCATTAAGCTTTGCTAGTCTTGGTACCCATGGTAATGGGATTGCTGAGTCCTCGTGGCTCACCAGATACTTCCAAAACCAGTTTGCAGGTGCCTATGTTACCCGAAAGCGGTGACGCAACCAAGCTCAAGGAGGAGCTCGATGAAGATCTTGCCCTTTGTGTTGTTTCGTTCTAGTTGATCAGTAGTGGAGCCCAGTTGGGGTCGATCGGGGACCATTGTCGCATTTGGGGTTCTTCTTTTATTTTGGTTCCGTAGTCGGACCTTGATTGTATCTGGATGATGTAATGCTTTATTCGTGTATTTGTGTGAAGTGGCGATTGTAAGCCAACTATGTATCTCTTTCCCTTATGTATTACATGGGTTGTGTGAAGATTACCTCACTTGCGACATTGCTTTCAATGCGGTTATGCCTCTAAGTCGTGCTTCGACACGTGGGAGATATAGCCGCATCGAGGTTGTTACATTGTTGGACTAACACTTTTATCTAGTATATTTCAGATAAGTTCAACAATGGAGTGGCATGTACTAAAGGATGTGGGAACTCCTTCAAGATGCTAAGGACAGAGGATTCGCTCAAGCTTCAGGCTAAAGACTCTTCATTTTACATTTTAGTGGTCCAATATCACATTGAGTCTATAGGAAAAGCCAATACTATCAAGGAGGGATGAGGTGTTGCTTAATGAGGCTCTTGCTTCATGTGCTTAGTGATATGCTCCAAAACCCTCAACTACTTTCCCACTTCCACAAATGACCTAAACCCAAAGCCAAAATCGGTCACACCGAAACTTCCTATCTGGCGCCACCGATTCCATAAGTCATAGCCGCTGCCACAAACCCTAAGCAAATCGGTCTTACCGATAGGGATCTCGGTCTCACCGAGATGTGTAGGATTGAAAGTATGTCTAGAGGGGGGGTGATTAGACTACTTGACAATATAAAAATTCAGCCTTTTGATAAAGACAAGTTTTTGGCAGATTCACAATGATGATCAAGTCAAGTATCAGCCTACACATGCAATTCTAGAGTATAGGCAGCGGAAAGTAAATTGCACATGTAGTAAAGAGAGGTGGAGAAGAGCTAACGCAATTTGGAGACACGGAGATTTTTCTCATGGTTCCGATAGGTGGTGCTATCGTCAATCCACGTTGATGGAGACTTCAACCCACGGAGGGTAACGGCTGTGAGAGTCCACGGAGGGCTCCACCCACGAAGGGTCCACGAAGAAGCAACCTTGTCTATGCCATCATGGCCTACGCCCACGGAGGGCTAGCCTTACTCGGGGTAGATCTTCACAAAGTAGGCGATCTCCTTGCCCTTACAAACTTCTTGGTTCAACTCCACTTCTCGATGGAGGCTCCCAAGCGACACCTAACCAATCTAGGAGGCACCACCCTCCAAAAGGTAATAGATGGTGTTGATGATGATGAACTCCTTGCTCTTGTGCTTCAAATAATAATCTCCCCAACACTCAACTCTCCTCACTGATTTGGCTGTGGTGGAAGAAAGGATTGAGTGGAAAGCAACTTGGGAAGGCTAGAGATCAAGCTTCATATGGTGGGAGTGGAGCAACTTGATCTCAACACAAGGGTAGGTAGTTCTCTTCTCAGAAATGTAAGGTAGGAGTGGTAGTTCTTTCTGATGGCTCTCTCCACGAATGAAGAGGGGGTGGAGGGGTATTTATAGCCTCCACACAAAATCCAACCGTTACACACATTTGACCAATCTCGGTCAGACCGAAGTTGACAACTCGGTGAGACCGAAAGTTCAAATCATGTGAGCATTAGGATTTTCGGTGGGACCGAAAATACAATCTCGGTTAGTCCGATTCGTGTAAAGACAAGAGCTTGCCAATCTCGGTGGGACCGACTTCATCATCTCGGTGACACCGATTTGATGACAGAAGGTTATAGAAGCTTGGCAACTCAAGTTTCGGTGAGACCGAGGTCAGAATCGGAAAATCCGAGATTTCTAGGGTTTGGCTATATGGCTGAGGTGGTTCATCTCGGTGTGATTGAGTTTAGGAAATTGGTGGGACCGAGATTACTTATGAGTGTATTATGGAAGTGAGAGTTGCTGATAGTTTAGGAGATGTATCACTAAGCACTTTGAGCAACCAGATCATTATCATAACCTCATCCCCTTTTAATAGTATTGGCTTTCCTATGGACTCAATGTGATCTTGGATCACTAAACCAAAAATGGAGTCTTGAGCTTTTGCCAATGCTTGCCTTAGCATTTTGAGGGTCCACATCTTCAGTCCTTGCCATACCCATATCCTTGAACTTTCGAAATGATTCTCAAGTAACTATTAGTTCAATGATATATATGTTGTTATTAATTACCAAAACCACCCGGGATTAGTTGCACTTTCAATCTCCCCTTTTGGTAATTGATGACAACATATAGATCAAAGCTTCGACAAAGGATATAATCAATGAATAATATCGTCGCTTTGAGAAGTATGTGATAAGCAAGAGCTCCCCCTAAATTTGTGCATTATTTAAGATTCGCGTTTGAATGCAAATGCACAATCGATTAGGATCATGGGTCACTCTTCCATGTCACATACATCTTGGTGGAGCGCACAAAATGATAAGAATGAATAGCATGCACCCAATCACCAAGACATGAGTAAATGGTCATACAACATAGGAATAGCATATGATAAGCATTAAGCACACATTAAAGCATAGTACGACCAAGCACTCATTAAAGTGGGATCAAACGTAGTATCAAACACACAGAATGTCTCGAAAAACAAAAGTATCTCAAAAAGACCGCAAATGAACGAAAGAGCAAAAGCGCAAAGACAAAAGCACTCTCTCTCGAAGTCCTATGATCTATACAATTTCTCCCCTTTGGCAACAAGTTACCAAAAAGTTCAAAAGGCATAGAGCTAAGCGCCTTTGGGGACTCTGTTGGCGGCTCTATGCAGGTTGATGTTGGAGTTGATATGGCAGCATCTGCGAAGACTTGGTGATGTCTCAGGCTGGAGGAGTGGTCCTTTGGAGCTGGAGCTGGAGCAACTGATGGAGCTGTGGGAGGTCTTTGAAGCTGTAGTCCCGTGTCGATCCTTTGGAATTGCAGTGATCGGGTCTGTGGGAACCGGAGCGATCTGTTGATAAACATCTGGACTAGGTCATCCTGCATCTCACGCATAAGCTCTTCCTTCTCCTCTTTGCTTCCTCAATATCTGCCTCAAGCTTGTTGTGATTACTTGCACTTGATCGACTTCACATCCAGATCATGGATCTTGTCTTCAACAATCCTCTCAAGGCTCTCCTGAGACTGTACAATGCTGGCCAGGCGTTGCTCAATCCTTTGGTTAGCTTCAAGTAGCTGTTCTCCAACACTCTTTGGTTTAGCTGCTGCTGCTGCTGCTGCTTCCTTCTCAGCTTTAGCTTTCTTGGCAGCTTCAATCTTTGCTTGACCTTCAACTGACGTTGGATCCTCCTCATCCATCACAACAACATTATCTTCATGCTCAGGCTGCAGTGGTAAGTGCTCTCTATCCAACAAGAATGTGCCCATGCCAAACTTGGCATTGATAAGCATCTGAATGTGCGGGGCAAATCCACACGACCTTTTCTGGTCAGCTGCAGTCCTCTTGATGGTTTCAACTATCAAGTCCATCAACTTGAAAGGTGCCTTCTCATCAAGTATATGCAGCATGTTGATAGAGTATCCTCTGATCATGTGATGATCTCCAGACTTGGGCATCAAGGTATGCCTCAGAATAGTGTTTGTGGTAGGTAGACCTGCCTGGAGATAATACACTGAGCCAAGCTTCCAGATTGCCAAATCCTTAGCTGGAACCTCTTTATACATATTCTTCATGGATTCATGGTTCTTCTTGGGAATACCATACACATCAACATCATCCTCTCTTGGCACTGGAGCATTCAGCAGTTCTGCCCATTCTTCAACAGTTGAAGAATACCTTTGGCCTTCAGTCATCCATGTGATCTTTCCATCTGGATAGAAATGAGCTGTGGCATAGAATTGCATAATCATTTCATCATTCCAACTGGTCAACTTTTGACCTACAAAATCTGCAACACCACATGCAGTGAAGCTCTCATGCACATGTGGAAAGAAGTCTCTGTGCTCTTCACTGTCAATGTATTTCCAATCAACAAATCTGGTGTCTGCCACTATGGGCTTCTTGTCCATCAGCACAGTCTCATAGAAGTCCTGCTGCTCTCTGGTGTGAAATCTGGGATCAACAGCAGTTCTTCTCCTCACGGCATATGGATCAGCTTGTCTCCATAGCCTGAGACCTCTATCCTTCCTTTCCTTCATGTTCTCAGCTTGTGGATGAGCATCATTGTGAAGTGGCAGTTTTGGACGAAGTTTCAGCAAAACTGGTCCTTCATCATCGACACACTGGTGGCACATCATCTTTGTTCTTCTCGAGATCTTTGGGATGTTCTGTTGTCTTAATGGGCTTGGCAAAGAGGCTTTCTTTGGAGCAGATGGCTTGGACTTTGAAGTAGCTCCTGCCCTGATGGCATCACCCATGAGCTTAGGCTTCTGAGGAGGCTGGGGTGCTTCCTCATCCTCATCTTCCTCTGCTGCATCATCATGCACTAACCTCTTCCTCTTGGAAGTTTTCTTCACTTTGCTGGTAGTTTCCTCTTCCAAACTTAGCTTCTTTGCAACAGTGGACTGCTTGACTTTCCTGGTGCCTTTCTTTGTTTGCTGACCTTGAGGCTCTTTGGCTACAACCTTCCTCTTGGGCTTTGAGGTGACCTCTTCCTCAACAACAAAGTCTGAGTCTTCCTCATCTGAGTTTCTCTTCTTTCTGGCCCTGGTGGCTGCAGGAGGCAAACCACTTGGTGTACTCCTCTCACCATCATCGATGAGCTCTTTGGGATCGGGACTAGTGCCTGCCTCTGGAATGTCTGCTATAGGTGACTCGACCTGTTCGGCTGTCACCGGCATCGACATGGTGACAACTTTGTGAATAGATAAGGTGTAGGCAGAGTAGAAGAGTTATCACAAATTGCGAAGATTTAAAAAAATGAGTTCAAATTTCATTTTAGGTTTTCACAGAAGACATTTCGGTCGGACCGAGTTTAAAATTGGTGAATCCAAGTGTTTAAACAGATGCATTCACACCACTTTCGGTTGGACGAAGTGGGTTTGATCTGCCGAAAACACTAGGGTTTCACTAAATCCTCATTTCGGTCACACCGATTTGCACACTTCGGTTGGACCGAAGGTGCGGTCAATGGCGAGGCCAAATCGTTCATACCGAGAATGTAAAATCGGTCTTACCGAGATGTGTTCGGCGGAAACCTAACCCTAAAACTTTTACTCGAATTTCGTTCTAAAGAACCAATCTAGTGTTCAGGAAGATTTCAATCGTGGCAAGATTACAGGCAAACCAAACGTGCATTGAATCGGAGATGGGAGCACGAGTGGGATCGAAACTCACCCTAACTTGGTGGAGTTCCTCTACGGCGGCAACGGCGCGGAGAAGATATCCGTTGACGGCGACGGAGACCTGCGGCGAGGGCGCACAGGCGACGACGGAGACGATCCGGAGACCAGGGCGACGGCAGCAAGGGGTGTGGGGGCGAAGCGTTTGAAGTAGAAATCAACGCGCGCGGCCCTCGGAGTATATATACCCCTTTGCTGTCGGTGGGACCGAGTTGTAAAACTCGGTGGCACCGAGATGGATAACTGCAGGCAGTTATGCACTTCGGTCACGCCGAAAATCACAACTCGGTTTCACCGAGGTGAAAACCTAGATCAATCTAAATGTTTTCGGTTTGACCGAATTTGAGTGAGTTGGTCTGACCAAAATCACTTAGAAGGTTTTGGAAGTTTAGCCTTTGGCGGACCGGTGGCTCCGAGTGCTCCTCACTCGGTGGGTCCGAAAATGACTTGTTCAAAGTTTGTGATGTGAGCATGAATAGAATTTGAGACAAGAAAGCATAGATAGCTAGGGGAGGTACTTAGGCATTCTTGTCCATCCATTTGGTTAGAAAAATCAAAAAGACCAAAGCAACAAATGGATGTCCTCGAATGGATAAAAACATGCATCCAACATGCTCACACAATAAGATAGCAAATGAAATATGTGTCAAACATGCACAATCAAAACTCTAGCTACTATCACACAATTTGTCGATGACTAGGTCATCTTTATATGAGTATATTGACTTAGGAGTCAAATGAGAACATTTGATCATAGGTCATACTCATCGTTTAAGCACAAGTGGGGTTACCACTTTTACATAAAGCATTGATGTGTTCACATCATTTGAAGATGCTTTAGCTCAGTTCTTTAGAGCAAAGCTCCCCCTAGATGTGAGAACCCCTTTTAAAGGGTCAAACTAACCTTGGGTTGTCGTAGAAGACTTCATGTAGATGTTGAAGATGTGGATGCTCAATGTTGATGAAGATCATCAAGAGTTGGGAGCAATCCTTTGGATTCAGGGCACTTTCAATACCTACATGGGTTAGTCCCACAAGGAACAAACAAGGATATCCATGGACATAGATTGAAGTTCACAATAGATGATGTCCATGAAAGCAATGATTACCTTGTCCCTTGACTTACCAACAAGAGGGTTTTTGACTCCATGAACTAGTGCAAGATGTGGAAGTTGATTGCACAAGTTCTTGCCAAAATGAATGTGAGTGAAGTATGTTGGCAGAGTCACCCTCAAGAACTCTCTAGTTCTTCTTCCTCGGGATCCACATCATCTTGATGGGAATCCTTGGGGTTGTAGTTGAGCTTGACGAAGTAGAACTTGACGTTTCCTTGGGAACCCACTTGACCATGGCTTTAGGTGCTTCAATAAATGCATCAATCTCCTCTTGAAGCTTGTACTTGCCTTTTAGCTTGTGGTCTTGTGGTGGAAGGTCATCTTGTGCTTGTTCCTCATTGGAAGAAGTAGGATCGTACTTCTCCTTTTGAGAAACAAACTTTGGAGTGGGATATTGACCTTCTTCCCATTCAACACCCTCGGCGTTGAACTTTCGCTCAAAACCAATTCCTTGATTCTTCCGTGCCTTCCTTGCTTGCGAACAATTTCCTCAAAGTTCTTGCTTCCGCAAGGCTCTGTGAGACACCTTTCTCTATAATCCCTTTCAATAAACTATTTTCTTGCTCAAGTGTAACTTGGCTTGAAACATTGGTAGTGGAATCAAGAGAACTACTAGAAGCAACAATATTGGATTTAGCATGGTTATTGTTACTACTAGATGAAGAATTTTTCTTATGCTTGTCATGCTTAGTTTTAATAGGTGGCAAGAAATTAGACAAGAGAAGTCATTTGGCGAGATATGAAGAACTCTTCTTTCGAAGATCGTCATTGATTGCTTTTAGAAACTCATGTTCTTGCTCTAGATTGAGCTTCTCGAAGCGTAGCTTCTCATGAGATCTTAGGAGCTCTCTATGATCTTCTTGAGTTGTTTCATGAGCTAACTTAAGAGTGTTTAGTTCTTTAGTTAGACGCTCAATCTCCTTCATAGCATTGTCATTCGACTCTTCTCAACTATAAAGACTACTAGCATGTTCATCATTACTAGGCTCACTAGATTTATCATGTAAGAGCTCATCTTCACCAAGCAAGTCATCCTCATAACTATCAAAGTCAATGAATTCAGGGTGTGATACCTTGGGGCCTTTAGCCATGAAGCATCTTCCAATTCCCTCATTTGGTGAATCAAATATGTCATAGGAGTTGAAGTTGGAGGATACGAGAGCAAGACCGGCAACACCTTCATCTTGACTGTAGTCGGAGTTGGAGTGATAGCTTCTCTCGGATTGATTGTCGGAGTCGGAGACGGAGACCCATTCACCTACATGAGCTTGATGTTTTCTTCTTGTGTAGCTCCTTGATGACTTGTCTTTCCTCTCCGAATCCTTGCTTCTCCGAGAGGGTCTTCGTTCATAACGATCATCTCTACTCCTTCTCTCTTTCCGAGGTGACTCATCTCTTGAGCTTCTTCTTCTTGGAGATTCTTCTCTTCTCTTGTGGGGAGCCGAACACTCATTTGAGTAGTGTCCGGGTCTTCCACAATTGTAGCAGTTTCGATCACGACTAGAAGATCTCTTTTCATCATATGATCTAGACTTTGAGCTTCTCTCTTTGCTTCTACTCTTGTAGAATTTGTTGAAGTTCTTCACCATAAGGCTTATCTTTTCATTGGAAACTAACTTGTCAATTGAGGTTGTGGGAGCATCACATGTAGCTTTGTAAGCACGACTTGACTTGTTGTGAAGCTCTTCCTTATCCTTAAGTGTCATCTCATGAGCAACAATTCTTCCAATGACTTCGGTTGGCTTGAGATTCTTGTAGTTTGGCATCATTTGGATCAAAGTGCACACGGTGTCATACTTTCCATCCAAAGCTCTGAGAATCTTCTTGATGATGAATCGGTCGGTCATTTCTTCGCTTCCTAAGCCGGCAATCTCATTTGTGATGAGAGCAAGCCTAGAGTAC
This sequence comes from Aegilops speltoides, assembly GCA_021437245.1. Classification (NCBI taxonomy): domain Eukaryota; kingdom Viridiplantae; phylum Streptophyta; class Magnoliopsida; order Poales; family Poaceae; genus Aegilops; species Aegilops speltoides. The sequence goes on along the minus strand of CM038141.1, from coordinate 308,360,172 downwards.
ATTTCAGCGACTCCTTCACCTTCCTTCATCTTGAACTTGTCAAGTTGACCTTGAAGAACATCTAGCTTTGATTCCTTTACGGACTCGGTACCTTCGTGCATTTCAACCAAAGTATCCCAAATCTCTTTTGCATTCTCAAGGCGGCTGATTTTGTTGAACTCCTCGGGACACAAAGCATTGAAGAGAATGTCACAAGCTTGAGCATTGTTTTGCAAGCATCCATAATTCATCCGTTGTAGAAGCTTCGCGATCCGGAACTTTTCCTTCCTCGAAGAATTCACCTTGCAAACCAACACAAATAATGCCCCATGCGGCTGGGTTATGGCCAAGAATATGCATTTTCATTTTATGCTTCCAACTAGCAAAGTTTGAACCATCAAAGTAAGGACCTCTATGAAAATTACCCTCACTAGACGCCATACTCTCCTAGGTTGTGAAACCAAGCTTATGGAGTCAATGCAATGGAAACCAATACAATGGAGACCAAAGCTCGATACCACTTGTAGGATCGAAAGTATGTCTAGAGGGGGTGATTAGACTACTTGACAATATAAAAATTCAGCCTTTTGATAAAGACAAGTTTTTGGCAGATTCACAATGATGATCAAGTCAAGTATCACCCTACACATGCAATTCTAGAGTATAGGCAGCGGAAAGTAAATTGCACATGTAGTAAAGAGAGGTGGAGAAGAGCAAGCGCAATTTGGAACACGGAGATTTTTCTCGTGGTTCCGATAGGTGGTGCTATCGTCAATCCACGTTGATGGAGACTTCAACCCACGGAGGGTAGCAGCTGCGAGAGTCCACGGAGGGCTCCACCCACGAAGGGTCTCTGAAGAAGCAACCTTGTCTATGCCATCATGGCCTATGCCCACGGAGGCTAGCCTTACTCGGGGTAGATCTTCACGAAGTAGGCGATCTCCTTGCCCTTACAAACTTCTTGGTTCAACTCCACATCTCGACGGAGGCTCCCAAGCGACACCTAACCAATCTAGGAGGCACCACCCTCCAAAAGGTAATAGATGGTGTTGATGATGATGAACTCCTTGCTCTTGTGCTTCAAATGATAATCTCCCCAACACTCAACTCTCCTCACTGATTTGGCTGTGGTGGAAGAAAGGATTGAGTGGAAAGCAACTTGGGAAGGCTAGAGATCAAGCTTCATATGGTGGGAGTGGAGCAACTTGATCTCAACACAAGGGTAGGTAGTTCTCTTCTCAGAAATGTAAGGTAGGAGTGGTAGTTCTTTCTAATGGCTCTCTCCATGAATGAAGAGGGGGTGGAGGGGTATTTATAGCCTCCACACAAAATCCAACCGTTACACACATTTGACCAATCTCGGTCAGACCGAAGTTGACAACTCGGTGAGACCGAAAGTTCAAATCATGTGAGCGTTAGGATTTTTGGTGGGACCGAAAATACAATCTCGGTTAGTCTGATTCGTGTAGAGACAAGAGCTTGCCAATCTCGGTGGGACCGACTTCATCATCTCGGTGACACCGATTTGATGATGAAGGTTCTGAAGCTTCAAGAACTCAAGTTTCGGTGAGACCGAGTTCGAATCGGAAAATCCGAGATTTCTAGGGTTTGGCTATATGGTGAGGTGGTTCATCTCGGTGTGACTGAGTTTAGGAAATCGGTGGGACCGAGATTACTTATGAGTGTATTATGGAAGTGAGAGTTGCGATAGTTTAGGAGATGTATCACTAAGCACTTTGAGCAACCAGATCATTATCATAACCTCATCCCTTTTAATAGTATTGGCTTTCCTATGGACTCAATGTGATCTTGGATCACTAAACCAAAAATGGAGTCTTGAGCTTTTGCCAATGCTTGCCTTAGCATTTTGAGGGGTCCACATCTTCAGTCCTTGCCATACCCATATCACTGAACTTTCTGAAATGATTCTCATGTAACTATTAGTTCAATGATATATATGTTGTTATTAATTACCAAAACCACCCGGGGATTAGTTGCACTTTCAAGATGGGATTGTAATCTCTCTGCGTATGTCCATTATCAAATCGGTCTCACCGAGTTTGAGAAATCGGTACTACCGAGATTACAATGCAAACTCTTTGGAAACTTATTACCAAAATCGGTCCCACCGAGTTTGAGTAATCGGTCCCACCGAGTTTACCTGACGAACTCTCTGGAAAGCTTATTACCAAATCGGTCTCACCGAGTTTGTGTAATCGGTCTTACCGAGATTACGTTATGCCCTAACCCTAACTGAACCGGTCTCACCGAGTTGCATTTCGGTCCCACCGGAAACCCTAATGGTCACATTATTTGCTAAATCGGTCTGACCGAGTTTAACGATTCGGTCCCAATGAGTTTGGCAGATTGTGTGTAACAGTTAGATTTTGTGTGGAGGCTATATATATATCCCTCCACCTCCTCTTCATTCGTGGAGAGAGCCATTAGACTGAACCTACACTTCCAGCATACATTTTCTGAGAGAGAACTACCTACTCATGTGTTGAGGCCAAGATATTCCATTCCTACCATATGAATCTTGATCTCTAGCCTTCCCCAAGTTGCTTTCCACTCAAACCTTATTTCCACCAGATCCAAATCCATTGAGAGAGAGTTGAGTGTTGGGGAGACTATCATTTGAAGCACAAGAGCAAGGAGTTCATCACCAACACACCATTTGTTACTTCTTGGAGAGTGGTGTCTCCTAGATTGGCTAGGTGTCACTTGGGAGCCTTCGACAAGATTGTGGAGTTGAACCAAGGAGTTTGTAAGGGCAAGGAGATTGCCTACTTCGTGAAGATCTATCGCTAGTGAGGCAAGTCCTTCGTGGGCGACGGCCATGGTGGGATAGGCAAGGTTGCTTCTTTGTGGACCCTTCGTGGTTGGAGCCCTCCGTGGACTCGCGCAACCGTTACCCTTCGTGGGTTGAAGTCTCCATCAACGTGGATGTACGATAGCACCACCTATCGGAACCACGCCAAAAACACCCGTGTCTCCAATTGCGTTTGAATCCCCTAAACCCTTCCCTTTACTTTCTTGCAAATTGCATGCTTTACTTTCTGCTGCTCATAAACTCTTTGCATGCTTGCTTGATATGTATTGTGAATGTTGAAATTGTGCCTAAACTCCACTTAAACCTTGAAGAATCGTAAAAACTACAACTTTGGTACTTAGTGTCTAATCACCCCCCCTCTAGACACCTCTTCTCAAGGTCCTACAAGTGGTATCAGAGCATTGGTCTCCATTGCTTCGGTTTAATCACCATTGTAGGAAGATGGATGAGTCTACTATTGGGAGTATTAGACATAGAGTGCCTATTCTTGATGGAGAGTATTTTCATGAATGGAAAAATGAGGTGCTTGTTATTTTCAATCAATATCATTTTAACAAGTACATTGCTAGTCCTTGTGCACCTTATGTTGATCCTATGCATCCTACCCATGATGAGTCAATTGAGATGATTAGGAATCTTAGAACAGCTGATCTTATCATTAGAGGATTGCCTAGAAACTTGCTTGGATGTTTGCCTACTTTTAAGTGTGCCTACACCATATGGAAATTTCTTGAGGAACGATTTCCCGATTATTCCTTGAAAAATCTTGATGAAATTCTCCATAAGTCTATTGCCTTGAGTAAGATGAATACTAGTGATCCTATGTTTGGTGATCGTCTATTTGAGCTTACAAACCTTATGCGTGCCAAAGGAAATGTTGGTATTATTAGTGATATTATTTCCGAAGCTATAAAAATTCATAAGCAAGATTATCAAACTCATTCTAATGAATCACCCTCTCTAGGACTTGATCCACCACATGACGATGTTGAACATGGATACTATGATGAGGATGATGAGAGTGACTTCGATCTTGATGATGCAATGAGACATTTTGGTCTTATGGCAAATCTTCGGGGATATATGTCAGGAGGAAAGGAATGGGTTCTTGATAGTGGATGTACCGATCACATGACAGAGATAAAGACATGTTTCGCGAGCTTGCTGACAACGATAGTCCTCGAATGTATGTTACTTTCGGTGACAACTCAAAGGGTAAGGTGGTTGGCCTTAGTAAGGTGGCCATATCACATGATAGCTCCATACAAAATGTCACGCTCGTTGAATGTCTTGGTTAAAACTTACTTTCAGAATCTAGACTTGCTGATTTCGGTTTCAATGTTCTATTTACTGAAGTAGATTGCCAAGTATTTCGTCGAGATAATCATAAAATGGTCTTTACCGGTGTGCGTAGAGGTGATCTATACATTGTTAATTTCACTAAAAAAGGCTCAACCTAAAACTTGCTTCATTGCTAAATCCTCCAAAGGTTGGTTATGGCATAGACGACTTGGTCATGTTGGTATGCGATACCTTGACAAGCTTATTAAAGGAAATCATATCCTTGGAGTTAACGATGTCATATTTGATAAGGATAGACTTTGCAGTGCTTGTCAGGCAGGTAAACAGGTTGGAGGAAGGCATCCCGTGAAGAACATCATGACTACAAGGAGGCCACTCGAGCTACTTCACATGGATCTTTTTGGTCCTAACTCTTACAAGAGTCTCGGTGGAAATTCTTTTGGTCTAGTTATAGTTGATGATTTTTCAAGATTTACGTGGGTGTTCTTTCTCGATGATAAATCGCAGGTCCAAAAGATCTTCAAAAACTTCGCTAGGAAGGCCCAAAATCAATTTGAAGTGAAGATCAAGAAGGTTCGCAGCGACAATGGAACGGAGTTCAAGAACGCAAATGTGGACACCTTTCTTGACGAAGAAGGGATTTCACACGAGTTCTCAGCTACGTACACACCTCAACAAAACGGAGTTGTTGAGAGGAAGAACCGGACGCTCATCGAAATGGCGAGAACGATGCTTGATGAGTACAAGACGCCGAAGCACTTTTGGGCGGAAGCGGTTGAGACAGCTTGTCATGCAACAAATCACTTGTATCTTCACAAGCTACTCGGCAAGACGGCATACGAGCTCCTCACCGGTAACAAACCCCAAGTTGGATACTTTCGAGTATTCGGCTCAAAATGCTACATTCTTGATAAGCATCGTCGCTCTAAATTTGCTCCTAAGTCTCATGAAGGTTTCCTACTAGGTTATGGCTCAAACTCTCACACTTACCGTGTCTACAACAATTTCACCCGAAAGGTTGAAGAGACGGTAGATGTGAAGTTTGATGAATCTAACGGCTCGCAAGTAGAGCAATTGCCAATTGATGTAGGAGACAAAGATCCGTTGGAAGCAATCCAAGACTTATCTATTGGCAAGGTTTGTCCAACGGAGGTGAAGGAGAGTACCTCGTCCGTCCAAGTGGAAGCTTCAACTTCACAACAAGGTGAACCAAGAGTTGATACGGAAGCATCCACAAGAGGGACACACCAAGATGAAGGAAACGAGGAAGTGCATCAAGATGAACGTCAACAACCTCCTTCTCCACCACGACAAGAGAACGATGATGCCAACAATGAGGAAGGCCAAGAAGAAGAAGAACAAGATGAAGAAGATGTTGAACAAAGACCCAAACAAAATCTTTCACGAGTTCGAGCAAGAGTTGCTAAAGATCAACTCGTCGAGCAAATCTACAATGACATTCAAACCGGGAGAATCACTCACTCTAAAACTCGTTTAGCTAACTTTTGTGAAAACTATTCTTTCATCTCTAGCATTGAACCTATGAAGGTCGAAGAAGCATTGGAAGATCTGGATTGGATAAATGCTATGCATGAAGAGCTACATAACTTTGAGAGGAATCAAGTTTGGACTTTGGTTGAGAAGCCCGACAACAACCACAACGTCATCGGTACCAAATGGGTGTTTCGCAACAAGCAAGCTGAAGATGGACAAGTAGTTCGCAACAAGGCACGTCTCGTCGCCCAAGGCTACACACATGTCGAAGGTATGGACTATGGTGAGACTTACGCCCCTGTTGCTAGACTTGAGTCCATTCGCATCTTACTTGCCTATGCTAATCATCATGATATCACCTTGTACCAAATGGACATTAAAAGTGCCTTTCTAAATGGTGAAATAGAGGAGGAAGTTTGTGTTAAGCAACCTCCCGGCTTTGTCAATCCTAAGAAACCCAATCATGTTTACAAACTTCACAAAGCTCTTTATGGTCTTAAACAAGCTCCTAGAGCGTGGTATAAATGCTTGACCAAGTTCCTTATTGAAAAAGGCTTTGAAATTGGGAAAATTGATTCTACTCTTTTTACTAAAAGGGTTAATGGAGAATTATTTGTGTGCCAAATTTATGTTGATGATATCATATTTGGTTCAACTAACCCTCATTTTAGTGAAAAGCTTGGGAAGCTAATGTCACAGAAGTTTGAGATGTCCATGATGAGTGAACTCAAATTCTTCCTTGGGTTGCAAATCAAGCAAACTAAGGAAGGTACCTTTGTTTCTCAAACAAAGTACACCAAGGACTTGTTCAAGAAGTTCAATATGCAAGAATGCAAAGGTATGTCCACACCCATGCCTACTAGTGGACATAATGACTTAACCGAAGATGGTGAACCGGTTGATCAAAAGGTTTATCACTCTATGATCGGTTCATTGTTATATCTATGTGCTTCACGTCCCGATATCATGTTAAGTGTGTGCATGTGTGCACGATATCAAGCTACTCCTAGGAATGTCATCTTAAGGTTGTGAAAAGGATAGTGAGATGCTTAATCCATACACCAAACTTTGGCATTTGGTATCCTAAGAGGGCCTCTTTCGATCTTGTTGGCTATTCCGACTCAGACTATGCCGGAGACAAGGTTGACAGAAAGTCCACTTCAGGTACTTGTCAATTTCTTGGTAGATCTCTTGTGTCTTGGTCCTCCAAGAAACAAAACTCGGTATCCTTGTCCAGTGCCGAAGCTGAATATATTGCCGCTGGTTCATGTTGTGCTCAATTACTTTGGATGACCCAAACTCTTAAAGATTATGGGATATATGTGAGAGATGTTCCATTGCTTTGTGACAATGAAAGTGCTATTAAAATTGGTCATAATCCTGTGCAACATTCTCGAACTAAGCATATTGAAGTTCGTCATCATTTCATTCGAGATCATGTTGCTAAGGGTGACATTGATCTTAAGCATGTTCGCACCGAAAAGCAATTAGCGGATATATTGACCAAACCTCTTGATGAGAAAGTATTTTGCAGGTTAAGAGGAGAATTAAACATCATTGATGCTTCAAACTTGGAGTAGAAACTTCATTGGATACATGCAAGACATAAGCTTATGACTAATCCTTGATGTTTTTCTCTTATCCTGAATATCTTATGTCTTGGATATATTTGTATCTTGCATGTTATCTAACTCTTATAGGTACTTGGTGGAATCAGATTTCATGAGATTGTAATCCACTAATATCTTGAGCAATCTCTACATCACCAAGTCTCTACACTATGGTGGTTGAAGACAAGGAAGCACGCAACCATTCAAACATATCCTTTGACAAACTCTATGTTGAGCTTCATGATTGTCATTCTTTGATACCCAAGTGCTCTTGCTTGCAAGAACTAACCCATGTAGGTAGATGGACTAAAATTCCAAGTGGTGCTCCAAACTCTTGATGAGCTACATCAACCTTGAGCAACCCACACAAGTTCAACTACATGGACTACACCACCAATCAAGGTATGTTATTCCATCTTAGAGAAGCTTTACTCCAAGTCATGAGCTAAAGCAACTCGACAAGATGAGAATACATCAAAATGCTTAAACGAAAAATGGCAACCCCATTTTGAGCTTAAACGATGAGTATGACCTATGATCAAGTGATCTGACTTGACTCCTAAGTCAATATACTCTAACATAGGTGACCTTGTCGCCGACCATCTCTAGATGAAATTCTTTTGTGTTCTTTTCTGTGTTTTTGCATTTGTCTCATGCTTAATTGTTTCCCCTTTCACTTCATCTAGGTTTCTTTCTTTCTGTTTGTTCTGCATTTTTTTTGCGAGCTCTGAGTACGATTCATATTCATCGTACATGGGTACGACCAGACTGCTAATGCTATGGCCCACAAACTGAATCATCAACGATCTATCTCTAATCGTAAGTGTTGGACGGGGATTTCATCGTACCTATAGCAAGGTCATTTTTTTGCATTCCAATTCATTGCACACCTTTCGGTAAATTCCTTGCAAATCTTTGAGAGATCTTACTAGTCTAGTGAGCTGAGGTGACAACCGAACCCTTTTGGTCCAACCGAAGCAACTCACTCGGTGCCACCGATTTCAGAACAAGAAAAACTCTTTGCCACATATTCTGTGTTTCTTCTGATCCAGCTCCACTAAATGAATCTTGTCCTCTACAAGCATCACATTTTTACCATTGCTTTGTTCTGTGTCTCAAGGATCAAACCCATTCGACAGATTCCAGAAGGTCCTTCTTGGAAATTGATGTCAAAGGGGGAGAGAGAGAACATCAAAGCTTATCATTTAGAGAGAGCATCAAAGCTTATCACCTTCCTTCTTAAGAGAGAGAGAGACCTTCTAGGGGGAGAGACCCTCAAAAGAAGAGAGAGATCTCTAGGGGGAGATGTCCAAGATGCTTGGTGTTCAAGAGGAGAGATGTCCACATGTCTTCTTGAGGGGAGAGACATGTTCATATGTTCTGTTATACTTACTTACATTAGCTCTAAACATTAGCTCTGATCATCATTCTTATCTTTCAGCTCTGTTTTCTTTCAAGCTCTGATTTTCTGTTCCCTATCTTCTCCCAATATCCCATGTTAGATTCAGGGGGAGCAAGACATCTAAGGGAAAGAAATCATTTAAAATTCATTGGATATCTTTACTCTTGGGGACATGTCTAATCCAATGTGGTACTTAGTACTCACTCTCTACATGTCATCCCAGTCTTGGTATTCTAGTGGTTTCTTCTGTTTGCTCTGGCTAGTAGATGCATCTGTGTTATCTAACCTTGTTTACACAGGTTCATTTCATCCTAAGCCAACTCAAGACCACAAGGTAAGTATATGCATCACAATCATGTGTATGAGGAATTCTTGCTGATGTACATATTGTTTGCAAGAAGAACTCATGAGCATGAAGGTATTTTCTTCAACATTCTTTGCTCTGATGCATATGACCAAGATACATGTAACACATTGCCTGCTTTACCATGTTTATGCTCTCACATGCTTCTACATTCCATATTCACATGATTGCATACATGTGGGGGGAGCCTATGCTTGTTACATGTCTTTCCAAAGCTTTTCTTGCTGTTCTTTATATCTTTGTCTAAAGCTTTGATGTATGTTGCCATCAATTACCAAAAAGGGGGAGATTGAAAGCACAAGTGCTCCCTAGGTGGTTTTGGTAATTAATGACAACATATCTCTTGTTGGACTAACACTTTTATCTAGTATATTTCAGATAAGTTCAACAATGGAGTGGCATGGACTAAAGGATGTGGGAACTCCTTCAAGATGCTAAGGACAAAGGATTGGCTCAAGCTTCAGGCTCAAGACTCTTCATTTTACATTTTAGTGGTCCAAGATCACATTGAGTCTATAGGAAAAGCCAATACAATCAAGGAGGGATGAGGTGTTGCTTAATGAGCCTCTTGCTTCATGTGCTTAGTGATATGCTCCAAAACCCTCAACTACTTTCCCACTTCCACAAATGACCTAAACCCAAAGCCAAAATCGGTCACACCGAAACTTCCTATCCGGCGCCACCGATTCCATAAGTCATAGCCACTACCACAAACCCTAAGCAAATCGGTCTTACCGATAGGGATCTCGGTCTCACCGAGATGGGATTGTAATCTCTCTATGTATGTCCATTATCAAATCGGTCTCACCGAGTGTGAGAAATCGGTACTACCGAGAATACAATGCAAACTCTTTGGAAACTTATTACCAAAATCGGTCCCACCGAGTTTACCTGACCAACTCTTTGGAAAGCTTATTACCAAATCGGTCTCACCGAGTTTGTGTAATCGGTCTTACCGAGATTACATTATGCCCTAACCCTAACTGAATCGGTCTCACCGAGTTGCATTTCGGTCCAACCGAAAACCCTAACGGTCACATTATTTGCTAAATCGGTCTGATCGAGTTTAACGATTCGGTCCCACCGAGTTTGGCAGATTGTGTGTAATGGTTAGATTTTGTGTGGAGGCTATATATATCCCTCCACCTCCTCTTCATTCGTGGAGAGAGCCATCAGACTGAACCTACACTTCCAGCATACATTTTCTGAGAGACAACTACCTACTCATGTGTTGAGGCCAAGATATTCCATTCCTACCATATGAATCTTGATCTCTAACCTTCCCCAAGTTGCTTTCCACTCAAACCTTCTTTCCACCAGATCCAAATCCATTGAGAGAGAGTTGAGTGTTGGGGATACTATCATTTGGAGCACAAGAGCAAGGAGTTCATCACCAACACACCATTTGTTACTTCTTGGAGAGTGGTGTCTCCTAGATTGGCTAGGTGTCACTTGGGAGCCTCCGACAAGATTGTGGAGTTGAACCAAGGAGTTTGTAAGGGCAAGGAGATCGCCTACTTCGTGAAGATCTACCGCTAGTGAGGCAAGTCCTTCGTGGGCGACGGCCATGGTGGGATAGACAAGGTTGCTTCTTCGTGGACCCTTCATGGGTGGAGCCCTCCGTGGACTCGCGCAGCCATTACCCTTCGTGGGTTGAAGTCTCCATCAACGTGGATGTATGATAGCACCACCTATCGGAACCACGCCAAAAACATCCGTGTCTCCAATTTCGTTTGAATCCTCCAAACCCTTCCCTTTACTTTCCTGCAAATTGCATGCTTTACTTTCCACTGCTCATAAACTCTTTGCATGCTTGCTTGATATGTATTGTGAATGTTGAAATTGTGCCTAAACTCCACTTAAACCTTGAAGAATCTTAAAAACTACGACTTTGGTACTTAGTGTTTAATCACCCCCCTCTAGACACCTCTTCTCAAGGTCCTACATCATCCTACTTTAAACCATGTTTCTTTATCCTTAGATGTCAACGAATGTGAGGAAATAGACAATACAGTAGGCATGCTACATGGACATTTGTTCCGAAAGTGATTTTATTATGTAGTTGGCACTACAATACATGCTAATGTATTACAGTAGTTCACCAAAATAAGTTATGTATAAACATTTAACCTACTTTGTTTGTTTTTATCTCATTAGTAACTTATCTGGTACACTAATCTACAAGTTCAAACTGTCAGGAAGCTATGTAACAAATGATTGAACAGCCACAACCACCTGAAGGTGACGAGGCTACTACAGGCACAATGTCACCTCTTGCTGCAGTGCATCAGTATCGCTCCACTAACAGTGCAAAAAGCACCTTCCTGCGTAATTCTGGGTTGGTTGTCAAGGAAACCTCGTCCAAATCGCCTACTGAAAAAAATCTTCCTGCTAGACAGAGTGATATATCTGTGCTCCATACACAAGTCCAATCCCTAATGGACGTTGTTTCGGAAACAAGAATAGTGGTTGAGAAATGTCGTCAAGATATGAATGGTTTTGAAACCAGACTATCAGACATTCTCTTCGTTGTTCAAGAGCAATAGTGGAAAAAAGGTGGAGATCGTGCTGCTCCATCAGATTCTACAGCCTGAAACGTTAGCACTCAGGTCAAATGGTATGTGCTTCTATACATCTGATGGTGCTTTTATCAGGAAGGACTGTAAACTTTATGCCAATAGGCCTTTTGTTGTATGGTTGGAATTTATTTTGATGTGATACAACATTTATGATGCTGCCACAAGCTGCAGTAATTACGGCGCTATTTTTGTATACTGTAGGTTTATCTTAGTAAAGTATTCGGCCGAAAGCCTCGTAGGATCCCAACATGCCAACATTCATCAGCCCCATTCCAATTGGGCTAAAAACGATTACGGGCCGAAATTGGCATGTAGCCCACTAAAAATATCTGGGCCTAAATTAGCATAAGCTTTCATATTTTTCTGATAGGCATGTGCCCATAGTGGGCCTTTAACAAGCATAAACATAATTTGGGCCCTCGGTAAAAATAGGCCGTTTACAGGTGTAAATATCTCGAGCCCATAAAAAACATGGGCCTTTAATAGACCGAAAGTGAGATTGGGCCCTGATTGTGCCAAATAACCCACTGGACTTAGCAGGCCGAAATGGTGGCCCATTTACGATGCGGATCTTTGACAGGCCGAAATTCGGACGGGCCGTAAATGCGCCGACCTAATACACGGGCCTTTAATAGGCTGGAACTTCGGTCGGGATAGATTATCGTCATTTTATATGGGCCGTTAATGGGCCCTATATGATGTTGGGCCACATATGGCCCATGGTTTACTTCCGGCGTTAACGGGCCGAAAATGACAACAGGCCGAAAGTGGCCCAAATCTATAGTGGGCCTCTAACAGGCTGAATGTCAGACATGGCCGAATATGACCCAAATCCTTCATAGTCGTTTATGGGTGGAAAGTTTTGATGGCCTGTAAATGGGCCCATATGAAGTCGGACCTTTAACAGGCCGGAAATACACCAGGTCGTAATTCGGCCCAATTACTTAGCAGGCTGTTAACGGGCCAGAAGTGACCATGGGCCGCGTTGATGACAAATTTAGGACAGGCTGTTGACGGGCCGATTTGACAGAGAATGTTGGGCCTTTAGCGGGGCCAACCCATTATGGTCTGCAGAATCTTGTGGGCCTTTAGCTGGGCCGGCCCATTGTGGTCCGCAAAATCTTGTGGGCCTTTAGCTGGGCCGGCCCATTATGGTCTGCAAAATCGTGTGGGCCTTTAGCTGGGCCGGCCTATTATGGTCCGCTAAATTTTGTGGGCCTTTAGCTGGGCCGGCCCATTATGGTCCGCTAAATCTTGTGGGCCTTCGGTTGAGCCGACCCATTTTAACTTTGTGGGTCACTTTTGGGCCAGTCCACGTGTCAACATATCATAGGGCCATCTCGACCATTGGATGAGTGACACCTGTGCCAACGTGGAGCTGATGCGTGGATCCGTCAGCCAATGAGAATTTTACACGTGGAAAATCGGCATTGGTCGTGGCTGTTGACGGGTTATCGGATCCAAAATCCAACCCAATAGCTTAACGGCGTTCCGTTACGGTGGATGCCACGTGTCGGTCACCCTTGACGAAAGCACTTCTGTGACGCGCGATTTATCGTCATGGAAGTGGACACTTCCGTGATGATAATTTTGGTAATGTCATGGAACACTTCTACGACAGCACAGGTATGACTATCTTGATTCTATCATAAAATCATCATGGATGTACATGCATGACAGAAAACACGACCTACTGTGACAAACACGTATCATCACGGAAGTGTATTTTTTTGTAGTGTATGGGTTTCCAGCAAGAACGTTTCTTACCTATGCAAAAGCCACAATGGTGATATGCCAATTGCTATTTACCCTTCATAAGGACCCTTTTCATCGAATCCGATCTGACTAAAGTGGGAGAGACTGGCACCCGCTAGCCACCTTTATGCAACAAGTGCATGTCAGTCGGTGGAACCTGTCTCACGCAAGCGTATGTGTAAGGTCGGTCCGGGCCGCTTCATCCCACAATACCGCCGAAACAAGATAGGACTAGTAACGGTAAGCAAATTGAACAAACCAACGGCCACAACTACTTGTGTTCTACTCGTGCATAGAATCTACACAATAGACCTAGCTTATGATGCCACTGTTGGGGAACGTAGCAATAATTGAAAATTTTCTACGCATCACCAAGATCAATTTACGGAGATTCTAGAAACAAAGGGAAATATGCCCTAGAGGCAATAATAAAGTATAATTTATTTCCTCATATCATGATAAATGTTTATTATTCATGCTAGAATTGTATTACCCGGAAACATAATACATGTGTGAATAGATAGACAAACATAGTGTCACTAGTATGCCTCTACTTGACTAGCTCGTGAATCAAATATGGTTAAGTTTCCTAACCATAGACATGAGTTGTCATTTGGTTAACGGGATCACATCATTAGGAGATGATGTTATTGACTTGACCCATTCCGTTAGCTTAGCACTTGATCGTTTAGTATATTGCTATTGCTTTCTTCATGACTTATACATGTTCCTATGACTATGAGATTATGTAACTCCTGCTTACCGGAGGAACGCTTTGTGTGCTACCAAACGTCACAACGTAACTGGGTGATTATAAAGGTGCTCTACAGGTGTCTCTGAAGGTACTTGTTAAGTTGACGTATTTCAAGATTAGGATTTGCCACTCCGATTGTCGGAGAGATATCTCTAGGCCCTCTCGGTAATGCACATCACTATAAGCCTTGCAAGCAATGTAGCTAATGAGTTAGTTACGTGATGATGCATTACATAACGAGTAAAGAGACTTGTCGGTAACGAGATTGAACTAGGTATTGAGATACCGACGATCGAATCTTGGGCAAGTAACATACCGATGACAAAGGGAACAACGTATGTTGTTATGCGGTTTGACCGATAAAAGATCTTCGTAGAATATGTAGGACAAATATGAGCATCCAGGTTCCGCTATTGGTTATAGACCAGAGATGTGTCTCGGTCATGTCTACACAGTTCTCGAACCCGTAGGGTCCGCACGCTTAAAGTTAGATGACGGTTATATTATGAGTTTATGTGTTTTGATGTATCGAAGGTAGTTCGGTGTCTCAGATGTGATAACAGACATGACGAGGAGTATCGAAATGGTCGAGACATGAAGATTGATATATTGGACGACTATATTAGGACACCGGAATGGTTCCAGGGGTTATCGGATATATACCGGAGTATTGGGGGGTTACCGGAACCCCCTCGGAGGTTTATGGGCCTCATGGGCCCAAGTTGTGGATTAGGAGAGGAGGCCAAGGGGAAGCCGTGCGCCCTTCCCCCCATGTCTGAATTGGACAAGGAGGGGGGCGGCGCCCCCCTTTCCTTTCCCCCTCTCTCTCCTTCCCTCTCCTCTCCTACTCCAACAAGGAAGGGGGGAGTCCTACTCCCGGTGGGAGTAGGACTCCTCATGGGGTGTGCCAAGGGTGGCCGGCCCCTCCTCCTCCCTTGCTCCTTTATATACGGGGGCAGGGGGCACCCCGTAGACACAACAATTGATCCCTTGGATCTCTTAGCCGTGTGCGGTGCCCCCCCTCCACCATAGTCCACCTCGATAATATCGTAGCAGTGCTTAGGCGAAGCCCTGCGTCGGTAGAACATCATCATCCTCACCACGCCGTCATGCTGACAGAACTCTCCCTCAAAGCTCGGCTGGATCAAAGTTTGAGAGACGTTGTCAAGCTAAACTTGTGCTGAACTCGGAGGTGCCGTGCATTCGGTACTTGATCGGTCGGATCGTGAAGACGTACGACTACATCAACCACATTGTGCAAACGCTTCCACTTTCAGTCTACGAGGGTACGTGGACAACACTCTCCCCTCTCATTGCTATGCATCACTATGATCTTGCGTGTGCGTCAGATTTTTTTTTGAAATTACTACGTTTCCCAACAGTGGTATCCAAGCCTGGTTTTATGTGTAGATGTTATATGCACGAGTAGAACACAAGTGAGTTATGGGCGATACAAGTCATACTGCTTACCAGCATGTCATACTTTGGTTCGGCGGTATTGTTGGATGAAGCGGCCCGGACCGACATTACGCGTACGCTTACGCGAGAATGGTTCTACCGGCGTGCTTTGCACACAGGTGGCTGGCGGGTGTCAGTTTCTCTAACTTTAGTTGAAACGAGTGTGGCTACGCCCGGTCCTTGAGAAGGTTAAAACAACATTAACTTGACGAACTATCATTGTGGTTTTGATGCGTAGGTAAGAACGGTTCTTGCTAAGCCCGTAGCAGCCACGTAAAACTTGCAACAACAAAGTAGAGGACGTCTAACTTGTTTTTGCAGGGCATGTTGTGATGTGATAGGTTCAAGACATGATGCTATATTTTATTGTATGAGATGATCATGTTTTGTAACTGAGTTATCGGCAACTGGCAGGAACCATATGGTTGTCGCTTTATTGTATGCAATGCAATCACCCTATAATTGCTTTACTTTATCACTAAGCGGTAACGACAGTCGTAGAAGCAATAGTTGGCGAGACGACAACGATGCTACGATGGAGATCAAGGTGTCGCACCGGTGATAATGGTGATCATGACGGTGCTTCGGAGATGGAGATCACAAGCACAAGATGATGATGGCCATATCATATCACTTATATTGATTGCATGTGCTGTTTATCTTTTATGCATCTTATCTTGCTCTGATTAACGATAGCATTATAAGATGATCACTCACTAAATTTCAAGATAAAAGTGTTCTCCCTGAGTATGCACCGTTGCCAAAGTTCGTCGTGCCCAGACACCACGTGATGATCGGGTGTGATAAGCTCTACGTCCATCTACAACGGGTGCAAGCACTACTAGGGAAAACCTTATACACAGAACTTTAGCAGTAGCGTGTGTTAAAGAAGTACACTGGTGCTAAATAGCAGTAGCGAGCTTGCCGAAACCGCGCTGCAGATAGTTTAAATAGCGAGCGCGTCTCGCAGAAAACACGTTACTACTAAAATTCTCACGGCTTAGCCGATATGGTACACATAGTACTAGCGATCTACATGGAACCGTGCTACTGCTACTTTCTTTGTAGCAGCGTGTTTTTCTCTAAACTCGCTACTACTAAATGATATAAAATTAAGTGAAAAGCAAATAGAAAGGTAATTGAGAATGAAAGAAATCGAAGAAGGTGAAAGGAAAAAAAATAAAATGTGAAGAAAAATAAGTGGAAGAAGGAAAAGGAGAAAGTTGTAGCAGTAGCGCGTATCGCAGAACACACTGTAGCTAATGTAGCAGCAGCGTGTTTCTGGGAACGCGCTACTGCTACTTCTGACTTAACCACCGCGTTCGTCCTTCTCCACGGCCACTTCCCCCAAATCTCACTACTCCGCTCTCGCCGCCGCCGTCGCCCGTCGGTCGCCGCGCGCTCTCCGCACACCCCACGCCGCCCGCCCGGATTCACGCCGCCCCCGGCCCCGACCTCAACGCCGGCCCAGACGCCGCCCCGGACGCCGCCCCCGACCTCAACGCCGCCCCAAGCCCGACCTCGACGCCGCCTGCCCCTCTCTCGCCGCAGGCACCCGATCGAGGTGAGCACGCCTGCTCCTCCCCCTCCCCTACCTCTGCCTAGATAGAGTTCTTCAAATTTTAGTTGCATCAAATAGTTAGGGTTCATCTATGGGTGGAAATGAATTGGATACAAATGCGGCTGGGATTTTTTCTTAGGTGACGTTTTCTTAGATGATGAATAAACACTAGTGTAATGCATAATAAAACGAGTAAAATTTGACCTTCTTCTATTTAGTTAGTAAGAACTACTTAGTAAGAACTAGGTACTAATTAGGTGATTTTTTAGTTAAAGCAATTTTTCCTGCCTTGACGTGGACGATGCCTATCCCGCATCCTCGTCGTCGAGTCGGCGGAGGACGAAACCTGCTTGACCATATCGGCCATGTCCGGACTGGCTCACTGGGTGGTACTGGGAGGCGCTACCTACCGGGGGGCGCAGGTTGGTGAGGAGCCAGCCTGTCGTTGACCCGAACATTCTTTGGTGGCGGTCGCGTGGGCCAGTGACGATCCAGAGGCTCGAGGACTCCGCGGAGGTGGTGCATCACCGTGTCAGTGAGGAGGACGCGCACGTCCGTCGCTACTTGTTTGCGTTGGAGCACAAGCCGTTCTCCAATACCTAGCAGGTTCTCCAGTGATCTCACTGGAGCTATGATCCCGTGATGGTGCCTTCTCTGTGGGTGTCCACCGCCCGCGCCGATACCCGTCGTGTGCTAGAGTTTTAGTTGTATTAGTGATGTTATATGTATGACACTATTCGTGGTGTATTAGTGATAATATTCGACGATGTACTAACGCATGAGATGATCTACTTTTGCTTATTGAATGCATGCTAATTTGAGTCCTATAAGATATTTTGAAATGTATATCTTGTGTTGCTCAATATCCAAGTGGCTGGTCATGTTTGCCGGTTACACCTTCGAGTGGCCTATGTTTTGCCGGAGTGTTGATTCATATCCGTTCCGGCAAATTTCAGGCGCTCGATATGTCCTATTTTAGCAAAGGTCATGCCGGATTTTTCCGTGAATTTTGGCATGACTTGTGCTAGAATATGTAGGAAATATCGAGTGCCCCGGATTTGTGTGTTGAGTATCGTGGTAGTTGTCTTCGATCGATTTTCAATTAATGTTTTAACTATGAACATAGGAAATGTCGACGACGAGAAGGATTTGGTATTTGCAAATCTGCGCAAAGACGAGCGGCTTTGTCTGATGTAATCTTCCTAGATGATGATAGGCGCTTGAGATCAAGTGGGACGAGAACTTCAAGTGGAAACATGAAGTCACAACGACAAGTCTTTTTTCGTAATTAAGCATGACATCCGCTTCATTTGCTTCAACTTATATTTTTTACTATTCTACTAGTGTATCCCTGCCATGCAAGAGTTTTTGTATTGGATAAGATAGGTTTCAGGTCATAGTATGGAGGAAAAGAAAGTTTGCTTGAAGACCGAGCATGGTTATATTTTCCATGCGGTTATACAATTCAGACGACTACACCTATTTTGGATGCAAAACATGGCGAGCACTATGCAAGACTTATGCATTTGAGCTCGATATGGTTATCACCTTTGATATTCATCCAGGAAGATGATATTGAAGGTAATACCGACATCTGGGTCAATGTGCAAATGCCTCGATTATACCATTATGTAAGTTTATCAACCATATTTATGTCTTTGATATTGTTTATTCAAAATAGTTGACAACTAATTTGTATTGTCACTTATTTCGTGCAAGCAAACATGTCCGGTAGCTTGGTAGACAGGACCGTTATATCGTCTCCGGGCTGAACTCAAGCGCGAGGAGCTCGGTCATTATGTTTCATGGCTTGAGGATCTTGATCTTTGTCAAGACAAATTTTCTTCTTGCATTTAGAAATGTTAGTACTGAAAATGTGCGACCAATAGTGTTCGTAATGAACTACGGTCACATCCATTTAGGAAGGATGGTAAGATTTTTACTTTTTGTCCTCATTGCATCTTTTCCATACATTATTTTTGAAGCTAAACTTCATTGCTAAGTATGTTACCATACGATGTTCTTCAACAGGGACTCCCGATGAATGTTGTGCCTTATGGGATCGAGACTAAAGGTATCATGAATATTATCAACTTATGGTCAAGATATCCTACAGCTTACTTTAGTGCATTCAAGATTAGCGACAGATGCTTAATAGTGCAAGACTGCACCAAATATGTGTTGGGGGAGCGCAGAGAAGTACTAGGGAGCAGCAAACAGAGGCGCCTTCCACGATTAGGAGACAGGTTCATCTGCATGCTCCAATTTGATCAAGGAGGAGAGCTACACATGTTTTATGTTCTTTTACCTAAGAGAGAGCAGCAGGAGTGAGTAGCTGGCTAGAAATGAGTTTTAGGATGATGATGTGCTACACTATTACTATGATGATAAAATAGCTAGTGTTGGTGGTAATGACTATGATGATTACTATTAGCTAGTGTTAGTGGTGATTAAATAAATACTGTTGGTGGTAATGACCATGATGATGATTAAATATCTTGTGCCGGCTGATTAGATTAAGGTGGAGGCAACATGTGGTGCACATCGAAAGTACTACTAGTCCAAACTAGATCAAGTTTGGATTAGTAGTATACTTTTGACATGCACCACATATTGCCTCCACTTGAACCTAATCCACCTTCATTTAATACACTGTTATGGATATAATGATGTAAACCTCATAACAGCTGGTATTGTACCAATATTTGTATGATGGCGCATAAATACACTAAAAAAATACTAGTAGCGATGGAAAGAAAACACGTTGCAAGTAGATACCTTAGCAGTAGCGCGGTAGTGAACAAGCGTTGCAGCTATTTGTCCTAGTAGTAGCGCGTGATGGCATGCGTTACTGCTAAGCAATAGCTGTAGCGCCTTATTAGTAGCGCGGCCACCCGCGCTACTAGTGGGCACAAAACACGCGCTACTGCTAGGGTTTTCCCTAGTAGTGAAGCCAGTTTTGCACACGTAGAATACTCAGGTTAAACTTGACGAGCCTAGCATATGCAGATATGGCCTCAGGACACTGAGACCGAAAGGTTGAGCGTGAATCATATAGTAGATATGATCAACATAGTGATGTTCACCATTGAAAACTACTCCATTTCACGTGATGATCGGTTATGGTTTAGTTGATTTGGATCACGTGATCACTTAGATGATTAGAGGGATGTCTATCTAAGTGGCAGTTCTTAAGTAATATGATTAATTGAACTTAAATTTATCATGAACTTAGTACCTGATAGTATTTTGCTTGTCTATGTTTGTTGTAGATAGATGGACCGTGATGTTGTTCCATTAAATTTTAATGTGTTCCTTGAGAAAGCAAAGTTGAAAGATGATGGTAGCAATTACACGGACTGGGTCCGTAACTTGAGGATTATCCTCATTGCTGCACAGAAGAATTACGTTCGAAGCACCGGCTGGGTGCGAGCCTGCTGCAGATGCAACTGACGACATTAAGAAAGTCTGGCAGAGCAAAGCTGATGACTACTCGATAGTTGAGTGTGCCATGCTTTACGGCTTAGAACCGGGACTTCAACGACGTTTTGAACGTCATGGAGCATATGAGATGTTCAAGGAGTTGAAGTTAATATTTCAAGCAAATGCCCGAATTGAGAGATATGAAGTCTCCAATAAGTTCTATAGCTGCAAGATGGAGGAGAATGGTTCTGTCAGTGAACATATACTCAAAATGTCGGGGTATTGCAATCACTTGATTCAACTAGGAGTTAATCTTCCGGATGATAGTGTAATTGACAGAATTCTTCAATCACTGCCACCAAGCTACAAGAGCTTCATGATGAACTATAATATGCAAGGGATGAGCAAGACAATTCCCGAGCTCTTCGCAATGCTAAAGGCTGCGGAGGTAGAAATCAAGAAGTAGCATCAAGTGTTGATGGTCAATAAGACCACCAGTTTCAAGAAAAAGGGCAAAGGGAAGAAGAAGGGGAACTTCAAGGAGAACGGCAAAAAAGTTGCTGCTCAAGAGAAGAAACCCAAGTCTGGACCTAAGCCTGAAACTGAGTGCTTCTACTATAAGCAAACTAGACAATCGAAGCGGAACTGCCCCAAGTATTTGGCGGATAAGAAGGATGGCAAGGTGAACAAAGGTGTATGTGATATACATGTTATTGATGTGTGCCTTACGAGCTCATGATAGCACACTGGTATATGATCTTTGGTTACATTGCTAATATTTGCAACTCAAGCAGGACTATGGATTAGCGGACCTCGACTAAGGATGAGGTGACGATGCGCGTGGGAAATGGTTTCAAAGTCGATGTGATTGCCGTCGGCACGCTACCTCTACATCTACCTTCGGGATTAGTTTAAGACCTAAATAATTGTTATTTGGTGCCAGGGTTGACCATGAACATTTTATCTGGATCTTGTTTGATGCGAGATGGTTATTCATTTAAATCTCAGAATAATGGTTGTTCTATTTATATGAGTAATATCTTTTAGGGTCATGCACCCTTAAAGAGTGGTCTATTTTTTATGAATCTCGATAGTAGTGATACACATATTCATAGTGTTGAAGCCAAAAGAAGCAGAGTTGATAATGATAGTGCAACTTATTTGTGGCACTGCCGCTTAGGTCATATTGGTGTAAAGAGCATGAAGAAACTCCATACTGATGGACTTTTGGAATCACTTGATTATGAATTACTTGGTATTTGTGAACCATGCCTCATGGGCAAGATGACTAAAACATCGTTCTCCGAAACTATGGAGCGAGCAACTAATTTATTGGAGATCATACATACTGATGTATATGGTCCAATGAATGTTGAGGCTCGCGGCGAGTATCGTTATTTTCTCACCTTCACAGATGATTTGAGCAGATATTGGTATATCTACTTAATGAAACATAAGTCTGAAACATTTGCAGTGAAGTTGAAAATCACCGTAACAAGAAAATAAAGTTTCTACGATCTGATCGTGGAGGAGAATATTTGAGTCACTAGTTTGGTCTACATTTGAAACAATGCGGAATAGTTTTGCAACTCACGCCACCCGGAAGACCACAACATAATGGTGTGTCCGAACGTCGTAAACGTACTTTACTAGATATGGTGCGATCTATGATGTCTCTTACTGATCTACCGCTATCGTTTTGGGGTTATGCTTTAGAGACGGCTGCATTCACGTTAAATAGGGCACCATCAAAATCCGTTGAGATGACACCTTATGAACTGTGGTTTGGCAAGAAACCAAAGTTGTCGTTTCTTAAAGTTTGGGGCTGCGATGCTTATGTGAAAAAGCTTCAACCTGATAAGCTCGAACCCAAATCAGAGAAATGTGTCTTCATAGGATACCCAAAGGAAACTGTTGGGTACACCTTCTATCACAGATCCGAAGGCAAGACATTTGTTGCCAAGAATGGATCCTTTCTAGAGAAGGAGTTTCTCTCGAAAGAAGTGAGTGGGAGGAAAGTAGAACTTGATGAGGTAACTGTACCTGCTCCTTTATTAGAAAATAGTTCATCACAGAAACCGGTTCCTGTGACGACTACACCAATTAGTGAGGAAGCTAATGATGTTGATCATGAAACTTCAGATCAAGTTACTACCAAACCTCATAGGTCAACCAGAGTAAGATCCGCCCCAGAGTGGTACGGTAATCATATTATGGAGGTCATGTTACTTGACCATGGCGAACCTATGAACTATGAGGAAGTGATGATGAGCCCAGATTCCGCGAAATGGCTCGAGGCCATAAAATCTGAGATGGGATCCATGTGTGAGAACAAAGTATAGACTTTGGTTGACTTGCCCATTGATCGGCAAGCCATCGAGAATAAATGGATCTTCAAGAAGAAGACTAATGCTGATGGTAATGTTACTGTCTACAAAGCTCGACTTGTTGCAAAGGGTTTTCGACAAGTTCAAGGGGTTGACTACGATGAGACCTTCTCACCCGTACTGAAGCTGAAGTCCGTCCGAATCATGTTAGCAATTGTTGCATTCTATGATTATGAAATATGGAAAATGGACGTCAAAACGGCATTCCTTAACGGCTTCCTTAAGGAAGAATTGTATATGATGCAGCCGGAAGGTTTTGTCGATCCAAAGGGTGCTAAAAAAGTGTGCAAGCTCCAGCAATCCATTTATGGACTGGTGCAAGCCTCTCGGAGTTGGAAGAAATGCTTTGATAGTGTGATCAAAGCATATGGTTTTATACGGACTTTTGGAGAAGCCTGTATTTACAAGAAAGTGAGTGGGAGCTCTGTAGCATTTCTAATATTATATGTGGACGGCATATTATTGATTGGAAATGATATAGAATTTCTGGATAGCATAAAAGGATACTTGAATAAAAGTTTTTCAATGAAACACCTCGGTGAAGCTGCTTATATATTGGGCATCAAGATCTATAGAGATAGATCAAGACGCTTAATTGGACTTTCACAAAGTACATACATTGATAAAGTTTTGAAAAAGTTCAAAATGGACCAAGCAAAGAAAGGGTCCTTACCTGTAATACAAGGTGTGAAATTGAGTCAGACTCAATGCCCGACCACTACAGAAGATAGAGAGAAAATGAAAGAAGTTCCCTATGCTTCAGCCATAGGCTCTATCATGTATGCAATGCTGTGTACCAGACCTGATGTGTGCCTTGCTATTAGTTTAGCAGGGAGGTACCAAACTAATCCAGGAGTGGATCACTAGACAGCGGTCAAAAACATCCTGAAATACCTGAAAAGGACTAAGGATATGTTTCTCATTTATGTAGGTGATAAAAAGCTAGCCGTAAATGGTTACGTCGATGCAAGCTTTAACACTGATCTGGATGATTCTAAACCGCCAACCGGATATGTGTTTATATTGAACGGTGGAGCTGTCAGTTGGTGCAGTTCTAAACAAAGCGTTGTGGCGGGATCTACATGTGAAGTGGAGTACATAGCTAATTCAGAAGCAGCAAATGAAGGAGTCTGGATGAGGGAGTTCATATCCGATCTAGGTGTCATACCAAGTGCATAGGGTCCAATGAAAATCTTTTGTGACAATACTGGTGCAATGCTGGGGAACGTTGCAGAAAATAAAATTTTTCCTACGGCTTCACCAAGATCCATCTATGAGTTCATCTAAGCAACGAGTAACGGGAGAGAGATAACATCTACATACCACTTGTAGATCGCGTGCGGAAGCTTGCAAGGTGATGATGGAGTTGTACTCGAACGTGATTCAGATCACCGATGCCAAGTGCTGAACGGACAGCACCTCCGCATTCAACACACGTACGGGACGAGCGACGTCTCCTCCTTCTTGATCCAGCAAGGGGGAAGGAGAGGTTGAGGAAGACAGCTCCCACGGGATCGTTCAACATGGATAGATGGCCCCACCCGGTGGACCCCCGGGACCCTTCCGGTGGTCCCGGTACTTTACCGGGAGACCCCGAAACTTTCCCGATGGCCGAATCACCACTTCCTATATATTATTCTTTACCTCCGGACCCTTAGGAACTCCTCGTGACGTCGGGATCTCATCCGGACTCGAACAACATTCGGTGGTCACATACTTGACTTCCTACTAACCCTAGCGCCACCGAACCTTAAGTGTGTAGACCCTACGGGTTCGGAGACACGCAGACATGACCGAGATGACTCTCGGGCAATAACCAACAGCGGGTCGGATATCCATGTTGGCTCCTACATGCTCCTCGATGATTTCATCGGTTGAACCACGATGTCGAGGATTCGATCAAACCACGTATGCAATTCCCTTTGTCAATCGGTGCGTTACTTGCCCGAGACTCGATCGTCGGTATCCCAATACCTTGTTCAGTCTCGTTCCTCGAAGTCACTTTACTCGTGCCGTAATGCATGATCCCCGTACAACACCTTGGTCACATTGAGCTCATTATGATGATGCATTACCGAGTGGGCCCAGAGATACCTCTCCGTCATACGGAGTGACAAATCCCAGTCTCGATCCGTGTCAACCCAACAGATACTTTCGGAGATACCTGTAATGCACCTTTATAGTCAACCAATTACGTTGTGACGTTTGATACACCCAAGGCACTCCTACGGTAACCGGGAGTTACACGATCTCATGGTCGAAGGAATGGATACTTGACATTGGCAAAGCTTCTAGCAAACGAACTATACGATCTTTTATGCTATGCTTATGATTGGGTCTTGTCCATCACATCATTCTCCTAATGATGTGATCCCGTCATCAACGACATCTAATGTCCATAGTCAGGAAACCATGACTATCTATTGATCACAACGAGCTAGTCAACTAGAGGCTCACTAGGGACTCATTGGGTCTAAGTGTTCACGTGTATTACGATTTCCGGATAATACGCTTATAGCATGAACAAATGACAATTATCATGAACATTGAAATATAATAATCCTTTTATTATTGCCTCTAGGGCATATTTCCAACAGTCTCCCACTTGCACTAGAGTCACCAATCTAGTTACATTGTGATGAATCGAACACCCATAGAGTTCGGTGTTGATCATGTTTTGCACGCGAGAGAGGTTTAGTCAACGGATCTGCGACATTCAGATCCGTGTGCACTTTGCAAATCTCTATGTCTCCATCTTGAACATTTTCACGGATGGAGTTGAAACGACGCTTGATGTGCTCGGTCTTCTTGTGAAACCTGGGCTCCTTGGCAAGGGCAATAGCTCCGGTGTTGTCACAGAAGAGTTTGATCGGCCCCGACGCATTGGGTATGACTCCTAGGTCGGTGATGAACTCCTTCACCAAAATCGCTTCATGCGCTGCCTCCGAGGCTGCCATGTACTCCGCTCACACGTAGATCCCGCCACGACGCTCGCTTGCAACTGCACCAGCCATCGCTCCACCATTCAACATATACACGATCCGGTTTGTGACTTAGAGTCATCAGATCTGAGTCGAAGCTAGCGTCGGCGTAACCCTTACGACGAGCTCTTCGTCTCCTCCATAAACGAAACATGTCCTTTGTCCTTTTCGGTACTTCAGATATTCTTGACCGCTGTCCGGTGTTCCTTGCGGGATTACTTTGGTATCTTGCAACCAAACTTACGGCAAGGTTTACATCGGTCAGTACACAACATGGCATACATAATAGATCCTATGGCTGAAGCATAGGGATGACACTCATCTCTTCTTTATCTTTTGTCGTGGTGGGTGGAGCTGAGCTCAATCTCACACCTTGTAACATAGGCAAGAACCCTTCTTGGACTGATCCATTTTGAACCTCTTCAAAATCTTATCAAGGTATGTGCTTTGTGAAAGACCTATGAGGCGTCTCGATCTATCTCTATAGATCTTGATCCCTAATATATAAGCAGCTTCTCCAAGGTCCTTCATTGAAAAACACTTGTTCAAGTAGGCCTTAATGCTGTCCAGAGTTTCGTATCATTTCCCATCAAGAGTATGTCATCTACATATAACGGAGAAATGCTACAGAGCTCCCACTCACTTTCTTGTAAACGCAGGCTTCTCCATAAGTCGCATAAACCCAAACGCTTTGATCATCTCATCAAAGCGAATGTTCCAACTCCGAGATGCTTGCACGGTCCATAAATGGATCATTGGAGCTTGCATACTTTGTTAGCGTTCGAGGATCGACAAAACCTTCCGGCTGCATCATATACAGCTCTTCCTTAAGATGTCCATTAAGGAATGCCGTTTTGGCGTCCATCGCCATATCTCATAATCATAGTATGCGGCAATTGCTAACATGATTCGGACGGACTTAAGCTTCGCCACGGAGAGAAAGTCTCGTCGTAGTCAATCCCTTGAACTTGTCGATAACCCTTAGCGACAAGTCGAGCTTTATTGATGGTAACATTACCATCGCGTCCGTCTTCTTCTTAAAATCCATTTATTTTCTATCGCTCGCCGATCATCGGGCAAGTCTGTCAAAGTCCATACTTTGTTTTCATACATGGATTCTATCTCGGATTTCATGGCCTCAAGCCATTTGTTGGAATCCGGCCCGCCATTGCTTCTTCATAGTTCGAAGGTTCATTGTTGTCTAGCAACATGATTTCCATGACAGGTTGCCGTACCACTCAGTGCGGAACGTGTCCTCGTGGACCTTGAAGTTCGATAGTAACTTGATCCAAGTACCTTGATCATCATCAA
Organism: Aegilops speltoides; assembly: GCA_021437245.1. NCBI lineage: Eukaryota > Viridiplantae > Streptophyta > Magnoliopsida > Poales > Poaceae > Aegilops > Aegilops speltoides. Next base: position 308,332,979 of record CM038141.1, on the reverse strand, counting down.
CGTTTTCCTCTTGAGTTGGTATGGGCATCACAGAACGGTTTCTGCGCTGCACCACTTTCCCGCTCGAGAGGTAGTACTTCATCGAGTTCTACTTTCCTCCCACTTACTTCTTTCGAGAGAAACTCTTTCTCCGAAAGCATCCGTTCTTGGCAACAAAGATCTTGCCTTCGATCTTAAGTAGAAGGTATACCCGACAGCTTCCTTAGGGTATCCTATGAATACGCATTTTTCCGACTTGGGTTCGAGCTTTTCGGGTTGAAGTTTCTTGACATAAGCATCGCATCCCCAAACTTTTAGAAACGATAGCTTAGGTTTCTTCCCAAACCATAATTCATACGGTGTCGTCTCAACGGATTTAGACGGTGCCCTATTTAAAGTGAATGTAGCTGTCTCTAGAGCGTATCCCCAAAATGATAGCGGTAAATCGGTAAGAGACATCATAGACCGCACCATATCCAATAGAGTGCGACACGACGTTCGGACACACCGTTTATTTGAGGTGTTCCAGGCGGCGTGAGTTGTGAAACGATTCCACATTTCCTTAAGTGTGTGCCAAATTCGTGACTTAAATATTCTCCTCCACGATCTGATCGTAGGAACTTTATCTTTCGGTCACGTTGATTCTCCACCTCACTCTGAAATTCCTTGAACTTTTCAAAGGTCTCAGACTTGTGTTTCATTAAGTAGACATACCCATATCTACTTAAGTCATCAGTGAGAGTGAGAACATAACGATATCCTCCACGAGCCTCAACGCTCATTGGACCGCACACATCAGTATGTATGATTTCCAACAAGTTGGTTGCTCGCTCCATTGTTCCGAGAACGGAGTCTTGGTCATTTTGCCTAAGAGGCATGGTTCGCATGTGTCAAACGATTCATAATCAAGAGACTCCAAAAGTCCATCAAGATGGAGCTTCTTCATGCGCTTGACACCAATGTGACCAAGGCGGCGATGCCACAAGTATGTGGGACTATCGTTATCAACTTTACATCTTTTCGCATCCACACTATGAACATGTGTAATATTACGCCGAGATTCATTAAGAATAAACCATTGACCATCGGAGCATGACCATAAAACATATCTCTCATATAAATCGAACAACCATTATTCTCAGACTTAAATGAGTAGCCATCTCAGATCAAACGAGATCCGGATACAATGTTCATGCTCAAACATGGCACTAAATAACAATTATTGAGGTTCAAAACTAATCCAGAGGTAAATGTAGAGGCAGCGTGCGACGGCGATCACATCGACTCGGAACCATTCCCGACGCGCGCATCGTCACCTCGCCCTTCGCCATCTCCGTTTATTCCGCAGCTCTGCCGTGAGTTACATATGTGAGCAACGGCACCGTATCAAATACCTGGGAGTTACTACGAGTATCGGTAAGGTACACATCAATTACATGTATATCAAATATACCTTTGGTGTTGCGGCCTTCTTATCCGCTAAGTATTTGGGGCAGTTCCGCTTCAAAGGTGCCCTTCCCTTGCAATAAAAGCACTCACCTCGGGCTTGGGTCCATTCTTTGACTTCTTCCCAAGAATCGGCTTACGGTAGCGGCAACATCCTTGCTGTCCTTCTTGAAGTTCTTCTTACCCTTGCCCTTCTTGAACTTAGTGGTCTTATTGACCATCAACACTTGATGTTCTTTCTTGATTTCAGCCTCTGCTGACTTCAGATTGAGAACACTTCAGAATGGTCTTTACCATCCCTCGCATGTTGTAGTTCATCACAAAGCTCTTGTAGCTTGGTGGGAGCGATCGAGGATTCTGTCAATGACCGCCTCATCAGGGAGGTTAATGTTCATTTGGGTCATACGTGCGTGCAACCGGACATCTTCGTGATGTGTTCACTTGTGAACTGTTCTCCTCCATCTTACAACTGTAGAACTTGTCGGAGACATCATATCTCTCGACCGGGCATGAGCTTGGAAAACTAGTTTCAGCTCTTCAACATCTCATATGCTCCGTGATGCTCAAAACGCTTTTGGAGCCCGGTTCTAAGCTGTAGAGCATGCCGCATCGAACGAGGGAGTAATCATCAAGACGAGTTTGCCAAGCGTTCATAACGTCTTGGTTCTTCGACGGAGCGGCACCTAGCGGTCCTTCTAGGACATATTGCTTCTGGCAGCTATGAGGATGATCTCGGTTCGGACCCAAATCCGTATAGTTCTGCCATCATCTTTCAGCTTGGTTTTCTAGGAACGCGTTGAAGTTCATGTTGACATTAGCGTTGGCCATTGATCTACAAGACATATTTGCAAAGGTTTTAGACTAAGTTCATGATAATAAAGTTCTTAATCAAAATTATGAACTCCCACTTAGATTAGACATCCTCTAGTCATCTAAGTGTTACACGATCCGAGTCGACTAGCCCGTGTCCGATCATCACGTGAGACGGACTAGTCATCGTCGGTGAACATCTTCATGTTGATCGTATCTTCCATACGACTCGTGTTCGACCTTTCGGTCTCCGTGTTCGAGGCCATGTCCGCACATGCTAGGCTCGTCAAGTTAACCCTAAGTGTTTTATTGTGTAAAACTGTCTTACACCCGTTGTATGTGAACGTAAGGATCCATCACACCCGATCATCACGTGGTGCTTAGAAACGATTTAACCGTAGCAACGGTGCACGTTAGGGAGAACACTTCTTGAAATTTTGTAAGGATCATCTTATTTACTACCGTCGTCCTAAGTAAACAAGATGCATAAACATAATAAACATCACATGCAATTATATAGTTGTGACATGATATGGCCAATATCATCAAGCTCCATTGATCTCCATCTTCGGGCTCCATGATCATCTTGTCACCGCTTGACACCATGATCTCCATCATCATGATCTCCATCATCGTGTCTTCATGAAGTTGTCACGCCAACGACTACTTCTACTTCTATGACTAACGCGTTTAGCAATGAAGTAAAGTAGTTTACATGGCGTTCTTCAATGACACGCAGGTTATACAAAAATAAAGACAACTCCTATGGCTCCTGCCGTTGTCATACTCATCGACATGCAAGTCGTGAATCCTATTACAAGAACATGATCTCATACATCACAATTCATCATTCATCACAACTTCGGCCATATCACATCACATGATCAATCGCTGCAAAAACAAGTTAGACGTCCTCTAATTGTTGTTGCATCTTTACGTGGCTGCGATTGGGTTCTAGCAAGAACGTTTTCTTACCTACTGAATCACCACAACGTGATTTTGTCAACTTCTATTTACCCTTCATAAGGGCCTTGTTCATCGAATCCGCTCCAACTAAAGTGGGAGAGCGGACACCCGCCAGCCACCTTATGCAACTAGTGCATGTCATCGGTGGAACCGGTCTCACGAAGCGCACGTAAGGTTGGTCGGGCCGCTTCATCCCACAATACCGCTGAGCAAGAAAAGACTAGTAGAGGCAAGTAAGATGACAAGATCAACGCCCACAACAAATTTGTGTTCTACTCGTGCATTAGAGAACTACGATAGACCTAGCTCATGATGCCTTTGTTGGGGAACGCAGAAAATAAAATTTTTCCTACGGCTTCACCAAGATCCATCTATGAGTTCATCTAAGCAACGAGTAACGGAGAGAGATAACATCTACATACCACTTGTAGATCGCGTGCGAAGCTTGCAAGGTGATGATGGAGTTGTACTCGAACGTGATTCAGATCACCGATGCCAAGTGCTGAACGGACAGCACCTCCGCGCTCAACACACGCGACGGGGGACGGCGTCTCCTCCTTCTTGATCCAGCAAGGGGAAGGAGAGGTTGAGGAAGACAGCTCCACCGGCAAGACGACGGCGTGGTGATGGTGGAGAAGCAAGACTCGGCAGGCTTCACGAGCTCTTACGGAGGAGGAGATGTGTTGGGAGGGAGGGCTGCGCCTTGGGAGTTGGTACAGCAGCCCCTCCCTCCCCCTTTATATAGGCCCCTGGTGGCGGCCTGGAGATCCAATCTCCGAGGGGGCGGGCTGGGGGTGGAGTGCCCCCCTGCCGGGTGGGCGCCCACCCCTAGGGTTTCAACCCTAGGCGCAGGGTGGGCCTAGGGGCGCACCAGCCCCTGTGGGCTGGTTCCTTCCCTTATGGCCCATGGGGCCCTCCGGATAGGTGGCCCCACCGGTGGACCCGGGACCCTTCCGGTGGTCCCAGATTTGGGAGACCCCAAACTTTCCCGATGGCGAATCACCACTTCCTATATATTATTCTTTACCTCCGGACCCTTCCGAACTCCTCGTGACGTCCGGATCTCATCCGGACTCGAACAACATTCGGTGGTCACATACTTGACTTCCTACTAACCCTAGCGCCACCGAACCTTAGTGTGTAGACCCTACGGGTTCGGAGACACGCAGACATGACCGAGACGACTCTCGGGCAATAACCAACAGCGGGTCGGATATCCATGTTGGCTCCTACATGCTCCTCGATGATTTCATCGGTTGAACCACGATGTCGAGGATTCGATCAAACCCTCGTATGCAATTCCTTTGTCAATCGTGCGTTACTTGCCCGAGACTCGATCGTCGGTATCCCAATACCTTGTTCGGTCTCGTTCCTCGGCAAGTCACTTTACTCGCATCGTAATGCATGATCCGTGTACAACACCTTGGTCACATTGAGCTCATTATGATGATGCATTACCGAGTGGCCCAGAGATACCTCTCCGTCATACGGAGTGACAAATCGAGCCTCGATCCGTGTCAACCCAATGATACTTTCGGAGATACCGTAATGCACCTTTATAGTCACCCGATTCGTTGTGACGTTTGATACACCCAAGGCACTCCTACGGTAACCGGAGTTACACGATCTCATGGTCGAAGGAATGGATACTTGACATTGGCAAAGCTTCTAGCAAACGAACTATACAATCTTTTATGCTATGCTTATGATTGTCTTGTCCATCACATCATTCTCCTAATGATGTGATCCCGTCATCAACGACATCTAATGTCCATAGTCGAAACCATGACTATCTATTGATCACAACGAGCTAGTCAACTAGAGGCTCACTAGGGACTCATTGGGTCTAAGTGTTCACACGTGTATTACGATTTCCGGATAATACAGTTATAGCATGAACAAATGACAATTATCATGAACATTGAAATATAATAATCCTTTTATTATTGCCTCTAGGGCATATTTCCAACATGCAATTGTCTTGGCAAAGGAATCCAGATGTCACAAGAGAACCAAGCATATCAAGAGACGCTTCAATTCCATCCGGGACCAAGTCTAGGTGGGAGACATAGAGATTTGCAAGATACATACAGATCTGAATGTTGCAGACCCGTTGACTAAGCCTCTTCCACGAGGAAAACATGATTAGCACCAGGGCTCCATGGGTGTTAGAATCATTACTGTGTAATACTCCCTCCTTCCCAAAATATAAGGCGCGATTGACTTTTTACGGTCTTTGATGCACGACTTTGACCACTAATATATATCAATGTATATGGATTGAACATGTATAAATGGCATTATCGTATTTGTCTTGCAGAACAATTTTATTTCATATGTATGTATACTAATTTTATAGACATAGAATACATGAAAATCATAGTCAAAGTTCCGTAACGAAGACCAGAAAAGTCAAACCGCGCCTTATATTTTGGGCAGGAGGGAGTATAGATTATTGACTCTAGTGCAAGTGGGAGACTGAAGGAAATATGCCCTAGAGGCAATAATAAATTTATTATTTATTTCCTCATATCATGATAAATGTTTATTATTCATGCTAGAATTGTATTACCCGGAAACATAATACATGTGTGAATAGATAGACAAACATAGTGTCACTAGTATGCCTCTACTTGACTAGCTCGTGAATCAAAGATGGTTAAGTTTCCTAACCATAGACATGAGTTGTCATTTCATTAATGGGATCACATCATTAGGAGAACGATGTGATGTACTTGACCCATTCCGTTAGCTTAGCACTTGATTGTTTAGTATATTGCTATTGCTTTCTTCATGACTTATACATGTTCCTATGACTATGAGATTATGTAACTCCCGCTTACCGGAGGAACACTTTGTGTGCTACCAAACGTCACAATGTAACCGGGTGATTATAAAGGTGCTCTACAGGTGTCTCCGAAGGTACTTGTTGAGTTGGTGTATTTCGAGATTAGGATTTGTCACTCCGATTGTCGTAGAGGTATCTCTGGGCCCTCTCGGTAATGCACATCACTATAAACCTTGCAAGCAATGTAGCTAATGAGTTAGTTACGGGATGATGCATTACATAACGAGTAAAGAGACTTGCCGGTAACGAGATTGAACTAGGTATTGAGATACCGACGATTGAATCTCGGGCAAATAACATACCGATGAGAAAGGCTACAACGTATGTTGTTATGCGGTTTGACCAATAAAAGATCTTCGTAGAATATGTAGGAACCAATATGAGCATACAGGTTCTGCTATTGGTTATTGACCGGAGACGTGTCTCGGTCATGTCTACATAGTTCTTGAATCCGTAGGGTCCGCACACTTAAAGTTAGATGACGGTTATATTATGAGTTTATGTGTTTTGATGTAACGAAGGTAGTTCAGAGTCCCGGATGTGATCATGGACATGACGAGGAGTCTCAAAATGGTCGAGACATGAACATTGATATATTGGATGACTATATTCGGACAACGGAATGGTTCCGGGGGTTATCGGATATATACTGGAGTATCGGGGGGTTACCGGACCCCCCCCGGAGGTTAATGGGCCCCATGGTCCCAAGTGGTGGAAGACGAGAGGCGGCCAAGGGGCAGCCGCGCGCCCCTCCCCCCAAGTCCAAATTGCACAAGAAGGGGGGGGCTGCGCCCTTCCTTTCCTTTACCCCTCTCTCTCCTTCCCTCTCCTCTCCTACTCCAGCTAGGAAGGGGGGAGTCCTACTCCCGGTGGGAGTAGGACTCCTCATGGGGTGCGCCAAGGGTCTCCGGGCCCCTCCTCCTCCCTTGCTCCTTTATATACGGGGGCAGGGGCACCCCATAGACACAACAATTGATCCCTTGGATCTCTTAGCCATGTGCGGTGCCCCGCTCCACCATAGTCCACCTCGATAATATCATAGCAGTGCTTAGGCGAAGCCCTGCGTCAGTAGAACATCATCATCATCACCACGCCATCGTGTTGAAGGAACTCTCCCTCAAAGCTCGGCTGGATTGGAGTTCGAGGGATGTCAACGAGCTGAACGTGTGCTGAACTCAGAGGTGTCGTGCGTTTGGTACTTGATCGGTCAGATCGTGAAGACGTACGACTACATCAACCGCGTTGTGCTAATGCTTCTGCTTTCGGTCTACGAGGGTACGTGGACAACACTTTCCCCTCACGTTGCTATGCATAACTATGATCTTGCGTGTGCGTAGGAATTTTTTTTGAAATTACTACGTTTCCCAACAGTAACAAGAGAGGGAGAGGATGAGCATCTTCATACCTTTGAAGATCGCTAAGCGGAAGCATCACTAGAACGGAGATGAGGGAGTCGTACTCGCGGCGATTCAAATCACGGAAGATCCGATCTAACACCGAACGGACGGCGCCTCCGTGTTCAACACACATACATCTCGGGGACATCTCCTCCTTCTTGATCCATCAAGGGGAGAGGAGAAATTGAGGGAGAACTCCGGCAGCACGACGGCGTGGTGGAGGAGATTGCAGTTCTCCGGCAGGGCTTCGCCAAGCACTACGGAGGAGGAGGAGGTGGAGTTGGAGAGGGGGAGGGCTGCGCCAGGGGAAGGGTGTGGCAGCCCCCCCACTATTTATAGGGGGAAGGGGAGAGGGGGCCGGCCTCCTTAGATCTCATCTAAGTGGGGGCGACCAAGGGGGGAAGCTTGCCCCCCAACTTGGTGGGAGGCGCCCCCACCCCTACGGTTTTCAACCCTAGGCGCCTTGGGCCCTTGGGGCACGCACCAGCCCACCAGTGGCTGGTTCCCACCCTTGTTCAGCCCATTGAGTCCCCCATGGCAGGTGGACCCACCCGGTAGACCCCGGACACCTTTCGGTGATCCTGGTACAATACCGGTAACCCCCGAAATTATTCCGGTGACTGAAATTAGACTTTCCATATATAAATCTTTATGTCCGGACCATTCCGGAACTCCTCGTGACGTCTGGGATCTCATCCGGGACTCCGAACAACATTTGGTAACCGCATGCTAATTCACATAACAACTCTAGCGTCACCGAACCTTAAGTGTGTAGACCCTACGGGTTCTGCAATCATGCAGACATGAGCGAGACAACTCTCCGGCCAATAACTAACAGCGGGATCTGGATACCCATGTTGGCTCCCACATGTTCCACGATGATCTCATCGGATGAACCATGATGTCGGGGATTCAATCAATCTCGTATACAATTCCCTTTGTCAATCGGTACGTTACTTGCCCGATATTCGATCGTCAGTATCCCAATAGCTCGTTCAATCTCGTTACCGGCAAGTCACTTTACTCATTCTGTAATGCATGATCCCGTGACTAACTACTTAGTCACATTGAGCTCATTATTATGATGCATTACCGAGTGGTCCCAGAGATACCTCTCCGTCATACGGAGTGACAAATCCAGTCTCGATTCGTGCCAACCCAACAGACACTTTTGGAGATGCTTGTAGTGTACCTTTATAGCCACCCAGTTAGGTTGTGATGTTTGGTACACCCAAAGCATTCCTATGGTATCCGGGAGTTGCACAACCTCATGGTCTAAGGAAATGATACTTGACATTAGAAAAGCCTTTAGCAAACGAACTACACGATCTTGTGCTATGCTTAGGATTGGGTCTTGTCCATCACATCATTCTCCTAATGATGTGATCCTGTTATCAATGACATCCAATGCCCATCGAGGGAGTCCTGGACTAGGGGGTGTCCGGATAGCCGGACTATCATCGTCCGCCGGACTCCAAGACTACGGAGATACAAGATTGAAGACTCCGTCCCGTGTCCGGATGGGACTTTCCTTGGCGTGGAAGGCAAGCTTGGCGATACGGATATGTAGATCTCCTACCATTGTAACCGACTCTGTAACCCTAGCCTCCTCCGGTGTCTATATAAACCGAGGGCTTTAGTCCGAGGACACAACATACATTACGACAATCATACCATAGGCTAGCTTTAGGGTTTAGCCTCCTTGATCTTGTGGTAGATCCACTCTTGTACTACCCATATCATCAATATTAATCAAGCAGGACGTAGGGTTTTACCTCCATCGAGAGGGCCCGAACCTGGGTAAACCATCATGTCCGCTGCCTCCTATTACCATCCGCTTAGACGCATATTGGGACCCCCTACGAGATCCGCCGGTTTTGACACCGACATTGGTGCTTTCATTGAGAGTTCCTCTGTGCCGTCACCGATAGGCTCGATGGCGTCTTCGACCAACAACGCTGCCCAGGGTGAGACTTTTCTCCCCGGACAGATCTTCGTATTTGGCAGCTTCACACTGCGGGCTAATTCGCTTGGCCATCTGGAGCAGATCGAAAGCTACGCCCCTAGCCGTCAGGTCAGATTCGGAAGTCTAAACTTCTCGGCCGACGTCCGCGGAGACTTGATCTTCGACGGGCTCGAGCCACAGCCAAGTGCGCCGCACTGTAACGATGGGCATGATCTAGCTCTGCCGCCGAACAGTGCCTTGGTGGCCGCACACAAATCCGCTTCGGCCATTAGTCCGAAGCCGATCGCCCAGATCGAGGATCGGTGGATAGACACCGCCTTGGGGGCTCCAACTTCCACGGCGATGGAGCCGAACACTAATCTTGTCCCTCACGAAACTCGTGATTCCGAGGTGCCGGACTCCTTGCCAGACTCCAGACCTCCCACGCCCCTACCAATCGAGTCTGATTGGGCGCCGGTTATGGAATTCACCTCCGCGGACATCTTCCAATGCTCGCCTTTTGGCGACATCCTGAATTCGCTAAAGCATCTCTCGTTGTCGGGAGAGCCCTGGCCGGACTATGGCCAGGATGGTTGGGATACGGACGACGAAGAAATTCAGAGCCCACCCACCACCCACTTTGTAGCCACTGTCGACGATCTAACCGACATACTAGACTATGACCAAGACATCGACGCTTATGGACGGCGATGCCGAGATTTAACAGAACCAGCGCCTACAGGCACTAGAAGACCACCTCGTCATACGACATATATATGGTGGACACCCCAAAAGACGGGACGGCGAAGAAACAATGAGGCGATTCTTAAAGGAATAGCCAAAGCGCGGCGTCAGCCAGCGCCGCTCTAAATCCCGCCACAAAGAAGAATGGAGATTCCGCACATGAGATAATAATACCCGAAAGTGCCGAAGATAACCCCTCCGGCTAGACTCAAGACAGAGGATGCGAAGCAAGCCCTCACGAGAAGGCGGCGGCATTTAAGAGGTTGAGGATTATAACTATATGCCTCCCTCCAAGACGCAGGCAAGCCTCAACGACGCATTTAATTAAATGCGTGCTCGAGGATCCCGTCGAACAAGAGCGTTTTAACGCAGGCTTATCGCCATGGCAAACAGCCTAAAGAAAAGCAGCAGAGACTTCAAGCTGATCAGACCTCTTGCCGATCGATGGACCGAGGTCCTCGCGTCAAGAGTATAAACTCGAACGCCCTCCAAAAGCTATCCAAGACGCAAGCTGCTCCCCGATTAGAGGAGGAAGCATACATACCTCCATCACCAACAAGACGATACTGGCCGACCGACCACCCCGTGGTCATGACAGAGGCATCCGGGCCCCAACAAAGACCGCACCCCGGCATCACTCCAAAAGTACGAAGCCAAGAGGGAACGCGCCGGACTTGCGGGATATCTTGGAGGATAAAGCAAGGCAATCCAGATCCATCTACGGATCACGCGGGCGCCCCACGACCCATGACGAATACTGTCGCGCTGGATACAATAACCCCGGCCGGGCCGAACACAGCCGACAACGCTCTCTCGAGCTGCGGCGTCATATTGCTCAATACAGAGGCGCCGCACACCCGCTATGCTTCACTGACGAAGTAATGGATCATCAAATCCCTGAAGGGTTTAAACCCGTAAACATTGAATCCTACAACGGCACAATAGACCCCGCGGTTTGGATCAAAGATTATCTTCTCCACATCCATATAGCCCGCGGCGACGATCTCCACGCCATCAAGTATCTCCCACTCAAGCTTAAAGGACCACCTCGGCATTGGCTTAACAGCTTGCCCGCAGAATCAATTGGGTGTTGGGAAGACCTGGAAGCTGCATTCCTCGACAACTTCCAGGGCACATATGTGCGACCACCAGACGCTGATGACCTAAGCCACATCATTCAGCAGCCCGAGATTTAATCGCCGGATAATTACGGACATGGTTCTTGACAAAGAAAAATCAAATCGTCGACTGTCCGGATGCAGAGGCCCTCGCAGCCTTCAAGCATAACATCCACGACGAATGGCTAGCCCGGCACCTGGGACAGGAAAAGCCGAAATCTATGGCAGCCCTCACATCATTAATGACCCGCTTCTGCGCGGGAGAGGATAGCTGGCTAGCTCGCAGCAACAATCTCCGTAAAAATTCTAGCAGTCCGGATACTAAGGACAACAACGGTAGGTCACGTCGAAACAAAAACAAACGCCGCATTAACGGCGACGATAAGGAGGATACGGCAGTTAACGCCGGATTCCGAGGCTCTAAACCCGGTCAACGGAAGAAGCCATTCAAAAGAACCACTCGGGTCCATCCAATTTGGACCGAATACTCGACCGCTTATGCCAGATACATGACACCCCTGAAAAACCAGCTAATCACACTAATAGAGATTGCTGGGTGTTCAAGCAGGCAGGCAAGTTAATTGCCGAAAACAATGACAAGGGGCTAAACAGCGACGACGAGGAGGAGACCTGACCGCCGAACAATAGAGGACAGAAGGGTTTTCCCCCACAAGTGTGGACGGTGAACATGATTTATGCGACCCATATACCCAAGAGGGAGAGGAAGCGCGCACTAAGGGACGTCTATGCGATGGAACCAGTCGCCCCGAAGTTCAATCCATGGTCCTCTTGTCCGATCACTTTCGATCGAAGAGACCATCCGACCAGCATACGCCATGGCGGATTCGCCGCATTGGTTTTAGACCCAATCATCGATGGATTTCACCTCACGAGAGTCCTGATGGACGGCGGTAGTAGCCTGAACCTGCTTTATCAGGATACAGTGCGCAAAATGGGCATAGACCCCTTAAGGATTAAACCTACAAAGAAAACCTTTAAAGGTGTCATACCAGGTGTGGAAGCCAAGCATGCAGCTCAAGAATAACCGAAGTGGTTTGGATCCCGGAAAATTTCCGGAGCAAGGAGTTAATCTTGACATAGTCCCGTTTCGCGGCGGCTATCACGCTCGCTTTCGGACGAACCGCGTTTGCAAAATTCAACGTGGTGCCGCATTATGCATACCTCAAGCTCAAGATGCCAGCCCTCGTGGAGTCATCACGGTCAGCGGAATACGGGAACTCCTCCAAACGGAGGAACACACAGCGGCTCTGGCGGAAATCTGAGCAGCCTCTTAAGGCAATTCTCGAGTCCGGCCGTTAAAAGGCCGGATACAGCAAAACGTGCCTGAAGCAATACCAACCAAGACCACCTGGCGCGATCAAAGCACGCGTAGCAATGCGGCCCCAACCCCCGCCCTCGCATGATCGCAAGAATAATACTCCACGTACATCATTACGCCTTGGAGATACCATGGGCGCAGGGAAGGCACGATATAGAACGGACCCAGTGCGGTTCGACCACACCGAGGGCTCGCAAGTGTGCCCCCTTTTTAATATTATTTTCCTTCTTTGTGTACACAGGACTCCGTTAACCAGAGGCCCTGTCCGGCGGCGAACCTACCGAACTCGTGATGCAACAGTCAGGGACGAAAGAAGGCTGCATCGAACACTCAGGTGGTCTCAATTACGATCATTAAATTCGATTATATACACCAAGTCCGCAGCTCACCCCTGGAGGGGGACATGTTTACTTAGTCCAAATCCCTTGCTTACCGCACTATTTGTATCAGTTCGCACTCATAGCAGACTTCCTTTAATAAATAATGCAGCACTTTTCGACTGCAATTACATTACTTTTTATATATATATGTTCATTACATAACATCTTGCACCAGATATTTTGGTGCGGCCTAATACACCGAGGGCTTATGTTCCCCTACATTATGGTGTGATAAGTCGAACACTTTCATAAGTGCGGCACCCGAACTTATAGCATTATATGAATCGGCTCGAATCATGTCTTGGGTCAATAGTTGGGTTTGCCCGGCCCCACGTTTTGGTGCCTTACGTTCCGTTCTATCGGCTAAGGTGGCATGGGAGAACCATCGCGATTGCGCCCGGTTGAGCAGGCAAGCGCCTCGAGGAGAAAGCTAAACCGACCGGCATGATAAGGCGAGAGACTGTTGGTCGAGAGGTCTTTTCGGGTCATAAAGACTCACGCCGCTCGAGCGGTTGCGGACCATGTCCGACGAAGGCGTGGATAGCGCCCTGATTCGGTCTTCCGAATACCAGGGCTTCACTAAATTTAAGATTATAGAATTCTATGGCTAAGTGAGAGTGTTCAAGCATTATAAGTCCGGTTGCCTTGTTACGTTGTGTTGAGCGCCCCCTAGATGGACCCAAAATGGGAACAAGAGTGCTCAAGTTTATCCCGAACACCCCAAAGACTCGTGGCTTGGGGGTCAAGCCAACGACTTGCCATCTCTCGATTTTATATACGGCCGCATGTAAGGTAATATTTTAAATTAAACAAGCGTTGTTTAAGGCGCACATGAACAAAGTTTCAGCGCATGCAGGATAATAGATAGCAAGTTTACTCAAAGATTACATTTACGGGGCACTCATCCGCAATATCGCGGGCTCCCTTGAGACAGTTTTATAATACATTTTGGCGTGCGATACTCCTTGCCGGTGGCGGTGGGTCCGTGAGAAGCTTCTCGCATCCAACTTGCCCCAATGCACCTTTTGTGCGGGCAAGGGCCCGACAAGCACCTTCAATACTGGTGGAGCGCTGACGACCTCCACCGAGGCATGCATCCACCAGCCACAAGACGAGGCCAAAGTAGCTCCTGTGCATGGCCTGTCCGAGCCCACACCGGACTATAAGGCCCTTCATGGCCTCCTCGGCTACCTTAGGAGTTCGACCACCTGCTTCACTGGTCGCTGAAGCACGGGTGTCCGGCCTCAGATCTTGAGACCGAAGACTTTCTCCGCTGAGCTGCCCTCCTCGCCACGATAGAATGCGGCGGCATCGGACGACTACGCGCAGTCTACAAACGCCTGGAGAGCTCCGAATGCGGGTAAGTGTCAGGTATTTTACATTAACATGCTTGCTTTGCATGAAAAATGCCTTACCCGCTGCTATCTTCTTTACATCTTCAACCTCCTGAAGGGCCTTACGGGCCTCGGCCTTGGCGGACTTGGCACTTTCGAGAGCCGAGGCAAGCTCGGACTCTCGAGTCTTGAGTCACGCCCAAACTCTCATGCTTCTCCATGAGAGCACGAGCTCTTGTCGCACTTCCGCCACCCATGCCTCCTGCTTTTCTCGCTCTGCCCGCTCAGACTGCTGCGTTGGCCGCACACAACCTCCTTCGTGGCTGCCACCTCGTTCGTGGGCCCCTGCAATACACATATTATCCTTGTTAATTTTATTGCAACCAAAATCCTTTTCTGTAAGGTAACTATTCAAAGTGGTGTGACTCACCTTCTTTGTCCTTGAGCTGCTTCTTGGCATGGCCGAGCTCTTGCTCGGACCGCTCGAGATCCTTCTTCAACACATTGACCTCCGCCGATAGTGCGGCAGAGGTCAGCAGCCAGCAGCTGCAAACCCATATTGACATATTTTAAGCAACCTGCGTATATCTTGTTAGATCCTCGGTCCGGCTTTTCTTTCCGAACACGAAGGCGAGCATCGAGAACTCTACTCTATGCGGTATTACATTACATAATTTTAACTTCTTACCTCAAAGCCTGTTAGAAGGCTGCTGCAGGCTTCGGTCAGCCCGCTCTTGGCGAGCTGAACCTTTTGAATCACCGCACTCATGATAGTGCGGTGTTCTTCCTCGATGGAAGCGCCTTTAAGCGCCTCCAACAAGTTATCCAGCGCCTCCGGTTGGACGGAGGTCGCCGGTGTCACGGTCTTGCCCTTCTTTCGAAGGGGCCGCCTGCCGGACTCTGGAACCACTGCGGGTTCCGATGTAGAGTCCGGCACAAAGTCCGGAGGCAGCCTGACGGCGCGCCCGAGCCTCCTCCGATGGTTCCTCTTGGGATCCCACCTCGGCGTCCTCGTCGGCGCGGGGGGTAGAGGCGGTCGGAAGTGAATCCACATCCGACGGGGCCAACGACCCGCTCGATGAAGTGGGGAGATCATCATCGGCCGGACTACGGACAGAACGCGGCTGAGGGAGTCCTGGACTAGGGGGTGTCCGGACAGCCAGACTATCATCGTCCGCCGGACTCCAATACTACGAAGATACAAGATTGAAGACTACGTCCCGTGTCCGGATGGGACTTTCCTTGGCGTGGAAGGCAAGCTTGGCGATACGGATATGTAGATCTCCTACCATTGTAACCGACTCTGTGTAACCCTAGCCTCCTCCGGTGTCTATATAAACCGGAGGGCTTTAGTCCGTAGGACAACATACATTACAACAATCATACCATAGGCTAGCTTCTAGGGTTTAGCCTCCTTGATCTCGTGGTAGATCCACTCTTGTACTACCCATATCATCAATATTAATCAAGCGGGACGAGGGTTTTACCTCCATCGAGAGGGCCCAACTCGGTAAAAACATCGTGTCCTCGCCTCCTATTACCATCCGCCTAGACGCATAGTTCGGGACCCCCTACCCGAGATCCGCGGTTTTGACATCGACATTGGTGCTTTCATTGAGAGTTCTCTCGTGTCGTCACCGACAGGACGGATGCCTCCACCCGTCTTCAAAGACGGTGTTTTCGCCGAAGGGGCCTTGGCCACCAGCCAAACCATCCGGCTAGGTGGTTTCCTTATGACCACCTGTCCGGCCGCTGCTTCAACAATGACTTCTCAAGTCGTCAGAAGCAATCTTCGCGTCAGCCCGAAAGCTGCCAAACAGTTGGATCCAATAGAGCTCTCGTCTGTTAACGAGCTCTTGGACCGCTTCGCCACCCCGGGAGTCGCTACGGACTACAACCAGATTGGGCTTAAAACCGATCTGAGAGAGATTAACTCTCCCCAGGCCACCCACCACGTTGCAGTGGTAGAGGAGCAATACGGCAATTCTTCGCCTGTATTGAAAACTACTTATGTCCGGATTCCCGAACCCTCCATGCCGGATTTCCGCGGAGGGACGGATTACGATCGAGCAGGGAACTTAAAACCATGCGTCGCTCCGGACTCGCTGGATTGTGTCCAGCAAACCAAGCTTCCAAATTCGGAAACTCCTCGGCCTTTGAGCCCCAAGATGGGCAGGGATCCGGACTTTAGTCCACCCACCCGCCCAGACATATGCGATCTATCTCTAATACGGCAAGAGCCCGCTGAAACAAGACATCACTCATTGGGCGATTCCTCCGGTTATGGACGGGATAAAGGACTGCCGAGAAGAAAGCGCAATCTCAATCTTACGCAATAATTGCACGGACAAGGAATACTAAACGCCATTGATCGTCGCAAAATTACGCTTCACCAATCTGGCATCCATAGTAACGAAAAGCATCAGGCGATGGAGAGTCTCCGGAAAACCGAAAATCAATTTTGGGATAATCCGGCCCCAAACCTAGTCCGCAGCAAAAGGGCGCCTTGCATTCAGGCCCCAGATGCAAAAACAAAAAAACAAAAACCCAACAAGGGGAACGGAACCGTACTGGAGGGATGGCTCAATGGACCTTGTAAGCTTCATAGTACAGAGGGAGCCGTCCCAACTCATAGCCTTCGAGCATGTTGGATATTACGGCGGTGGCCAAAAGTGGCGAGGAGCTTCTAGCCCATAAAACAACTCCAACAATCTTGTGCGGTATCAACAGTCTTCAAAACTTTCGCGTCAAACAATATGCGAAGCGAACAATCCAGCGGACTCACCAAGTCTACCAAATAGCAACAGCAAATCCATGGGTGACACGGCTATCACCTTGATTGCGCCAGCGACGAGCCTAAATTCGAACAGCGAGCACCAGCCCGCTTGCGGTGCTTAGTCCCATAGTGGACGACTTCGGTGACAAAAGTCCTCATGGATGGCGGCATGGATTAAACCTCATCTACGAGGAAACTTCGGTGGAAAATGGAAATCGATTTGAGCCGTATTGAGCGAAGCGGCACAACCTTCAGAGGAATAATCCCTAGCCGGAGGCGCTGCACCGGACAAATCACACTCGGCGTGGTGTTCGCTCGCGGACAATTACAGATCCGAAGAAGTCACGTTCCAAGTGGCCCTGCTCAACAGCGGATATCACGCCATATTAGGCGAGAGGCATTCACAATTTTCCAAGCAAGACCTCATTACGGGTACATGAAGCTCAAAATGCTCAGGCCGGCGGAATAATCACTCTCGTTAGTGATCCGGACATAGCACTCGGCGAAAATAAGACAAATTGCACTAGCCTCGAGGCACTATCCGAAGCCTTAGCAGGAGAAGAACTCACCATACTGCGCTCTACGGTGAACAGGGGCGATGTGATACTCGATAAAAGATCCAAGTCCACCTCCTTCAAACCAGTAGATGAAATAATAAAATTCCAGGTCCATCCAATGGACCCAACAAAGACGGCCTCCATCGGGGCACAATTGAACCCCGAAGTAGACGCCGCACTGCGTGAATTCCTTCAGGAAAATTGGGACATCTTCGCCTGGCATCCTTTGGATATGCCCGTAATCCCACGCAGGTTGGCAGAACACAGCCTAAACATCCTAAAAGGATTTAAGCCAGTCAAACAGGCTCTTCGACGATTTTTCGAACCCAAAAGACAGGCAATGGGAGAAGAGCTAGCCAAACTACTGGAAGCCGGATTCATTAGAGATATCAAACATCCGGACTGGCTAGCAAATCTGGTAATGGTACCAAAGAAGGACAAATCCTGGCGCCTCTGTGTCGATTTTAAAGACCTCAATAAGGCTTGCCCAAAGGATCCCTTCCCTCTCCCCCGCATCGACCAAATTATCGATGCTACCGCAGGGCACGATTCGTTGTGCTTCCTGGACGCATACTCTGGCTATCATCAAATCAAGATGGCGGAAGCAGACCAAGCCGCAACGGCATTCATCACTCCATACGGACCATTCTGCTTCAACACGATGCCCTTCGGACTTAAAAATGCCGGCGCAACATATCAGCGCATGATTCAAACATGTCTGGCCACCCAGATCGGCAAAACAGTCGAGGCATACGTAGAAGACGTAGTCGTCAAAACAAAACACGTCGAAACTCTAGTAGACGATTTGAGGCTCACATTCAACAACCTCAGAGCATATGACATCAAGGTGAATCCGGAAAAATGCGTTTTCGGCATACCAGCCGGAAAGCTGCTGGGCTTCATTGTATCCGGCAGAGGAATTGAAGCAAAGCCGGCTAAAATCCGAGCTCTGTCACAGTTGGATATTCCAAAAGACCTCAAACAAATACAAAATTAACAGGGATGCGTGGCAGCCTTAAGCCGCTTATATCCCGTCTAGGAGAAAAGGCCATTGCCCTCTATCGCCTCCTCGGTAGCATCGAACACTTTGAGTGGGCGGATGCTGCCACCGCGGACTCGAAGAAATAAAGGCCATATTGGCAACAAATCCGGTCTGGCTGCGCCCACTTTGGGCGAACCAATGTTATTATACATCGCAGCAACGCATCAAGTTGTAAGCACGGTCCTCGTCGTCGAGCGAGCGACGTATGGGCAGAAATTCCCTCTTCAAAAACCAGGTATTATGTATCCTTTGTGTTAACCCCACAAATCCGTTACCGCACTATCGAGAAGATAGCATATGCGGTGTTCATGGCGTCCCGGAAACTCCGGCACTACTTTCAAGAGTGTTCGATAACAGCGGCCTCTGAAGTACCACTCAATGACATTATAAATAACCGCGACGCAACGGGCAGGATTGCAAAATGGGCCATTGAGCTCTTACCATTCGATATAACTTATAAACCTCGGCGAGCTATAAAGTCACAAGTTTTGGCTGACTTTCGCCGAATGGACCGTCGAACTCCCTAAAAATACGGCGCATACTCAATTGGACTATGGATTTCGACGGCTCTAAAATGTTGGCGGATCGGGGTTGGCGTCGATTGACGTCCCCAACCGGAGATACACCCAAGATGTACTTCAAATAATGTACACGGACTCCAACAATGCAGCGAATCTGAGGCCTGTTACATGGTCTCCGAATGGCGGTCTCCATGGGCATTCAACGCCTAGAGGTGCGAGGATTCAAACCTTGCAATATCCCAAATAAATGGAGACTTTGGCGCCAAGGATCCGAAAATGGCAGCATATCGCAACGCTGTCCTAAAAATGTCATTTCGGTTTGAAGGACTTGAATTCCATCACATAGCCCGAGACAATAACCAAGCGGCGGCGTCTTCGCACGCATCGGTCGCGAAACGTGATCTGTCCCTCAAATATCTTCTGGAGCGGCTCTTCAAGCCATCCGTACTATGGGAAGAGGAGTCGGAAGTGACAAACCGGAAAGAACTGCGCTAATCGGCGATTCAGCCGATGACATCACACCTTCAAATTTCACGTTATAATGGCAGTAATCGCCTGTGGGCAGAACCTTTCCTAGCCTACCTGCTTAGGCAGGAACTTCAAGACAAAAAGCGAGGCCCTTTGCATAGTCCGCGATCGAAAAGCCTACAAGGTCCATGTGGGAGAACTTTATAAGAAAAGTACAACCGAGTCCTTCAAAGGTGTATCTCGAAGAGGAAGGGCAAAGCCTCTGGCGGAAATTCATGCCGACTAGGCGGACACCACGCAGCAGCCGGACCCTTGTAGGAAAGGCATTCGTGCACAGATTTTATTGGCCGACGCCGGCAGATGCTCAGGACTTAGTCAAGAAATGCGTCGACTGTCAGCTCTTTGCTAATCAGAGCCACATGCCGCCCACCACCCTCAAAACTATACCCATTACATGGCCATTTGCGGTCTGGGGGCTTGATATGGTTGGACCCCTAAAAGGGGGAACCCACAAGCAAAGATACCTATTGGTCATGGTGGATAAATTCACCAAATGGATAGAGGCCAAACCGGTCAAAACAGCAGAGTCCGGACCAGTGATAGACTTTATATCCGGGGTAGTACACCGCTACGGAGTCCCCCACAGCATCATCACCGACAACGGCACGAACTTCACAGCCGATGTGGTCAAGTCATGGTGCAAAAATATGGGCATCAAGCTCGACTACGCTTCAGTCTATCACCCTCAAACCAACGGTCAAGTGGAACGAGCAAATGGTCTAATAATGAGCGGCATTAAACCCAGACTAGTACGGTCACTTACTAAATCTGACACGCACTGGGTCGAGGAGCTCGACTCCGTACTCTGGGGGCTGCGGACAACGCCTAACCGTACTACCGGATTCACACCATTTTTTATGGTATACGGCGCAGAGGCAGTCTTGACCTGTGACATTATTCATGACTCACCTCGAGTGCGCATGAATGAGGAAAGAGAGGCCGAGCTTGATCGGCAGGACAGCTTGGACACATTGGAGGAAGAACGTGACGTCGCGAAGGCTCGTTCCGCATTTTATCAGCAGCAGGCCCAAAAATATCAAAGCAGAAAAGTACGGGCCAAGACTTACAATGTTGGTGAATTAGTTCTACGCCTGCCGGACAAGAAAAAGGACAAGCTCAAGCCCAAATGGGAGGGCCCCTTCATTATCGATCAAGTCGACCGGCGGGGAGCACACGTCTCTTAAATCGTCGGACAACCGACTCGAGCGAACCCATGGAACGCAGCCCGCCTCCGACGATTCTATGCATAACGCCAGACTAAGAGTTCGTCCCCTTCCCCCGTCCAAACTTTTACACTTCGCCGTCTTTTGTTTCTCTTTTTATGCCTTTTTATTTAGCACCCCTTACGGGCCTCTTTTCGCAATTTTCGCATACACATGACATGCCATCCGCACTCATCATTCCTAGGGGCTTCTTTTACAGAAGCTCAATTATAAGGGTTTCATACCCAACACATGTGTCAAGCTTCCACATGTACCTTTTACTCGCCATTATATGCATCAATATGACTTAAGTTTTGGCCAAGCTGGGTTGCCTGGCTCCTGTGCTTACCCCTCGTTCCCGATTGTTCGCTAGGGCGTAAAGGAGCACCTCTGCGATTATTCTTGCCGGGTCAGCCGGATGTGTACCTCGGTGGTGAAAGCTAGCGTTCTTAAGGGAATATTTGGTCGGTGAATTAAAAGATGACTTTTACCCATTTATCTATCCGCCCCCAGATGTTTTGCTGCTTTCTTTGCAGTCCGGACATGCACTTTAGGGCATGCCTCCCAGGGAAAGGAACCCTTAACGGAACTATTCTCCCTGGAAGATGTTTCTTACTAACCATGTAATATAACATAACTAGTTGGGCACTTGTCTGATAAAGCACTAATGACCCCTACGCCTGGTCTTCATGCATACCACGGTTGTTTCTTAACCAAAATGGTATTCGGACACACTCCGGACTCTAGGGTCCCGAGGCTGAAGCGAAAAGGTCGGCAAAGACAAACGATCTACAATCTGGCTAGAAGGCATTTCACATGTCATTTTAAAGGAAAACATACATTGTCAAATTTAGTGATTGTTTTCCTCCTCAATCCCGTCTAACAGGCTGTCTAACTTACAGTCCCGTTGGGAAAATTTAGCAGCCAACTCTACTTGGTTGTATACTAAACTCACAGGGATCTCCTTCCCATCGGCCCCACCGGTCCAACCGGCCATGTGGTTGGGATCCGCCTTCTTATGTAGCGTCTTCACCATGGCCCAAGCCTCCTGGCACCTGACGGCAGGCTGAAATCTTCCACAAAGCAGGCTGCTGCACTCTGCAGCTTCTCCGAAGCTCCCGAGGCCCTCGGGTAGGGTGAGGGCTGGCCATAAAGCACGGCGGCGCCGCTCATTACTGCCGAACCCGTTTGAGCATTTGCAGCTTCGGGAAGTTGATCACCCGTTGATCTGAGCATCTCCTCCCAGGCGACTGTGAGTATACCTACAAGAAATGCTATGTCAATCTGCTTCTTCGCGAACTCTTCTTTTAAAAGGAGTTCGCTCAAGCACTTACTATAAATGCCGCGACAAGCCGCTGATTCTCCTTGCGGGCCGGACAGCTCGGCTCGGCGCCTTTAGCTCTTCTTGAGCTTGGCGTTGGCATCTGGAGCTTGTTCCTTTCTTGCTGCACCCTATTCAGCACACTCTCGCCCGCCTTTGGTGGCGTATGTAATCTGCCTATCCGGATCTTGTCGGCGGCACCTGCTGCGTCATTATTAGACTTGCGCGCACGCCGCTGCACGCTTATACTTATTAATACAAATGTGTTACCGGAGGGTCTCTGCGTCTCCTCTGCGGCAGACAAATCTTGACCTCAAGTTGGGCCTTGCAATCTTGCAGCTCCGAGTCAGTGGGCATTCTTCTCGTAAAAGCCTGCATTTTCAAATGATCCTAAATCAGTTAACATAACTACTTTAAGTCTCGGGGCTCTTGGTATATACAACCATTAAAATTCCCTTACCAGTATGTCTTTCACATCTGCTGCGTGGCTCTGGTAAAACCATCTTGGCGCACGGAGATCGCATCCCTCGTGTTAAAGGCATCCAATGCCTCGGGAAAAATCGCTTCACGAAATCTGTCCGTGGCGCCTATGGTTCATGGCGCTCTCCACCTCAGACTTGGTGGCGGACGATCTGTCGGTAATCCTCCGTTGGAGAAGGATCCGGCCAGCGTCTTGCTTGCCTCCCCCCCTCCGGGCCGGGCTGGAGCCTGGCGGTGTAGGTTGGATCAGCAACCTGCGCCCCTTGATCCGCGGCGCTTTTCTCCTGCAAAGATCATGAGCACTCGAGCGTTTCCTAGGAATGTTGCTCTGAAAATTCAAATCTGAGCTATACCTTTGCGGCGGCGTTTCCGTCCGCACCGTGCTCCTTTTCCTTTGCTGGTCGGACTGGCCTCTGTGGAGGTCGGCGCCCATGAGCTCGGCTTCCCGCCGTGAAGGCGCTTCCTGCAAAATACCATCGTTCGTGAAGGTCAGAAATGGGGCAAGGAAGGGATAATGGTGTCCGGGCTTCGGCCACAGTCACCTGGGAAGCCGAACACAGTCCGGGGTAGTCCGCCGTAATGACAACCAAAGCATTGTCCATGCTGAGCTGGTGAAATACCCCATCGATCAGCTCCACCTCGATGTTTGGATCCTCTTCGGAGGCCGGATCTAGGGATCTTTCCGGATCCTCGGGTTGCGGAGCAGGACTTACCATGTCCTCCACAGTCCGGCGCAGATCCTGCGCCGAAGACATAATGTAAGAAGCCTAAACTTCGGAAACATGGGTTGAGCCCTTAAAGGTGTTCGCTTACCCATCCCCTAGGGTTGTTCATGGAGAACCCATTTAAGGGGTTCGTTGAAGAAGTCCTCCTTCTCCCCTTATGCAGACCAGACAGGGATCTTCACTAGGTCCTCGGTCGAGTCCGGCCCTTTGCGGCCATGACGGGTGGCGTCGTCTTCCCCGTTGAAATCCCACATGGGGTGGCCTCTATATTGCAATGGATGTACCCCCCGCATGATGCATGTCACCATGACTCCGATCATGGTCAACCCAGAGTGGGCCAGCAATCTTATTCGGCCCATCAAGTAATGGACGCTCTTGTCTTCCTCCAATCGGGGGCTCCGTGGGTGCCAGCTTAGACGTTTCTTCAGGGGAGCAACACTAAACTCCGGGAGGCCAATCCGGACTGGGTCCGGCAGCGGAGCGTCTCCTATATAAAACCACTCTGAAGGCCAATCTTCGGACGCCTTCTTGGGAGTACCGGATGGGTATCCGGTCAGGCGATCGCCATATTTGGCGCCGCCCACTTGATATATGGACCCCTCGTGAGAGCGAAGTGCGAGGCGAACAGCCTCTTCCACAATGCGAAATGGGGCTCAATGCCGGGAACAGCTCGCAAAAGCTCGTGCCAGCGATATGCAGGGACAGAGGAGGTGTGTGGTGGTGGAGCTGGAGTCCGTAGAACTCCGGGAGCCAGCGGAGGAGCGGATGTATTGGGAATCCGAGTCCCCTTATCGGATAGGGGCCGAAGCATACTCGCTCCCCTTATTGGGGCTCGGGGTAGCCTCGCTTGCCTCCCACCTTGATAAGTAACCAGCCGGCTCGAGCCGGGATCATGAAGGCCGGAGGGAGATATCCCCCCGCTTGGAGCTTTACTAGCTCGATGTGCGGAACAGAGCACCTCCTCCAATCTCCTGGCGGTGGGCTGGGAGCACGAGAAGAAGAGCCGCGTCGACGGTCCATGATGGAATGGATTTTTAGGTCAAAGGCGCTTGATGAAGTATTAGCGGGAGGAAGGCGGTGTGGTTTGGATCTGGATTCTTGCCTCTTTTGTAGGCGGACGACTTCGCACAACTAGGGGTGAAAGCGTAAAAGGCATACGGCACCGCATTAAATGCGGCGTGTGGAAAATACCATTATTGGGAGTAGAAGCCGAAAACAGTATTTACGGTGAAGCGGACACTATTCGGCGGTACATGGAACTTGAAGGAGAACCCGCCTTGCAGCGCGAAGACTATATCTGTATTTGGACTTATCGTCATTGAAGCCTGGTTAGGGGACTCTTGAGGAGTCTGGACTAGGGGTGTCGGACAACGGACTATCATCGTCCGCGGACTCCAAGACTCTGAAGATACAAGATTGAAAACTCCATCCCGTGTCCGGATGGGACTTTCCTTGGCGTGGAAGGCAAGCTTGGCGATCTGGATATGTAGATCTCCTACCATTGTAACCGACTACTGTGTAACCCTAGCCTCCTCCGGTGTCTATATAAACCGGAGGGCTTTAGTCCGTGGGACAACATACATTACAACAATCATACCATAGGCTAGCTTCTAGGTTTAGCCTCCTTGATCTCGTGGTAGATCCACTCTTGTACTACCCATATCATCAATATTAATCAAGCGGGGCGTAGGGTTTTACCTCCATCGAGAGGGCGAACACTGAGTAAAACATCGTGTCCCTCGTCTCCTGTTACCATCCGCCTAGGCGCACGATTGGGACCCCTACCGAGATCCGCCAGTTTTGACAGCGACAGTGGCGTTAGAAGGACACTGGCGACCACGAAAGAAATTGCATATCAAGGATCCGGACACTTACGATCTTGCGGGACTTTGGCCCTTGAGCCACTCATCCTCGCCAACGGTGGTGTTGGCGAAACTGTCCGGGGGGATAGTCCTCCCCCTCTTGGACCCTTCGGCCTCCCCTATTGGGGAAGCCTTCCTCTTCTTCTCTCCCTCCTCTGGGAGAGAGTCCTCCTCCTCCTCGTCGTCTTCGGGGGAGGAGTCCGCCTCGTCGTCGGACGCCTGATTGCGGGAACTCTTTCGAGTCCCCGCGGCCACCTTCTTGGCCTTCTTCTCCGGCACCACGTGCGGTGCCGGAACCAGCAGCCCTGCTAAATGGGCATTCTCTGGGTCTTCTGGCATGGGAGCCGGACATGGTTGAGAATCCAAAGCGCTCGAATCGGGGGCTCTCGGTGTTGGAACTAGGAGCGAGAAGGAGATTTGATGCGAGATTGAAGAAAAGGAACGATCCTTGGTCCTCTTATAAAGGGGAAAAATACCAAGGGTCGTCTCCGTGACCGTTCGGGATTCACCTTCGATAGAGGAGGCGTGAGGCAGACGCGGTTGGGTTACCCACGCGTATTGATGGGAATCCGGAATAAGGGGAACACGATCTACGCCGACAAGGCGTGCCAAGGAAACCGCTTCGCTAAGCGCCCCGAGGTGGTATAGTAAAAAGATTCAAACAAAGGCTTGGTAGCGGTGTGATGTCACGCCACATAATCGTCGGCCAGATTGGACGGTGTACATTTTATTCTCTCTACGGTGGAATGTGGAATTTATTTTGCGAGCGGACACTATCCTGGTGTTCATGATCTTCTCGGATTATTCAAGGAGGAACCCGCCTTCCAATGCCGAACATTATGCGCGCGGACTCATCGTCATTGAAGCCGAGTTCAGGGCAACCGAGGGAGTCTGGACTAGGGGTGTCCGGACAGCCGGACTATCATCGTCCGCCGGACTCCAAGACTACGAAGATACAAGATTGAAGACTCCGTCCTGTGTCCGGATGGGACTTTCCTTGGCATGGAAGGCAAGCTTGGCGATACGGATATGTAGATCTCCTTCCATTGTAACCGACTCTGTTTAACCCTAGCCTCCTCCGGTGTCTATATAAGCCGGAGGGCTTTAGTCCGTAGGACACAACATACATTACAACAATCATACCATAGGCTAGCTTTAGGGTTTAGCCTCCTTGATCTCGTGGTAGATCCACTCTTGTACTACCCATATCATCAATATTAATCAAGCAGGACGTAGGGTTTTACCTCCATCGAGAGGGCCCGAACCTGGGTAAAACATCATGTCCCTCGTCTCCTGTTACCATCCGCCTAGACGCACAGTTCGGGACCCCCTACCCGAGATCCGCCGGTTTTGACACCGACACCCATGATCAGGAAACCATAACCATCTGTTGATCAACGATCTAGTTAACTAGAGGCTCACTAGGGACATGTTGTGGTCTATGTATTCACACATGTATTACCATTTTCAGTCAATACAATTATAGCATGAATAATAGACAATTATCATGAACAAGGAAATATAATAGTAACCATTTTATTATTGCCTATAGGGCATATTTCCAACAGTCCCCCACTTGCACTAGAGTCAATAATCTAGTTACATTGTGATGAATTTAACACCCATAGAGTTCTGATGTTGATCATGTTTTGTCGTGGAAGACGTTTAGTCAAAGGATCTGCGACATTCAGATCCGTATGCACTTTACAAATATCTATGTCGCCATCTTGAACATTTTCACGAATGGAGTTGAAGCGACGCTTGATATGCCTAGTCTTCTTGTGAAACCTGAGCTCCTTGGCAAGGGCAATAGCTCAAGTATTGTCACGGAAGAGAGTCATCGGGCCCGACGCATTGGGAATAACTCCTAGGTCGATAATGAACTCCTTCATCCACATTGCTTCATGTGCTGCCTCCGAGGCTGCCATGTACTCCGGTTCACATGTAGATCCCGCCATGACGGCTTTGCTTGCAACTGCACTAGCTTACCACCCCACCATTCAAAATATACACGCATCCGGTTTGTGACTTGGACTCATCCAGATCTGTGTCGAAGCTAGCATCGACGTAACCCTTTACGATGAGCTCTTCATCACCTCCATAAACGAGAAACATATCCTTAGTACTTTTTAGGTACATAAGGATATTCTTGACCGTTGTCCAGTGTTCCATGCCGGGATTACTTTGGTACCTCCCTACCAAACTTACGACAAGGTTTACATCAGGTCTGGTACACAACATGGCATACATAATAGACCCTATGGCTGAGGCATAGGGGATGACACTCATCTTTTCTCTATCTTCTGCTGTGGTCGGGCTTTGAGTCGTGCTCAATACCACACCTTGCAACACAGGCAAGAACCCCTTCTTGGACTGATCCATATTGAACTTCTTCAATATGTTATCAAGGTATGTGCTTTGTGAAAGACCTATGAGGCATCTCGATCTATCTCTATAGATCTTGATGCCTAATATGTAAGCAGCTTCTCCAAGGTCCTTCATTGAAAAACACTTAATCAAGTAGGCCTTTATGCTTTCCAAAAGTTCTATTTCCCATCAATAGTATGTCATCCACATATAATATGCGAAATGCTACAGAGCTCCCACTCACTTTCTTGTAAACACAGGCTTTTCCATAAGTCTGCATAAACCCAAACTCTTTGATCATTTCATCAAAGCGAATGTTCCAACTCCGAGATGCTTGCACCAGTCCATAGATGGAGCGTTGGAGCTTGCATACCTTGTTAGCATTCTTAGGATCGACAAAACCTTCCGGCTGCATCATATACAATTCTTCCTTAAGGAAGCCGTTAAGGAATGCCGTTTTGACGTCCATTTGCCATATTTCATAAGCATAGAATGCAACAATTGCTAACATGATTCGGATGGACTTCAGCTTCACTACGGGTGAGAAGGTCTCATCGTAGTCAACCCCTTGAACTTTTCGATAACCCTTATCGACAACCCGAGCTTTATAGATGGTCACATTACCATCCGTGTCGGTCTTCTTCTTAAAGATCCATTTATTTTTTATGGCTCGCCGATCATCGGGCAAGTCTGTCAAAGTCCATACTTTGTTTTCATACAAGGATCCTATCTCGGATTGCATGGCTTCAAGCCATTTGTTGGAATCTAGGCCCACCATCGCTTCTTCATAGTTCGAAGGTTCACCGTTGTCTAACAACATGATTTCCAGGATGGGGTTGCCATACCATTCTGGTGTGGAACGTGTCCTCCTGGACCTACAAAGTTCAGTAGTAACTTGATCCGAAGTACCTTGATCATCATCATTAACCTCTTCTCTAGCCGGTGCAGGCACCACAGAAACATCTTCCTGAGCTGCGCTACTTTCCGGTTCAAGAGGCAGTACTTCATCAAGTTCTACTTTCCTCCCACATACTTCTTTAGAGAGAAACTCTTTCTCCAGAAAGGACCCGTTGTTGGCAACAAAGATCTTGCCTTCGGATGTGAGGTAGAAGGTATACCCAATGGTTTCCTTAGGGTATTCTATGAAGACGCATTTTTCTGACTTGGGGTTTGAATTTTTCAGGTTGAAGTTTCTTGACATAAGCATCGCATCCCCAAACTTTTAGAAACGACAACTTAGGTTTCTTCCCAAACCATAATTCATATGGTGTTGTCTCAACAGACTTAGATGGTGCCCTATTTAAAGTGAATGTAGCTGTCTCTAAGCGTATCCCCAAAATGATAGCGGTAAATCGGTAAGAGACATCATAGATCGCACCATATCCAATAGTGTGCGATTACGACGTTCGGACACACTGTTACGCTGAGGTGTTCCAGGCGGCGTGAGTTGTGAAACAATTCCACGTTTCCTTAAGTGCGTACCAAACTCGTGACTTGTCGGAGTAATGGTCCATGGGTAGGCCGACCCGGGACCCAGGATCTTTCAAGACATCGGGGCGGGCCCCGCCCCTCTGGCCGAGTCCCATCTGGCGACCTTCGGAGAGGCCGAGTCCCAGCTGGCGACCTTCGGAGAGGCCGAGTCCTAGAAGGCGATCTCCCAAAAAGCAGAGTCCCAGACGACGACTTTAAAGCAAGCCGACTCCCGCCCTGCGACCTCCAGAAGTGCCGACTATGGGTGTCGGCCCGCGACCTTTCACGAAGACCGATGCAGGGTACGGCCCCGACGTGGCCGCCCCTTCTTGCCTACGAGGGGTTGGCATGGCTACAGTGAGCCGTATCGCCGGGATATCTCCGGCGAGGCGTGGAACTGTTGCCATGCCTCCCCTGACCTCAGCCACAGTGCATAATGCACTGTGCCCACGACGCCGGCCCAGACGGCCTGAGATCGCCGGGCCACCCGGTGGGTGAATCGGAGACTACAGGCGCCGGAAGACGGCCCCGAGGGAGTCAGCCTCCCATGAGTCGGCCGCCTTCCGCCAGGCCCCACAAGCCATAAACCAGATTGATGGGAGTGGCGACGGTGATCGCTGACAGACGGCGGCCTTTGTGGCCACGACCCCATGACCAAGCTCTGCGTCACCAAGAGTGCTGCCACAGTGTCGGCCTGTCCATGGGACCCACCGGTCGGCGGGCCCGTGAGCCGGGCAGGAGGACGGCGGCATGAGAAACAGACGGTGGGGCCACGCCGGTCAGATTATTATTGTACCCGGTAGGCCTATATAAACCCCCGAGCACCCATGCAAAGGGTTCGCCTTTGATAGAGTTAGACACATAGACAGGGAAGAGAGAGCCAGCCTAGCTCCTCTTGCCTCCCCGATACAGCTCTAGGAGCACCCTTGTAACCATTTCGCCATAGTGACCATCACGGAGACCCCTTGAGCAGCGAGGGGTGTTATCTCCCGGAGAGCCCCGGGCTGGTTAAGATTCGCGGCGCATGTCTGCGCCTCATCCCGTTCGTGCACCGGCGACGTTCTACTCGCCCCCACCATGATAAGCCATCCTTTGGCATATGTCGCACCCAACCCCCGACATTTGGCGCCCACCGTGGGGCGAGATGCACCGTCATCTGGAGATCTGTTCTGGACGGGAACCCTTTTCGTCCCTGGCGAGCGCAGCCAGCCCGGCTTCGCTGAAGAGTCTGCAGACGCTGACGCGCGCGAAACCGCTGCGCTGCCAGGCGACCTCGCCCGAACTTATCGGCGAGGTGCGCCTCCGACGAGCTCTGATCCGACGCAGCGCTGGTGGCCCCGAGAACCTTCGCGGGCCTCCTCGATAACTCCACGCCGCCGCGAGCCTGCCATAGATTTGAGTCCGTAGGCTCCTCCGACTCGATGCTGGTCGACTCGACACCGTACACTTGACATCTTCCCCACCAACGTGGTGGTCTCACGACGAGCCGCTTCCGACGAGGAGAGTGGCGAAGCGCCACACGGAGGTGCTCGTCATCAGCCACGCGTAGCACTTCGCGAAGAAACCCAGACCAGCGCAGCGGTCTGCAAGACCTAACCGCGCCCATTCCGGAGGGACGCGGATGCCGAGACGCTGGAAACACGCCGCCTTCAGATCATCGAAGGCGCCAAGAAGTTGGCAAGCACGAGGCGCTTGTCAGAGGCATACCAGCGCGAGATGGACCGCGCCGTAGGCGGCTCGCCGACTCCGACTGAGCCGAGCCGTATAGGGGCGGTCCGACAGCGTGGCGCAGCCATCGCCGACTTGCTCGGGGCGAAACGCCCCGTGTACGCCACCCCAGCGGAGAACCTCCGCGCCGCCCAAGCGGCGACTGACGAGCTGAAGAACTTTGAGGGCGAGGAGCTCCGTGTGATGACGGAGCGGGTCCAGCAGCTCCTCGACGCGGTTGCGGCAAGAAACGCGGCGGCGCCGCAGACATTGCGGCAATAAACGACGACTTACCTCCCCGCCGAGATCAAGGCGCGACCTCCCGGACGCCGACTGGTGGAGTCCGCGGAAGGAAAGAGAAGGAGCCGGCTATCAGCCACAGTCGGACTCGCATCACCATCGAGCGCGACCAAGACGGCCGCCCAAGAGCAGTGGAACGATGGGACGATTATCTGCCTCCCCCGCCCTGAAGAGAGCGGCGAAGTTTCCGCCGCTGTTGAGCATCCGACTCTTGAGGTCGCCTTTGTCCGCCGAGAGGGAGTCATAGAAAATGACGCCCGCCATCGGATCGACCGACTCCACCGATCCCTGGCGCTGGAAGAAGAAGATGAGCCGGGTGCCGAGAGGGCACCCTCCTCAAGCACAAGCTCCTCTGAGACGAGCCCGAAACCCTTGACGAACTGCTAGTCATAGCGGATAAGTACGCCACGGCCGACTCTTCTATGAAGACGGAGATCCAAGTCAACGCGTCTAGCAAAGTGACTCCCCAGGCTCCCAGAACCTCGGCTGGAGACGCCAGTCGGTGACAGCAACAAAACGACAACAAGCGCAAGGCCCCACAGCCGACTTCCAACAGTCGGCAGGTCGCAACAGGAGAAGATCAGCAGCCGGAGAGGGCAGCCGCCAAGCGCGTAAAGGCGGCAAGTCCAATTGGTTGCGGCCTTCTCCTATGAGCAGACTTTGGATGGTCCTTGCAAGTTCCACACGGCGAAGCCGTCGAACCACACCACGAAAGTGCCAGCGGCTCGCCAATTGCCAAGGGAGGCGGCCTCGCTTCTCCGCCGCTGTGAGGGACGCCGCCGCCGCCGCCGCCCAGCAGGCGGGCTCGGCCCGTCGGCGCTTGAGACAAGACGAAGTTCCCGTCAGAGCACGGAGCCTACGTGGTATTCACAGTGTGGCGATGACGGCAAGAAGCGGCGCCAACAAAGCAAGAAGAAGTAAATGCGGTAGCAACAGATGCTCGAGTTCATGCATTGGTCGAGAGGCCTATCGGTTGAGTCGGGCGGATCACCCAGAGGTGATGCCTAGTCCAGGCTCTTATGCCCTGGTCTTAGGTGCGACCTTGGCCACTGATAGGCGGGCCGCCCGTTTCTCGCGGGTCCTGATAGACGGAGGCAGCAACATAAACATCCCATACAGAGACACCATGGAGAAGCTAGGAATCAGGCAAAGGCAGCTGCAGAGCAGCCGCACTGTGTTCCATGGAATTGTACCCGGCCTCTCCTGTTCACCGATCGGCAAGATTCTGATAGACGTCCTCTTGGGGACAAAGATCACTTCCGCCGAGAGCCGGTCTGGTTCGGTGGTGGACTGGAGAGCCCGTGACCACCGCCGCTGCTTGGCCGGCCCTGGCCAAGTTCATGGTGAGTTCCCCACTCGCCTACCTCAAAATGAAGATGCCGAGTTCAAGGGATTGACCGTTCCGGCGACTACAAGTCGTCTTCTTACGACCGAGAGCGGTCGGCTGGCTGAGTCTTTGGTGATCGCAGCCGAAGCGACTCCTTGACCGAGTCGTGGCGATGGCGGAAAGCAGCCGAGATGTCGCCCAACCCCAAGGAGTCGGAGGTAGAAGGATCATTCAAGCGGCTAAAGAAACCAAGAAGATACCCTTGGACCCAGAGCACCCGAGAGATCTGTTTGTCAGTGGCACAGGCCTAGATAGCAAATAGGAAAAGCGAGCTCGTCGATTTCCTCCGTGAGAATCGGGACATCTTAGCATGGTCCGCCAGGACATGCGGGTGTGCGACGCAGGTCGCCGAGCACAAGCTACGTCGGAGCCAGATATGAAGCCCGTCAGGCAGCCCTTGTGCCGCTGTCGAGAAGAAAAGAAGAGTTGTTGGAGAAGAGATAGCCCGGCTCGGCAGCGGTTTCATCATGGAAGTGTTTTTTCGAGTGGCTAGCAAACCCGGTGTTGGTGCTGAAGAAAAACAAGCAGTGGTGGATGTGCATAGACTACACAAGCCTCAATAAAGCCTGCCCAAAGGACCCGTTTGCTCGCCAAGGATTGATCGGGTGATAGACTCCACGGCGGATGCGAGCTGTTGAGTTTCCTAAACGCATACTCGAGGATATCACGGATCAAGCTGAATCCGATGAAACGGTGAAGACCGCATTCATCACGCCCGTTTGGAGCCTTACATTGCGACAATGATGTTCGTTTAAGGAATGCGGCGCCACCTTTCAGCGTTGCATGCGAAGTGCCTCCTCAAGCAACTTCGGCGAACGCCCACGTCTATGTGGACTATGTGGTGGTGAAGGCTAAAAGCGTGGGACATTGGCTGGAAGACCTCAAAGAGACCTTTGAGAATCTGCGCCGATTCGGATCAAGCTCAACCGAAGTGCGTTTTGAGTCGGCCGGCCAGCTCCTTGGCTTCTGGTCTCCGAGCGGCATAAGTGCAACCCGTCAAGATCAAGGCCATTGAAAGAATGGAGGTACCCAGCCGACTGTTGGATGTGCAGAAGTTCACCGGCCGCTTGGCGTCCATCAGCCGATTTATTAGTCAGCTGGGCGAGAAGGCTCTACCCCTGTATCAACTAATGAAGAAGACCACCTTTTTTGAGTGGAACCAC
The DNA here is from genome assembly GCA_021437245.1 of Aegilops speltoides. Taxonomy (NCBI): domain Eukaryota; kingdom Viridiplantae; phylum Streptophyta; class Magnoliopsida; order Poales; family Poaceae; genus Aegilops; species Aegilops speltoides. Next base: position 308,299,265 of record CM038141.1, on the reverse strand, counting down.
AAGGCAGATGAGGCATTTCTCCAACTGAAGAAGATGTTGACTACTCCCCCCGTGTTGGCGGCTCCGACTCCCAAAGAGCCCATGCTCTTGTACATCGCCGCCACCAGCCGAGTAGTCAGCACAGTCATCGTAGTCGAGCGCAAGGAGGAAGGCAAGGCTCTCCCAGTCCAGAGACCGGTATATTACCTGAGCGAGGTACTGTCGACCTCCAAGCAAAACTACCCTCACTATCAGAAGATGTGTTACGACGTGCATTTTGCCGCCAAGAAGCTGAAGCCCTACTTTCAAGAGCATCCAATCACTGTGGTTTGCACTGCCCCACTCGCCGAGATGATTGGAAGCCGAGACGCCCGCCGCCGAGTGGCCAAATGGGCTATAGATCTAGCCCTTACACCATCTACTACCAGCCCGCACCGCCATCAAGTCGCAGCGCCGGCGACTTCTTTTGTCGACTAGGCCGAGACCGATACCACGCCGGCAAATACCGACTCCACTCATTGGCGGATGCACTTCGATGGCTCCAAGATGCGCACTGGCCTTGGAGCCGGCGTCGTCCTCACCTCCCCTAAGGGCGACAAGCTCAAATACATGCTGCAAATCCACTTTGCCGCCTCCAACAATGTCGCCGAATATGAGGCGCTCATCCATGGGCTCCGGCTTGCCAAAGAACTTCGGCATTCGCGGATCACGTGCTCTGGCGACCGACTTGGTGGTTCGAGAGTCATCCGCGATGGGGCGCCAAAGACATAAACATGGCGAGCTACCGCTTCTGGTGCAGCAACTCAGCGGATATTTCGGGTGCGAATTCCTTCACGTGCCAAGAAACGACAACGATCAAGCAGATGCCTTGGCACGAGTCGGCTCCACTCGCCAAGCAATACCTTCGGCGTCGCCCTTGAGCGCCTCCTCGCCGCCTATCAAGCCTTCACCGAGTCGACTCCATCTTCGTGCGGCCGCCGAGTAAATAGTCGGATCCGACTCCAAGGCCCCAGCAGCGACCTCAAGAAAGCCAAAGTTGAAACCGGCCGGGACTTGAGCCCGGCCCGGATCGCGCCACGGCCTGGGACTTGAGCCCGGCCCGGGATTGCGCCACGGCCCGGGACTTCAGCCCGCCGGGGATCGCGCGGTCGGCCGGAGCTGCCCTAATCATCCTGTAGATTCCATCAATCCAGCAAGCGGCGGACTCCAACCCGCCGCCTCCAGACCACCTTGTCCAAGTCGCTGTGGTAGCAGTTGAAGAGATAGCAACACCTTCATGGGCACAGCCCATCCTCAAGTTTTTAGTGAATAAAGAATTACCAACAGATGTGATCTTGGCTCGGCAAGTGCAGCGCCGAGCGGCAGCATACACCATAGTCAACAGAGAGCTAGTCAGGTGCAGTGTCACTGGTGTCTACCAGCGCTGCGTAGAGTTAGAGCAAGGCCAAGCGATTCTCAAAGACATCCATCAGGGCGAGTGCGGCCACCATGCAGCTTCAAGGGCACTCGTGGCCAAAGCCTTTCGGCACGGTTTCTTTTGGCCGACTGCCCTGGAAGAAGCTAAAGAACTAGTCCAAAATGCAAGGGTGCGGATGTTCCGCTCCAAGCCCCTTCACGGCTTCCGCAATAAGACAATCCCCATTGCCCGCCCTTCGCAGTTTGGGGCCTGGACATGGTGGGACCATTCAAGACGGCCTGAGGCGGCCTAACCCATTTGCTTGTCGCGGTGGACAAGTTCACCAAGTGGGTGGAAGCAAAGCCCATCAAGAAACTGAACGGGCCTACTGCAGTAACCTTCATTGCTGACATCACGGTGCGGTACGGCATACCGCATAGCATCATCACCGACAACGGCACCAACTTTGCCAAAGGCGCCTTGGCTCGTTTCTGCACGATGCAGGGCATCTGACTGGACTTAGCGTCCGTTGCCCATCCGCAGTCAAACGGCCAGGTGGAACGAACCAATGGCCTCATCCTGTCCGGCATTAAGCCTCGATTGATCAAACCACTCGAGCGTTCGACCGGCTGTTGGGTCGAAGAGCTGCCTGCCGTCCTCTGGAGTCTGCGCACAACCCCAAACAAGTCAACTGGCTTCACGCCTTTCTTCCTTGTCTACGGTGCCGAAGCCGTCATCCCAATAGATATAGAGTTCGACTCTCCACGAGTCTCCATGTACACCGAGGAGGAAGCCGAAGAAGCACGCCAAGATGGCGTCGATCTACTGGAAGAGGGCCGACTGTTGGCGCTCAGTCGGTCCAGCATCTACCAACAGAGTCTGCGCCGATACTACAACCGCAAGGTCAAGCCAAGATCGTCCAAGAGGGCGATTTGTGCTCCGCTGATTCAGAGAACAGCCGCCAAGACAAGTTGTCGGCGCTTTGGGAAGGTCCTTCATCATCGACAAGGTGCTAGGAACGACGCCTATTATCGTCGACGCTCAAAAGCCTCGGCGGCGCAAGAGGGACGACTCCAAAGAAAGAAACAGGCGCGCCGTGGAACGCAAATCTTCTTCAAGATTTTTCAGGTTGATGCAGATGTATCGCGACTACCCTCTTTGTATTAAAGCATTAAGACCTTAGGCCCCGGGACGAGCTCGGGACCGCTTTTTTATTATCTGTATGATAAGAATTACGCTTCCGAATATGCTGCTCTTTTTTATCATACTGTCTGGCACCGGGTCTGACTAGTCGGCCCGAGGACTCGCCGTCTTGCGCTATGGAATGCTTCCTGCGGTCAGACAAGTAATGTGTTGCGCTCAAGCCGTCTCCTGTCGAAAGCCGCAGCTCGCATAAGCGACTGTCGGTAGGCAGGGAACAAGCAAGAACGAGCGTACATGTGAAAAAATGGCTAAGGACCTAAAAGCTTACGCATAGCCCAAGACGGCTACCAGCCTCCCCCCACCGAGCCGACTCATGAGCAGTCGGCTCGCCGTCTCAACTTTTATCAAGGACAGCCAACTTTCGAATAGTCGGCCTGTCGCTTTCTAGCCGATTTGCCGGAGAAACTCTAAATGACTAAGTACTTGCCTTCCTGAAGTAGCCAAGCACTTGACCCGGCGACAGTCCGCAGAGCGGCTGCCCAGCCGGCAAGGCGGTAACTAAAGGAAGGCGGCAAAGGAAAAAGTCTAAGGAGCAAAAAGCAAGGAAAGGCGGGAATTAGATAAATATTTACATAGGCCCTCGGCCGAATCTCCGAATAAGAATTCAGGATACACCCCATGGGTGGAATTGTTCGAATCTAACAAGTCTTGCAAAAGAATATTGAAGACAGATAAACAGAAGCAGTCTAGGAGGCGGCCTCCGGAGCCGGAGGATCGGAGGTGACGGCGTTGTCGGATGCCGGGGCAGTCGGCTGGGCGGTCTCAGCCTGGTTGCCTCCGGCGGCGGTCGCCTTGTCCTTGCGCGGCTCGTTGCTGGAGGCGTGATCGGGCTGAGGCTGGCCGCCTGCTTCGTCTTCTGGCGCCTCCTCCTCGCCTCTGTCCTCCGACTCGTCCTCCTCCTCGGCGCTAGAGTCGATCACCTCCGCCGAGTCTTCCTCGTACTCCGGGTTCATCCCAAACCAGTCCGGCGGTGCCTCCTCGCCGCCTTCAGTCCGCTCGGGCACGAAGACACTGGTGTCCGTGTACTCGGCAATGGCTGTCGCGCGCTCGGCAAGGGCGCCTTCTATGGCCTCCAGCTCGGCCTGGGCCTCTGACCGGAATGCGGCTAGACGGTCCAGGTCCAGCCCCGGATACCACCCTTTGATTTAACTCAAGGTTCGGCGTGTTCGCACGCCGAGGAGCCCTTCCAAGCCTCAAGGCGACCGGCGGCGACTTCCAGCCAGTCGGCGGTCCGACTAGCGGTGCAAAGAGCCGGCACGTCCGCCAGTGGCAGCAATTACTTGGGCGCCAAAGACGCTGAAGACGGCGAATAAAGCGGTGAGCAGGGCGAAGACGAGCCCGGCGCTCGAAGCTGCTCGTCGATGGTTCGGGGCGTTGGCGGCAATCACTTCACCCTTTGCCCTTCGCGCCTCCTGAGCCGCTCAATGGCCTGAGGGACGGCTTGCGAATGGCTGGGAAAGAAGTCTGCCAAGGCAGAAAAGAAGATAGTCAGAAAATCAGAAATCAGCCCGACATAGAGTCAGAAGACCAAAGAAGCAAAAAATACTCACCGTCGACGATGTCCTCGAGCTCGTGGTAGCCGGAGGTCAGCATCGCCTCCCGATCAGTCCAGGCGGAGCGTTCGACCTCGAACTCGGCCATGAGGGCATCCTTCCGCGACTTGGCGCTGTCGTCGCGCTTCTCCGAGCAGCTCCTTCGCCGGCAAGCTACGCCGCCAGCAGATCGCGCTCTTTGGCGAGCTTGTCGCACTCCTCCTCCTTGGCACGACGAGCGGTGTTGGCCTCGCCCAGCTGCTCCTAGAGGGCGGCGTTGGCGCCTAAAGAACGAAAAAGAAGACAAGAAAAGTCATCAGTAAGGTAGATCGCCGGGGAGATCTGGCCCGACCGCCAAAGCGATCGGCCGAATCTGGGACTACAGCCATGGGCGGCCAGTAGCGCCTCATGGAGAAGAAGGAAAGGTAGATCGCCGGGAGATCCGCCCAACTGCCAGCCATCGGCCGAATCTCGAGGATTACAGCCTGGGAGGCGCCAGTGCGCCTGCCAAGAAGGAAGAAATAACTCACCTCGCTTCCGTCAGTCGGCGGTCCGCTTCTTCAGCTCCTCGACGTTGCGGTTGAAGGCAGCGGCACGGAGATTATGATATTCCTGCAAAACCGGCAAAGGCAAAAGTTAGTCCTCGAGCTCACGGAGGAGTTCGAACCGCTGCCGGCAGCCGACCGGAACTCGGGATTACACTCAGTGGAGTAGCGCCTCTACAGAGGAAGACAGAAATTTAAAAAGAGAAAGGAAACATACCCGGACGGATGTCCGCACAGCCAGATGCGCTCTGGTGCAGACTTGGAGGGCGTCGCTCTCCGCGAGCAGCTTTGATCGACGCCCAGAGGGCTGATTCAGCGGGCAGTGCCGCCCACAGAATTCAGCCGGTGGGCGCGGGCGCCGAGGCCTCGACGAACAGATTCGCCGAACTTGCGGCGCCAGTCTCCCGAGCTCGCGTCGCCGAGCTCGTCCTCTCCAGCCGGCGGCGTGCCGGCACGGCGACCTGAAGAAGCAGCCGCGCCTCGGTGTCGTCCGTAGTCGGAGGATCCTGCGGGTCCACCGGCTGCTTGCCAAGTGGCCTCCTTGATGGTGGCGGAGGCGGCGCGTGAGTGTCCGAGCCTGAAGCATTGCCGCCCTCCTCCACGAGAGGGTTCTCGGTGCCGACCTCTCCGGTCTGCCCCGTGAACTCCAGAGCCGGTGGCGCCGACGACAACGGAGGGACGAGCATCGCCGATCGGCGACGCATGACCTCCTCAGCGTGCCGTTTCGCCACGGCGGCAGTCTCGGCCTCCTCCAGTCTCCGCTGGGCATTGGCGGCCGCCTTCTCAGCCTCCGCCTTCTCCAGGCGGTCGACCTGCTCCTCATCGCGCTTCTCCCGCGCGTTCCGTTCCGTCGCCTCCCGAAGGTCGGCGGCGGGATCGACCCGCCGAGTGTTGGCGGATGCCTCTACCGACCCCATGACAGAGGGGACGGCGGCTCTCGCAAGGGAGAGGGGAGCTCTGGAGAAGACAGGAGGGAAAAATCAAAAAAGACTCGAATAAAATCCAATAAAGAAATGAAAGAGTAAAGAAGACTCACGCGGAAACTAGTGGCGGCCTTCTCACTTCCCTTCGGAAGCGGTTGGCCTTCGCGGCCGCCTCCTCCCGCTTGGTCGCGCGACGCCTTGAACTTCTTTCGCTTGCCGCGGGTGCGCGCCGCCCGCGTGACGCCTCTTTTGCCGACTTGGCGGGGGCCCTCGGCTGGCGGCGTGGGGCGATTTCCACGAGGGCGTCGCCCTGGGCCGATCGGGCGAGGTGGCCGATGGCTCGAGGCCGCCGTCGCGCCCTCTCCGCCGCCTTCGCGTCGGCCTCCAGCGCCGCCGCCCCAAGTCGGGTCGCCGACGCCACCGTCCGCGCGACCGGGACGAAGTCGCAGGGCTCTCTCATGGCGCCGGCTGCGGGCGCTGTGAGGGGATTCTGCTCAGAAGAAGCCAACAATGGTTAGAGTCCGGAGTCGGCTACAAAGAGGATTAAGCTACAGGAGGATGCGACTTACCATTGGAGGGGGGTTGTCGCGCAAGCACGCCTTCGCCGAACTGCCAGCCTCCGTGAACTTGCAAGGCGCGATGTGGTTCACCAAGTTCGCCACCTCCCCGCGGGGCATTTCCTTTGTGCTCAGCCGGCTCGGATCATGGCGGCCGCTCATCTGACAGATGAGGTGAGGCCGGCCCTAGAGTGGGAGGACTCGGCGCGCCACAAAGGCGGCCAGAAGATCGGAAACGACGAGGCCCTCCGACTGCAGCAGAACTCGGAGTCGCGCCACGGAGCCGGCTCCGGAGGGGGACAGCGACTTGGACCGATGGGACCAACTGGCAAGCCTGCCAGACAGAGGCTCGGGGTCGAAGGGCGGCAAATTGACCCAGTCGCCATCGGTGGAGATGTTCTTCACGTAGAAGTAAGATTTCTGCCACATTTTCACCGACTTCACCAGCGAGATGGGAGGGAAAGGGTTGTCGGCCGTCGAGCGCTGCACCGCGATGTAGGTGCCGCACTGAGCCGGCATGCCGGCGGCCTGAGTACCGAGCTTCGAAGAGAAAAACTCTCCCCACAGCTCGAGGGTGGGGAGAACGCCGAGGTAGCCTTCGCACAGAGTGGAGAAGGCGGAAAGCAGCACCACCGCGTTTGGGGTGAGGTGGTGCGGCTGAAGCTTGTGGAACTCCAGGAACGAGCAGAAGAACCCGCTCGCCGGAAGCCCCAACCCGCGCATTAGGTGCGAGCAGAAGACGACCCGCTCGCCCTCCTCCGGCGCGGGCCGGATCTCTCCCGCCGGCGTGGGACGGGCGTGCACCAGGTCCGCGCCGGGGAGGCGGCGGGTCCGGCGGAGAAACTCGATGTGCTCCGCCTCCACGTCCGAGCCGTCCCACACGCCGGAGCGCGAGGTGGGGGGCGCAGCGGAAGAAGAACTCATCGCCGACGAGAAAGGATGCTTTGGCTCGCGGCGGAGGAAGAAGAGGAGGAAGGAGAGCGGGGGAGAGGGTGTGCGTGCAGTGCCGCCCCGCTCCTCCCTGCCTATTTATAGCCCTACGGGCTGAGGAGCCGAGGGGGCGGACGTGGGATTAACTGTGCCCGAGGCCCCACGCCGCCCACGATTACGCCACGGTTCTGCGTGCGGTAATAACGTGGGGATATAACCGTCCGCAGCCACAGCGGATCCGCTCGGGAGCCGAGGCGCGGTAATGGCGGGCCCCACCTGGCGGCCCGTCCCGTCACACGCGTGGGTGGGCAGACTATCCTCCCCACGTGGCGCCGCGCGATAGGACCGTCTCAATGATGGCAGGGAAGCGTATCCGATACGCCGCCTGTTTCCCGCCGCAACTTACAAGTAATGGCCCCTCGCTGAACAAGTCCGACTTCGGCGAGTCGGCCCGAAGAAACAGCGGCCGAGTCTCAGAATCGGCGCTGGGAAGAATGAAACTGTTGAAGCCCTACAAGGCGGCGCCCGCAGGGCTTCACCAGCTTCGGGGACTACTGTCGGAGTAATGGGCCACGGGTAGGCCGACCCGGGACCCAGGATCTTTCAAGACATCGGGCGGGCCCGCCGCCGCGAGTCCCGGTGGCGACCTTCGGAGAGGCCGAGTCCCAGCTGGCGACCTTCGGAGAGGCCGAGTCCCAGAAGGCGATCTCCCGAAAAGCCGAGTCCCAGACGACGACTTTAAAGCAAGCCGACTCCCGGCCTGCGACCGCCAGAAGCGCTGACTATGGGTGTCGGCCCGCGACCTTTCACGAAGACCGATGCAGGGTATGGCCCCGACGTGGCCGCCCCTTCTTGCCTACGAGGGGTTGCCATGGCTACAGTGAGCCGTATCGCCGGGAGATCTCCGGCGAGGCGCGGCACTGTTGCCATGCCTCCCCTGACCTCAGCCACAGTGCATAATGCACTGTACCCACGACGCCGGCCTGTACGGCCCAGAGATCGCCGGGCCACCCATCAGTGGGTGAATCGGAGACGGCAGAGTGCCAAAAGACGGCCCTGAGGGAGTCGGCCTCCGCGGAGTCGGCCGCCTTCCCGCCAGGGCCCCACAAGCCATAAACCAGATTGGATGGGGAGTGGCGACAGTGATCGCCTGACAGACGGTGGCACTGTGGCCACGACCCCATGACCAAGCCTGCGTCACCAAGAGTGCTTCACAGTGTCGGCCTGTCCGCGGGACCCACCAGTCGGCGGGCCCCTGGAGCCGGCAGGGAGGACGGCGGCATGAGAGACAGACGGCTGGGGGCCACGCCCGGTCAGATTACTATTGTACCCCTGGGGGGTAGGCCTATATAAACCCCCCGGAGCACCCATGCAAAGGGTTCGGCCTTTGATAGAGTTAGACACATAGCCAGGGGAAGAGAGAGCCAGCCCAGCTCCCTCTTGCCTCCCGATACAGCTCTAGGAGCACCCTTGTAACCACTTCGCCATAGTGACCATGCGGAGACCCCGCAGAGCAGCAGTAGGGGTGTTATCTCCCCGGAGAGCCCCGAAGCTGGGTAAGATTCGCCGGCGCGCATGTCTGCGCCTCATCCCGTTTCCAGGCACCGGCGACGTTCTACTCGCCCCCACCATGATAAGCCATCCTTTGGCATATGTCGCACCCAACCCCCGACATGACTCAAATATTCTCCCCCACGATCTGATCGTAAGAACTTTATTTTTCTGTCACGTTGATTCTCGACCTCACTCTGAAATTCCTTGAACTTTTCAAAGGTCTCAGACTTGTGTTTCATTAAGTAGACATACCCATATCTAGTTAAGTCCTCGGTGAAGGTGCGAACATAACAATAGCCACCGCGAGCCACAACGCTCATTGGACCGCACACATCAGTATGTATGATTTCCAACAAGTTGGTTGCTCGCTCCATTGTTCCGGAGAATGGAGTCTTGGTCATATTACCCATGAGGCATGGTTCACATGTGTCAAATGATTCATAATGAAGAGACTCCAAAAGTCCATCTGCATGTAGTTTTTTCATGCGTTTGACACCAATGTGACCAAGGCGGAAGTGCCACAAGTATGTGGGACTATCATTATTAACCTTACATCTTTTGGTATTCACACAATGAATATGTGTAACATCACGTTCGAGATTTAATAAGAATAAACCATTGACCAGCGGGGCATGACCATAAAACATATCTCTCATATAAATGGAACAACCATTATTCGCGGATTTAGATGAGTAGCCATCTTGCATTAAACAAGATCCAGATACAATGTTCAAGCTCAAAGCTGGGACTAAATAACAATTATTGAGGTTTAAAACTAATGCCGTAGGTAAATGTAGAGGTAGCGTGCCGACAGCGATCACATCGCCCTTGGAACCATTCCCGACGCGCATCGTCACCTCGTCCTTCGCTAGTCTCCACTTATTCCACAGCTCCTGTTTTGAGTTACAAATATGAGCAACCGCACCAGTATCAAATACCCAGGAGGTACTATGAGTACTGGTAAGGTACACATCAATAACATGTATATCACATATACCTTTGGTATTGACGGCCTTCTTGTCCGCTAAGTACTTGGGGCAGTTCCGCTTCCAGTGACCATTTCCCTTGCAATAAAACCACTGACTCTCGGGCTTGGATCCATTGTTTGGCTTCTTCCCGGCAACTGATTTACCGGGCACGGCAACTCCCTTGACGTCCTTCTTGAAGTTCTTTTTACCCTTGCCTTTCTTGAAACTAGTGGTCTTATTCACCATCAACACTTGATGTTCCTTTTTGATTTTCACCTCCGTTGATTTCAGCATCGAATATAACTCAGGAATGGACTTCTCCATCCCCTGCATATTGTAGTTCATCACAAAGCTCTTGTAGCTAGCTGGGAGCGACTGGAGGATCCTGTCAATGACCGAGTCATCTGGGAGATTAACTCCCAACTAAGACAAACGGTTGTGTAACCCGGACATAGTGAGTATATGCTCACTGACAGAACTGTTTTCCTCCATCTTACAACTATAGAACTTGTCGGATACTTCATATCTCTCGACCTGGGCATGAGCTTGGAAAACCATTTTCAGCTCTTGGAACATCTCATATGCTCTGTGTTGCTCAAAACGCTTTTGGAACCCCGGATCTAAGCTGTAAAGCATGCCGCACTGAACCAGGGAGTAATCATCACTACGCGATCGCCAAAGCGCTCATAACGCCTTGAGTTCTTTGGGAAAATGGGTGCTTCACCTAGCGGTGCTTCTAGGACATATGCTTTCTTGGTAGCTATGAGGATGATCCTCAAGTTCCAGACCCAGTCCGTATAGTTGCTACCATCGTCTTTCAGCTTGGTTTTCTCTAGGAACGCATTGAAGTTGAGGGCAACATTAGCGTGGGCCATTTGATCTACAAGACATATTGCAAAGATATTTTAGACTATGTTCATGATAATTAAGTTCATCAAATTATTTAATGAACTCCCACTCAGATAGACATCCCTCTAGTCATCGAAGTGATACATGATCCGAGTCAACTAGGCTGTGTCCGATAATCATGTGAGACGGACTAGTCATCATCGGTGAACATCTTCATGTTGATCGTATCTACTATACGACTCATGTTCGACCTTTTGGTCTCTTGTGTTTCGAGGCCATGTCTGTACATGCTAGGCTCGTCAAGTCAACCTAAGTGTTTTGCATGTGTAAATCTGGCTTACACCCATTGGATGCGAATGTTAGAATCTATCACACCCGATTATCACGTGGTGCTTCGAAACAAAGAACTTTCGAAACGGTGCACAGTTAGGGGGAACACTTTCTTGAAATTTTATGAGGGATCATCTTATTTATGCTACCGTCGTTCTAAGCAAATAAGATGTAAACATGACAAACATCACATGCAAATCATAAAGTGACATGATATGGCCAATATCATTTTGCGCCTTTGATCATCATCTTCGAGGCGCGGCATGATCGCCTTCGTCACCGGCATGACACCATGATCTCCATCATCGTGTCTTCATGAAGTTGTCTCACCAATTATTACTTCTACTACTATGGCTAACGGTTAGCAATAAAGTAAAGTAATTACATGGCATTTTCAATGACACGCAGGTCATACAATAAATTAAGACAACTCCTATAGCTCCTGCCGGTTGTCATACTCATGGACATGCAAGTCGTGATTCCTATTACAAGAACATGATCAATCTCATACATCACATATCATTCATCACATTCTTTTGGCCATATCACATCACATAGCATACCCTGCAAAAACAAGTTAGATGTCCTCTAATTGTTGTTGCATGTTTTACGTGGCTGCTATAGGTTTCTAGCAAGAATGTTTCTTATCTACGCAAAAGCCACAACGGTGATATGCCAATTGCTATTTACCCTTCATAAGGACCAGTTTCATTGAATCTGATCTGACTAAAGTGGGAGAGACTGGCTCCCGCTAGCCACCTTTATGCAACAAGTGCATGTCAGTCGGTGGAACCTGTCTCACGTACTTCATCCCACAATACCGCCGAAACAAGATAGGACTAGTAACGGTAAGCAAATTGAACAAACCAACGCCCACAACTACTTCTGTTCTACTCGTGCATAGAATCTACGTAATAGACCTAGCTCATGATGCCACTGTTGGGGAACGTAGCAATAATTCAAAATTTTCTATGCATCACCAAGATCAATCTATGGAGATTCTAGAAACAAGAGAGGGAGAGGATGAGCATCTTCATACCTTTCAAGATTGCTAAGCGGAAGCGTCACTAGAATGCGGATGAGGGAGTCGTACTCGCGGCGATTCAAATCGCGGAAGATCCGATCTAACACCAGACGGACGGCGCCTCCGTGTTTAACACACGTACATCCCGGGGACATCTCCTCCTTCTTGATCCAGCAAGGGGAGAAGCGAAGTTGAGGGAGAACTCTGGCAGCACGACGACGTGGTGGAGGAGCTTGCAGTTCTCCGGCAGGGCTTCGCCAAGCACTATGGAGGAGGAGGTGGAGTTGGAGAGGGGGAGGGCTGCGCCAGGGGAAGGGTGTGGCAGCCCTCCCACCTCCCACTAATTATAGGGGGAGGGGAGAGGGGGCTGATAACCCACTAGTGTAGGGGATCGCAACAGCTTTCGAGGGTAGAGTATTCAACCCAAATTTATTGATTCGACACAAGGGGAGCCAAAGAATATTCTTAAGTATTAGCAGCTGAGTTGTCAATTCAACCACACCTAGAAAACTTAGTATCTGCAGCAAAGTATTTAGTATCAAAGTAGTATGATAGTAATGGTAACAGTGGCAAAAGTAAAGATAGCAGTTTTGTAGTAGTTGTAACGATAGCAACAGAAAAGTAAATAAGCGAAGCACAATATGTGAAAAGATCGTAGGCATTGGATCAGTGATGGATAATTATGTCGGATGCGATTCCACGTGCAATAGCTATAACATAGGGTGACATAGAACTAGCTCCAATTCATCAATGTAATGTAGGCATGTAATCCGAATATAGTCATACGTGCTTATGGAAAAGAACTTGCATGACATCTTTTGTCCTACCCTCTCGTGGCAGTGGGGTCCTAGTGGAAACTAAGGGATATTAAGGCCTCCTTTTAATAGAGAACCGGAACAAAGCATTAGCACATAGTGAATACATGAACTCCTCAAACTATGGTCATCACTGAGAAGTATCCCGATTATTGTCACTTCGGGGTTGTCGGACCATAACACATAATAGGTGACTATAGACTTGCAAGATAGGATCAAGAACTCACATATATTCATGAAAACATAATAGGTTCAGATCTGAAATCATGGCACTCGGGCCCTAGTGACAAGCATTAAGCATAGCAAAGTCATAGCAACATCAATCTCAGAAAATAGTGGATACTAGGGATCATACCCTAACAAAACTAACTTGATTACATGGTAAATCTCATCAAACCCATCACCGTCCAGCAAGCCTATGATGGAATTACTCAAGCACGGCGGTGAGCATCATGAAATTGGTGATGGAGGTTGATTGATGATGACGACGGCGATGAATCCCCCTCTCCGGAGCCCCGAACGGACTCTGGATCAGCCCTTTCGAGAGAGATTAGGGCTTGGCAGTGGCTCCATATCATAAAACGCGATGAAACTTTCTCTCTGATTTTTTTCTCCGCGAAATGGAATATATGGAGTTGGAGTTGAGGTTGGTGGAGCATCAGGGGGCCCACGCGTCAGGGGGCGCGCCCCCCACCCTCGTGGACAGGGTGTAGGCCCCCTGGCCTTGAATCTTTCACCAATATTTTTTATATTTTCCAAAATTTACCTTCGTGGATTTTCATGTCATACCAAGAACTTTTCTGCACAATAAACAACACCATGGCAGTTCTGCTGAATACAGCGTCAGTCCGGGTTAGTTTCATTCAAATCATGCAAATTAGAGTCCAAAACAATGGCAAAAGTGTTTGGAAAAGTAGATATGTTGGAGACGTATCAACTCCCCCAAGCTTAAACCTTTGCTTGTCCTCAAGCAATTCAGTTGATAAACTGAAAGTGATAAAGAAAAACTTTTACAAACTCTATTTGCTCTTGTTGTTGTAAATATGTAAAGCCGGCATTCAAGTTTTCAGCAAAGATTATGAACTAACCATATTCACAATAACACTTAGGTCTCATATTTACTCATATCAATGGCATAATCAGCTAGCGAGCAATAATAATAAAACTCGGATGACAACACTTTCTCAAAACAATCACAATATGATATAACAAGATGGTATCTCGCTAGCCCTTTCTGAGACCGCAAAACATAAATGCAGAGCACCTTTAAAGATCAAGGACTGACTAAACATTATAATTCATGGTAAAAGAGATCCAGTCAAGTCATACCCAATATAAACTAATAGTAATACATGCAAATAACAGTGTGCTCTCCAGCGGGGGCTTTTTAATAAGAGGGATGATGACTCAACATAAAAGTAAATAGATAGGCCCTTCGTAGAGGGAAGCAGGGATTTGTAGAGGTGCCAGAGCTCGATTTTAAAATAGAGATGAATAACATTTTGAGCGGCATACTTTCACTGTCAACGCAACAACTATGATATGGCGATATCTTCCATACTACATAAATTATAGGCGGTTCCCAAACAGAATGGTAAAAGTTTATACTCCCCCACCACCAACAAGCATCAATCCATGGCTTGCTCGGAACAACGAGTGCCTCCAACTAACAACAGCCCTGGGGGAATTTTGTTTAATTATTTTGATTTGCTTTGATCTTTTTGATCGTGGGACTGGGCATCCTGGTTACCAGCCATTTTCTCGTGAATGAGGAGCGTGTCCACTCCTCTTGAGAATAGCCCACCTAGCATGGAAGATACAGACAACCCTAGTTGAAACATGAGCTGCTCGAGCATACAAAACAGAATTTCATTTGAAGGTTTCGAGTTTGGCACATACAAATTTACTTGGAACGGCAGGTAGATACCGCATATAGAAAGGTATGGTGGACTCATATGGAACAACTTTGGGGTTTATGGAGTTTGGATGCACAAGCAGTATTCCCGCTTAGTATAGGTGAAGGCTAGCAAAAGACTGGGAAGCGACCAACTGAGAGAGTGACAACAGTCATGAACATGCATTAAAATTAATTTACACCGAGTACAAGCATGAGTAGGATATAATCCACCATGAACATAAATATCGTGAAGGCTATGTTGATTTGTTTCAACTACATGCATGAACATGTGCCAAGTCGAATCACTCAATTCATTCAAAGGAGGATACCATCCCATCATACCACATCATAATCATTTTAATAGCATGTTGGCACGCAAGGTAAACTATTATAACTCATAGCTAATTAAGCATGGCACAAGCAACTATAATCTCTAAATGTCATTGCAAATATGTTTACGTCATAATAAGATGAATCAGGAACGATGAACTCATCATATTTACAAAAACAAAAGAGGTCGAGTTCATACCAGCTTCTCTCATCTCAATCAGTCCATCATATATCATCATTATTGCCTTTCACTTGCACGACCGAACGATGTGTATAATAATAATAGTGCACGTGCATTGGACTAAGCTGGAATCTGCAAGCATTCAATTCAAGAGAGAAGACAAAGTAATATGGACTCTAAGTTAAATCAACAATCATGCATATGAGAGCCACTTAACATTTTCAATATGGTCTTCTACTCTCGACCCCAAAGAAAATAAAATAATACTATTTACGCGGGAAAGCTCCCAACAAGTAAAAGAAGAACGAGAAATCTTTTTGGGTTTTCTTTCTAATTCTACTACAAGCATGGAAATTAAAGTAACTAATTTTTTGGTTTTCTTAGGGTTTATCAAACACACAAGAAGAAAGCTAGAAAAATAAATTAAACTAGCATGGATAATACAATGAAAGAGTATGAGCACCGACGACTAGAATAGTGTGTGAACATGAATGTAAAGTCGGTGACAAATACGTACTCCCCAAGCTGAGGCTTTTCGATGCCAAGGATAGCCTGGCTGATATCCAAAGTTATAACTGGGGTCGTACTAATATGCAGCAGCAAATGCATCCTGAGTAGCGGCATGTTGGCGAGCCGCCTCCGCTCTCCCCTCGTGTTCAACTGCCTCCTCCCTGGTAACAACATATCTTCGTTTTGCCTAGTAATCAAAAAGGGAAGGAGCAGGGAGAGTAACATGGACAGAGCTATGTCTGTAAAAGATTAGTCGATACTAGAGGAATTGTTCATTCCTCAAAAGAAAACGATGTTTGACCATCGCGTCATAATCTAAATAAGCAGGAAGCAACTCCATATCCTCATCTCGTGGGGCTGTACCAAGATAATTAGCAACATGGGTCACATAAATCTCTCCAAATAAATCTCTAGATATACCATTATTATGCAACCTATGTGCAACTATTGCCCTCAAGTTGTAATCTTTATTACCTAACACAGCACTCTCGAGGACACAAAGATCAAGGACACACATGTGACATGCTTCATCTTTACCGTTAATGCACCTACCAATGAAGAGAGCAAAATAATGTATAGCAGGAAAATGAATGCTCCCTATGGTAGCTTGTGCTATATCCCTAGATTCTCCCACAGTAATACTAGCAAGAAAGTCTTTATATTCAGATCTGTGGGGTTCATGAACATTGCCCCACTACGGGAGTTTGCAAGCAGTTGTAAAATCTTCTAAGTCCATGGTATAAGATTTATCATAAATATCAAACAGAACACTCTGAGAATTACGTGAAGATTTATATTTAAACCTTCTTACGAATGAATCAGTCAATTGATAGTACTGAGGACACTTATCTTGTAAGAAGTCCTCAAGATCGGCATTACGCACATATGCGTCAAATTCATCCTTGATGCCTGCATTGACCATAAACTTGTCTGATGGCCACTCACAAGCTCGCACTTCGGCATCCCTTTGTGGTTCATCGTCTTGCTCATGCATAGCACGCCTAGGTCCTCTCTTTGTTGAGGAACCACCTTGGTACATTCTCCCAGACATATTTTTTCTCTGAAAAATTTCTGAAATTTTAGTAACTTCAAAATAAAAGTGAATAAAACTCAACAAGATTGGTAGCAACTACTCCCACAAGTCCCTAGAGCCTATATCATGCATTAGAATTACTTGGGACCTCATAAATTTGACTTGCATGCTCAAGAACAGGGTCACTTCTGTAGCAAAAATTTGCAATGAATAAAGCACTAGAACAAAAACTAATTGGATCAATGGAGGAGTCACATACCAAGCAACAATCTCCCAAAGCAGTTTTGTGAATAAAGCCTTGAGCAAGGAGATAGAAATCGTAGCAAAATGAGCTAGAACTCGTGCTTGAGTTGGATGGGGATTTTTTGGGAAGAAGATGGAGTGTGTGGGTGCAAGAATAAGTGGAGGGGGCCACCGTGGGCCCATGAGACAGGGGGCGCCCAGGGGGTGTGGGCGCGCCCTTCACCCTCGTGGACAGGTGCTTGCCCCCTGCAGTGTTTTCAGTGCCTAAAATCCTCAAATATTCCATAAAAATCATACTAAATTTGCAGGGCATTTGGAGCACTTTTATTTTCAGGATATTTTTTATTGCATGGATAATTTAGAAAGCAGACATATAATACTATTTTTGCTTTATTTATTCTAAATAACAGAAAGTAAAAAGAGGGTACAGAAGGTTGTGCCTTCTAGTTTCATCCATCTCATGATCATCAAAATGAATCCACTAACAAGGTTGATCAAGTCTTGTTAACAAACTCATTCTGAATAACATGGAACCGGAGAAATTTCGAATAACACTAGGTTACCTCAACGGGGATATGAACATCCCCAAAAATAAGAATATCATATTTTTTTTCTTGACAATAGGAAGAGGAAATTCAAAACCTCCAATAATGATAGTTGGAAATTTTTCCAATAGAATTGATGCTATGAGCTTGAGGTTGTTTCCTCGGAAAATGTACTGTATGCTCATTACAATTAACATGAAAAGTGACATTGCCTTTGTTGCAATCAATAACAGCTCCTGCAGTATTCAAAAGGGTCTACCAAGGATAATCGACTTACTATCGTCCTCGGGAATATCAAGAATAACAAAGTCCGTTAAGATAGTGACATTTGCAACCACAACAGGCACATCCTCACAAATACCGACAGGTATGGCAGTTGATTTATCAGCCCTTTGCAAAGATATCTCAGTAGGTGTCAACTTATTCAATTCAAGTCTACGATATAAAGAAAGAGGCATAACACTAACACTGGCTCCAAGATCAGATAAAGCAGTTTTAACATGATTTCTTTTAATGGAGCATGGTATAGTTGGTACCCCTGGATCTCCAAGTTTCTTTGGTATTCCACCCTTAAAAGTATAGTTAGCAAGCATGGTGGAAATTTCAGCTTCCCGTATCTTTCTTTTATTTGTAATGATATCCTTCATATACTTAGCATAAGGATTTAATTTAAGCATATCAGTTAAGCGCATACGTAAGAAGATAGGTCTAATCATTTCAGCAAAGCGCTCAAAATCCTCATCATCCTTTGTCTTGGATGGTTTAGGAGGAAAGGGCATGGGTTTCTGAACCCATGGTTCTCTTTCTCTACCGTGCTTCCTAGCAACAAAGTCTCTTTTATCATAACGTTGATTCTTTGATTGTGGGTTATCAAGATCAACAGCAGGTTCAACCTCTACTTCATTATTATTGCTAGGTTGAGCATCAACATGAACATAATCATTAACATTATCACTAGGTTCATGTTCATCACCTGATTGTGTTTTAGCATCAGAAATAGAAATTTCATTGGGATTCTCAGGTATGTCTACAACAGGTTCACTAGAAGCATGCAAAGTCCTATCGTTTTTCTTTTTCTTCTTTTTAGAAGAACTAGGTGCCTCTAAATTATTTCTCTGAGAATCCTGTTCGATTCTCTTAGGATGGCCTTTACGATACAAAGGTTCCTGAGTCATTCTACCAGTTGTAGTAGCCACTCTAACAGTAAAGTCATGTTTATTATTTAATTCATCAAGCAAATCACTTTGAGCTTTAAGTACTTGCTCAGCTTGAGTGGTAACCATAGAAGCATATTTGCTAATGGTTTAAGTTCACCTTTAACTCTAGCCATATAATCACTCAAGCGTCCCATCTCGAAAGCATTATTCTTTCTCTACCAACATAAGCATTAAAACTTTCTAGTCCAGCCATAAAGTCATCAAATTCATCTAAGCATGGGCTATGAAATTTAGTAGACGGGATTTCAACTTTATCATATCCATAGAGAGAATTTACCTTTACTACCTGTGTCGGGTTATCAAGACAATGTATTTCTTCAACATGCGGTATATTAAGACCATGTATTTCTTCAATAGGAGGTAAATTCTTAACATCTTCAGCTTTTATACCTTTTTCTTTCATTGATTTCTTTGCCTCTTGCATATCTTCAGGACTAAGAAATAGAACACCCCTCTTCTTCGGAGTAGGTTTAGGAATAGGCTCAGAAGTTGGCTCAATTGGCTCAGGAATTGGCTCAGGAAGAGTCCAATTATTTTCATTAGTCAACATATTATTCAATAGTAATTCAACTTGGTCGACTGTTCTTTCCCTGAAAACACAACCAGCACAACTATCCCAGTAGTCCTTGGAAGCATTGGTTAGTCCATTATAAAAGATATCAAGTATTTCATTTTTCTTAAGAGGGTGATCAGGCAAAGCATTAAGTAGTCGGAGAAGCCTCCCCCAAGCTCGTGGGAGACTCTCTTCTTCGATTTGCTCAAAATTATATATTTCCCGCAAGGCAGCTTGTTTCTTATGAGCAGGGAAATATTTAGCAAAGAAGTAATAAATCATATCATGGGGACTACACACACAACCAGGATCAAGAGAATTAAACCAAGTTTTAGCATCACCCTTTAATGAGAATGGAAATATCTTAAGGATATGATAATAGCGATACTTCTCATCATTAGTAAACAGGGTGGCTATATCATTTAACTTGGTAAGATGTGCCACAACAGTTTCAGATTCATAGCCATAAAAAGGATCAGATTCAACCAAAGTAATAATCTTAGGATCAACAGAGAATTCATAATACTTATCAGTAACACAGATAGGTGAAGTAGCAAAAGCGGGGTTAGGTTTCATTCTAGCATTAAGAGATTGCTGCTTCCATTTAGCTAATAACTTCTTAAGATCATATCTATCTTTGCAAGCAAAAATAGCTCTAGCAGCTTCCTCATCCATAACATAGCCCTCAGGAACAACAGGCAATTCATAATCTAGGGGAGAACTTTCATCATCACTATCATCAATAATATCATAATTAATAATTTCATTCTCTCTAACCCTAGCAAGTTCTTCATCAAGAAACTCACCCAATGGCAAAGTAGTATCACGCACAGAAGTAGTTTCATCATAAGTATCATGCATAGCAGAAGTGGCACCATCAATAACATGCGACATATCAGAATTCATAGCAATAGTAGGTTTAGGTGTCGCAAGCTTACTCAAAACAGAAGGAGAATCTAGTGTAGAGCTAGATGGCAGTTCCTTACCTCCACTCGTAGTTGAGGGAAAAATCTATGTTCTTACTGTTGGAAATATGCCCTAGAGGCAATAATAAAAGTATTATTATATTTCCTTGTTCATGATAATTGTCTTTTATTCATGCTATAACTGTATTATCTGGAAATCGTAATACACGTGTGAATACATAGACCACATTATGTCCCTAGTGAGCCTCTAGTTGACTAGCTCGTTGTGATCAACAGATAGTCATGGTTTCCTGGCTATGGACATTGGATGTCGTTGATAATGGGATCACATCCTTAAGAGAATGATGTGATGGACAAGACCCAATCCTAAGCATAGCACAAAGATCGTGTAGTTCGTTTGCTAGAGCTTTTCCAATGTCAAGTATCTCTTCCTTAGACCATGAGATCGTGTAACTCCCGGATACCGTAGGAGTGCTTTGGGTGTATCAAACGTCACAACATAACGGGTGACTATAAAGGTGCACTACAGTATCTCGAAAGTGTCATTGGGTTGACACGGATCGAGATGGGATTTGTCACTCCGTGTAAATGGAGAGGTATCTCTGGGCCCACTCGGTAGGACATCATCATAATGTGCACAATGTGACCAAGGGGTTGATCACGGGATGATGTGTTACGGAACGAGTAAAGAGACTTGCCGGTAACGAGATTGAACAAGGTATCGGTATACCGACGATCGAATCTCGGGCAAGTACAATACCGCTAGACAAAAGGAATTGTATGCGGGATCGACTGAGTCCTTGACATCGTGGTTCATCCAATGAGATCATCGTGGAACATGTGGGAGCCATAATGGGTATCCAGATCCCGCTGTTGGTTATTGACCGGAGAACGTCTCGATCATGTCTGCATGGTTCCCGAACCCGTAGGGTCTACACACTTAAGGTTCGATGATGCTAGGGTTATAAAGGAAGTTTGTATGTGGTTACCGAATGTTGTTCGGAGTCCTGGATGAGATCCCGGACGTCACGAGGAGTTCCGGAATGGTCCGGAGGTAAAGATTTATATATGGGAAGTCCTGTTTTGGTCACCGGAAAAGTTTCGGGTTTTATCGGTAACGTACCGGGACGACCGGGAGGGTCCCGGGGGTCCACCAAGTGGGGCCACCAACCCCGGAGGGATGCATGGGCCATGTGTGGGAGGTAACCAGCCCCAGGTGGGCTGGTGCGCCCCCCACAAGGGGCCCAAGGCGCAGGGGAGAGTGGGAGGGGGCAAACCCTAGGGCAGATGAGCCCTAAGGCCCACCCCCAGCGCCGCCCCTCTCTCCCCTCGCCGCCACCCAGATGGGATCTGGGGGCTGCCGCCACCCCTGGGGAGGGAACCCTAGAGGGGGCGCAGCCCCCTCCCCTCCCCCTATAAATACTTGAGGTCTGGGAGCTGTCCAACACACGAGAATCTCTCCCTCTTGGTGCAGCCCTACCTCTCTTACTCCTCCTCTCCCGTGGTGCTTGGTGAAGCCCTACGGGATAGCCACGCTCCTCCATCACCACCACGCCATTGTGCTTCTGCTGGACGGAGTCTTCCTCAACCTCTCCCTGTCTCCTTGCTGGATCAAGGCATGGGAGACGTCACCGGGCTGTACGTGTGTTGAACGCGGAGGTGCCGTCCGTTCGGCACTAGGATCTCCCGTGATTTGGATCACGACAGTCGACTCCTTCAACCCCGTTCTCTTGAATGCTTCCGCTTAGCGATCTACAAGGGTATGTAGATGCACTCTCCTTCCCCTCGTTGCTGGTTTCTCCATAGATAGATCTTGGTGACACGTAGGAAAATTTTGAATTTCCGCTACGTTACCCAACAATGGCATCATGAGCTAGGTCTATTGCGTAGATTCTTTGCACGAGTAGAACACAAAGTAGTTGTGGGCGTTGATTTTGTTCAATATGCTTACCGTTACTAGTCCAATCTTGTTTCGACGGTATTGTGGGATGAAGCGGCCCGAACCGACCTTACACGTACTCTTACGTGAGACAGGTTCCACCGATTGACATGCACTTGGTGCATAAGGTGGCTAGCGGGTGCCACTCTCTCCCACTTTAGTCGGAACGGATTCGATGAAAAGGGTAATAGCAATTGGCATATCACGTTGTGGTTTTGCGTAGGTAAGAAATGTTCTTACTAGAAACCCGTAGCAGCCACGTAAAACATGCAACAACAATTAGAGGACGTCTAACTTGTTTTTGCAGGGTATGCTATGTGATGTGATATGGCCAAGAAGAATGTGATGAATGATATGTGATGTATGGGATTGATCATGTTCTTGTAATAGGAATCACGACTTGCATGTCGATGAGTATGACAACCGGCAGGAGCCATAGGAGTTGTCTTTATTTATTGTATGACCTGCGTGTCATTGAACAACGCCATGTAATTACTTTACTTTATTGCTAACCGTAGCCATAGTAGTAGAAGTAATAAGTTGGCGAGACAACTTCATGGAGACACGATGATGGAGATCATGATGATGGAGATCATGGTGTCATGCGGTGACGATGATGATCATGGAGCCCCAAGATGGAGATCAAAGGAGCAAAATGATATTGGCCATATCATGTCACTGTTTGATTGCATGTGATGTTTATCATGTTTATGCATCTTGTTTACTTAGAACGATGGTAGTAAATAAGATGATCCTTACAACAATTTCAAGAAATGTTCTCCCTAACGTGCACCGCTGCTAAAGTTCGTCGCTTCAAGCACCACGTGATGATCGGGTGTGATAGATCCTTACGCTCACATACAACGGTGTAAGACAGTTTTACACATGCAAAACACTTAGGGTTAACTTGACGAGCCTAACATGTATAGACATGGCCTCGAACACAGAGACCGAAAGGTCGAGCATGAGTCGATGGAGGATACGATCAACATGAAGATGTTCACCGATGATGACGAGTCCGTCTCACGTGATGATCGGACATGGCCTAGTTGAATCGGATCATGTAATCACTTAGATGACTAGAGGATGTCTATCTCGAGTGGGAGTTCATAAGATGAACTTAATTATCCTGAACATAGTCAAAAGATCTTTGCAAATTATGTCGAAGCTCGCGCTTTAGTTCCTTGCTTAGATATGTTCCTAGAGAAAATATAGTTGAAAGTTGACACTAGCGATTATGCGGACAAGAGAAAGCTTATGTCCTTAATGCACCACTCAAGATATCTTTGAACCCCAAACGCCGTTTGTGGATGTTGCGAACATCGACATACACGTTTTGATAACTACGTGATAGTTCGCTTAAACGGTTTAGAGTTGAGGCACCAAAGACGTTTTCGAAACATCGCGGAACATATGAGATGTTTCGAGGGCTGAAATTGAGATTTCAGGATCGTGCCCACGTCAAGAGGTATGAGACCTCCGACGATTTTCTTAGCCTGCAAACTAAGGGAGAAAGTTCAATCATTGAGCTTGTGCTCAGATTGTCTGAGTGCAACAATCACTTGAATCGAGTGGGAGTTGATCTTCCAGACGAGATAGTGATGTTTCTCCAAAGTCATTGCCACCAAGCTGCTGGAGCTTCGTGATGAACTATAACATATCAGGGATAGATATGATGATCCTTGAGGTATTAACGATGTTTGACACCGTGAAAGTAGAAATCAAGAAGAAGCATCAATTGTTGATGGTTGGTGAAACCACTAGTTTCAAGAAGGGCAAGGGCAAGAAGGGATACTTCATGAAACGGCAAATCAGCTGCTGCTCTAGTGAAGAAACCCAAGGTTGAACCAAACCCGAGACTAAGTGCTTCTGTGATAGGGGAATAGTCACTAGAGCGGAATTACCCTAGATACTTGGTAGATGAGAAGGCTGGCAATGTCGATAGAAGTATATTGGATATACATTATGTTAATGTGTACTTTACTAGTACTCCTAGTAGCACCAGGGTATTAGATACCGGTTCGGTTGCTAAGTGTTAGTAACTCGAAATAAAAGCTACGGAATAAACGGAGAATAGCTAAAGGTGAGCTGACGATATGTGTTGGAAGTGTTTCCAAGGTTGATGTGATCAAGCATCACACGCTCCCTCTACCATCGAGATTTGGTGTTTGCGTCGAGCATAGACATGATTGGATTATGTCTATCGCAATACAGTTATTCATTTAAGGAGAATAATGGTTACTCTATTTATTTGAATAATACCTTCAATGGTCTTGCACCAAAAGAAATGGTTTATTGAATCTCGATCATAGTGATACACATTTTCATGCCAAAAGGATATAAGATAGTAATGATAGTACCACTTACTTGTGGCACTGCCATGTAAGTCATATTGGTGTAAAACGCATGAAGAAGCTCCATGTTGATGGATCTTTGGACTCACTTGTTTTTGAAAAGTTTGAGACATGCGAACCATGTCTATTGGTGTATACGCATGAAGAAACTCCATGCAGATGGATCGTTTGGACTCACTTGATTTTGAATCACTTGAGATATGCAAATCATACCACATGGGCAAGATGACTAAAAAGCCTCGTTTTTCAGTAAAATGGAACAAGATAGCAACTTGTTGTAAGTAACATATTTTGATGTGTGCAGTCCAATGAGTCTTTGAGGCATGCAAATGAATATCGTTATGTTCTTACTTCACAGATGATTCGAGTAGATGTAGAGTATATTTACTTGATGAAACACAAGTCTGAATTATTGAATGGTTCAAGTAATTTCAGAGTGAAGTTGAAGATCATCATGACAAGAGGATGAAATGTCTATGATATGATCATAGAGATGAGTATCTGAGTTACTGAGCTTTGGCACATAATTAAGACATTGTGGAAATTGTTTCACAATTAATACCACTGGATCACCATAGTTTGATGTGTGTCCGAACATCATAGTTGCACCCTATTGGATATGGTGCATACCATGATGTCTCTTATCGAATTACCACTATCGTTTATGGGTTAGGCATTAGAGACAACCACATTCACTTTAAATAGGGCACCACGTAATTCCGTTGAGATGACACCGTATGAACTATGGTTTAGAGAAACCTAAGTTGTCGTTTCTTAAAAGTTTGTGGCTGCAAGGCTTATGTGAAAAAGTTTCAGGTTGATAAGCTCGAACCCAAAGCGGATAAAATGCATCTTCATAGGACACCCAAAACAGTTGGGTATACCTCCTAATTCAGATCCGAAAGCAATAGGGATTGTTTCTTGAATCGGGTCCTTTCTCGAGGAAAAGTTTGTCTCAGGAAGTTGAGTGGGAGGATGGTGGAGACTTGATATGGTTATTGAACCGTCACTACAACTAGTGTGTAGCAGGGCACAGGAAGTTGTTTCTGTGGCACCTACACCAATTGAAGTAGAAGCTTATGATAGTGATCATGAAACTTGAATCAAGTCACTACCTGCACTCGTGGGGTGACAAGGATGCATACCGCTTGAGTAGTACAAGAATCTGTCTTGAAGGTCATGTTGCTAGACAACAATGAACCCTGCGAGCTATGGAGAAGCAATGGTGGGCCCAAATTCCGACAAATGGTTAGAAGCCATGAAATCCGAGATAGGATCCATGTATCAGAACAAAGCATGGACTTTGGTGGACTTGCCCGATGATCGGCAAGCCATTGAGATAAATGGATCTTTAAGAAGAATACGGACGTGGATGGTAATGTCACCATCTATGAAGCTCGACTTGTGGCGAAGAGTTTTTCACAAGTTCAAAGAGTTGACTACGATGAGATTTTCTCATCCGTAGCGATGCTTAAGTCCGTCGGAATCATGTTAGCATTAGCTGCATTTATGAAATATGGCAGATGGATGTCAAAACGAGTTTCCTTACCAGTTTTCGTAAGGAAAGATTATATATGATACAATCAGAATGGTTTTGTCGATCCTAAGGATGCTAAAAGGTGTGCTAGCTCTAGCGATCCTTCTAAGGACTGGAGTAAGCATCTCGGAGTTGGAATATGCACTTTCATAAGATGATCAAAGTTTTTTTTGTTTATACAAATTTTATGAGAAACTTGTATTTCCAAAGAAGTGAGTGGGAGGACTATAGAATTTCTGATGAGTATATGTTGTTGACATATTGATGGTCAGAAATGATGTAGAATTTTCTGTAAAGCATATAGGGTTATTTGAAAAGTGTTTTTCAAGTGAAAACCTAGATTAAGCTACTTGAACAATAAGCATCAAGATCTATAAGATAGATCAAAATGCTTAATAGTATTTTCAAATGAGCACATACCTTGACATGATCTTGAAGGTGTTCAAGATGGATCAGTCAAAGAAGGAGTGCTTGCCTGAGATGTAAGGTATGAAGTCAAGACTTAAAGCTCGACCATGGCAGAAAAGAGAGAAAGGACGAAGGTCGTCCTCTATGTTTCAGACATAGGCTCTATAGTATGCTATGTTGTGTACCGCACCGGAAGTGTGCCTTGCCATGAGTTAGTCAAGGGGTACAAGGATGATCCAGGAATGGATCATTGGACAACGGTCAAAATTGTCCTTGTAACAAATAAGGACACGTTTCTCGATTATGGAGGTGATAAAGAGTTCGGCGTAAAGGGTTACGTCGATGCAAGCTTTAACACCTATCCGAATAACTCTGAGTAGCAAACCGCATACGTATAGTGGAGCAACCATTTGGAATAGCTCCAAGTGGAGCGTGGAAGCAACATTTACAATATGACCTAGAGATTTGCGAAGTACATACGGATCTGAATGTTGCAGACCCGTTGACTAAAACCTCTCTTACAAGCAAAACATGTTCAAACCCCAGAACTCATTGAGTCTTAATCACATGATGATGTGAACTAGTTTAATGACACTAGTAAACTCTTTGGATGTTGGTCACATGGTGATGTGACCTGTGAGTGTTAATCACATGGAGATGTGAACTAGATTATTGACTCTAGTGCAAGTGGGAGACTGTTGGAAATATGCCCTAGAGGCAATAATAAAAGTATTATTATATTTCCTTGTTCATGATAATTGTCTTTTATTCATGCTATAACTGTATTATCTGGAAATCGTAATACACGTGTGAATACATAGACCACATTATGTCCCTAGTAAGCCTCTAGTTGACTAGCTCGTTGTGATCAACAGATAGTCATGGTTTCCTGGCTATGGACATTGGATGTCGTTGATAATGGGATCACATCATTAGGAGAATGATGTGATGGACAAGACCCAATCCTAAGCATAGCACAAAGATCGTGTAGTTCGTTTGCTAGAGCTTTTCCAATGTCAAGTATCTCTTCCTTAGACCATGAGATCGTGTAACTCCCGGATACCGTAGGAGTGCTTTGGGTGTATCAAACGTCACAACGAATCGGGTGACTATAAAGGTGCACTACAGGTATCTCCGAAAGTGTCTGTTGGGTTGACACGGATCGAGACTGGGATTTGTCACTCCGTGTAAACGGAGAGGTATCTCTGGGCCCACTCGGTAGGACATCATCATAATGTTCACAATGTGACCAAGGGGTTGATCATGGGATGATGTGTTACGGAATGAGTAAAGAGACTTGCCAGTAACGAGATTGAACAAGGTATCGGTATACCGACGATTGAATCTCGGGCAAGTACAATACCGCTAGACAAAGGGAATTGTATACGGGATCGACTGAGTCCTTGACATCATGGTTCATCCGATGAGATCATCGTGGAACATGTGGGAGCCAACATGGGTATCCAGGTCCCGCTGTTGGTTATTGACCGGAGAACGTCTCGGTCATGTCTGCATGGTTCCCGAACCCGTAGGGTATACACACTCAAGGTTCGATGATGCTAGAGTTATAAAGGAAGTTTGTATGTGGTTACCGAATGTTGTTCGGAGTCCCGGATGAGATCCCGGACGTCATGAGGAGTTCCGGAATGGTCCGGAGGTAAAGATTTATATATGGGAAGTCCTGTTTTGGTCACCGGAAAAGTTTCGGGTTTTATCGGTAACGTACCGGGACCACCGGGAGGGTCGGGTGCACCAAGTGGGGCCACCAACCCCGAGGGCTGCATGGGCCATGTGTGGGAGGAACCAGCCCTGGTGGGCTGGTGCGCCCACAAGGGGCCCAAGCGCAGGGAGAGTGGGAGGGCAAACCCTAGGGCAGATGGGCCCTAAGGCCCACCCCAGCGCCTCCCTCTCTCCCCTCCGCCGCCACCCAGATGGGATCTAGGGGTTGCCGCCACCCCGGGAGGAACCCAGAGGCGCAGCCTCCCTCCCCTATAAATACTTGAGGTGCAGGAGCTGTCCAACACACGAGAATCTCTCCTCTTGGTGCAGCCCTACCTCTCTTACTCCTCCTCTCCCGTGGTGCCGGGCGAAGCCTGCGGGATAGCCACGCCTCCATCACCACCACGCCTGTTGTGCTGCTGCTGGATGGAGTCTTCTCAACCTCTCCTCTCTCCTTGCTGGATCAAGGCATGGGAGACGTCACCGGGCTGTACGTGTGTTGAACCCGGAGGTGCCGTCCGTTTGGCACTAGGATCTCCGGTGATTTGGATCACGACGAGTACTACTCCTTCAACCCCGTTCTCTTGAACGCTTCCGCTTAGCGATCTACAAGGGTATGTAGATGCACTCTCCGTCCCCTCGTTGCTGGTTTCTCCATAGATAGATCTTGGTGACACGTAGGAAAATTTTGAATTGCCGCTATGTTACCCAACGCTTACGTCTTTCAAGTTCCTCATAGTGATCAGCAGAACTAGCTCCATGACATCTTTTGTCCTACCCTCCCGTGGCAGCGGGGTCCTATTGGAAACTAAGGGATATTAAGGCCTCCTTTTTGATAGAGAACCAGAACAAAGCATTAGCACATAGTGAATACATGAACTCCTCAAACTATGGTCATCACCGAGAAGTATCCCGATTATTGTCACTTCGGGGTTGTCGGATCATAACACATAATAGGTGACTATAGACTTGCAAGATAGGATCAAGAACTCACATATATTCATGAAAACATAATAGGTTCAGATCTGACATCATGGCACTCGGGCCCTAGTGACAAGCATTAAGCATAGCAAAGTCATAGCAACATCAATCTCAGAACATAGTGGATACTAGGGATCAAACCCTATCAAAACTAACTTGATTACATGGTAAATCTCATCCAACCCATCACCGTCCAGCAAGCCTATGATGGAAGTACACACGCACGACGGTGAGCATCATGAAATTGGTGGAGGATGGTTGATGATGACGACAGCGATGAATCCCCCTCTCCGGAGCCCCGAACGGACTCCAGATCAGCCCTCCCGAGATAGATTAGGGCTTGGTGGTGTCTCCGTATCGTAAAACGCGATGAAACCTTCTCTCTGATTTTTTTACTCCGTGAAACGGAATATATGGAGTTGGAGTTGAGGTCGGTGGAGCATCAGGGGGCCCACAAGACAGGGGCCGCGCCCCCCACCCTCGTGGACAGGGTGTGGGCCCCCTAACCTTGATTATTTCGCCAATATATTTTATATTTTCCAAAAGTTATCTACGTGGATTTTCAGGTCATTCCAAGAACTTTTGTTTTCTGCACAATAAACAACACCATGGCAGTTCTGCTGAAAACAGTGTCAGTCCAGGTTAGTTTCACTCAAATCATGCAAATTAGAGTACAAAACAAGGGCAGAAGTGTTTGGAAAAGTAGATACATTGGAGACGTATCAGGGGTCGCCCCCCTTAGATCTCATCTAAGGGAGGGGCGGCCAAGGGGGGAAGTTTGCCCCCCAAGTTGGTGGGAGGCGCCCCCACCCCCTAGGGTTTTGAACCCTAGGCGCCTTGGGCCCTTGGGGGCGCACCAGCCCACTAGTGGCTGGTTCCCACCCTTGTTCAGCCCATTGAGTCCCCCGTGGTAGGTGGACCCACCCGATGGACCCCCGGACACCTTTCGGTGGTCCCGGTACAATACCGGTAACCCCCAAAATTATTCCGGTGACTAAAATTAGACTTCCCATTTATAAATCTTTACCTCCGGACCATTTCGGAACTCCTCGTGACGTCCTGGATCTCATCCGGGACTCCGAACAACATTCGGTAACTGCATACTAATTCCCATAACAACTCTAGCGTCACCGAACCGTAAGTGTGTAGACCCTACGGGTTCGGGAATCATGCAGACATGACCGAGACAGCTCTCCGGCCAATTACCAACAGCAAGATCTGGATACCCATGTTGGGTCCCACATGTTCCACGATGATCTCATCGGATGAACCACGATGTCGGGGATTCAATCAGTCCCGTATACAATTCCCTTTGTCAATCGGTACGTTACTTGCCCGAGATTCGATCGTCAGTATCCAAATACCTCGTTCAATCTCGTTACCGGCAAGTCACTTTATTCGTTCTGTAATGCATGATCCCGTGACTAACTATTTAGTCACATTGAGCACATTATGATGATGCATTACCGAGTGGGCCCAGAGATACCTCTCCATCATACGGAGTGACAAATCCCAGTCTCGATTCGTGCCAACCCAACATATACTTTTGGAGATGCCTGTAGTGTACCTTTATAGCCACCTAGTTAGGTTGTGACGTTTGGTACAGCCAAAGTGTTCCTATGGTATCTGGGAGTTGCACAACCTCATGGTCTAAGGAAATGATACTTGACATTAGAAAAGCCTTTAGCAAACGAGCTACAAGATCTTGTGCTATGCTTAGGATTGGGTCTTGTCCATCACATCATTCTCCTAATGATGTGATCCCGTTATCAATGACATCCAATGCCCATGGTCAGGAAACCATAACCATTTATTGATCAACGAGCTAGTCAACTAGAGGCTCACTAGGGACATGTTGTGGTCTATGTATTCACACATGTATTAAGGTTTCCGGTCAATACAATTATAGCATGAACAATAGACAATTATCATGAACAAGGAAATATAATAATAACCATTTTATTATTGCCTCTAGGGCATATTTCCAACAGGGGAGAGGAATCGAATGTCGTCAAGGGCGCTCACCGATAGGCAGACGCCGCAGAAGTCCAGCCGCCGCCGTGAAATGACCCAGACCACCGCCATGGGCCACCACCACGCCATGGCAGCCCACATCCATGACGGGACCCTGAGCGACTGCTCCGAGCAGCCCGCCGACGGCCCTGTGCCGTATCCAAGGAGCAGGCCGGCAACCGCCGCCGTCCCTCCCGGATCTGTGACCAGGACGAGCCCCGGCCTTCGCCCTGCACCACCAGCCTGGTCCCTAGCGACAAATCCATCCGAAACCGGCTCACCCGCAACCACCAGCGCCGCCGCCGCCGCCACGGGTGCGCCCACCACCATGAGGCCCTCCACGCCACCACCCCGGACCAGCAGCCCTGCCGCTGGACCAAGCAGCCACGCCGCCGTGCCCCCCAAAAGAGCAGCGCCGCTGTCCGAAGCAGGTGCCCAGCGCGCCGCCTGCAGAGAGAGAGCGAGGCCCGCCCGCCGCCAAAGACCAACGGGCCCGGCAACGGGCGGCAGCGAGGGAGGAAAATGAGGGGAGGGGAACCGGCCGACGACGCCCTAGGGTTTCCCCCCGGTCGCCCGCGGAGACGACGCGGGAGGAGGAGCGGTGTGGTACTCTAGCAGGTAGTTCAGGCTTAGCGGAGCACATCCTTATAATTTTTCTCTTTGGGGAGGGGGGTATCGTACACACCCGGACGCGATGCACGTCGGACCCGCCCATGTTGGCTTACGCCAACCCCACAAAAACGCTAGAGTTAATTGCACAGAAGTATCACAATTGGGGCATCACGTGTAGATTGATACCACGATTGCTAATTTTTGCATGTCAGTACCAAGTTTCGTGCTAGCCATTACAAAAAGATCTAAATCGCGTATAAATACGTATTGACGGTGTATCTGACCAAGGGGCCCCGCCTGTCAGGTGCCGATGTGGTAGTTTTTTTGCAGAAAACCCCCTAGCTTTATATGTAATCACATAAATGCCCATTATTTCGCGGAAAACCCGCTATTGAGAGGGATTTTTTTCCTACGCAAGTTTTCCACGGACTTGTTTGAAAGTTTCCGGCAAACTGAACAAATAAATAATGGAAACGAAAAATCCCGCGCGAGGAGAACTCGAACTCGCGACCTGCAGGTATGCAGCTGGGCGCGCTAGGCACGACGGCAGGGCAAATCCCACGACAGATATGAGGCGCGAGAACTTTTATAAGCACTCTGAGACGTTGGGCTGGAAGTTGGTCTTCGCGAGGCTGCGCATGACCCAAAATTTATGTCTCTTCACTCAGGCCCAATACATAGTTTTTTTTGAGTTACTTGTGTATTAATTATATTTTCTTCAATGCACTGTTACTTGAAAAGTAGATAAAATGTATTAAAAATAATTGTGTAATCATAATAACTGTTAGAAATGCATCAAAACTGTTCAAATTTTATTAAAAAAATCAACGTGTTTCTTAAAATGCAAGAATTATTTTACACGCTAAGTTCTTAGTACGTGCTGAATATTTTTTTGATATATACATTGTCGAAAAAAACCATCATGTCTAAGAAAATGTTCAGCATAAATTACAAAAAATTCACCTCGCATTATGTCAAATATTCATCATATCTTAAGAAAATTGTTCAACGTATATTAAAAAAATGTTCAGCATATATTACCAAAAGTACATTATATTAAAAAAAAATGTCCACCGCTTGGAAAGAAAAGTACATCACGCATGAAAACACGTTCTCTGAATGCAAAAAACAAGTGCTCAATGTACATTAGAAATTGTTCATGCGCATTTGAAAACATTTCACAATATTACTGAAGCCGATCTTAAAAAATGTTCTAAGTGAGTTAAAAATCCAGGAGAAAAACTAACCCAGTGCATGAAAAAAGAAGAAGAAAAATAAATAAAGAAACAAGCCATAACCAGAAACAAAAATAGTTCATAGATTTTTGTAAAATATCAAAAATTTGAGAAAAGTTCATCAAATTTAATTTTTTTGAGAAAAGCTCAATAAAAAGTTCATTAATTTTGAAACAAATTCATAATTTTGAAAAACGTTCATCAATTTGGAAACAATGCTTTGATTTTGAAAACAACTGAATGGACTTTGGAAAACAGCTCGCGAATCTAAATAACAAAAAAATGAAAAGAAACGAAAAAAGAACGAAGAGTAAAAAAGGCAGCAAGTGTGTAACCGAACGAAAAAAATATTGCAGGCTTTGCTTGGCCCAGCTGCCGGCCCAGCGTGTGTGTACTAGTATAATAAATGTTGCGCCTGGATCTCATCAACACCGATGCTGTGAAGTTGTGGCTAGCCCGCGCAGGAATTTGACGACAGGTCGCGGGTTTGAATCCTCCTTGCTCGTCGAATTTAGTTTCTGTTATTTATTTGTTCAATTTGCCAGAAACTTTCAAACAAGTCTGTGGAAAACTTGCGAACAAAAAAATCCCTCTCAATAGCGTTTTTCCCATGAAATAATGGGCAGTTATGTGATTACATATAAATCTAGGGGGTTTTCTGCAAAAAAAACTGCCACATAGGCACCTGACAGGCGGGCCCCCTCGATCAGATACACTGTCAATATGTATTTATACGCAATTTAGACCTTTTTGTAATGGCTAGCACCAAACTTGGCACTGACATGCAAAATTTAACAATCGTGGTACCAATCTGCATGTGATGCCCCAATTGTGGTACTTCTGTGCAATTAACTCAAAACCCCATCTAGACCAAACCTTGGTCTCCACTCTTTCAGTCTCGGCTTCGCTCTCCGTCGATTCCCCTTCCCTCTCCATCCCCTCCTCTCCCAACGTCAAGCACTGGCAACAAGCACTACTAGGGAAAACCTTATACACAGAACCTTAGCAGTAGCGCTGGATAAAAAGAGGCGCGAAATGCGTTACTGTTGTCGATATAGTAGTAGCACGGTAGGAAGAAAGGGTGTTGCTACTATAATTGACCCACCATTGCCGCTAGGCTAAGTATAGTAGTAGCGCTCCCGCTGAAACCGCGCTACTGCTATGGCGTTTAGCAGTAGCGCTTTACCCTAACACGCGCTACTGCTAAAGTCATCCTATCTTCTCCATCGGCCGCCCCTCACTCTCCCCTCTCCACTCCACTCTCACTCTCCCCGCACCTCGTCGTCCGCCACAGCCAACTTTCGGCCCTCCCCGACCACCGTCGTCGCCCGCCGCCGCCAACGCTCCTTCTCCTCCTCCACCAAGGTAGTTCCTCCATCCTCCTCCTTCCACCTCTCTCCCCTCCTCGTCCTCTCCCGATCCCTCCCTCTCTCCTTCCACCTTCCTCTCCCTCCTCACTCCCACCTCCTCCCTCCCACCTCCCTCTCTTCCTCATCCATCCTCCTCCTCCCTTCCTCCCTCACTCACCCCTACCTTCGCTCCTACTCCCTCCACCTCCCTATGTTTTTGAAATTTTAATAATAGAAATTTTTAGGTATTAAATTTAGTAATAGAAGTTTGTAGCAAGAACATTTAGGGTAG
Organism: Aegilops speltoides; assembly: GCA_021437245.1. NCBI lineage: Eukaryota > Viridiplantae > Streptophyta > Magnoliopsida > Poales > Poaceae > Aegilops > Aegilops speltoides. The sequence continues at coordinate 308,264,786 of CM038141.1, read as the reverse complement.
AACTAGGGTAATAGAAATTTTAGTAAGTGTTCAATAGAGTAGAACACTTAAATTGCATTGTTTTTAGTAAGTGTTTAATAGAACTAGTTTATTTAGTTAGTGGTTAATAGAACTAGTTTAGAGAGAGAGACCTATAGTACCAAATTTAGTTATGTTAGGATTATATATAAGATATATTGAAATGTTTTTGTTAATATTTTCAACCATTGAAATGCAATGAGCATCAAGTTTGAATGCTCATGTGGCGCAGGGTACGTAGATCACCGACGAGCCGGTCGACAACACCAAGAAGATCACTGACGACACCCGCACCCTCGACCGCCATCGTCTATAATGAGTAAACAGGTATATCTAGTGTTGTGTACTAGCTAGTGTTGCTCAAATATGATGTAGATATAAACATGTATATCTAATGTTGCCCAAATAGGATATGTGCTTGCCCAAGTGGCATATGTTTGCAGGGATCACCTCCGAGTGGCCTATGTTGTGCCGGAGTCTTGATTAATTTCCACTCCGGCAAATTTCTGGCACTCGATATGTCCTTTTTAGCAAAGGTCATGCTGGATTTTTCCGTGAATTTTGGCATGGCTTGTGCTAGAATATGTAGGAAATATCGAGTGGACCGGATTTTCTAGAAAGATAATTAAACGATATTTTGGGTTGACTTTGAATCTGTCCGGAATCCACCATATATGAGAGAAGAAGAATGCCGACTTTTGTCGTGGGGGTCCTTCTTCCTCTTCTTTCTTGTGATAGACCTTTTGGTAATGCACGGGAAGGAAGAGAAGAAGACCATCACCAACGGTCGCAAATGTCATAGAGGAATCAATGAAGGAGAGTCTCCACCATATAAGAGAGGACGAAGAATCCCGACTGTTGTCGTGTGGGTAGCTTCTTCTTCATTCCAAGGTGCTAGACATTTTGGTGTAATGCACTTTGGAATGACAAGAGTATCTACCATCACCGACGGTCGCAAATGTCAGAGCTAAGAATCCCGACTATTGTCGTGGGGGTCGCTTCTCCTTCGTTCCCGTGTGTTAGACAATTTGATGTAATGCACTCGGGGACGAGGGGAGGAGCTACCATTGTTGGGAAACATAGCATGCAATTTCCAAAAAAAATCCTACATTCACGCAAGATCTATCTAGGAAATGCATAGCAACGAGATGGGAGAGTGTGTCCACGTACCCTCGTAAACCGAAAGCGGAAGCGTTAACTTAACGCGGTTGATGTAGTCAAACGTATTTTCGAATCAACCTATCAAGTACCGAACGTACGGCACCTCCGAGTTCTGCACACGTTCAGCTCGATGACGTCCCTCGAACTCTTGATCCAGTAGAGGCACGAAGGAGTCGGTGAATTCCATCAGCACGATGGCATGATGATGGTGTTGGTGATGTGATCCGCGCAGGGCTTCACCTAAGCACTACGACAATATGACCAGAAGAGTAAATGGTGGAGGGGGGCACCGCACACGGCTAAACAATTGATGTGTCTTTGGGGTGCCCCCCTGCTCCCATATATAAACGATGAGGGGGAGGCCGGCCGGCCCTAGGGGGCGTGCCAAGTGGGGGGAGTCCCACTAGGACTCCTAGTCCTTGTCGGCTGCCCCCTTCCTTCCAATGGAGAGGGGGAAAGGGGAAAGAGGTGGAGAGGGAGACGGAAAGGGGGCCGCGCCCCCCACCCCTTGTCCAATTCGGATTGGCTTGGGCAGGCGCGCGCCACCTCCCGTGGCCTGCCTCGTCCTCTAGACTATTGCCCATGAGGCCCTTTAACTTTGCCGGGGGGTTCCGGTAACCTCTCAGTACTCCGAAAAATCCCCGAACCCTTCGGAACCATTCCGGTGTCCATATATAATCTTCCAATATATCAATATTTATCTCTCAACCATTTCAAGACTCCCCTTCATGTCCGTGATCTCATCTGGGAATCCGAACAACCTTCGGTTACCAAAACACATAACTCATATAATTCATATCGTCATCAAACGTTAAGCGTGCGGACCCTACGGGTTCGAGAACTATGTAGACATGACCGAGACATCTCTCTGGTCAATAACCAATAGCGGAACCTGGATGCTCATATTGGTTCCCACATATTCTACGAAGATCTTTATTGGTTGAACTGCAATGTCAACATATGTTATTCCCTTTGTCATCGGTATGTTACTTGCCCGAGATTCGATCGTCGGTATCCTCATACCTAGTTCAATATCGTTACCGGCAAGTCTCTTTACTCGTTCCGTAGTGCATCATCCCGTAACTAACTCATTAGTCAGATTTTTTGCAAGGCTTCATATGATGTGCATTACAGAGACGGCCTAGACATACCTCTCCGATACGCGGAGTGAAAAATCCTAATCTCGATCTATGCCAACCCAACAAACACCTTCGGAGATACCTGTAGAGCATCTTTATAATCACCCAGTTATGTTGTGATGTTTGATAGCACACAAGGCATTCCTCCAGTGTCTGGGATTTGCATAATCTCATAGTCGGAGGAATATATATTTGACACGAAGAAAGCAGTAGCAATAAAACTGAACGATCATAATGCTAAACTAACGGATGGGTCTTGTCCATCAGATCGTTCCACTAATGATGTGATCCCGTTTATCAAATTACAACTCATGTCCATGGCTAGGAAACTTAACGATCTTTGATCAACAAGCTAGTCTAGTAGAGGCATACTAGGGACATGTTGTTTTGTCTATGTATTCACACATGTATCAAGTTTCCGGTTAATACAGTTCTAGCATGAATAATAAACATTTATCATGAATAAGGAAATATAAAATAACAACTTTATTATTGCCTCTAGGGCATGCTTCCTTCAACCTTCACCGATGGTCGAATATATCAGAGAGTGATAGCCCATCATATACACCACGTGAGATGAGAGTTTTCCAGGAAGACTCGACAGACAGAAAGTCAACCCATGATGAATATTAATGATCGAATTTTTTTGTAGTACATATATTTAAATTCAGAAGTTTAATATTTGTATTATGAACACAAGAGATGTCTGATGACGACAGGATCCGAAGTGCGAGTACTGTTACAATGACCGATGTTTGTGCGTTAGGTTTCCTCAGCTGCAAAATGATATGTTTTTCACCGTGAAGCTGGAAGAGACCTTTGATGTTTGTACGATACGCAGTGACAAGCATTTCATCGCAATTAATATCATCACTTGTGCTTCTTTTGTTCAACTTGAAATTTCTGGAATTTTTTTAATTTGATTAGTACATCCCGTGCCATGCTAGACCATATGTATTGGAGAAGCTTGGTTTCGAAGACTTTGAGAATATGGAGACGAGGTGGGATCACTTAAGAACTAAACATGGTTATGAGTTTCTGGTTAAGCTGTACAATGCGGTCAATCACTCCCATTTCGGTTGCTCTAATTGGGAAGCTCTCTGCAAGGCATATAGATTTGAGGAGGGTATGCAAATAAGATTTGATATTCGTCCCGAAGATGATGATGATGATGATGATGATGATGATGATGATGATGATGATGATGATATCGACATCTAGGTGGATGTGTTTGTTAAGTTAAATTTTGTATTGTTAATTTAAAAATATTTGGTGTTCATCGGTACTAAACTTATTTATTTATAGTTGTCAGCTTACTTCTTATCTTCAAGAAATACTCGAAAGGTCGTAGACAGGACATACTACAGCTATGACTCCAAGCTTAATTGTCAGGAGAAATGTTATCTTATCTCATTCATACATGATGTCGAGGCCTATAAAACCAATCACTCTATCAGCCCAAATTTTACTATATAAGTGCCACTAGTCTATAAATTGCTTGATGGTAACTTGATTACCAAAAACTTGGTAAGATTTGTTAATGATGGTAACTTCATTGCATACATTATTCTTAAGTAAACTACGTTGCTAACTATATATGTTACTATTACGTTTTTGAACAGAGGCTCCCGAAGGAGGTTGTGCCTGACATGATGTTTATCAAAGGTGATATGCATATGGTTAGCTTATGACCAACTCCTTCAAAGGCTTACCTAGTAGCAAACATTTTATAGACTTCTTCTTCTAGCACTTGAGCACAATTTTCCTTTCATCATACTTATGAAAGATATTAAAAAGATGAAGCGTATGAGGCAAACTCAATTCCATTTTTTTTGAAATTTTCTTTTATAAACTAAACTAGTGATAAAACAAGAAACTAAAAGATTCGATTGCAAGATCTAAAGATATACCTTCAAGCACTCACCTCCCCGGCAACGGCGCCAGAAAAGAGCTTGATGTTTACTACACAACCTTCTTCTTGTAGACGTTGTTGGGCCTCCAAGCGCAGAGGTTTGTAGGACAGTATCGAATTTCCCTCAAGTGGATGACCTAAGGTTTATCAATCCGTGGGAGGCGTAGGATGAAGATGGTCTCTCTCAAACAAACCTGCGACCAAATAACAAAGAGTCTCTTGTGTCCCCAACACACCCAATACAATGGTGAATTGTATAGGTGCACTAGTTCGGCGAAGAGATGGTGATACAAGTGCAATATGGATGGTAGATACAGGTTTTTGTAATCTGAAAATATAAAAACAACAAGGTAACTAATGATAAAAGTGAGCGTAAACGGTATTGCAATGGTAAGAAACAAGGCCTAGGGTTCATACTTTCACTAGTGCAAGTTCTCTCAACAATAATAACATAATTGGATCATATAACTATCCCTCAACATGCAACAAAGAGTCACTCCAAAGTCACTAATAGCGGAGAACAAACGAAGGGATTATGGTAGGGTACGAAACCACCTCAAAGTTATCCTTTCTGATCGATCTATTCAAGAGTCCATAGTAAAATAACACGAAGCTATTCTTTCCATTCGATCTATCCTAGAGTTCATACTAAAATAACACCTTAAGACACAAATCAAGCACAAACCCTAATGTCACCTAGATACTCCATTGTCACCTCAAGTATCTGTGGGCATGATTATACGATATGCATCACACAATCTCATATTCATCTATTCAACTAACACAAAGAACTTCAAAGAGTGCCCCAAAGTTTCTACCGGAGAGTCAAGACGAAAACGTGTGCCAACCCCTATGCATAGATTCCCAAGGTCACGGAACCCGCAAGTTGATCACCAAAACATACATCAAGTGTTCTCAAATCCTTGAAGACTCGATCCGATAAGATAACTTCAAAGGGAAAACTCAATCCATTACAAGAGAGTAGAGGGGGAGAAACATCATAAGATCCAACTATAATAGCAAAGCTAGCGATACATCAAGATCGTGCCAAATCAAGAACACAAGAGAGAGAGATCAAACACATAGCTACTGGTACATACCCTTAGCCCCGAGGGTGAACTACTCCATCCTCGTCATGGAGAGCGCCGAGATGATGAAGATGGCCACCGGTGAGTGATCCCCTCTCCAGCAGGGTGCCGGAACAAGGTCCCGATTGGTTTTTGGTGGCTACAGAGGCTTGCCGCGGCGGAACTTCTGATCTATTGTTGTCCTCGATGTTTTTAGGGTATATGGACATATATAGGGGAAAGAAGTCGGTCAGGGGAGCCACGAGGGGCCCATGAGGGGGCGCCCAGGGGGGAGGGCGCGCCTCCCTGCCTCGTGGCCACCTCGAAGCTTCCCTTACGTGCACTCCAAGTCTCCTGGATTGCTTCCATTCTAAAAATAACTTTCCCGAAGGTTTCATTCCGTTTGGACTCCGTTTGATATTCCTTTTCTTCGAAACACTGAAATAGGCAAAAAACAGCAATTCAGGCTGGGCCTCCGGTTAGTAGGTTAGTCCCAAAAATGATATAGAAGTGTAAAGTAAAGCCCATAAACATCCAAAACGGGTAATATAATAGCATGGAACAATAAAAAATTACAGATACGTTGGAGACGTATCATTGGATATGCTGTTGGATATGTTGAATATGTATGCATGTATATCTATGTTTGAAACCATGTCTAATTAATTGGATTAAAATAAAAATAGGGGATGTATAGCCTCTTTGCCTCCGCTAGCCAACGGCAAATAGCTTTGTCGTCCGCTAGTAGACAGCAAAGAGAACACGTGGCAGTCACCTGTGCAAACTGGGAACATTGGCTGCCTATTTGGTCATTTTGCCGTCTGCAAGCGGACGGCAAAGTGACCAAATAGGTTTAACAACAGGCTATCTATGCCGTCTGCCGCGCACGGCATAGTTAACCATGTGGCGCTTCCCAAAGGCTGCCCTAGCTAAGCTCTTTGTCATCTGTCAGTGGACGGCAAATAGCTTTGCCTCTTTGCCGTCCGCTGGCGGATAGCAAAGAGCGCCGTTAACCCCCTAACGGCTCTCACCCCACACCGCTGCCGTCCGTCGTTCTTGCCGTCTGCTGGCCTCGGGTGGCGGATGGCACAATCCTTTGCCGTCCGTTTCTGCAAAGCGGACGACAAAGAAGGCCTTTGGCACGTGTTCAGCGGACTTTGCCGTCCGGGATCTGTGCCTTTGCCGTCCGCCATGGCGGGCGACAAAGAAGTTGATTCTAGTAGTGATGCATGAACATGTGCCAAGTCAAGCCACTCGAACATTCAGAGGAGGATACCATATCATCATACTACATCACAATCATTTTAACGCAATGTTGATACCCAAGATAAGTCATTATTCACTCCTAGCTACTTATGCATGGCATGAGAAACTATAATATCTAATTGTCATTGCAAACATGTTTGATCATAATAGGCTGAATCATGGATACTAGGTTAAACATATTTACAAAAACAGAACAAGTCGAGTTCATACCCGTTTCTCTCTACCATGGCTAGTTTATCTAATATCGTCATCATTGTCTTTCACTTGCACGACCAAACAATTTGTAATAATAATAGTGCAAGAGTGTCGTGGACTAAGCTGGAATCCGCAAACATTTTATTCAAGAGGAGAAGACAAGGTAATATGGACTCTTTGTTAAATCAACAATGCAAATGAGAGCCACTCAACATTTTCATCGTGGTCTTCTCGTCGGTATGATTCAATAAAAGAAAAAGAAATTCAGAGAAACATGCTGAAATATTTTTAGAGTTTTTGGTTTTCATAAACAAGCAAATGAAAAGAGAAAAGAAAAAATGAGAAAACTATTTACACGAGAAAGCTCCCAACAAGTAAAAGAAGAACAAGGAAATCTTTTTGAGTTTTCTTTTTAGTACTACAACAATTTAAACTAGGAAGAAAAATCAAAAAGAAGCAAGAAACATATTTTTGGATTTTCTCAAAGTTTTTCAAACACACAAGAAGAAAGCGAGAAAATAAATTTAAGCATGGATGATACAATGAAAAAGTGTGGACACCGACAACTGGAATGAAATGTGTGAACATGAATGTAATGTCGGTGGGAATACGTACTCCCCCAAGCTTAGACTTTTAGTCTAACTTGGTAATCACCAGTCGTAGAAACCATGAGGTCCAATTTTGAAGTGTTGGGAGCAGGCACCATAGGGTCCCACTGCTGAGGCTCCACCTGTGCTGCCGCCAGGTTGTTCCGGTAAGCGACAATGTCCTCAGGCATAATCCTGTATCCAACAAAGCAGGTGCAGGCAAGGGAATAATATCACGAGTTTTCTCACTAAAAACTAAGTTGTAAGGCAAGTCAATATCAGGGTAATCAGCAACAAGAAACTGATGGTCCTTCATAGCTGCTCTATCTAGGTAAACCTTGGTCAAAGAGTGATCATGCTGGTGTATTTGCACATTGAAGTGAGTCGCCAAGCGAGTAGCATAAATGCCCCCATGTATTTTACCCTTAAAACTGTTAAGGTGAAGGTGACGTGCCACAATAACTCTCAAGCTATAAGTGTTGTTAGCAAAGTTTGGGGCGCTAAGTGAACCCACCTTCTCTCTCACTAGTAAGCACTTCTCAATGAATAAGGCAAAATAATGCACGGCAGGAAACTGCAAGCTAACGGCAATGGTGCCCGATACTCCTCTCTCATCCCCCATTGTCAGAGTGCGGTAAAAACCATCAAACTCTGAGGGCCTAGGCTCTACCAAATCCCCATCGGAAGGAAGCATGCATATGTCACAAAATTCAGTAAGTGGGATTTGGCGGTGTTCAACATATAAATTAAATGACGCCTCAGGGGGATTATTCCGAGGATGAAAATGAAAATTTTGCACAAAGGAGTTTGTGAGGAGATGATATTGTTCGCATTCAACTGTGATGAAGTCAGTGAGGCTGGCATTAGCAGCATATTGGTTGAACTCTTGGAGGATTCCGGCCTCTTCCATGAATGCATTATGTGGCCACTCGCATGGCCGTAGCTTTGCCAACCTCGTGGTATGGAGATCATTTTCAGATGACTCCCCAATAACCCCCTTAGAGTTCTTCTTGGAAGCAAACTTGTGAAAGAAACTCATCTTTTTCCTATCAACAAAATTCTGAAATTTTTAGTCCACAAAATTTTTCTCAACAAAACCTCACAAAATTGACAGCAACTACTCATAGAGATGTATAGAGGCCATAGCAAGCATTCAAACTACTTAGAAGTCTAAGAATTCAACATGCAAGCTCATCTACATTAGCACAAAGAGTAGCTAATTATTCAAAGTATAAACCACTAAAACAAAAACTAATTGGCCACATGGAGGAGTCACATACCAAGCAATAAATCCCCGAAACAATTTCGGAAATGGAGCTTCGAGCAAAGAGATCAAAATCCGTGGTTTAGGGAGCAAGAACACGAGAGAGAGAGAGAGAGAGAGAGAGAGAGATAGTGATTTTTTTCTGGGTGAATGGAGTGATGTGGGAAGAAGAAGTAAGTGAGGGGGCCCACATGGCGACCACAACCCACCAGGGCGCACCTGGGGTCCTGGCGCGCCCAGGTGGGTTGTGCCCACCTGGTGCACCTCCCTCTGATATTATTTGCACCAGAAATTCAGAAATACTTAGGAAAAAAATCCTATTAGATTTTAAGAGCATTCTGAGAACTTTTATTTTTGGGTCATTTTTTATTGCACGATAAACTTAGAAAACAGACAAAGCATGGCATTTTATTTTATTTAACTAATAAAAACAGAAAACAAAAGGTAGGGGCAGAAGGTAGTGCTCACTAAATTCATCAACTTCATACCTCTAAAAAATGATCCATTAGTAAGGTTGATCAAGTCTTATTACCAACCACTTTCGATTAATATGAAATCGAAGAACTTTCGTAAATCACTAAGTTACCTCAATGGGGATACGAATGTTCCCAACAATAAGCATTTCATATTTCTTTTTAACAGTAGATAGAGGTAGTTGAAAACTTCCAATAGTGATTGTCGGAGATTTTGCAATAACATTAATACCATTCACTTGTAATAATTTCTTCGGAAAGTGCACCGTATGCTCATTACCATTGATATGAAATGTGACCTTGCTTTTATTGCAATCAATAACAGCCCCTGCAGTATTCAAGAAGGCTCTACCAAGGATAATTGACATGTTGTCGTCCTCGGGCATCTCAAGTATAACAAAGTCAGTCAAAATAGTAACATTAGCAACAACAACAGGCACATCCTCACAAATACCGACAGGTATGGCAGTTGATTTGTCAGCCATTTGCAAAGATATTTCAGTAGGTGTGAGTTTATTAAAATCAAGTCTTTTATATAAGGAGAAAGGCATAACACTAACACCAGCTCCCAAATCACATAAAGCAGTTTTCACATAATTTCTTTAGATGGAGCAAGGTATATTTGGTATTCCCGGATGTCCAAGTTTTTTTGGGTACTCCATCTTTGAAAGTGTAATTAGCAAGCATAGTGGAGATTTTAGCTTCCGGTATTTTTTCTTATTAGTAATGATGTCTTTCATATACTTTGCATAAGGAGGCATTTTTAAGATATCAGTCAAGGAGTTCGCAAAAAGACTGGCCTCAGCATTTCAGCAAAGTGTTCAAATTCTTCATCATCTTTCTTTTTAGTTGACTTAGGTGGAAAGGGCATAGGCTTTTGAACCCATGGTTCTCTTTCCTTTCCATGTTTTCTAGCAACAAAGTCTGTTTTATCATATCTTTTATTCTTAGGTTGTGGGTTATCAAGATCAACAGCTGGTTCTATCTCAACATCATTATCTGGTTCTTTATCATTTGGTTTAGTGTGTTCATGAACCTCATCATTATCTCTTTCATTATCAGAAGGTGAGTATTCATTACCAGATTGAGTTTCAGCATCAGAGATAGAAACTTCATTATCATTATCAGGAGGTTTTTCTATTTCAGGTTCACTAGAGGCAGGCAAAGTCCTATTATTTTTCTTCTTCTTTTTCTTTTTAGAAGGACTTGGTGCATCAGTGTTCATTCTTTGAGAGTCTTGTTCAATTATCTTTGGGTGTCCCTCAGGATAAAGTGGTTTCTGAGTCATTTTACCTCCTCTAGTTGCTACTCTAACAGCAAAGTCACTTATATTATTTTTCATTTCATCAAGCAACTCTCTTTGAAATTTAGCAACTTGTTCTAATTGAGTTTGAACCGTACAGGCATGCTTTCCTACACCTCTAACATCATTTGAGATTCTAAATAACAAGTCACTAAAGCGAGCAATCATACCAGAATTGTATTTCAGTTATTTCATAACATTTGGTTGAAGTGATCTTGCTTTCTAATGTAACTATCAAACTCATAAAGGCATTGACTAGGATGTTTATTATTTCATTAAAGATTTTACCTCTACCACCTTAGGCGGCGGTGGTGCTTCAAGCCCATGTATTTCTTCGATAGGTGGTTGTCGGTGTACTAAAGTAGGGGGTACCTTAGTACCCCGAACTTGTGCACGGGCAGTCGCAGCACCCCCGCGGCGAGGCTTGCCTGACGCCCGACAAGGCTCTCCACCACTCCTTATTACTGCCATTCAAGAACAAAGTACTAGCCAAGAACACAAAAGCCCCGGCAAGAGGAGCTTGCCGGGAAGGCCAACCAGGCACCATCGAAGACTTGCCTTGGCGCCTGTGCGCCCGGCAAGCCCAGCGGTCAACAAGCTTGCCAAGACAAAGAAGAACAGGTCGCATGGCAAGGCACTTGCCGCGGCAAGGCTCCCACCTAGACTCCAGCGCACCCAGCGACGTGTCATCGTAGGGCCATCCCAAGGGCACGTGGAGAGGCGCTGCACAGCCATGCGGAGCGAGGTGGCAAACGGAGCTGACAGAGGCGCCGTCGTGGCAACCGGTGGCTCACTTAACGGTCACTCCTCCCCTTGATCACATGCACCGGACGGGCATTTAATGCCCTTGTCCCCTGCCGTCAGAGTTAGGTAGGGGCACTGTTATGCACTGTTGTACCAACCTGCTCTTTTACATTTCTACCCCCTCTTCCTGTCGGTGTACTAAAGTAGGGGGGTACCTTAGTACCCCGAACTTGTGCACGGGCGTCAGAAGACTTCCATGGCGAGGCTTGCCGGACGCCCGGCAAGGCTCTCCACCACTCCTTATTATTGCCATTCAAGAACAAAGTAGTAGCCAAGAACACGAAGGCCCCGGCAAGAGGAGCTTGCCGGGAAGGGCAACCAGGGCACCATCAGAAGACTTGCTTGGCGCGCCTCGCGGCCGGCAAGCCCGGCAGCCGGCAAGCTTGCCGGCACAGCAAGAACAGGGCCAAGGCAAGACACTTGCCGCGGCAAGGCTGCCACCCAGACTCCAGCGCACCCAGCGACGTGTCATCGCAGGGCCATCCCAAGGGCACGTGGCGAGGCGCTGCACAGCCATGCAGAGCGAGGTGGCAAACGGAGCTGACAGAGGCGCCGTCGTGGCAACCGGTGGCTCACTTAACGGTCACTCCTCCTGCACTGTTGGGGCGACCGGAGGGGCATTTAATGCCCTTGTCCCCTGCCGTCAGAGTTAGGTAGGGGCTTTCACAGCATCGTTGTACCAACCTGCGCTTTTACATTTCTACCCCTCTTCCCACGCTGCCACCGTGGGTACCCCTTCAGACTATAAAAGGAGGCCCATGCGCACGTAGAAGGGGTTCGTCCATTCGACACCCACAGCACCACCATACGCCAGACGGTCGAGTTAGATCAAATAACAACACAAAGCAGCAAGAGGGGTGTTATCTCCGGAGAGCCCCGGCTGGGTAAAGATCGCCGTCTTCCCGCGTGGCGCCCGACCTCGATCTGCTCTGCGCAAGACGATCCCCGCTCCTTGCCGAACTGAGAGGGGCCCCGATGCCCCATAGGTGCTCGAGGCCACGAGACACGCCCGACATCTTTGGCGCGCTGTAGGGGCGCCGAGGTCGTGAGCATCTGATCCGGTCTCCACGCACGCTACATCAACGTCATCGTCAACATGCCACCGAAGAAGAAGCCTTCGGAGGTGGCCGCTCCGTCTACGTCGGTTCTGCCGCCACCGCTGGAGCAAACGGGCGGCGGAGTGGACGCCGGCGGAGGAGCGGGCGCCGCCGGAGGGTCTCATGTCGTCACTAGATCCAAGAACAAGGCCCCGCAAGCGTCGGCAACCGAGCAGACGCCGCACCCCTCCCAGGAGGTGCAAGGTCAACAGCGCCCCGGTGCTCCTAGCACCGTGCTCGCGTTGGAACAAGGCCAACCTGGTGGGTCGCGGGATGCTCAAGGTCAGCATGCACGCCCGCATGCTGGTGCGAGCGAGATACGGTCACCCAGACGGGGTGTGGTACCTCCCAATCCAGTTGGGAGTCCAAGCACCTCCCGCTCTTCGTGCCATTCATCACCACCGCCACCCAAGACAGCAGAGAAAGCGCTGGCCCGAGCCCAGCTGCTTCTAGACTACCCTCCGGCGCCGCACAAGATCGACGACTGGAGGATGACCATTTACAGCCTCATCGGCCGCGCTTAACGGCGATAAACCCAGCGCGATCAACGCGCCGAGGCCCGGCAAGGCGCCCAGGCACAAGCCGACGCCGACAAGACTGCTGGGGGCGCCACCTCTGTGCACTCCCAGCCCCGAAGGCCAAGATCGCCGTCTCGCCGGACCAACCACGACGGCGACTCCACCGCGTCGTCGGACCCGCGAACTCGCCGCGATCAACGCCACGTCCTCCAAGAACGGCAACACGAAGACGCAGATTCGTACCGAAGCGCCGGAGAGAAGCGCGATGTCAATCGACCAGCGCAAGGCTGGGCCCATTGCCGTCGGCAAGACGCGCACCGGAGAACCAGCGACTTGTCGACGCTGCAGGTTGCCCTGCGTTCACCCGCGAAGTTGCGGCAAGTCCGATGGCCCAAAACCAAGAACTCAAGCCGAGCTCGAGAAGTATGATGGCAGGATACACCCGTCGGAGTTCCTCAGCATCTACACCATCGCGGTGCAGGCTGCCGGAGGGCGCGACGAGAAGATCCTCGCCAACTACTTCCTGCTGGTACTCAAGCCCAACGTCAGATCTTGGCTCATGCACTTGCCGGATGGCTCCATCTCCTCATGGGCGGACCCGTGCCATCAGTTTGTCGGCGCCTTCACGGGTGGCCACAAGCCCCATGGCCAGGAAAGTGACCTCCACTTGCTCGTCCAGAAGGAGGGGGAGCCCCTGCGCAAGTATATACAAAGATTCAGCCAGGTGCAACGCAACATCCCAGACGTCCACCCTGCTGCGGTTATTAGCGCGTTTATCGAACGCGCGAATCGCAGGATGAGGGAGGAGATGGCGATGTGCAAGATCGTAGATGTCACGAGCTTTACGCTCTCGCCGACAAGTGTGCACGAGCTGAGGAGGGAGGAAAATCCTCGGAGAGATCGCCGAGCAGAGGGATCGACGGTGAGGATACCGCCCGGCAAGGAAGAACCGAGGCGGAACAATAGGAAGAGGAAAGCTAAGGATGTGCTAGCTGTTGAGCATTCCGAACGGAGGCGGCTCCGACAAGGCCAAGACCGACGACTCCAATGCGAGGCTGTAGCAGCCGCCGACAAGCAGATGGCTCCGCAAGCGATATTGCAAGATCCACCGCACCAAAGGCCATGACCTCCAAACCTGCAAAAAGTAGAGCAGATGGCGAGCTGCAAAAAGCTGAGTATGAGCGCCGCGATAAGGAGAGAGCCCAGGAGGTGGCGGCGATCCCAAGAAGCTTCCGCCTGGGGACTCGTGGCAAGGCTAAGCCGCTGCAAGGAGAGAGCCTCCCGTAGCCGCGATAAGGACGAAGATGAAGATGAGGATGAAGAGATGGAGGAAGATGAGATCGATGATCAAGAGTTTCGAATATGACAAGTGTTGTGCATCGACGGCGGCGCCTTGCACACCTCGCACCGCCAGCTCAAACAATGGGTGCGAAGTGAATGCAATGAGCCGTCCGTCGAGGCACGCAGGCCTCGAAATGGTCGAGACGCCCATCGTCTTCGACGTTGAGGACCACCCTGACCGCATCACTGCGGTCGGGTGCTTGCCGATGTTGGTCTCACCAACAATCCGCAACCTCAAGGTCACGAAGATGCTGGTAGACGGCGGGGCCGGCCTGAACTTGATTTCCTCCGCAGTGCTCAAGAAGCTCCAGATCCCCGACGGCGAGCTCGAAGAAACTGGTGCCTTTCAAGGAATAAATCCGGGAAGGAGCAAGCCTAAGGGGAAGATCACATTGCCAGTGACGTTCGGCAGCGAACTGAACTTCAGGACTGAGAGGGTCACGTTCGATGTGGCTGATATCCCCTTGCCCTACAACGGGATACTCGGCCGACCCGCACTCGCCAAGTTCATGGCGGCCTCTCACTATGCATACAATGTGCTCAAGATGCCCGGTCCGATGAGTGTTATCTCTGTCCAAGGCGACAAGAGGGATGCGCTCATCTGCGCCGACAAGATCTACCGGGAAGCAGCGGCCGCAGCAGAGCGCGAGCCACTTGCCGCTGAAGCTCCCCGGGGGAAGAAGAAAGTCAAGTCCGGCAAGAATAGCTCTGGTGCCGACTCCGGCAAGCGCACCTCCCCGGAGCGCTGCGCTGCCGTTGAGGACGCACCATCGAGCTCCACCGGCAAGTGCGAGAAGGCGAAGGTAGACCAACCAAAGGCTAAGCCCGGCGAGAACAGCTCTGGCGCTCACTCCGGCAAGCCCGCCTCTCCGGAGTACCGCGCTGCCGTCGAGGACGCGCCATCGAGCTCTGCCGGCCGATGAGGCAAAGAAAGCTGCCAAACTTCGAACTTTTGAGATTATGCTCCCTGAAAGTCCATGCCTTGTCTGAAGAACCCAAGCGCAGAGGGGTCGAGTCGTGGTTAGGTTGCGCCATCAATTCGTTTCGAGTCCGCTCAACGATAAAAGCACTCCGCAACCAACCCGACGAGTTCTTCCCACCGGAGGCAACACCGCCAGCTGGCTGCTGATGTCCTGCGCTCAGCAAGTGTGTTTGCGGGGGGTTCCCCGAAAGCGTGAGGGTGAAAGCATACAAGGGGGGGGGAGATCAGGGAAGAAGCACAGCTTCGACGGGTCGCTGAAGACGGAAAAGCTAAGTCACCCGAGCTTTTGTACAGAGCACGTTTTAGTCCTATGACTTTGTGTTATGTCCCTCAAACGTTCATCCTTTGTACGAAAAACCTGTGCGCGGAGGAACCAACTCGGAGTTAAGTTGCGTCCTTGCTTTGTTTCCGAGTCCACTCAACAATACAAGTGCACTGCAACTGGCCCGAGGAGGTTTCTTGCCGGAGACAACACCGCCAACGGGCTGCTGATGTCCCGTACTCAGCAAGTGTGTTAACGCCGGCAAGTTCCCTAGCAGCGTAGGGTAAAAACGTACAAAGGATATAACAAAGTGGGGGGCGTAACGTGGCGAGCCTTGCCGTAGAGTGCCCTTCGTATGAGAAACTTGTGCGCTGAGGAACTAACTCGCGGCTGAGTTGCGTCCTTGATTTGTTTCCGAGTCCGCTCAACAATTCAAGTGCGCTGCAACTAGCCCGAGAAGGTTTCTTGCCGAAACAACACCGCTAGCAGGCTGCTGATGTCCCGTACTCAGCAAGTGTGTTAGCACCGGCAAGTTCCCTAGAAGCGTAGAGTGTAAACATACGAAAGGCAAAGCATGGCATCGCGTGGTAGAGTCACACCATGAAAGAATAGCTTATTACAGCGTTGTCTCAGTTGTTTTCATGGCTATGATTACAGTGACAAGGAGAAGCTGTATATGCGGCCTGGCGACAAAGTTCTCGACAAGCCAGCCATTGGGGCTGCGAAAGCAAAGCTCCTTTGCGATGTGCCAGGGCCCCCGGAGGCCGCGGCATCGGCGACAAGAACGAAAGAAGGCATACCAGCACCTGCGTCTTGCCGGAGCCAGAGTTGCCGGGGCTGCGAAGACTATAGTTCCTCCCCGCAAACCAAGGTCGCGGGAGCTACGGAGTCGATAAGTTTTCATCCTCGTCATGCATCCTCTTGTGGACTGGGAAGGCGTGGGCTGCCCTTGAACGAGTGTGCTTTGTAAAAAGAAACCTGTGCGCGGAGGAGCCGAGTTGCGGCCAAGTTGCGCCCTTGGTTTGTTTCCGAGTCCGCTCAACGACACAAGCGCGCTGCAACTGGCCCGGCAAGGTTTTCTTGCCGGAAGCAACACCGCCAGCGGGATGCTGACGTCCCGCACTCAGCAAGTGTGTTCGCTCCTGCAAGTCCCCTAGAAGCGTAGGGTGGGAATGTACAAAGCACAAAATCAAGTAAAGGACTTAGTCCGGCAGGCATTCCCCTCTTTTTCATTAAAAACATCCTAGTTTAGTACAAGTCCATGAGAGGATGAAAAACATGATAGAGAGGATTACAGATTTTAAATGCAACTAAGGCCCGAAGGCTTACAAATTGAAAGATAAGATGCCCGTAATCCCTCTCCTGTTTCTCTGTTCAGGAGGTAGGTCAAGGAGGCCCCGGCAAGAGAAGCTTGCCGGGAAGGGAAAAAGAGGCGCCTAGGAGAGCTACGGGCGCCAGAAGACACCAAGAGAACTTCCCGGGGGCCGGCCAGGAGCTTGGCGGAGACGGAGGCACCGGAAGCAGAGCTCGAAGACGGGGTGGTGGAACGTCAGCACGCTGTCGAGGGCGCCTCCGCCACCCCGCTTCCTCTTCCGCAGCCTCCCTACGCCAGCCGCCCAAGGAGACGGCCCCGGGGAGTTCAGAAGGCCGGCGACCCGGATGATGGGGTCGCCAGTGGCGCGCGAGGCAGCGTCCGACGCCTAGTCGACCCGCCATCTCGCTGCCGTCGCCGCCTCCCCTCCTCGCACTCTCACTCGAGGAGGGACCTTCATTGTCGGAGGAGCTGTCCACACAGCATCTCGCCCGGTGCCGGAGTCCTCAAGACCTTGACGGCGAAGGTCGC
The DNA here is from genome assembly GCA_021437245.1 of Aegilops speltoides. Lineage (NCBI taxonomy): Eukaryota > Viridiplantae > Streptophyta > Magnoliopsida > Poales > Poaceae > Aegilops > Aegilops speltoides. The sequence goes on along the minus strand of CM038141.1, from coordinate 308,247,554 downwards.
CTCCATTAACTTAAAATGGAGGGTAAACCCGCCGCCAAGCTGTGGATGCGGGCGAACGCCTTCCACCCTCGGTCGGTACATCACGCCGGGCCTGGGGATACGACACTCACTCGAGTGCCGCTGATCCCGCAGCCCCTCATGCGCAACTCCAACATCTCGGCGGATCGGGCTCCATTGCGCCATGAACGGGCCGGCAGCCGGAGGCGGCGACGAGGTGCTCGCCGCAGCTTGATGAAGAACTCCCAGGGATCATCTCCGATGTGGACCGCCTCGAGGAAAGGAGCTGCTGGCGGAGACGGGGGAGGCGCATCGCCCCGGCCGCCTCTCCCCCGAGCGCCTCGACCGCGTCCTCGACCGCGTCCTCGACCTCGTCCGCGGCCTCGCCCCCTCCCTCTCCCCCTCGTGGCCGGCTCGGCCACCACAGGTGCGGGATAGGGAGAGGCGCGCTACCTGGAGGCGACCCTCGCTGCCACCATTGAAGGACCAGGATTCCCTCCCTCCATGGCAGATGGGGAGAAGAGTAGTGGAAATTAAAGACAAAGGGAGAAGAAGAAGTGCGAGACTATTGTGCTCCCCTTCCGCCCTTTTAAACGGCGAGGTGGGGCTCCGCCTGGCCACCAATCAGGAGCGAGGAGGGCGAGGAGCGGGCCGACTCGCCATCTCCGCCTGCGGACGGCTCGGTCTCCCACCTTCGCCACCCACGCCTCCCACGACGCCGCAATCGACGCTGCGTTGCTTGGGGAGCGCTGTGGGCGCGGAGCCTGTTGCTGCGGGGGCCAGCCACGCGTGTCTGCAGACTGCTTTTGGGCCTGGCCCAACAACGCCGGCACTGTATGGCCCAGCCCGGGGCTCTGTCGGTGTACTAAAGTAGGGGGTACCTTAGTACTCGAACTTGTGCACGGCAACAGAAGCACCTCATGGGCGAGGCTTGCCGGACGCCTGCAAGGCTCTCCACCACTCCTTATTACTGCCATTCAAGAACAAAGTACTAGCTAAGAACACGAAGGCCCGGCAAGAGGAGCTTGCCGAAGGCCAACTAGGGCACCATCGGAAGACTTGCTGGCGCGCAAGGCCGGCAAGGTTCAGGCCGGCAAGCTTGCCGGCACAGCAATAATGCTGGGCAGCTGCAAGGCTGCCACCAGACTCAGCGACCCAGCGACGTGTCATCGCAGGGCCATCCCAAGGGCACGTGGCGAGGTGCTGCACAGCCATGCGGAGCGAGGTGGCAAACGGAGTCGACAGAGGCGCCATCGTGGCAACCGGTGGCTCACTTAACGTCCTCCTCCTGACTTTGTTAGGGCGACCGGACGGGCATTTAATGCCCTTGTCCCCACCGCCGAGTTAGGTAGGGGCACTGCAGCATCGCTGTAGCAACCTGCGCTTACATTTCTACCCCTCTTCCTACGCCGCCACCGTGGGTACCCCTTCAGACTATAAAAGGAGGCCCATGCGACGAGAAGGGGTTCGGTCCATTCGACACCCACAGCACCACCATACGCCAGACGCCGAGTTAGATCAAATAACAACACAAAGCAGCAAGAGGGGTGTTATCTCTCCGGAGAGCCCCGGCCGGGTAAAGATCGCCTGCCTCCTCGCGGCGCCTCGACCTCGATCCGCTCACAAGACGATCCCCGCTCCCTTGCCGAACCAGAAGGGGCCCCCAGTGCCCCATAGGTGCTCGAGGCCACAGAGACACGCCCCGACAGTGGTAAATTTTTAACATCCTCGGCCTTAATACCTTTTTCCTTCGTAGATTTCTTTGCATCTTGCATATCTTCAGGATTGAGATATAAGATACCCCTCTTCTTCGGAGTGGGTTTAATAGGTGTTTCAGGAGGAGTCCAATCATCATAATTTTTCAATATGTTATTCAATAATTCCTCAACTTGCCCAATAGTTCGTTTCCTGAAAACACAACTAGCAAAACTATATAGGAAATCCCTAGAAGCATCGGTTAGTCCAGTATAAAAGATATCAAGTATTTCATTTTTCTTAAGAGGATGATCACACAAAGCATTAAGCAATTGGAGAAGCCTCCCCCAAGCTTGTGGGAGCCCCTCTTCTTCAATTTGCACAAAGTTAAATATTTCCTGCAAGGTAGCTTGTTTCTTATGAGCAGGGAAATATTTTTCAGAGAAGTAATAGATCATATCCTGGGGACTATGCACTGATATGTCTCCAACGTATCTATAATTTTTTATTGTTCCATGCTATTATATTACCCGTTTTGGATTTTATGGGCTTTACTATACACTTTTATATCATTTTTGGGACTAACCTATTAACCGGAGGCCCAACCCAAATTGTTGTTTTTTGTTGCCTATTTCAGTGTTTGGAAGAAAAGGAATATCAAACAGAGTCCAAACAGAATGAAACCTTTGGGAGAGTTATTTTTGGAACGGAAGCAATCCAGGAGACTTGGAGTAGACGTCAGGGCAGCTTCGAGGTGGCCATGAGGGTCAGGGGCGCGCCCTCCCCTCTGGGCGCGCCCCCCATCCTCGTGGGCCCCTCGTGGCTCCCCTGACCGACTTCTTTCGCCTATATATATATCCATATACCCTGAAAACATCCAGGAGCACCATGGATCGAGAGTTCCACCGCCGCAAGCCTCCGTAGCCACCAAAAACCTCTCGGGAGCCCATTCTGGCACCCTGCTTGAGGGGGAATCCATCACCGGTGGCCATCTTCATCATCCCGCTATCCATGACGAGGAGGGAGTAGTTGACCCTCGGGGCTGAGAGTATGTACCAGTAGCTATGTGTTTGATCTATCTCTCTCGTGTTCTTGAGGTGATACGATCTTGATGTATCGCGAGCTTTGCTATTATAGTTGGATCTTATGATGTTTCTCCCCCTCTACTCTCTTGTGATGAATTGAGTTTTCCCCTTGAAGTTATCTTGTCGGATTGAGTCTTTAAGGATTTGAGAACACTTGATGTATGTCTTGCCGTGCTTATCTATGGTGACAATGGTATATTCACGTGATCTACTTGATGTATGTTTTGGTGATCAACTTGCGGGTTCAGTGAACTTATGCATAGGGGTTGGCACACGTTTTCGTCTTGACTCTCCGGTAGCAACTTTGGGGCACTCTTTGAAGTTCTTTGTGTTGGTTGAATAGATGAATCTGAGATTGTGTGATGCATATCGTATAATCATACCCACGGATACTTGACGTGAAATTGGAGTATCTAGGTGACATAAGGGTTTTGGCTGATTTGTGTCTTAAGGTGTTATTCTAGTACAAACTCTGTGATAGATTGAACGGAAAGAATAGCTTCGTGTTATTTTACTACGGACTCTTGAATAGATCGATCAGAAAGGATAACTTTGAGGTGGTTTCGTACCCTACCATAATCTCTTCGTTTGTTCTCCGCTATTAGTGACTTTGGAGTGACTCTTTGTTGCATGTTGAGGGATAGTTATATGATCCAATTATGTTATTATTGTTGAGAGAACTTGCACTAGGGAAAGTATGAACCCTAGGCCTTGTTTCCTAGCATTCCGATACCGTTTGTGCTTACTTTTATCATTAGTTACCTTGCTGTTTTTTTATATTTTTAGATTACAAATACTCACATCTACCATCCATATTGCACTTGTATCACCATCTCTTTGCCGAACTAGTGCACCTACACAATTTACCATTGTATTGGGTGTGCTGGGGACACAAGAGACTCTTTGTTATTTGGTTGCAGGGTTGTTTAAGAGAGACCATATTCATCCTACACCTCCCACGGATTGATAAACCTTAGGTCATCCACTTGAGGGAAATTTGCTACTGTCCTACAAACCTCTGCACTTGGAGGCCCAACAATGTCTACAAGGAGAAGGTTGTGTAGTAGACATCACGCACACAACCAGGAGCAAGAGTATTGTACCAAGCTTTAGCATCACTCTTTAATGAGAACGGAAATAACTTGATAATATAGTAATAGTGAATCTTCTCGTCATGAGAAAAAAGGGTAGGTATATCATTCAAGTTAGTAAGATGTGCCACAACAGTTTCAGTATCATAACCATGGAAAGGATCAGATTCAACCAAAGTGATTAACTCTGGGTCGACAGAGAATTCATAATCCTTATCATCAATAAAAATAGGTGAAGTAGCAAACTCAGGATCACATTTCATTTAGCATGCAGAGATCTTTCTTTATACTTACATAATAGTTTCTCTAGATCATCTATCCTTACAAGCAAGAATATCTCTAGTTGCCTCCTCACTCATAGTATAACCTTCCGGTACCTTTGGCAATTCATATCTAGGAGGACTAGTTCTAGTAGGGTTTCAAGATTTTCAGTTTCAAGTTCATCATCAGAATCAACAATATCATGTTGTCTTACTTTAGCTATTTGTTCATCAAGATATTCAGCTAGTGGCACATCATCAACAAGCAAAGTACTAGCATCATCATGAGTAGCATTCATAGCAGAAGTAGCATCATCAATAACTTGCGACATATTAGAACTAATAGCATGATGTGTTGTTGCAAGTTTACTTATAACAGAAGGTGAATCTAAAGCGGAGCTGGATGGCAGTTCCTTACCTCCCCTTGTCTTTGAAGGAAAAATCTTAGTCTTGGCATCCTTCAGATTCTTCATAGTGCTAATATGATAATAATCCCAAGTGACTTAACAAATATAGCTATGCTCCCCAACAACGGCGCCATAAAAAGGTCTTGATAACCCACAAGTATAGGGGATCGCAACAGTTTTCGAGGGTAGAGTATTCAACCCAAATTTATAGATTCGACACAAGGGGAGCCAAAGAATATTTGAAGGTATTAGTGATACGTCCATTTTGCATCATGCTTTTATATCGATATTTATTGCATTATGGGCTGTTATTACACGTTTTGTCACAATACTTATGGATATTCTCTCTTATTTTACAAGGTTTACATAAAGAAGGAGAATGCCGGCAGCTGCGACTCTGTGCTGGAAAAGGAGCAAATATTGGAGACCTATTCTGCACAGCTCCAAAAGTCCTGAAACTCCACAAAAGTCATTTTTGGAATTAATAATAAATATTGAGCGGAAGAAGTACCAGAGGGGGCCCACACCCTGGCCACGAGGGTGGGGGCGCGCCCTACCCCCTGGGCGCGCCTCCCTGCCTCGTGGGCCACCTGGCAGCCCTCCGGTGCCCATCTTCTGCTATATGAAGTCTTTTACCCTGGAAAAAATCATAAGCAATCTTTCGAGATGAAACTCCGCCGCCACGAGGCGGAACCTTGGCGGAACCAATCTAGGGCTCCGGCGGAGCTGTTCTATCGGGGAAACTTCCCTCCGGGAGGGGGAAATCATCACCATCGTCAACACCATCGATCCTCTCAATGGTAGGGGGTCAATCTCCATCAACATCTTCACCAGCACCATCTCCTCTCAAACCCTAGTTCATCTCTTGTAATCAGTCTTTGTACCAAAACCTCAGATTGGTACCTGTGAATTGCTAGTAGTGTTGATTACTCCTTGTAATTGATGCTAGTAGGTTTATCCTGTGGAAGATCATTTGTTCAGATCCTTAATGCATATTAATACCCCTCTAATCATGAACATGAATATGCTTTGTGAGTAGTTACTTTTGTTCCTGAGGACATGGGTGAAGTCTTGCTATTAGTAGTCATGTGAATTTGGTATTGGTTCGATATTTTGATGAGATGTATGTTGTCTTTCCTCTAGTGGTGTTATGTGAACATCGACTACATGACACTTCACCATTCTTTGGGCCTAGAGGAAGGCATTAGGAAGTAATAAGTAGATGATGGGTTGCTAGAGTGACAGAAGCTTAAACCCTAGTTTATGCGTTGCTTCGTAAGGGGCTGATTTGGATCCATATGTTTCATGCTATGGTTAGGTTTACCTTAATACTTTTTTGTAGTTGCGGACGCTTGCAATAGGGGTTAATCATAAGTGGGATGCTTGTCCAAGAAAGGGCAGTACCCAAGCACCGGTCCACCCACATATCAAATTATCAAAGTAACAAACGCGAATCATATGAACTTAATAAAACTAGCTTGATGATAATTCCCATGTATCCTCGGGAGCGCTTTTCTCATTATAAGAACTTGTCCAGGATTGTCCTTTGCTACAAAAAGGATTGGGCCATCTTGTTGCACCTTATTTACTTTCATTTCTTGTCGCCCGTCACAAATTATCTTATCACAAAACTATCTGTTACCGATAATGTCAGTGCTTGCAGAGAATACCTTACTGAAAACCGCTTGTCATTTCCTTCTGCTCCTCGTTGGGTTTGACAATCTTACTTATCGAAAGGACTATGATAGATCCCCTACACTTGTGGGTCATCAAGACTCCTTTCTGGCGCCGTTGCCGGGGAGTGAAGCGCCTTTGGTAAGTGGAACTTGGTAAGGAAAATTTTATATAGTGTGCTGAAATTTACTGTCACTTGTTACCATGGAACATAATCCTTTGAGGGGCTTGTTCGGGGTATCTTCACCCCAACCAGTAGAGCAAAGAGTTGCTCCTCAACCTACTGAACCTACTGAAAATGTCTACTTTGAAATTCCTTCGGGTATGGTAGAGAAACTGCTAGCTAATCCCTTTACAGGAGATGGAACATTGCATCCCGATTTACACCTAATCTATGTCGATGAAGTTTGTGGATTATTTAAGCTTGCAGGTATGCCTGATGATGTTATTAAGAAGAAGGTCTTACCTTTATCTTTGAAGGGAGGTGCATTGACATGGTATAGGCTATGTGGTGATATGGGATCATGGGACTATAAACAATTGAAATTGGAATTTCACCAGAAGTTTTATCCTATGCATCTTGTTCATCGTGATCGTAATTTTATATATATATAGGCCTCGCGAAGGAGAAAGCATCGCTCAAGCTTGGGGGAGGCTTAAGACAATGTTATATTCATGCCCCAATCATGAGCTCTCAAGAGAAATGATTATTCAAAAAATTTATGCTCGGCTTTCTCTCAACAATCGCTCCATGCTCGATACTTCTTGTGTTGGGTCTTTTATGATGAAGAGTATTGAATTAAAATGGGATTTATTGGAAAGAATTAAATGAAACTCTGAAGATTGGGATTTCGATGAAGGTAAGGAGTCAGGAAGAGGAAAGATTATTGAAAACTCTGAAGAAGCATCATGCTGCTATTGGATATACTCTTGATGATCTTGAGGGCATTAGTCCCACTCTATGCCAACACAAAATAAAATTGGAAGAAGACGCCAAACCAGTTATTGATCACCAATGACGATTAAATCCTATGATGAAAGAAGTGGTAAGAAAATAAATACTAAAGCTCCTCGAGGAAGGTATAATTTATCTCGTTGCTGATAGTTAGTGGGTAAGTCATGTCCATTGTGTCCCTGAGAAGGGAGGTATTACTGTCGTTCCTAATGATAAAGATGAATTGATCTTGCAAAGAATTATTACTAGCTATAGGATGGTAATTGATTTCCGCAAATTCAATAAAGCTACTAAAAAAGATCATTACCCTTTACCTTTTATTGATCGAATGCTAGAAAGACTATCCAAACATACACATTTTTGCTTTCTAGATGGTTTCTCTGGTTTCTCTCAAATACCTATGTCAGCAGAGGATCAAGAAAAGATCACTTTTACTTGCCCTTTTGGTACTTTTGCTTATGGACGTATGCCTTTTCGTTTATGTAATGCACCTGCTACCTTTCAAAGATGCATGATGGCTATATTCTCTGACTTTTGTGAAAAGATTTGTGAGGTATTCATGGATGATTTCTCAGTTTATGGATCCTCTTTCAATGATTGATTGAGCAACCTTGATCGAGTTCTGCAGAGATGTGAAGATACTAGTCTCGTCTTGAATTGGGAGAAGTGCCACTTTATGGTTAATGAAGGCATTGTCTTGGGGCATAAAATTTCTGAAAGAGGTATTGAAGTTGATAAAGCTAAAGTTGAGGCTATTGAGAAGATGCTGTGTCCCAAGGACATTAAAGCTATAAGAAGTTTCCTTGGTCATGCCGGTTTTTATAGGAGGTTATTAAGGACTTTTCTAAAATTTCTAGGCCTTTGACTAATCTATTGCAAAAAGATATTCCTTTTGTCTTCGATGATGATTGTGTAGAAGCATTTGAAATACTTAAGAAAGCTTTGATTTCTGCACCTATTGTTCATCCACCTGATTGGAATTTACCCTTTGAAATTATGTGTGATGCTAGTGATTATGTTGTAGGTGTTGTTCTAGGACAAAGAGTTGATAAGAAACTAAATGTTATTCAATATGCTAGTAAAACTCTAGACGCGGTGCCAGAGAAATTATGCTACTACTGAAAAAGAATTCTTAGCAGTTGTATTTGCTTGTGATAAGTTTAGCCCTTATATTGTTGATTCTAAAGTAACTGTTCACACTGATCATGCTGCTATTAAATATCTTACGGAAAAGAAAGATGCTAAACCTAGACTTATTAGATGGGTTCTCCTACTACAAGAATTTGATTTGCATATTATTGATAGAAAGGGAGCTGAGAACCCCGTTGCAGACAACCTGTCTAGGTTAGAGAATGTTCTTGATGACCCACTACCTATTAATGATAGCTTTCCTGATGAACAATTAGCTTTCATAAATGCTTCTCGTACTGCTCCATGGTATGCTGATTACGCTAATTACATCGTTGCTAAATTTATACCACCTAGTTTCACATACCAGCAAAAGAAAAAGCTTTTCTATGATTTAAGACATTACTTTGGGGATGACCCACACCTTTATAAAGGAGTAGATGGTGTTATAAGACGTTGTGTACCTGAGCATGAACAGGAACAGATCCTACGCAAGTATCACTCCGAGGCATATGGAGAACACCATGCTGGAGATAGAACTGCACATAAGGTATTGCAATCCGGTTTTTATTAGCCTACTCTCTTCAAAGATGCCTGTAAGTTTGTCTTGTCTTGTGATGAATGTCAAAGAATTGGTAATATCAGTAGACTTCAAGAAATGCCTAGGAATTATTCTCTTGTTATTGAATAATTTGATGTTTGGGGCTTTGATTATATGGGATCGTTTCCTGCCTCTAATGGGTATACACATATTTTAGTTGTTGTTGATTACGTTGCTAAGTGGGTAGAAGCTATTCCAACTAGTAGTGCTGACCATAACACCTCTATTAAGATGCTTAAAGAAGTTATTTTTCTGAGGTTTCGAGTCCCTAGATACTTAATGACTGATGGTGGTTCACATTTTATTCATGGTGCTTTCCGTAAAATGCTTGCTAAGTATCATGTTAATCATAGAATTGCATCTCCATATGACCCGCAGTCTAGTGGTCAAGTAGAATTGAGTAATAGAGAGCTTAAATTAATTTTGCAAAAGACTGTTAATAGATCTAGAAAGAATTGGTCCAAGAAACTTGATGATGCATTATGGGCTTATGAACTGCATATAAAAATCCTATGGGTATGTCTCCATATAAAATGGTGTATGGATAAGCTTGTCACTTACCTCTCAAACTAGAACATAAGGCATATTGGGCTATTAAAGAGCTCAACTATGATTTCAAACTTGCCGGTGAGAAGAGGTTATTTGACATTAGCTCACTTGATGAATGGAGAACTCAAGCCTATGAGAATGCCAAACTGTTTAAAGAAAAAGTTAAAAGATGGCATGACAAAAGGATACAAAAGCGTGAGTTTAACGTAGGTGATTATGTGTTGCTATTCAACTCTTATTTAAGATTTTTTGCAGGAAAGCTTCTCTCTAAATGGGAAGGGTCTTACGTTATCGAGGAGGTCTATCGTTCCGGTGCCATAAAAATCAACAACTTCGAAGACACGAATCCGAAGGTGGTGAACGGTCAAAGAATCAAACATTATATCTCAAGTAATCCTATAAGTGTTGAAACTAATGTTATTGAAACCGTAAACCCGGAGGAATACATAAGGGACACTTTTCAGAACGTCTCAGACTCCGAAAAGGAATAGGTATGTGGTACGGTAAGTAAACCGACCTCAAAACATTTCTAATAGCAATTTTTCTCCATTTTGGAATATTTAAGAAAATAGGAAAACAAGAAGTAGTCCGGGAAGGACATGAGGCGTCCACGAGGGTGGAGGGCGCGCCCTACCCCCTGGACGCGCCCCCCTGCCTCGTGGGCACCTCGTGTGCTCTCTGGACTCTGTCTTCTTGCACGATACTTCTTTCGGTCGGTAAAAATTCATTATATAATCTCCCGAAGGTTTTGACCATCGTATCACGCAGAAATCCTCTGTTTTTGTCTTGAATTGTTTCTGCCGCAGATTAGAGCAATATGTCATCCCAGGATTCGGAGGGAGAAAGCTATGTGGCTGATTACCTAGCAGAACCTAAGGTCTACGGGGACTTGGAGCACCATGGCTAGACTACTGAAGAAGAAGAAGACTACGAGTCTAAAGGAAAGGAGGAGACGAGCTCAGATGAAGATGATGCCCCATTATCTCAACCGGGGGACATGCATGTTGTAACATCCCAAATTTCCAATTTGGCATGTTATACATAGGTCATTCATGCATATCATATTTTATTGCTTTTTCGTTTGCAATCCTCGAAATCCTAAGCAACTCAAGGACCTTCGGAGAGAGTTGGGGATTTTCTAATTTTCATATTTGAAATTATGAAATAGTGAAGACGAGGTTTTGATTTTAATTATTTTCTCTCCGGAAAATATTTCATTTAAAAAAATGAAAAAATGAGGGGAGATAATATGACTTCTCCAAAACAATTGAAATATCGGAGGAAAAATGTTAAAATCATTTTTGGATTTTATTTTGAGTTTATTCGGGATTTTATTTGTCCTAGAAAAATTTGCATGTTTTAAAAATTGCATTTTTGGGGCCAAGAAAAGTTCATATTGTTCTAAATATTTTATTTACACGGAGAAAACTTGTTTTGGAATTTTTAGATTTTTATTTATTTTTCTAGGAATTTTCTATTTGAAGTAAATGTTTTTTTAAATCATACCGATCGGGGCAATGACCCACCAGCCGCCCGCATCGCCGCCGCCTCCCAGCCTGCTGCCACGCCGCCAGACGGACGCCGAGGGGAGTCCGAGCTGACTCCACCCCGAGCGCCCTTCCCAAGCCGAGCAGCCCCCTCCTTAAATACCGCACCACCACGCTCACCACCACCCAAGACCACCCGCCATCACCATCGCCGAGCCCGAGCCGAGCCGAGCTGCCGCCACAAGATCTGCCCGAGCCGCCGCCGCTGCCTCCAGACCGCCGCTGCCCGCCCGACCCCGCCCCTCACTAAGCCTCACGAGTCACGCCCGCCCGCCGGACGACCTCACGGAGGTACCCGCCCGCCGCCGGTTTTTAAGAAAACCTTGTTTTTTGAAGAAAACCCTAGATCGTTTTTTTATATTGATCGGTTTTTATTTCTTCGGTTTATTTACTTAGCGAACGTTCGCTCGTCCGTTCGTTCTAACGAACGTGTTCACCGTTTAGTTTCTGCTAACGGACGTTTGTTAGTTTAGCCGTTCGTCGTTTTTCTTTTGTCGGATTTATTCCGCTATTATTTTGATCGCAATTTCTGACCCCGATGTTCGAACCTGTTTATCTTTTCGCTCTTTTATCGGAATCAAGCGATTCAAGCACCTGGAGTTTCATCTCGAAACCCTCTTTCTGAATAATCAACTCAAACAAGTTTTTATCTCTGTAAAATTTGACCCTAGCTCAGATTAGTTAGCGGATCTTGTTTCTTTTGCCGTTTGAGTTTCGTTGCTCCGTTTGATTTGATTCTTTTTGCAAACCGGAGTTCTTAAGTTGAACTCTCCAGTCAAACTCTTTTATTTGGAGTTCTACTTGTGCATCTTTGATTGTTGCTTATGTATGTTATTGTTTGCTTGTGATAGAATTCCCGGAGTGCGAAGCGTGTTACTACGAGTCTCTAGGATTCACGGATCGTCAGCAACGCAAGTAACACATTGATCATACTCTTTTCATACCCAGTTTTTATGCATTAGTTTCAATCCTCAAACATTGCATGACTTGGATGCCTTTAACTTGTGGGTTGGGAAGTAGTTGCTGAGGTAGAACCTATTGCCCTGTTTATTATCAAACCCTTGGGAGTTACTTCTATGTTATGCTTATTTTGCCATGCTATGCTCGTAGACGTCGATTGGGTTTGAGTGATTTCCATGACATATGTGAGATTGTTAATTAATGGTTTACTTAAGGTGGCAACTTTAATACACATCTGGGTGGATTGAGGCACCTGGGGTATCCAGTGATTGCCTATTTTATTTTTGGAAATCCCGGGGTTACCGTGTGATTCTCCTATGGACCGCCACCCTGTGCTCAAAGGAATCGAGTCTATTCATGCTAGAAACTTCCGTGTGCAGCCGCAAGCTATTATGGGCTCTAGCATAGTTGAGTAAGTTACGTGAAGCTCTTGAAGAGGTGGATCACAGGTAGTGGGTTTGTAGGTTTGGTATGGTCTGCCTGAGTAGGGAGTTAATGTTTCAAAGATCGTGTCTCGGCCATCCGTCTCTCAAACACCATGTAGTGCGAGGAATCAACGGAGGCGATCGAGTCTTATGGGAAAAGTGCATAAACCTCTCGCAGAGTGTACAATCTAATCATGGTTAGCCGTGTCCCGGTTATGGACAATTTCGAGTATCTAGTACTTGAGTATTCGCATGTATCTCAACACTCTTAATTAATCTTCTTTGGGTTGTTAACTATTTTAATTGGGATCATTGAGTTGGGGTTACCTTCTCAAATGATGTTTCAACCACCATGATAGTTAAACTAAAACGAATTCCTTTGTAGTAGGGAAAAATTGGCTTTTCGCAAAACTGTAACCATAGAGCTTTCCACCAGCTAAATATGCATGTAGTGGTAGCATTATTCTGTTATTGCTCTTTTGTGTTACACTTCCAGCATATTCCATGTGCTGACCCATTCTCGGGCTGCAACGTATTATGTTGCAGACTTTTCAGACGAGGAGTAAGGTTCGTAGGTCGTTGTCGTGCAGCTCAGCTATGCCGTTGGAGTTGATGGACTCACTTTATCTTCCAAGCCTTCCGCTGTTATCGCATTAGATGGCCTTAAGCCATATTATTGTAATAAGTTCTCTTTTGAGACATTTGATGTAATAAGTGTGTGATTGCTACTCTGTTATAAATCCTTCGAGTACTGTGTGTGTCAGCATTACCGATCCAGGGATGACACGGAAGCACACAGACTTGACCATCTGAGGTCGGGTCGCTACAAGATGGTATCAGAGCACACGCTGAGTGTAGGACACGACCACTAAGATAAACCATAGGTCACACTTCTCTTCTCATTTCTGACTCCTCTTCTTCTCCACTCTTTAGGATGAAGGAGAAGAAGAACAAGTTTGCCCAACCGGATGAAGACACACCTTTTGGACGCCACTTGAAGGAAGTCACTAGGTACTTGAATATTGGAATACCAAGCTTCACTCGGACGTACAACACCACTCTACCAGAAGAAGAGCGCTAGATGATTCAAGTACGAGTTCCAGGAAGAACGTTCTCGCCAAATTCTAAACCCATAGAGTTTTCTTTCGAAGCACCCACTTGGAGCCTTGGCAAGAGTATGGCAGCTCATATTACCATGGGAAGCATTGGAGAAATCTACAATAAGGAACTTGAGGATACCACCTTTCAAATATGTGGGCACCGAGATGAACAATGGGAGATGATCAGCACCAGGAAGGATAGATCTGTCGCAGCCTTTATCCAGGAGCAAAACCAGCACATTCGACGTCAGGAGAACCAGATGTGTGCAGACATGATCGAGTTGAAGAAGGCGAAAACTAGGATCATCGAGCTGGAGGAAGAACTTAAGTCCACACGCGATGGAAATGAGGAGGAAATCAAGACCCTATTGGAGAAGAATGACGACATAGTTGAGAAGATCGGAATTTTCATGGGAGGACCAGTTCCAAGAGAAGACCCCTATCGTCCGGACAACTACACCATCATCGACGACACCGATTCAGATTCAAGTGATGATGACTACGAAGATGAAGCTGGAGCAGACATCATGGAGTCTTCCACCGATCAAAATTTCTAGATGACCACCATATAATAATAGTATTCCCCCATGTAACTAGTAGTAGTGAGCACTTTTGCGATAGTCCTAGACCGTTTTGTATGCCCTTGCTTGATTGATTGAATGAATGCTTGTGTTTGCCTCATATACATATGGGTAGTGTTTCTCCCCTAGATCTTTTTCTATTCTAATCTCTTCCATCTAAACCCATCAGATGCCTCCGAGAAGAGACCCCGATTTTGTTTTCCCACCGGAGATCACCCAGTTGATCCAGCAGCAGAATGCCTTGATGCAATTGCTAGTTCAGAACCAAGGCAATGCCAATAACAACAATGCCAACAACAACCCGCCGCCAGTGGATAACCTCGCCCGTTTCTTAAGGTTACACTGCCGGTGTTCTCCAAGAGCATCGAGCCAATAGTTGCGGATGATTGGCTACGCCGTATTGAAGGAGTTAACCACCGCAGATGCATGATGCCGAGAAGGTGCATTTTGCCACACACCAACTGGATGGACTGCGGCAGAAGATGGTGGGAGAATTTCACAGCCACCTATTCTATCGACATCGTCACATGGGCTCGGGCCAGCGGGCTTTTCGCACTGCCCATGTCTCAACTGGAGCTATGCATATGAAGAAGTGTGAGTTTCGCAATCTACGCCAGGGGAACCGTATTGTTGGCCAGTACGTGGATGAGTTTAGCAAGTTATCACGTTATGCCCCTGATGATGTGGCCACAGATGCCGCGAAGCAGGAGAAGTTTATGGAAGGGCTGAATGATGAGATGAGTATGCAGTTGATGGTAGCAACCTTCAACAACTATCAGGAGTTGGTAGATAAGGCCTTAATGATTGAAGGAAAGCAGCAGATTGATAATCGTAAGAGGAAGTATGGACAAGGGAAATAAAACTCAGGAGCTCACCAGAAGCCTCGCTTAACCCCGAACTCAGGAGGACTTGTTCATAACCATGGAGGTCATAACCATACTGGAGGAGGATCGCATAACCATAATGGTGCGAAGAACGGGAATGGGAATGGAGCCAACAATAATTAGAATCGCTCTAACCCATCTACACCCGCAAAGAGGGACTTAAGCCAAGTTGTTTGCTACAAGTGCGGGAAGACAGGGCACTATGCCAATGACTGCTCTGAAGGAAAGAATGGAAATGGAAATGGGAGCGCAGGGAAGAAGCCCAATCGATTCAACAAAGGACAAGTGAACCACGTTAACATGGAGGACGTTGAAGAGCAGCCGGACGCGGTAATAGGTAAGTTTTTGGTTCAGTCATTTACCGCAATTGTTCTTTTCGATACTGGTGCATCGCATTCATACATATCAAGGGGATTTGTGGAAAAGTTTAAGTTACCAACCCAAACCCTTAGGACACCCCTTTTAGTGAGCTTGCCGGGAGCAGAGTACATGGCTAGCAGATGGTGCACCCAGATACCCCTAATCATTGGCACACATGTATTTCCATCTGACCTAATTATCTTGGAGTCGCAAGGATTGAATGTGATATTAGGTATGGAGTGGATGTCAAAATATGGAGGAAGTATTGACTGTGCTAGCAAGTCAATTTATCTTACCACCCCGGAGGGAAAAGGATTAAGTATGTATCTAGGCATGTGCCTAGGAGGATCCAAGTAAACGCCCTCACGGGAGTTGTACAGGAGGAAGTACCTGTAGTAAAGGATTTTCCGGATGTTTTCCCCGAAGAGTTACCAGGTATGCCACCGGATAGAGACATCAAGTTTTTGATAGAGCTATTGACAGGTACAGGGCCGATATCCAAGAGACCCTATCGGATGCCAGCAAATGACATGGAGGAAATTAAGAAGCAGATTAATGAGTTGTTGGAGAAAGGTTACATTCGTAGAAGCTCATCACCTTGGGGAGCCCCAGTACTTTTGGTGGAGAAGAAGGATAAATCCCTGAGGATGGTTGTTGATTACCGAGCTCTGAATGAAGTAACGATAAAGAACAACTATCCCTTACCTATGATTAATGATCTGTTTGATCAGTTACAAGGAGCTAAGGTGTTTTCAAAGATTGATCTACGATTGGGATACCATCAGTTGAAGATCCGAGAGAAGGATATACCCAAGACAGCGTTTACCACACGGTATGGATTATATGAGTATACGGTCGTGTCATTTGGACTGACTAACGCCCCTGCCTATTTCATGAGTATGATGAACAAGGTATTCATGGAGTATTTGGACAAGTTTGTTGTGGTATTTATTGATGATATTATGATATACTCGAAGAACAAAGAGGAGCACACGGAACACTTGCATTTGGTTCTCGAGAAACTCAGGGAACACCAGTTATACGCCAAATTCAGCAAGTGCGAGTTTTGGTTGAAAGAAGTTGGATTTCTTGGGCATGTTATATCCGGAGAGGGTATAGCAAAGGATCCCGAGAAGGTTCGATCGGTCACTGAATGGTTGGCACCCACTTCAGTTGGCGAGATCCGCAGTTACCTTGGACTGGCAGGATATTATCGGAGATTCATTGAGAATTTTTCCAAGATTGCTAAACCAATGACTGAATTGTTAAAGAAGGATACTAAGTTCAAATGGACGGAGGAGTGCGAGACAAGTTTTCAAGAGCTGAAGGAGCTATTGACTATAGCTCCAGTGCTGACCTTGCCAGATATACATAAGGAGTTTCAAGTGTATTGTGACGCCTCTCGCTTGGGACTTGGTTGTGTGCTTATGCAGGAAGGAAAAGTTGTTTCGTATGCCTCACGACTACTGAAGCCACACGAGTTGAACTATGCCACACATTATCTGGAGTTAGCAGCCGTAGTGCATGCGCTAAAGACCTGAAGACATTATCTTATTGGAAACCGTTGTGATGTGTACACGGATCATAAGAGCTTGAAGTACATTTTCACACGTATGAGTTGAACCTCGATGAGGAGATGGTTGGAACTTATAAAGGATTACGATATGAAGCTACATTATCATCCAGGAAAAGCCAATGTCGTAGCAGACGCTTTGAGCCGGAAGAGTTATGCTAATGTTCTTGTGAGCAAACGAATGCCAAAATAGTTAGCTGCGAAGATCATAGAACTTCGGTTGGAGATTGTTCCAAGAGGTTTTCTTGTAGCAATGGAGGTTCAGTCGACGTTGTTGGACAAGATTCGAGAAGCTCAGAAGGAGGACAAAGAGATTGCTGAGATAAGATAGAGGATGGGCGAAGGTAAAGCCAAAGGTTTTCGCGAGGATGAGCACGATACCTTGTGGTTTGAGGACCGGATTTATGTGCCCAACAATTCGGAGATCAAGAAGTTGATACTTCAGGAGGCCCATGACTCACCATACTCGATTCACCCCGGAAACACCAAGCTGTATCTGGACTTGAAGGAATGTTTCTGGTGGACTGGACTGAAGAAGGATATTGCCGAGTATGTAGCCATATGTGATGTATGTCAGAGAGTGAAGGCGGAGCATCAGAAACCAGCAGGACTATTACAGCCTATGCCAATACCCGAATGGAAGTGGGACAAACTTGGTATGGACTTTATTACCGGATTACCCAAAACCAAGGCAGGATATGACTCTATATGGGTAGTAGTGGATCGATTGACTAAAGTAGCTCACTTCATCCCGGTGAAAACAACGTATACAAGTGCAAAGTTGGCCAAGATATATATGACCAGGATCGTATGTTTACATGGAGTTCCGAGGAGCATCGTATCAGATAGAGGAGCCCAGTTTACTTCAAAGTTGTGGCATCAGTTACACCAGACTTTGGGTACCCGATTGGAATTGAAGACGCTTTTCACCCTCGCATGATGGGATGATGTAAAGAGTCAATCAGATTCTGGAGGACATGCTAAGAGCCTGTGCGCTAGATTATGGATCTAGTTGGGATGCCAATTTGCCGTACGCAGAGTTCTCTTATAACAACAGCTACCAGGCCAGTTTGAAGATGGCACCGTTCAAAGCTCTGTATGGACGCAGATGTAGAACGCCCTTGATGTGGGATGAGGTAGGAGATCGTCAGTTGTTTGGACCAGATTTGATCAAGGAATCGAGAGGAGAAGGTTAAAGCGATCGAGATGACTAAAGATTGCTCGAACGCATGTAAGAGTTATGGAGATTCAAAACGCAAGGAAGTAACCTATGAAATTGGAGACAGAGCTTATCTACGAGTATCACCCTTGAGGGGAGTAAAATGTTTTGGAGTTAAGGGAAAGTTAGCCCCGAGATTTGTAGGACCGTATCGTATTTTGGAACGGATGGGAGAAGTTGCCTACAAGCTGGAGTTACCTGAAGGATTGTCAGGAGTTCACGATGTGTTTCACGTATCATAGCTGAAGAAGTGCCATGCTGAGTTGGCCGGTATACCGTTGAATGATACAGTACCTTTGGAGGCGATTCATCTGGATAAAAATCTGACCTATGAGGAGAAGCCAGTAAAGATTCTTGAGTTTGATAGTCGAGTCACTCGCAACAAGGTGATCAAGTTTTGCAAAGTTCAGTGGAGTCATCATACTGAGGAGGAAGCCACCTGGGAGCGAGAAGAGGATATTCGCAAGGACCATCCGCACCTATTTTCTAGCCAACCCGAATCTCGAGGGCGAGATTCATCTTAAGGGGGGTAGGTTTGTAACATCCCAAATTTCCAATTTGACATGTTATACATAGGTCGTTCGTGCATATCATATTTTATTGCTTTTTGGTTTGCAATCCTCGAAATCCTAAGCAACTCAAGGACCTTCGGAGAGAGTTGGGGATTTTCTAATTTTCATATTTGAAATTATCAAATAGTGAAGACGAGGATTTGATTTTAATTATTTTCTCTCCGGAAAATATTTCATTTTTAAAAAAATGTAAAAATGAGGGGAGATAATATGACTTCTCCAAAACAATTGAAATATCGGAGGAAAAATGTTAAAATCATTTTTGGATTTTATTTTGAGTTTATTCGGGATTTTATTTGTCCTAGAAAAATTTTCATGTTTTAAAAATTGCATTTTAGGTGCCAATAAAAGTTCATATTGTTCTAAATATTTTATTTACACGGAGAAAACTTGTTTTGGAATTTTTAGATTTTTATTTATTTTACTAGGAATTTTCTATTTGGCGAAATGTTTTTTAAAAAAACACATGATCGGGCTGGGCTGCCCACTGCCAGCCCGCATCGCCGCGCCGCCTCCCAGCAGCGCCGCCGCCAAGACGACAGACGCCAAGGGGAGTCCGAGCGGACTCCACCCCAGCGCCCCTTCCCATGCCGAGCAGCCCCTCCTTAAATACCGCCGCCCGCCGCCCACCACCACCCGCCACCACCGTTGCCGAGCCCGAGCCGAGCCGAGCCGCCGCCGCCGCGATCTGCCGAAGCCGCCGCCGCCGTCTCCCGACCCGCTGCCCGCCCGACACCGCCGCCCCCAAGCCAAGCCCGCGAGCCGCCCGCCCCACCGGACGACCTCGCTGGAGGTACCCGCCCCGCCGCCGGTTTTTTTAAGAAAAACCCTTCAGTTTTTTTTAAGAAAACCCTAGATCGTTTTTTTATATAGATCGGTTTTTATTTCTTCGGTTTATTTACTTAGCGAACGTTCGCTCGTCCGTTCGTTCTAACGAACGTGTTCACCATTTAATTTCTGCTAATGGACGTTCGTTCGTTTAGCCGTTCGTCGTTTTTCTTTTGTCGGATTTATTCCGCGATTATTTTGATCGCGATTTCTGACCCGATGTTCGAACCTGTTTATCTTTTCTCTCGTTTATCGGAATCAGGCGATTCAAGCGCCTGGAGTTTCATCTCGAAACCCTCTTTCCGAATAATCAACTCAAACAAGTTTTTATCTCTGTAAAATTTGACCCTAGCTCAGATTAGTTAACGGATCTTGTTTCTTTTGCTGTTTGAGTTTCGTTGCTCCGTTTGATTTGATTCTTTTTGCAAACCGGAGTTCTTAAGTTGAACTCTCCGGTCAAACTCTTTTATTTGGAGTTCTACTTGTGCATCTTTGATTGTTTCTTATGTATGTTATTGTTTGCTTGCGATAGAATTCCCGGAGTGCGAAGCATGTTACTACGAGTCTCTAGGATTCACGGATCGTCAGCAAGGCAAGTAACATATTGATCATACTCTTTTCATACCCAGTATTTATGCATTAGTTTAAATCCTCAAACATTGCATGACTAGGATGCCTTTAACTTGTGGGTTGGGAAGTAGTTGCTGAGGTAGAACCTATTGCCCTATTTATTATCAAACCCTTGGGAGTTACTTCTACATTATGCTTATTTTGCCATGCTATGCTCGTAGACGTGGATTGGGTTTGAGTGATTTCCATGACAAATGTGAGATTATTAATTAATGGTTTACTTAAGGTGGTAACTTTAATACACATCTTGGTGGATTGAGGCACCTTGGGTATCTAGTGATTGCCTGTTTTATTTTTGGAAATCCCGGGGTTACCGTGTGATTCTCCTATGGACCGCCACCCAGGCTCCAAGGGAACTGAGTCTATTCATGCTAGAAACTTCCGTGTGCAGCCGCAAGCTATTATGGGCTCTAGCATAGTTGAGTAAGTTATGTGAAGCTCTTGAAGAGGTGGATCAGCAGGTAGTGAGTTTGTAGGTTTGGTATGGTCTGCCCGGAGTAGGGAGTTAATGTTTCTGAAAGACTGTGTCTCGGTCATCCGTCTCTCAAACACCATGTAGTGCGAGAAATCAACGGAGGCGATCGAGTCTTGCGGGGAAAAGTGCGCAAACCTCTGCAGAGTGTACAATCTAATCATGGTTAGCCGTGTCCCCGGTTATGGACAATTCTGAGTATCTAGTACTTGAGTATTCGCATGTATCTCAACACTCTTAATTAATCTTGCTGGGTTGTTAACTATTTTAATTGGGATCATTGAGTTGGGGTTACCTTCTCAAATGATGTTTCAACCACCATGATAGTTAAATTAAAATTAATTCCTTTATAGTAGGGAAAAATTGGCTTTTCGCAAAACTGTAACCATAGAGCTTTCCACCAGCCAAATATGCATGTAGTGGTAGCATTATTCTGTTATTGCTCTTTTGTGATACATTGCGGCATATTCCATGTGTTGACCCGTTCTCGGCTGCAACGTATTATGTTGCAGACTTTTGAGACGAGGAGTAAGGTTAAGAGGTCGCCTGTGCAGCTCAGCTATGCCGTTGGAGTTGTTGGACTCACTTTATCTTCCAAGCGTTCATTGTTATCGCATTAGATGGCCTTAAGCCATATTATTGTAATAAGTTCTCTTTTGAGACATTCGATGTAATAAGTGTGTGATTGCTACTTTGTTATAAATCCTTCAAGCATCGTATGCATCACAAGATTACCGATCCAGGGATGACACGGAAGCATAGAGACTTGACCATCTGAGGTCGGGTCACTACAAGATGGTATCAGAGCACACGCTGAGTGTAGGACACGACCACTAAGATAAACCATAGCTCGAACTTCTCTTCTCATTTCTGACTCCTCTTCTTTTCCACTCTTTAGGATGAAGGAGAAGAAGAACAAGTTTGCCCAACCGGATGAAGACCCACCTTTTGGACGCCACTTGAAGGAAGTCACTAGGAACTTGAATATTGGAATACCAAGCTTCACTGGGACGTACAACGCCACTCTACCGGAAGAAGAGCGCTAGATGATTCAAGTACGAGTTCCAGGAAGAACGTTCTCGCCAAATTCTAAACCCATAGAGTTTTCTTTCGAAGCACCCACTTCGAGCCTTGGCAAGAGTATGGCAGCTCATATTACCATGGGACGCATTGGAGAACTCTAAAATAAGGAACTTGAGGATACCACCTATCAAATATGTGGGCGCCGAGATGAACAATGGGAGATGATCAGCATCAGGAAGGATAGATCTGTCGCAGCCTTTATCCAGGAGCAAAACCAGCACATTCGACGTCAGGAGAACCAGATGTGTGCAGACATGATCGAGTTGAAGAAGGCGAAAACTAGGATCATCGAGCTGGAGGAAGAACTTAAGTCCACACGCGATGGATATGAGGAGGAAATCAAGACCCTATTGGAGAAGAATGACGACATAGTTGAGAAGATCGGAATTTTCATGGGAGGACCAGTTCCAAGAGAAGACCCCATTCGTCCGGACAACTACATCATCATCGACGACACCGATTCAGATTCAAGTGATGATGACTACGAAGATGAAGCTGGAGCAGACATCATGGAGTCTTCCACCGATCAAAATTTCTAGATGACCACCATATAATAATAGTATTCCCCCATGTAACTAGTAGTAGTGAGCACTTTTGCGATAGTCCTAGACTGTTTTGTATGCCCTTGCTTGATTGATTGAATGAATGCTTGTGTTTGCCTCATATACATATGGGTAGTGTTTCTCCCCTAGATATTTTTCTATTCTAATCTCTTCCATCTAAACCCATCAGATGCCTCCGAGAAGAGACCCTGATTTTGTTTTCCCACCGGAGATCACCCAGTTGATCCAGCAGTAGAATGCCTTGATGCAATTGCTAGTTCAGAACCAAGGCAATGCCAATAACAACAATGCCAACAACAACCCGCCGCCAGTGGATAACCTCGCCCGTTTCTTAAGGTTACAGCCACCGGTGTTCTCCAGTAGCATCGAGCCAATAGTTGCAGATGATTGGCTACGTCGTATTGGAAGGGAGTTAACCACCGCAGGATGCACAGATGCTGAGAAGGTGCATTTTGCCACACACCAACTGGATGGACCTGCAGCAGCATGGTGGGAGAATTTCATAGCCACCTATTCTATCGACACTGTCACATGGGCTCAGTTTCAGTAGGCTTTTCGCACTGCCCATGTCTCGACTGGAGCTATGCATATGAAGAAGCGTGAGTTTCGCAATCTACGCCAGGGAAGCGATCTTCACAAGACGTGGATGAGTTTAGCAAGTTATCACGTTATGCCCTCGATGATGTGGCCACAGATGCGCCAAGGTGAGAAGTTTATGGAAGGGCTGAATGATGAGATGAGTATGCAGTTGATGGTAGCAACCTTCAACAACTATCAGGAGTTGGTAGATAAGGCCCTAATGATTGAAGGAAAGCAGCAACAGATTGATAATCGTAAGAGGAAGTATGGACAAGGGAAATACAACTCAGGAGCTCACCAGAAGCCTCGCTTAACTCCGAACTCGGGAGGACTTGTTCATAACCATGGAGGTCATAACCATACTAGAGGAGGATCGCATAACCATAATGGTGCGAAGAACGGGAATGGGAATGGAGCCAACAATAATCAGAATCGCTCTAACCCATCTACACCCGCAAAGAGGGACTTAAGCCAAGTTGTTTGCTACAAGTGCGGGAAGACAGGGCACTATGCCAATGACTGCTCTGAAGGAAAGAATGGAAATGGAAATGGGAGCGCATGGAAGAAGCCCAATCGATTCAACAAAGGACAAGTGAACCACGTTAACGTGGAGGACGTTGAAGAGCAGTCGGACGCGATAATAGGTAAGTTTTTGGGTCAGTCATTTACCGCAATTCTTCTTTTTGATACTGGTGCATCGCATTCATACATATCAAGGGGATTTGTGGAAAAGTTTAAGTTACCAACCCAAACCCTTAGGACACCCCTTTTAGTGAGCTCGCCGGGAGCAGAGTACATGGCTAGCAGATGGTGCACCCAGATACCCCTAATCATTGGCACACATGTATTTCCGTCTGACCTAATTATCTTGGAGTCGCAAGGATTGGATGTGATATTAGGTATGGACTGGATGTCAAAATATGGAGGAAGTATTGACTGTGCTAGCAAGTCAATTTATCTTACCACCCCGGAGGGAAAAAGGATTAAGTATGTATCAAGGCATGTGCCTAGGAGGAGCCAAGTAAACGCCCTCACGGGAGTTGTACAGGAGGAAGTACCTGTAGTAAAGGATTTTCTGGATGTTTTCCCCGAAGAGTTACCAGGTATGCCACCGGATAGAGACATCGAGTTTTTGATAGAGCTATTGACAGGTACAAGGCCGATATCAAAGAGACCCTATCGGATGCCAGCAAATGACCTGGAGGAAATTAAGAAGCAGATTAATGAGTTGTTGGAGAAAGGTTACATTCGTAGAAGCTCATCACCTTGGGGAGCCCCAGTACTTTTGGTGGAGAAGAAGGATAAATCCCTGAGGATGGTTGTTGATTACCGAGCTCTGAATGAAGTAACGATAAAGAACAAGTATCCCTTACCTATGATTAATGATCTGTTTGATCAGTTACAAGGAGCTAAGGTGTTTTCAAAGATTGATGTACGATCGGGATACCATCAGTTGAAGATCCGAGAGAAGGATATACCCAAGACAGCGTTTACCACACGGTATGGATTATATGAGTATACGGTCATGTCATTTGGACTGACTAATGCCCCTGCCTATTTCATGAATATGATGAACAAGTTGTTCATGGAGTATTTGGACAAGTTTGTTGTGGTATTTATTGATGATATTATGATATACTCGAAGAACGAAGAGGAGCACGCAGAACACTTGCGTTTGGTTCTCGAGAAACTCAGGGAACACCAGTTATACGCCAAATTCAGCAAGTGCGAGTTTTGGTTGAAAGAAGTTGGATTTCTTGGGCATGTTATATCGGGAGAGGGTATAGCAGTGGATCCCAGTAAGGTTCAGTCGGTCACTAAATGGTTGGCACCCACTTCAGTTGGCGAGACCCGCAGTTACCTTGGACTGGCAGGATATTATCGGAGATTCATTGAGAATTTTCCAAGATTGCTAAACCAATGACTGAATTGTTAAAGAAGGATACTAAGTTCAAATGGACGGAGGAGTGCGAGACAAGTTTTCAAGAGCTGAAGGAGCGATTGACTACAGCCCCAGTGCTGACCTTGCCAGATATACATAAGGAGTTTCAAGTGTATTGTGACGCCTCTCGCTTGGGACTTGGTTGTGTGCTTATGCAGGAAGGAAAAGTTGTTTCGTATGCCTCACGACTACTGAAGCCACACGAGTTGAACTATGCCACACATGATCTGGAGTTAGCAGCCGTAGTGCATGCGCTAAAGACCTGGAGACATTATCTTATTGGAAACCGTTGTGATGTGTACACGGATCATAAGAGCTTGAAGTACATTTTCACACAGAAGGAGTTGAACCTCAGACAGAGGAGATGGTTGGAACTTATAAAGGATTACGATATGAAGCTACATTATCATCCAGGAAAAGCCAATGTCGTAGAAGACGCTTTGAGCTGGAAGAGTTATGCTAATGTTCTTGTGAGCAAAGGAATGCCAAAAGAGTTAGCTGCGGAGATCATGGAACTTTGGTTGGAGATTGTTCCAAGAGGTTTTCTTGCAGCAATGGAGGTTCAGCCGGCGTTGTTGGACAAGATTCGAGAAGCTCGGAAGGAGGACAAAGAGATTGCTGAGATAAGAGAGAGGATGGGCGAAGGTAAAGCCAAAGGTTTTCGCGAGGATGAGCACGATACCTTGTGGTTTGAGGACCGGATTTATGTGCCCAACAAATCGGAGATCAGGAAGTTGATACTTCAGGAGGCCCATGACTTACCATACTCGATTCACCCCGGAAACACCAAGATGTATCTGGACTTGAAGGAATGTTTCTGGTGGACTGGACTGAAGAAGGATATTGCCGAGTATGTAGCCGTATGTGATGTATGTCAGAGAGTGACGGCAGAGCATCAGAAACCAGCAGGACTGTTACAGCCTATGCCAATACCCGAATGGAAGTGGGACAAACTTGGTATGGACTTTATTACCGGATTACCCAAAACCAAGGCAGGATATGACTCTATATGGGTAGTAGTGGATCGATTGACTAAAGTAGCTCACTTCATCCTGGTGAAAACAACATATACAAGTGCAAAGTTGGCCAAGATATATATGACCAGGATCGTATATTTACATGGAGTTCTGAGGAGCATCGTATCAGATAGAGGAGCCCAGTTTACTTCAAAGTTTTGGCATCAGTTACACCAGACTTTGGGTACCGATTGAATTCATGACCGCTTTTCACCCTCGCATGATGGATGCATGTAAAGAGTCAATCAGATTCTGGTGGACATGCTAAGAGCCTGTGCGCTAGATTATGGATCTAGTTGGGATGACAATTTGCCGTACGCAGAGTTCTCTTATAACAACAGCTACCAGGCCAGTTTGAAGATGGCACCGTTCGAAGCTATGTATGGACGCTGATGTAGAACGCCCTTGATGTGGGATGAGGTAGGAGATCGTCAGTTGTTTGGACCAGGTTTGGTCAAGGAATCAGAGGAGAAGGTTAAACTGATCAGAGACAGACTAAAGATTGCTCAGTCTAGACAGAAGAGTTACGCAGATTCAAAACGCAAGGAAGTAACCTATGAAATTGGAGGCAGAGCTTATCTACGAGTATCACCCTTGAGGGGAGTAAAACGTTTTGGAGTTAAGGGAAAGTTAGCCCCGAGATTTGTAGGACCGTATCGTATTTTGGAACGGATGGGAGAAGTTGCCTACAAGCTGGAGTTACTCAAGGATTGTCGAGTTCACGATGTGTTTCACGATCACATCGAAGAAGTGCCATGCTGAGTTGGCGGTATACCGCTGAATGATACAAGACTTTGGAGGCGATTCATCGGATAAAAATCTAACCTATGAGGAGAAGCCAGTAAAGATTCTTGAGTTTGGTAGTCGAGTCACTCGCAACAAGGTGATCAAGTTTTGCAAAGTTCAGTGGAGTCATCATACTGAGGAGGAAGTCACCTGGGAGCGAGAAGAGGATATTCGCAAGGACCATCCGCACCTATTTTCTAGCCAACCCAAATCTCGAGGGCGAGATTCATCTTAAGGGGGGTAGGTTTGTAACATCCCAAATTTCCAATTTGACATGTTATACATAGGTCATTCGTGCATATCATATTTTATTGCTTTTTGGTTTGCAATCCTCGAAATCCTAAGCAACTCAAGGACCTTCAGAGAGAGTTGGGGATTTTCTAATTTTCATATTTGAAATTATCAAATAGTGAAGACGAGGATTTGATTTTAATTATTTTCTCTCCGGAAAATATTTCATTTTAAAAAAAATGAAAAAATGAGGGGAGATAATATGACTTCTCCAAAACAATTGAAATATCGGAGGAAAAATGTTAAAATCATTTTTGGATTTTATTTTGAGTTTATTCAGGATTTTATTTGTCCTAGAAAAATTTGCATGTTTTAAAAATTGCATTTTAGGGGCCAAGAAAAGTTCATCTTGTTCTAAATATTTTATTTAGGCGGAGAAAACTTGTTTTGGAATTTTTAGATTTTTATTTATTTTTCTAGGAATTTTCTATTCGGCGGAATGTTTTAAAAAACCCCATACCGATTGGGCACTGCCCAGGCCAAAGCCGGCCCGCATCGCCGCCGCCTCACAGGCGTCTTGCAGGCCAAGACGGACGCCGAGGGAGTCCGAGCGGACTCCACCCCGGCGCCACCTTCCCAAGCCGGAGCAGCCCCCTCCTAAATACCGCCCACCGCCACGACCACCCGCCACCACGCCGCCACCACCGCCGAGCCCGAGCCGAGCCGAGCTGCCGCCGCCGCTTTGCCCGAGCCGCCGCCGCCGTCTCCGGCACCGCCGCTGCCGCCCGCCCCGCCCCTCGGCAAGCCCGCCGAGCCGCCCGCCTGCGGACGACCTCACGGAGGTACCGCCCGCCGCCGGTGTTTTAAGAAAAACCCTTTGGTTTTTTTGAAGAAAACCCTAGATCGTTTTTTATATAGATCGGTTTTTATTTCTTCAGTTTATTTACTTAGCGAACGTTCGCTCGTTCGTTCGTTCTAACGAACGTGTTCGCCGTTTAGTTTCTGCTAACGAACGTTCGTTCGTTTAGCCGTTCGTCGTTTTTCTTTTGTCGGATTTATTCCGCGATTATTTTGGTCGCGATTTCTGACCCGATGTTCGAACCTATTTATCTTTTCCCTCGTTTATCGGAATCAGGCGATTCAAGCGCCTGGAGTTTCGTCTCGAAACCCTCTTTCCGAATAATCAACTCAAACAAGTTTTTATCTCTGTAAAATTTGACCCTAGCTCAGATTAGTTAGCGGATCTTGTTTCTTTTGCCGTTTGAGTTTCGTTGCTCCGTTTGATTTGATTCTTTTTGCAAACCGGAGTTCTTAAGTTGAACTCTCTGGTCAAACTCTTTTATTTGGAGTTCTACTTGTGCATCTTTGATTGTTTCTTATGTATGTTATTGTTTGCTTGCGATAGAATTCCCGGAGTGCGAAGCGTGTTACTACGAGTCTCTAGGATTCACGGATCGTCAGCAAGGCAAGTAACATATTGATCATACTCTTTTCATACCCAGTTTTTATGCATTAGTTTAAATCCTCAAACATTGCATGACTAGGATGCCTTTAACTTGTGGGTTGGGAAGTAGTTGTTGAGGTAGAACCTATTGCCCTGTTTATTATCAAACCCTTGGGAGTTACTTCTACGTTATGCTTATTTTGCCATGCTATGCTCGTAGACGTGGATTGGGTTTGCGTGATTTCCATGATAGATGTGAGATTGTTAATTAATGGTTTACTTAAGGTGGCAACTTTAATACACATCTGGGTGGATTGAGGCACCTGGGGTATCCAGTGATTGCCTGTTTTATTTTTGGAAATCCCGGGGTTACCGTGTGATTCTCCTATGGACCGCCACCCAAGCTCAAAGGGAACTGAGTCTATTCATGCTAGAAACTTCCGTGTGCAGCCACAAGCTATTATGGGCTCTAGCATAGTTGAGTAAGTTACGTGAAGCTCTTGAAGAGGTGGATCAGCAGGTAGTGGGTTTGTAGGTTTGGTATGGTCTGCCCGGAGTAGGGAGTTGATGTTTCTGAAAGACTGTGTCTCGGTCATCCGTCTCTCAAACACCATGTAGTGCGAGAAATCAATGGAGGTGATCGAGTCTTGCGGGGAAGAGTGCGCAAACCTCTGCAGAGTGTACAATCTAATCATGGTTAGCCGTGTCCCCGGTTATGGATAATTCTGAGTATCTAGTACTTGAGTATTCGCATGTATCTCAACACTCTTAATTAATCTTGCTGGGTTGTTAACTATTTTAATTGGGATCATTGAGTTGGGGTTACCTTCTCAAATGATGTTTCAACCACCATGATAGTTAAATTAAAACAGATTCCTTTGTAGTTGGGAAAAATTGGCTTTTCGCAAAACTGTAACCATAGAGCTTTCCACCAGCCAAATATGCATGTAGTGGTAGCATTACTCTGTTATTGCTCTTTTGTGTTACATTGCCAGCATATTCCATGTGCTGGCCCGTTCTCGGGCTGCAACGTATTATGTTGCAGACTTTACAGACGAGGAGTAAGGTTCGTAGGTCGTTGCCATGTAGCTCAGCTATGCCGTTGGAGTTGATGGACTCACTTTATCTTCCAAGCCTTCCGCTGTTATCGCATTAGATGGCCTTAAGCCATATTATTGTAATAAGTTCTCTTTTGAGACATTCGATGTAATAAGTGTGTGATTTCTACTCTTGAAAGTGCGTTATATCGACTAGAAGGGGGGTGAATAGGCGATTTTTATGAATTCTTCACTAAGGAATTTGCCGGTGAGGAAATTCCTTGGCGAAGAACTACTAGCAGCGGAATAAGTACTCAGAAGTAAGCATAACAGAATACAAGCATGGTCATCAAGATGAAATGAAGACAAGCACTGAGTACAGAGAGCGTAATCACAGGATAACACAAGGTGAAGACAAACAGACTGAAGAAATTGATCTGAGGAAATTGAGAAAGTCTTTAGTCGAAGTCTTCAAACATAGATATGAACAAACACCCAACACAGTAATGAGGACATGAAAGGGTTGAGGAAATAGAACCAGTTAGGGTGGTGAAGATAATGATTTGGTAGACCTGTTCCAACTGTTGTCTCAGTTGTACGTCTGGTTGGAGCGGCTGAGTATTTAAACTGGAGGACACACAGTCCCGGACACCCAGTCGCTGAGCACGCAGCTCAGGACACCCAGTCCTCACCGTATTCTCCTTGAACTAATGTCACATAGACCTCGTCCAATCACTCGTGGTAAGTCTTCAGGCAACTTCCAAACCTTCACAGACTTGGTCACTCGGTGATCCAGAATTCCTCTTGGATGCTCTAGACCATGACGCCTAACCGTCTGGAAGAAGCACAGTCTTCAAAGGTAACAAGCGTCGGATCCACGCAGGATCAATTTCTTCAGTGATGCTCAATCACTTTGGGTTTGTAGGGGTTTGGTTTTGGGTTTTCCTCACTCGATGATTTTCGCTCAAAGTCCTCGGAGGATGGGTTGCTCTCAAATGGCAAGTGTCAAGTTCTCTCGGAGCAACCAACCAGCTAGTGGTTGTAGGGGGCGGCTATTTATAGCCTAGGAGCAGCCCGACATGATAAGACATAAGTGCCCTTCAATGATATGACCGTTAGGTGGATAAGATATTTTGGGACAGGTGGCGCAAGAAGACAAAGAACGGTCGGAAATTTGACTCTCAAATTCCTCAGGGCTATCATGTTCCTCACTGTGTAGGCAATTCGCACTGGCGAATTCCTAACTCCTCAGTCAGAACAAATTCATCAGCGACCAGAAGAACTTCGTCTATGTCACTGAAGAAAGTGACTTAACTGTATGAGATTTCCAAAGGCTTCACTCGAAGGGATTGGTAGGTGTAGGATTTTGAGTTGAGCATCACATGGAAATTTTTCCTTAGTATTTCCTCGACCCCCTTTAACAGTACGGTGTTTCCTATGACTCAAGAAAGAGAAAATGAAACTACAAAAACAAAAGTCTTCACACTTCATGTTCCACAAATGAATACCAAGTCTTCAAGGTCACACAAATTTCTTCACTTTCAAAGTCTTCAGAAAGTCTTCAGAATATCAAAGTCTTCAGTCGAAGAACTTCATTTTTAGGGGTCGACTTTCTCTGTAAATATCAAACTCCTCATAGACTTCTAGACCTGTGTACACTCACAAACGCATTAGTCCCTTAACCTATAAGTCTTCAATACACCAAAATCACTAAGGGGCACTAGATGCACTTACAATCTCCCCCTTTTTGGTGATTGATGACAATATAGGTTGAGTTTTCAGCGGGGATAAATGTATGAAGTGTAAATACTGATATTGAGGAATTTTATAGCAAGATATAGAAGAACTCCCCCTGAAGATGTGCATAGTGAGGAATTTGCGTTTGAGGCAATGCACATTTGAAGAGTTGAATCATGGAGATCTCCCCCTATATCTTGTAATTCATACATGCATTTGATATATAATATGAAGAATTTGAAATGCATGATGAAATATGGTGCCTGATGAGATTCAGCATGCGTGCAATGTCATTAACGAGGAATAAGCATGCAAAGCATAATGCAACAAAAGTATCAGCGGACCATCGGGTTTAAGATTACAACTCGATCCAAATAAAAGTTTCAGAAGAACGAGAATTGTAACTTAAAAAAATGCCCTTAATATAGACCCGCTTGAAGACTAACTGAGATTTCTCCCCCTTTGTCATCAAATGACCAAGAGGATTGAAACTGAGGACTAACGCCCCTGAAGAATTTCAAGTCGATGGAGGAGCGCCAGCATTGTCCGGGTTGTTTGTTGTAGCAGGGCCTGCCGCAGTGTCCTCCAAATCTTCATTCTCATCAGTGTCACGCGATGAAGAATAAGAGCTGGCCACTAGTGGAGGAACTTTGACCCTCTTGAGTTTCTTGGAGGAGGTGCAGACTACCAAATTCTTCCTTGAGACCCATAGTCTTGAGTTCTTGGCGCTATAGACATGAGTGAGGACAGCCTGTGCACGGTTGAAGGTTTCATGAAGGTAGTGTTGGTTCTTCTTCACTGCATTGTATGTTGAGGTCATATTGTGAAGAAGTGCACCAAACTGACGCTTTACCCATTTGTGATTGCGATCAACCTTCTGATGAAGACTGAGGAGTAACTCACGGTCATCATCACCACAGGTGCTTTGTGGCTTGAGGATTTTGCTTGGCTGAGGTATTTGTGGCAGAGTCATGTGTGGCAGAGTCGTCATTGGTAGAGTAAGATGCAGCCTTGCGAAATTGACCATCCAATGGACGAATGCCTTCATCGATCACAGCAGCTGCCTTGCCTTTATCATCAGCTGATGAAACTGTCCGTTTGAGGACTTCAATGGGAGGCAAGTAGCTACCATGGTTCAGAGTGTCAGCTTTGTAATTCAGTGAAGATCTTGCCCTGATGAATCTCATAATCCAAGGCGCATAGGGCTTCAGCTCGAATGGTGACATAGCAATATTGCCCAGAGTCCTCATGAAGAAATCATGGAAGTTGACGGGAACGCCATGAATAATGTTGAAAAGCATATTCTTCATGATGCCAACGACTTCTTCATCATTTGAGTCGTGGCCTTTGATAGGACTCATTGTCTTTGTCAGAATGTGATAGACAGTCCGAGGCACATAGAGTAATTCCTTGACGAGGAATTTGGTTCGTGGGGCCTGCCCAGGCTTCAAAGGCTTCATGAGCACTTGCATATAGTGATTTGTCGGCCAGTGGTCTTTGTAGGTGCAACGTGCCTTCGTCATGGGGAGGATTGAGAGGAAGGACACGAAGCAATTCAGTTGCTGGTGCCTTGTAGTGAGTGTTTTCAGTCATCCAGTCCAACACCCATGAGTTGATATCTTCAGCGTCTCCAGTGATATGCAGTGTCGCGTTGAACTGAAGAATGAGTTATTCATTCCAATCGCAAATGTCCGTGCAGAAATTTAGTAATCCTGCATCATGAAGAACACTTAGGACTGGCTCGAAGCATGGCAGAGATTCCATGTCCACGTGAGGAATATGTGCATGATCGAAGATTTTGTCTTTGTCAAACAGCACAGAGGAATAGAAGTTGGCCTGACTAGCAGTCCAGAAACGCCTCTTCCTTATGCGAGCAGAGTCATAGGGGTTGTAGTTAGTGAAGAATACATGCTCGGCAAAGAAGTCTTCAGCCTTGAACTTCTGTTTGCTTGAGAACGGATTCTTTGGCTTTGGCAGAGGGGTGTCAGTGAGTTGCATCACCACCTCAGGAATTGCGAGCTCAGGTTCTTCAGGCTGAGGAATTTCTGGTTCCTCTTCGTGTGCAACCTGAGGATCAGCAGCAGTAGGTTCTTCAGCACTAGCGACTGGAATGTCTTCATGCACAGAGGGAGTGGGTTGAGTTTCTTTAGAGCCCATTTGAACTGTTGTTGCAGGAGACTGAGGAATCTATTGGATAGGTGTGAAGAGAGGAGTATTGGGATGCTGACTTTCCCAAAAGTCATCATTCATCACAGGTGTGGTGCATCCTATATCCACATCTTCATCTTCAATTTCCTCAACACCAGCCTCTTCAGCTATGAACTGAGGCATAGGTGGGGAAATGACTGGCGTTGAAGGGATTTCATCCACTTCAATTTCTTCATCAATCTGCTCTGACGAAGTAGCAGAATGATTTCCTTCATCAGATCCGCTTGGGATCTCATAGTCTTCTCCAAAAGGAACAAGGTCCTTTGATGGCATGGAGGAAATTGGAACAGCATCAATAGGATTTTCAAATGAGCTGGTCATTGGTTTCATTTTCTTCGCAGCCAAAGAATTTGACGCAGCTGATGCCTTCCATTTCTTCACTACAGCTCGCTCAGCAGCCTTGGTCTTCTTCACATCAGAGGCAAATGAAAGAATTGGAGTTGGTGTAGGCACAGGAGGAGCTGAGGAATCTGGTTCATTTTCTTGGTATGCAATCGATGCGATTGTTCGATCTCTTCGCTTTCTTGAGCGCACCACTGGTGGATGCCCCGCAATTTCTTCGGTGGCTGGAATTTCTTCACCAGCCCTCGAACTAGCATTTTCTTCAAGAGGTTGAAAGTCATCAGTGTCTTGGCATGTTCTACAAGAGGCTGAAAGCGAGTCTATAGCCTGAAGATTTTCTTGTTGCAATGGGGCTGCAACATTTGTGAATTTCTTCATCAGATTGACGAATCTCACTTTAGCTCCTTGCCAATCAGCATAGTAGGCATCAAAGTCTTTGCTGAGGGATTGAATTTCAGACTAAGCCTGGAGAAGTTCCTCAGGTGTCATTCTGACAACGTTATTCTTCAGGAGCTTCTCCTTTCTGTATTGAGCTTTCTTGATCTCTCTTGCCTTTTCAAACTTCCATTTCTCCTCAGTGATGAAATGGGTCAGCATGTGACTTTGACCAGAGGTCAGATGAAAATCAGGCATAGGGGTGTTAGGATCCTTGTGCCAGAGGTCAATATAGTCGAGGATCTTCCTTGGATCCAAAAGCAGTGGCACATATGTGCCTTTGGTGCTAGCGGCCTTCACTTGTCTGTCTCTGATGATTTCTGCAAGTTCATCATCAGAGGCTTCATCATCAGAAGGCACGTGAAACACGACCTATTTCTTCTTTGGACTTGGCCGAGGACTGCGTCTAGCTGTTGCTTTAGTCTTCAACAGTGTGGGGCCTGATGAGGAAATTGGTGCAGCTGAAGAAGTTGCTGAAACACCAGAGGCAATCGAGAAACCAGCAGTCCTTTGACATGTAGCCAGATGCACAGGAGCTGAGGACTTTGAAGGAGCTCCTGAGGACTTTGGTGGAGCAGTAGCAGTGTGAGGAATTTGCCGTGAGGGTATTGCTGAGGAACTTGGCCGTGAGGGCGCTGTTGGTGAAGTACTTGGCTTACGAGCAGGCTTCTTTGGCATGGATTTCCTCGGTTTGACCGAGGCCTCAGTAGCAGTAGCAGTGGCAGAATCCTCATTGAATTTCTTCACTGCCTCCTTGGCTTGTCTTGCCAATTTAGCTTGGTACTTAGCCCATTCTTCAGGAAAGTCCTCACCACGCTTGATTTGGTGGGGAATTGACTTCTTGGCCAGTGCCAATGGAGCTCTTGGGCATGGAGGATTGAGGAGAATTTCCTCATGTACTTTGGAGTCACATATTTGTATTCCTCCATTACCTTGCCCATCTCCGTTCAATCTCTCTGATCGCACCTTGCGCTGATTTTTGTTTTCTTTGCCAAATTTTGCTTCATCGGTGTGCAATAGTCGCATATATTTCCTCAGGATTTCAAACGCAGTCATAACCTCGGGTTTCTTTCCTCCTTTCTGCGACTTCTTACATTCGCCATATTCTTGATTGAGGAATTTGAACAATCGAATTCTCGAAGAAGTATGCAGTTTTTCTTCGAGGAACACCGCAAATGAGTTAAGTTGATGAGAACCTAGTGATTCAGCAAGCAGACATGAGTACTGTGAGCAGAGTATAGGTGCGAGGAATTTGGAGAGGTCATATGCGTTCTCGTAAGGTTTTCAAAAGAACAAGTTTTGAGGAATTTGACCAGATGAACCTTGAGGAATTTCACTAAGCGTTCTTGTCTTAGGTTCCAGAGTTGTACAGATCGAAGATCCACACAATTAGGGAATCTTGAAGAAAATGATTGCTTAGAGAAACAGTTCAAGATCATATGATGTGTGAGGTGTTCATATGTGTGAAGATTTGAAGAATAAACACCTTTGAAGATTTTCAGGAAAGTTTGAGAATCAAAGTGAGTAATAAAAGTAACTTTTAATTACCCGAAGTGAAGAACACGATGAATTCAGAAGAACAGATGTGAAGTTCGTCAGGTTAGATCTCCCATGCCCTAACTTGGCAGAGGAAGACAGCTACGGCGGCGGCGGAGTGAAGATTTCTGTGGTCGGCGTGAGTATGATGGCGACGAGGTCAAGGCAGCGAAGCTCTTCCTCACCGGCGACGATGGAGTAGCAGCGGCGCTAGGGCTTGAGGAGCTCGAGTGAGAGAGTAGCGATCGAGCGGAGTAAATGAAGTGAGGAAGGGGAGAGGGGTATTAATAGACACGGTAAAAACTGTTCACCCGAAGATTTGGGACGAACGTGCCCCTGCCCTTTCTCCTTCTCGCGACATGTGTCACCCACGTACTGTGTAGTTGAGAACGTGTACGATCGTGGGTGAATAGAATAATGCATTGTGGGATGCGGAACAGTTTGAGCGGCAAAACCAAAAATTTGGATAAGATATGTTTTAAAGTTTCGTTCACAATTTCTTCAGCTGACAAGGACACAGTGAAGATTTTGAACGAGTTTCAAATAGAACGCACATGAAGAATTTGTGAATAGATTGGGTTGAGTATAGCATAGAGGGGGAAGGGTCCGATCACATTCACTTAGCAGAAAAAACAACTTGAAGAAATAACTATTAATGAAATGCTGTAGAGGACATAAACTCATATATATATATATATATATATATATATAGCCAATGAAGAAAAACGACGGAAACAGTGAAGATTTTGCAAAGTTGAAGAATTTGAAAAACTGAAGAATTTCAAAAGCGAGGAAAAACTCAAATTGAAGATTTTCAACTTTTGTGGTGGCGTGACCCACCAGATAAGAATGATGATTTCAGACACGCGTACAATTGTCGAGGGTTCGAGAATCAAATTCTTCATTAATTTCTTCACACTTAGAGTGTTATTCTTCATTGATTGAAGAAAAACGTTTCTTCATGTGTTGCACATCTAAGTCATCAATTTTGCATAAGTGTCAGGGTGTGTGTCCTTTTCAAAGAACATTCGAAGATTCTAAGATATTTAGCTCACACCGCAACTTGCTAAATCTCTATTCATCCAAGGGCTTAGTGAAGATATCAGCTAGCTGTTCTTCATTCTTCACGTGCTCGATGGAGATGTCGCCCTTCAACACATGATCACGAAGAAAATGATGACGAATCTGAATGTGCTTTGTCTTCGAGTGCTGAACTGGGTTGTGAGCAATCTTGATGGCACTCTCATTGTCGCAGAGGAGAGGCACATTCTTCACGTTGACGCCATAGTCCTTGAGTGTTTGCTTCATCCAAAGCAGTTGATCACAGCAAGAGCCAGCAGCAATCTATTCAGCTTCGCGATGAGCAGCAATACTCGAGCCTGTTTCTTCGAGGACCAACGGACCAAAGATCGTCCGAGGAAATGACAAGTGCCGATGTTGACTTGCGGTCCACACGATCACCAAGCATAGTCGAGTCGAATATCCAATGAGATCAAAAGTAGAGCCCTTGGGGTACCATAATCCTAGTGTTGGTGTGTGAGCTAGATATCGAAGAATATGCTTCCTGACCTTATGGTGTGATTCCTTGGTGCAGCTTGAAATCGGGCACACATGCAAACACTAAGCATTATATCCGCCTAGATGCACATAAGTACAATAAAGAACCAATCATGGAGTGGTATACCTTGTGATCAAGTCAATACCATTTTCATCATTGCATAGATGGCCCTTTGTGGGCATAGGAATTTTGACGCCTTTGCAATCTTGCATGCGAATTTCCTCAAGACATCTTTGAGGTATTTCTCCGAGATATGAATATGCCATTGCTTGTTGTTTTAATTTGAAGACCTAAGAAGAATTTCAACTCTCCCATCATAGACATTTGATATTCTTCACTCATCATATAGGCAAATTCATCACTATAACGCTGGTCAAGACAGCCAAAGATAATATCATCAACATATATTTGGCACACAAACAGTTCACCATCATAAGATTTAGTAAAGAGAGTAGGGTCGAGTGAACCGGTGTGAAGCCATTCTTCACGAAGAATTCCTTCAATGTATCATACCACGCCTAAGGGGCTTGCTTGAGGCCATAGAGGGCCTTATTAAGTCTCAAGACTTTGTCGATTCTTTGGATCTTCAAAACACGGGGTTGAGCAACATATACTTCTTCCTCAAGC
This sequence comes from Aegilops speltoides, assembly GCA_021437245.1. NCBI lineage: Eukaryota > Viridiplantae > Streptophyta > Magnoliopsida > Poales > Poaceae > Aegilops > Aegilops speltoides. The sequence goes on along the minus strand of CM038141.1, from coordinate 308,209,837 downwards.
TTACCATTGAGGAATGCACTTTTCACATCCATTTGATATAAGATGATATCATGATGGTTAGCATAAGCAAGTAATATGCGAATAGCCTCAAGTCTAGCAACAGGTGCAAAAGTTTCATCAAAATCAATTCCTTCAACCTGTGTGTAGCCTTGAGCTACCAGTCGTGCCTTATTCCTCACCACAAGGCAATTTTCATCTTGCTTGTTGCAGTAGATCCACTTTGTGCCAATGATATTATGCTTGCGAGGATCTGGACGTTTGACCAGTTCCCAGACATTGTTGAGCTCAAACTGATGTAATTCTTCTTGCATAGCCTGAATCCACTCCGGCTCCAAAAATGCTTCATCTACCTTAGTGGGCTCTGTGATAGAGACAAAAGCATAGTGCCCACAAAAGTTAGATAAATGTGAAGCTTTTGAGCGTGTGAGAGGACCTGGTGCTCTAATGTCATCGATGATCTTCTCCACTTGCACTTCTTTTGCAACGCGAGGATGAGCTGGTTGTCGCTGAGGAGTTTGATCAGCATTTTCTTCAGCACCATTTTCCTCAGCATTTTCTTCAGGTGCATCAGCTCGACGTTCTTCATGAACTGGAATGAATTCTTCAGCAGATTCTTCAGTAGGAATGACATCCTCAGTTGCCTTGAACTTGATAGAATCCTCAGGTGCTGGTTCATCTAACACAGAAGGTAGGTGCTCTCTTTGCAAGCCATTAGTTTCATCGAACCGCACATCTACAGTGTCAACAATCTTGTGAAGAACAATGTTGAAGACTCTGTAGGTGTGCGAGTCCTTTCCGTAACCAAGCATAAAACCTTCATGTGCTTTCGGTGCAAATTTAGAATTGTGGTGAGGATCTCTAATCCAACATTTAGCACCGAAGACTTTGAAATAACTCACATTGGGTTTCTTGTCAGTGAGGAGTTCATAGGCCGTCTTCTTGAAGAATTTGTGAAGATATACTCTGTTGATGATGTGGCACGCAGTATCAATTGCATCAATCCAAAACGATGAGGCGTTTTGTATTCATCAAGCATAGTGCGAGCCATCTCAACAAGAGTTCTGTTCTTGTGCTCCACGACGCCATTTTTCTGAGGAGTATAGGGAGCAGATAACTCATGAGTAATACCAAGTTCATCAAGATAGTCATCAAGACTGGAATTCTTGACAGTTCCATTGTCACTTTTGATGTGCTTGATCTTCACACCAAAGTTGGTTGAAGCCCTCGAGGAAAAACGTTTGAAGACTTCCTGCACTTCATGTTTGTAAGTAACAATGTGTACCCATGTATATCGAGAGTAATCATCAACAATGACAAAACCATATAGAGATGCATCATTAGTGACTGCTGAGTAATGATTAGGTCCGAAGAGGTCCATGTGAAGCAATTCGAATGGACGAGTAGTGGTCATGATAGTCTTATTTGGATGCTTGGCCTTGGTCATTTTTCCAGCTTCACAGCTCGCATAAGTGATCCTTGAGGAATTTGACATTCTCAATGCCAATGACATGCTTCTTCTTCGCAAGCGTGTAAATTCCTCATGCTGCGTGACCAAGTCATCGATGCCATAGCCAGCCTTCGAAGCTTTTGCAAGTAGACACACGGCTGGTTGTGGTCCTATAGAGAAATCAACAATATACAAATCTCCTCTCCTAAAGCCTTCAAGACTTTGGAATTGTCACTTCCATAATCACAACACAGCGATACTTGCCAAAGACAACAACCATATCAAGATCACAAAGCATTGAGATCGACATGAGGTTGTATCCTAAGGACTCAACAAGCATGACTTTGTCCATGTGTTTATCCTTAGAGATTGCAACCTTACCAAGACCCAATACGACTTTTGCCTTTGTCGGCCAAAGATGATATGCTTCAGATGTGACGGTGATAAGGAGCATCCATCAATAGATTCTTGTCACAGTCATGTGATTCGTACATCCACTATCGAGGACCCACTCAGTAGCTTTGGGTTGATCATCCTGCAGATGAATTAGTGTAGCTTACAATCTCATATTCTTCATTTGTGAAGAGTATGATATCAAGTTCATCAGATGAATTTCATCAATCAGTAAACAGATATAGCAGTATGAGGATGTGTGAAATGAAGGTTCATTTCATCATGATTCGCCTGCGTCCTTTCAGGCAATTTTGTTATGTCCCCAGCAAATTCTTCTGACGTTAAAGCACGTCTGGAGACCTGACTCTGCAGAAGAGATTATTTCTTTTTCTTCACCACCCACATTTGAAGGGGTGGCAAAGAGTTTATCACTCTGCGAGCACCATAAGAGAATGATGGCATAGAGGCCAAACCATTTCGTTTCACATAAGAGGGGTTAGGGTAAGCATATGAATAACCAGAGAAATTCTTCGAGGACTTATGAACATAATGGTTTGAAGAATAATGCACATATTCATAGCCCTTAGCTCTACCCTGTGAAACAGAGTTGTTAGCACGATGATAATCATGTGAGGACTTTGATCCATTTGAGGAATTTGATCCACGTGAAGGATTTGATCTGGGGTTCCTATTCTTCACAGGTGGTGTCATGAGGACATTCACCTGAAGACTTTCAAGGCACTTCTTGGGAACCCAGATTTTCTTCATAGGAGAACCGTTCCTGCAGTTAGTGCCAACATATCTAGCAAATACTTCACCATTCTGATTTTTGAACAGTTTATAGTTGGAGTCAAATGACTCATCAGAAGAATGAGGAGCATGTAAAGCCAGATAAGTTAGATGGATCAACTGGAGGTCCCTTTGCAGCAACCCATGAGGTTTTGAGGTACTACTCAGGCTTCCAATATGTTCCATCAGCATTGAGTTTCCTCTCAAAGGCAATACCCTCTTTTCTAGGGTTTCTGTGGAGGATCTGCTTTTTAAGCACATCACAAAGAGTCTGATGCCCTTTGAGGCTTTTGTACATGCCTGTCATATACAATTCCTTCAGCCCTGCATTGTCAGTGATACTAGCAATGTCCTCAGATGAGGAATTAGTGATAGCAGAGGCAGGTGAAGAATTTGTAACATTTGAAGCATTTGAACATTCAGGTGAAGAATTAGCAGATTCTCGTTCAATGCACTTTAAGCATGGAGGATCAAATTGTTCCTGAGTGGCGCTGATTTGTTGAGCAAGGAATGAATCGCGCTCCTCCTGAAGATCTTCATAACTCACTCTTAGCTTCTCAAGATCTTGCTTTCTTTGAAGAAATTCATAAGAAAGTTTCTCATGATCAGATAAGAGAGTGTTATGATGACTTTGAAGGTTATCAAACCTAGACTGAAGTCTCTGAAGATTTTCAGTCAGGGCTTTAGTGCGATCCATTTCTTCACCCAACATATCATCACTTTTGTCTAGCATGTTTTGAACCTTTTCAAAAGCCCTTTGTTGTTTTACTGACAATCTTAGCAAGTTTAGAGTAGCTGGGCTTGAGATCCTCATCGATTCATTTTCACTAGATTCAGAGGAGGTGTATTTGAGTACCTTTGCACCTTTCGCCATGAAGCAATAGGTGGGAGCATAGTCATCATTATCTTCATCAGGCTTGTCGGTGGGGTCAGTTTCTTCAGTGTTGAAGATGGACTTGCTAACGAATGCAATAGCGAAGGCCAGATTCACCACACCAGATTCGGATTCTTCAGACGCCTCCTCTTCCTCATGTTCCTCACATTCAGCTTCAGAGTCCATTTCCTTGCCAATGAATGCCCGAGCCTTCTTGGAGCTGCTCTTCTTGTGAGATGAAGACTTCGAGGATTTTGATGACGAAGATTTTAATGATTTCTTCTTCTTCTTCGCATCATCAGAACTGTAATCTGTTGGGGAACGTAGTAATTTCAAAAAAATTCCTACGCACACGCAAGATCATGGTGATGCATAGCAACGAGAGGGGAGAGTGTTGTCTCGTACCCTCGTGAGACCAAGCGGAAGCGATCTGGCGTAGAGGAAGTAGTCGACGTTCTCCTCGCGATCCAACCGATCCCAGCGCCGTTACTCCGGCGCCTCGAGTTCTTGACACACGACAGCTCGGTGGCGCTCCTCGGGCTCCGATCCAAAGCAAAGCTCCGGGAGAGAGTTCCGTCAAGACGACGGTGTGGTGGCGATCTTGATGTTCTATCGACGCAGGCTTCGCCTAAGCACCGCAACGATATGACCGAGGTGGATTATGGTGGAGGGGGCACCGACACGGCTAAGGAACGATCTCAAGGATCAACTTGTGTGTTCTAGGGTGCCCCCCTTGCGTATATAAAGGAGCAAGGGGAGGGCCGGCCGGCCTAGGGGCGCGCCAAGGGGGGGAGTCCTCCTCCTAGTGGGAGTAGGACTCCCCTTTCCTAGTCCAACTAGGAAGGAGGAAGGGGGAAGGAAGGAGAGGGAGAGGGAGAGGGAAAGGGGGGCCGCGCCCCCCCCCCTCCTTGTCCTATTCGGACTCCCCTAGGGGGGGGGGCGCGCCACCTCCTGGTGCGGCCCTCTCTCTCCCCTCTTGGCCCACTAAGGCCCATTACTTCCCCGGGGTTCGGTAACCCTCGGCACTCCGGTTTTCTCCGAAACTTCCGAACCTTTCCGTGTCCAAATATAGCCGTCAATATATCAATCTTTATGTCTCGACCATTTCGAGACTCCTCGTCATGTCCGTGATCACATCCGGACTCGAACTTCTTTGGTACATCAAAATACACAAACTCATAATATAACCGTCATCGAAACCTTAAGCGTGCGGACCCTACGGTTCGAGAACAATGTAGACATGACCGAGACACGTCTCCGGTCAATAACCAATAGCGGGACCTGGATGCCCATATTGGCTCCTACATATTCTACGAAGATCTTTATCGGTCAGACCGCATAACAACATACGTTGTTCCCTTTGTCATCCTTATGTTACTTGCCCGAGATTCGATCGTCGGTATCCAATACCTAGTTCAATCTCGTTATCGCAAGTCTCTTTACTCGTTCCGTAATACATCATCTCACAGCTAACTCATTAGTTGTAATGCTTGCAAGGCTTAAGTGATGTGTATTACCGAGAGGGCCCAGAGATACCTCTCCGACAATCGGAGTGACAAAACCTAATCTCGAAATCGCCAACCCAACATCTACCTTTGGAGACACCTGTAGTACTCCTTTATAATCACCCGATTCGTTGTGACGTTTGGTAGTACCAAAGTGTTCCTCCGTAAACGGAGTTGCATAATCTCATAGTTATAGGAACATGTATAAGTCATGGATAAAAGCAATAGCAACACACTAAACGATCGGGTGCTAAGCTAATGGAATGGGTCATGTCAATCAGATCATTCAACTAATGATGTGACCTTGTTAATCAAATAACAACTCCCTTGTCTATGGTTAGGAAACTTAACCATCTTTGATTAACAAGCTAGTCTAGTAGAGGCATACTAGTGACACTCTGTTTGTCGTGTATTCACACATGTATTATGTTTCGGTTAATACAATTCTAGCATGAATAATAAACATTTATCATGAAATAAGGAAATAAATAATAACTTTATTATTGCCTCTAGGGCATATTTCCTTCATCTCCCACTTGCACTAGAGTCAATAATCTAGATTACATAGTAATGATTCTAACACCCATGGAGTCTTGGTGCTGATCATGTTTTGCTCGTGGAAGAGGCTTAGTCAACGGTCTGCTACATTCAGATCCGTATGTATCTTGCAAATCTCTATGTCTCCCACCGGACTAAATCCGGATGGAATTGAAGCGTCTCTTGATGTGCTTGGTCCTCTTGTGAAATCTGGATTCCTTCGCTAAGGCAATTGCTCCAAAGATTGTCACGAAGATTTTCATTGGACCCGATGCACTAGGTATGACACCTAGATCGGATATGAACTCCTTCATCCGCACTCCTTCATTAGCTGCTTCGAAGCTGCTATGTACTCGCTTCACATGTAGATCCTTTCACGACGCTTTGTTTAGAACCGCACCAACCGACAGCTCCTCCATTTAGTGTAAATCACGATCCGTCTGCGATTTAGAATCGTCGGGATCGGTGTCAAAGCTTGCATCAACGTAACCATTTACGATGAGCTCTTTGTCACCTCCATATCGAGAAACATATCCTTAGTCCTTTTCGTATTTCAGGATGTTCTTGACCGCTGTCCGATGATCCACTCTGGATTACTTTGGTACCTCCTGCTAAGCTTATAGCAAGGCACACATCAGTCAGTACACAGCATTGCATACATGATAGAGCCTATGGCTGAAGCATAGGGAACATCTTTCATTTTCTCTCTATCTTCTGCGGTGGTCGGGCATTGGGTCTTACTCAACTTCACACCTTGTAACACAGGCAAGAACCCTTTCTTTGCTTGATCCATTTTGAACTTCTTCAAAATTTTGTCAAGGTATGTGCTTTGTGAAAGTCCAATTAAGCGTCTTGATCTATCTCTATAGATTTTGATGCCCAATATGTAAGCAGCTTCACCGAGGTCCTTCATCGAAAAACTCTTATTCAAGTATCCCTTTATGCTACCAGAAATTCTATATCATTTCCGATTAGTAATATGTCATCTACATATAATATCGTAAATGCTCTGAGCTCCCACTCACTTTCTTGTAAATACAAGCTTCTCCAAAAGTCTCATATAAACCCAAATGCTTTGATCACACTATCAAAGCGTTTATTCCAACTCCGAGATGCTTGCACCAGTCCATAAATGGATCATTGGAGCTTGCACACTTTGTTAGATCCCTTTGGATCGATAAAACCTTCTGGTTGCATCATATACAACTCTTCTTCCGTAAATCCATTCAGAATGCAGTCTTTACATCCATTTGCCAAATTTCATAATCATAAAATCGGCAATTGCTAACATGATTCGACAGACTTAAGCATCGCTTCGGGTGAGAAGGTCTCATCGTAGTCAATCCCTTGAACTTGTCGAAAACCCTTTGCGACAAGTCGAGCTTTGTAAACGATAATATTACCGTCGGCGTCGGTCTTCTTCTTGAAGATCCACTTGTTTTCTATTGCTTGCCGACCCTCGGGCAAGTCAACCAAAGTCCACACTTTGTTTTCATACATGGATCCCATCTCGATTTCATGGCCTCTAGCCATTTTGCGAATCTGGGCTCACCATCGCTTCTTCATAGTTCATAGGTTCATCATGATCTAGTAGCATGATTTCGAAACAGGATTACCGTACCACTCAGTGCGGATCTAACTCTGGTTGATATACGAGGTTCTCGTAGTAACTTGATCTCAAGTTTCATGATCAACATCATCAACTTCCTCACTATTTGGTGTAGATGTCTCGTAAACCGGTTTCTGCGATAAACTACTTTCCAATAAGGGAGAAGGCACAGATTACCTCATCAAGTTCTACTTTCCTCCCACTCACTTCTTTCGAGAGAAACTCCTTCTCTAGAAAGGATCCATTCTTAGCAACAAATGTTTTGCCTTCGGATCTGTGATAGAAGGTGTACCCAACTGTCCCCTTTGGGTATCCTATGAAGACACATTTCTCCGATTTGGGTTCGAGCTTATCAGGTTGAAGCTTTTTCACATAAGCATCATGTCGGTGTACTAAAGTAGGGGGGCACCATAGTACCCCGAACTTGTGCACGGGCGGTCGTAGCACCCCGCGGCAAGGCTTGCCCGACGTCCGGCGAGGCTCCCCACCACTCCTTATCACACGCCATTCAAGAACAAAGTACCAGCCCGAGAACGAAGGCCCCAAAGAAGAAGAGCTTGCCGAGGGCTAACTATGGCATCACCAGAAAGCTTGCATGGCGCCCGCGCCCGACAAGTCGATGGCGGCAAGCTTGTCGGCACGACAAAGGAACCGCGGAAAGACACTTACCGCGGCAAAACTGCCACCCAACTCCAGCGCACCCTGTGACGCGTCATCACCAGGCCGCCCCAAGAGCACGTGGTGGGATACTACACAACCATGCAGAGCGAGGTGGCAAACGGAGCTGACAGAGGCGCCATCGTGGCACCCTGAGGCTCACCTAACGGTCACTCCACTTGCCTTTGTTAGGCGACCGGACGGGCATTTAATGCCCTTGTCCCTGCCGTCGAGTTAGGTAGGGCACTTTTGTTGTACACCGTTGTACCAACCGCGCTTTAACGTTTCTACCCCTCTTCCCACGCTGCCACCAGGTACCCCTTCGGACTATAAAAGGAGGCCCATGCGCGCGTGGGGGTTGATTCATTCGACACCGCACCACCACCATATGCTCGCACATTTGAGCTAGATTCTATAACAACTCAGAGCAGCAGTAGGGGTGTTATCTCTCCGGAGAGCCCCGAAGCTGGGTAAAGATCGCCCGTCTCCCCGCGCGTGCTCGACCTCGATCTGCTCTGCGCGCGGCCCTCGCCCCCCTGCCGAACCAGAAGGGGCCCCCGAGTGCCCCATAGGTGCTCGAGGCCACGGATACGAGTTCGGACCCCGACATCTTTGGCGCGCCAGGTAGGGGCGTCGAGGTCGTGAACATCTGATCCGGTCTCCGCGCACACCACATCAGCGTCATCGTCAACATGCCACCGAAGAAGAAGCCTTCGGAGGTGGCCGCTCCGTCTACATCAACTCTACCGCCACCGCCGGAGCAAACAGGCGGTGAGGTGGGCGCCGGCGGGGCGGCCGGTACCGCCGGTGGGTCTCGTGTCGTCACCAGATCCAAGAACAAGGCCCCGCAAGCGTCGGCGACGGTGCATACGCCACGCCCGTCCCAAGAAGTTCAAGGCCAACAGCGCCCCGGTGCTCCAAGCACCGTGCTCGCGTTGGAGCAAGGCCAAGCTGGTGGGTCGCAGGCGCTCGCGGGCAGCATGCACGAACGCATCTTTGGTGCGAGTGAAGTCTGATCGCTGGGAGGTGTTGCTCCTCCCAACCCGATTGGGAGTCCGAGCACGTCTCGCTCCTCGCGCCGCCCATCACCACCGCTGCCCAAGACTGCAGAAGAAGCGCTGGCCCGAGCCCAGCTGCTCCTAGACTTCCCTCCAGCGCCGCACAAGATCGACGACTGGAGGATGGCCATACACAGCCTAGTCAGCTCCGCCAATGGTGACAAACCCCGGCGACCGAACGCGTCAAGGGCCCGACAAGATGCCCGGTGCGGGGCGGCGCCGACGGACCCTTGGGGTACCGCTTCAGGCGCCCAGCCCCACAGCCAAGATCGCCCGGCTCGCCGGACCAACCTTGACGCCGACTCCACGCGTCGCCGGACCCGCGAACTCGCGGGATCAGCGCCACGTTCTCCAAGAACGGCAACACGAAGACGCCTTCGTAGACGTATCGGCGCGGAGAAGCGCGACGTCAATCGACCATCACGCCGGGCCGCCGCCGTCGCCAAGACGCACCGGAGAACCAGCGACTTGCCAGACGCGGCTGGTTGCCCTGCGTTCACCCGTGAGCTGCGGCAAGTCCGATGGCCCAAAACTAAAAACTTCAAACCAGATGTGCCCGAGAAATACGATGGCAGGATACACCGTCGGAGTTCCTCGGCATCTACACCATCGCGCGAGCTGCGGAGGGCGCGACGAGAAGATCTCGCCAACTACTTCCGCCGGTACTCAAGCCCAGCGTCGGATCGTGGCTCATGCACTTGCCGGACGGCTCCATCTCTTCGTGGGCGGACTGTGTCATCAATTTGTTGGCGCCTTCACGGGCGCCACAAGCCCCATGGCGAGAAAGTGACCTACACTTGCTCGCCCGTAAGGAGGGAGCCCTCGCGCAAGTATATACAAAGATTCAGCCAGTGCAGCGCAACATTCCCGATGTCCACCTCGCCGCGGTTATCAGCGCGTTTCATCGAACGCGTCGCGTAACCGCAGGATGAGGAGGAGATGGCGATGATAAAATCAGAGATGTCGCGAGCTCTCACGCTCTCGCCGACAAGTGTGCACGGGCTGAAGAGGGAAGAAAATCCCGGAGAGGTTGCCGAGCGAAGGATCGACAGCGAGGATGCCACCCGGCAAGAAGGAACCGGAGGCGGAACAATAGGAAGAGGAAAGCTAAGGATGTGCTAGCCGTTGAGCATTAAAAGAACGGAGGCGGCTCCGACAAAGCCAAGACCGACGACTCCGGCGAGGTCAGAGCGGCGCCGACAAGCGGGGCGGCTCAAAGCGTTATTGCAAGATCCACCGCACCAAAGGCCATGACCTCCAAACCTGCAAAAAGTAGAGCAGATGGCGGAGCTGCGAAAGCTGAATCTGACGCGCGATAAGGAGAGAGCCCAAGGAGGTGGCGGAGGATCCGCAAGAAACTTCCCGCCGGGGAGGAACCACGGCAAGGCCAAGCCGCGGCAAGGAGACAGCCCCCAGCGGCGCGACAAAGATGAAGAGGAAGATGAAGATGATGAGATGGAAGAAGATGAGACTGAGGATCAAGAGTTTCAGAAGGCGACAGAGGTATTGTGCGTCGACGGCGCCTCCTGCACACCTCGCACCGCCAACTCAAGCATGGGTGCGAGAGGTAAATGCAGCGAGCCGTCCGTCCGAGGCGAGCAGCCTGAAGTGGTCCAACCGCGCCTCGTCTTCGACGTTGAGGATCACCCTGACCGCATCACTGCGGTCGGGTGCTTGCCGTTGTTGGTCTCACCAACGATCCGCAACCTCAAGGTCACGAAGATGTTGGTCGACGGCGGGGCCGGTTTGAATTTGATTTCCTCCGCAGTACTCAAGAAGCTCCAGATCCCGACAATGAAGCTTGAAGAGACGGCACCTTCAAGGAATAAATCCGGGAGGAGCCAGCCTAAGGGAAGATCACATTGCGGTGGCGTTCGCGTGAGCTGAACTTCAGGATCGAGAGGGTCACATTCGGCGTGGCTGATATCCCTTTGCCCTACAACGGGATACTCGGCCGACCCTTTTCGCCAAGTTCATGGCGGCCTCTCACCACGCATACAATGTGCTCAAGATGCCTGGCCCGATGAGTGTCATTTCTATCCAAGGCGACAAGAAGGATGCACTCATCTGCGCCGACAAGATATACCAGGAAGCAGCTGCTGCGGCAGAGCGCGAGCCACTTGCCGCTGAAGCTCCCCGGGGGAAGAAGAAGAACAAGTCCGACAAGGACGACAGCTCTGGTGCTCACTCCGGCAAGCGCATCTCCCCGGAGCGCTGCGCTGCCGTCGAGGATGCGCCCTCGAGCTCCACTGGCAAGTGCGAGAAGGCGGGGACAGACCAGCCGAAGACCAAGCCCGACGAGGATGGCTCCGGCTCTGGCGCATACTCCGGCAGGCGCATCTCCCCGGAGCACCGCGCTGTCGTCGAGGACACGCCATCGAGCTCCGCCAAGTAGTCCACCGGCCAGTAGGGCAGAGAAAGATGCCAAGCTTCAAACTTTTGGGTCGTATTCCCTGAAGATCCATATCTTGTATGCAGAACCTGGGCACGGGGAGGGAGAGCGAATCGTGGTTGAGTTGCACCATTGATTCGTCTTGAGCACCGCTCGATGATAAAGCACGCCGCAACCGGCCCGACAAGTTCTCCCCGCCAGAGGCAACACCATCGTCAAACCGCTGATGCCCCGCGCTCAGCAAGCGTGTTTGTGCCGATGAACCCCCCGCAGCGCAGGGACAAGAACATACAAGGGGAAAGGATCGGGGAAGAAGTACGGCCTCCGCGAGATGTTTAAGAAAAAAAAGAGCTAAGTCATCCGAGTTTTTGTACATGGCACCCGTTAATTCCATGTTCCTTTTACATTATGCCCTTTTGCGCGTTCGTCCTTTGTATGCAATGCCTGCACGCAGAAGGTGCCAACTCGTGGTTAAGTTGCGTCCTTGCTTTGTTTCCGAGCCCGCTCAACAACGCAAGTGCACTGCAACTGGCCCGAGAAGGTTTCTTGCCGGAAACAACACCGCCAGCAGGCTACTGATGTCCCGTACTCAGTAAGAGTGTTAGCGCCGGCAAGTTCCCTAGAAGCGTAGGGTCAAAACGCACAAAGGACATAACAGGTAGAGGGCATAACATGACAAGCCTTGCCGTAAGGCACCCTTCGTATGAAAAACTTGTGCGCGGAGGAGCCAACTCACGGCAGAGTTGCGTCCTTGATTTGTTTCCGAGTCCGCTCAACAAATCGAGTGCACTGCAGCCAGCCCGAGGAGGTTTCTTGCCGGAGAAAACACCGCCAGTAGGCTGCTGACGTTCCGTACTCAGCAAGTGTGTTGGCACCGGCAAGTTCCCTAGCAGCGTAGAGTATAAACATACGAAGGGCAAGGCACGGCATCGTTTCGCGAAATCACGCGCATGTATATATAGATAATGAAATCGACGCAGTACCACCTCAGCTGTTTTCATGGCTGTAATTACAGCAGCAAGGAGGAACCAGAAGAACACACCAACACCTGGATTTTGGCGGACCCAGAGTCGCCGGGGGCTGCGAGTGCCAAGATTCCTTCCCGGCCGGGATAATAACGCCGAAAAGCTGCGGAATCAGATAAGTTTTTCATCCCTCGTCATGTGTCCTCTCATGGACTGGGGAAGGCGGGGCTGCGTCCTTGAGCGAGCGTGTCTTGTAAAACCCATGCTGGCGGAGAGCAGGCCGTGGCGATTCGCCTTTGGTTTGTTTCGAGTCCGCTCAACAAACACAAGTGCGCAGAATCGCCCGGCAAGGTTGCTTGCCGGACTTAACACCGCCAGTGAACTCTTGATGTCCCTTTTCGGCAAGCGTGTTCGCGTTGGTGAGTTCCCGAGAGCGTGGGATGGGAGCATACAAGACACGAAGTCAAGTAAAAGACTCGGTCCGGCAAGCGTTCCCCCCTTTTCATTAAAAACATCCTAGTTTAGTACAAGTCCATGGAGGATGGAAAACATGATAGAGAGGATTACATATTTCAAATACAACTGAGGCCCGAGGGCTTACAAATTGAAAGATAAGATGCCCGTAATCCCTCTCCTGTTTCTATATTCAGGAGTTCAGGAGGTAGGTCAAGGAGTCCCCAGCAAGAGAAGCTCGCCGGGGAGGGCAAAAGGGGCGCCTAGGAGAGCTACGGGCGGAGCCCGTTGCTGTGTCGACCAAGGCCACGCGTGCCCGTGCACTGACTTGGGCCTGGCCCAACAACGCTCGGCACCGTGTATGGCCCAGGCCCGGGGGCTCCTGTCGGTGTACTAAAGTAGGGGGGCACCTTAGTAACCCGAACTTGTGCACGGGCGGTCGTAGCACCCCGCGGCAAGGCTTGCCCGACGTCCGGCGTGGCTCCCCACCACTCCTTATCACTGCCATTCAAGAACAAAGTACCAGCCCAGAAAACGAAGGCCCGGGCAAGAAGAGCTTGCCGGGAGGGCTAACTATGGCATCACCAGAAAGCTTGCCGCGGCGCCCCGCGCGCCCCGACAAGTCCCAGTGGCCGGCAAGCTTGCCGGCACGACAAAGGAACCGCGGCAAAACTGCCACCCAACTCCAGCGCACCCTGTGACGCGTCATCACCAGGCCGCCCCAAGAGCACGTGGCGGGATACTACACAACCATGCAGAGCGAGGTGGCAAACGGAGCTGACAGAGGCGCCATCGTGGCACCCTGAGGCTCACCTAACGGTCACTCCACTTGCACTGTTGGGCGACCGGACGGGCATTTAATGCCCTTGTCCCCTGCCGTCAGAGTTAGGTAGGGGCACTGTTGTACACTGTTGTACCAACCTGCGCTTTTACGTTTCTACCCCCTCTTCCTACGCTGCCACCTGTGGGTACCCCCTTCGGACTATAAAAGGGAGGCCCATGCGCACGTAGAGGGGGTTCGGTTCATTCGACACCCGCACCACCACCATATGCTCGCACATTCGAGCTAGATTCTATAACAACTCAGAGCAGCAGTAGGGGTGTTATCTCTCTGGAGAGCCCCGAAGATGGGTAAAGATCGCCCGTCTCCCCGCGCGTGCTCGACCTCGATCTGCTCTGCGCGCGGCCCTCGCCCCCCTGCCGAACCAGAAGGGGCCTCCGAGTGCCCCATAGGTGCTCGAGGCCACGGATACGAGTCCGGACCCCGACACATCGCATCCCCAAACTTTAAGAAACGACAACTTTGGTTTCTTGCCAAACCATAGTTCATAAGGTGTCGTCTCAACGGACTTTGACGGTGTTCTATTCAGCGTGAATGCGGCCGTCTCAAGAGCATAACCCCAAAACGATAGCGGTAAATCTGTAAGAGACATCATAGATCGCACCATATCCGAAGAAAGTGCGACACGACGTTCGGACACACCATTACGCTTTGGTGTTCGGGTGGCGTGAGTTGCGAAACTATTCGCATTGTTTCAAATGTAGACCAAACTCGTAACTCAAATATTCGCCTCCACGATCGGATCGTAGAAACTTTATTTTCTTATTACGATGATTTTCAACTTCACTCTGAAATTCTTTGAACTTTTCAAATGTTTCAGACTTATGCTTCATTAAGTAGATATACCCATATCGCTTAAATCATCTGTGAAGGTGAGAAAATAACGATATCCGCCATGAGCCTCAACATTCATCGGACCACATACATCTGTATGTATGATTTCCAACAAATTTGTTGCTCTCTCCATAGTACCGGAGAACGGGGTTCTAGTCATCTTGCCCATGAGGCATGGTTACATAAGTGCCAAGTGATTCATAATCAAGTGACTCCAAAAGTCCATCAGTATGGAGTTTCTTCATGCGCTTTATACCGATATGACCTAAGCGGCAGTGCCACAAATAAGTTGCACTATCATTATCAACTCTGCATCTTTTGGTCTCAACATTATGAATATGTGTATCACTACTATCGAGATTCATTAAAAATAGACCACTCTTCAAGGGTGCATGACCATAAAAGATATTACTCATATAAATAGAACAACCATTATTCTCTTATTTAAATGAATAACCGTCTCGCATCAAACAAGATCCAGATATAATGTTCATGCTCAACGCCGGCACCAAATAACAATTATTTAGGTCTAAAACTAATCCCGAAGGTAGATGTAGAGGTAGCGTGTCGACCGCGATCACATCGACTTTGGAACCATTTCCCACGCGCATCGTCACCTCGTCCTTTGCGGTGTTAAGCAATCCGTAGTCCCTGTTTGAGTTGCAAATATTAGCAACAGAACCGATATCAAATACACAGTGCTCTGCGAGCTCTAGTAAGGTACACATCAATAACATGTATATCACATATACCTTTGTTCACCTTGCCATCCTTCTTATCCGCCAAATACTTGGGGCAGTTCCGCTCCAAATGACCGGTGTGCTTGCGGAGAAGCACTCAGTTTCAGGTTTAGGTCCAGACTTGGGTTTCTTCTCCTGAGCAGCAACTTGTTTGCTGTTCTTCTTGAAGTTCCCCTTCTTCTTCCCTTTGCCTTTCTTCTTGAAACTAGTGGTCTTATTGACCATCAACACTTGATGCTCCTCCTTGATTTCTACCTCCGCAGCTTTTAGCATTGCGAAGAGCTCAGGCATAGTCTTTACTAACCCTTGCATATTATAGTTCATCACGAAGCCTTTGTAGCTTGGTGGCAGTGATTGAAGAATTTTGTCAATGACACAATCATCCGGAAGATTAACTCCCAGTTGAGTCAAGTGATTGTAATACCCGGACATTACGAGTATGTGCTCACCGATGACCCATTCTCCTCCATATTGCAGCTATAGAACATATTGAGACTTCATATCTCTCAATCCGGGCATTACATTTGAAATATCAACTTCAACTCTGGAACATCTCATATGCTCCATGACGTTCAAAACGTCGTTGAAGACCCGGTTCTAAGCCGTAAAGCATGGCTGCTTGAACTATAGAGTAGTCATCAGCTTTGCTCGCGGACATTCTTAACGTTGTCGGTTGCATCAAGAAGCAGGTTCGCACCCAGCGGTGCATCGGGGCGTAACTCTTACGTGCAGCAATGAGGATAATCCTCGGTTACGGACCCGATCCGTGTAATTGCTACCATCATCTTTCAACTTTGCATTCTCAAGGAACGCATTAAAATTCAACGGAACAACAGACGAGCCATCTATCTACAAACAAACATAGACAAGCAAGATACTATCGGTACTAAGTTCATGATAAATTTAAGTTCAATTAATCATATTACTTAAGAACTCCCACTTAGGCAGACATCTCTCTAGTCATCTAAGTGATCACGTGATCCAAATCAACTAAACCATAACCGATCATCACGTGAGATGGAGTAGTTTTCAATGGTGAACATCTTATGTTGATCATATCTACTATATGATTCACGCTCGACCTTTCGGTCTCCGTGTTCGAGGCCATATCTGCATATGCTAGGCTCGTCAAGTATAACTTTGAGTATTCCGCGTGTGCAAAACTGGCTTGCACCCGTTGTAGATGGACGTAGAGCTTATCACACCCGATCATCACGTGGTGTCTCGGCACGACGAACCTTGGCAACGGAGCATACTCAGGGAGAACACTACTTGATAATTTTTAGTGAGAGATCATCTTAAAATGTTACCGTCAATCAAAGCAAGATAAGATGCATAAAGGATAAACATCACATGCAATCAATATAAGTGATATGATATGGCCATCATCATCTTGTGCTTGTGATCACCATCGTCACCGGCGCAACACCTTGATCTCCATCGTAGCATCGTTGTCGTTTACGCCATCTATTGCTTCTACGACTATCGCTACCGCTTAGTGATAAAGTAAAGCAATTACAGCGTTGCATTTCATACAATAAGCGACAACCATATGGCTCCAGCCGATTGCCGATAACCGGTTACAAAACATGATCATCTCATACAATAAAATATAGCATCACGTCTTGACCATATCACATCACAACATGCCTGCAAAAACAAGTTAGGCGTCCTCTACTTTGTTGTTGCAAATTTTACATGGCTGCTACGGGCTTTTAGCAAGAACCGTTCTTACCTACGCATCAAAACCACAACGATAGTTTGTCAAATAGACTCCGTTTTAACCTTCACAAGGACCGTGCGTAGCCACACTCGGTTCAACTAAAGTGAGAGAGACAGACACCGCCGGTCACCTTTAAGCAACGAGTGCTCGTGGCGGTGAAACCAGTCTCGCGTAAGCGTCTGGCGTAATGTCGGTCCGGGCGCTTCATCTCACAATACCGCTGAACCAAAGTATGACATGCTGGTAGGCAGTATGACTTATATCGTCCACAACTCACTTGTGTTCTACTCGTGCATATAACATCAACGCATAAAACCCGGGCTCGGATGCCTTTGTTGGGGAGCGTAGTAATTTCAAAAAATTCCTACGCACACGCAAGATCATGGTGATGCATAGCAACGAGAGGGAGAGTGTTGTCTCGTACCCTCGTGAGACCGAAGCGGAAGCGATCTGGCGTAGAGGAAGTAGTCAGACGTTCTCCTCGCGATCAACCGATCCAGCGCCGTTACTCCGGCGCCCGAGTTCTTGACACACGTACAGCTCGGTGGCGCTCCTCGGGCTCCGATCCAGCAAAGCTCGGGGAGAGTTCCGTCGACCGACGGCGTGGTGATGATCTTGATGTTCTCTCGCGCGCAGGCTTCGCCTAAGCACCGCAACGATATGACCGAGGTGGATTATGGTGGAGGGGGCACCGCACACGGCTAAGGAGCGATCTCAAGGATCAACTTGTGTGTTCTAGGGTGCCCCCTGCCCCGTATATAAAGGAGCAAGGGGAGGGCCGGCCGGCCTAGAGGCGCGCCAAGGGGGAGTCCTCCTCCTAGTGGGAGTAGGACTCCCCTTTCCTAGTCCAACTAGGAAGGAGGAAGGGGGAAGGAAGGAGAGGGAGAGGGAGAGGGAAAGGGGGGCCGCGCCCCCCCTTCCTTGTCCTATTCGGACTCCCCTGGGGGGGGGGGGGGCGCGCCACCTCCTGGTGCGGCCCTCTCTCTCCCCTCTTGGCCCACTAAGGCCCATTACTTCCCCGGGGGGTTCCGGTAACCCCTCCGGCACTCCGGTTTTCTCCGGAAACTTCCGGAACCTTTCCGGTGTCCAAATATAGCCGTCCAATATATCAATCTTTATGTCTCGACCATTTCAAGACTCCTCGTCATGTCCGTGATCACATCCGGGACTCCGAACTTCTTCGGTACATCAAAATACACAAACTCATAATATAACCGTCATCGAAACCTTAAGCGTGCGGACCCTACGGTTCGAGAACAATGTAGACATGACCGAGACCGTCTCGATCAATAACCAATAGCGGGACCTGGATGCCCATATTGGCTCCTACATATTCTCGAAGATCTTTATCGGTCGGACCGCATAACAACATCGTTGTTCCCTTTGTCATCGGTATGTTACTTGCGAGATTCGATCGTCGGTATCAATACCTAGTTCAATCTCGTTTCTGGCAAGTCTCTTTACTCGTTCCGTAATACATCATCTCACAGCTAACTCATTAGTTGTAATGCTTGCAAGGCTTAAGTGATGTGTATTACCGAGAGGGCCAGAGATACCTCTCCGACAATCGGAGTGACAAAACCTAATCTCGAAATCGCCAACCCAACATCTACCTTTGGAGACACTGTAGTACTCCTTTATAATCACCCGATTCGTTGTGGCGTTTGGTAGTACCAAAGTGTTCCTCCGTAAGCGGAGTTGCATAATCTCATAGTTATAGGAACATGTATAAGTCATGGATAAAAGCAATAGCAACACACTAAACGATCGGGTGCTAAGCTAATGGAATGGGTCATGTCAATCAGATCATTCAACTAATGATGTGACCTTGTTAATCAAATAACAACTCCCTTGTCTATGGTTAGGAAACTTAACCATCTTTGATTAACAAGCTAGTCTAGTAGAGGCATACTAGTGACACTCTGTTTGTCTATGTATTCACACATGTATTATGTTTCTGGTTAATACAATTCTAGCATGAATAATAAACATTTATCATGAAATAAGGAAATAGATAATAACTTTATTATTGCCTCTAGGGCATATTTCCTTCATAATCCTTGTATTTCTTCTTCTTCAATTCCTTTTCCCACTGAGGACAATCTTGAATATAGTGACCAGGTTTCTTGCATTTGTGGCACAGCCTTCTCTTATAGTCACTTGATGAGGAATCACTGCTTCTTGAGGATTTTCCAAAGCGACCACGTCTTAAGAACTTCTGGAATTTCTTCACGAGCTGTGCTAGCTCCTGGCTCAATTCTTCAGGATCACCAAGGCTACTACCAGAATCCTCACATTCAGATTCAGACACAACCTTGGCCTTCAGGGCACGTGGTTTGCCATAGCTCGAACCATAGAGATCTCTCTTTTGACAAGTGGAACTTCGTGAGTATTTAGCCTTCGAGGATATCGGCGGGATCAAGAGACTTGTAGTCAGCCCGTTCTTGTATCATCGGTCTCAGAGTATCAAATGAGGAATCAAGCGATCTCAACAGTTTCTTCACCACCTCATGGTCAGTGATGTCAGTGGCACCGAGGGCTTGAAGCTCATTTGAGATGTCAGTGAGGCGATCAAAGGTTTGTTGGACATTTTCATTGTCGAGTCTTTTGAAGCGGTTGAAGAGATTCCGAAGAACATCAACTCGAGAGTCACGCTGAGTTGAGACTCCTTCATTCACTTTGGACAACCTATCCCAGATAAGCTTAGCAGTTTCCAAAGCACTCACTCTTCCATACTGTCCTTTACTCAAATAGCCACATATGATATTCTTCGCTTGAGAATCGACTTGCTTGAATCTCTTCACATCGGTAGCGTTCAGTGAGGGTGAGACAGAGGGAACACCATTTTCCACAACATACTAGAGATCGTTGTCAATTGCCTCAAGACGCATTCGCATCTTGTTTTTCCAGTAGGGGTAGTCCGTCCCATCAAAGGTAGGACACCCAGCCGAGACCTTGATCATACCTGCGGTCGACATAACTAAAACTCCAGGTGGTTAAACCAAAATCACACGGAACAAGGGAGTACCTTGCTTTGATACCAATTGAAAGTGTGTTATATCGACTAGAGGGGGGGAATAGGCAATTTTTATGAATTCTTCACTGAGGAATTTGCCGGTGAGGAAATTCCTTGGCGAAGAACTACTAGCAGCGGAATAAGTACTCAGAAGTAAGCATAACAGAATACAAGCATGGTCATCAAGATGAAATGAAGACAAGCACTAAGTACAGAGAGCGTAATCACAGGATAACACAAGGTGAAGACAAAGCGGTGAAGAAATTGATCGAGGAAATTGAGAAAGTCTTGATCGAAGTCTTCAAACACAGATATGAACAAACACCCAACACGAAGAATGAGGAAATGAAAGGGTTGAGGAAATAGAACCAGTTAGGTTGGTGAAGACAATGATTTGGTAGACCAGTTCCAACTGTTGTCTCAGTTGTACGTCTGGTTGGAGGGGCTGAGTATTTAAACTCGAGGACACACAGTCCCGGACACCCAGTCGCTGAGCACGCAGCTCAGGACACTGAGTCCTCACCGTATTCTCCTTGAACTAAGGTCACACAGACCTCGTCCAATCACTCGTGGTAAGTCTTCAGGCGACTTCCAAACCTTCACAGACTTGGTTACTCAGCGATCCACAATTCCTCTTGGATGCTCTAGACCATGACGCCTAACCGTCTGGAAGAAGCACAGTCTTCAAAGGTAACAAGCGTCGGATCCACGCAGATCAATTTCTTGATGATGCTCAATCACTTTGGGTTTATGGGGGTTTGGTTTTGGGTTTTCCTCACTCGATGATTTTCACTCAAAGTCCTCGGAGGATGGGTTGCTCTCAAATGACAAGTGTCAAGTTCTCTCGAAGCAGCCAACCAGCTAGTGGTTGTAGGGGGCGGCTATTTATAGCCTAGGGAGCAGCCCGACATGATAAGACATAAATGCCCTTCAATGATATGACCGTTAGGTGGATAAGATATTTTGGGACAGCTGGCGTGCAAAGATAAAGAACGGTCGGAAATTTGACTCTCAAATTCCTCGGGGCTATCATGTTCCTCATTGTGTAGGCAATTCGCCTTTGGCGAATTCCTAACTCCTCGTCGAGAACAAATTCATCGTGACGGAAGAACTTCGTCTCATCATGAAGAAAGTGGTGAGCTGTATGAGATTTCAAAGGCTTCACTCGAAGGGATTGGTAGGTGTAGGATTTTGAGTTGAGCATCACATGGAAATTTTTCCTTAGTATTTCCTCGACCCCCTTTAATAGTATGGTGTTTCCTATGACTCAAGAAAGAGAAAATGAAACTACG
Organism: Aegilops speltoides; assembly: GCA_021437245.1. NCBI lineage: Eukaryota > Viridiplantae > Streptophyta > Magnoliopsida > Poales > Poaceae > Aegilops > Aegilops speltoides. The sequence continues at coordinate 308,188,712 of CM038141.1, read as the reverse complement.
AAAACAAAAGTCTTCACACTTCATGTTCCACAAATAAATACCAAGTCTTCAAGGTCACACCAATTTCTTCACTTTCAAAGTCTTCAGAAAGTCTTCAGAATATCAAAGTCTTCAGTCGAAGAACTTCATTTTTAGGGGTCAACTTTCTCTGTAAATATCAAACTCCTCATAGACATATAGACCTGTGTACACTCACAAATACATTAGTCCCTTAACCTATAAGTCTTCAATACACCAAAATCACTAAGGGGCACTAGATGCACTTACAACTCTGTTATAAATCCTTCGAGTACTGTGTGTGTCAGCATTACCGATCCAGGGATGACACGGAAGCACAGAGACTTGACCATCTGAGGTCGGTTCGCTACACATGTGGAGTTTAAAAAGTCAAGTCTCCCTGATAGAGCAAAAAACCAAAGATCGAGTTTATCCATTTTCGTCTCTTGCAAGAGAACAAACAGGAACTATGTAAAATGATATTAAACCTTGAGCAGGAGATCGATGATCTAAGGGAGCAAAATTCCATCCTCAAGCACAAATTGAGGAAGAAGCCTACATCATCAACAACTCCATCATCATCACCACCTCCAAAGAACTAATCACATGGGTATGGGCACTCCCCTTGGCCACTGCCAAGCTTGGGGGAGGTGCCCCGGTATCGTATCACCATCACACTCCTATCTTTACTGTTTTTCTTAGTTCTATCCTTTTAGTACTATCTCGATCTAGTAGAATAAAGTTTTGGTATGATTTAGTTTTGAGTTTTGCCTTATGATCCCTCTATGTGATCGAGTCCGTGAGCTATATATAATAAAGATTAGTGTCGAGTCAAGGGCTTTGCTATCTTGCTTTGATCTTGAGTGAATAAAAGAATAAAAAGAATAAAAGATATCATGTTGATCTTATGGAGAGTAATGACTTCACATATAAAGAGTACGATGATTAAAAGTTGTTGAGAGTTGGCAAACATAGTTTTGGTCAGCATTGCAATTAATAGGAAGTAATAAAGAAAGAGAGGTTTTCACATATAAATATACTATTTCTGACATCTTTTATGATTGTGAGCACTCATTAAAGTATGACATGCTAAAGAGTTGATGTTGGGCAAGGAAGACAACGTAATGGGTTATGTTTTCTCACATCTTAGTTAAAGTATATTGTCATGGATCATCCAACATGTTGAGCCTGCCTTTCCCCCTCATGCTAGCCAAATTCCTTGCACCAAGTAGAGATACTACTTGTGCTTCCATATCCTTAAACCCAGTTTTGCCATGAGAGTCCACCATACCTACCTATGGATTGAGTAAGATCCTTCAAGTAAGTTGTCATGTTGCATGCAATAAAAATTACTCTCTAGATATGTATGACTTATTAGTGTGGAGAAAATAAGCTTTATACGATCTTGTGATATGGGAGAAATAAAAGCGACGTACTGCATAATAAAGGTTCATATCACAAGTGGCAATATAAAGTGACGTTCTTTTACATTAAGATTTCGTGCACCCAACCCTGAAAGCACATGACAACCTCTGCTTCCCTCTGTGAAGGGCCTATCTTTTACTTTTACCTTATGCAAAGAGTCATGGTGATCTTCACCTTTCCTTTTTACATTTTATCCTTTGGCAAGCACCTCGTGTTGGAAAGATCCTGATATATATATCCAATTAGATGCAAGTTAGCATGAACTATTATTGTTGACATTACCCTTGAGGTAAAAGGTTGGGAGGCAACACTATAAGCCCCTATCTGTCTCTGTGTCCGATTAAAACTCCATAACCATAAGTATTGCGTGAGTGTTAGCAATTGTGAAAGAATAAATGATAGTTGAGTATGTGGACTTACTGAAAAGCTCTTATGTTAACTCTTTCTTATGTTATGATAAATTCCAATTGCTTCAATGACTGAGATTATAGTTTGTTAGTTTTCAATGAAGTTTCTGAATCATACTTGACATTGTGAATAGATTGTTACTTGAGCACAAGGAATCATATGATAATACATATAGATATGTAGATGTTATAAGAATGATCATGATGCCCTCATGTCCGTATTTTATTTTTATCAACACATCTATCTCTAAACATGTGGACATATTTTTCGATATCTGCTTCCGCTTGAGGAAAAGCGAGTTCTAAGCTTGGGGGATTTGATACATCCATTTTGCATCATGCTTTTATATAGATATTTATTGCATTGTGGGTTGTTATTACACGTTATGTCACAATACTTATGGTTGTTCTCTCTTATTTTACAAGGTTTACATAAAGAGGGAGAATGTCGGCAGCTGGGATTCAGGGCTGGAAAAGGAGCAAATATTGGAGACCTATTCTGCACAGCTCCAAAAGTCCTGAAACTCCACGAAAGTCATTTTTGGAATTAATAATAAATATTGAGCGGAAGAGTACCATAGGGGGCCCACACCCTGGCCACGTGGGTGGGGGCGCGCCCTACCCCCCTGGGCGCGCCCCCTGCCTTGTGGGCCACCTGGCAGCCCTTCGGTGCCCATCTTCTGCTATATGAAATCTTTTACCCTGGAAAAAATCATAAGCAAGCTTTCGGGACGAAACTCCGCCGCCACGAGGCGGAACCTTGGCGCAACCAATCTAGGCCTCCGGTGGAGCTGTTCTGCCGAGGAAACTTCCCTCCAGGAGGGGGAAATCATCACCATCGACATCACCATCGATCCTCTCATCGGGAGGGGGTCAATCTCCATCAACATCTTCACCAGCACCATCTCCTCTCAAACCCTAGTTCATCTCTTGTATCCTATCTTTGTACCAAAACCTCAGATTGGTACTTGTGGGTTGCTAGTAGTGTTGATTACTCCTTGTAGTTGATGCTAGGTTGTTTATCCTATGGAAGATCTTTTATTCAGATCCTTAATGCATATTAATACCCCTCTGATCATGAACATGAATATGCTTTGTGAGTAGTTACGTTTGTTCCTGAGGACATGGGTGAAGTCTTGCTATTAGTAGTCATGTGAATTTGGTATTCGTTTGATATTTTGATGAGATGTATGTTGTCTTTCCTCTAGTGGTGTTATGTGAACGTCGACTACATGATACATCATCATTGTTTGGGCCTAGAGGAAGGCATTGGGAAGTAATAAGTAGATGATGTGTTGCTAGAGTGATAGAGGTTAAACCCTAGTTTATGTGTTGCTTCATAAGGGGCTGATTTGGATCCATATGTTTCATGCTATGATTAGGTTTACCTTAATACTTCTTTTCTAGTTGCGGATGCTTGCAATAGGGGTTAATCATAGGTGGGATACTTGTCCAAGAAAGGGCAGTACCCAAGCACCGCTCCACCCAAATATCAAATTATCAAAGTAACGAACGCGAATCATATGAACGTGATGAAAACTAGCTTGATGATAATTCCCATGTGTCCTCGGGAGCGTTTTTTTCATTATAAGAACTTGTCCAGGCTTGTACTTTGCTACAAAAAGGATTGGGCCATCTTGCTGCACCTTACTTACTTTCATTGCTTGTTACCCATTACAAATTATCTTATCACAAAACTATCTGTTACCGATAATTTCAGTGCTTGTAGAGAATACCTTACTGAAAACCGCTTGTCATTTCCTTCCGCTCCTCGTTGGGTTCGACACTTTTACTTATCGAAAGGACTACGATAGATCCCCTAAACTTGTGGGTCATCAATTAGCAGTTGAGTTGTTAATTCAACCACACCTGGAGATTAATTATCTGCAGCAAAGTGATTAGTAGCATAGTAATATGATAGTTTTGATGATAGCAGCAGTAGCAATGGTAACAGTAACAGAGATAGCAGTGATTTTGTAGCAGTAGCAATAGTAACTTAGCAAGAACAATATAAGATAAATTCGTAGGCATTGGATCAGTGACTCGTTGGATGATATTCATCATGAGACAGTTATAACCTAGGGCGATACGGCACTAGCTCCAGTTCATAAATATAATGTAGGCATGTATTCCGTAAGTAGTCATACGTGCTTATGGAAAGAACTTGCATGACATCTTTTGTGCTACCATCCTGTGGTAGTGGGGTCATATTGGAAACTAAGGGATATTAAGGCCTCCTTTTAATAGAGAACCGGAACAAAGTATTAGCACACAGTGAATACATGAACTCCTCAAACTACGGTCATCACCGGGAGTGGTCCCGACTATTGTCACTCCAGGGTTCCCGGATCATAACACTTAGTAGGTGACTATAACTTGCAAGATAGGATCTAGAACATGGATATAATGGTGATAACATAAACGGTTCAGATCTGAAATAATGGCACCCGGGCCCAAATTAACAAGCATTAAGAATGGCAAAGTCATAGCAACATCAATCTCAGAACATAATGGATACTAGGGATCAGGCCCTAATAGAACTAACTCGATTACATGATGAATCTCATCCAACTCCTCAACGACCAGCGAGCCTATGAAGGGATTACTCACTCCCGGTGGGGAGCATAATGGAATTGGCGATGGAGATGTGTTGATGATGACGAAGATCGAAGATCCCCCTCTCCGGAGCCCCCAAACAGACTCCAGATCTGGCATCCCGATGGAGAACAGGAGATGGCGGTGGCTCCGTCTCGTGAAACGCGGTAATTCTTTCTCCTTGATTTTTTCTAGAATAATGTGATTTTATAGCATTTGTTTCAGGGTCAGCGGGGCCACCATGTGGGCAGCACCCACCTGGGCGCGCCTGGGGGGGGGGCAGGCGCGCCCCGGTGGATTGTGCCCACCCAGGTGCCCCCCGTATGTACCTCTTGGCGCGAGAAATTCTCTTTATTAATATAAAAAATCCTCGCAAAGTTTCGTTCCATTTCGAGAACTTTTATTTCTACACAAAAATAACACCATGGTAGTTCTGTTGAAAACAGCGTCAGTCCGGGGTTAGTTTCATTCAAATCATGCAAATTAGAGTCCAAAACAAGAGGAAAAGCATTAGGAAAAGTAGATATGTTGGAGACATATCAGATGCATCTAAACCGAATAGTCAAATTCATATTAGCTCATGCAACATCGTAGGTAGCTAAATACATGTCAACGGTTTTTCGCAAAAAAAGTAATAAATAAATAAACTACATGTCATCGGACTACCAAAAATTCATATGCTCTACTATCTACGAACGAAATGATGACCGGAGAAGTTCATCCATCGTCGGCCTTGCCTTTGCCCTTCCCGTTGTCTTTGCAGCAGTAGCGGTCGAAGACGCAGAACGTCGAGGCGGATCTGCTCATTGAAGGAGCTATCCGATCTGCCACTGTCTTTGTCTTTCTCCTCAGTCCCGCCATGGCACGGACCGCCTGGCTTTGGTATTTTGCCATCGCCTTGACCGCCCTCCTCCACCTTTTCTCGGCTATGCGGGCACGGAGGGATTCCTCCGACGCCGCCTCGCGGGCTGCCAAAGCCTCCTCTGCATCTTGAGCTATCGTGGTCGCTTGGGCCGTGAGGGCTACGTCGGTCGCCTCCGCTTGAAACCGCACCCGAAGCCTAGCGCGGCGGGCACGCCGACCCTCCTATTTGGGTTTGCGTCTGGTCATGGAGGCGCAAATGGCCTCTATTTCGACGCCAGATGCCGCGGGGATAAGGTGCCACCTAAAAGGTTCCGACGGCATGGCAGCGTTGCACCATGCAGCTGTGGTGGCCGCAATCGGCGACGCACGATGAGGTCCTCCGGGCTCGGATCCACCAACACCGGATCCGACCGCCAGTTGGGTAACTGATTCCCGCGGGCTCGTTGAAGACTACGGAAGGGTGAACTCCTCTCGGGAGCGTCTGAGGGTGCGGACGGTCATCTCCTCCTCGATGCTGCAAGGGATGATCTCCCAATCATGGGATCCAGACATGTTGGAGTCAGATCCAGGTGCCGCCATGGAGGAAAACACCAAAGTTGGCCAGAGAGGAGCTTGATATTATGGGTGGGGAGGGGAGTGGAGTGGAATGCGGATAGGGTTTCCGCCAGAGTGCGTATAGGATCCATTTTATGTGGGGTCGGGTGGGCCAGAGTGGTCCGGATCTGATGTGGTTTGCGCGTCCGTGTGTCCCCATATCCACCCCAGATTTTGGTTGGATATGGCGAGTGCCAGTCAGTCCAGGCATTTAGGCCGGAAATGGGGCACCTGGTTGGTGTTGGAAATATGCCCTAGAGGCAATAATATTGTATTATTATATTTCTATTATTCACAATTAAGAGTTTATATTTCATGCTAGAACTGCTATGATCCTGGAATATGATATTCAGTGGAAAACTCATATGCACGTGTGGAATGATAAACGGTCAAACAATAGGTTCCCGGTCCCGCCTCTAAGACTGGCTCAAGTGTTGTTGGTGATCACGTTTTCTGGATCTTAGGATATCGTTAGGTGCAACGATAGTCCTAAAAACAACATTTCGGGTATGACGTTAGAAGAACGATCGTATTGAATCGACCCAATCTTGTATGTTATACTTTGTGATCATATCGTCTGAAATCATCTATTATAACACGAAGTGTTAGCATGTGTACTTTAGTTCCTCAAACCATGAGAGTATCTCGGTTACTTCTTACCAGACGGTGGACTTTGGGGTTGCTCAAACGTCATTCGTAACAAGGTGATCATAACGACAACTTTCAGGTTCACCGGAAAGCTTGACAAGTGAACGAACAGCTCAAGAGTGGGATTTGCTTACCTAATGATGGAGAGATATTCTTAGGGCCCTCTCAGTGTGACAGCATCCATCATCGTCTGGCCAGACATAGGTGACTATGTCACGGGGATGCCGGAACACGTCAACGAGAAAGAAGAACAAAACCGTAACGGGAGCAACGGTATAGTGGGCACGGTGATGACCCCAAGAGAATACCGATGCTCATAGGGCTTTGTAAAGTATCGCGAAGCAAAGGGAACGTCACATGTTAACCAAAGGTTCACTCGAATATCATTCGTGTAATCATAGGGACCAATATGGATGTCCACGGTTCCCCTATCGGTCATTGAACGAAGGGGTTTCGCTCATGTCTATGTTTTACCGAACCTACGGGATCACAAGCTTAACGTAATCATGATCTGCTGAGAGTTAGTCGAACGGGAATGATGATAATATATTTGTGAAATAGTTTGATTAATATCCGGAATAGTTCCGAGAGGTCCCGGAAGTGTTTCGGGGTCACCGGAAGGGGTTCAATGAATATCGGGTAATACCGGGTATTGCCAATTAATTATATATAGGTGGAAAATGTTTCCAGGGATGTTAAATTTTATATATAATGCTCTGAAAATGTTTATAGTATTTTATATATTAATTAAATGTCAACGGGCCTTAAAAGCCAAGAAGGAGAAGGAGACTTAGTCCATAAAAGCCCAAGTGGAAGTGGCGTCCCTCCTTGTGTGGGGGGGGATACTACTAGGGGTGGAGTTGGACTCCCCCCTAGGCCGGTGCACGAAGGGAGGACTTTCCTCCCTTGGTGGCTACCCTCTCCTCCCTCCTAAACCTATATATAGTAGAGGTTTTTTGCCCTTTTGCATATAAGTTTCTGGGTGCCTCTTCTAGTTGATCTAGTTCTAGTTCTAGTTGGTCCTAGACTAATTAGAGCTAGCCCTAGCCACCTCAATCCTCATAATTAGAAGCCCAGTGTGGTTCTAATCTCCTCCCTCTAACTCTCCTACGACGATTAGCTCTGGACGGCTAACCGCTGCCGGATCATGAAGACCGTGCGCTTGCAACCAAGTAGAGAGGTTGTGCTTTTGGTGTTCTAGCGAGGGATCGTTCTAGGGCGGTTCACGGGATTATCATCAACTCATCATCATTCAAGGGACTCAGAGCATGATCAACACCGACTCTTCTTCTGCTGCTGCATCTGAGCTTGTCGCTCCCTTGAATGTCATGAGATGCATCCTTGAAGCTTCCAGGGTCTCTTCTGTTCTAGAAAAAATCACTATAAAATTTTATCATGTTTGGACTTTGTTTGGTATGGTTTTTCTATGAAATAAAGAAATAAGAAAAAAAAATAGAAACATGCACTGGGTACTAGGTTAATAGGTTAGTGCACAAAAATGATATAAAGTTGCATGTAAAGCATACAAGATTGGTAATATAACTACACGAAACAATCAAAAATTATAGATACGTTGGAGACATGTCAGTTATCTCTCCCTCGCTTAGCTACTCTGTGTAACTCATCTTTTTCATCATCTAAACCTTTGCCATTATCATCTTCTATCTTGTTCTTATGGCCAGTATCTTGATAGCACCCTAACTACACCACCAACTCAACTTGAAAAGTAATTTAGAAGATGGGCGGTTCTTTTGTTGTAATCTCAGTATAAGCTGGGTTTTTTGTACATCTCTAACACCCAGTTTACATCTAATATATTATAAAGCAATGGATTCCATATCCACCTCAAAAAATGGGCCCAGAGCAATGTTTAACTCACAAACACCAAAGAAGTGTGTGAGACAAGCAGGCGTTTTTTCGAGCCTCACCGATATTGTAAATATCTTTCCTACAACTTGAATTTCAGATGACCATCTTGTTACTTTGACAATTGCTCTCGTTCTAAACAGTTTGAACCTTTTAAAATTATCCAACTCCACCAACTTTGCTAGACTAGGGAATCTCTAGATGTAATAGTTATCATTGTTCTGCTTAACTCTCCACTACTAATTACAATTAAACATCTTGTTAAAACCTTGTAAGGATTGAGTCCCATTCAGATCTCCCCATACCCTCACTTGAGCCAAAGGATTAGCATGTTCTAATATTTCTGTCTCCTTAGTGTTTTCCACCAACAAGTAGGCCAACCCTTAGGCAGCATAACCAACATACTTTGCAACAGGCTTTAACTGTTTGAGCCAAGTACAACCCTCAGTTAGGTGTGATTCCTTGCCACACACACTACACATCTGACTACATTTCTACAATCTTCCTTATTATGCCTAGGTTCCTTGCATTTTGAACAAATTATCTTTTGTCCTCCTCCACCAGCATCAAGTCCTCCTATGTTCCCAAATCTCCTGATGTTCTAAATTTGTTGCTGAAATATTTGTTTCCTCCCATCTGAACTACCTATGTATTGTCAACATTAGTATCTCCACTCTCAGCTATAGCCCCATGTCCAGCAAACAGCCATACCCTAGTTCCAAAATAAGGATTGAAGTTGGGCAGGGGTCCCATCCCAACATTCTGTTGAGGAATGAAACCATGGCTAGACCCCTCACCACTGGCGTGTTGCATCTAGGTAAACCATTCTTGCTGCAATGCCAAGTTAGATATCTGGACAGGTAAGGACTCCACTGGCATCACCCACGGTGGTGGCGAATCTTGCCCTCTCCCCTTAGACTGAATTTTCTGCACCCTTCAATTGAATCACCGCCCCCATCTTGGGTCTTTGGGATTTGCCGAGTAGTGGAAGTACTGATGACCCACAAGTATATGGGATCAATTGTAGCTCTTTTTGATAAGTAAGAGTGTTGAACCCAACGAGGAGCAGAAGGAAATGACAAGTGGTTTTCAGCAAGGTAATGTCTGCAAGTGCTGAAATTGTAAGTAACAGAGTAGTTTGATAGCAAGGTAATTTGTAGCGAGCAAGTAATGATAGTAGTAACAAAAGTGCAGAAAGGTAGACCAATCCTTTTGAGGCAAAGGACAGGCCAAAACGGTCTCTTATTGTAAGCAAAGTGTTCTTGAGGGTACACGGGAATTTCATCGAGTCACTTTCATCATGTTGGTTCGATTCGTGTTCGCTACTTTGAAAATTTGATATGTGGTTGGATTGGCGATTAGGTGTTTTTCTTACTTGAACAAACCTCCTACTTATGATTAACCCCCTCGCAAGCATCCGCAACTACGAGAAAAGTATTAAGAATAAATTCTAACCATAGCATTAAACTTTTGGATCCATTCGGTCCCTTACGGAATAGCGCATAAACTAGGTGAGGTAGTCCTGGATTAGGGGTTGTCTGGATAGCCAAACTATCACCTTTGGCCGGACTCCCGGACTATGAAGATATAAGATTGAAGGCTTCGTCCCGTGTCCGGATGGGACTTTCTTAGCGTGGAAGGCAAGCTTGGCGATACAGATATGTAGATCTCCTACCATTGTAACCGACTCTGTGTAACCCTAACCCTCTTCAGTGCCTATATAAACCGGAGGGTTTTAGTCCGTAGGACGAACAACAATCATACCATAGGCTAGCTTCTAGGGCTTAGCCTCTCTGATCTCGTCGTAGATCTACTCTTGTACTACCCATATCATCAATATCAATCAAGCAGGAGTAGGGTTTTACCTCCATCGAGAGGGCCCGAACCTGGGTAAAAACATCGTGTCCCTTGTCTCCTGTTACCATTCGCCTAGACGCACAGTTCGGGACCCCCTACCCGAAATCCGCCGGTTTTGACACCGACATTGGTGCTTTCATTGAGACACTACTTTCAAGAGTGTTCATGGCATCCCGGAAGCTGTGACACTACTTACAAGAGTGTTCGATAACAGTAGCCTTCGAAGTACCTCTTAATTACATTATAAACAACCGCGACGCGACGGGCCGGATTGACAAATGGGCCACTGAGCTCCTCCCGTTCGACATAACCTGTAAGCCACGGCGAGCTATTAAGTCGCAAGTTTTGGCCAACTTCGTCGCCGAATGGACTAAAGCCGAACTCCCTAAAGAGTACGGCGCATATTCCAACTGGATCATGCACTTCGACGGCTCCAAAATGTTGGCCGGTCTAGGGGCTGGCGTCGTTCTGACGTCCCCAACCGGAGATACGGTTCAATACAGACTCCAACAACGCAGTCGAATACGAGGCCCTTCTACATGGCCTCCGGATGGCAGTCTCCATGGGCATTCAACGCCTAGAGGTGCGCGGGGATTCGAACATTGCGATATCCCAAATAAATGGAGACTTTGATGCCAAGGATCCGAAAATGGCAGCTTATCGCAACACCGTCCTAAAAATGTCAGCTCGGTTTGAGGGGCTCGAATTTCACCATATAGCCTGGGATAACAACCAGGCAGCGGACGTATTGGCACGCATTGGCGCAAAGCGCGATGCCGTCCCCCCAACATCTTCCTACAGAGGCTGTTCAAGCCATCCGTGCTATGGGAGGGGGAATCCGGAAATAATAACCCGGACCCAACCGCACTGCCCGACACCGAACATTCTGACACAATTGGCGGTTCTGCCAACGAAGTAACATCCTCAGCCCACGTAATAATGGCAGTCATTGCCCCATGGACGGAACCATTCCTAGCCTACCTAACCAGGCAGGAACTTCCCGAGGACGAAAACGAGGCTCGCTCCATAGTGCGGCGATCTAAAGCCTATAAGGTCCGTGAGGGAGAGCTTTAGAAAAAAAGCACAACCGGAGTTCTTCAAAGGTGTATCTCTGAAGAGGAAGGGCGGAATCTTATAGCTGAAATTCATGCCGGACTCGGCGGGCACCACGCCGCAGCCCGGGCCCTTGTAGGCAAGGCCTTCCATACAGGATTTTATTGGCCGACGGCCCGGGCAGATGCTCAGGACTTAGTCCAACGATGCGTCGGTTGCCAGCTCTTTGCTAATCAAAGCCACATGCCACCCACCGCCCTCAAAACTATACCCATAACCTAGCCCTTCGCAGTCTGGGGGCTTGACATGGTTGGACCCCTTAAAGGAGGAACCCACAAGCAAAAATACCTACTGGTCATGGTGGATAAATTCACCAAATGGATAGAGGCCAAACCTGTTAAGACGGCTGAATCCGGACCGGTGATAGACTTCATATCAGGGGTCGTACACCATTACAGCGTCCCCCATAGCATCATCACTGATAATGGCACAAACTTTATGACCGAAGAGGTTAAACTCTGGTGCAAAAACATGGGCATCAAGCTCGACTATGCTTCAGTCTATCACCCTCAAACTAACGGTCAAGTCGAGCGAGCAAAGGGTCTAATCATGAGCGGCATCAAACCCAGATTAGTGCGGTCCCTCAAGGAATCTAACACGCATTGGGTAGAAGAGCTCGACTCTGTACTCTGGAGGCTGCGGACCACTCCGAATCGCAACACCGGATTTACATCATTCTTTATGGTATACGGCATAGAGGCAGTTCTGCCCTGTGACATAATTCATGACTCACCTCGCGTTCGCATGTACGAAGAAAGAGAAGCCGAGCTCAATCGGCAGGATAGTTTGGACGCATTGGAGGAGGAGCGCGACGTGGCAAAAGCCCGTTCCGCATTCTATCAACAGCAAGCTCGAAGATACCAAAGCAGAGAAGTTCGGGCCAAAAATTACAACGTTGGCGAGTTAGTTCTACGCTTGCCGGACAAGAAAAAGGACAAACTCAAGCCCAAATGGGAAGGTCCCTTTATCATCGACCAAGTCCTGACCGGTGGAGCGTTCCATCTGCGAGATGCATCGTATAACCGACTCGAGCCGAACCCATGGAACGCAACCCGTCTCCGAAGAATCTACGCCTAGCGCCGGATTCTGAGTTCGTCTCCTTCCTCCGTCTATATTTTACATATTACCTGTCTTCTGTTTCTCTCCTTCTCCCCCCTTTTTCCTATTACAGCCTTTGAAAGCTTGTTTGCACATTGTTCGCACACATTTGACGCGCTATCCGCGCTCATTATACCTGGGGGCTTCTTTAACAGAAGCTTATTTATACGGGCTTCATGCCCAACACATGTGTCACGCTTCCGCGTGTACCTTTTATTCACCATTATATGGACTTAAGGTTTTGCCAAGCTGGGTTGCCTGGCTCCTGTGCTTACCCCTATGTTATCGATTGTTGGCTAGGCGGTAAAGGGAGCACCTCTGCGATTGTTACTGTCGGGTCAGCCGGATGTGTACCTCAGACTGGGTGAAGCCAAAAGCTAGCGTTCTTAAGGGAATATTTGGTCGGTGAACTAAAAGACGATTTCTTATCTATTTATTTATCTGCCCCCAGATGTTTTTACGCTTTTTCGCGATCCGGACATGCACTTTAGGGCATGCCTCCCGAGAAAGGAACCCCTAACGGAACTATTATCATCCGGAAGGCGTTTCTTACTAACCATGTAGTATAACATAACTAGTTGGGCACTTGTCTGATAAAGCACTAATGACCCCTACGCCTGGTCTCCACGCATGCACCGGTTCTTATATAACCACGAGGGTATTCGGACACACTTCAGACTATTGGGTCCCGAGGTTGAAGCGAAAAGGTCCACTATGACAAACGATCTACAATCCGGCTAGAAGGCATTTTACATGTCATCTTAAATTACATAGTCAACTTGATCGGGCATATTCCTCTTCAATGCCATCTAGCAGAGTGTCGAGTTCTGATCTGTTGGGAATACTTTATGCCAATTCTACTTGGCGTACACTAAGCTCACAGTATCTCCTTCCCATCGGGCCCCGCAGGTCCGACCTCGGCCATGTGGTTTGGGTCAGCCTTCATGTACCGCGTCTTCACCATGGTCCAGGCCTCCCTGGCGCCTTGACGGCAGCCGATATCTTCCATAAGCGAAGCGCTGCGCTCTCTGAAGCCTCTCTACAAGCTCTCCAAGGCCTTCGGCAGGGAGGCAGATAGCCACAAGGCATGGGCGGCGCTTTCATCACTGCCGAACTCGTTAAATGCAGTTGCAAGAGCTCGGGAAGAAGGTCACCCATAGAACCGGGCATTTCCTCTACAGGACGGCCTGTGAGCATATCGACAGACATAACTCTGTTAGTCGACTTCCTCGCCGAACTTCTTTTCGAAGTTCGTTCAAGCACTTACTAAAAATGCCGCGTCGAAGCCGCCGATTCTCCTTAATGGAGTCAGATAGCTGGGCACGAACATCCTTTAGTTCCTCACCCAGCTGGGTGTTGGCATCCTGGAGATTATTTTTCTCTTGCCTCACCCTTGTAAGCACATTCTCGCCGGCCTTTAACCGGCGCATGAGCTGTTGCTTGTCCGGATCAATCCTGGCACCATCTGCAATATTATTGTCAGACTTATACACACGCCGCACTTCACAAATTACTTATCTTTTGAAGCATATATTACCAGAGGGGGTCTCTTTGGCTTCCCCCGCTACGGCTAGTGCAGCCTCAAGTTGGGCTTTGCACTCCTCCAGCTCCTGGGACAGTTGGGTATTCTTTTCTGTAAGATCCTGCACAATAAATGATCCTTAAATCAGTTATTCTAACTATTTCAAGTCTCGGGGCCTACTGGCATATATAACTATCAAATTTTCTCACCCGTATGTCTTTTACATACTGCTTCGTGGCTCTGGCTAGACCATTTTGAGCGGCACGGAGGTGCGCATCTCCCGAATTGAAGGCATCCGATGCCTCTAGGGAGAAACATGCGTCACGAAGAACTGTCCGGCGACGCCTGTGATTCATGGCACTCTCCACCTCGGAATTGGTGGCAGATAACCTGTCGGCATCCTCTGTCGGAGGAGCACCTGATGCACGCCTCGTGTTCGCCTCCTCTTCTGGACCTGGCTTTGGAGCCTGGCGAGCGGAGGATTGATTGGCAACCTCTCCGGATATAGTCCCGCGAGCGCTCTTCTTCCTGAAAAAGCACGTGCGTTAGTATGCCCCCCGGAATAAAACCTGGGAGCAAGATGACACGCCATATCGTTGCATCGGCGTTTCAATCTGGACTGCACTTCTTTTCGGCCTGTTGGGCCTTGCTGTCCCTTGTTGACTGGTCGTCGCAGGCTCGGCCTTCCGCCTCAAGGACTTCCCCTGCGAAACACCATTGGTATACGGTGATCAAAAATTAGCACGGATGGGTCATTTTCAAAGTGTTGGGACTTTGATCTCAATTACCTGTGAGGCGGGAAGTATTCCGAGGTAATCGGCCATAATGGCGAGCAAGGCATTATCGATGCTCAGTTGGTGGAATACCCCGTCGATCAGCTCCACCGATATGTCCGGATCCTCTTGGGAGGTCGGATCGAGGAACCGTTCCGAATCCTCGGGTTGTGGAGGCGGGCTGTTTATATCCTTCTGCGGCGCAGTTCTGCTACCAAATCACAAAATGAGATACTTGACTATGGGAGTACGGATCGGATAGGCAAAAAAATGTCCGCTTACCCAGCTTGGAGGATTGTTCATAGAAAATCCGCCCTGCAGATTGACACGGAGAAATTCCTCCTCTTCTCCCTTCTACAATGCGGACAAGATCTTCATCAAATCGGCGACCGATCTCGGCCCCTTACGGCCGCAGCTTGTGGCATCATCCTCCCCGTTGAAATCCCACATGGAGTGGCCTCTATACTAGAGCAGCTGCACCCCCCGCATAATGCATGTGGCCATGACCCCGATCATGGTCAGTCCGAAATGAGCTAACAGCCTAATTCGGCTCATCAGGTAAGGGACGTCCCTATCATTTTCCTTCTGAGGGCTCCGTGGACGCCAGCTTAGGCGTTTCTTCAAAGGAGCGTTATCGAACTCAGGGAGGCCGATCCGAATAGGATCCGGCAGGGAGACATCTTCTATATAAAACCATTCCGAAGTCCAGTCTTCGGATGCCTTCTTCGGGGTACCGGATAGATATCCGGTCCCGACGATGTGCCATAGTTCGGCTCCGCCCACTTGATATATTGACCCCTCTTGAGAACAGGGCACAAGGCAGAACAACTTCTTCCATAGCGCAAAATGAGCCTCGATGCCCAAAAACAGCTCGCAAAGGGCCACGAAGCCCGCAATATGCAAAATGGAGGCAGGCGTAAGGTTGTGCAACTGGAGGCCGTAGAACTCCAGGAGCCCCCGGAGAAACGGATGAATTGGAAATCCGAGCCGTCTTATCAAATAAGAGACAAGGCATACCCGCTCTCCTTTGGAGGGGCTGGGGACGCTCTCTGCTTGCTTTCCGCCCTTATAGGTGGCGAGTCCGGCTCGAACCGGAACCATGAAGGCTGGGGGAAGAAATCCCTTGGTTTGGAGCGCCACTAACTCGCTGTACGGGACGGAGAATCTCTCCCAATCTCCAGGCCGAGGGACGGGAGGGCGAGAGGAGGAGCCGCGTCGACTGTCCATGATGGAATGGATTTCTTTCAGATGCGCTCTGATGAATGCTCGCGAAGGGAGGATAGTGTGATTCGGATCTAGATCCTCGTCTCTTTTATAGACAGCTCATTTGCGCAGCTAGGGAGGTAAATGTAAAAATACCCTAACTTTTCACATTCGTTCAACACATGGAAGACGGCCATTATTGGGCGTGGAAGCCGAGGAGCGCAATATTTACAAGAAGCCGGACACTATTCAATAGGTACGCAGGATTTGGAGAAGAACCCGCCTTGCAATGCCGAAGACAATCTACGCGCCGGACTCATCGCCATTGAAGCCTGGTTCGGGGGCTACTGTGGGAGTCCTGGATTAGGGGGTGTCCGGATAGCCGAACTATCACCTTTGGCCGGACTCCCGGACTATGAAGATACAAGATTGAAGACTTCGTCCCGTGTCCGGATGGGACTTTCCTTGGCATGGAAGGCAAGCTTGGCGATACAGATATGTAGATCTCCTACCATTGTAACCGACTCTGTGTAACCCTAACCCTCTTCGGTGCCTATATAAATCGGAGGGTTTTAGTCCGTAGGACGAACAACAATCATACCATAGGCTAGCTTCTAGGGTTTAGCCTCTCTGATCTCGTGGTAGATCTACTCTTGTACTACCCATATCATCAATATCAATCAAGCAGGAGTAGGGTATTACCTCCATCGAGAGGGCCCGAACCTGGGTAAAAACATCATGTCCCTTGTCTCCTGTTACCATCCGCCTAGACGCACAGTTCGGGACCCCCTACCCGAGATCCGCCGGTTTTGACACCGACACTAGGATTTAAGCTTCTGCCACTCATGCAACCCATCATCTAATAACTACTCCACAATGCATTACCTTAGGCCCAAATATGGTGAAGTGTCATGTAGTCGACGTTCACATGACACCACTAAGGGGATCAAAACATGCATACTATCAAAATATCGAACACACATCAAGTTCACATGATTAATTGCAACATGATTTCTCCCGTGACCTCAAGAACAAAAGTAACTACTCACAATAGATAAACATGCTCAAGATCAAAGGGGTATTAAATAGCATATTGGATCTGAACGTATAATCTTCCACCAAATAAACCATATAGTAATCAACTACAAGATGTAATCAACACTACTAGTCACCCACAAGCACCGATCTATAGTTCCGACACAAAGATTGAACACAAGAGATGAACTACGGTTTGAGTTGAGATGGTGTTGTTGAAGATGTTGCTGGAGATTGCTCTCCCCAAGATGGGAGAGTTGTTGGTGATGATGATGACGATGATTTCCCCCTCCGGGAGGGAAGTTCCCCTGGCAGAATCGCTCCGCCGAAGGGCAAAAGTGCTCCTGCCCAAGTTCCGCCTTAAGACGGCGGCACTCCATCCCGAAAGTCTTCTCCTTATTTTTTTCTAGGTCAAAATGACTTATATACCAGAAGATAGGCACCGGAGGTGGGCCTGGATGAGCACAACCCACCAGGGCGCACCTGGGGGCCCAGGCGCGCCCTGGTGTCTTGTGCCCCCTTCGGTAGTTATTTTCTCCAATATTTCTCATTTATTTCATTAAAAAATCTCCGTAAAGTTTCAGCTTGTTTGGAGTTGTGCAGAATAGGTGGCCTGACGTAGCTTTTCCAGGTCCAGATTTCCAGCTGCCGGAATTCTCCCTCTTTGTGTGTACCTTGCATATTATGAGAGAAAAGGCATTAGAATTACTCCAAAAAGCATTAGTATGCATAAAAACATCATAAATAACAGTAGGAAAACATGATGCAAAATGGACGTATCAACTCCCCCAAGATTAGACGTCGCTTGTCCTCAAGCGTAAAACTGAAATCGAAAAACATGTCCACATGCTTAAAGAGAGAGAGAGAGAGAGAGAGAGAGAGAGAGGTGTCGATAAAAACTAAATACAGACATAGAAGCATCATGTAGATTATTATAACAACAACAAATTTAAACATAAGACTTTTATCATATAACTTTTATCATAGACTTCTCATGAATAAGTAACAATTCACCACACTATTGAAGTATAAAGCATAAACTCTATTAGAAACCAATAAACTATGTTCTCAGTCAACTTTGCAACTACAATTCATCATCTTTTCAGGAAGTGTCACGTATGGGAGCCTTTAGGCAAGTCCACATACTCAACCATCATATAGTCTTCTATGATTGCTAACACTCACCTCATACACATGAACAAAACGTTTCAACCGGACACATAGAAAGATAGGGGCTTATAGTTCCGACTCCCAATGTATTCACCTCAAGGGTGATCTCAACAATAATAACTCAGGCCACCCACATTCAACTGGACATATGTGCCTATATCTTTCCTCACCACATGATGCTTGCCAAAGGAGAAAAATAAAAAGGAATAGAGATAAAAACTTTGACTCTTGCATAAAAGTAAAAGATAGGCCCTTCGTAGAGGGAAGCAGAGGTTGTCATGCGCTTATTTGTTTGTATGCTCAACCCCTTAGTGCAAAAGAAAGTCACTTTTGTATTACCCCTTGTGATGGCAACCTTTATTATGCAGTCTGAATCTTTTATTCTTCACCATCACAAGTTCGTACAACACTCAATTTTCTCTTACACTAATTGATCTCACACTTTTAGAAGCAATTTTTATTTCCTTATTGCACCGATGACAACTTACTTGAAGGATCTTGCTCAATCCTTATTTAGGTATGGTGGACTCTTGAAAATAAGATTTGGGTTTGGGGGTTTTTGGATGCACAAGTAGTATCTCTACTTAGTACGGAATTTTTGGCTAGCGAAGATAGGGGGCAAGCACCACATGTTAAAGGATCTATGACAATATAACTTCTATATGAATATGAATAAACATAAATCATTACGTTGTCTTCCTTGTCCAACGTCAACAATTTTGGCATATAATATTTTGATGGGGGCTCACAATCACAAAAGATTTCCATATAGTGTATTTGTGTGTGAATCTTCTCTTCCCTTATTAATTCTACATGACTTGCTATGTTTCCCAATCTCTAATAAAATTTCCTACTTATATTTTTCCTAATATGGTGTCATCACCTACCATAACATTAGCATATGATCTTTTTAATTTATTTCCTTTCTTTTTATTACAACATAGAGTTCAGTGATATGGGTATGGCAAGGACTGAAGAAGTGGACCCCTCAAAATGCTAAGGCAAGCAATGGCAAAAGCTCAAGACTCCATTTTTGGTTTAGTGATCCAAGATCACATTGAGTCCATAGGAAAAGACAATACTATTAAAAGGGGATGAGGTTATGATGATGATCTGGTTGCTCAAGTGCTTAGTGATACATCTCCTAAACTATCAGCAACTTTCACTGCCATAGACACTCATAAGTAGTCTCGGTCCCATCGATATTCCAAACTCAGTCACACCGAGATGAACCACCTCAGCCATAAGCCAAACCCTAGTAAACTCAGATTTTCCGATTCTGAACTCGGTCTCACCGAAACATGAGTTGCCAAGCTTCTGTAACCTTCTGTCATCAAATCGGTGTCACCGAGATGATGAAGTCGGTCCCACCGAAACTGGCATGCTCTTGTCATTGCACGAATCGGACTAACCGAGATTGTATATTCGGTCCCACCAAAAATCCCAACGTTCATATTATTTGAACTATCGGTCTCACCGAGTTGTCCACTTCGATCCCACCGAGATTGCTCAAATGTGTGTAACGGTTGGATTTTGTGTGGAGGCTATTTATACCCTCCACCCCCTCTTCATTCGTGGAGAGAGCCATCAGAAAGAACTACCACTCCTACCTTACATTTCTGAGAAGAGAACTACCTACCCTTGTGTTGAGATCAAGTTGCTCCACTCCCACCATATGAAGCTTGATCTCTAGCCTTCCCAAGTTGCTTTCCACTCAATCCTTTCTTCCACCACAGCCAAATCAGTGAGGAGAGTTGAGTGTTGGGGAGATTATCATTTGAAGCACAAGAGCAAGGAGTTCATCATCATCTACAACATCTATTACCTTTTGGAGGGTGGTGCCTCCTAGATTGGTTAGGTGTCGCTTGGGAGCCTCCGTCGTCGAGATGTGGAGTTGAACCAAGAAGTTTGTAAGGGCAAGGAGATCGCCTACTCGTGAAGATCTACCCCGAGTAAGGCTAGCCCTCCGTGGGCGTAGGCCATGATGGAATAGACAAGGTTGCTTCTTCGTGGACCCTTCGTGGGTGGAGCCCTCCGTGGACTCTCGCAGCCGTTACCCTCCGTGGGTTGAAGTCTCCATCAACGTGGAAGTACGATAGCACCACCTATCGGAACCACGAGAAAAATCACCGCATCTCCAAAATTGCGTTTGCTCTTCTCCGCCTCTCTTTACTACATGTGCAATTTACTTTCCGCTGCCTATACTCTAGAATTGCATGTGTAGGGTGATGCTTGACTTGATCATAATTGTGAATCTGCCAAAAACTGTTCTTTGTCAAAAGGCAGAATTTTTATATTGACAAGTAGTCTAATCACCCCCCCTCTAGACATACTTTCGATCCTACAAGTGGTATCAGAGCTTTGGTCTCCATTGTATTGGTTTCCATTGCATTGGACTCCATAAGCTTGGTTTCACAACCTAGGAGAGTATGGCGTCTAGTGAGGGTAATTTTCGTAGAGGTCCTTACTTTGATGGTACAAATTTTGCTAGTTGGAAGCATAAAATGAAAATGCATATTCTTGGTCATAACCCAGCCGCATGGGGCATTATTTGTGTTGGTATGCAAGGTGAATTCTTCGAGGAAGGAAAAGTTCCGGATTGCGAAGCTACACCGAAAGGATTGCGGATGTTGCAAAACAATGCTCAAGCTTGTGACATTCTCTTTAATGCCTTGTGTCCCGAGGAGTTCAACAAAATCAGCCGTCTTGAGAATGCAAAAGAGATTTGGGATACTTTGGTTGAAATGCACGAAGGTACCGAGTCCGTGAAGGAATTAAAGCTAGATATTCTTCAAGGTCAACTTGACAAGTTCAAGATGAAGGATGGTGAAGGTGTCGCTGAAATGTACTCTAGGCTTGCTCTCATCACAAATGAGATTGCCGGCTTAGGAAGCGAAGAAATGACCGACCGATTCATCATCAAGAAGATTCTCAGAGCTTTGGATGGAAAGTATGACACCGTGTGCACTTTGATCCAAATGATGCCAAACTACAAGACTCTCAAGCCAACCAAGTCATTGGAAGAATTGTTGCTCATGAGATGACACTTAAGGATAAGGAAGAGCTTCACAACAAGTCAAGTGGTGCTTACAAAGCTACAAGTGATGCTCCCACAACCTCAAGTGACAAGTTAGTTTCCAATGAAGAGATAAGCCTCATGGTCAAGAACTTCAACAAATTCTACAAGAATAGAGGCAAAGAGAGAAGCTCAAAGTCTAGATCATATGATGAAAAGAGATCTTCTAGTCGTGATCGAAGCTGCTACAATTGTGGAAGACCGGACACTACTCAAATGAGTGTCGGCTCCCCACAAGAGAAGAGAAGAATCTCCAAGAAGAAGAAGCTCAAGAGATGAGTCACCTCGGAAAGAGAGAAGGAGCAGAGATGATCGTTATGAGCGAAGACCCTCTCGGAGAAGCAAGGATTCGGAGAGGAAAGACAAGTCATCAAGGAGCTACACAAGAAGAAAACATCAAGCTCATGTAGGTGAATGGGTCTCCGGCTCCGACTCCGACAATCAATCCGAAGGAAGCTATCACTCCGACTCCGACTACAGTCAAGATGAAGGTGTTGCCGGTCTTGCTCTCGTATCCTCCAACTCCAACTCCTACGACTTATTTGATTCACCAAATGAGGGAATTGGAAGATGCTTCATGGCTAAAGGCCCCAAGGTATCACACCCTGAATTCTTTGACTTCGATAGTGATGAGGATGACTTGCTTGGTGAAGATGAGCTCTTGCATGATAAATCCAGTGAGCCTAGTAACGATGAACATGCTAGTAGTCTTTATAGTCGAGAAGAGTCGAATGACAATGCTATGAAGGAGATTGAGCGTCTAACTAAAGAACTAAACACTCTTAAGTTAGCTCATGAAACAACTCAAGAAGATCATAGAGAGCTCCTAAGATCTCATGAGAAGCTACGCTCGAGAAGCTCACTCTAGAGCAAGAACATGAGTTTCTAAAAGCAATCAATGACGATCTTCGAAAGAAGAGTTCTTCATATCTTGCCAAACGACTTCTCTTGTCTAATTTCTTGCCACCCATTAAGACTAAGCATGACAAGCATAAGAAAAATTCTTCCTCTAGCAGTAACAATAACCATGCTAAATCCAATGTTGTTGCTTCTAGTAGTTCTCTTGATTCCACTAACAATGTTTCAAGCCAAGTTACACTTGAGCAAGAGAATAGTTTATTGAAAGGGATCATAGAGAAAGGTGTCTACAAGAGCCTTGCCGGAAGCAAGAACTTTGAGGAAATTGTTCGCAAGCAAGGAAGGCACCGGAAGAATCAAGGAATTGGTTTTGAGCGAAAGTTCAACGCCGAAGGCGTTGAGTGGGAAGAAGGTCAATATCCTACTCCACAGGTTGTTCCTCAAAAGGAGAAGTATGATCCTACTTCTTCCAATGTGGAACAAGCTCAAGATGACCTTCCACCACAAGACCACAAGCTAAAAGGCAAGGACAAGCTTCAAGAGGAGATTGATGCATTTTTTGAAGCACCTCAAGCCATGGTCAAGTGGGTTCCCAAGGAAATGTCAAGTTCTACTTCGTCAAGCTCAACTACAACCCCAAGGATTCCCATCAAGATGTTGTGGATCCCGAATAAGAAGAACTAGAAAGTTCTTGAGGGTGACTCCGCCAACATACTTCACTCACATTCATTTTGGCAAAAACTTGTGCAATCGACTTCCACATCGTGCACTAGTTCATGGAGTCACAAACCCTCTTGTTGGTAAGTCAAGGGACAAGGTAATCATTGCTTTCATGGACATCATCTATTGTGAACTTCAATCTATGTCCATGGATATCCTTGTTTGTTCCTTGTGGGACTAACCCATGTAGGTATTGAAAGTGCCCGAATCCAAAGGATAGCTCCCAACTCTTGATGATCTCCATCAACATTGAGCATCCACATCTTCAACATCTACATGAAGTCTTCTCGACAACCCAAGGTTAGTTTGACCCTTTAAAGGGTTCTCACATCTAGGGGAGCTTTGCTCTAAAAATTGAGCTAAAGCATCTTCAAATGATGTGAATACATCAATGCTTTATGTAAAAGTGGTAACCCCACTTGTGCTTAAGCGATGAGTATGACCTATAATCAAATGTTCTCATTTGGCTCCTAAGTCAATATACTCATATAAAGATGACCTAGTCATCGACAAATTGTGTGTTAGTTGCTAGAGTTTTGTTGTGCATGTTTGACACATATTTCATTTGCTATCTTATTGTGTGAGCATGTTGGATGCATGATTTTATCCATTCGAGGACATCCATTTGTTGTTTTGGTCGTTTTGAGTTTTTTGACCAAATGGATGGACAAGAATGCCTAAGTACCTCCCCTAGCTATCTATGCTTTCTTGTCTCAAATTCTATTCATGCTTACATCACAAATTTTGAACAAGTCATTTTGGACCCTCGGGTGAGGAGCACTTTCGAGCCACCGATCCGTCAAGGGCTAATTTCCAAAACCTTCTAATTGATTTGGTCGGACCAACTCACTCAAACTCGGTCGAACCGAAAGCATTTAGACTGATCTAGGTTTTCATCTCGGTGAAACCGAGTTGTGATTTTCGGCGTGACGAGTGCATAAGCGCCTAGCAGTTATCCATCTCGGTGCCACCGAAGTTTTACAACTCGGTCCCACCGACAATGAAGGGGTATATATTCCGAGGGCGCGCGCTGATTCCTCCTTCAAATGTTTCGCCCCCACCCTTGCTGCCGTCGCCTTGGTCTCCGGATCGTCGCCGTCATCGCTTTGTGCAGGCGCCGCAGAGTCTCCGTCGCCGTCAACGGCCATCTCCTCAGCGCCGTTGCCGCTGTAGAAAAACTCCACCAAGTTAGGGTGAGTTTTGATCCCACTCGTGCTCCCATCTCCGATTCAATGCACGTTTGGATTGCCTAGTATCTTTCCACGATTGAAATCCTCCTATACACCAGATTGGTTCGTTTGAACTAGATTCGAGTAAAAGTTTTAGGTTAGGTTTCATGAACACATCTCGGTGAGACCGATTTTATATTTTCGGTATGACCGATTTGGCCTATGGCCATTACCGCACCCTTCGGTCCAACCGAGTTGTGCAAAATTGGTGTGACCGAAATGAAGATTCTGTGAAACCCTAATGTTTTCGGCGGGACGAAACCCACTTCGTCAAACCGAAAGTGGTGTGCCAAGCTTCATTTAACACTTCGGATTCACGAACCTTAAACTCGGTCGACCGAAATGTCTTCGTGAAAACTTAATACTAGAATTTGAACTCATTTTTTGCAAAAACTTCGCAGTTTGTGATGACTCTTCTTCTGCCTACACCTTATCTATTCACAGGTTGTCGGCCATGTCGGATGCCAGTGGCAGTGAGAATAGGTCGAGACACCCATTGCGAGACATTCGAGAGAGGCACTAGTACTTATCCTAGTAGCTCATCGATGATGGTGAGAGGAGTACACCAAGTGGCATGCCTCCTGCAGCCACCAGAGCTAGAAAGAAGAGGAATTCAGATGATGAGGATTCAGATTTTGTTGTTGAGGAAGAGGTGACCTCAAAGCCTAAAGGAAGGTTGTTGCCAAAGAGCAACAAGATCAACAATCTAAGAAGGGCACCAGCAAAGTCAAGCGATCAACTGTTGCTAAGAAGCTGAATTTGGGAGAGGCAGCTGCAAGCAAAGTGAAGAAAACCACCAAGAGAAAGAGGATAGTGCATGATGCAGCAGAGAGGATGAGGATGAGGTAGCACCCCAGCCTCCTCCTCGAAGCCAAGCTCATGGGTGATGCCATTAAGGCTGGAGCCACATCAAAGCCCAAGAAATCTGCTCCAGCTAAGGCAGCTCCAAAGAAAGCCTGCTGCCAAGCCCAAGAGGACCGTCGAAACATTCAGCGTCACGAAAAGAACAAGGATGATGTGCCACCACTGAGTCAGACGATGAAGGACCGTTTTATGAAACTTCGTCCAAAACTGCCACTCCATAATGATGCTCATCCTCAAGCCGAGGATATGAAGGCAAGGAAAGATAAAGGTCTCGGGCTATGGAGACAAACTGACCCATATGCCGTGAGGAGAAGAACTGTTGTAGATCCCAGATTTCACACCGAGAGCAGCAGGACTTCTATGAGACCGTCTTGATGGACAAGAAGCCCATAGTCGCAGACACCGATATGTTATTGGAAGTACATTGATAGCGAAGAGCACAAAGATTTCTTTCCACATGTGCATGAAAATTTCACCGCTTGTGGAGTTGCAGATTTTGTAGGTCGAAATTGACCAGTTGGAACGATGAGATGATAATGCAATTTTATGCCACACTCACTTCTACCCCGATGGAAAGATTATGTGGATGTTGAAGGTCAAAGGTTTTCTTCTTCGTTGAAGAATGGGCAGAAATTTTGAATGCTCGGCAACGAGAAGATGATATTGATGTATATGGGATTCCAAAGAAGAATCATGAATCCATGAAAACATGTACAAAGAGATTCCAGCAGAGGATTTGGGAATCTGGAAGCTCGGCTCGATCTACTATCTCGAGCAGGCTTACCTACCACTAATACCATTTTGAGGCATACCTTGATGCCCAAATCTGGAGATGATCGCATGATCGAGGATACTCTATCAACATGCTGCACATACTTGATGAGAGAGCACCTTTCAAGGTGATGGACTTGATGGTAGAGACCATTAAGAGGACTGCGGTGACGTAAAAGGTCATGTGGATTTGCCCATGATTCAGATGCTTATCAATGCCAAGTTTGGCACGGGCACATTCTTGTTGGATAGAGAACATTTACCATTGCAGCCAGAGCATGAAGACAATGTTGTTGTGACGGATGAGGAGGATCCGACATCTGTTGAAGGTCAAGCCAAGATCGCCGCTGCTAAGAAAGCCAAAGCTGACAAGGAAGCAGCAGCAGCAGCAGCTAAACCAAAGAGTTTCGGAGAGCAAATTCTTGAAGCTACTCAAAGGATTGAACAACGCCTGGCCAGCATTGTACAGTCTCAAGAGAGCTTAGAGAGGATTGTTGACGAGAAGATCCACGCCTGGGCGTGAAGTCGATCAAGTACAAGTGATTGTCAACAAGCTCGAGGCGACATTGAGGAAGCAAAGCAGGAGAAAGCGAGCTTATGCGTGAGTTGCAGGATGACTTAGTCCAGACTCTCATCGACAGATCGCTCCGGTTCCCAAAGGACCCGATCAGCTGCTATTCGATGGATCGACACGGGACTACAGCTCAAAGCACCTCCACAGTTCAGCAGTTGCTCCTACTCCAGCTCCAGCTCCAGTGTCCACTCCTCCAAAGCCAGACATCACTGAAGTCTTCGCCGATCTGTCATATCCACTCCGACATCAACCCAGACGGGAGCCACCAGCAGAGTCCACAGTGACGCTTAGCTCTATGCTTTTTCGAACTCTTTGGTAACTTGTTGCCAAAGGGGGAGAAATTGTATAGATCATAGGGCTTCGAGAGAGAGAGTGTTGTTGTCTTTGCGCTTTTGCTCTTTCGTTCTTTTGCGGTTTCTTTGAGATACTTTTGGTTTTTGAGACATTCAGTGTGTTTGATACTCTGTTTGATTCTACCTTAATGAGTGCTTGGTCGTACTATGCTTTAATGTGTGCTTAATGCTTATCATATGCCATTCCTATCTCGTATGACCATTTACTCATGTCTTGGTGATTGGGTGCATGCTGTTCATTCTTATCATTTTGTGCGCTCCACCAAGATGTATGTGACATGGAAGAGTGACCCATGATCCTAATCGATTGTGCATTTGCATTCAAACGCAAATCTTAAAAATGCACAAATTTAGGGGAGCTCTTGCTTATCACATACTTCTCAAAGCGATTTATATTATTCATTGATTATATCCTTTGTCGAAGCTTTGATCTATATGTTGTCATCAATTACCAAAAGGGGAGATTGAAAGTGCAACTAATCCCGGGTGGTTTTGGTAATTAATAACAACATATATATCATTGAACTAATAGTTACTTGAGAATCATTTCAGAGAGTTCAATGATATGGGTATGGCAAGGACTGAAGAAGTGGACCCTCAAAATGCTAAGGCAAGCATTGGCAAAAGCTCAAGACTCCATTTTTGGTTTAGTGATCCAAGATCACATTGAGTCCATAGGAAAAGCCAATACTATTAAAAGGGATGAGGTTATGATGATGATCTGGTTGCTCAAGTGCTTAGTGATACATCTCCTAAACTATCAAGCAACTTTCACCGCCATAGACACTCATAAGTAGTCTCGGTCCCACCGATATTCCAAACTCAGTCACACCGAGATGAACCACCTCAGCCATAAGCCAAACCCTAGTAAACTCGGATTTTCCGATTTCGAACTCGGTCTCACGAAACATGAGTTGCCAAGCTTCAGAACCTTCATCATCAAATCGGTGTCACCTAGATGATGAAGTCGGTCCCACCAAACTGGCATGCTCTTGTCATTGCACGAATCGGACTAACCGAGATTGTATATTCGGTCCCACGAAAATCCCAACGTTCACATTATTTGAACTATCGGTCTCACCGAGTTGTCCACTTCGGTCCCACCGAGATTGCTCAAATGTGTGTAACGGTTGGATTTTGTGTGGAGGCTATTTATACCCCTCCACCCCTCTTCATTCATGGAGAGAGCCATCGAAAGAACTACCACTCCTACCTTACATTTCGAGAAGAGAACTACCTACCCTTGTGTTGAGATCAAGTTGCTCCACTCCCACCATATGAAGCTTGATCTCTAGCCTTCCCAAGTTGCTTCCACTCAATCCTTTCTTGACCACAGCCAAATCAGTGAGGAGAGTTGAGTGTTGGGGAGATTATCATTTGAAGCACAAGAGCAAGGAGTTCATCATCATCTACAACATCTATTACCTTTTGGAGGGTGGTGCCTCCTAGATTGGTTAGGTGTCGCTTGGGAGCCTCCGTCGTCGAGATGTGGAGTTGAACCAAGAAGTTTGTAAGGGCAAGGAGATCGCCTACTTGTGAAGATCTACCTCGAGTAAGGCTAGCCCTCCGTGGGCGTGAGGTCATGATGGAATAGACAAGGTTGCTTCTTCGTGGACCCTTCGTGGGTGGAGCCCTCCGTGGACTCTCGCAGCCGTTACCCTCCGTGGGTTGAAGTCTCCATCAACGTGGAAGTACGATAGCACCACCTATCGGAACCACGAGAAAAATCACCGCGTCTCCAAAATTGCGTTTGCTCTTCTCCACCTCTCTTTACTACATGTGCAATTTACTTTCCGCTGCCTATACTCTAGAATTGCATGTGTAGGGTGATGCTTGACTTGATCATAATTGTGAATCTGCCAAAAACTGTTCTTTGTCAAAAGGCAGAATTTTTATATTGACAAGTAGTCTAATCATCCCCCCTCTAGACATACTTTCGATCCTACAGATATTTATTCTACACATGAACTGTTTCAATGATCCGAAAGGCTTCAATCTCAGTAGCGGTAAGATGACCATAGTAAGGTTTAAGGATATCTTCTTCTTCCTCGGCCGGCAGTGCTTGCTCAACCACCGGGGCTTGATCTCCGGTAGCCTCCTTGCTCTTGTCTCCTTTGACGGTGAGGGAGTCCCGAACTAGGGGGTGTCCGGATAGCCGAACAATCATCTTCGGCTGGACTCCTGGACTATGAAGATACAAGATTGAAGACTTCGTCCTGTGTCCGGATGGGACTTTCCTTGGCGTGGAAGGCAAGCTTGGCGACACGGATATGTAGATCTCCTACTATTGTAACCGACTCTGTGTAACCCTAACCCTCTTCGGTGCCTATATAAACCGGAGGGTTTTAGTCCATAGGACCAACAACAATCATACCATAGGCTAGCTTCTGGGTTTAGCCTCTCTGATCTCATGGTAGATCTACTCTTTTACTATGATACGTCTCCGTCGTATCTACTTTTCCAAACACTTTTGCCCTTGTTTTGGACTCTAACTTGTATGATTTGAATGGAACTAACCCGGACTGACGTTGTTTTCAGCAAAACTGCCATGGTGTTGTTTTATGTGCAGAAAACAAAAGTTCTCGGAATGACCTGAAACTCCATGGAATATCTTAGAATAAATAATAAAAAATCCTCGCCAAAGATGAAGACTAGGGGGCCCACGCCCTGTCCACGAGGGTGGGGGGCGCGCCCCTCCCCCTGGGCGTGCCCCCCTACCTCGTGGGCCCCCTGGTGTCCCTCCGACGCCAACTCCAACTCCATATATTGGCTTTCGGGGAGAAAACAATCAGAGAGAAAGTTTCATCGCGTTTTACGATACGGAGCTGCCGCTAAGCCCTAATCTCTCTCAGGTGGGCTGATCTGGAGTCCGTTCGGGGCTCTGGAGAGGGGGATTCGTCGCCGTCGTCATCATCAACCATCCTCCATCACCAATTTCATGATGCTCACCGCCGTGCGTGAGTAATTGCATCATAGGCTTGCTGGACGGTGATGGCTTGGATGAGATTTATCATGTAATCGAGTTAGTTTTGTTAGGGTTTGATCCCTAGTATCCATTATGTTCTGAGATTGATGTTGCTATGACTTTGCTATGCTTAATGCTTGTCACTAGGGCCCGAGTGCCATGATTTCAGATCTGAACCTATTATGTTTTCATGAATATATGTGTGTTCTTGATCCTATCTTGCAAGTCTATAGTCACCTACTATGTGTTATGATCCGCAACCCCAAGTGACAATAATCGGGACCACTCCGGTGATGACCATAGTTTGAGGAGTTCATGTATTCACTATGTGCTAATGCTTTGTTCCGGTTCTCTATTAAAAGGAGGCCTTAATATCCCTTAGTTTCCAATAGGACCCCGCTGCCACGGGAGGGTAGGACAAAAGATGTCATGCAAGTTCTTTTCCATAAGCACGTATGACTATATTCGGAATACATGCCTACATTACATTGATGAATTGGAGCTAGTTCTGTGTCACCCTATGTTATGACTATTACATGATGAACCACGTCCGACATAATTATCCATCACTGATCTGGTGACTACGAGTTTTCCATATACTGGTTTACGCTTATTTACTGTTCCGTTGCTACTGTTATCATCACTACAAAAATACCAAAAACATTACTTTTGTTGTCTTTACTTTGTTACCGTTACCACCACTATCATATTACTTTGCTACTAAACGCTTTGCTGCAGATATTAAGTTTCTAGGTGTGGTTGAATTGACAACTCAGCTGCTAATACTTGAGAATATTCTTTGGCTCCCCTTGTGTCGAGTCAGCAAATTTGGGTTGAATACTCTACCCTCGAAAACTGTTGCGATCCCCTATACTTGTGGGTTATCAAGACCTTTTTCTGGCGCCGTTGCCGGGGAGCATAGCTCTATTCCTTGAGTCACTTGGGATTTATATCTGCTGGACACTATGAAGAATTTGAAAGATGATCGAACTACTATTTTGCCTCAACTACGAGGGGAGGTAAGGGATTGCCATGTAGCCTTGCACTAGATTCTCCTTCTGTTATGAGTAAGTTTGCGACACCTAAACCTACTACTGCTATTGATTCTGATATGTCGCATGTTATTGATGATGCCACTTCTGCTATGCATGATACTTATGATGAAACTACTTCTATGCTTGATACTACTGTGCCACTTGGTGAATATCTTGATGAGCAAATTTCTAGGTCTAGAGAAAGAGAAATTATTGAACCTGAACACGATGATGTGAGTGATGATGAACCTATGCCTGCTATTCCTGAGGGTTATCTTTTTAATGCTGAATCTATTGAAGCTATTCTTGCTTGCCAGGATAGTCTTGGACATAAGAGGTTGGTAATTAAGTGGAGTAAAGAATCTTTTAGAGGTAGGATGAGACCCGACCCTGCTTTTGCTACTTCACCTATCTGTGTTCCTGATCAGGATTATTATGATTTTTCTGTCGATCCAGATATAATTACTTTGGTTGAATCTGATCCTTTTTATGGCTATGAATCTGAAACTATTGTGGCACATCTTCGTAAGTTAGATGATATAGCTGGCCTGTTTACTAATAATCAGAGATCGCGCCACCTTTATTTACTCAAAATATTTCCGTTCTCATTAAAGGGTGATGCTAAGAAATGGTTTAATTCTCTTGATCCTGGTTGTGTGCAAAGTCCCCAGGATATGATTTATTACTTCTCTGCTAAATATTTCCCTGCTCATAAGAAACAAGCTGCTTTGAGGGAAATATACAATTTTGTGCAAATTGAAGAAGAGAGTCTCCCACAAGCTTGGGGGAGGCTTCTCAAGTTACTTAATGCTTTGCCTGATCATCCTCTTAAGAAACCTGAAATATTTGATAGCTTTTATAATGGACTAACTGATGCTTCCAGAGATTACCTGGATAGTTGTGCTGGTTCTCTTTTCAGGGAAAGAACACCGGATGATGCTGAAATTTTATTGAATAATATGTTGGCAAATGAAAATAATTGGGCACATCCTGAGCCAACTCCTGAGCCAACTCCTGAGCCAACTCCTGAGCCAATTACTGAGCCTATTCCTAAACCAACTCTGAAGAAGAGAGGTGTTCTATTTCTCAGTCCTAAAGATATGCAAGAGGCAAAGAAATCTATGAAAGAAAAAGGTATTAAAGAGTAAGATGTTAAGAATTTACCTCCTATTGAAGAAATACATGGTCTTAATTTACCGCCTGTTGAAAAAGTATATGATCTCGATTACTTATTTACTGAAGAACCTCCCGATATCTCGACACAGGTAGTAAAGGTAAATTCTCTCTATAGGTATGATAAAGCTAAAGTCCATCCTACTAAAATTGCTAGTCAGTGCTTGGATGAGTTTGATGACTTTATGTTTAAGCAAGATGACTTTAATGCTTATTTTGGTAGACAATTAAAACAGAATACCTTTGTGATTAAACGCTTGAGTGATTATATGGCTAATATTAGAGGTGAACTTAAACTTGTTAGCAAACATGCTTCTATGGTTACCACTCAAGTAGAACAGTACTTAAGGCTCAGAAAGAAGTGCTTGATGAAAGGAATAGTAAGAAAAATGATTATGCTGTTAGAGTGGCTACTAGAACTGGTAGAATGACTCAGGAACCTTTGTATCCTGAAGGCCACCCTAAGAGAATCGAGCAAGATTCTCAGAGAAACAATATTGTTGTACCTAGTTCTTCTAAGAGGAAGAAAAAGAAAAATGATAGGACTGTGCAAACTTCTAGTGAACCTATTGTTGAACCACTTGAGAATCCAAATGACATCTCTATGTCCGATGCTGAAACACAATCAGGTGATGAACATGAACCTAGTGATAATGTTAATGATAATGTTCATGTTGATGCTCAACCTAGTGATGATAATGATGTAGAAGTTGAACCTGGTGTTGATCTTGATAACCCACAATCAAAGAATCAACGTTATGATAAAAGAGACTTCGTTGCTAGGAAACATGGTAAAGAAAGGGAACCATGGGTTCAGAAACCCATGCCTTTTCCTCTGAAACCATCCAAGAAAAAGGATGATGAGGATTTTGAGCGCTTTGCTGAAATGATTAGACCCATCTTTTTGCGTATGCGATTAACTGATGTGCTCAAAACAAGTCCTTATGCTAAGTATATGAAGGATATTATTACTAATAAAAGAAAGATACCGGAAGCTGAAATTTCCATCATGCTTGCTAATTATACTTTTAAGGGTGGAATACCAAAGAAACTTGGAGATCCCAGAGTGCCTACTATACCATGCTCCATTAAGAGAAATTGTGTTAAAACTGCTTTATGTGATCTTGGAGCCGGTGTCAGTGTTATGCTTCTCGTAGACTTGACTTGAATAAGTTGATACCTACTGAATATCTTTGCAAATGGCTGATAAATCAACTGCTATACCTGTCGGTATTTGTGAGGATGTGCCTGTTGTGGTTGAAAATGTTACTATTTTAACGGACTTTGTTATTCTTGATATTCCCATGGATGATAGTATGTCTATTACTCTTGGAAGACCTTTCCTTAACACTGCAGGGGCCGTTATTGATTGCAACAAAGGCAATGTCACTTTTCATGTTAATGGTAATGAGCATACGGTACACTTTCCAAGGAAACAACCTCAAGTTTATAGTATCAACTCTATTGGAAAAGTTCCATTGATTATACTTGGAGGTTTTGAATTTCCACTCCCTACTGTCAAGAAAAAGTATGATATTCTTATTGTTGGGGATTTTCATATCCCCGTTGAGGTAACTTAGTGTCATTCAAAATTTCTCCGGTTCCGTGATTATTCGGAATGAGTTTGTTAACAAGACTTGATCAACCTTGTTAGTGGGTTCATTTTGATGATCACGAGATGGATGAAACTAGAAGCACAACCTTCTGTACCCTCTTTATATTTTTCTGTTATTTAGTAGAAATAAAGTAAAATAGTATTTTTCTGTCTATTTCCTGACTTATCCGTGCAATATAAAAATATCCCGAAAATAAAAGTCCTCAGAATGCCATGCCAATTTAATATGATTTTTTCGGGAATATTTGAGAATTTACTGTGCAAAAATTACCACGGGGGGAGCTACCACCTAGTCACATGGGTGGAGGGCGCGCCCTACCCCCTGGGTGCGCCCCCTGCCTCGTGGGCCCACGGTGGCCCTCCTCCACTTATTCCTGCACCCATCTTCTTCCTCTGCCTCACACAAACACGAAAAAACAACTCAAGCACGAGTTCCAGCCCCCGTTGCTGTCATTTTTTATCTCCTTGCTCCAAGCACCTCTCGCAAAACTGCTTGGGGAGATTGTTCCTTGGTATGTGACTCCTCCATTGGTCCAATTAGTTTTTGTTCTAGTGCCTTATTCATTGCAAATTTGTGCTGCATAGGTGACCATGTTCTTGAGCTTGCATGTCAAATTTATATGGTTCCAAGTAGTTCTAATGCTTGATATAGGCCCTAGGCACTTGTGGGAGTTGTTGCTATCAATTTTATTGAAGTTGGTTCACTTTTATTTGAAGTTACTAAAAATTTCAGAAATTTTTCAGAGGAAACAATATGCTTAGGAGGATGTTCCAAGGTGGTCCTTCAAGGAGGCAAGGCCTCAGGTTTGCAATACGTGATGCTAACGAGGAACCACCAAGAGACGCACTCGTGAGGCCCTGTGAATGGCCTTCAAAAAATTTTATGAATCAAGTGGGAATTAAAGAAGAATTCTACGCATATTTGCGTAATGCCGATCTTGAGGACTTTGAAGCTGATAAATTCCCATAGTATCGTGACCTCACAAGTTCATTTGTGGGGAGGTTTGATTTTTCATCTTCTCATAATTCTCCTTCAGTCATGTTTGACCTTTATGACAAACCTTATACCATAGACTTAGAGGATTTTACTTCTGCTTACAAACTTCCATCTTGGGGTAATGTCAGGGATCCCCCTAAATATGAATATAGAGACTTTCTTGCTAGAATAACTGTGGGGGAATCTAGAGATATAACGCAAGCTACTATAGGGAGCATTCACTTTCCTGCTATACATTATTTTGCTCTCTTCATAGGTAGATGCATAAATGCTAAGGATGAAGCATGCCACATGTGTGTCCCTGATCTCAGTATTCTCAGGAGTGCTGTGTTAGGAGACCAATCTAATCATTTGGGTGCCATTGTAGCTCGTAGGTTGCATCAGAATAGGCATAACGGAGATTTCTTTGGAGGAATTTATGCAACCCGCTTACCTAATTTTCTTGATGTAGACATTCGTGAGGGTCATATGGAGTTACCCTCTTCTTATTTAGATCTTGATTCTATGTTTTCCCACCAGTTCATTGAGAGGACTGGACCACCTTACCAGTATCGACTAATCTTTGACAAACGTCGTGTAGTCCGTGTTGCTCTTCCTGCTCCTACCTTCTTTGATTTTCAGGCGAGAAGAAGATATATTATTACCAGAGAGGAGGCGGATGAGTATGAAAGGAGAGTGGAGGCTGCTCGACTCCATGCTACAGCTCAGGCGGCGATAGCCGCTGCGTCACGATATGACCCCAGCTTCACCTACGGATATCCGCCAGGCCATCCCTGGCATTAGACCAACTTAGGCCAAAATCCTAAGCTTGGGGGAGTACGTATTTCCCACCAACATTACATTTATGTTCACACACACTCATTGCTAGATTTCGGTGCTCATACTCTTTCATTGTATTATCCATGCTAGTTTAAATTTCTTTTTCCTGCCTTCTTCTTGTGTGTTTGTTAAACCTTAAGAAAAAACCAAAAAATTAGTAGTAGTTTATTTTTCCTGCTGTAGTAGTAATAATTAAAAAGAAAACCCAAAAATATTTCCCATTCTTCTTTTACTTGTTGGGAGCTTTCCCGTGTAAATAGTTTTTATTTCTTTTTCTTTCTTTGGGGGTCGAGAAGACCATATTGAAAATGCTTAATGGCTCTTTTATGCATGATTGATTATTTATACCTAGAGCCCATATTACTTGTCTTCTCTCTTGAGTTGAATACCTAGAGCCCATGTGCACTCTTATTATTATACACACCGTTCGGTCGTGCGAGTGAAAGGCAATAATAATGATATATGATGGACTTATTGAGAAGAGAAAAGCTGGTACGAACTCGACCTCTCTTGTTTTTGTAAATATGATGATTCATCGTTCCTGATTCAGCTATTATGAAGTAAACACATTTGCAATGACATTTATAGATTATAATTGCTTGTGCCATGCTTGATTAGCTATGAGTTATAATGGTTTACCTTGCGTGCCAACATGCTATTAGAATGATTATGATATGTGAAAGAACATGCGGTGCCCCCATGTTGGGTTTTGGTAATTGATGACAATCTCTATGGACTAATGTTTGTCTTGAGTTATATTTGAAGGATTTGTCCATAGGCTTTTCTTGAAGTCCATGTGTTGGTTTCAAGGAGTTTATGAGTTGACAAGGGTGCTATTAAGGAATTATCCAAATATTGGTCATGCGAGTGTTGAGCTTATTGCAAGCATGTCTTGAAGAAGAAGGTTGTGTGATCATTCATGTTTACCTTCAATACATCATCCAAATGAAGAGAGTTGCAAAGATTCAAGGTTGATCAAGACTAAGTCAATAATGAATCAAGTTGATTAACTCATAAAGCATAGAATATGTACCAAGAGGGATCAAGTGATCCCATGGTATGGTAAGCATTGTCCATTGCACTTTGTGTACTAACCCATGGTCTATGTGAGAGTTCTATGTGGGGTTAGGTACGTATCCATGGGCTTGCATCAAGAGGAAGATATCATACAACCCATGGAAAGGATGACATCAAGTGGTGATCGTCATCAAGATTGCCGTGTGCAAGTTCAAGTGGAGCATCACGAAGAGATCAAGTGCTTGAATCTTGCCATCCATTGTGGTGTCAATGGACTTGTGAAGATGAGCCGAAGAGTGGCTCACCCATAGTGGACTATGGGGGAGCAATCATCTAGTCTTCATCGAGCCAACGCAATCAAGAAAGGTGGTCCAACTTGAGGGAGTGAAGATCATCATCATCTAGCTCAAGTGGACCATGTTCAAGGCAAAGGTTTGCCCTTGATAGGTTTTCTATTTTACTGGTCTCATGGTAGTTGTGGGAGACCGGGTTATAGGATCGATTGCCGTACTATCAAGGGGGGCTCTCGATGAGTTGCTTGATCGTATCGTTCGTAGAGAGCTCAAACCATTGCATCCTTGCATCATGTTTCTTGGTTCTTGTTTGATTCTCTTTGTGAGTCTTAGATCTTATGCTCATCTTGATGACAAGCTTGAGTTCATCGAAAACGGAGTTTGCATGCGACTTCTATGATGTTTTCGGTGTTGGAGGTTTTACCGGTTTTCTCCGAGGAAGGGTTCTCACCATTTTTTTGGCCTTTTATCTTTTGCTTCTTATTGATATTTCTTTCAATATTGTGTTAGCCCTTGTCGCTAGCTTTCCAACAAACTTGGTTTCATTGAATTCGGAGTCCGTTTGCAAAAGTTGTGGCAGTTTTGGTGTTCTAAAAAGGCTGCAGCGGTACTACCGCGAATTGGAGCGGATGTAATTTTTTACTACCGCTCCAGAGCGGTACTACCACGGCTCCTACAGCGGTAGTACCGCTCCGGACCAAAAAACTCGTCCCAAGTCCTGCGGAGGTAGGTACGGAAGTATTTTTTTTGTACCGCAAGCAGTAGTACCGTGATCCCTAGCGGTAGTACCGTGAGGACGAGCGGTAGTACCGCTCTGTGCGGGTTGTGAGCATAACGGCCCCACCTATAAAAGGGGGTCTTCTTCTCCATTGAACCTTATCCTTTGAGCTCGTGTTCTTCCTCCATTGTTGACATTCTTCGAGCTTGCTAACTCTCAATCTCTCCATGGATTCTTGCTAGTTTTTGAGGGAAAAGAGAGAGGAGATCTAGATCCACATTTACACCAATCACTTTCTCCTCTATGTGAGGGGAACCCCTTGGATCTTGATCTTGGAGTTCTTGGTGTTCTCCTTCTTGTTCTTCCTCTCATTTTCCTCCCTAGCATTAGTTGCTTCGGTGGGATTTGAGAGAGAAGGACTTGGGCACTCCGTGTGCCCTTGCCATTGCATTAGGTGCATCGGTTTGAGTTCTTCACGTAATACGTGGAAGTTACAAGTTGAGAAGCTTCTTACTCTTGGGTGCTTGGTACCCTTGAGCTAGTTCCTCTTGGGTGCTTGGGCGCCCTAGACGGTTGGTGGTGTTCGGAGCTCAATCATTGTGGTGTAAAGCTCCGGGCAAGCGTCGGGGTCTCCAATTAGGTTGTGGAAATTGCCCCGAGCAATTTGACGGGTTCCGGTGACCGGCCCCAAGGGTTGCCAAAGTGTACAGGTTCGGTGACCGCCCCCAAGGGTTGCCATTTGTACGGGTTCGTGACCGCCCTCAAGGGCCCCTTAGTGGAATCACGGCATCTTGCATTGTGCGAGGGCGTGAGGAGATTACGGTGGCCCTAGTGGCTTCTTGG
Source organism: Aegilops speltoides (assembly GCA_021437245.1). Lineage (NCBI taxonomy): Eukaryota > Viridiplantae > Streptophyta > Magnoliopsida > Poales > Poaceae > Aegilops > Aegilops speltoides. Next base: position 308,150,626 of record CM038141.1, on the reverse strand, counting down.
GGAGTATTGTGCCTCCACACCGCTCCAAATGGAGATTAGCATCCGCAAGGGTGTGAACTTCGGGATACATCATCGTCTCCGCGTGCCTCAGTTATCTCTTACCCGAGCCCTTTACTTATGCACTTTACTTTGTGATAGCCATATTGTTTCTTGTCATATATCTTGCTATCACCTAAGCAGTTTTTCTTGCTTAGCATAAGTTGTTGGTGCACATAGGTGAGCCTAGTTGTTATAGGTTTTGTGCTTGACAAATTAACCGCTAGGTTTATTCCGCATTTGTTCAAGCCTCAACCGTAATTATTTTAAAGCGCCTATTCACCCCCCCCCCCTCTAGGCGACATCCACGATCTTTCAATTGGTATCAGAGCCTCGTCTCTCTTTGTTGGGCTTAACTGCCTAGAGAGTAAAGATGTCGACTAGGGGATTAGGATTCTCTGACACTCTTAATTTCGATGGCACAAATTTTGATATTTGGGTAATTCGCATGCTTAATCTCTTTAGGGTCCTGGACCCAAATTTAGAGCGAATTGTAGATATGGGTTTTTCTCCTCCAAAGGATCCCCAAATATTATCTTTAGATGATGAGAAAAACTCTTCTCTCAATGCTCAAGCTACTAATGTGCTTTTCGATGCTCTGAGCAATGTAGTTATATTTCAACTCATGCCGTTCCGGGATGCTCATGAGTTGTGGACGAAGCTTCAAGATAGATATGGTGTGTCCAAGAATTGTAGGGATGATTGTTCTCCCTCCACCTCCAGCCGTATAGTCTTCTCAACTTCTTCTACTTCACCTACATGTGGTTTGCCACAAGGTAATGATATGGTGAGTAGTGTTGGTCATTGCAATGATGGTAGTATGCTTATTGTGGATGATTCTTCATCACTATATTATTGCAATGCTCCATCTTGGGGCTTTAACACTTCGAGCACTCCAAATGTTTCACATGCTTGTGTTGATAGTCCTTGCATATCATGTAGAAATTGCTTGACTAAATCTCATGATGATATGCTTGCTATATCTTGTTGCCATGATAAAAATGCATGTATTTCCTCGAGTTGTTGTGATAACAATGTAGAGGAAACCCAACACTCCATGGAACAAGATGTGGTCTTGAATGGTGCTTCAAGGGATCCTACATCATCATCTATTGCTTTTTGCCTTATGGCCAAGGCTTCAAAGGTATCTCCCACTTTGAATCCCAATATATCTTGTGATGATATTGATAATGGCAAAAGTGATGATGATGTCGATTATGATGAAGAGAATGATGATGTTGCCTCCTTAAAAATTAAGGGGGAAATGATTTTTAAAGCTCTTCTTAAGAATAAAATTGCTCGTTCCAACATCATGGAAATAATGTCCATTGCCATTGATGGCAAGAAATACATTGAAGAGTTGGAATCTCATCTAGAGGAGGATGAGGTCACCATTGAGAAAATGGAAGCTCATGGGTGTGATTACGCAAATGAGATCGCGGAGCTATCTCAAGCTCTTGAACATGAACAAACCACCTCCGAATCTCTTGAGGAGACTTTTGCTTTAGAATTATCTAGAGTTAAGGAATCTCATGGTAGAGCTCTTGAGGTGGCCAATGATTTCAAAACTAAAAATGCTAAGCTTGAAGTTTCTCATGCTAGACTCCTTGAGGATTTTGAGCACCTCCAAAATGGCTCAAGGGTCATCAAGGGTGACCTCATCAAACTCACCGAGTCTCATGCCCAACTTGAAGCTTCTTATTTAAAAGAGCTTGCCAAGTTGTCCTCTCCTATTGTTGTAAATGATGATGCTTGTGCTACTAACTCTGTTACTTGTGAAGCATCCATTTTGAAGGAGAATGTTGAGCTACGGGCTCAACTTGAGGTGCTATCTAGCAATTATGGGAAATTGGAAGAAAGTCATGAAAAGCTCTCAAGCTCTCATGATGATCTTCTAGTATCCCATAGTGTGCTAAAGATAGCTCATGAGGCCATTATTGCTAAGGTAACATCTAGTGAGCCTCATGTGGATACTAGCACTACTTCTAGTCAAAATAGTATATTGCCATGTGCTAGTCCTTGTAATTCATCTACTCACAATGTTGGTACATCTTGTGATGAATTGCTTTCCTTGCCTTATTGCTCTAACGATGAAGCTTATACTTCCTCTAGTACTTGGGTTGAGACTAACCATGTAGAGGAAATCAAAGAGCTCAAGGCCCAAGTCACTTCTTTGAAGAAAGACTTGGAAAAGTGTCATGAAGGGAAGGCCACACTCAAAAATATCTTGACAAAGGTGGACTTGGATTCAACTCCAACAAGAAGAAGAAGTCCAAGTTGAACAAGAAGAAGGGCCAAGAACAAGTCAAGAATTCAGCCAAGATTGTTTGCTTCAAGTGCAAAGTCGAAGGGCATCATGTTAGATCTTGCCCATTGAAGAAGAAGGCCATTAGTGTCAAGCAACAAGGGAAGAGGGCACAAGTTCAATCTCATGCTCAAGATCAAGTTGAAGAAAGGCCTCTTCCCAAGAAGACTCAAGTTAATGCTTCTCAAATTGAGAAATCAAGTGAGAAGAAAGTGAAGAGTAGACGTTGCTACTTATGTCGTGAGAAAGGTCACGTCGCTTCTTCATGCACTAGTGGTAACTTATCCAACCCAATTATTATTGATGATATCTATTCTCTTGGTAAGGATAAGGTTGGCAATGTGTTTGCCAAGTTTGTTGGTACTCAAAGTGGTGTCAAGCAAAGAACCATTTGGGTAGCCAAACCTATTGTGACTAACCTCTTAGGACCCAACTTGGTTGGGGACCAACAAGCTCAAACTTGATCAATAGGTGTTGTTGGATGGCATTGGAGACTTGGCTACATTATGAAGAATTAAGGGGACTTCATCATTCTCTTTGTCTCAAGCCAAGTCAATTGGATTATCAAGTTTCTATCTTATATCCAATGTCCCTCCTTGCGGTAACTTGTACTTAAATTGTTTACCTTGAAAGTTACTTGCCCCCTTGCATGTTTTGGTTTTGTTCCTTGCATGTGTTTGTATGATGTGTCTCCAAATTGCCTTTGTGTATGTTGGTTTGCACACCATGTACTTGTGTGTCGTTCGTTGAGCCTTAGTGCATCTTGTTTATTTCTTAGTTAGCTCTTGTGAGAGATTAATGGAATATCCATTATGGGGGAGTGGTGTGCTTTGTGCACCTCACAATCCTAAAAATGTGTGCACATGAGTAATACCATCTAGTATTGATATTTAAAGATTATCTAGTCGCTAGGTGGTATATCTCTCATGAGAAATTCAAATTCTAAAAATTCCATTGATTATCTCGTGTTGGATCCTCTTATTGCCTCTTGTTAAGTTTTCTTCATTGGTATCACATTATGGGGGAGTAATATGCAAAGTATATTACTAGCCTAGAAAATGTGTACATTTGAGATGTTGTCACCTAGTGTTGATATTGTAGATTATCTTGTTCCTAGGTGGCATGTTAGCTCTACAAGTTGCAATTTGCTTGTGTGTGGTGTGAAGATGATGTTGGATATCCTTGCTATCTACCACCGTGAATTCTTTCCATCTACTTCTTGTCTTTTGACAATCGGTAGTCATTTATGTGTGGTAGAATTTATTGATCATCTTTACATTGGCTTTTGTTTTACTTGCCTTTTCTCTTGCCAAGGTTTGTGTCAACTCCCGTTGTCTTCCATACCACTTGTGGATCTTGTTTATTTCTTGTTCTTATCTAGTGTTTTCTAGATATAGTGAAAGCAGTGATCCCACCTTGTGCATTTTGTATTCAAATACAAATCCTATATAATGCACAACTCGTGGGGGAGCTATTCTATTTTCTTCATAACACTCTTCTTGTGATCCTTATTGAGGGAGTCCTGGACTATGGGGTGTCCGGACAGCCGGACTATCATCGTCCGCCGGACTCCAAGACTACGAAGATGCAAGATTGAAGACTCCGTCCCGTGTCCGGATGGGACTTTCCTTGGCGTGGAAGGCAAGCTTGGCGATACGGATATGTAGATCTCCTACCATTGTAACCGACTCTGTGTAACCCTAGCCCTCTCCGGTGTCTATATAAACCGGAGGACTTTAGTCCGTAGGACATAACCTCCATTACAACAATCATACCGCAGGCTAGCTTCTAGGGTTTAGCCTCCTTGATCTCGTGGTAGATCCACTCTTGTACTACCCATATCATCAATATTAATCAAGCAGGACGTAGGGTTTTACCTCCATCAAGAGGGCCCGAACCTGGGTAAAACATCGTGTCCCTTGTCTCATGTTACCATCCGCCTAGACGCACAGTTTGGGACCCCCTACCCGATATCCGCGGTTTTGACACCGACATTGGTGCTTTCATTGAGAGTTCCTCTGTGCCGTCACTGATAGGCTTGATGGCTTCTTCAATCAACAACAACGCTATCCAGGGTGAGACTTTTCTCCCCGGACAGATCTTCGATTGGCGGGCCGCTGCGGGCAATTCACTTGGCCATCTGGAGCAGATTGAAAGCTACGCCCCTGGCCATCAGGTCAGGTTCGGAAGCCTAAGCTTCACGGCCGACATCCGCGGGGACTTGATCTTCGACGGACTCGAGCCACAGCCGAGCATGCCGCGCTATCACGATGGGCATGATTTAGCTCTGCCGCCGGACAGTGCCTTGGTGGCCGCACATGAATCCGCTCCGGCCCTTAGTCCGGAGCCGATCGCGTAGATCGACGACCGGTGGCTGGACACCGCCTTAGGGGCTGCAACTTCCACGGCGATGGAGCCGAACACTAACCTCGTCCCTTGCAAAGCTCTTAACTCCGAGGTGCCGGACTCTGAACCTCCCGCACCCCTACCAATCGAATCTGATTGGGCCCCGGTCATGGAGTTCACTGCCGCGGACATCTTCCAACACTCGCCCTTTGGCGACATCCTAAATTCGCTAAAACATCTCTCACTATCCTGAGAGACCCGGCCGGACTATGGCCAGGATGGTTGGGATGCGGACGACGAAGAAATTCAGAGCCCACCCACCACCCACTTTGTAGCCACTGTCGACGATCTAACCGACATGCTAGACTATGACTCCGAAGACATCGACGGTATGGACGACGATGTCGGAGACGATCAAGAACCAGCGCCTACAGGGCACTGGAAGACCACCTCGTCATATGACATATACATGGTGGACACCCCAAAAGATGGGGACGGCGAAGAAGCAGCGGAGGCAGATTCCCGAAAGAAACAGCCCAAGCGCTGACGTCAGCGGCGCCGCTCTAAATCCCGCCACAGCAAGAATGGAGATTCCGGCATAGGAGATAACAACACCCCAGAAAGTGCCGAAGACAATCCCCTCCAGCAAGATTCAGCGCAGGAGGATGCAGAAGCAAGCCCTCACGAGAGAGCGGCAGACGAAGAGGTCGAGGATGATAATTACATACCTCCCTCCGGAGACGAGGCAAGCCTCAACGACGACGAATTCGTCGTACTAGAGGATCTCGTCGAACAAGAGCGTTTTAAACGCAGGCTTATCGCCACGGCAAATAGCCTAAAGAAAAAGTAGCATCAGCTTCAAGCTGATCAAGACCTGCTGGCCAATCGATGGACCATGGTCCTCGCGGCCGAAGAGTATGAACTCGAACGCCCCTCCAAGAGTTACCCAAAATGCAAGTTGCTCCCCCGATTAGAGGAAGAAGCATACATACCTTCATCACCAGCGCACAATACGACCGACCGAGCACCCCGTGGTCGTGACAGAGAGGCATCCAGGCCCTCCACCAAGACCGTACCCCGGCATCGCTCAAAAAGCACGAAGCCAAGAGGGAATGCGCCGGACTTGCGAGATATATTGGAGGACAAAGCAAGGCAATCCAGATCCATCTACGGATCACGTGAGCGCCCCACGACCCACGACGAATACCGTCGCGCCGGATACAACAACTCCGGCTGGGCCGAACACAGCAGACAACGCTCACTCGAGCTACGTCGTGATATTGCTCAATATAGAGGCGCCGCACACCCGCTATGCTTCACTGACGAAGTAATGGATCATCAAATCCCTGAAGGGTTTAAACCCGTAAACATTGAATCCTACGATGGCACAACAGACCCCGCGGTTTGGATCGAAGATTATCTCCTTCACATCCATATGGCCCGCGCGACGCATCTCCACGCCATCAAATACCTCCGCTCAAGCTTAAAGGACCAGCTCGGCATTGGCTTAATAGCCTGCTGCAGAGTCAATTGGGTGTTGGGAGGACACGGAAGCCGCATTCTCGACAACTTCCAGGGCACATATGTGCGGCCACCAGACGCCGATGACCTAAGCCACATAATTCAGCAGCCAGACGAATCGGCCAGACAGTTCTGGACACGGTTCTTAACAAAGAAAAATCAAATCGTCGACTGTCCGGATGCAGAGGCCCTCGCAGCCTTCAAACATAACATCCACGACGAGTGGCTAGCCCGGCACCTAGGACAGGAAAAGCCGAAATCCATGGCAGCCCTCACATCATTAATGACCCGCTTCTGTGCGGGAGAGGATAGCTGGCTAGCTCGCAGCAACAACCTCAGCAAAAATGCTGGTAGTCCGGACACTAAGGACCACAATGGCAGGTCGCGTCGAAGCAAAAATAAACGCCGCGTTAACGGCGACGACAAGGAGGATACAGCAGTCAACGCCGGATTCCGAGGCTCTAAACCTGGTCAGCGGAAGAAGCCATTTAAAAGTGAAGGAAATATGCCCTAGAGGCAATAATAAAGTTATTATATATTTCCTCATATCATGATAAATGTTTATTATTCATGCTAGAATTGTATTAACCGGAAACATAATACATGTGTGAATACATAGACAAACAGAGTGTCACTAGTATGCCTCTACTTGACTAGCTTGTTAATCAAAGATGGTTATGTTTCCTGACCATGAACAAAGAGTTGTTATTTGATTAACAAGGTCACATCATTAGTAGAATGATCTGATTGACATGACCCATTCCATTAGCTTAGCACACGATCGTTTAGTATGTTGCTACTGCTTTTATCCATGACTTATACATGTTCCTGTAACTATGAGATTATGCAACTCCCGTTTACCGGAGGAACACTTTGGTGCTACCAAGCGTCACAACGAATCTGGGTGATTATAAAGGAGTACTACAGGTGTCTCCAAAGGCAGATGTTGGGTTGGCGTATTTCGAGATTAGGTTTTGTCACTCCGATTGTCGGAGAGGTATCTCTGGGCCCTCTCGGTAATGCACATCACTGAAAGCCTTGCAAGCACTACAACTAATGAGTTAGTTGTGAGATGATGTATTACGGAACGAGTAAAGAGACTTGCCGGTAACGAGATTGAACTAGGTATTGGATACCGACGATCGAATCTCGGGCAAGTAACATACCGATGACAAAGGGAACAACGTATGTTGTTATGCGGTCTCGACCGATAAAGATCTTCGTAGAATATGTAGGAACCAATATGGGCATCCAGGTCCGCTGTTGGTTATTGACCGTGAATAGTTCTAGGTCATGTCTACATTGTTCTCGAACCGTAGGGTCCGCACGCTTAAGGTTTCGATGGCGGTTATTATGAGTTTATGAGTTTTGATGTACCGAAGGAGTTGAGTCCCTGATGAGATCGGGGACATGACGAGGAGTCTCGAAATGGTCGAGACGTAAAGATCGATATATTGGACGACTATATTCGGAGTTCGGAAAGGTTCGAGTCATTGGGTATTTTTCGAGTACGGAGAGTTACGGGAATTCGCTGGGAGAAGTATTGGGCCTTGATGGGCTTTAGTGGGAAGAGGAGAAAAGGCTGCTGCGCCCCCTCCCTCTAGTCCAGGTGGACTAGGGAAAAGGGGCCGCCACCTTCCTACTCCTCCTATTCCTTCTCCTTCCTCCCTCTTGGAGGACTCCTACTAGGACTTGGAGTCCTAGTAGGACTCCCCTTCCTGGCCGCACCTTTGCCTTGGCCGGCCTCCTCCTCCTCCATCCTTTATATACAAGGGCAGGGGACACCCCATAGGACACACAAGTTGATCGTGAGATCGTTCCTTAGCCGTGTGCGGTGCCCCCCTCCACCATATTCCACCTCGGTTATACCGTCGCGAAGCTTAGGCGAAGCCCTGCGCCGGTGAAACATCAAGATCGTCACCACGCCGTCGTCTTGACGGAACTCTCCTCGACACTCGGCTGGATCGGAGTACGAGGGACGTCATCGAGCTGTACGTGTGTCAAGAACTCGGGGGCGTCGGAGTAACGGCGCCGGGATCGGTCGGATCGCGAGGAGAACGTACGACTACTTCCTCTACGTTGTGATCGCTTCCGCTTGGTCTACAAGGGTATGTAGACAACACTCTCCCTCTCGTTGCTATACATCACCATGATCTTGCGTGTGCGTAGGAAATTTTTGAAATTACTCGTTCCCCAACAGTGGCATCCGAGCCTAGGTTTTTCTATGGTTTGATGTTTTGCACGAGTAGAACACAAGTGAGTTGTGGGCGATACAAGTCATACTACCTACCAGCATGTCATACTTTGGTTCAGCGGTATTGTGAGATGAAGCGGCCCTGACCGACATTACGCAGACGCTTACGCGAGACTGGTTTCACCGCTTCGAGCACTCGTTGCTTAAAGGTGACTGGTGGGTGCTGTCTCTCTCACTTTAGTTGAACTGAGTGTGGCTCGCCGGTCCTTGAGAAGGTTAAACAGAGTCTATTTGACGAAGTATCGTTGTGGTTTTGATGCGAGGTGAGACTGGTTCTTGCTTAAGCCCGTAGCAGCCACGTAAAATTTGCAACAACAAAGTAGAGGACGTCTAACTTGTTTTTGCAGGGCATGTTGTGATGTGATATGGTCAAGGCGTGATGCTATATTTTATTGTATGAGATGATCATGTTTTGTAACGAAGTTATCGGCAATCTGGCTGGAGCCATATGGTTGTCGCTTTATTGTATGCAATGCATCGCTTCGTAATGCTTTACTTTATCACTAAGCGGTAGCGATAGTCGAGAAGCATTAGATTGGCGAGACGACAACGATGCTACGATGGAGATCAAGGTGTCGCGCGGTGGCGATGGTGATCATGATGGTGCTGCGGAGATGGAGATCACGAAGCACAAGACGATGATGACCATATCATATCACTTATATTGATTTGCATGTGATGTTTATCTTTTATGCATCTTATCTTGCTTTGATTGACGGTAGCATTATAAGATGATCTCTCACTAAATTATCAAGAAGTGTTCTCCCGAGTATGCACCATTGCCAAAGTTCGTCGTGCCTGGACACCACGTGATGATCGGGTGTGATAAGCTCTCGTCCATCTACAACGGGTGCAAGCCAGTTTTGCACACGCAGAATACTCAGTTATACTTGACGAGCCTAGCATATGCAGATATGGCCTCGAACACGGAGACCGAAAGGTCGGCGTGAATCATATAGTAGATATGATCAACATAAGATGTTCACCATTGAAAACTACTCCATTTCACGTGATGATCGGTTATGGTTTAGTTGATTTGGATCACGTGATCACTTAGATGACTAGAGGATGTCTGTCTAAGTGGGAGTTCTTAAGTAATATGATTAATTGAACTTAAATTTATCATGAACTTAGTCTGGTAGTATTTTGCAAATTATGTTGTAAGATCAATAGCTTGCGTTGTTGCTTTCATATGTTTATTTTGATATGTTCCTAGAGAAAATTGTGTTGAAAAATGTTAGTAGCAATGATGCGGATTTGATCCGTGATCGAGGTTTATCCTCATTGCTGCCTGTAAGAATTATGTCCTTAATGCACCGCTAGGTGATGGACCTATTGCAGGAGCAGATGCTGAGGCGTTATGAGCGTTTGGCTAGCTCAACATGATGACTACTTGATAGTTTTGTGCACCATGCTTTATGGCTTAGAATCGGGACTTCAAAGATGTTTTGAACATCATGGACCATATGAGATGTTCCAAGAATTGAAGTTAATATTTCAAGCAAATACCGAGTTGAGAGATATGAAGTCTCCAACAAGTTCTATAGCTAAAAGATGGAGGAGAATCGCTCAACTAGTGAGCATGTGCTCAGATTGTGCAGGTACTTCAATCGCTTGAATCAAGTGGGAGTTAATCTTCCGAGATAAGATAGTGATTGATGAATTCTCTAGTCACCATCACCAAGTTAGTAGAACTTCGTGATGAACTATAGTATGCAAGGGATGACGAAAATGATTCCCGAGCTCTTCGTGATGTTGAAATCGACGAAGGTAGAAATCAAGAAAGAGCATCAAGTGTTGATGGTGACAAGATCACTAGTTTCAAGAAAAGGGCAAAGGGAAAGAAGGGGAACTTCAAGTAGATTGACAAGCAAGTTGTCACTCCCACGAAGAAGCCCAAAGCTGAACCAAAGCCTGAAACCGAGTGCTTACAACGCAAAGGAAATGGTCCACCGAAGCGGAACTGCCCTAAATATTTGGTGGATAAGAAGGATGGCAAAGTGAAAAGGGTATATTTGATATACTGGTGTTTGATGTGTACTTTACTAGTGTTTATAGCAACCCCTCGGTATTTGGTACTGGTTCGGTTGCTAAGAGTAGTAACTCAAGCGGAGTTGCGAGAATAAGCGAAGCTAGTTAAGGTGAAGTGACGATGTGTGTTGAAAGTAGTTTCAAGATTGATATGATCATCATCGCACACTCCCTATACTTTCGGGATTAGTGTTGAACCTAAATAAATGTTATTTGGTGTTTGCGTTGAGCATGAATATGATTTGATCATGTTTATTGCAATCTGCTTATTCATTTAAGTAAGAGAATAAAACTGTTATTCATTTACATGAATAAAACCTTATATGGTTACACACCCAATGAAAATGGTTCATTGGATCTCGATCGTAGTGATACACATATTCATAATATTGAAACCAAAAGATGCAAAGTTAATAATGATAGTGCAACTTATTTGTGGCAATTGCCGTTTAGGTCATATTGGTGTAAAGCGCATGAAGAAACTCCATGATGATGGGATTTTGGAATCACTTGATTATGAATCACTTGATGCTTGCGAACCGTGCCTTTTGGGCAAGATGACTAAAACTCCGTTCTCGGAACAGTGGAGCGAGCAACTGACTTATTGGAAATAATACATACCGATGTATGCGATCCAATGAGTGTTAAGGCTCATGGTGCGTATCGTTATTTTTCGACCTTCACAGATGATTTGAGCAGATATGGGTATATCTACTTGATGAAACATAAGTCTGAAATAGTTGAAAGGTTCAAAGAATTTCAGAGTGAAGTGGAAAAATCATCGTGACAAGAAAATAAGATTTCTACGATCTGATCGCGGAGACAAATATTTGAGTTCTGAGTTTGGTCTTCAATTAAAACAAAGTGGAATAGTTTCACAAATTCATGCCACCTGGAACACCACATCATAATGGTGTGTCCGAACGTCATAACCGTACTTTATTGGATATAGTACAATCTATGATGTTTCTTACCGATTTACCAATATCGTTTTGGGATCATGCATTAGAGACAGCTGCATTCACGTTAAATAGGGCACCATCTAAATCCGTTGAGGCGACACTATATGAACTGTGGTTTAGCAAGAAACCAAAGTTGTCGTTTCTTAAAATTTGGGGCTGCGATGCTTATGTGAAAAAGTTTCATCTGATAAGCTCAAACCCAAATCGGAGAATGCGTCTTCATAGAATACCCAAAGGAAATTGTTGGGTACACCTTCTATCACAGATCCGAAGGCAAAACATTTGTTGCTAATAAATGGATCCTTTCTAGAGAAGGAGTTTCTCTCGAAAGAAGTGAGTGGGAGGAAAGTAGAACTTGATGAGGTAACTGTACCTGTTCCCTTATTGGAAAGTAGTTCATCACAGAAATCTGTTCTTGTGACTGCTATACCAATTAGTGAGGAAGTTAATGATGATGATCATGTAACTTCAGATCAAGTTACTACCGAACCTCGTAGGTAAACCAGAGTGAGATCCGCACCAGAGTGGTACGGTAATCCTGTTCTGGAGGTCGTGTTACTTGACCATGATGAACCTACGAACTATGAGGAAGCGATGATGAGCCCAGATTCCGCGAAATGGCTTGAGGCCATGAAATCTGAGATGAGATCCATGTATGAGAACAAAGTGTGGACTTTGGTGGCGTTGCCCGATGATCGGCAAGCCATAGAAAATAAATGGATCTTCAAGAGGAAGACGGACGCTGATAGTAGTGTTACTATCTACAAAGCTCGACTTATCGCAAAAAGGTTTTGACAAGTTCAAGGTGTTAACTACAATGAGATTTTCTCAAGCTGTAGCGATGCTTAAGTCTGTCCGAATCATGTTAGCAATTGCCACAATTTATGAAATTTGGCAAATGGATGTAAAACTGCATTCTGAATGGGTTTTAGGAGGAAGAGTTGTATATGATGCAACGAAGGTTTTATCGATCCAAAAGGAGCTAACAAAGTGTGCAAGCTCCAATGATCCATCTATGGACTGGTACAAGCATCTCGGAGTTGGAATATACGCTTTGATGAGTTGATCAAAGCATATAGTTTTTATCTGAGACTTACGGTGAAGCCTGTATTTACAAGAAAGTGAGTGGGAGCACTACTGACATTTCGATAAGTATATGTGAATGACATATTGTAGATCGGAAATAATGTAGAATTATTCGCAAAGCATAAAGGAGTGTTTGAAAGAAGTTTTTCAAAGAAAGACCTCGGTAAAGCTGCTTACATATTGAGCATCAAGATCTATAGAGATAGATCAAGACGCTTGATAAGTTTTTCAATGAGTACATACCTTGACAAGATTTTGAAGTAGTTCAAAATGGAGCAGATCAAAGAAAGAGTTCTTGCACGTGTTACAAGGTGTGAAATTGAGTAAGACTCAAAACCCGACCACGGCAGAAGATAGAAAGAGAATGAAAGTCATTCCCTATGCCTTAGCCATAGGTTCTATAAAGTATGCCATGCTGTGTACCAGATCTATTGTATACACCGTGACCGAGTTTGGCAAGGAGTACAATAGTGATCTAGAAGTAGATCACTGGACAGCGGTCAAAATTATCCTTAGTGGAATAAGGATATGTTTCTCGATTATGGAAGTGACAAAAGGTTCATCGTAAAGGGTTACGTCGATGCAACTTTTGACAACGATCCGATGACTCTAAGTGTCGATCTAGATACATATTGGAAGTGGGAGCAATTAGCTAGAGTAGCTTCAGACAGAGCATTGTAGACATAGAAAAATTGCAAAATACATAACGGATCTGAATGTGAAAGACCCGTTGACTAAGACTCTCTCACAAGCAAAACATGATCACACCTTAGTACTCTTTGGGTGTTAATCACATAGCGATGTGAACTAGATTCTGAATCTAGTAAACCCTTTGGGTGTTGGTCACATGATGATGTGAACTATCGATGTTAATCACATAGTGATGTGATCTAGATTATTGACTCTAGTGCAAGTGGGAGGCTGAAGGAAATATGCCCTAGAGGCAATAATAAAGTTATTATATATTTCCTCATATCATGATAAATGTTTATTATTCATGCTAGAATTGTATTAACCGGAAACATAATACATGTGTGAATACATAGACAAGCAGTGTCACTAGTATGCCTCTACTTGACTAGCTTGTTAATCAAAGATGGTTATGTTTCCTGACCATGAACAAAGAGTTGTTATTTGATTAACAAGGTCACATCATTAGTAGAATGATCTGATTGACATGACCCATTCCATTAGCTTAGCACACGATCGTTTAGTATGTTGCTCTGCTTTTATCCATGACTTATACATGTTCCTGTAACTATGAGATTATGCAACTCCGTTTACGGAGGAACACTTTGGTGCTACCAAACGTCACAACGAATCGGGTGATTATAAAGGAGTACTACAGGTGTCTCCAAAGGCAGATGTTGGGTTGGCGTATTTCGAGATTAGGTTTTGTCACTCCGATTGTCGGAGAGGTATCTCTGGGCCCTCTCGGTAATGCACATCACTGAAAGCCTTGCAAGCACTACAACTAATGAGTTAGTTGTGAGATGATGTATTACGGAACGAGTAAAGAGACTTGCCGGTAACGAGATTGAACTAGGTATTGGATACCGACGATCGAATCTCGGGCAAGTAACATACCGATGACAAAGGGAACAACGTATGTTGTTATGCGGTCTGACCGATAAAGATCTTCGTAGAATATGTAGGAACCAATATGGGCATCCAGGTCCCGCTGTTGGTTATTGACCGTGAATAGTTCTAGGTCATGTCTACATTGTTCTCGAACCGTAGGGTCCGCACGCTTAAGGTTTCGATGACAGTTATTATGAGTTTATGAGTTTTGATGTACCGAAGGAGTTCGGAGTCCCTGATGAGATCGGGGACATGACGAGGAGTCTCGAAATGGTCGAGACGTAAAGATCGATATATTGGACGACTATATTCGGAGTTCGGAAAGGTTCCGAGTCATTCGGGTATTTTTCGGAGTACCGGAGAGTTACGGGAATTCGCTGGGAGAAGTATTGGGCCTTGATGGGCTTTAGTGGGAAGAGGAGAAAAAGGCTGCTGCGCCCCTCCCTCTAGTCCGAATTGGACTAGGGAAAGGGGCCGCCACCTTCCTACTCCTCCTATTCCTTCTCCTTCCTCCCTCTTGGAGGACTCCTACTAGGACTTGGAGTCCTAGTAGGACTCCCCTTCTGGCCGCACCTTTGCCTTGGCCGGCCTCCTCCTCCTCCATCCTTTATATACAAGGGCAGGGGACACCCCATAGGACACACAAGTTGATCGTGAGATCGTTCCTTAGCCGTGTGCGGTGCCCCCCTCCACCATATTCCACCTCGGTTATACCGTCGCGAAGCTTAGCGAAGCCCCGCGCCGTGAAACATCAAGATCGCCACCACGCCGTCGTCTTGTGGAACTCTCCTCGACACTCGGCTGGATCGAGTACGAGGGACGTCATCGAGCTGTCGTGTGTCAAGAACTCGGGGCGTCGGAGTAACGGCGCCGGATCGGTCGGATCGCGAGGAGAACGTCGACTACTTCCTCTACGTTGTGATCGCTTCCGCCGGGTCTACAAGGGTATGTAGACAACACTCTCCCCTCTCGTTGCTATACATCACCATGATCTTGCGTGTGCGTAGGAAATTTTTTGAAATTACTACGTTCCCCAACAAAAAGAACAACTCCGGGTCTGTCCAATTTGGACCGAATACTCGACCGCTCATGTCAGATACATGGCACCCCGAAAAGCCAGCTAACCACACCAACAGAGATTGTTGGGTATTTCAGGCAGGCAAGTTAATTGCCGAAAACAATGACAAGGGGCTGCATAGCTACGACGAGGAAGAGACCCAGCCGCCGAACAGTAGAGGACAGAAGGGTTTCCCCCCCACAAGTGCAGACGGTAAACATGATATACGCAACCCATATACCCAAGAGGGAACGGAAGCGTGCACTAAGGGACATATATGCGATGGAGCCAGTCGCCCCGAAGTTCAATCCATGGTCCTCTTATCCGATCACTTTCGATCGAAGAGACCATCCGACCAGCATCCGCCATGGCGGATTCGCCGCATTGGTTTTAGACCCAATCGTCGATGGATTTCACCTCACAAGAGTCTTGATGGACGGTGGTAGTAGCCTGAACCTGCTTTATCAGGATACAGTGCGCAAGATGGGCATAGACCCCTCAAGGATTAAACCTACAAAGACGACCTTCAAAGGCGTCATACCAGGTGTTGAGGCCAATTGTACAGCTCACCACACCGAAGTGGTCTTGGATCCCGGACAATTTCCGGAGCGAGGAGTTAATCATTGACATAGTCCCGTTCCGCAGCGGCTATCACGCTCTGCTCGGACGAACCGCGTTTGCAAAGTTCAACGCGGTGCCGCATTATGCATACCTCAAGCTCAAGATGCCAGGCCCTCGTGGAGTCATCACGGTCAACGGAAATATGGAACGCTCCCTCCGAACGGAGGAACATACAGCGGCTCTCGCGGCAGAAGTACAGAGCGGCCTTCTAAGGCAATTTTTGAGTCCGGCCGTTAAACGGCCGGACACGGCCAAACGTGCTCGGAGCAACATCAACCAAGACCACC
Organism: Aegilops speltoides; assembly: GCA_021437245.1. Lineage (NCBI taxonomy): Eukaryota > Viridiplantae > Streptophyta > Magnoliopsida > Poales > Poaceae > Aegilops > Aegilops speltoides. The sequence continues at coordinate 308,134,539 of CM038141.1, read as the reverse complement.
TGGCATGTTCCGAGCACGCGTAGCAATGCGGCCCCAACCCCAGCCCTCGCATGATTGCAAGACCAACCCTCCGCGTACATCATTACGCTCTGGAGATACCATGGGCCTAGGGGGAGGGGCACGACCACAACAGACCCAGAGTGCGGCTCGACCACACCAGGGGCTCACAAGTGTGTCTCTCTTTTTTTATTATTATTATTTTCCTTCTTTGTATACACAGGACTCCATTCACCAGAGGCCCTGTCCGGCGGCGAACCCGCCGAACTCACGATGCAACAGCCAGGGAGGGAAAAAGGCTGCTACAAACACTCAGGTGGTCTCCATTACGAGCATTAAATTCGATTATATACACCAGTCCGCAGCCCACCCCTGGAGGGGGACATGTTTATTTAGTCCAATCCCTTGCTTACCGCACTATTTGTATCCTTCCACACTCATAGCAGAATTCCTTAAATAAATAATGCAGCATTTTTTGCCTATTATTGCAATACTTTACACATATGTTCATTAATGACATCTTGCACCCGTATATTTTGGTACGGCTGAGTACACCAGGGGCTTATGTTCCCCGCATTATGGTGTGATAAGTCCGAACACTTTCACAAGTGCGGCACCCCGAACTTATAGCATTATATGAATCGGCTCCGAATCATGTCTTGGGTCAATAGTTGGGTTTGCCCGGCTCCCACGTTTTGGTGCCTTACGTTCTGTTCTATCGGCTAAGGTGGCACTGGGAGAACCACTGCGATTGCGCCCCGGTTGAGCTGGGCGAGCGCCTCAGTGGAGAAAGCTAAAACTGACTGGCATGATAAGGCGAGAGACTGGTCGCTGTTCGAGAGGTCTTTTCGGGTCCCTAAAGACTCATGCCGCTTCGAGCGAAGTACCGGATAATGTCCGACGAAGGCGTGGATAGCGCCCGAGTTCGGTCTTCCGAATACTAGGGGCTTCGCCGAAATTTAAAATTATAGAATTCTATGGCTAAGTGAGAGTGTTCAAGCATTATAAGTCCGGTTGCCTTGTTCGTTGTGTTGAGCGCCTCCCTAGATGGACCCAAAAATGGGAACAAGAGTGCTCAAGTTTATCCCGAACACCCCAAAGACTTTCATGGCTTGGGGGCTGAAGCCAACGACTTGCCATCTCTCAGATCTTATAAACGGCCGCACAGAAGGTAATATTTTAAATTAAACAAGCGTTGCTTAGCTTATATGAACAAAGTTTTCAGCGCGTAGGATAATACATAGCGAGTTTACTCAATAATTACATCTCTGGGGCACTCATCCGCAATATTGCGGGCACCCTTCAGGATAGTCTTATAGTACATTTCGGGCGTACGATACTCCTTGCCCGCTGGCGGCGGGTCAGTAAGAAGCCTCTCCGCATCCAGCCTGCCCTAGTGCACCTTTGCGCGGGCAAGGGCCCGACGAGCACCTTCAATACAGGCGGAGCGCTTGATGACCTCCACCCAGGGGCGTGCATCCACCAGCCACCGCACGAGGCCGAAGTAGCTCCCAGGCATGGCCTCTCCAGGCCACAGCCGGACTATGAGGCCCTTCATGGCCTCCTCAGCTACCTTGTGGAGTTCGACCAGCTGCTTCAGCTGGTCGGGAGGGGGCACCGGATGGCCGGCCTCAGCGTACTGAGACCAGAAGACCTTCTCCGTTGAGCTCCCCTCCTCGCCATGGTAGAATGCGGCGGCATCAGACACACTGCGCGGCAGATCTGCAAACGCCCCTAGAGAGCTCCGAATTCGGGTAAGTGTCAGGTAGTTTACATTAACATGCTTGCTTTGCATGAAAAATGCCTTACCCGCTGCTATCTTCTTCACATCTTCAACCTCCTGAAGGGCCTTACGGGCCTCGGCCTTGGCGGACTTGGCACTTTCGAGAGTCCGAGCGTCGCATCTTTGAGTCGCGCTCCAAACTCTCATGCTTCTCCATGAGAGCCTGGAGCTCTTGCCGCACCTCCGCCACCGCGCCTCCTGCTTTTCTCGCTCTTCCCGTTCCGCGGCCGCATTGCGTTCGGCCGCGAACACAGGCTCCTTCAGGGTTGCCACCTCGTTAGTGGCCCCTGCAGTGCCCATGTTATCCTTGTTATTTTTTGCAACCTAAATCCTTTTCTGTAAGGTAATTATTCAAAGTGGTGTTACTCACCTTCTTTGTCCTCGAGCTGCTTTTTGGCACGGCCGAGCTCTTGCTCGGACTGCTCGAGACCCTGCTTCAATGCACCGACCTCCATGATCAAGCAAAGAGAGGCCAGCAGTGCAGCCTGCAAACCCATATTGACATAATTTATTAGCAACCTCACAGATATCTTTTAGATCCTCGGTCCGCTTTTCTTTCCAAACACCGAACCGAGCATCGGGGCTCTGTCTATGCGGTATTACATTACATAATTTTAACTTCTTACCTCAAAGCTTGTTAGAAGGCTGCTGCGAAGCTTCGGTCAGCCCACTCTTGGTGAGTGAACCTTTCAATCACCGCACTCATGATAGTGCGGTGTTCTTCCTCGATGGAAGCGCCTTTGAGCGCCTCCAACAAGTTGTCCGGCGCCTCCGGTTGGACGGGGGCCGCCGGTGTCACGGTCTTGCCCTTCTTGTGAAGGGACCGCCTGCCGGACTCTGGAATCACTGCAGGTTCCGGCATAGAGTCCGGCGCAAAGTCCGGGAGGCTGCCTTGCGGCGCCTCCGGAGCCTCCTCCTGATGGGTCCCTTCCCGGGATCCCACCTCGGCGTCCTCAGCGGCGCGAGGGGTGGAGGCAGTCGGAATGGATTCCACATCTGACGCAGCCAACGACCCGCTCGACGAAGCAGGGAGATCATCGTCGGCGGATGCGCAGCGATATCACGGCACTAGAAGGACACTATGTGACACAAAAGAAATCGCAGATCATTCAGGGATCCGGATACTTACGATCTCGCCTGAGGCCTGGCCCTTGAGGGCCACTCTTCATCACCAACGTTGGTGTTGGCGGAGCTGTTCGGGGGAATAGTTCTTCCCCTCTTGGACCCTTTGGCCTCCCTTGTTGGGGAGGCCTTCCTCTTTCTCTCTCCCTCCTCTGGGAGAGAGTCTTCTTCCTCCTCCTCATCTTCGGGGGAGAAATCCGCCTCGGAGTCGTCGGATACCTGAAAATGGGAACTCTTTCGAGTACCCGTGGCCACCTTCTTGGCCTTCTTCTCCGGCACCACGTGCGGTGCCGGGACCAGCAGCCCCGCTAGACGGGCGTCCACTGGATCTTCTGGCATGGGAGCCGGGCAGATGAGCTGCTCGGCCTTCTTCGTCCACTCCTGTCAAAGGAAAAGGGAGATTGAAACCCGCTTAGGGTCGAACTATTAACAACAAGTGTCCCGTAAAGGGGTAGAATCACTTACCTCGTCGGCTGGACGCTGCGAGTGAAATCCGCGATCTTCCGTCGCGGATGCGGGGGCTTCGGCGCCCTTAAACAGCACCCTCCAGGCGCCTTCGTACGTCGTGTCGAAGAGCCCGCTCAACGCCTGGTGCTGTTCCGGATCGAACTCCCACAGATTGAATGCCCGTTCTTGGCATGGGAGAATCCGGCCGACGAGCATGACTTGGACCACGTTAACTAGCCTAAGCTTCTTGTTCACCGGCTTACGGATACTGAGCTTGGAGTCTGTCGGCTCCTTGAATTACCCCATAGCAAGCCCTTCTCTTTCCGGGAGGTGAGCTGCGTGAGGATACCAGATCTGAACTCGGGGCCTCCACCCACGAGGGTCGCGGCTCGGTGATGTAGAACCACCCGACCGCCACCCCTTGACGGATTCCACGAAGGCCCTTGAACCAAAGGGCGTTGGGCATCTTGCCCAACATGGCGCCCTCCGACTCCGCTTGAGTGCCCTTCACTACCTTCGCTTGACATTGAAGGTCTTGAGCCATGTCAAGTGGGGCTGGATGCAGAGGAAGGCCTCGCACACGATGATAAACGCCGAGATGTTGAGGATGAAGTTCGGTGCCAGATCATGGAAATCCAGGCCGTAGTAGAACATGAGCCCCCGGACAAAGGGGTGAAGTGGAAAGCCCAGTCCGCGGAGTAAGTGGGGAAGGAAAACGACCCTCTCATGGGGCTTGGGGGTGGGGATGAGCTGCCCCTTGTCGTGCAGCTAGTGCGCGATGTCGCCGGAAAGGTATCCGGCGCTGCGCAGCTTTGTGATGTGCTCCTCCTTAACGGTGGAGGCCAACCACTTGCCTCCCGCTCCGGACATGGTCGGAGAAGGTTGATACGAGATGCGCGAACTTGGGCGCTGGAGCTCGAGTGCGCGGAGATGGATAAGCAAAGAAGGAAGAGGGCGTAGGTGAAAAGGTGAATCCTTATCCCTTATATATAGGCGGACGAAGACTATGCGTCCCCACTAGCCCGGTAAAACTTGCTTATCTCCCAAGCGCCACCATCAATGGCGCGGTTGGGTTACCCACGTCCGTATTGATGAGAATCCCGGAATAAGGGGAACACGATCTCTGCTTCGACAAGACATGCCAAGGAAACCGCTTCGCTAAACGCGCTGAGGTGGTTTGATAATAAAAAACGATTCAAGTAAAGGCTTGGTAGTGGTGTGACGTCATGCTGCAAAATACGTCAGCAGATTGAACTTGTGTACGTTTTATTCTCTCTACGGCGGAATGTGGAATTTATTTTGCAGAGCCAGACACTATCCTGGTGTTCACAATCTTCTATGGATTATTTGGAGGAGGAACCCGCCTTGCAATGCTGAACATTATGCGCGTCGGACTCATCGTCATTGAAGCCGAGTTCGGGGCTCTTGAGGAGTCTCAGACTAGGGGTGTCCGGACAGCGGACTATCATCGTCCACGGACTCCAAGACTACGAAGATGCAAGATTGAAGACTCCGTCCGTGTGCGGATGGGACTTTCCTTGGCGTGGAAGGCAAGCTTGGTGATACGGATATGTAGATCTCCTACCATTGTAACCGACTCTGTGTAACCCTAGCCCTCTCCGGCGTCTATATAAACCGGAGGGCTTTAGTCCGTAGGACATAACCTCCATTATAACAATCATACCGTAGGCTAGCTTCTAGGGTTTAGCCTCCTTGATCTCGTGGTAGATCCACTCTTGTACTACCCGTATCATCAATATTAATCAAGCAGGACGTAGGGTTTTACCTCCATCAAGAGGGCCCGAACCTGGGTAAAACATCGTGTCCCTTGTCTCCTGTTACCATCCACCTAGACGCACAGTTTGGGACCCCCTACCCGAGATCCGCCGGTTTTGACACCGACACTTATCAAGTGTGTTTTGGTGGAAGGCAAGCCATTTCTTTTTGGTACTTTGTGCCATCATTAAACTTTGTTGAGAGCTTGGTTTGTTTGGAACCATCCTCTCTTTGGGAGTTTGGCATCTTTAGTTTAGTGTGTATCAATGGATATCTCATTCCTTGATGTATCTTTAATGATATCTTCCAAGTGATGATTTCTCCATTTGGTATCCTTTTCACTTGGCATTTCTTTGTCTTTTGGTTTCGGGTTTTGAAAGTCTTGAGCATGCATGTTTGCTTCATGTATTTAATTTGGCATGCTTTCTTTCTTTGACTCAATATATAGGGGAAACTCCACCTAGTCTCAATTTGGATGAGATGTGCATGAAATTCATTTTCATATCTATATGCACATATTTATGTGGAGTTTTTCCTATGTATTGGTGTTTCTAACTATTTGGTCCCGATGAGTTTGGGTACCGTTTAGTTTGTTTTGTTCTTCTAGGAACATTTGGAGATGCATTGGATGCTCGGCTCACTCACAAGGAAGGTGTTATCACCATGTGCATATTGGAGTCAAGCTAGGATGATCAATGAACTACTATCTACCTTCAATTGGTATCTACTACATCCTTCCAATGATATCCCGGTAACAAGTATCTATTCATGCTGAAAGTGCAACTAATCCCCAGGTGGTTTTGGTAATTAATAACAACATATATATCATTGAACTAATAGTATCTTGAGAACATTTCAGAAAGTTCAGTGATATGGGTATGGCAATGACTGAAGATGTGGACCCCTCAAAATGCTAAGGAAAGCATTAGCAAAAGCTCAAGACTCCATTTTTGGTTTAGTGATCCAAGATCACATTGAGTCTATAGGAAAGCCAATACTATTAAAAGGGGATGAGGTTATGATAATGATCTGGTTGCTCAAAGTGCTTAGTGATCTATCTCCCAAACTATCGCAATCTTTCATTCCAACATATACTCATAAGTAATCTCGGTCCCACCGATTCCATAAACTCACCACACCGAGATGAACCACCTCACCACAAAGCCAAACCCTAGTAATTTCGGTTTTTCCGATTCCAAACTCGGTCTCACGAAACTAGTGTTGCCAAGCTTCAGAATCTTCGTCATCATATCGGTGTCACCGAGATGATAAAGTCGGTCCCACCGAGAATGGCAAACCCTAGTCTTTGGAAGAATCGGACTCACCGAGATTGTATTTTCGGTCCCACGAAAATCCCAACGCTCACAAGATTTGAACTTTCGGTCTCACCGAGTTGTCAACTTCGGTCCGACCGAGATTGGTCAAATGTGTGTAACGGTTGGATTTTGTGTGGAGGCTATAAATACCCTCCACCTCCTCTTCATTCGTGGAGAGAGCCATCGAAAGAACTACCACTCCTACCTTACATTTCGAGAAGAAAACTACCTACCCTTGTGTTGAGATCAAGTTGCTCCACTCCCACCATATGAAACTTGATTTCTAGCCTTCCCAAGTTGCTTTCCACTCAATCCTTTCTTCCACCACAGCCAAATCAGTGAGGAGAGTTGAGTGTTGGGGAGATTATCATTTGAAGCACAAGAGCAAGGAGTTCATCATCACCAACACCATCTATTACCTTTTGGAGGGTGGTGCCTCCTAGATTGGTTAGGTGTCGCTTGGGAGCCTCCGTCAAGATGTGGAGTTGAACCAAGAAGTTTGTAAGGAGATCGCCTACTTCGTGAAGATCTACCCTGAGTAAGGCTAGTCCTCCGTGGGCGTATGCCATGATGGCATAGACAAGGTTGCTTCTTCGTGGACCCTTCGTGGGTGGAGCCCTCCGTGGACTCTCGCAGCCGTTACCCTCCGTGGGTTGAAGTCTCCATCAACGTGGATTGACGATAGCACCACCTATCGGAACCACGAGAAAAATCTCCGTGTCTCCAAATTGCATTTGCTCTTCTCCACCTCTATTTACTACATGTGCAATTTACTTTCCGCTGCCATTACTCTAGAATTGCATGTGTAGGGTGATACTTGACTTGATCATCATTGTGAACTTGCTAAAAACTTGTCCTAATCAAAAGGCTAAACTTTTAAATTGTCAAGTAGTCTAATCACCCCCCCCCTCTAGACATACTTTCGATCCTACAAGTGGTATCAGAGCTTTGGTCTCCATTGGATTGGTTTCCATTGCATTGGACTCCATAAGCTTGGTTTCACAACCTAGGAGAGTATGGCGCCTAGTGAGGGTAATTTTCAGAGAGGTCCTTACTTTGATGGTTCAAATTTTGCTAGTTGGAAGCATAAAATGAAAATGCATATTCTTGGACATAACCCTGCCGCATGGGGCATTATTTGTGTTGGCTTGCAAGGTGAGTTCTTCGAGGAAGGAAAAGTTCCGGATCGTGAAGCTACAGCGGATGAATTGCGGATGTTGCAAAACAATGCTCAAGCTTGCGACATTCTCTTCAATGCTTTGTGTCCCGAGGAGTTCAACAAAATCAGCCGTCTTGAGAATGCAAAAGAGATTTGGGATACTTTGGTCGAAATGCACAAAGGTACCGAGTCTCTGAAGGAATCAAAGCTAGATGTTCTTCAAGGTCAACTTGACAAGTTCAAAATGAAGGAAGGTGAAGGAGTCGCTGAAATGTACTCTAGGCTTGCTCTCATCACAAATGAGATTGCCGGCTTAGGAAGCGAAGAAATGACCGACCGATTCATCATCAAGAAGATTCTCAGAGCTTTGGATGGAAAGTATGACATCGTGTGCACTTTGATCCAAATGATGCCAAACTACAAGAATCTCAAGCCTACCGAAGTCATTGGAAGAATTGTTGCTCATGAGATGACACTAAAAGATAAGGAAGAGCTTCACAACAAGTCAAGTGGTGCTTACAAAGCTACATGTGAAGCTCCCACAACCTCAAGTGACAAGCTAGTGTCCAATGAAGAGATAAGCCTAATGGTGAAGAACTTCAACAAATTCTACAAGAGTAGAAGCAAGGAAAGAAGCTCAAAGTCTAGATCATATGATGAAAAGAGATCTTCTAGTCGTGATCGAATCTGCTACAATTGTGGAAGACCGGACACTACTCAAATGAGTGTTCGACTCCCCACAAGAGAAGAGAAGAATCTCCAAGAAGAAGAAGCTCAAGAGAAGAGTCACCTCGAAAGAGAGAAGGAGTAGAGATGATCGTTATGAACGAAGATCCTCTCGGAGAAGCAAGGATTAGGAAAGGAAAGACAAGTCATCAAGGAGCTACACAAGAAGAAAACATCAAGCTCATGTAGGTGAATGGGTCTCGGCTCCGACTCCGACAATCAATCCGAAGGAAGCTATCACTCCGACTCCGACTACTGATCAAGATGAAGGTGTTGCGGTCTTGCTCTCAGATCCTCCAACTCCAACTCCTACGACTTATTTGATTCACCAAATGAGGGAATTGGAAGATGCTTCATGGCTAAAGGCCCCAAGGTATCACACCCTGAATTTATTGACTTTGATAGTGATGAGGATGACTTGCTTGGTGAAGATGAGCTTTTACATGATAAATCTAGTGAGCCTAGTAATGATGAACATGCTAGTAGTCTTTATAGTCGAGAAGAGTCGAATGACAATGCTATGAAGGAGATTGAGCGCCTAACTAAAGAACTAAACACTCTTAAGTTAGCTCATGAAACAACTCAAGAAGATCATAGAGAGCTCCTAAGATCTCATGAGAAGCTACGCTTCGAGAAGCTCAATCTAGAGCAAGAACATGAGTTCCTAAAAGCTATCAATGACGATCTTCAAAGAAGAGTTCTTCATATCTTGCCAAACGACTTCTCTTGTCTAATTTCTTGCCACCTATTAAAACTAAGCATGACAAGCATAAGAAAATTCTTCATCTAGTAGTAACAATAACCATGCTAAATCCAATATTGTTACTTCTAGTAGTTCTCTTGATTCCACTAACAATGTTTCAAGCCAAGTTACACTTGAGCAAGAAAATAGTTTATTGAAAGGGATTATAGAGAAAGGTGTCTACAAGAGCCTTGCGGAAGCAAGAACTTTGAGGAAATTGTTCGCAAGCAAGGAAGGCACGGAAGAATCAAGGAATTGGTTTTGAGCGAAAGTTCAACGCCGAGGGTGTTGAATGGGAAGAAGGTCAATATCCCACTCCAAAGTTTGTTTCTCAAAAGGAGAAGTATGATCCTACTTCTTCCAATGTGGAACAAGCTCAAGATAACCTTCCACCACAAGACCACAAGCTAAAAGGCAAGGACAAGCTTCAAGAGGAGATTGATGCATTTATTGAAGCGCCTAAGGCCATGGTCAAGTGGGTTCCCAAGGAAACGTCAAGTTCTACTTCGTCAAGCTCAACTACAACCCCAAGGATTCCCATCAAGATGATGTGGATCCCGAAGAAGAAGAACTAGAGAGTTCTTGAGGGTGACTCCGCCAACATACTTCACTCACATTCATTTTGGCAAGAACTTGTGCAATCAACTTCCACATCTTGCACTAGTTCATGGAGTCAAAAACCCTCTTGTTGGTAAGTCAAGGGACAAGGTAATCATTGCTTTCATGGACATCATCTATTGTGTACTTCAATCTATGTCCATGGATATCCTTGTTTGTTCCTTGTGGGACTAACCCATGTAGGTATTGAAAGTGCCCAATCCAAAGGATTGCTCCCAACTCTTGATGATCTTCATCAACATTGAGCATCCACATCTTCAACATCTACATGAAGTCTTCTACGACAACCCAAGGTTAGTTTGACCCTTTAAAAGGGGTTCTCACATCAAGGGGGAGCTTTGCTCTAAAGATTGAGCTAAAGCATCTTCAAATGATGTGAACACATTAATGCTTTATGTAAAAGTGGTAACCCCACTTGTGCCTAAACGATGAGTATGACCTATGATAAAATGTTCTCATTTGACTCCTAAGTCAATATACTCATATATAGATGACCTAGTCATCGATAAAATGTGTGCTAGCAGCTAGTGTTTTGTTTGTGCATGTTTGACACATATTTCATTTGCTATCTTATTGTGTGAGCATGTTGGATGCATAATTTTATCCATTCGAGGACATCCATTTGTTGCTTTGGTCTTTTGGATTTTTTCTTTTTGACCAAATGGATGGACAAGAATGCCTAAGTTCCTCCCCTAGCTATCTATGCTTTCTTGTCTCAAACTCTATTCATGCTTATATCACAAACTTTGATCAAGTCTTTTCGAACCCACCGAGTGAGGAGCACTTTGAGCCACCGATCCGTCAAAAGCTTAAATTCCAAAACCTTCTAAGTATTTTCGGTCGACCAACCCACTCAAAATCGGATGACCAAATCACTTGATTGATCTAGGTTTTCACCTCGGTGAAACCGAAGTTAAATTTCGGCGTGATCAAGTGAGTAATCGCTTGCGTTAACCATCTCGGTGCCACCGAAGTTTTACAACTCGTCCCACCGACGGTGAAGGGTATATATACCGAGGGGCAGCGCTGATTCTTTCTTCAAAACGCCTCGCCCCAAACCCTTTGCCGCCGCCGTGGTCTCCGGATCGTCTCGTAAATGCGCTTTGTGCGCCTCGCGCATGGTCTCCATCGCCATCAACGGTCAATCTCTCCGCGCTGTTGCCGCCGTAGAGAAACTCCACCAAGTTAGGGTGAGTTTCAATCCCTCTCGTGTTTCTACCTCCGATTCAATACACGATTGGTTTGCCTAGCTTCTTGCCACGTTTGAGATCTTCCTATCCAGCAAATTAGTTCTTAGAACGAAATTCGAGTAAAAGTTTTAGGGTTAGGTTTCACGAACACATCTCGGTGTGACCGATTCTACATTCTCGGATCGACCGATTTGGCTTCGCCATTGACCGCACTTTTCGGTCCAACCGAAGTTGTGCAAATCGGTACGACCGAAATGAGGATTTAGTGAAACCCTAGTGTTCTCGGCTAGATCGAAACCCATTTCGTCCAACCGAAAGTGGTGTGAATGGTTCTGTTTAGACACTTCGGATTCACCGAATTTTAGACTCGATCTGACCGAAATGCATTCTGTGAAAACCTAAAACTGAAATTTGAACTCATTCTTTTGCAAAATCTTCAGCGTTTGTGATAACTCTTCTATTCTCGCCTATACCTAATCTATTCACAGGTTGTCAGCCATGTCGATGCCGGTGACAGCCGAACAGTCCGAATCTCCAATTGCTGAAATTCCAGGGCAGGCACTAGTCCTGAGGCCAGCAGCTTTTCTGATGATGGAGAAAGGAGCACACCAAGTGGTTTGCCTCCTGCTGCCACCAGGGCCAGGAAGAAGAGAAATTCTGATGAAGAGGATTCTGATTTCGTTGCTGAGGAAGAGATCACATCTAAGCCAAAGAGGAAAGTGGTTGCCAAAGAGCATCAAGGGCAACAAACCAAGAAAGGCACCAGCAAGGTGAAGAAGTCCACTGTTGCCAAGAAGCTGAGAATGGAAGAAGAAACCTCGAGCAAGGTGAAGAAAACTTCCAAGAGGAAGAGGATAGTGCATGAAGAAGCTGATGATGATTCTGATGAGGAAGCACCCCAGCCTCCTCAGAAGCCTAAGTTGATGGGAGATGCCATCAGGGCAGGAGCACCTACAAAGACTAAGCCTTCTGCTCCAGCAAAGGCAACTCAAGCCAAGCCTGCTGCCAAGCCAAAGAAGACTGTTAGAAACATTCCTGCTTCAGAGAAGAAGAAAGACAATGTGCCACCAGCTGAGTCAGATGATGAGGCACCAGATTCTTGAAAATCCGTCGAAACCGCTGTCCACAATGATGCTCATCCTCGAGCTGAAAACATGAAGGAAAGAAAGGACAAAGGTCTCGTGCTATGGAGACAAGCTGATCCATATGCCATAAGGAGAAGGACTGCTGTTGACTCAAGGTTCCACACCGAGAGCAACAAGATTTCTATGAGATCGTGCTTATGGACAAGAAGCCCATTGTTCTTGACACTAGATATGTTGATCGGGCATATATTGACAAATGAAGAGCACAGAGACTACTTTCCACATGTGCATGAGAGCTTCACCGCATGTGGTGTTGCTGAGTTCGTTGGTCGAAACCGACAGCTTGGAATGATGAGATGATCATGCAATTCTATGCCTGACTCATTTCTATCCAGATGGCAGGATTGTATGGATGGTGAAGGTCGAGATTCTCTTCAACTGTTGAAGAGTGGGCAGCACCGCTGAATGCTCCAAAGGTCAAGAGAAGATGATGTTGATGTCTATGGAATTCCCAAGAAAACCATGAGTCTATGAAGAACATGTACAATGAGGTACCACTAAGGATGTAGAGTTCGAAGCTCGGCTCGATGTATCATCTCGAGCAGGTCTCCCTACCACGAACACAATTTCGAGGCATACCTTGATGCCCAAGTCCGAGATCATCGCATGATACGAGGCTATTCTATCAACATGCTGCATATACTAGATCGTAAAGCACCTTTCAAGGTGATGGACCCGATAGTTGAGACTATCAAGAGGACTGCAGCAGACTGAAGAGGTCATGTGGTTTTGCCCGCACATTCAGATGCTTATCAATGCCAAGTTTGGCACGGGCACCTACTTGTTGGATAGACCCCACTTGCCACCGCAGCCCGAGCATGAGGACAATGAAGTCGTGATGACCGAGGATGATCCCACGTCTGTTGAAGGTCAAGCTAAGTCTGAAGCTGCCAAACAAGCTAAAGCTAAGAAGGAAGCAAAGCAGCAGCAGCTAAACCCAAGAGTGTTGGAGAACAGCTCCTTGAAGCTACCCAGAGGATTGAACTACGCCTGCCAGCATAGTGCGTCTCGGGAGAGTCTTGAGAGGATAGTTGAAGACAAGTTCCATGCTCGATGTCAAGTCGATCAAGTGCAAGTCACTTGTCAACAAGCTTGAGGCAGATATCGAGGAAGCCAAGAGGGAGAAGGAAGAGCTCATGAAGGAGATGCAGGATGACCTTGTCCAGATGACTATGAGCAGCCTGCTCCGGTTCCCACAAGACCCAGATCACTGCTATTCCAAAGGATGAGACACGTGGCTATTGCATCAAGACCTCCCACAGCTCCATCGGGCCCAGCTCCAGCCCGGTGTCCACTCCTCCAGCTCCACAGACTTCAGCGAAGCCTTTGCAGATGCAGCTATCTCAACTCCATCAACCTGCATAGAGCCGCCAGCAGAGTCCCTAGTGACGTTTAGCTCTATACCTTCGAACTTTTGGTAACTTGTTGCCAAAGGGGAGAAATTGTATAGATCATAGGACTTCGAGAGAGAGTGCTCGCTTTTGCTCTTTCGCTTGCGGTTTCTTTGAGATACTTTTGAGTTTTCCGAGACATTCCGTGTGTTTGATACTACGCTTGTTTCTACTTTGATGAGTGCTTGATCATACTATGCCTTAATGTGTGCTTAATGCTTATCATATGTCATTCATATCTTGTATGATCATTTACTCATGTCTTGGTGATTGGGTGCATGCTATTCATTCTTATCATTTTGTGCGCTCCACCAAGATGTATGTGACATGGAAGAGTGACCCATGATCCTAATCGATTGTGCATTTGCATTCAAACGCAAATATTAAATAATGCACAAATTTAGGGGAGCTCTTGCTTATCACATACTTCTCAAAGCGATTTATATTATTCATTGATTATATCATTTGTCGAAGCTTTGATCTATATGTTGTCATCAATTACCAAAAAGGGGAGATTGAAAGTGCAACTAATCCCGTGTGGTTTTGGTAATTAATAACAACATATATATCATTGAACTAATAGTTTCTTGAGAACATTTCAGAAAGTTCATTGATATGGGTATGGCAATGATCAAGATGTGGACCCCTCAAATGCTAAGGAAAGCATTGGCAAAAGCTCAAGACTCCATTTTTGGTTTAGTGATCCAAGATCACATTGAGTCTATAGGAAAGCCAATACTATTAAAAGGGATGAGGTTATGATAATGATCTGGTTGCTCAAAGTGCTTAGTGATCTATCTCCCAAACTATCGCAATCTTTCATTCCAACATATACTCATAAGTAATCTCGGTCCCACCGATTCCATAAACTCACCACACCGAGATGAACCACCTCACCACAAAGCCAAACCCTAGTAATTTCGGTTTTCCGATTCCAAACTCGGTCTCACCGAAACTAGTGTTGCCAAGCTTCAGAACCTTCGTCATCATATCGATGTCACCGAGATGATAAAGTCGGTCCCATCGAGAATGGCAAACCCTAGTCTTTGGAAGAATCGGACTCACCGAGATTGTATTTTCGGTCCCACGAAAATCCCAACGCTCACAAGATTTGAACTTTCGGTCTCACCGAGTTGTCAACTTTGGTCCGACCGAGATTGGTCAAATGTGTGTAACGGTTGGATTTTGTGTGGAGGCTATAAATACCCTCCACCTCCTCTTCATTCGTGGAGAGAGCCATCGAAAGAACTACCACTCCTACCTTACATTTCGAGAAGAAAACTACCTACCCTTGTGTTGAGATCAAGTTGCTCCACTCCCACCATATGAAACTTGATTTCTAGCCTTCCCAAGTTGCTTTCCACTCAATCCTTTCTTCCACCACAGCCAAATCAGTGAGGAGAGTTGAGTGTTGGGGAGATTATCATTTGAAGCACAAGAGCAAGGAGTTCATCATCACCAACACCATCTATTACCTTTTGGAGGGTGGTGCCTCCTAGATTGGTTAGGTGTCGCTTGGGAGCCTCCCACAAGATGTGGAGTTGAACCAAGAAGTTTGTAAGGGCAAGGAGATCGCCTACTTCGTGAAGATCTACCCGAGTAAGGCTAGTCCTCCGTGGGCGATGCCATGATGGCATAGACAAGGTTGCTTCTTCATGGACCCTTCGTGGGTGGAGCCTCCGTGGACTCTCGCAGCCGTTACCCTCCGTGGGTTGAAGTCTCCATCAACGTGGATTGACGATAGCACCACCTATCGGAACCACGAGAAAAATCTCCGTGTCTCCAAATTGCGTTTGCTCTTCTCCACCTCTATTTACTACATGTGCAATTTACTTTCCGCTGCCATTACTCTAGAATTGCATGTGTAGGGTGATACTTGACTTGATCATCATTGTGAACTTGCTAAAAACTTGTCCTAATCAAAAGGCTAAACTTTTAAATTGTCAAGTAGTCTAATCACCCCCCCCTCTAGACATACTTTCGATCCTACACATGCTTTTCCCTCTTGCATTCAACCATGTGTAGGTTGTATCTTGGCATGATATTCATTTCATATCTTGTGATACTTGTTTCCTTTCTCAAAGCATCCCAACGATGATCTCTGTTGCTAGTTGTGATGCCATTGATGGATGCGTGTTTGGACTTCATTTATATACAATAAGACCATATCTAGCCAAGTGCTATGCTTTCAAGCAAATATCTTATTGGTATATTTATGACTGCCTTGTGGATATCTTGTTCCTTTGTGTTGTAACTATTTCGGGTGTACATCCTTCTTTGTAGATATATATCTCATGATTTCGTCTACCTAGAACCTTATACACTTGAGAGAAATTACATCTCTAGTTGATATCCTTTCTTTCACGTCCACCTTGTCTTTCTCTTGTTATTTCTTTGGTGGCTCCGTGAAAGCTTTTGCCTTGAGTGCGTGTCCTCTATCGTTGCATCTTGTTGCACTCTTGTGTGGTGAAGATTATTTTCCTCTTTCTTATCTTTATGAGGCTTTTGCCATCTTAATTGGTATCCCTCGTCTTGATGAGCCTCTCATCGTCTACCTTCACCACGGGTTGTCACAAGCATAGGTTCTCTTTTGCTTTTTAGTAAGCTTGTGAACCCATTTGCCAGTTGTGTGTGGCAATGATAGGCCTTGCACCGTGTGCCTCATTCTTTCAAGACTATGTTGATGCTTAATGCTTATCCTAATTCTAGTCTTCTCAAGTGCTTCGCCATGACTCACACACATCATTTTGGTTGAGCCTATTCTTAAGTTGCCTCTTTTACATGGTGCTCAACCTTGTGCTTGTTGCAAGCGCAAGGCTTTGTTTCCTATATGCTCTCTTGCACTAGATGTGAGTTTCTATTGATTTTGGGGAGCTTCTCTAGTTTCTTTAGAACACTCCTTTGCGGTTACCATAATATCTTTATTCTTGTGGCACGTAGGATCATTGATCTAGTTGGTTCAATTGATATCCGTTGATTGCTTGCTTCAATTGGTATCTTCTGATTGCTTGTGTCTCTCTTTGTTATGTCTTTGTGTCATATCTTTTTGTTGCAATCTTTGGGCCTCAATATAGTTTGTCTTCCTCCAAGTATTGGTAGTTGGATATGTGTATTTCATTCCACTCTATTGTTGAGAAATACACAATTTATGGAGGAACACCTTTTATTTTGGCCTTCTTAGCTTTTCACCCATTTTAGCAATCGATGCCAATGGGGGAGGAGTTTCAGAGAGTTTTGTGGAGAAGTCTTCTGAGTTTTCTCCTTGCTTTGGTTTTGGTTCCTAAGCATTTGCATCTCATTCTCATGCATCATTGGTTGTTGCATTGCATGGTGATGCATAATTCCTTGTATAAACTCTCTTGAAAGTGATTGTCATCAATTACCAAAATGGGGGAGATTGAAAGAACATGCGGTGCCCCCATGTTTGGTTTTGGTAATAGATGACGATCTCTATGGACTAATGTTTGTCTTGAGTTATATTTGAAGGATTTGTCCATAGGCTTTTCTTGAAGTCCATGTGTTGGTTTCAAGGAGTTTATGAGTTGAACAAGGTGCTATTAAGGAATTATCCAAGGATTGGTCATGCGAGTGTTGAGCTTATTGCAAGCATGTCTTGAAGAAGAAGGTTGTGTGATCATTCATGTTTACCTTCAATACATCATCCAAATGAAGAGAGTTGCAAAGATTCAAGGTTGATCAAGACTAAGTCAATAGTGAATCAAGTTGATTAACTCACAAAGCATAGAAGATGTACCGAGAGGGATCAAGTGATCCCATGGTATGGTAAGCATTGTCCATTGCACTTTGTGTACTAACCCATGGTCTATGTGAGAGTTCTATGTGGGGTTAGGTACGTATCCATGGGCTTGCATCAAGAGGAAGATATCATACAACCCATGGAAAGGATGACATCAAGTGGTGATCGTCATCAAGATTGCCGTGTGCAAGTTCAAGTGGAGCATCACGAAGAGATCAAGTGCTTGAATCTTGCCATCCATTGTGGTGTCAATGGACTTGTGAAGATGAGCCAAAGAGTGGCTCACCCATAGTGGACTATGGGGGAGCAATCATCTAGTCTTCATCGAGCCAACGCAATCAAGAAAGGTGGTCCAACTTGAGGGAGTGAAGATCGTCATCATCTAGCTCAATGGACCATTTGCAAGGCAAAGGTTTGCCCTTGATAGGTTTTCTATTTTACCGGTCTCATGGTAGTTGTGGGAGACCGGGTTATAGGATCGATTGTCGTACTATCAAGGGGGGCTCTCGATGAGTTGCTTGATCATATCGTTCATAGAGAGCTCAAACCATTGCATCCTTGCATCATGTTTCTTGGTTCTTGTTTGATTCTCTTTGTGAGTCTTAGAGCTTATGGTCATCTCGATGACAAGCTTGAGTTCATCGAAAACGGAGTTTGCATGCGACTTCTATGATGTTTTCGGTGTTGGAGGTTTTACCGGTCTTCTCCGAGGAAGGGTTCTCACCATTTTATTTTGGGCCTTTTCTCTTTTTCTTCTTATTGATATTTCTTTCAAGATTGTGTTAGCCCTTGTCGCTAGCTTTCGAACAAACTTGGTTTCATCAAATTCGGAGTCCGTTTTGCAAAAGTTGTGGCAGCTTTGGTGTTCTGAAAAGGCTGCAACGGTACTACCGCGAATTGGAGCGGATGTAATTTTTTACTACCGCTCCAGAGCGGTACTACCGTGGCTCCAATAGCGGTAGTACCGCTCCGGACCAAAAAACTCGTCCCAAGTCCTGCGGAGGTAGGTACGGGAGTATTTTTTTGTACCGCAAGCAGTAGTACCGCGATCCCTAGCGGTAGTACCATGAGGACAAGCGGTAGTACCGCTCTGTGCGGGTTGTGAGCATAACGGTTGGATTTTTCCCCACCTATAAAAGGGGGTCTTCTTCCCCATTGAACCTTATCCTTTGAGCTCGTGTTCTTCCTCCATTGTTAACCTTCTTCGAGCTTGCTAACTCTCAATCCCTCCATGGATTCTTGCTAGTTTTTGAGGGAAAAGAGAGAGGAGATCTAGATCCACATTTCCACCAATCACTTTCTCCTCTATGTGAGGGGAACCCATTGGATCTTGATCTTGGAGTTCTTGGTGTTCTCCTTCTTGTTCTTCCTCTCATTTTCCTCCCTAGCATTAGTTGCTTTGGTGGGATTTGAGAGAGAAGGACTTGGGCACTCCGTGTGCCCTTGCCATTGCATTTGGTGCATCGGTTTGAGTTCTTCACGTAATACGTGGAAGTTACAAGTTGAGAAGCTTCTTACTCTTGGGTGCTTGGTACCCTTGAGCTTGTTCCTCTTGGGTGCTTGGGTTCCCTAGACGGTTGGTGGTGTTCGGAGCTCAATCATTGTGGTGTAAAGCTCCCGGCAAGCGTCGGGGTCTCCAATTAGGTTGTGGAGATCGCCCCGAGCAATTTGACGGGTTCCAGTGACCGCCCCCAAGGGTTGCCAAAGTGTATGGGTTTGGTGACTGCCCCCAAGGGTTGCCATTTGTACGGGTTCGTGACCGCCCTCAAAGGTCCCTTAGTGGAATCACGGCATCTTGCATTGTGCGAGGGCGTGAGGAGATTACGGTGGCCCTAGTGGCTTCTTGGGGAGCATTGTGCCTCCACACCGCTCCAAATGGAGATTAGCATCCGCAAGGGTGTGAACTTCGGGATACATCATCGTCTCCGCGTGCCTCGATTATCTCTTACCCGAGCCCGTTACTTATGCACTTTACTTTGTGATAGCCATATTGTTTCTTGTCATATATCTTGCTATCACCTAAGCAGTTTTTCTTGCTTAGCATAAGTTGTTGGTGCACATAGGTGAGCCTAGTTGTTATAGGTTTTGTGCTTGACAAATTAACCGCTAGGTTTATTCCGCATTTGTTCAAGCCTCAACCGTAATTATTTTAAAGCGCCTATTCACCCCCCCCCCCTCTAGGCGACATCCACGATCTTTCAATATGGTATGATGGGGTGGTATCCTCCTTTAAACGCATTGAGTGACTCGACTTGGCACATGTTCACGCATGTAGTTGAATCCAATCAACATAGCCTTCATGATATTTATGTTCATGGTGGATTATATCCTACTCATGCTTGTATTCGGTGTAAATTAATTTTGATGCATGTTTACGACTATTGTCGCTCTCTTAGTTGGTCGCTTCCCAGTCTTTTGCTAGCCTTCACCTGTACTAAGCGGGAATACTGCTTGTGCATCCAAACTCCTTACCTATATGCGGTATTTACTTGCCGTTCCAAGTAAATTTGTATGTGCCAAACCCTAAACCTTCAAATAAACATTCTGTTTTGCATGCTCGAATAGCTCATATGTCAACTAGAGCTGCCCTTATCTTCCGTGTTAGGCGGGTTATTATCAAGAGGAGTGGACTCCGCTCCTCATTCACGAGAAAATGGCTGGTATCCGGGATGCCCAGTCCCATGATCCAAAAAGATCAAAGCAAATCAAAATAATTAAACAAAACTCCCCCTGGGACCCGTTGAATGTTGGAGCCACTCGTTGTTTCGAGCAAGCCATGGATTGATGCTTGTGGAGGAGGGGGAGTATAAAATTTAGCATTCTGTTTGGGAACCGCCTATAATCTATTTAGCATGGAAGATATCGTCATCTTTAAGTTGTTATGTTGACAATGAAAGTATGCCGCTCAAAATATAATTTATCTCTATTTCAAAACCGAGCTCTGCACCTCTACAAATCCCTGCTTCCCTCTGCGAAGGGCCTATCTATTTACTTTTATGTTGAGTCATCACCCTTCTTATTAAAAAGCACCCGTTGGAGAGCACATTGTCGTTTGCATTCATTATTATCGGTTTATATTGGGTATGACTTGACTGGATCTCTTTTACCATGAATTACAATGTTTAGTCAGTCCTTGATCTTTAAAGGTGCTCTGCATTTATGTTTTGCGGTCTCAGAAAGGCTTAGCAAGATACCATTTTGTTATATCATGTTATGATTATTTTGAGAAAGTGTTGTCATCTGAGTTTTATTATTATGGCCCGCTAGCTGATTATGCTATTGATATGAGTAATTGAGACCTACCTGTCATTGTGAGTATGGTTAGTTCATAATAATTGCTGAGACTGGAATGCTGGCTTTTCATGTTTACAACAACAAGAGCAAACAGAGTTTGTAAAAGTTTTTCTTTTTCTCTTTCAGTTTGTCAACTTAATTGCTTGAGGACAAGTAAGGGTTTAATCTTGGGGGAGTTGATACGTCCCCGTCGTATCTACTTTTCCAAACACTTTTGCCCTTGTTTTGGACTCTAACTTGTATGATTTGAATGGAACTAACCCGGACTGACGCTGTTTTCAGCAAAATTGCCATGATGTTGTTTTATGTGCAGAAAACAAAAGTTCTTGGAATGACCTGAAACTCCACGGAATATCTTAGAATAAATAATAAAAAATCCTCGCCAAAGATGAAGACCAGGGGGCCCACACCCTGTCCACGAGGGTGGGGGCGCCCCTCCCCCCTGGGCGCGCCCCCTACCTCGTGGGCCCCCTGGTGGCCCTCCGACGCCAACTCCAACTCCATATATTGGTTTTTGGGGAGAAAAAAAATCAGAGAGAAAGTTTCATCGCATTTTACGATACGGAGCCGCCGCCAAGCCCTAATCTCTCTTGGGAGGGCTGGTCTGGAGTCCGTTTGGGGCTCCAGAGAGGGGGATTCGTCTCCATCGTCATCATCAACCATCCTCCATCACCAATTTCATGATGCTCACCGCCGTGCGTGAGTAATTGCATCGTAGGTTTGCTGGACGGTGATGGGTTGGATGAGATTTATCATGTAATCGAGTTAGTTTTGTTAGGGTTTGATCCCTAGTATCCATTATGTTCTGAGATTGATGTTGCTATGACTTTGCTATGCTTAATGCTTGTCACTAGGGCCCGAGTGCCATGATTTCAGATCTGAACCTATTATGTTTTCATGAATATATGTGTGTTCTTGATCCTATCTTGCAAGTCTATAGTCACCTACTATGTGTTATGATCCGCAACCCCAAGTGACAATAATCGGGACCACTCCGGTGATGACCATAGTTTGAGGAGTTCATGTATTCA
This sequence comes from Aegilops speltoides, assembly GCA_021437245.1. Classification (NCBI taxonomy): domain Eukaryota; kingdom Viridiplantae; phylum Streptophyta; class Magnoliopsida; order Poales; family Poaceae; genus Aegilops; species Aegilops speltoides. The sequence goes on along the minus strand of CM038141.1, from coordinate 308,113,045 downwards.
CTATGTGCTAATGCTTTGTTCCGGTTCTCTATTAAAAGGAGGCCTTAATATCCCTTAGTTTCAATAGGACCCGCTGCCACGGGAGGGTAGGACAAAAGATGTCATGCAAGTTCTTTTCCATAAGCACGTATGACTATATTAGGAATACATGCCTACATTACATTGATGAATTGGAGCTAGTTCTGTGTCACCCTATGTTATGACTGTTACATGATGAACCACATCCGGCATAATTATCCATCACTGATCCGATGCCTACGAGTTTTCCATATACTGGTTTACGCTTATTTAATTTTCCATTGCTACTGTTATCATCACTACAAAAATACCAAAAACATTACTTTTGATGTCTTTACTTTGTTACCGTTACCACCACTATCATATTACTTTGCTACTAAACACTTTGCTGTAAATATTAAGTTTCCAGGTGTGGTTGAATTGACAACTCAGCTGCTAATACTTGAGAATATTCTTTGGCTCCCCTTGTGTCGAATCAACAAATTTGGGTTGAATACTCTACCCTCGAAAACTGTTGCAATCCCCTATACTTGTGGGTTATCATACTACCCATATCATCAATATCAATCAAGCAGGAGTAGGGTTTTACCTCCATCGAGAGGGCCCGAACCTGGGTAAAAACATCGTGTCCCTTGTCTCCTGTTACCATCCGCCTAGACGCACAGTTCGGGACCCCCTACCCGAGATCCGCCGGTTTTGACACCGACATTGGTGCTTTCATTGAGAGTTCCTCTGTGCCGTCGCTATCAGGAAGGATGCCTCATCTCGTCTTTAAAGACGGCACTGTTGCTAAAGGAGCTTTGGCAATCGGCCAAACTCTCCGGCTAGGCGGTTTCCATATGACCACCTGTCCGGCCGCCACGCCGACAATGACTTCTCGGGTCATCAAAAGCAATCTTCACATTAGCTCGGAACTCGCCGAGCAGTTGGATCCGATGGAGCTCTCTTCCTTAAATGAGCTCTTGGATCGCATCGCCACCCTGGGAGTCACTACAGACTACGATCAAATTAGGCCTAAACCCGATCTGAGAGAGATTAACTCTCCCCAAGTTACCCACCACGTTGCTGTGGTAGAGGAACAATACGGCGACCCTTCTTCTATCTTAAGGACTAGCTATGTCCAGATTCCCGATCCCTCCATGCCGGATTCCCGCGGAGGGGAGGATGTTACTCAAGCCCTGAACCTAAAGTCAGGCAGCGAGCTAGATTCATTGGACAACATCCAAGAACCCAAGCTTCCGAGTTCGGAAATTGGCCCCTGAGTTTTAAAGTGGACGGGGTTCCAAATTTAATTCCACCCGCCCACCCAAACATAAGCGATTTATCCCAAATCCGGCAAGAGCCCGCAGAAATAGTACACCATTACTGGGCCAGATTCCTCCTGGTTATGAACAGGATAAAGGACTGCCACGAGGAGGACGCAATTTCATTCTTCTGCAATAATTGCACGGACAAGGGAATCCTCAACGCCGTAGTCGTCGTGAAATTACACGCTTCACTGACTTAGCATCCATAGTACGAAAGTACTGTGCTATGGAAAGCGCCTGGAAAACCGAAATCAATTTTTGGGACAATCCGGCCCTGAATACAACCCCAGTACGAAATAAAAGGGTGCATTATCGCAAGGCACCTGGGTTAAACACCAAAAAGCAAAAAACCTCTATAGGGCATGGAACCGCACTGGAAGGATGGCTCAATGGACCTTGCAAAATTCACAGTACAGAGGGCGCCACTCCAACTCACAGCCTTAGAGCATGTTGTATACTACGGCAGGTGGCCAAAAATGGCGAAGAGCTTCTAACTCCAGAATACCAGTCCAAGGATACAAGTACCATATTAACAGTCTTCGAGACTTTCGCATCAAATAATATGCGGAAACGAACACTCCATAGCCTTACCGAAGTCTACCAAGTAGCAACAATAAACCCATGGAGTGACACGGCTATTACCTTTAATGCCAAGGATTTAACCTAAATTCGAACAGCCCGAGCATCACCGCATTGGTCCTCGGTCCAATAGTGGATGGCTTTCGCCTTACCAAGGTACTCATGGACGGTGGCAGCGGACTGAACCTCATTTACGAGGAAACCTTTAGAGGAATAATCCCGGTCCAGAAGCATGTCAGACAGAAAAATCACACCGATGTGGTGTTCGCACGCCGGATAATTACAGTCCGAGGAGGTCACGCCCAAGTGGCCCTGCTCAGCGATGGATATCACGCTCTATTAGGGCGAGAGGCATTCACAATTTTTCAAGCTATACCCTATTACGGGTACATGAAGCTCAAAATGCCCGGGCCCAACAGGATCATCACTCTTGCTAGTGATCCGGACATAGCACTCCACGCCGAAAACAAGACAGCCGCATTGGCCCTGGAGGCACTATCCGAAGCCCTAGCGGCTGAGGAACTCACTATGCTGCGCTCCACGGTGAATAGGGACGATGTGATACTCGATAAGAGATCCAAGTCCACCTCCTTTAAACCAGCGGACGAAATAGTCAAATTTCAAGTCCATCCAACGGACCCTACAAAAACGGCCTCCATTGGGGCACAATTAAACCTTGATGTAAACGCCGCACTACGAGAATTCCTACGCGAAAATTGGGACATCTTTGCCTGGCACCCTTCAGACATACCAGGAATCCCACGTCGGCTGGCCGAGCACAGCCTAAATGTCATAAAAGGATTCAAGCCACCAAACAGGCTCTTGGCGCTTTCTCCAAACCTAAGAGATGTGCCATGGGAGAGGAACTAGCCAAATTATTGGAGGCCGGATTCATCGAGATATAAAACACCGGACCGCTAGCAAACCTGGTGATGGTACCAAAGAAGGACAAATCTTGGCGCCTATGCGCCAATTTTAAAGACCTCAACAAGGCTTTCCTAAAGGATCCTTTCCCCCCCAAGATCGATCAAATTATCGACGCCACCGAGGACACGATTCATTGTGTTTCCTCGATGCATACTCCGCTACCACCAAATTAAGATGGCAGAGTCCGACCAGGCCAAGAACGGCATTCATCACCTCATACGCCCATTCGCTTCAACACAATGCCCTTTGGGCTCAAAAATCTGGCGCAACATATCGCAAGATGATTCGTACATGTCCGCAAACCAGATCGGCAAAACAGTGGAGGCATACGAGACGATGTGGTCGTCAAAACCAAGCACGCCAAAACTCTAGTAGACGACTTGAGGCTCACATTCGATAATCTCCAACATATGACATTGCTTAACCCGAAAAGTGTGTTTTGGCGCATCACCGGAAAGCTCTTGGGCTTCATTGTATCCGTAGAGGAATTGAAGCAAACCCAGCCAAGATCCGAGCTCTGTCACAATTGGATATCCCAAAGGACCTCAAACAAATACAAAATTGATGGGATGCGTGGCGGCTTTAAGCCGCTTTATCTCCGCTTAGGAGAAAAGGCATTACCCTTTATCGCCTCCTCCGACGCACCAACACTTCAAGTGGGCGGATACGCCACGGCCGGACTCAAGAAATAAAAGCCGATGGCAACAAACCCAGCCATGGCCGCTACCAACATAGGCGTAACCAATGCTATTATATATCGCGCAACTCATCAAGTGGTGAGCGCGGTGCTCGTTGTCGAACGAGAAACGGACGGACACAAGTTCCCCTTCAAAACCAGTTTACTACGTGTCCACCGCCCCGACTCCATGCAAGTCACGGTACCAGATTATCGTAAGATAGCGTACGCGGTGTTCATGGCATCCCGGAAGCTGCGACACTACTTTCAAGAGTGTTTGATAACGGTAGCCTCCGAAGTACCTCTTAATGACATTATAAACAACCACGACGCGATGGGCCAGATTGCCAAATGGGCCATAGAGCTCCTCCTGTTCGACATAACCTATAAGCCATGGCGAGCTATTAAGTCGCAAGTTTTGGCCGACTTCATCGCTGAATGGACTGAAGCCGAACTCCCTAAAGAGTATGGCGATATTCCAATCAGATCATGCACTTCGACGGCTCCAAAATGTTGGCTGGTCTGGGGTCAAGGCCGTCTCGACGTCCCCAACCGGAGATACGGTTCAATACATACTCAGATAATGTATACGGACTCCAACAACGCAGCGAACACGAGGCCCTTCTACATGGCCTCCGGATGGCGTCTCCATGGGCATTCAATGCCTAGAGGTGCGCGATTCAACCTCGCGATATCCCAAATAAATGGAGACTTCGATGTTAAGGATCCAAAATGGCAGCTTATCGCAACGCCATCCTAAAAATGTCACCGGTTTGAAGGGCTCAAGTTTCACCATATAGCCCGGATAACAACCAGCAGCAGACGATCGGCACGCATTGGCGCAAAGCGATGCCGCCCCTCCCAAAGATCTTCCTAGAGAGGCTGTTCAAGCCATCCATACTATGGGAGGAGGAATCCGGAAATAACAACCCGGACCCAACCGCACTGCCCGACACCGAACATTCTGACACAATCGACGGTCCTGCCAACGAAGTACCATCCTCAACCCACGTAATAATGGCAGTCATTGCCCCGTGGACGGAACCATTCCTAGCCTACCTAACCAGGCAGGAACTTCCCGAGGACCAAAACGAGGCCCGCTGCATAGTGTAGCGATCTAAAGCCTATAAGGTCCATGAGGGAGAGCGTTACAAGAAAAGCACAACCGGAGTCCTTCAAAGGTGTATCTCCTAAGAGGAAGGGCGAAACCTTCTGGCTGAAATTCATGCCGGACTCGGTGGGCACCACGCCGCAGCCTGGGCCCTTGTAGGCAAGGCCTTCCGTACAGGATTTTATTGGCCGACAGCCCGGGCAGATGCTCAGGACTTAGTCCAACGGTGCGTCGGTTGCCAGCTCTTTGCTAATCAAAGCCACATGCCACCCACCGCCCTCAAAACTATACCCATAACCTAGCCCTTCGTGGTCTGGGGGCTTGACATGGTTGGACCCCTTAAAGGAGGAACCCACAAGCAAAGATACCTACTGGTCATGGTGGATAAGTTCACCAAATGGATAGAGGCCAAGCTTGTCAAGACGGCCGAATCCAGACCGGTGATAGACTTCATATCAGGGGTCATACACCATTACGGCGTCCCCCATAGCATCATCACTAACAACGGCACGAACTTTACGGCCGACGAGGTTAAACTCTGGTGCAAAAACATGGGCATCAAACTCGACTATGCTTCAGTCTATCACCCTCAAACTAACGGTCAAGTCGAGCGAGTAAATGGTCTAATCATGAGTGGCATCAAACCCCGATTAGTGCGGTCCCTTAAGGAATCTAACACGCACTGGCTAGAGGAGCTCGACTCCGTACTGTGGGGGCTGCGGACCACTCCAAATCTCACGACCGGATTTACACCATTCTTTATGGTATACGACGCAGAGGCAGTTCTGCCCTGTGACATAATTCATGACTCACCCCGCGTGCGCATGTACGAAGAAAGAGAAGCCGAGCTCGATCGGCAGGACAGTTTGGACGCATTGGAGGAGGAGCATGACGTGGCAATAGCCCGTTCCGCATTCTATCAACAGCAAGCTCGAAGATATCAAACCAGAGAAATACGAGCCAAAACTTACAATATCGGCGAGTTAGTTCTACGCTTGCCAGACAAGAAAAAGGACAAACTCAAGCCCAAATGGGAAGGTCCCTTTATCATCGACCAAGTCCTGACCGGTGGAGCGTACCGTCTGCGAGATGCATCGGATAACCGACTCGAGCTGAACCCATGGAACGCGGCCCGTCTCTGAAGATTCTACGCCTAGCGCCGGATTCTGAGTTCGTCTCCTTCCTCCGTCTATATTTTACATATTAGTTCTCTTTTGTTTCTCTCCTTCTCCCCCCTTTTTTCCTATTACAGCCTTTGAAAACTTGTTTGTGCATTGTTCGCACACACTTGACGCACTATCCGCGCTCATTATACCTAGGGGCTTCTTTAACAGAAGCTTATTTATACGGGCTTCATGCCCAACACATGTGTCACACTTCCGCATGTACCTTTTATTCGCCATTATATGCATCGATATGACTTAAGTTTTGGCCAAGCTGGGTTGCTCGCTCTGTGCTTACCCCTACGCTCCCGATTGTTCGGCTAGGCGGTAAAGGAGCACTTCGCGATTGTTCTTGTCGTCGGTCACCAGATGTGTACCTCGACCGGGTGAAGCCGAAAGCTAGCGTTTTAAGGGAATATTCGGTCGGTGAACTAAAAGACGATTTCCTACCTATTTATTCATCTGCCCCATATGCTTTTACGCTTTTTTGCAGTCCGACATGCACTTTAGGGCATGCCTCCTGTGGAAAGGAACCCCTAACGGAACTATTCTCCCGAAGATGTTTCTTACTAACCATGTAATATAACATAACTAGTTGGGCACTTGTCTGATAAAGCACTAATGACCCCTACGCCCGGTCTCCAGGCATGCCCCGGTTCTTATATAACCACAAGGGTATTCGGACACACTCCGGACTATTGGGTCCCGAGGTTGAAGCAAAAAGGTCCGCTATGACAAACGATCTACAATCCGGCTAGAAGGCATTTTACATGTCATCTTAAATTACATAGTCAACTTGACTGGGCATATTCCTCTTCAATGCCATCCAGCAGGCTGTCGAGTTTACAGTCCTATTGGGAATACTTTGCGGCCAATTCTACTTGGCCATACACTAAGCTCACAGGTATCTCCTTCCCATCGGGCCCCGCAGGTCTGACCTCAGCCATGTGGTTTGGGTCAGCCTTCGTGTACCGCGTCTTCACCATGGCCCAGGCCTCTCTAGCGCCTTGACGGCAGGCCGATATCTTCCATAAGCGGAAGTGCTGCCGTGCTCCCTGAAGCCTCTCTGCAAGCTCTCCAAGGCCTTCGGGCAGGGAGACAGAGGGCCACAATGCCTGGGCGATGCCTTCCATCACCTGTCGAACTCATTAGTGCAGTTGCAAGAGCTCGGGAAGAAGGTCACCCGTAGAACCGGGCATCTCCTCTGCAGGACGGCCTGTGAGCATACCTACAGACATAAGTCTGTTAGACGACTTCCTCGCCGAACTCTTTTTCAAAGTTCATTCAAGCACTTACTAAAAATGCCGCATCGAAGTTGCTGATTCTCCTTAATGGAGTCAGATAGCTAGGCACGAACATCCTTTAGTTCCTCTCCCAGCTGGGTGTTGGCATCTTGGAGATTATTTTTCTCCTGCCTCACCCTTGTAAGCACATTCTTGCCGGCATTTAACCGGCGCATGAGCTATTGCTTGTCCGGATCTATCCCGGCGCCATCTGCAATATTATTGTCAGACTTATACACACGCCGCACTTCACAAATTACTTATCTTTTGAAGCATATATTACCAGAGGGGGTCTCTTTGGCTACCCCCGCTGCGGCTAGTGCGGCATCAAGTTGGGCTTTGCACTCCTCCAGCTCCTGGGACAGTTGGGTATTCTTTTCGGTAAGATCCTGCACAACAAATGATCCTTAAATCAGTTATTCTAACTATTTCAAGTCTTGGGGCTACCGCATATATAATGTCAAATCTTCTCACCAGATGTCTTTTACATACTGCTCCATGGCTCTGGCTAGACCATTTTGAGCAGCACATGAGGTGCGATCTCCCAATTAAAGGCATCCAATGCCATTGGGGAGAAACACGCGTCACGAAGAGCTGTCCGGCGGCGCCTGTGAATCATGGCACTCTCCACCTCGTAATTGGTGGCAGATAACTGTCAAGATCCTCTCGTCAAGGAACATCCGTCGCACGCCCCATGTTTGCCTCCGCTTCTGGACCTGGCTTTGGAGCCTGGCGAGCGGAGGACTGATTGGCAACCTCTTCGGATACAGTCCGGCGAGCGCTCTTCTTCCTGAAAGGGCACGAGTGTTAGTATGCCTCCCGGGAATAAAGTCGGGGAGTAAGGTAACGCGCCATACCGTTGCGCCGGAGTTTCAATCCGGACCGCACTTCTTTTTAGCCTACTGGGCCGTGCTGCCCCGTGTTGGCCAGCCGCCGCGGGCTCGGCATTCCGCCTCAAGGGCGCCCCCTGCGAAACACCATCGGTATACGGTGATCAAAAACACGCATGGATGGGTCATTTTCAAAGTATCGGGACTTTGGTCTCAGTTACCTGCGAGACGGGAAGTATTCCGGGGTAATCGGCCGTAATGGCGACCAAGGCATTATCGATGCTCAGTTGATGGAAAACCCCGTCCATCAGCTCCACCGATATGTCCGGATCCTCTTGGGAGGTCAGATCGAGGAGCCGTTCCGGATCCTCGGGTTGTGGAGGCGGGCTGTTTATATCCTTTACGGCCTGGCGCAGTTCCTGCGCCAAAATCACAAATTGAGATACTTGACTATGGGAGTGCGGATCGGATAGGCAAAAATGAATGTCCGCTTACCCATCTTGGAGGATTGTTCATAGAAAATCCGCTCTGCGCATTGATGCGGAGGAATTCCTCCTCTTCTCCCTTGTACAATGTGGACAAGACCTTCGTCAGATCGGCGGCAGATCCCGGCCCCTTACGGCCGCAGCGGGTGGCATCATCCTCCCCATTGAAATCCCACATGGGGTGGCCTCTATATTGGAGCGGCTGCACCCCGCCGCATAATGCATATGGCCATGACTCCGATCATGGTCAGTCCGAAATGAGCTAACAACCTTATCCGGCTCATCAGGTAAATGACGTCCCTGTCATTTTCGCTCCGAGGGCTCCGTGGACGCCAGCTTAGGCGTTTCTTCAAAGGAGCGTTATTGAACTCAGGGAGGCCGACCCGAACAGGGTCCGGCAGGGGGACATCTTCTATATAAAACCATGCCGAAGGCCAGTCTTCGGACGCCTTCTTCAGGGTTCCGGGCAGATATCCGGTCCCGGCAATGCGCCATAGTTCGGCTCCGCCCACTTGATATATCGACCCCTCTTGAGAACGGGGCACAAGATAGAACAGCTTCTTCCACAGTGCAAAATGAGGCTCGATGCCCAAAAACAGCTCGCAAAGGGCCACGAAGCCCGCGATATGCAAAATGGAGGCAGGCATAAGGTTGTGCAACTGGAGGCCATAGAACTCCAGGAGCCCCCGGAGAAACGGATGAATTGGAAATCCGAGCCCTCTTATCAAATAAGAGAAAAGGCATACCCGCTCTCCTTTGGAGGGGCTGGGGACGTACTCCGCTTGTTTTCCGCCCTTATAGGTGGCGAGTCTGGCTCGAACCGGGACCATGAAGGCTGGGGGACGAAATCCCTTGGTTTGGAGTGTCACTAGCTCACTGTGCGGGACGGAGCATCTCTCCCAATCTCCAGGCTGAGGGCTGGGAGGGCGAGAGGAGGAGCCGCGTCGACTGTCCATGATGGAATGGATTTCTTTCAGATGCGCTCTGATGAATGCTCGCGAAGGGAGGATAGTGTGATTCGGATCTAGATCCTCGTCTCTTTTATAGACAGCTCATTTGCGCAGCTAGGGAGGTAAATATAAAAATACCCTGACTTTTCACATTCGTTCAACACATGGAAGACGGCCATTATTGGGCGTGGAAGTCGAGGAGCGCAGTATTCACAGGAAGCCGGACACTATTCAACAGGTACACAGGATTTGGAGAAGAAGCCGCCTTGCAATGCCGAAGACAATCTACGCGCCGGACTCATCGCCATTGAAGCCTGGTTCAGGGGCTACTGAGGGAGTCCCGGACTAGGGGGTGTCCGGATAGCCAAACTATCTTCTTCGGCCGGACTCCTGGACTATGAAGATACAAGATTGAAGACTTCGTCCCGTGTCCGAATGGGACTTTCCTTGGCGTGGAAGGCAAGCTTTGCGATACGGATATGTAGATCTCCTACTATTGTAACCAACTCTGTGTAACCCTAACCCTCTTTGGTGCCTATATAAACCGGAGGGTTTTAGTCCATAGGACGAACAACAATCATACCATAGGCTAGCTTCTAGGGTTTAGCCTCTCTAATCTCGTGGTAGATCTACTCTTGTACTACCCATATCATCAATATCAATCAAGCAGGAGTAGAGTTTTACCTCCATCGAGAGGGCCCAAACCTGGGTAAAAACATCGTGTCCCTTGTCTCCTGTTACCATCCGCCTAGACGCACAGATCGGGACCCCCTACCCGAGATCCGCCGGTTTCGACACCGACAGACGGCTTCTACGGGCTCCTCTCTTTTCAGCTCAATCATCACCCAAGCATCCTCTTCCATATTGTTGGAGGAGGAGGAAGACATGATGTCTGGCCTAACAGATCTGACCGAAAACAGCAAGGAAAAGAAAACGGTAGATTTCTCCATGATACGGTGGTCAATAGGTTCAGGGGGTATATAAAGATTTTTTTTGTCTTGGGAAACAAGCAAACGGAAGAAAAACGGAGTCCAGAAGGTTCCCGAGGTGGGCACAACTCACCTGCAGGCGCGCCCTGGTGTCTTGTGCCCACCTTGGTGACCTTCCTAGTTGTTTCTTATTTTTCTAATTTTTGTTATATTCCAAAACTACAAAAAATAGTTTTACGGATTTTTCGGAGTCCATTTACTTACCGTATCACGTACCTCCTCCTTTTTCACGATTCTGGAGTGTTTCGGAAGGACTCTTTTATTTGTTCTTCCGGTGTCGATGTTTGGATAATATTACTTTCAACATTAATGGGCGTACCTGAGATATAATGTTTTATTTGTTGCCCACTGACAACCTTCAGGTTAGTACCTTCGGCATTATTTATTTTGATAGCTCCAGACCGATAAACTTCCTCGATAACATAGGGTCCTTCCCATTTGGAGAGGAGTGTTCCTACAAAGAATCTGAAACGAGAGTTGTACAAAATAAAATATTCTCCAACTTTAAACTCACGCTTTTGAATTCTTTTATCGTGCCATCTTTTATCTTTTTTTTAATAACTTAGCATTTTCATAAGCTTGGGTTCTCCATTCATCCAATTAGCTAATATAAAATAACCTCTTTTCACCGGCAAGTTTGAAATCATAATTAAGTTCTTTGATTGCCCAATATGCTTTACGTTCTAACTCAAGAGGCAAATGACAAGCTTTCCATTTTATAAGGAGACATACCCATAGGATTTTTATATGTTGTTCTATAAGCCCAAAGTGCATCATCTAATTTCTTAGACCAATCTTCCTGGGCCTATTGACAGTCTTTTGCAAAATTAATTTTATTTCTCTATTTCTAAGTTCAACTTGACCACTAGACTGAGGATGATAAGGTGATGCAATTCTATGGTTAACATCATACTTGGCAAGCATTTTACAAAAAGCACCATGAATAAAGTGTGAACCACCATCAGTCATTAAATATCTAGGGACTCCAAACCTTGGGAAAATAACTTCCTTAAGCATTCTAATAGAGGTGTTGTGATCAGCACTACTAGTTGGAATAGCTTCTACCCACTTAGTAACATAATCAACAACAACCAAAATATGTGTATACCCATTAGAGGAAGGAAAAGGTCCCATGTAATCAAATCCCCAAACATCAAATGGTTCAACAGCAAGTGAATAATTCATAGGCATTTCTTGATGCTTACCGATATTACCTATTCTTTGACATTCATCACAAGATAAGATGAACTTACGGACATCCTTGGAGAGAGTAGGCCAATAAAATCCAGATTGCAATACCTTGTGAGCAGTTCTATCTCTAGCATGATGCCCTCCATAAGCTTCAGAGTGACATTTCCGTAGGATTTGTCCATGTTCATGTTCAGGTACACAATGTCTAATAATACCATCTACTCCTTTTTTTATAAAGGTGTGGGTCATCCCAAAAGTAATGTCTTAAATCATCGAAGATTTTTTTTCTTTTGTTGGTATGTAAAGCTAGGTGGTACATATTTAGCAATAATGTAATTAGAATAGTCAGCATACCAAGGAGTGTTATTAGAAACATTTATTGCTGCTAACTACTCATCAGGAAAACTATCATCAATAGGTAGTGGGTCATCAAGCACATTTTCAAGCCTAGACAAGTCATCAGCTACGGGGTTCTCAGCTCCTTTCCTATCAGTAATATGTAAATTAAATTCTTGTAGCAAGAGAATCCATCGAATAAGTCTAGGTTTACCATCTTTCTTTTCCATAAGATATTTAATAGCGGCATGATCGGTGTGAACAATTACTTTAGAGTCAACAATGTAAGATCTAAATTTATCACAAGCAAACACCACTGCTAGAAATTCTTTTTCAGTAGTAGCACAATTTTGTTGTGCACTGCCTAGAGTTTTACTAGCATAATGAATAACATTTAGTTTCTAATCAACTCTTTGTCCTAGAACAACACCAACAGCATAATCACTAGCATCACATAACTTCAAAAGGCAAGTTCCAAACAGGTGGTTGAACAACAGGTGCAGAAATTAAGGCTTTCTTGAGTGTTTCAAAGGCTTCTAAACAATCATCATCAAAAACAAAAGGAACGTCCTTTTGCAAAAGATAGCCTAGAAATTTTAGAAAAGTCTTTGATAAATCCCATATAGAAACCAGCATGACCTAAGAAACTACGAATACCTTTGATATCTTTAGGACATGGCATTTTCTCAATTGCATCAACCTTAGCTTTGTCCACTTCAATACCTCTTTCAGAAATTTTATGGCTCAAAACAATACCTTCATTAACCATAAAGTGGCACTTCTCCCAATTCAAGACAAGATTTGTTTGCTCGCATCTCTGCAAAACTTGATCAAGATTGCTTAATCAATCATAAAAAGACTTCCCATAAACAGAGAAGTCACCCATGAAAACCTCAACAATCTTTTCACAAAAGTCAGAGAATATAGCAGTCATACATCTTTGAAAGGTAGCAGGTGCATTGCATAAACCAAAAGGCATGTGTCTATAAGCATAAATTCCAAAGGGACAAGTGAAAGCGGTTTTTTCTTGATCAGGTTGAGAAACATGTATTTGTGAAAAACCAGAATATCCATCAAGGAAGCAAAAAATGTGTGTGCTTAGATAATCTCTCTAGCATTTGATCGATAAAAGGCAGAGGGTAATGATATTTTCTTGTTACTTTGTTTAATTTTCTAAAGTCAATTACCATTCTATAGCCTGTAACAATTCTTTGTGGAATAAGTTCATTCTTATCATTAGGAACAACAGTAACACCTCCTTTCTTAGGAACACAATGAACATGATTTACCCAACAACTATCAACTATAGGATAGATTATACCTGCTTCCAGAAGTTTTAATATTTCCATTCTTACCACTTCCTTCATCTTCGGATTTAACCAACGTTGGTGATCAACAACTAGTTTAGCATTAGGTTCCATATTAATCTTGTGCTGACATAGAGTGGGACTAATGCCCTTTAAATCATCAAGAGTATATCCAATAGCAGCTCGGTGCTTCCTTAGAACTTTCAATAATCTTCCTTCTTCATGTTCTAAAAGGTTAGCACTAATAATAAGAGGATATATCTTTTTTTCATCAAGATAAGCATATTTCAAAGTGCATGGCAATTGTTTTAATTCAAACACAGGATCACCTTTAGGTGGAGGAGGACCTCCTAGAGTTTCAATAGGCAAATTGTGTTTAAGCAAAGGACGTTGTTCAAAGAAAATCTCATTTATTTCATTTCTTTCATGCATATGTGAATCATTCTCATGGTCTAGCAAATATTGTTCTAGAGGATCAGTAGAAGCCACAGCAATAAAAGCAAGACCAATTATTTCATCCTTACTAGGAAATTCATTTTCATGAAGCTTTCTACTAAACTTGGAAAAATTAAACTCATGAGACTCATCACCAAAGCTGACACCTATAGTTTATTTCTTACAATCAATTTTAGCATTAATGGTGTTGAAGAAAGGTCTACCAAAGATAATGGGACAAAAGTCATCTTGTGGGGAACCAAGAACAAGAAAATCAGTAGGGTATTTTATTTTCCCGCACAAGACTTCAACATCTCTAACAATCCCAAGTGGTGTGATGGTGTCTCTATTAGCAAGTTTAACAGTGGCCTCTATTTATTCTATTTCAGCGGGTGCTATGTCATTCATAATTTCTTGATAAAAGTAAAGGGAATAGCACTCATGCTAGCACCTATGTCACATAAACCATGATAACAGTGATCTCCTATTTTAACTGAGACAACGGGCATGCCAACAACGGATATATAATTATCCATTTTATCGGGTTTGGCAATTCTAGTAGCTTCATTGCAAAAGTAAATAACATGCACATCTATATTTTCTTCCAAGAGATCCTTAACTTTAGCATGTTCCTTTATCCTAACAGGGAAAGTTGGTTTCTCAATATAAGAAGTAGGAACAACTGGATCAACATTATAAAGAATAGTTTCCTCTTTCATTGGTACCGGTTCTTTAATTTCTTCTTTAATAGGTGGGTGATATTTAAACCACTTCTCTTTAGGGAGATCAACATGAGTAGCAAAGGATTCACAAAAGGAGGCTACTATCTCAGAGTCAAGTCTATATTTAGTGCTGAACTTTTGAAAAGCATCGGTATTCATAAAAGATTTAACACAATCATTCTTAAACTTAATACCTGACTCCTTACCTTCGTCGAGTTCCCAATCTTCAGAGTTGTGTTTAATTCTTTCCAAAATATCCCACCGGAATTCAATAGTCTTCTTCATAAAAGATTCAGCACAAGAAGTATCAAGCATGGATCGATCATTATGAGAAAGTCGAGCATAAAAATTATGGATAATAATTTCTCTTGAGAGCTCATGATTGGGGCATGAATACAACATTGACTTAAGTCTCCCCCAAGCTAGAGCGATACTTTCTCCTTCACGATGCCAAAAATTATATATGTAATTGCCATCACGATGAACTAGATGCATTGGGATAATTTTTTGGTGAAACTCCAATTTCAATCGATTCAAATTCCAAGACCCGATATCATCGCATAGCCTATACCATGCCAATTATTTTCCCTTAAAATTTAAGGGAAAAACCTTCTTCTTAACCTCATCTCCGGGTAAACCAGCAAGCTTAAACAATCCACAAATTTGTTCCACATATATCAAGTGCATATCAGGATGTTCGGTTTCGTCTCCTGCATAAGGATTAGCTAGAAGTTGTTCTATCATACCCGAAGGAATTTCGTATTCAATATTTTCAGTAGGTGCAGTAGGTTGAGGGGTAGCAAATTGTGGTTCCGGTCGAGGTGAATATACCCCGAACAAACCCCTCAAAGGATTGTTTTCCATAGTAACAAGTGAAAGTAAATTTCAGCACACCATATGAATGTTTCCTTACCAAATTCCACTTACCAAAGGCGCTTCACTCCCCGGCAACGGTGCTAGAAAATAGCCTTGATGACCCACAAGTATATGTGATCAATTGTAGATCTTTTCAATAAGTAAGAGTGTCGAACCCAACGAGGAGCAGAAGGAAATGACAAGTGGTTTTCAGCAAGGTAATGTCTGCAAGTGCTGAAATTGTAAGTAACAAAGTAGTTTGATAGCAAGGTAATTTGTAACGAGCAAGTAATGATAGTAGTAACAAAAGTGCAGCAAGGTATCCCAATCCTTTTCAGGCAAAGGACAGGCCAAACGGTCCCTTATAGTAAGCAAAGCGTTCTTGAGGGCACACGGGAATTTCATCTGGTCACTTTCATCATGTTGGCTCGATTTGTGTTCACCACTTTGATAATTTGATATGTGGGTGGATCGGTGCTTAGGTGTTGTCCTTTACTTGAACAAACCTCCTATGAGTAACCCCCTCGCAAGCATCCGCAACTACGAGAAAAGTATTAAGAATAAATTCTAACCATAGCATTAAACTTTTGGATCCATTCGGTCCCTTATGGAATAGCGCATATACTAGGGTTTAAGCTTCTGCCACTCTCACAACCCATCATCTAATAACTACTCCACAATGCATTCCCTTAGTCCCAAATATGGTGAAGTGTCATGTAGTCGACGTTCGCATGACACCACTAAGGGAATCACAACATACATACTATCAAAATATCAAACACATATCAAGTTCTCATGATTACTTGCAACATGATTTCTCCCATGACCTCAAGAACAAAAGTAATTACTCACAAGTGATAAACATGCTCAATATCAGAAAGGTATTAAATAGCATATTGGATCTGAACATATAATCTTCCACCAAATAAACCATATAGTAATAAACTACAAGATGTAATCAACACTACTAGTCACCCACAAGCACCAATCTATAGTTCTGGTACAAAGATTGAACACAAGAGATGAACTAGGATTTGAGATGAGATGGTGCTGTTGAAGAGAGTAAATTGTAGAAAACCACCGATTTGACGGCTAGGTCATTAGAAAACACTAGGTTACAGTTTCTTGACAAAAAGCACCACCTCTCTCGTAAAGATTTTGCAAAAACCACTGATCAGCGGATTAGTCTCGTTTGAGCGCGTTTATGATAGGTGGGCCCCTATTTGGCTTACGTGGCATAACTTTTCATGCCAAATGGGTTTTTATCAATACTTATAAACTAGTCCCAACAATTTTATATACACACCCCTTAATCAAAAATAAAAAACGCAATCAGGCCCTCATGTGCACAAAACCGGTTAGACGATGCCCATGGCTCACGCGAGCAGAAGGAAGGTGGATGGGGCGGACCATGGGTCTCGTCGCCGGCGAGAGGGTGCACCATCAGGGCTTAGGGAGTGGCGGCGCGCCACTGGCCGGCCAACTTCAGCTCGTCGAGGACGGCCTACGAAGGGAGCGGCAGCGGTGGCCTCGGCCTGCAGAGGGAGCGGCGAGAGCCTATAGATCCGGTGTCGGGCAACAATGGATGTGGCCTGTGTAGGGAGCGGTGACGGGGGCGGTCTACGGAGGGAGCGGCGACGGCGGCGGTTACCTGCGGATGGAGTGGTGGCTGCCTGCGGAGGGAGCGACGGTAGCTGCCTGTGGAGGGAGCGACGGCGGCTGCCTGCGGAGGAAGCGATGATAGCGGTCTACAGAGGGAGCGGCGACGGTGGTGGTTTCCTGCGTAGGGAACGACGGTGGTCTGCGGAGGGAGCAGCGCTGGCCTGCATAGGGAGCGGCAACGGCGATGATTGCCTGCGAAGGGAACGACGGCGGCTTCCCGCGAAGGGAGCGGCGGTTGCCTGCGAGAGGGGAGGGAAGGGGCACAAGGGGAAGAAAGTTAAGGGCTTTTATGCTTTAAACCAAAATAGTGATGCCACATAAGCAAAAGGGGGGGCACCTGTCATAAACATACTCAAATGAGACTAAGGTGCCGATCAGTGGTTTTTGCAAAATGTTTACGAGAGAGGTGGTGCTTTTTGTCAAGAAACTGTAACCTAGTGTTTTCTGATGACCTAGCCCTCAAACTGGTGGTTTTCTGCAATTTACTCCTGTTGAAGATGTTGATGGAGATTGCCCTCCCCAAGGTGGGAGAGTTGTTGGTGATGATGATGACGATGATTTCGCCCTTCGGGCCCCGATGGAATCGCTCTGCCGGAGGGCAAAAGTGCTCCTGCCCAAGTTACGCCTCGAGAAGGCGGCGCTTCGTCCCGAAAATCTTCTCCTTATTTTTTTCTAGGTCAAAATGACTTATATACCAGAAGATGGACACCTGAGGTGGGCCTGGATGAGCACAACCCACCAGGGCGCGCCTGGGGGCCCAGGCGAGCCCTGGTGTATTGTGCTTACCAGGGTGGCCCCCTCCGGTACTTATTTGCTCCAATATTTGTCTTTTATTTCATAAAAAATCTCCGTAAAGTTTCAACTTGTTTGGAGTTGTGCAGAATAGGTGGCCTAACGTAGCTTTTCAAGGTCCAGATTTCCAGCTGCCGGAATTCTCCCTCTTTGTGTGTACCTTGCATATTATGAGAGAAAAAGGCATTAGAATTACTCCAAAAAGCATTATTATGCATTAAAACATCATAAGTAACAGTAGGAAAACATGATGTAAAATAGACGTATCAAGTACTTGTCGTCACTCTAGCTTGGATCTCTACTCTTTCACCAACTTCTACTTTCTGTTGTCCTTTCTTGGCAAAATTATGGGTGTTGATGTTGGAATTACCTCTTATCCCTCCTCCAAAACCACCACGGCCGCCGCCTCCGGAATTCTTTCTCTGATATTGATAATTGTATGTGTGTCTCTCCTACCAGCCCCCACTTCCATCACCCCCCCCCCCCCGCGCGACATCGCCACCTCCTGGTTTTCCCCCAAAACTTAACACGTGTGGAGTCAAGAAAATCCTCAGTCTCCACCTCGGGTAGATAAGAAGCATCCAGAAACTTAAAAGCAGCAGAAGGCGTGTTTGCCCACTGTGCCTCCACCTCTCCTTCCGCACATGGGCTCTCTGTGAGGCCCATTTCACCCTTTGTTGGAATTGGACCCAAACCAAGCCCATCATCTCAATTCCAAGCCTGAACCACACCCTGAATCCCCATCGATATCAGATGACATTCAAAATTTGGGATAGGCGCTAAATCTACAGTATTTACCTCCCACATAGAAGGAATCCTAGTATATGTCTCTTAACAATTCTCATGACAAAATCACTGCTCAAACACAACCCATTCTCACTATAAATTCCCTAATGCTTCTACCTATCATTTATTTGTTCCGACAATTTCATTAACGATATCATTTCACCTGAATGTAAATTATCAATCCAAGCAAGCTCTCTCCCACTAACAAGGACATGCTCACTCCCCCAATCCTCATCCCCATCCATCTTGTGATTTCAATCAGATCGAATCACATGATCCAAATTTCTGCGGCTCTTAGTTCTACACCTAATATTCTTATTTAGTACATCTTTCTTCTTCCTCTTAGCAAAAGTATCAACACAAAAATGTGATGTACAATGCAGATAATATGAAGGATCAGCCTGAAAACCTGAATTATTCAACGACGCACCCCCTCCGTCGTTGTCGGAATCAACTCTAGCTGGCATTCACGAAGAGACGCCTACACCGCATCAGAGCCTCGAATGAGGAAGAAAGAGAGTCCTCGCGAACTCGGTGGACAGATGGCGCCAGCGGCGTACTTGTCGATGTCGCGGACGGTGTAGGGGGAGGAGGAGACGACGGGAAGGAGGGGTTGGCGATGGACGTTGAGGCTGCTGCGGCAGAGAGGAGTCGAGAGTAGACGACGCCGGTGGCGTGAAGAGAGGCAGCGGGCGCTAACACTTCGGTTTCAAATTTTCCCCAGACAGATTGATTGCTTGGCTGATTGGGTAAGGTGAGACAGGATGGAGATGGATGAAGAGAATGAGGGGTTTGTTTGCAAATGTGAAGTGGGGTTACGTCCTATCCGTCGGATGCAGATCAGACGATCAAAAACGACAGATGACAAGTACATCATCATCACCAAGTGTGATTTTTATAGGAGTAGAGAAGAGAAAATGAATTTGAGACGGACTATCGTTGAGTGCCCATATTTTGTTGTTGTTGAGGATCAATCGATGCGACGATGAATTATCACTCTAGAAATGCCGGATACGATGATTGCCTCCATAGTTCCATTGATTCCGAGACTCGCTAGTTTCCGTGTATTGTGATCGACCTGGCGCTGGCGGGGGCGATGGTGGGTCGTTCGTTCCTGTGGTTTCCCACCGCATGTGCTGGGATCAACAACCGCGTTCTCAGCTAATCCACATCGAGTTGCCCATCTCAATCCAAATCATCAACACCCCCAAGAGATTATTTTTGGGTAAATCATTGGCCGGTACGCACCTGTCCATACCAACGTAACATGGCATAGCGGCCGAGATGCGATTTTATAATAGCGATGCTCGTGAACCGAAGCCTCCAATCCCCCATGATTTCCTCCCAACCCCATGTGAGCATACGACCGGTGAGGCACACGCACCTAGCGCCACAGCTCCTCCGGTGCAGTGCAACGGCCGTTGCCGATGCCGATGGATGGTGGGTGACGACGCCGGTCGAATCGCCCGCCCGCCCCGCGGCCGTTTTGCCTGCCTATAAATAGTCCGGCAAAGGTCCTCCCCTTGGACCATCAAGACACAGACCAGAGTCCACAGCAGAGCACCACCACTACTACCACCACCAGTGACAACCCTGACAAGGCTCTAGCAGCTTAGCTAAACATGGCTGGGCTACTCTCTGTCAAGGCCATCGCGCTCGCCGCCGTGCTTGCTGCCGCGTATGTCTCTTGCGCCGCGGCTGAGCAGCCGGGGGCGGCGGACCTCGACGCCTCCGCCGTGTCTTACAGCTCCGCGTGGCTTCCGGCCAGAGCGACCTGGTACGGAGCGCCCAACGGCGCCGGGCCCGACGACAACGGTACGTGCCTGCCTATCGAGCCGTGTGGGTGCTGTTGATGCAGCGATGCTCTCTGTTCTAATGCCGTTACTCAATTTGGTTCATCGGCGTGGTGTACATGCAGGCGGCGCGTGCGGCTTCAAGCACGTGAACCAGTACCCCTTCTCCTCCATGACCTCCTGCGGCAACCAGCCCCTGTTCAAGGACGGCAAGGGCTGCGGCTCCTGCTACCAGGTACTACTACTATAGAAGATGAGATTACATTTATCAGTTAATATCATTTACGGACCTTGGTGAAAACTGAATATGATACACTGCACAACACACAGTTATCAGCTAGTATCACAGTGTGTTGACCATCTGGCTTCGTGCTTTCAGATACGGTGCACCGGCGACAAATCCTGCTCCGGCAAAATCGAGACGGTGATGATCACCGACATGAACTACTACCCGGTGGCGCAGTACCACTTCGACCTGAGCGGCACGGCCTTCGGCGCGCTGGCCAAGTCGGGGCTCAACGAGAAGCTCCGCCACTCGGGCATCATCGACATCCAGTTCCGGAGGGTGCCCTGCAACTTCCCGGGCCTCAAGATCAACTTCCACGTGGTGGACGGCTCCAACGCGGTGTACCTGGCGGTGCTGATCGAGTACGAGGACATGGACGGCGACGTGATCCAGGTGGACATGAAGGAGGCCAAGTCGGGGTCGTGGATGGCGATGCGCGAGTCGTGGGGATCCATCTGGCGGATGGACTCCAACCACCGCCTCCAGGGGCCCTTCTCCATGCGCATCACCAGCGACTCCGGCAAGAAGCTGGTGGCCAACGATGTCATCCCGGCCAACTGGAGGCCCAACACCGACTACCGCTCCTTCGTCCAGTTCAGCTGATCCGGCCGACCGGCCCATGGGCACCCACGTGCGCCTGCATCATGCATGCATGCGCTCTGGCCCCTCTGCTGGCTACGGATTAATCACTCGGCCGATCGAAATCATTTGCCTTATTTTATTTTTGTATTTTGCGTGGGATCAAGGAGCTTGAGATGCCGTCTGTCTGGTGTCATATGTGGGGTCGTCGTCTAGCGTCTTGAGCATGTGTGGGAAATGCAGGAGGCATAGTTTGCATGTGCTCTCCCGCCCACTGACTCTGTGTACCATACATGAGATGACACTACCTGTGTGTAACCGAATCCAAGTTATAAATTATATACGTACAGTTTTTGTTCCACTCTTATTTCTCTGAGTCTCTTCTTATCAGCTCCCGCTTTTTTTTGTCTTTTGAAACAACGCAAAAGCTTTGCTATTTCATTAAGGAGAAGAAAGTGTGTACATATAAAGAGACGGGCCGTAGCCCAAACGAATGAGTTACTCTCCTAGAATTACAACTCTAAGGTGATTTGCTCTGGCTTTGACCTAAATGGCTTGTCTCAAAGATTATGTCATGCATGTGCAAGTATGAACCAATTTGAACTACGAAACTGCGAATGGCTGCTTTTTCTTGATGTTGGAGAAGTTAATTGTAGGCATTTGTCGAGATATGACGAAAGATCCTAGCATTGTGCTCGTTTCAAAATTGCCAAGAGGCGAGCGTGAGAATGGACGTATTAGATTCAGACACTACCATTGCGGTGAGAGACCGCCTCCCCCCATTGAAGAATGAGAGCCGTGGTTGCGCCACGAAAAGGGGACGAGATTATGCGATCCAACCCATCATGCACCATATTCCAAATCCGCACCGAGTATCGACATTTGAAGAGCGAGTGAGCCGCTGTCTCCTGCTCTTGTGCTTGGATTTTCACAATGACACATCCAAGTTATACTACTCTCTCCATTGCTTGCAAAAAAACGTCTTACACTGTGGAACGGAGGGGGTATGTTCCATCAAATCCGCATATAACGGATGAGCCGGCTCCAAGATTGAGGTTTTGCCTCCATGGCTCAATTCATGGACTCCAAGCGATGCACTCATGTAGGCGTCAGGCGGCTCGGAGTTGTTTGCTACTTTTGTACTCCTACAGTACAAGCGGATCTTCAGTTGATATTGTGATAAACAGTACGATAGCTTTTCAGAACAGTGCCAGCCATCAGTCGGAGCAAAGGGTGCGCAAAAGACTCAATTAGTTTTCATTCTCTGATCTGCCCATCCAGAAAAAGTATCACCATAATCATCACGAGCACCAAAGCGAGCTTACTTAATTATTTTCGAGTCAGTGATTAGTGCAGCCAACAAACGTTTAAAGCTTATCAGTATAACCGTCAGTCTTAGCTGTGTAGGAGTTCTCTTTTTGCGACAAGGAGTAGAGTATTCTGCAGATGCTCATCGGTGATTTCTCCCTTTTATGAGAAAGTTGGCAACATGGCCGCTTAATATTAAGAGTACTCTAATATTCAGTCCATAAAATAACACTACCTTCAGACGTACTCCCTCCGTTCCGATTTGCTCGTCGTGGTTTTAGTCTAAATTTGAACTAAAACCACGACGAGTAAATCGGAACGGAGGGAGTAGGAGCATAGAGTAGAGTACATGGTAATTACTGGCGTTTACACCTGCTAGATTCTCGCCGTAATTACTGGCGTCTGCTAGATTCTCGCCGTAATTACTGGCGTTTACACCCTCACTGATCTCAGGGCTGACTGCAATTAAGGTAGTACGTAGATTCACTGCAGGTGTGCGGCGCGCGGAACAGAGTCAACAGACGACTGCGCTAGGTGTTAATGAATGCTTGCCGTGATATATGCTGAAGAACTTGTCTTGTTTAGCTTTGTCTTGTCATGAACTTGTCTTGTTTACGTACTAGCTAGGAGTAGCGTTTGGCGATGATCGAGGACGGGTCTTTGGCTCTGTGCTGAAAACGGAGGAAATTGCGATACGTTCCGCAATTCCATGGGCTCATAGACTCATATAGCCTATGAAGATGGTCATACATTTGTGCTGGTACCTCCACTGAAAGGTGAAAACCACCCAAGGAAGTCGTACATATCTTCTTATCTCTTCGGAGCTCAGCGTGGCCTAGTCCAAGCTCCAAGGAGAGGATACCCGATGTCTGGACATATCAGGCTGATATACGCGGACCTTGGAGTGCACATCCAACCGATATCTAGCACAGAGCAGTCTGCTTGATCGGCAAAATTTCACTTTTTATTCTCCGGCAGATACTGAGGCAAAAAAGGCACATGCACTGGCCTATCAGAACGCGACGTCGTCCGGGTTTATCCAAACACTTCGCCAGTGAAAGGGACAAAAGGTACTAACCGACCCCGACTCATGATGGGTCGGGTGCATGTGCAGGCGAGAAGTTGGACGCCGATGGCTGCGGCGCATGTGAGGTGCGCCCAACTTGTGCGCGGATTCTCCTCCTGCTACTATTTGTTACTGCTAGCATGACATTGTTCGGCTAGCTACTTGGCACGCGAAATGGCGCTGTTGCAGCAGATCTTGATGACCCGGCGGCCGCGATGCCCATCTCAAAAATGAGTACCTCGTGGAGCGCACGCACCCGCTATCTGAGAGCTGACTCTAACCCATGCCCGCCCACTGGGGCGCATGTGCGCGACGCCGGGATGAGCTAACCATTGTGCACCGTCGGTGAGGAAGGCGTGGACGTGCACGCACGCTTGTTGATTCGGTGAGGCAGGATTGCGGCTCACTCGTAGTACGTTTACTCGCAACAATGCGACTTGAATGCGTGCAGTGCAATGAAGGTGATGTTGTTTTCTCTTTCCGGACGAGCAGTTAACCTGAAGTTGAGGGTGCGGTGGTCGATGGCGAAACACGGATGCGCATGTTGGCGTTGCTTATAGGATTAAGCAAGCGAACATGCGAGTTTGCATCTGCACACAAGTTCACGTGGCATGGCATGGCCGTGTGGTCAAGGTCAAGAAGTACGATCGGGGATCGTGGATTACCCCAAGGAAGGAATGGCCGTCACGTCCTTTCTCCATACAGATATCACGATTCACGGGTACTGATTGTTTGTTAGAGTGCAGGAACACGATACACGCACGTCGACCGCGGGTGCCTGCGTTTGCTCGGAGATTTCACCTCGGGGTCACAACAGTCCGCTGTTGCGGAACGGAGATGCGTATCTTCTTTGCGGGAAAAGGGAGATGTCACTTTGACCTGGGCAGCAAAGGAAAGCGACGCGCACTTATGAGAAGATGTGCTTAATTTGTGCTTTGGAAGAGATGAGAAAAGCCCAGCAAAACTCGCACTTAATCAGAGACGATAGCGGCGACACAGCAATCAGCAAACCAGGCTCCCCCCATGTGCGCGGGCTGCGCACCATGCCTCAATGCCTGCATGCCTTGCTTCGTCCCGCTCCATAATCCGTTCGTTGCTACTCGCTGATGCAGGCTCGGACCCATCGCTTGCTCAATAATGAGAGGCCCAACTCGAGACTACGATCCGTGAACTCCCAAACATCTGGGGCCGTGGAGCAGGAGCACGGGCGCGGCCGACGGGTGGGGCGTCCGATCCGGTGCAGCGGCGGGTGTCGTGGGGATAGAATGAAAGATGCACTGCTAGATACGGCCAGATTGAAGAGACAGAGACGGAGCTTGTTCCGCGGGCGAAGCCATTCGGCCAGGGACCACTAACTAACTACCGGCACGGCCGGGGGCAGCGGCGGGTGCGCGCGGTCTGCTGGCCCCGGCGAACGGCCCAACAGCGACCGGGTAACCATCGGGCCTCTCGCTCTCGTTCGTTCTGTGGCTCGCTGTCGCCGCGCGTCTCCGCTCGGTCGACTCCATGTGAGCCGCGAGTGGACTGCGTGCCGCCTGGCCCGCGCCGCGCGGGCGCCTGTGACGACGATGTGCCCTGCCATGCCATGCCATGCCATGTTGCCACTGGATAAGAGCTTTGCTGAGTGCTCCGCCGTGGCTCTGTGGTTTGTAGGGGGCGGCTGGGGTATGAACGGAAGGGGCGTTTTAGACCGTGCTAATCGGACCATGAAAGTCATCCGACGCCGATTTGTATCGGTCTGCGGAGCGATCGGACGCGATTTTTCCCGTAAATTGGAGACAAGAGTGTGAAAGGTTTGCGGGAGTCCGGACACCCGGAACGTAGGACTCCGACACCCCCGGTCCACCCAATCCCTCATCCTGGTATTATTTCCTACCACTCTGCCCCTTCTCCCCTTACTTTACATCCACACCCTCCACCTCCACCATCGTTGATGTTCGTCTCCGGCCGCCACAGAGGCATTGTCGGACGTCCGCGACCAGCACCGACGCGCCCGCTTGCCGTTCTGACGGGGCTTTCAGACCTAGAGCCGTTTGTACCCAGGTACACTTCATCCCCTATCGTCGACCTCCATGGCGGACGCCACACCCTGCAGGTGTTCGATCAAATATCATTGAGCTTATTTTCAAATGCTATGTCGTTTTTTAGAGTACATAGGATGGTGAACTACTCGACCATGAAGGATGAGTTGTTGTGCGAGGTGTGGCTGGCCGTATCCGCAGATATCATAGATAGAACTGGAGGGCCGCCCTTCTGGTAGCGAGTGCATGAAAAGTTTCACGCAGAAAAGCACATTGCGCACTACGACATGTACATCATTCAACAACGCAACATGAGGTCGTTGTCGTATCTCTGGCACGCTATCCAGGTCAGTGCCATCAAGTTTTGCAATTTGGTTAGTCAGCTCGAGGCAAGGTGGCAATTGCACGCGGACATGGTGTCGTGGTTCTAAGACTGACAGTAGAATGGGGGGTAGGTATGGAGAGGCAAGATCCTAGCTATGGAGCAGTTTGTACGCATAAGGGTTTACAAGTTCAGCCCTTCTTGAGGAAGTAACAGCCCTACGCCTCTGAGTCCGGAGGCGGTCGATCGGATTATGTGTATAA
Organism: Aegilops speltoides; assembly: GCA_021437245.1. Taxonomy (NCBI): domain Eukaryota; kingdom Viridiplantae; phylum Streptophyta; class Magnoliopsida; order Poales; family Poaceae; genus Aegilops; species Aegilops speltoides. The sequence goes on along the minus strand of CM038141.1, from coordinate 308,087,003 downwards.
GTTACAGGGTGCGAACCCTTTACACCGAGGAGGGGTGGCTTATATAGTGTCCGCCAGACCCTCCGCCCTCGCTATGCAGGTTTAAAGTACATAAAGGATGGGCGCATCGTAACGCCTACATAAAGTGTCATCATGGCCATAAAGACTACTTAATTACAGACCGTTTGGATACAGAGTGGCTCTTAATCTCCCGGTGGTCGAGTGAGTCTTCATGGTCGAGTGTCTTCGAGTCCGTCGAGTGGAGTCTCTCTTGGTCGACTGGAAGGTAGCTTCTTCTGAAGATGTCCTTGGGGAGGGTACTTTGGACAGGCCAGTGACCCTACCCTAGGTACATGACTTCATCATTAGCCCCCGAATGGATCGAGGTTTGAATGGGGAAGGAGTTGATAATCTTCCGACTTGTTCTTGTGTTCTGTGTATGTCTCATCTTGGATCAATGATCTTCTTTAATGATGGCAGCAACTTTTCTTTCAGTCGCCTTGATCCATTCTTTTCTTCTGTCGAGTGAACTTTTGAACTTGGTGAACTTCCGAACGACGGATCGCAGGAAATCTACTGTCTGACAAGTTGATCTGCTGTTAGCGGATTTTGTGGGATCCGAATTTTGCGAAGCGCGCGAAGCGGGGCGGACCGCGGTACTCGGATGAGATAAGGCATAGACGCCTCGATTTCCGTGTCGCCTTTTTCGCCACATATCACGCGTGCGCGACTGTTTCGGGATGTGACAGGACCGCCCGGGACTACTTGTCAGCCACTCGGAAACGTCCTTATATAAGGCGCCAGGCGAGGGTTTTTGAACAATGTCTCCCCATTCTCCTCTCTGCCCTCTTCACCTCCGCCTGTTGCGCCTGCTCTCGCCTCCGCCGATCCACTCCTCGCGTGCTTCGCTGGCGACAATGGTGAAGGAGAAGATGACGGCCTTGGAGCGCGCGAAGAAGGCGACGACGACGGTGAAAGCGAAGGGGAGAGCGACCAGTCGGGGCGGATCTTCGTCGAGGTCCCGCCTGCCGCAAGGTTGGGTCCAAGGGGATTGGATCCGCTCGACCATCACAGAGGCGGATCTCAATGACCTGGCCAATGAGGGACTGATCTCTCATGGGTCAGCAAGGCTTTTGGGGACCGAGTGGCATCCGCAGCCGCAGGAGGGTGAGTGTGTTCTCCTGGCCACTCATGTAGATCGTGGATTCTCTCTGCCACCGAGTCTTTTCTTCCGAGGGTTTCTGAACTTCTTTGGGGCGCAACTCCACCATTTCACTCCCAATTCCATCGCCTATCTTGCTGCTTTCGTGTCCATGTGCGAGAACTTGAAAGTGCTAGTATCGACTAGAGGGGGGGTGAATAGGCGATTTTTATGAAAGTCTTCAAAACTTGGAGGTTTCAAAGACAAACAACAGAAACAACCTAATTGATATGCAGCGGAAGATAAACTACCCTAAACAGGCCATAGTCAAGTATATAATGATGTGAAAGTACAGGACTAATAGCAGTAAGGTAGTAAGGATCGAGATGGAAGATAGTCTAAAGCCAATCAACAATAGTAGTCAAGCAATGAAGTCAAACAGATAAACAGATAAGCAATGACTTCATGAAGACAAACTTAAATAAGGTTGGAAGGGATAGAACCAGTTGCTTGTTGAAGACACAGGATTTGTTGGACCATTTCTAGTTGCTGTGAAAACTGTACGTCTGGCTAGAGAGGCTGAGATTTAACTCAGAAGACCGTGTCTTCACCTTATTCCCCTTGAGCTAAGGACACCCAGTCCTCGCCCAATCACTCTGGTAAGCCTTCAAGGGAGACTTCCAAACCTTCACAAACTTCGCTCACCGCAATCCACAATGACTCTTGGATGCTCAGAACGCGACGCCTAACCGGCCGGAGGATTCACAGTCCTCAAGTGTAATAAGTCTTCAGTCACACGCATGTAAAGACTTCAGTGATGCCTAACACTCTTTGGCTCGGGTGTTTGGGCTTTGTCCTCGCAAGGATTTCTCTTTCTCAAATGCTTCAAGGTGGGTTGCTCTCAAACGACAAAAGCCGCACAAACTCCGAGCAGCCACCAATTTATGGTGTAGGGGTGGGCTATTTATAGCCACTAGGCAACCCGACCTGATTTGTCCAAAATGACCCCTGGTCACTAAGGAACCGACACGTGTTCCAACGGTCGATTAACACACGCGACAACTTTACTTGGGCTACAAGCAAAGTCGACTCATCCACTCTGGATAAGATTTGCTCTCATTGTCTTCGTCAAGACATAGGATTTTAGTTGAGCATCACTTACCACTCGACTTAGTTCACTTGGACCCCACTTAACAAAGACGGTGGTTCCTATGACTCAACAAAGAAGAAAAGGAAACAACGAAACCACACGGTCTTCAAGGCTCCAAAGTCTTCACGCAATGTCTTCTCATGTCATAGTCTTCAATATGAATATCTTCTCATACCGCCATTGTCTTCAATGTCTTCATACATTTTAGGGTCATCTCCGTAGGTAAACCGAATTAATGAGGGACACTACTGCAAGTATCCTGCAATTCTCACAAATGCATTAGTCCTCAACCAAATTTGTCGTCAATACTCCAAAACCAACTAGGGGTGGCACTAGATGCACTTACAATCTCCCCCTTTTTGGTGATTGATGACAAGCTGGTTGAAGTTTTCAACGGGGAGAAAGTATGTGAAATTGTAAGGATAGGAATTTGTTTTCATAAGTTGCAAGGGCTCCCCCTGAAGATGTGCATATAAGTAATTTGCTTTTGGATTGCAAATGCACATGGCAAGTTGTACTTGTGGAGATCCACTTCAACTTATGAAGCTAATTCATCATGCATGAAATGATATAGCAAGTAATATGACATGCATAATGAAAAATGGACGTCTGCAGAATGATCTAAGTGTGGAAGTTATCATCGCACATGCGGAATTTATCATCGCATCATAGTAAAGCAAATAAGTAGCAGAAGTAGCAGACGACCATCAAGTTTAGGTGTTACAACTCAAAGAACCAAAAGTTTCAAAGCGCAAGAGTTGTAAGCACGCAGCAAAATATAGTGCAATCGCCCATATGAACCCGCTTGAAGACTATCAACTCATACGCTTCTCCCCCTTTTGTCAGTAATGACCAAAAAGGTTTGAAGACATAGAGCATCTACTCGTCAGGAGTAGGTGAAGCAGCAGGGTTGTCGTCGTTGGATGGCGGTGCAGATGAACTTGGTGCAGTGTCGATGCGCACAGTTGTAGTTGGAGGTGGTGAAGTAGCATCATCTTCATCATCGATCACTCTGGCGTTTACCGTTGCCGCGGAAGAGGAATATTCAGAGTCTTCAAGAGATGGAGTTCGACGCAGGGTAGCAGTCCTTGGAGGAGTGGAGTCAAACCGAATCTTTCATTGAAGCCATCATCTTGAAGATCGGTTTCAAAGATCGAGCGTAGTCAAACTCTTCCATGATCTTCGCAAGTTTCATGAGCAACAAAGGCATTCTTGGTGGCAAGGTTGCGAATGCGATTGACATCCACCAAGAGGCTTTGCATTTGGCGCTTGAGCCAGAAATGATGCTTATCCTGCTTTTGATGAAGAGCCACAAGAAGCTCTCGGTCATTGAGAACACGAGAACGCTTCCGAGGCCTTTGCGCAATGGTACTTTCAGTGGCTTCAGTTGGCGCTCTGTGAGGCAGACGGGTGTTACCAGCTAGTGGATAGAATCTGGTTGCTGCTTGAACACCTTCAATAGGCTGAGTGAAGCTTTGGTGCTCGATGTTCTGAAGACAAAGTGGCGTCTTGGCAGGGTCAGAGTATACAGCATCAACTGACATATCAACCTCGGGCAGAAATATTATGTGATTGCGAGCAAAGGGCTGATAATTGACAAATGAGTGTCGCTTGATGAGGCGCATGACCCATGGAGCATAAAAATTCAGACCAAATAGGTCAGAGCCGGAAGCAGCAAGTTGCCTTATGAAGAATTCTCGAGTGTTCAAGCCGATGCTATTGAGAATATAGAAGACCAATGTCTTCATAGCTCCTTCAAGCTTGGCCGATGATGAGTGTCCTTGACCGCCATAGAGTTCACTCGATAATATGATATATGGTGCGAGGCGATACTCAAGGTCTTCAACAAAGAAATGGGTGGGATACTCGGCGTACGACGGCAAAGGCTTCATCATGCTCAAAGATCCTGCTCATATTGGGTTCTGGCTTGTGAAAGATGCTCTCCACAAAGATTGCGGTGTAGCCGATAGTTGGGCTCATATAGTTCTCCAGAGTGGCTAGCCCAAGAAGCTCGATGATATCCATAGCTTTGGCTTCATGATGAACATTTCATCATCCACTCGAGAACCCAAGTCTTGATGTCTCAGAGTAGCCGCGAATGTGCAGAGTGGCATAGAATTGAAGCAATAGCTCTTCATTCCAATGTTCCTTGTGCGTCACAAAGTGGAGCGCACCAAAGATCACGAAGCGCCAAGTGCTTCTTCTAAGCACGGCAATCCAGCAATAGCTTCAGTGTCAAGGCGCATATGGGGGAAAATGCGACCTTGATCATATAGCACGCATGAGTAATAGCTTCTCTGCTGATAGCTCCAGAATCGATCTGACGAAATTCTTGGCTTGGAGTATGGGTTCTTGGCGCTGTCAAAGAAGGTATTGTGGCTCTTGAAGCCATTGGCATTGAAGGACCCGGGGGAGTTGGCAGTACCTGGAAACCTTGGTAGTCTTGGCTTTGGCTTCTGGACCTGAGGCCTATGCTCAACATGATAGTCAAACTGGGGTCCTGAGGCAGAAGGCGGAGGCACCAGAATGGGCCATCGGATAGTGACAAGCTGACCGAGATCGTATGCTTGCTCAATAGTGTGAGGCCTTGGTGGCGGAACTGGAGCAGGGCAACGCCGGAGGAGTCAGCCGCACAACAAAAGCCGGGAGCAGCTTGTCGATTTGCTTGTGTGCAGCCTCCTCATTACGCCAAAAGCAATCTCATGAGCTACAAAAAGATCCGCATTGACTTCAGGGGCAACATCCTCATGGGTTTCAGATTTAGTGGCCACATTTGCTTTGTGCACAATGGCGATTGGTTTCGTGCACATCGGTTGGTGCAGCTCCACATTGGCATCACCATGACTACGTCACTGGCTTCATTGGCATTGGTGGTGGCAGCCTCAACATTGTCAACCTCCTCTTGGCGAACAGGAGGGTCGGGCATAGGCACGTTCAAATCATGAACTGCTTCTTCTTCAGTTGCAGGGGGAGTTGGTACACGAACTTCTTCTTCTTCAATAGCAGGGGGAGTTGGTACACGTACTTCTTCTGCATTTTCTCCGGCTGATGCAGCCGAAATGTCTTCAGCAGCATGTGCTTCAGACATGGAGACATTCACTGTTGGAGCTGGTTCAGAAAATACTTGTCGTGCAACGGGTGAACGTTGCACTTCTTCTTCAGAACGCCGATGAGGGACTTGTGCCTTTGTCCTCTGGGCTCGCGGTTACCGGCTTCAAGTTAGAGATGGATTTGGCTGAGCTCGAAAGTCTTCAGCTCTTCTTGCACCGGAGTGTAGCTTGTTGTTGTTGTTGTTGGGGAGTACTTGGGGAGTCTTGGTGTTGTTGTGGGTGATCAGCCCACGAAGCATCCTCGAGCAATTGGCGCCAATGGATGACCAATGTTGATGATTTCGCTGTTCAGAGGAACAAAGCGATGATACCACTTGATGTTTGATCCGAGGAAGAACTTCATCATCATTTACATTGTCATCTTGACCAATGTCTTCAAAGCAGCGTTAGGTTCAATTGCTGGAATATCTTCGCACTCATGAGCCTCTCGTGGTAGCAGTGCTCAAGGACAACCGTTCTTCTTTCTTGATGAATGACATACGTGGCTTAACCACGGAAATGGGTTCAACGACTAAGGGCTCTGTGGAAGCAGCCCTAGTCTTCTTGGTCTTGCGCTTCTTCTTGGAGGGAGCGGCATCAGAAGCTTCAGTATTCTTTCTCTTTCTCGCATTAGCCTCGGCAGCCTTTGTCTTCTTTTGTTCTGAAGCTGTGGTGGTGACCTTTGGCTTCGAGCCAGTCATGCTGCTCGAGAAGATAATGCGAGGGGCTTCTTGGCTTGAAGGCTCAGGCTGTTCAGTAGGGTGCTTCTTCTTCCTCTTTGCAGCCATCCCGGGGTCAATGCCTGGACGGCCAAGGGACTTGCGCTTTCAAATTTCATTGTAGGCAAGCACACACTTATCACCAAAAGCTTCATGCGCTCGAGAGCCCCGAGCTTCTTGGCGTTTCTTGAAAAAGCTTCTTTGAGCTCATGGAGCATGACCTTGAAGTTGCGGACGCCTTGAACACTCAGATTGGCCACATGCTTCTTGAATTGAGCCTTCTCAAAATCAATCTTGTTTTTGAGCTCAACGATACTAATCGAGCGAGAGCTAGCTCGAAGCAATGGCGCCATTGAAGGCTTACATCGAGGCAAATTGGGAGCTGTAAATCTTCAAAGTCGACGTTGGGGTGTCGAACCATTCATCAATGAAATTGTGAATGATGGCCACATCAAGCAGAGGCAGGTTGTCAAGATTTCGCTTCTTCCTTGTTCTTTATCACCTGCTCAAGAGCATCATCGCAAGATCTTCATCACTTGATAGATCAATGGGTTCTTCACGCAGAATTGCGGCAGGAGTCAAGGCTCGTTGATCGCTTGGTCTAACAAGCTGTTTCTTCTTCTCCGCTCTCCCGAGACACGGGATGATCTTTAGATTGCACATCGGCTTCGGAGGTGCAGTGGCCAGTGGCTTCGCACGCAAAGTCTTCAAGGTGCGGTGAGGTTGAAGCCTTAGACTTCTTTTTGCTTCGCGGCTTTGGAGGAGGAGGAGCAGGGGCTTCATCAGAGTCAGCACCATTGTCAGAATGATCAACTCTGGCGCCTTGGACCATGATGTAAGTGATGAGGCCGTCAAGGTTGGCGTAGGGGCCAATGACATTGGGATTGGCTTCACGAGAGCCGTCAGCACGGGGAGCAGAGGGACCTGGGTTGAAGTCCAAACCCAAGGCCTTCTTGTTCTTCTTGGCCGAAGCCACAGCAAACTGATAGTTGCGCTTGAAGAGCGAATCGTCACGACACCAGAGTAGTGAAGTGGGATCTGCGTTCGCAGGCTGTGGCCCACGGACCATGCATGGATAGAAGCCTTGTTCAATGGCTTCAACTTGGCTCTTGGGTTGAAGGCCTCGATAGAGGATATCGCCCCAAGGTCTCTTGATGGCATGCTTCTCTGCATATTCCTTCGTGACAAACCTATACTTGAACCACTGCCCAATAGCCGAATCCATTGGATTCGCGTTTTTCTCGATGATAGTTCTCCTCCGGATCTGTCTTTGTACATTTCGCTAAATCATCGTGCGATCCTTAGATGTACCTTCTCCGCTACTGCCCGCCACCCTTCCTTGCTGATTTTTTCTGCCATGAATTTTAAGTCGAAAGGCTTCAACACGCTCAAAGGCTTCAGAGATTTGCGCTTGCTGGTCAAGGTGAACCGGCTTCAGGAGAATTTATGTGATGTCGTAAGTATTCGCAAACGAATGCGCACTATGAGAACCAAGGATTCTCGCCATGGACATGTACCTGTGAAAGATTAGAGATGCGAGGGAAGGGAAGAGGTCATATGCATTCTCGTAAGATTTTGAAGATAAATCATTGAAGACATTGACCTCATGTTGCGTAAGACATTCACTTATATAGGTGAGTTGGTTCCGATTTGTACCAATCCGTGAATAAGTACAAGTGAGGAATCAAACTAGAAGAGATCTAAGTGAATCGACTAACAAAGATGAGATGCGACGGAATAGTTCTAGCTTTGAATAGACGTAAACTACTTTGTAAATAGGATGAATCTTGAAGATCAAAAGGTGGTAAAATAGAGTTATAATTACCGCATCGAAGAACTGCTAGATGGAGAAGAATAGGAGACCGAGAAAGTTCAGCCCACCGTGCCCTAACTTGGCGACGGAGGACACCCACGGCGACGGGCGGAGAGGACGATGTCCGCGTCGGCGTGAGGACGGCGTCGGAGAAGTCGCGGCAGCTAAGCGCTTCGTCGCCGGCATCGTCGCGAGCTAGCGGTGGCGCTAGGGTTTTGACGGAGGTGGAGAGGTGGAAGAAGTATTTCTTTACCGCAGGGGAACATGTATTTATAAGTAGGTGAGAGACACATCGCAATTACGCTGGTGCCCCTGACGTTCACATCTGAGGGGCACGTGGCAAGCATGCAACACCCTCGGGGTTGTCCCATGTTCCCACGCCCGCCAGGCATGTCGGAGAGTTGTTACGGCTTCTCCGGATTTCAACAGTAAAGATAAGCCATTAAGAACAGATTTAATGTTTGTCTCTTTGCCTTCTGCTGACTAGGACGCAGAGAAGACATTCGACAGTTTAAACAGAATGCATATGATTTGGACAGATAGATTTTGAGATAGCATAGAGAGGTTAGGGTCCGATGACATTCACTTAGTTCAAAAGATCCAATCTTGAAGACATAGCTATAAGTGAATGCTGTAGAGGCGGAATACTAGTGTGTGTGTATATATATATATATATATAAGAAAGCAATCAAATCATCATAATGCAGAAAGTCGTGAAGACGAATTGAAACTGAAGGCAAACCAAATGCGAAGTCATTGCAATATAATGCCTTGAGTGAAACACTTCAAATAAGAAAAGTTGGTGGTGGCGCTACCTAATCAGATAGGAAGTATTAGACCTGCATATGGCGCACAATTATCGTGGCGCTCCGAAGTCAAATTCCATGTTAATGTATTCACACTCAGAGTGTAAATCTTCATTGATTGAAGATATACCTTACTTTGTGTGTTGCACATCTAAGTCATCAACATGCATAAGTGTTAGGATGTGTGCCTGATCACAGGACATTAGAGGATTCTAAGATATTTAGCTCACACCGTAACTTGCAAAACCTTTTCTCATCCAAGGGCTTTGTGAAGATATCTGCCAGTTGCTCTTCAGTGCTGACGTGAATGATATCGATGTCTTTCTTCATAACATGATATCTGAGAAAATGATGACGAATTTCAATGTGCTTTGTCTTCGAGTGTTGGACAGGATTGTTGGCTATTTTGATGGCACTCTCGTTGTCGCAGAAGAGAGGTACTTGTTTCAGGTTGATGCCATAATCCTTGAGAGTTTGCTTCATCCATAGAAGCCGAGCACAACAGATCCAAAGAAGAATGTATTCAGATTCAGCAGCTTGAGAGTGATACACGCTCGCTTCTTCAAGACCAACAGACAAGTGATCGACCAAGAAAATGACATGTGCCGATGTAGACTTGCGATCCACCTTGTCACCAAAGATAATCAGATCCGAGAATCCAACCAAATCGAATCTTGAGCCCTTGGGATACCATAATCCGAGTGTTGGGGTGTAAGCCAAATATCTAAGAATTCGCTTCACAACTAAGTGATGCGATTCCTTTGGTGCCGCTTGGTACCGAGCACACATGCAAACACTAAGCATAATATCCGCCTAGATGCACATAAATAAAGCAAAGAACCAATCATGGAGCGGTATACCTTTTGATCGAACTCTTTACCATTGTCGCCGGGACCAAGATGGTGTTTATCGGCATTGGCGCGTGTAGCCTTTGCGCCTTCCATTCCAAACTTCTTCAGCAATCTTTGAGGTATTTCTCTTGAGATATGAAGATGCCATTTCTCTGCCGATTTAATTTGAAGACCAAGGAAGAACTTCAGCTCACCCATCATGGACATTTGATATTGCTCTTGCATCATGTACCCAAACTCATCATTGATTTCCGTTGGTGCAAATGAAGATTATGTCATCCACATATATTTGGCACACAAACAGTTCACCATCATATGTCTTCGTGAAGAGAGTGGGATCGAGGGATCCGGGTTTGAGGCCTTTGCTCTTCAGGAAGTCTTTGATTGTATCATACCAGGCACGAGGGACTTGTTTGAGGCCATACAGTGCCTTGTTTAGCTTGTACACCATATCTGGATGTTTTGGATCTTCAAAGCCAGGTGGTTGTGCGATGTACACTTCTTCTTCAATCTTGCCATTGAGAAATGCACTCTTTACATCCATTTGATATAGCAAGATATTGTGATGATTTGCGTAGGCTAGCAGTATGCGAATAGCTTCAAGCCTAGCAACTGGAGCAAATGTTTCATCAAAGTCAATTCCTTCAACTTGAGTGTATCCTTGAGCCACAAGACGTGCTTTGTTTCTGACGACTTGACCATGCTCAACTTGGTTGTTTCGATATATCCATTTTGTTCCAATAATGTTATGCTTGCGAGGATTAGGTCGCTTGACAAGTTCCCAGGCATTATTCAGTTTGAACTATTGAAGTTCTTCTTGCATGGCTTGAATCCATTCAGTTCCATAAAAGCTTCAAAGAACTTTCTTGGGTTCTCGATATTGACACAAATGCAAAGTGCCCACAAAGTTTGCTAGTTGTGTTGCTCTTGATCGAGTGAGCGGACCAGTGCATTGATGCTGTCAATTATCTTCTATTTGAACTTCATTTGCAACACGTGGATGAACAGATGAAGATTTTGCCTCGGCCGACCATTGTCATCATTGGGAGGATTGTCTTTGATCGAGCATTGTCTTCAAAGTTGATTGGGTGCGAGATGATGAGTTCCTCTTCGTGTTGTGCTCCAGAGGGCATGATTTCACCAGTTCCCATCGCTTGATTGCCTCATTTGAAGGAGATTCATCTAGTGTACTTGGCGTGATCTCTCTCTGGAACCATTGGTTTCATCAAATCTCACATCCACAGCTTCAATGATTTTGTAGAGATAAAGGTTGAAGACTCAGAGGAGTGTGAATCCTTTCCATAGCCAAGCATGAAGCCTTCGTGAGCCTTAGGTGCAAATTTTGACTTGTGATGGGGATCCTTGATCCAGCATCTTGCTCCAAATACTCTGAAGTAACTGACGTTTGGCTTCTTGCCAGTAAGCAGCTCATATGATGTTTTGTTCAGAAGCTTATGAATGTATACACGGTTGATGATGTTACATGTTGTATCAATAGCTTTAGGCCAGAACTTTCTTGGTGTCTTGTACTCATCTAACATTGTTCGAGCCATCTCAATGAGGGTTCTATTTTTGCGCTCAACAATGCTGTTTTGCTGAGGTGTGTACGGAGCAGAGAACTCATGAGTGATTCCCATTGTATCCAGACATGATCAAGTCCAAGTGTTCTTGAATTCAATTGCCATTGTCACTTCGATGTGCTTGATCTTCACACCATAATTGTTCATTGCTCGACGGTAAAGCGCCCAAGACATCTTGCACTTCAGCCTTGTACGTAATTATATGAACCCATGTGTATCTTGAGTAGTCATCAACAATGACGGCTTACAGAGATGCATAATCGCTGTGAGGGTGGAGTAGTGAGTAGGTCCAAATAAGTCCATGTGTAACAGCTCAAGGGTTGAGATGTTGTCATGATTGTCTTCGAGGGTGCTTTGCCCTTGTCATCTTTCCAAATTTCACAGCACCACACAGATGATCCTTTTGAACTTGACATCTTCAATGCCAATGACATGCTTATTCTTGACGAGTGAGTGTAAGTTCCTCATGCCAAGATGTCCCAGCCTTCGATGCCAGAGCCAAGATTTCAAGCTTTTGTGAGAAGACATACGAGCAAGTGTGGACATGCCGAGAAATCTACCATGTACAGATCATCTTTTTGATACCCTTCAAAGACTAGAGATTTGTCAGATTCCATTAGTACAAGGCAACGATATTTGCCAAATATCACAATCATGTTCAAGTCACAAAGCATTGAGACAGACATTAAGTTGAAACCAAGGGATTCAATCCATGTGTTGATCCTTTGAGATTGCAACTCTACCTAGACCCAATACTTTGCTTTTACCAGTGTCAGCAAATGTGATGTGACTCTTCAACTCTACCTAGACCCAAATCCATGAGAAGACTTCGATCACCAGTCATATGATTTGTGCATCCACTGTCCATAATCCATTCTGAAGCTTTTGGTGATGTACCCTACAGTGCAGTTGGGAGGATAGGCTTCACACAAGTGTTGTGAAGCATATGCATTTGATACATATAGGGACAGTCATAGCTTATATCAAAGTTAGGACATTGACTGATGAGAAATTCAGATGTGAAGCATATAGAATGATATTTTAACGCATGCCCTTAGTAAGTTTTAGGTCCCCAAAGAATAGTATCGACGCCATTGATTGTCGGGTGGAGACCATTTTTCGCAAAAGAGAGTTAGTTCTTCTTTGCCACCCACATTTTCAGTGGGGGCTTAGAAGCAATGAGTCTAAGTGCAAAGATCTCGAGAATTTTGGCTTTGGAGCCCTAGCAAATAGCCTTGCAGAGATGAATGATACTCATATGAATAAGCGAGAAAAGTTCTTAGTCCTATGAACATAGCGGTTCAAGATACACGCCATATTCATAAGTCCGAGTATGATTTCCGCAAAACATTTGTGTTAGGGTGACTCATATGAGTCCTCAGATTCAGATGAAGCCTTTGGGCCATATGAAGCTATAGGTCCTGGGGTTTGTCTTCTTCCTAGGTGGTGTCATGACGACATTCACAGAAGATTCTCAATGTACCGCTTAGGTACCCAGATCTTCTTCATAGGTAGTCCATTCCCGCAGCTTAGTACCAATGTACCGCAAACACTTCACCATTCGATTTTTGAACAGCTTATAGTTTGCATCAAAGGATTCATCAATGATAATAGGATTAGCACAGTAAAGCCAGATAAGGTAGATGGATTCATCAAGGTTCCTTTGCAAAGAACCCATGTGGTTTTGGGGTACCGCCAGCTTCCAAAGACGAGCCATCAACATTCATTTTCCTCTCGAACCCAACACCCTCTTTCCTAGGGTTTCATTCAGACCGCTTTTGAGGACATCGAGAGAGTCCGATGTCCCTTCAAACTTTTGTACATCCCTGTTTCAAGCAATGTCTTCAACATAACATTTTCATCAAGAATAAAGAAGTGGTATCCTCCGCAGAGGGGTTAGTGACCAGATCAAGAGGTGAAGACAATGAACAAGAGCAAAGAAGTGGAACATTCAAGAATGATGTAGCATTATCACGCTCAATGCATTTTAGACATGGTGGTTCAAATCCTTCCTGAGAGGAACTGATCTGTTGGGCGCGAAGTGACTCATTCACCTTTTGAAGATCTTCATGAGCCGCTCTCAATTTCTCATGCTCTTGTTTCCTTTGAAGATAATCATAGGAGAGCCTTTCATAAGTAGTTGAGAGTGATTCATGACGACCTTCAAGTTCTTGGTACTTAGCGTGAAGACTATTTATGTCATCAACTAAGGACTGTGAATGTGTCATTTCAGCGTCCAACAGGTCATCGCTTTTGTCTAACAGTTTTTGAGTATGTTCCATAGCCTTTTGTTGTTTAGTTGCAATTTTAGCAAGTGTTTTGTAGCTGGGTTTGGATTCACAATCAGAGTCATCTTCACTTGAAGTTTGAAAGTAAGCATCACGTGATTTTACCTTGGCACCACGTACCATGAAGCAGTAGGTGGGAGTAGGATCGTCTTCGTCATTAGCTTCAGCGTTGGTGTGGAAGTCATTATCTTCAGTGTTGAAGATGGACTTGGCAACATAGGCTGTGGCTAGAGCTAGACTTGCAACGCCAGGGTCAGACTCCTCTCCAGACTCCACCTCCGCCTCCTCCAAAGCAGACTCCTCTTCTGAATCCATTTCCTTGCCAACAAAAGCATGAGCCTTGCTAGATGAGCTCTTCTTGTATGATGAAGACTTAGAAGAAGACTTAGAAGACTTTGAGGATTTCTTCTTCTTCTTGTCATCAGAATCATATTCCTTGCTTTTCTTCTTCTTCTTCTCATTGTCCCACTGTGGACACTCAGATATGTAGTGACCAGGTTTCTTGCACTTGTAGGTGTTCCTTCTTGTGATCATGTGTGGAAGCTTCATCATTCCTTGAGCTAGATCGTGAAGACTTTCTCAAGCCTTTCTTCTTTGTGAATTTCTCGAACTTCTTCACAAGCATAGCAAGTTCCTTCCAATGTCTTCGTGGATCTTCGTAATCGCAATGATTCTTCTTCGATGAGGAAACAACTTTGGCCTTTAAAGCACGAAGTTCGCCATAGCTTGGACCATAGATATCTCTTTTCTCGATAGTCGAACTCATGTGTGTTGAGCCTCTCAAGTATATCGACGGATCGAGAGTCTTGAAGTCGACGTTCTTGTATCATGAGGGCAAGGTGTCAAAGGAGCTGTCAAGTGATCTCAAAGAAGTGTCTTGACGATTTCATGCTTGGTAATCTCGGTTGCGCCAAGAGCTTGAAGTTCATTTGTGATATCGTGAGGCGATCAAACGTGAGTCGACATTCTCATTGTCATTTCTCTTGAAGCGGTTGAAGAGGTTGCGGAGAATACCGATTCTTTGATCTCTCCGGGTTGAAACGCCTTCATCGACCTTGGATAGCCAGTCCCTGCACTAGCTTCGACATTTCAGAGAGCACTCACACGCACCATACCGTCTTTGGTCGATGTCCACAGATTATGTTCTTCGCAGAGAGTCCAGCTTGAATGAACTTCTTGACATCAAGGGGGTGACACCTTCGCCAGTTTTGGGAACGCCATTCTTGATGACATACCAGAGGTCGACATCAATGGCTTCAAGATGCATGCACATCGTATTCTTCTAGTAGGGATATTCAGTTCCATCGAACACGGGGCAAGCAGCGGAGACCTTGATTATCCCTGCAGTCGACATAGCTGAAACTCTAGGTGGTTAAACCGAATCACACAGAACAAGGGAGTACCTTGCTCTGATACCAATTGAAAGTGGTAGTATCGACTAGAGGGGGGGTGAATAGGCGATTTTTATGAAAGTCTTCAAAACTTGGAGGTTTCGAAGACAAACAACTGAAACAACCTAATTGATATACAGCGGAAGATAAACTACCCTGAACAAGCCATAGTCAAGTATATAATGATGTGAAAGTACAGGACTAATAGCAGTAAGGTAGTAAGGATCAAGATGGAAGATAGTCTGAAGCCAATCAATAATAGTAGTCAAGCAATGAAGTCAAACAGATAAACAGATAAGCAATGACTTCATGAAGACAAACTTAAGTAAGGTTGGAAGGATAGAACCAGCTTGCTTGTTGAAGACACAGATTTGTTGACCAGCCCAGATTCTTTGTGACAACTGTGACATCCGTTAGGGAGGCTGAGATATAACTCAAGACCGTGTCTTCACCTTATTCCCTTGAGCTAAGGACACCCAGCCTCGCCTAATCACTCTGTAAGTCTCCAAGGAGACTTCCAAACCTTCACAGACTTCGCTCACCGCAATCCACAATGACTCTTGGATGCTCAGAACGCGACGCCTAACCGGCCGGAGGATTCACACCTCAAGTGTAATAAGTCTTTAGGTCACACAAACAGAAAGACTTCAGTGATGCCTAACACTCTTTGGCTCTAGGTGTTTGGGCTTTGTCCTCGCAAGGATTCTCTTTCTCAAATGCTTCGAGGTGGGTTGCTCTCAAACCACAAAAGCCGTGCACAAACTCGAAAGCAGCCACCAATTTATGGTGTAGGGGTGGGCTATTTATAGCCACTAGGCAACCCGACCTGATTTGTCCAAATGACCCGGGTCACTAAGGAACTAACACGTGTTCCAACAAATGATTTCAAACACACGCGCAACTTTTCTTGGGCTACAAGCAAAGCCGACTCATCCACTCGATAAGATTTGCTCTCATTGTATTCACTCAAGACATAGGATTTTGGTTGAGCATCACTTACCACTCGACTTAGTTCACTTGGACCCCACTTAACAAAGACGGTGGTTCCTATGACTCAACAAAGAAGAAAAGGAAACAACGAAACCACACGCCTTCAAGGCTCCAAAGTCTTCACGCAATGTCTTCTCATGTCATAGTCTTCAATATGAATATCTTCTCATACCGCCATTGTCTTCAATGTCTTCATACATTTTAGGGTCATCTCCGTAGGTAAACCGAATCAATGAGGGACACTACCTGCGTATCCTGCAATTCTCACAAACGCATTAGTCCTCAACCAACTTTGTCGCCAATACTCCAAAACCAACTAGGGGTGGCACTAGATGCACTTACAGTAACTTCCTAGGTTGTCGATCAGACTGGGTCTCTTCAAGCACATATTCACCGTCCGCCACGCAATGGTGAAAAAGGCGAATTCGGATGATGAGAGGACTAAGGTTATCCAGATGTGCAGTGGCCTCGGGATCCAGATGAGGAGTAAGAGTACTTTTCCGGCCATGACCCTTCCTGAGTCGGTTAGAGGATGGCAGTCGACCTGGTTCTACAGCCAAGACAAGTTGACGCCAGGGCAGTCGACTGGTTTACCTCCATTCTCCATGGACCGAGTGAACAAACCCTCTTCTCTGAAGGTGCTCCCTGAGGAGAAAGCTCAGGTAAAAATGTTGATGGAGCACGTGGTCTAGCTTGTTCGGGATGGAGTGACGGGTATGGATCTTCTGGAGGTCTTCCTTCGACGGCGTATTCAACCACTTCAATACCGAGGCCACCCGATGTGGCTGTACTGCGGCACCGAAGATACCACTCGGGTCCATCCAGAGGCGGTCAGTGACGCCACACTGGAGAGGTGGATGGCTTCCATCATAGGGAATAAAGACAACCCTTGAGGGGCTAGGAGGATCCCACCACTCGACCATTCTTACACACCGGACAAGGTATAACCACTTATCCCCGGCTGTGATTTCGCTTCATTCATTCTGTCTCACTGTGAATTAGTCGATTGACCTTTGTCTTGTCAGGCCATCACTGAGTTGTACTCGATGCCTAATGGAGCGCAAGCGTTGACTTAGGAGGAGGAAGGAAGTGGGGGCGAAAGCCCGGAGGAGTGGGATTCGGATGCTGATGACGATGACGAGGATGATGACTCTGGCGGTGAGGAAGAGGAGGAGGAGGAGGAGGAGGAAGTTGCACCTCCACGCTCGGAAAGACGCTCGAAGCTTGTCCATGATCCCGCAACCGAGCGTGGTAAGGGGGTTGCGACCGTCGCGTAGTTGACTAACCGTCCTCGGACGACTTCTCCGGCACCGACTGAGAAAGCTCCGAAGCAATCTCGAGTGGCGCCGTTGAAGCCGGCGAAGGTCTTGCCGAAGATGAAGATGGTGATCCCCACTATCTCAGGGTAATGGTGTAACTTGAGTTTTCTCATTTCACATGAACTTATTCTTGGTCGACTCGTGAACTAATCGACTAACTTCTGGAACTGCAGTGCTGCTACTTCTGATACCTCGGCCAGGGCTGAAGATCACGAGACGGAAGACGCTGTCACTTCAAAACCTGGTATGACTCTTGTAGTCCCGTCTTCAGTCGATTGGCTCCTTGTCTCTAATTCTGATTCTTTTCCGCAGGTTCGTCTAACGTCGTTATTGACCTTCCCGATGACGACGACGAGGAACCACTGAGGCAGAGGAGGAACAGGAAAGCGTCTGCTGGCAAGGCGACTCAGGATGTGCCAGCACCCGAGACGTTTGTCGTGGAGGGAGACAATGTCACTTGGCCTACCGTATAATTTGCGGTGCCGTTGATGAGTGCTCGCCCTTCGTCGTCGAGTGCTGCTCAACCTTCACTTTTCTCGACCCACCACGTCCCAGAAGA
The DNA here is from genome assembly GCA_021437245.1 of Aegilops speltoides. Classification (NCBI taxonomy): domain Eukaryota; kingdom Viridiplantae; phylum Streptophyta; class Magnoliopsida; order Poales; family Poaceae; genus Aegilops; species Aegilops speltoides. Next base: position 308,069,328 of record CM038141.1, on the reverse strand, counting down.
CCAAGCCAGTGCTGCTAAAGAAGCAATACGCCAGGCAGGAATCATGATGGAGCAAGTGAAGGCAATCCGAGAAGCCAGCCAGGCAGCTTATGACGCCAGTTCATCTCTTCAGAGTAATGTTCAGTCACCGGTCACCGCCGTTCTCATAGGGATATGATATCCGAAAACCTTTCTTCTCGAAACTTAGTAATCGGCTATACACCCACCGGGTGTGTCGATTGAAATTCGGATTAGTGGGGCACGCCGATCGCACTCCACCGGGTGTAGTCCCCAAGGCTATGGTGGATCGCGGCAGTCGACCATAGTATTTATGTCTTGAGCTTTTCTTTACTCGATTAGGTCGAATGGATTCATAGACCGTGGGGCACGCTGAGTGCACCCACCGGTGTAGTCCCTAAGATCGTGGTCGATCGCCGCGCCAACTACACCAAGATAACCTCTTTTTTCTTGTTGGTCGACTGGTCGACTCTAACTGAAAGAACTAGTGGGGGCACATTGAGTGCACCCACTGGGTATAGTCCCCGAGACTATGGTCGAATGTTTATATTCGGCCGTAGTCTTAGAAACGCTATGATTTGTCCTTAGTCACTCGGAAGTGAATTGTGTTTGACATCTATCGATTGGTTCTTCACGTAAACTCGTGAGCTTGCGTGCTCGTTAATCGAGTTGGAGAACAAACACATCCAGCTCGAGCTTGATCTGAAACTGGTCCAGGAGAATTTAATGAAGGCGAAGGAGGAAGCAAAAGGTATGTTTGGTGAGATCCTCGATGACTGCCTTTGCCTCTCGTCCGTTTCAGAGTCTGATCTCACTATAACTTTGTAGACAAAGTGAGGGATGCTCTGAAGAAGAAAGACCTTGACTTGGCTGAGATGCAGAAAGCGGCTTTAGAGAAGACCAAGCTCGCAGATGAAAAGCTGGCTTCAGTCACCAAGCTTGAAGAAGAAAACACCAATCTGAAAGCTGCTCTTGATGCGCCAACAAGGAGGTCATTGATCAAGAGTGACAAGATTGCCCGAGGACAAGGCCAGCGAAGTTGGTGGGAAAGAAGAACGATCTGGAGACTTATCTGGGAGGACTCGCCAAGAAGCTATTCCTCATGCTTGAAGGTAATCTTTTGTATCAAATAGACATTTTAACTGTGATCTTTCCATTCGACTGCTGTCTTGACTCTGGGGTTGTGCTTGCAGAGTTTTGCCAGAACTTTGAAGAGGAGACTAGTCGACTGGAAATAAACCTGGATCCCATCAACTCTCCCGTGAAAGATGAAGTCACCATGAATGTGCTCCGGCTCGAATCTCGTGTTGCTGCTGTTGTCGACTATCTCGCAAGGCTGAAGGTCACAACTTCCCACATCGACACAACACTCTGGCCAAGAGAGACGCTTCAGAACGACCTCGAGTCTCTGATGACTCGACTGAATGAGGTCCCAAGTCGAGTGCAAGAGTGGAAGAAGTCTTCGCCAAAGCGGCGCGGATGTTGCTCAGGTCCGCTCGCCCACCGCAAGGACGCGCGAGAGGACAAGTCGGGCCCTTAAGGAGGCTAATACCAAGAAGCATGATTTCGATCTTTCATGGAGACCTTCATCGCCGCCGCCACTCGGATTGCGATGGAATCGACCGATGAATTTGTTGCACCTTCCAGCCTCCTCGTGAGGGGTAAAAACTTCGTGCTTGATACTTTAAATTTGCCTCGCAGATGTCGAGTGATTTTGTAACCGATAACCTTAACGGCCTAGCGCCCGAGCACTTTCGGTTCCGCTAGATGTTATCTCAACTTGGATTCGGCGTCAATATGTTTGCATTTGGTTTGAGGTGTCTTTTGCAGTGCTAGGGTGAAGCGCTTATTGCAATCGACTTGTTCCCCAACACACTTAGGCGAGCACTGGCTGCAGCTAAGCCTCCGAGTGGGAGGTCCGCTCTCCACTGTAGGAATTTCAAAAACTTAGGCGAGTGCCGGGATGCGCTAAGCCCCGAGTGGGAGGTCTGCTCTCCACTGAGGATTTTCAAAACTTAGGCGAGCACGGGTCAGCTAAGCCTCCGAGTGGGAGGTCTGCTCTCCACTCAGAGGATTTTCAAAACTTAGGCGAAGGCTGGGCTGCAGCTAAGCTCCCGAGTGGGAGGTCCGCCTCCACTCTGTAGGATTTTCAAAACTTAGGCGAGCACGGGGCTGCAGCTAAGCCCCCGAGTGGGAGGTCCGCCTCCACTCTGTAGGATTTTTGCAAGGCCTCTCCGAGGGATAAGGCATTAATCGACCTCACCTTCCTTATGGAGAGCACATTATGCTTGTGGCATAGCTCGGAAGGAGAGGGTAGCAATGACTTGCACTGCCTTCCTTATGGAGCGCACGTTGTACTTGTGGCGAGCTTGAAGGAGAGGGTAGCAATGACCAAGCACCTCGCCCTCCTTGCGGAGCGCACGTTGTACTTGTGGCGAGCTCGAAGGAGAGGGTAGCACTCCACCTGCACCTTGTTTTCCTTATGGAGTGCACATTGTATTTGAACTTAGGCGAGTGCTTGACTGCAGCTAAGCCTCCGAGCGAAGGCTGGCTTACCACTTGGTAGGATTTTGTTTAACTTAGGCGAGTACTTGGACTGCAGCTAAGCCCCTGAGTGGGAGGCTGGCTCACCACTCGGTAGGATTTTGTTTAACTTAGGCGAGTACTTGGACTGCGGCTAAGCCCCCGAGTGGGAGGCTGGCTCACCACTCGGTAGGATTTTATAGAAACTTAGGCGAGTACTTGGACTGCAGCTAAGCCCCCGAGTGGGGCTCACCACTCGGTAGGATTTTATAGAAACTTAGGCGAAAACGGATTCGCAGCTAAGCCTCCGAGTGGGAGACTGACTCACCACTCGGCAAGGATTTTTTTTACAAACTTAGGCGAAACGGATTCGCAGCTAAGCCACCCATTGAGGGGAAATTTTATTGAACAAATAAAAGTGACAACAATCATTGGGAAAATTATGACACTATTGTCTTGTGAAACATGAACTACAGAAGTGCTTTTATTACATTTCCGAGCGGATATCAAGTGTAAAAGGGCGGAGCAACTCGCGCTCCAAGCTCGGGCTCATCGATGTTGTGCTCGACATTGTAAAGACGACACGCCTGCTAGGAGAACCTTGGTGATGATGAAGGACCTTCCCAAGAAGGAGCAAGCTTGTGTGGTTTCGCTGATCCACTCGAGAAACAAATCTCCTTCCTCAAGGCTCGACTCTTCACGCTTTTGGCTTGGAAGCGACGCAAGTCTTGCCGGTAAATGGTCGATCGGATCAGGCCATCTCCTTTCTTTCTCTAGAAGGTCGATCGATCCCGCCGGCTTGTTCTCGCTTCAGCTTTGGTGTAGAGCTCGACTCGAGGAGCATTGTGAAGGTGTCACTCGGCAAGACCGCTTCGCCTCAGAGACCAAGAAGAACGGAGTTCTCCCAAGAGACCGTTAGGCGAGTCCTTAACCCCCAAAGCACCGAGGGAAGTTCGTCGACCCATGCTCCACCGCATGCTTGAGATCACGATCACCGTGGTTTCAACCCTTTGAGAATCGCCATTGGCCCGCTCCGCTTGTCCATTCGACCGAGGATGGGCGATCAAGCATAATCGACTCGTGCCTTGAGATGTGCGTAACGCCTCAATTCCTCCGAATCAAGTTTGACCCATTGTCGCGATGATGCTAAAGGGACTCCATATCTGAATATCAATTCTCTGATGAAGCTGACAGCAGCACCATTATCCAGGTTCTTGATGGGTTTAGCCTCGATCCACTTGGTGAACTTGTCGACTACAACCAGCACATGTGTGAAACCGCTTCTGCCTGTTCTCAAGGGTCCAACCATATCCAACCCCCATACTGTGAAGGGCCAGACGAGGGGTATGGTCTTTAAAGCTGATGCGGGCTTGTGTGACATATTGGAGTAAAATTGACATCCCTCACACTTGTCGACTATCTCCTTTGCCATTTCATTCGCTCTTGGCTAGTAAAATCCGGCTCGGTATGCTTTGGCCACGATGTCCAAGAGGACACATGATGGCCACAGGTCCCCGAGTGGATGTCGTCAAGGATTATTCGACCTTCCTCTGGCGTTATGCATTTCTGACCAACTCAACAAGGCTTTTCTCAGACAAATTGTCCCCTTATCACAAGAAGGCTTTAGATCGCGACGATATGTCAAGTCTCTTCCTCGTCCTCCGGGAGCTCTTTCCTCAAGATATACGCGATATACGGTACTATCCAATTGGGAGTGATCACTAAAGCTTCCATGATCAGGTCGACCACTGCTGGAACTTCAACCTCGCCGGATCTGTGATACTTTGGGTTGCGGAGCTTCTTCGTAAAAGGATCTTCTTTGATCGATGGAGTATGGATATGCTCCAAGAACACATCACCGGGATGGCTTCTCTTGAACCTATCTTTGCCAAATCGTCACCGCTTGATTCTTTAGTCGGGTATATGGTGGAGCTCTAACCTTCAATTTCTTTTTCAAGCTTCCTCATCGCATTGCAAGATCCAATCATGGTCGGGCTTCTAACGCCCCACTCCTTCATCACCGATTGACCACCAAAGCTGAGTCGCCATAAACCATAAGGCAACGGACGCCGAGTGAAATGGCCATGCGCAACCCATATAAAAGTGCTTCATATTCTGCTTCATTATTGAGGAATCAAAGTGGATCCGAGCACATATCCGAGCTTAACTCCTCGGGGAAACCAAAACTACCCCAAAGACCGAACCATTTAACATTTTAGAGCCATCAAAGAACATGGTCCAATGCTCCGAGTGAACTTGAGTTGGCTGCTGTTGTTCAATCGACTCGGCAAGGAAATTTTCTATCGCTTGGGACTTAATGGCTTTTGCCTCAAACTTGATATCAAGGGAAGGAGTTCAATCGCCCATTTCGCCACTCGACCGCTTGCATCTCTCACAGCGTAATCTCGAAGTGGGCGTCACGACGATCGTAATGGAATGATCAGAGAAATAATGAGCAACCTTATTCGTGGTCATGTAGATCCCATACACAAGCTTTTGATAATGAGGATATCTTTGCTTCGATGGAGTCAAAACTTCAGAAAGATAATACACTGGGCGCTGAACTTTGAAGGTTTTCCCTTCTTCTTCCGCTCGGCCATAAGCACTATACTGACGACTTGTCCTGTGGCTACAATGTAAAGCAACAGAGGCTCTTTGCTGATTGGAGCAGCAAGCACCGGCTGGGTGGAGAGCAGAGCTTTAGCTCGCAAATGTCGCATCGTTTCGAGTCCACTCAACTTGTCTACCTTCTTCATCACCGGTAAAGAGGCAATGCCTTTTCGCCGAGGCGAGAGATGAATCGACTTAACGCGCCAAGCATCCAAGAAGCTCGACATCATGCACACGCATGTATGCTTCATTGGAGTATGGTGCCAACTTTTTTCGGTTAGCATCGATTCCTCGCTCAAACGAGAAAACCGAGTAACTTTCCACCAGAACTTCGAATGAGCACTTTGATGGATTGCTTGATATCATACTCCGGAGATTGGCAAATGTTTCAGCGAGGTCACCAACAGGTCGGAACCCTTTCGTGACTTGACTACGATATCATCCATGTACGCTTCCACATTCCGACTGATCTGAGTGAGTAAACACTTTTGAATCATCCTCATGAACGTGGCTCTGGCATTCTTGAGACCGAATGGCATGGTGACATAGCAGAAGCACCTGAATGGAGTGATGAAAGCGGTTTTGATCTCATCAGGTCCATACAAACGGATCTGATGGTACCCGGAATAGGCGTCTAAAAAAGACAATCTCTCACATCCCGCAGTCGGGTCAACAATCTGGTCGATACGAGGGAGAGGAAAATGATCTTTCGGGCAGGCCCGATTGATATGTTTGAAATCAATGCACATGCGAAGTGACTTGTCCTTTTTGGGGACCATGACGACATTGGCGAGCCACTCGGAGTGGTATATCTCTGATAAACTCGCCGCCAACAATGAGCCACCTCCTCGCTAATGGCCTTTTCTTCTCGGACGGCGACCGTCAAGATGTTCTTTGACAGGTTTTGCTTTTGAGTCGACTCTAAGGCGATGCTTAGCCAGCCCCCTGAACACCCGCATGTTAGCGTGCTTCCATGCAAAGATGTCCCGCTTCACACGAGGAACTGGATGAGCGCTTCTTCCTATTTAGGGTCGAGTGTTGTCGAAATATGAGACGGAGCTGCGTTGGGGTCGGTCGGGTGAATGTGAACGGGCTTTGTCTCACCAAACGACTGAAACGCCGATTCTGTGGCAGGCTTTTGGCCCGCAACAAATCACTCGGATCTGCATTTTTCTTGTACTCCTCTAGCTCTACCACTGTTATCTGGGAATCGGCAATCTTCGAGCCTTTCTGAAAGCACTCTTCTGCCTTCTTCCGATTGCCAGTGATAGTGATCACGCCTTTAGGGCCGGGCATCTTCAGTTTGAGGTACACGTAACATGGTCGAGCCATGAACCGTGCGTAAGCTGGTCTCCCCAAAATAGCGTGGTAAGCGCTCTGAAAATCCACGACTTCAAATGTCAGCCTCTCTTTGCGGAAATGTTTCGAGTCGCCGAACACCACGTCTAGAGCTATTTGGCCGAGTGACTCAGCCTTCTTTCCAGGTATAACTCCATGAAAACTCATGTTGCTGGCGCTGAGTTTGGACATCGGAATGCCCATTCCTTTTAGCGCCTTCGCATACAATATGTTTAGTCCACTACCACCATCCATCAGCACCTTCGTCAGTCGAGTGCCTTCAATGACCGGGTCGACCACCAAAGCTTGCCTCCCATGGGTGGCTATATGAGTCGGATGATCAGACTGGTCGAATGTAATGGGAGTTTGAGACCATCTCAGATAGCTTGGTGTCGCCGGGGCGACCATATTTACCTCACGGTTGATAACCTTCAATCGACTTTTGCTCTCCACATCAGCAAAAATCATCAGGGTGGAATTAACATGAGGGTATCCTCCATCACTGTCCTCGTTGTCCTCAGCCTTGTCCGACTCCTTCTCCTTGTCCTTGAGCTGTTTTCCTTGAAACTGCTGGATTAAGAGCCGGCACTGGCGAGTGGTATGTTTTGGGTAGATGAAGTTTCCCTCTTCGTCTTTCTTCATGTGGATGTGACACGGCAGATCCATCACGTCATTACCTTCCTTATCTTTCACCTTCTTGGGGTTCCAGGATCCTTTGGGCTTCCCTTTGAATTTGCCCTGAGTCATGGCCAGAGCCTCTCCGAGAGCCGCTGGCTCGGCTTTCCGCTTCTGCTTCCGACTGGAATTTCCTTTTTCCGACTGACTCGGCTTGTACTTGCCACTCCGGAGTCGATCCTCTTCCTCACCATTGGCGTACTTGGTGGCGATTTCCATCATTCGACTCGTGGTCATATCTCCGGTCCGACCAAACTTCAAACTCAACTCTCGTTTAACACCATCCTTGAAGGCGCCGGATCGCCGATGATCGACACGCTCTCCACCGTATGATGCAAAGTGATCCATCTCTAAATGTAATCTCTCGTGGTTTCATTCGACTTCGACGCAGACTTGTAGCTCATCAATCCAGCTGGTCGCTTGCAAGTTCCTCGAATGTCTCGACGAACACTGGAAAGATCTTCCCAAGTGTAAATGCTGCTCGAGCTAATCGATTCAACCACGCCCTAGCGTAACCTTCCAACATGAGCGGTAGATGCTTCATAGCCACCTCATCATTTCCGCCGCCAATCTGCACCGCCACTCGGTAGTCTTCAAGCCAAGTTTCGTGCTTGACTCACCGTGAACTTACTTACCCTACCGCCAACCTGAAGTTGGGGGTATCATCCGCGCTCGATAGCCCGCCAAACATTCGAACTCAAACATGGACTCGGCTGCTAGTGGGCGATCTCGCTATGTCCACCTCGATGAGCTCGTTCGATCGACTGCACCTTGCACGATGATGGATCGCGCGTCAAAGCCTGGTTCCCTGGGGTCGACTGGAGCTCTTCGTCCAACACTGAGCTGGCGCCTGTCATCTTGCTGCCGATGAGCGTAAGACCCACCTCTTGGGGGAGGAGTGGGCACTCGACGCTATCATCACGATCGAATCGGTCACCATATTGGTCATGTCGACCTTCGCGTCCCTCACGCCGCGGAGGCGATCTTGGACTATGAGCCGACTGAACTGTATTCGTAGCAACGGATCGGCCAGTGAATCCTGCTATGCGATCGTGACATGGCTGAATTTCGATCTCCCGCTGCTCGAGCAAATCTTCGATTCAGATTGCCTCCGCCACCTCCGACCGAGAGGGCTGAATTGACTCGCTATACGGGCTGCAATCGCTAGATTCTCAATCGGGTTCGATATACCTGAGTTGGTTGCGGAAAGAGTTGACATCGACCGAGTCGGTACTGTTGCCGCTACCATTGCCGAAAGTGCTCGCTGGAGGTTCTCCAGTTTAGTACGTTCAGCCAAGTTGGCCAAACGTGCCTCCTACAAGGCGCAAGCCTCGGGAGTTTCTCCTGCGATGGGAGTATGCAGGGCATCCATGTTCCGGCGACGAAGATCTTCCCTCTGCAGGGAAGTGACTGGCTCGGGTTGATATTCCTCGTGGGCCTGAGCGGGGTCGCCTCGTCATCTATCCCATCATTGCGGGGGAAACCGGGAGGACTACGAGGCCCATTGACCATCAAAACCTCTGCCGCCGGAGCCATTCGACAAATCGAACAGGCCGTAGAGAGATTCGTCGGGCTCGATTGCCGCGACTTGGGTGGTGGCCGATTGGCGAGCCACTGCGTGCCTCACCCACCGCTGAAGCCTCGACCGACCAGAGCGCTTATACCAAGGGAGACAGGAGGAGGACGACACAGGAGTCGACCGATACGGAGCCGATGGTTGCCGCAGCAGAACGCCGCGGACACACGCCCGAAAATGCGTCGCACCGCGGACGGGGAGCGCGTCGATGTCGAGTGGAGCCTCCTGGAGCCAAGCGGAGTCGTCGGCGATGAAAGTGAGCACGCCGAGACGGATCTCGCGCCCTCACCGTAACTCCGCCGAAACCATGATGAAGGCAATCGAACAATTGCAACTTCTCCAAAATCGCTAAGACACCGCCCCACGGTGGGCGCCAACCGTCGTGGTTCTAAGACCGACAAGAGAATGGGGGTAGGTATGGAGAGGCAAAATCCTAGCTATGGAGCAGCTTGTACGACAAGGGGTTTACGAAGTTCAGCCCTTCTTGAGGAAGTAACAACCCCACGCCTTGGAGCCCGGAGGCGGTCGATGGATTATGTGTGTATAAGTTACAGGGTGCGAACCCTTTACACCGAGGAGGGGGTGGCTATATAGTGTCTCGCTGCACCCTCCCACCCTCGCTATGCAGGTTTAAAGTACATAAAGGATGGGCGCATCGTAACGCCTACATAAAGTGTCATCATGGCCATAAAGACTACTTAATTACTGCATCGCTTGGATACAGAGTGGTTTTAATCTCCGGTGGTCGAGTGAGTCTTCATGGTCGAGTGTCTTCGAGTCCGTCGAGTGGAGTCTCTCTTGGTCGACTGGAAGGTAGCTTCTTCTGAAGATGTCCTTGGGGAGGGTACTTTGGACAGGCCAGTGACCCTACCCTAGGTACATGACTTCATCACATGGAGGAGATGGTAAGTTTTACTTCCTCTTCCTCAACTTGTTGATTAATTCATTCACTCAACGTTCATCTACACATTATATGTAGCCTGCATGCGCCACCGTGGTGTATCATAGGTCAGAGGGATGGCCATTTACGTGAACACACTGATGAATGAAGTTGAAGGGGAAGTATGTGCGGGAGGACATGATATGTTAATGAAAAACTTGTTGGACATCCGGGTTCTTGTCGAATTTGAGACATTGTTGTGCTAGACTTAAGTTGCATGCTATATGTGGATGATTTGTGCTATTTTCTATCCGAACTTTGATGAATATCGGCCGGTTTGAATGAATTTCATACGGTTTGTTGAAATATAGTTTGAAATATATGCGACTAGCATTGCATGTCGACCTCCCGCATTCATGTCCGCGGACTGGTCCGCCCCTGTCGGCGAACGGATGCGGTATGTTTTTTTGTGGGTTGCCGTTGGATATGCCCTTACAAACGTCAGGGTACAACAAGCGAACACATATGTGCGCGCACTTCGCACAGCCAACTCGGGTGCTAGTATCGCGCACCCTACCTATATTATGGCATCTTCAATGTCGACCCTTAAACGTCTTGCAACTGTTCAAACTGTGTTGTCCGGACCACAGAAGGCATCCAACGCAGGCCTGTATCGGTCCGCGGGGCGGTTCCGTGATTTCTCCCACATACTACAGACAAATGGGGGGTGGGGGGAGGGGGTGGCTTTGCAAGAGTCCAGACCGATTACACGCCCGCTTCGGACCACCCTGACCCACCAAAAATACATCACCCGCCCCTCCCGCGCTTTCCTTCAATCATGCGCCGCTTACCACGCCGCATTCATGTCGGCCCAGAGCACGCGAAGGCCAGCATTAATGTCGTGATGTGACCGGGGGGAGGGAGGGCGATGCTAACCGATGCAACCTCTCAGCACCCGCAGCTTCAATGCAAACGGAGGTTCCTAAGGAACAAACTCTGGCCGCTGCGCCATATTGAAGCGGCTGATCGGCCCTTCGCATGGCCTGAACGCGGCTATATAAGCCGTGCTCCGGCACCATCCACATCGCATCCTCCTCGTCTTCGTCCTCCTCCCCTCTTCCCTCGCATCTCCATCCACATCTCCAGTGATGGGAAACTCCTGGCCGTCGGCGCCAGCAGGCAGTTCCGGGGCAGGATCTGACGGGTCGTGGTGACACCGCCCTCGAACTCCGGGGTAGTCATCCTCATCGCGGGTGGCTCCTCGACGAAGGCAGAGATTGGCATCTCCTCCTGCGACGAGGAGGGCTAGCAGCCGCCGCAGAAGTCCATGCATGTGGTGTTGGGCCAGGTCTATGCTGCCACCAACGCGGAGTTTGAAGAGCTAATGGAGTTGATGCTCCCTCGCTCCGTCATCCACATCAATGGCCCGGCTACGCCACGGGGGATGCTCCACCCCGTGAAGCCGGAGCCAGCATCCCCTCCATGTGCTCTGTCGTCGCCGCCGCGCATCTGCAGCGTCCAAATCAGGCGCCACGTCAAGGAGGAGCGGCTCTCGCTGCTGCCTAGGCCCGTCATCAAGGAGGAGCGGCGCCCACCTCTGCCCCAACACGTCATCCAGAAGGAGCATCGCGCGGCGCCACCCATGCCCCAGGTGCGCGGTCGGATTCTGCACTGCCGCGTGCTACCTCTTGAGCTTGTGTTGGTTTTTCCCTTGAAGAGGAAAGGGTGATGCAGCAAAGTAGTGTAAGTATTTCCCTTAGTTTTTGAACCAAGGTATCAATCCAGTAGGAGACAATGCACAAGTCACCAAATACTTGCACAAACAATCAACAACTTGCACCTTACGCGATAAAGGGGTTGTCAATCCCTTCACGGTTACTTGCAAAAGTGAGATCTAATAGAGATAGATAAACGGTAAAGTAAATATTTTTGGTTTATAGATCAAAAGGTAAAAGATTGCAAAATAGTAGATCGGAAACTAGTATGATGGATACGAGACCCGGGGGCCATAGGTTGTACTAGTGGCTTCTCTCAAGATAGCAAATATCACGGTGGGTGAACAAATTACTGCCGAGCAATTGATAGAAGAGAACATAACTATGATGATATCTAAGGCAATGATCATGAACATAGGCATCACATCCGTGTCAAGTAGACCGAAATGATTCTGCATCTACTACTATTACTCCACACCTCGAACGCTATCCAGCATGCATCTAGAGTATTAAGTTCATAAAGAACAGAGTAACGCATTAAGTAAGATGACATGATGTAGAGGAATTAACTCAAGCAATATGATGAAAACCCCATCTTTTAATCCTTGATGGCAACAATACAATATGTGCCTTGCTACCCCTACTGTCACTGGGAAAGGACACCGCAACATTGAACCCAAAGCTAAGCACTTCTCCCATTGCAAGAAAAACCAATCTAGTAGGCCAAACTAAACCGATAATTCGAAGAGACTTGCAAAGATATCAAATCATGCATATAAGAATTCAGAGAAGAACCAAATAATATTCATAGATAATCTGATCATAAATACACAATTCATCGCATCTCGGCAAACACACTGCAAAAGAATATTACATCGAATATATCTCCAAGAACATCGAGGAGAACATGGTATTGAGAATCAAAGAGAGAGAAGAAGCCATCTAGCTACTAGCTATGGACCCGTAGGTATGTGGTAAACTACTCACGCTTCATTGGAGAGGCAATGGTGTTGATGTAGAAGCCCGCCGTGATCGAATCCCCCTCCCACAGGACGTCGGAAAAGGTCCCTAGATGGGATCTCAACGTCGGAAAAGGTCCCTAGATGGGATCTCACGGGTACGGAAGGTTTTGGCGGTGGAAAAGTGGTTTCGTGGCTCCCCTAGATGTTTTCAGGGTATAAGAGTATATATAGGCGAAGGAACTAGGTCAGGAGACCCACGAGGGGCCCATGAGGTAGGGGGGTGCCCTCCACCCTCGTGGCCGCCTCGTTGCGTCTCCGACTTCATCTCCAAGTCTCGTGGTTTGCTTCTGGTCCAAGAAAGATCATCGTGAAAGTTTCATTCCATTTGGACTCCGTTTGGTATTCCTTTTCTGTGATACTCTTAAATAGGTAAAAAACAGAAACTGGCATTGGGCTCTCGGTTAATAGGTTAGTCTCAAAAATAATATAAAATAGCATATTAATGCATATAAGACATCCAAAACAGATAATATTATAGCATGGAACAATCAAAAATTATAGATACGTTGGAGATGTATCACCGCGGCAGCAGGGGGCCGGCGGCAACTCCTCGTCATTGTCCCGGAGGGCCATGACGGAGTAGGAGTACACCGACCGGGAGCAGCGCCGGTGGGACAGTCTCAGCGCCGCACACCGGTCCAAGTTTGCGGACTCCGACGTCACACCGCCATACATCACGGCGGACCCGAACCTGGCGTACGCCTGGGCCCTGGACCGCTCCATGACGACGTCGGAGACGACCAAGCATCGTCTTCGCCATGTCAAAGGGGAGATGGCTAGGTACAGCAAGAAATGGTCCCTCGCCGAGATCGCCGCCGCCAACGACGCCTCCTCCAACGACCGCCGCCCTCTCCCCCATCCCACGTCCTCGATGGTTGCGGCCGCAGTGTGATGTCTACTACACAACTTGTTCTTGTAGACTCGTGTTGAGCCTCCAAGCGCAGAGTTTTGTAGGACAACAGCATTTTTTTCTCAAGTGGATGACCTAAGGTTTATCAATCTATGGGAGGCGTAGGGTGAAGATGGTCTCTCTCAAACAACCTTGCAACCAAATACAAGAAGTCTCTTGTGTCCCCAACACACCCAATACAATGGCAAATTGTATAGATGCACTAGTACAATGCAGAGATGGTGATACAAGTGTAGTATGAATAGTAGATATAAGTTTTTGTAATCTGAAAATATAAAAACAGCAAGGTAACACATAACAAAAGTAAGCACAAACGGTATTGCAATGCTTGAAAATAAGGCTTAGTGTTCATACTTTCACTAGTGCAATCTCTCAACGGTGCTAATATAATTGAATCACATAACAATAACACGTGACAAAGAATCACTCCAAAGTTCTTATCTAGCAGAGAACATACGATGAAATTGTTGTAGGATACGAAACCACCTCAAAGTTATCTTTTTCGATCAATCTATTAAGTCATCCCTATAAGTGTCACAAACAGCCCTAGAGTTCGTACTAAAATAACACCATATGAATATACGATACACATCAACCAAGTCTAATGCACCTAGATAATCCAATGTCACCACAAGTATCTGTGACTTGATTATTCGATATGTATCAAACAACTTCATATTCATAATATTCAATCCAACACAAAGAACTTCAAAGAGTACCCCAAGATTTCTACCGGAGAAAGTAGGATGAAAATGTGCATCAACCCCTATGCATAGATTACCCCAATGTCACCTCGGGAATCCGCGAGTTGAGTGCCAAAACATACATCAAGTGAATCAATATAATACCCATTGTCACCACAGGTATTCATATGCAAGACATACATGAAGTGTTCTCAAATCCAACAAAGTATTCAATACGATAATAGTGAAACCTCAAATGGAAAACTCAATTCATTACAACAAGATAGACAGGGGAAAACAACATATGATCCAACTATATTAACAAAGCTCGCGGTACATCAAGATCGTGCCAAACCAAGAACACGAGAGAGAAAGAGAGAGATCAAATACATAGCTACTACTACATACCCTCAGCCCCGAGGGTGAACTACTCCCTCCATCATGGTGGCCATAGAGATGATGAAGATTGGCCTCCAGTGGTGATTTCCCCCTCTAGCGGGGTGCCCGAACAAGGCCCCGATTGAGTTTCCATGGATACAAAGGCTTGCGGCGGTGAAACTTCTCATCTAGGGTTCTTTTCGGAGGTTTGAGTATTTATAGGAATATTTGGCGTCGGTCTCACGTCAGGGGGGTGCCCGAGGGGCCCACAAGCTTGGGGGCGCGCCCCCAGGCTTATGGCTCCCTTAGCCAACACCTGGTCCATCTCCGGTACTCCGTGGGTCTCTTCTGGTCCATAAAATCACCGTAATTTTTCAGCCCATTACGAGAAATATTATTTCTGCATAAAATACAACATCATTGCAGTAAACATGTTGTAAAATTGTTGTAAACATGGCATAAATACTTAATAAATTATAGATACATTGGAGACGTATCATATTGCACATGATGCAGGAAGAAGCGGAGAGGATCGACCGCGAGCGTCAGGGGGTCGACGAGAAGCCCTGCCGCGACGCCACCACATTCCGCCACCCCAAGCCCGACGACAACGACTCTGACGTCGGGTCGGGCCACGATGACGGCGGGGGAGCTGCCGCCCAACCCGACATGGCCTATGAGGTCACCGTGAAGTATAGGATAGTTAAGGGTTTTATTTTTAGGTTTTTAGTTCACTGGACGACATATCGTCCGGTTTTATGTACAAATTATCCTAGTTTTAATGAAATCCGCCATGCTTATATAAAAATTTGCCCGGTTTGATCGAATTTTGTCCGGTTTGTTCGAGGTGTTGTGAAAATGTATGCGGCTACAGTTGGATGACTGTCGCCCGCATCCGTGTCCCTGCCCGCGGATGGATGCGGCAAGAAATTTGCGGGTTGCTTTTGGAGATGCCCTTAGCACTTTCGAGATAATGAGCCAACATAATATTTTAGATTGACAAAGTCGTCACAGACATCTTTGTAGCGACACCAATATCTCCTTCCACTGAACGCACGTGGTCGAAAGCTCTGAAATAAATCCAGGAAATGCAACCACTAGTGCCAAGTTGACAATGGCATCCGCCGACTTCGGGTGCGGGTAATGACCGTCCAAATCCGTACATATTTCGATATTTTTCGCCCAAACCCATACCCATACACACACCTTGGGTTTCAAACCGTTCACATACCCGTACCCAGTCGGACGCAGGTAATACGCACGTGTAAAAATAACTATCTCTGACACCTTACCTAATTCACACTCTACTATGTATTTTTCAGCATTTCTGCATAACTATCTCACACACCATATGTTTTTTCTTCTTTTTTCGAGTTACAAGACAAACAAAAGGGACACATTTTTTTTCTAATTTTCTTTTATTGAAGATACTTCTGTAGCCCCTACATTGAAATAATCAAATGAAGGAGACTTTATAATAAGATCAACAAAACCAGAGACAAAATCATGAGCTCACGAAATAAATCGCTTGCTCTGAAATTTACTACCTGGGCCCTAGGGTTATAAACACAACTAATCATCAAGTGATTACTTGCATCTTTTTTCTCCTTTTCTTTTTTTATCCTTTTAGATTTTTTATTTTTCCTTTTTTATTCTTCCTGGTTCGATGAACTTTTTAAAATTCTTAAAAAGAATTTCAAATTAGTGAACTTTTTCCTCAAAATTGACAAACTTTCAAAATCCAATAAACTTTTTTTCAAATTTATGATTTCGTAAAAATTATGAACTTTTGTCAAATTCGATAAATAAATATAAAATCCATAAAAAAATTCAAATTCGATGAACTCTTTTTGAAATTTGATGAACTTTAAAAAAAATGGATAAACTACTTTCAAAATTCATGATATTTTCCATAATTCATGAATATGTTTAAATTCCAATATTTTTGGTTTTTGCAAATTAATTTTTTCAAAAGTCAAGGATTGACTGCCCAACTGTCGACCGCGACAAGTAAATGTGATCGAACCCTTGCCATGTATATGGGCCGGCTCACGAGTGTGGGCATCAGAAGCTTGAGTAGCGTCGAACACGCTGAATAGGAGCACCCCACAATGATGTTGAGTAGCTTATATATTTTTAGTTATTTATTAAATTTTACTTCACAAATCTGTTTTAGAAATGTTCTTAAGTTTTTGAAAAATTTAGAAATATATGCATCATGTATTAAAAAATGCATGTTGTGTAGTTGAAAAAATATCAGTGCTTGTTCATAAACATGTTATATCATGTGTTCAAAATGTTTTTCATATAATTAGAAAAATATTCAGCATGTTTTGCAAAAAATTCATTTATTAAAAAAAATTGCCATGCATTTTAAAAATATTTAATGAGGATATTTGTAAAATGCTAATACATTGATATAGAAAATAATTTTAAGATGTTCAAAAAAAAGGAAACTTGAGGAAAGAAACATAAAGAACCAAACAAAAGCAGTAAGGTCCTGGTCATAACTAGAAAAAAAGCCAAATAAAATAAAATCCTTGTTAGAAAATCGACAAATGGGCCTAACACAGGAGACACATGAGAGTGCGTTTGCTATGAGCATCAGTTTCCCATGTATTTGTGCTATTTGTACATGGGCAGTTGGAGAACACATGGGCGTGCCTATATATAACCGCTCAAAAAACAAAATACATCGCTTGTCAGGGCACTATCTGGCTCATACAAGATGTAGGCTCGCCTGGCCTCTTGCGCAGAGTGCGCTCTTGCCCTACTGGACCGGCCCAATTAACCAAGTTGTAGGAAGGTTCTAAAAGACCAAACGCAGTCGACCGGTTTTGTAACATTCCCTCTGGTTTTCTTTTCATTTATGTTTTGGTGTTCATTTACCAGTTTATTTTCTATTTTCTTTTATTCATTTTACAGGTACAAATACATGTTTTGAGCATTTTCTAATCCATGTTACACATGTTTTAATACACGTTGAACTTTCTTTAATGGTAAAAAACATTTCTAAAAAATCAAGTGTATGTTCTTTACATAGAATAAATCATTTCTAAAAATTTCGCTTACAAATTTTCGAAATGCATGGACAGTTTTAAAATGTTACAATTGAATGAATTGACACAAATTTTTTATAACTATGCAGATACTCATTTCATCGTATAATTTTTTCTAAATGTCACAAACTCTTTTGTGAAATGCATGGACTTTTTTGCAGTCACAAACATTTTCTATGAATTCTATGAAAATTTTCTAACATTAGATGATGATTTTAATACATTGCATAAAAAATTTATTTGGAATGTATGCACATTTTTAAAATGTCATCGACATTGTTTTACTTTGCATGAACATTCTTTAAATGTTCGATGAACACTTTTAATATTATCGAAATTATTTTTTAAAATACATGTATTAAGAATAGTTATCTATATAAACAAAAAGAACAAAAAGAACAAAAAATTGAAAACTAACAGAGGAACACAAGTTAATGAACTAACACTACTCGCTCGGCCCACTTCATGCTTGTTCTCACAGCAAGCAAGGTATAGCTGGCGAGAGCTCCTACTCAGCGCTTAACGTGCCGCGGAGCGAACCGACACTGATGCGCTTGCCGGTATATGTCGCGCCATCAACGCGATGTTGCTAACATGCACTCTCGCTTGGTAGTCACCCGCTCTACTTTGCTCGCTTAGTCAAAAGTTAACTGGTCGATGGTTGACTTTCAAAAAGATCCCAGATTTTGAAAAAAAGAAATTGACGGAATTGAAAAAAATGTTCGGTGATTTGAAAAAAAATCATGAAATTGAATTTTTATAAATTTAAAAAAGTTCTCAAATTTTGAAAAATTATGTAGTTGAAAACTGTTCCCTAATTTGAAAAAATTCATGTATTTCAAACAAGAGTTCATGATTTTGAAAAAAAGCACATGAAATTAAAAAAAGTTCATGAATTTGAAATAAAAAAACTTGAACTTGAGATACTTTTAGATTTTAAAAAAGCTTGCTAATTCTGAAAAAGTTTATGAATTGAAGAAAAAAATGAAATCAAACAAAAGGTTATGAGTTGAAAAAATTCACCAATTTGTTATTTTGGGATTTAAGAAAAGGATACAACAAAAGAGAAATTTAAGAGGAGAAGGAAAATAGAAAAAAGGAGAAGGAAGAAAGAAAAAGACCAAAAGTTTGATCACATTGGTGGCGGAATTCGTGACACTATTCAAGGTTGGTCTTAAAGGATTTTCTTTCTTGTGCTAGTAGAGAAACATTGATGAAGTAGTGGAGCAATCCCTCCCAACATATAGCATGAATTGTTTTTTTTGACAACGAAAGTGTGTAAAAGATGGTCACATGACATGGCCAAGTATTGATGGGAATGGTTCTCTGGTTAAACGATCATTGCATTGGTTAGAGAAATTCTAGCACATACCGCGACAACTAATCCCGCAAAAGCAATATATGACTCACCTTAAAATGGATTTGCAGTATGAATAGGCCTTGGGCAGAACATATCCACTAAACCGCGCCATATTTAAATTCTAATCCGCGCTACAAACTAAAGCTTAAACACAACCGAGCTCATCTTACACATACATAGCATAAAAACTTAGATCAAACTAAACCTAGGGAAGGCCGGGGAATCAACCCTAGACGTCGATGTAGAACACAAAAGCCGACCTCCGCCATGCATGGGCGTACGCGTGCTCTTCCTTCGCAACCTTAAGCCGTTCGGTGGCGCCATCTTCTACGGCTGCCACCGCATCCTGCGCGGCGAGGAGCTCATCGTCCACGTCCCGACACCTCTTGGTGTGTAGGAAAAGCACCTCATTAAGCTTGAAAAAGCGATCCAACACACCCCGACCACCGCTATGGAAGAGCCGGACACATTCACGCACCTGCTGGGAGCACCACGGCTCGACACCGGCCCACTTGGTGTTGCTGGCCTCTGCGTCATGCCGAGCGCTCTTGCACGACGGCGAATCGTTGCAGTCCCCACGTCTCCAAGAATCTCCGGCCATGGATTTGCAAGAGAGGGCAAAAAATTTCATCGAATCGCACACCGGAGAAACGAAAAGAGATGACGAAGTAGCTGAGAATATCCAGGGCAGAAACCCTAAAACACCCCCACCCCGTAGATATAGCAGCAGAGAGGACAATTTGCGGGTTGCCCGCATATTTTTTTACGGACCGAGAGAATTATACCGCACCTGTTCAGGCCCGAAAAAGGGTGAAAACTTTAAAACCGTTGGAAATAGCCGTGCCGTCGATGATATAGTGCATCTACTAGAGTTGCTCTTAGCATATGAGAAACTCACATATACAAAAGTTACTATCGAAATGGGATTCCATGATGTGTGTTTCTTCAACCTAGCATTGTTGGGAAAGCGCAGATGGAAGTTCCTAACTCATCTTAAGTCCTTGTGTGCAAGGGTGATGAAAGCTAGATATTACCCTGAGACATATTGCATGCGTGCAAGTGTCCCTTCAACTTCCTCAGCTTTTTGGGGCGTGATCGTGGTCGACAGGGAGATGTTGCAACTCGGGTTAATCAATCATGTGGGGTGAAACTTCCATATATATCTCGGAGGATAAGTGGATTCCCGATACCATCTTTATGACTCCCATCTTCAATCCAGAGAATACAACTCTACATAGAGTCGGTGAGTTTATACATATTGGGATTGGAAGAGGGAACTGGTTCATTCGTGTTTCCCGCTGATGACCCACAAGTATAGGGGATCAATCATAGTCTTTTCGATAAGTAAGAGTGTCAAACCCAACGAGGATCAGAAGGAAATGACAAGCGGTTTTCAACAAGGTATGGTTTGCAATTACTAAAATTATCGGTAATGAGTAGTTTGATAGCAAGATAAGTTGTAATGAGCAATAAGTAGCAATAGTAACAAAGGTGCAACAAGATAGCCCAATCCTTTTTGTAGCAAAGGACAGGCCAAAACTTTCTCTTATAACAAGTAAAGCATTGAGGACACACGAGCATCATGTTTGTGTGATTCGTGTTCACTACTTTATAATTTGATATGTGGGTGGACCGGTGCTTGGGGGTTGCTCTTACTGGAACAAGCATCCCAGTTATGATTACCCCCTTTCGCAAGCATCCGCAACTATGAAAGAAGAATTAAGATAAATCTAATCATAGCATGGAACATGTAGATCCAAATCAGCCCCTTACAGAATAGCGCATAAACTAGGGTTTAAGCTTCTGTCACTCTAGCAACCCATCATCTAATAACTACTCAACAATGCCCTCCCTTAGGCCCACGGCGAAGTGTCATGTAGTCGGTGTTAACATAACACCATTGAGGGAATCACAACATATACATCATCAAAATATCAAACGAATACCGAATTCACATGATTACTTATGACAAGACTTCTCCCATGTCCTCAAGCACAAAACTAACTACTCATAAATCATATTCATGTTTAAGATCATAGGGGTATTGAATATCATTAAGGATCTGAACATATAATCTTCAACCAAATAAACTAACTAGCATCAACTACAAGCTGTAATCGACACTACTAGCAACCCACATGTATCAATCTAAGGTTTTGAGACAAAGATTGAACATAAGAGATGAACTAGGGTTTGAGATGAGATGGTGTTGGTGAATATGTTGATGAAGATTGGTCCTCCCACGATGAGAAGGTTGTTGGCGATGACGATGGCTTCGATTTCCCCCTCCCAAAGGGAAGTGTCCCCAACAGAATCGCTCCGCCAGAGAGCAAAAGTCCTCCTGCCCAGGTTCCGCCTCAAGCGGTGGCGCTTTGTCCCGAAACCTTCGTTCCTATTTTTTCTAGGTCAAATGTCACAATATAGGAGAAGATGGGCCTCGGAGGCTGTAACGCCCTCGATGCGGCTATATCTCCCACGTGTCGAAGCACGACTTAGAGGCATAACCACATTGAAAGCAATGTCGCAAGTGAGGTAATCTTCACACAACCCATGTAATACATAAGGGAAAAGATACATAGTTGGCTTACAATCGCCACTTCACACAATTACATGAATAAAGCATTACATCATCCAGATACAATTAAGGTCCGACTACGGAACCAAAATAAAAGAAGAACCCCAAATGCGATAAACGGTCCTCGATCGACCCCTAACTGGGCTCCTTCTTTGAACAACTAGAACGAAACAACACAAAGGGCAAGATCTTCATCGAGCTCCTCCTTGAGCTTGATTGCATCACCTTTCGGTAACATAGGCACCGCAAACTGGTTTTGAAGTATCCGTGAGCCACGAGGACTCAAAGCAATCTCGCACCATGAGATCAAGACTATTTAAGCTTATGGGTAAGGTAAAGGCATGAGGTGGAGCTGCAGCAAGCGACTAGCATATATGGTGGCTAACAAACGCAAATGAGAGCGAGAAGAGAAGGCAAAGCACGATCGGTAAAAGTATGATCAAGAAGTGATCCTATAGCAACCCACGTCAAGCATAACTCCAACATCAGTGTTCACTTCCGGACTCACGAAAGAGACCATCACGGTTACACACACGGTTGATGTATTTTAATTAAGGTCAACTTCAGGTCTTCTACAACCGGACGTTAACAAATTCCCATCCGCCACATAACCGCGGGCACGGCTTTGAAAGATCAAATCCTGCAGGGTGTCCCAACTTAGCCCATGACAAGCTCTCACGGTCAACGGAGGAATAGACCTCCACCCAAGACACTCCGATCGACTCGGTATCCCGTACAACAAGACATTTCGACAGGTAAAACTAAACCAGCAACACCGCCCGAATGTGCCGACAAATCCCGATAGGAGCTGCACATATCTCTTTCTCGTGGCACACTCGGATGAGTCTAGCTACGAGTAAAACCAACCCTCAAGTTTCCCGAGGTGGCCCCGCAGTATCTCGGTTCGGACCAACACTCGTGAGGAGCACCGCCCGGGAGTTAAAATAAAGATGACCCTTGAGTCTGCAGAACCCAAGGGAAAGAAAAGGGCTAGGTGAGGCAAATGGTAAAACCAATGTTGGGCATTTTTGGAGAAGCTTTACTTAAGGCGAATCGTCAAGGGGTTCCCATAATAGCCCAACCGTGTAAGGGACGCAAAATCCGGGAACATAACACCGATATGACGGAAACTAGGGCGGCAAGAGTGGAACAAAACACCAGGCATAAGGCCGAGCCTTCCACCCTTTACCAAGTATATAGATGCATTAATTAAATAAGATATATTGTGATATCCCAACAAGTAAACGTTTCCCAGCCAGGAACATCATCTCCATGTTCCAACAAGGAACAAACTTCGTCTTCACCTGCAACTAACAACGCTATAAGAGGGGCTGAGCAAAGCGGTAACATAGCCAAACAACGGTTTGCTAGGAATGGTGTCAAAGGTTAGGGGTTTGACATGGCGATTTGGGAGGCTGACAAGCAAATGGTAGGCATCGTGGCATTGGCATAGCAAAAGAGCGAGCAAACTAGCATAGCAAAGATAGTAGTGATTTCGAGGGTATGATCATCTTGCCTGCAAGGTTCTCAGAGTTGTCGAAGGCTTGATCCTCGTAGGCGTTCTCAACAGGTTCCTCGTTCACGTACTCGTCTCCCGGCTCTACCCAAAGCAAGAACACAAGCAACGGAACCACAATCAAACAAGGAACAATGCACAAGCAATATGATGCAATACATGACATGCTATGCGAGATGTGCTATGCAATGCATATGTATGCTCCGGAAGGAAAATGATGAACCGGGCATCAACTTGGCAAACCAAGTATGCCGCTGGAAAGATGGGGTGATTTCGGTTGAAATCGATATAAAGATCGCCGGAATCGGATGCACGGTTTGCAAATGACAAGCAAAACAAGAATGATGCAAATCTGCGTTTAACAACCCGATGCTACTTAGCACGCAACAAGAAACTATGCTACAGCACCCCAACATACCAACAAAGCGTATGGCAACGAACTACAGGAGATGCTTAACAAAATAGGAACACTGAGCTACGACTAAAACACATCATAACATGTTCAAACAAGCATGGAGAAAGTGTTCAAAATATCAGGTTCACAGACTTAGTGAAAAATACTAACATGCCAGGAATTAACATCAGGAAGGCATGTTTAGAGCAAGCAAACAACATGCTACAGGAACTTATAATAGAAAAACAAGGCATGACATGATACTACTCAAAGCATATATCAATAGTCCCTTACTGACCATAAGCCAAAAGGACTTTAAGAAATGATGGCACCCATGTAAACATAGCAAGTTTTATTACAGATTTCAGACTTAGTGAAATATCAGGACATGGCAAAAACAGTTAACTAGTAGGCATGTTCGTGAGCTCGATGAACTCACTACAGAGCAATACATGGCATGGCAAGGCAACCAACAGTAAGAAGGCATGATTATGAAGCTAAGCATAGCAAGAGCAAGGTCATAGCATACACGGATCAACTACAACGACCTCGTGAAAATTGAATCTCATGCAATCAATCTGCCAGGAAACATTTTCAAGCAACTTTGGAGCAAGAAATGAACATGTTCCAGCAGGCTATAAATGCAACCAAGGGCATGAATGGATAGAGCAAGACATGTATATCAAAACATGTTTATAGAGCATCTCCAGATTATGCATAGAATGATTAGTGGAAGCATGTTAACATGGCATCAAATTATAACAGAATCTGCCTAGCAAAACAGTAACAGCAACTACTCTACTTTACAAGCTCAATGCACTCAGCACACAACTCACAAAAATACAAGGTCAACTCCTCTGGAAATATGGAATGACAAGGTCCAACATTCATGTAGAGCTCACACTCATAGGATGCACACATAAATCATGGCAAAAATGACAAAAGAGCTCGAACTGATAAGATTCTGAAACTAACGATCTGAAGCCTTCTTCCAACAGCATTTCGGGCATCAAGATGACCTCAAATGCAAATGATGCAATGGAATGAAATGATGTACTCTTCAAGACGAACAATATGACATATTATACGCGCAAAACGGAGCCACGGTTGCGGAGATGTGACATGATGAAAATGCATGAAAATATTGCAGATTAAGGGACTTAGCAGATTTTTTACCCTCCGAAAAGTCAACAGTGGCACGGAAAACGAGGCGGGCCGGGCTCGCCGGAGACGGCGCCGGAGAGGGCGAGGGAGAGGTGCTCCCGGCCGGATCGGGCCGGATCCGGCCGGATCCGGCAGACGGCAAGACGCGATCGACGGGCGGCGGCGGCGGCCACGCCGGCTATGGAGACGGCGGGCGCAATGGGTGAGCTGGGCGGCCATGGGCATGAGCGGGCTCTTGGCGGAGAGGGCGCGCTAAGGAGGCGGCTCTGGGCGGGCGGCGCAGTGAAAGAGAGGCTTGAGGATGAAGGGCGCATATGGGCGCGGGCGAGGGGGGGCGGCGAGGCGCGGCGAAGACCGGGCGGCGTGAGGCGCGGAGGCCATGGCATGGCGAGGGGCGGCGAGGGTCGCCGGAGGAGCGCTGGCGGCGGCGGCGCCGGCGGTCAGGATGTAGTATGTGTTGGGCAGGCGGTGTGCAAGGACCAGTGGCCGGAGGCGGGGGCGGGCGGGAAAGCGCGGGCGCGCTGTAATTGGCTGAGGAGGGGCGGATGACGTCCGGTCGCGGGCGGACATGTCCGGCGGCGGAAGGATGGATCTAGGGTTTGGGGGGTTTGGACCCGAAATTTCGGAGGGGGAGGCTAATTTATAGGTAGAGGGAGCTAGGAGAGTCCAAATGAGGTGCGGTTTTCGGCCACGCGATCGTGATCGAACGACCGAGAGCATGAAGAGGAGTTTGGTGGGTTTTGGGCCACTTTGGAAGGGGTGTTGGGCTGCAAACAAAAGAGGCCTTTACGGTTACCCGGTTAACCGTTGGGGTATCAAACGACCTCCAAATGGCACGAAACTTGACAGGCGGTCTACCGGT
Source organism: Aegilops speltoides (assembly GCA_021437245.1). NCBI lineage: Eukaryota > Viridiplantae > Streptophyta > Magnoliopsida > Poales > Poaceae > Aegilops > Aegilops speltoides. The sequence continues at coordinate 308,044,091 of CM038141.1, read as the reverse complement.
GCTATGCCAAGGCCGCTTGGCAAACCTCGGGCCATTCCGAGAAAGTTCAATACCTGCAAACGAAAAGAGGGAAGAAGGGGACACCGGAGGACATAGGAGTGCCGGATTGCAAAACGGACAACGGGGAAAAGGCTCGGAAGCATGAGATGAACATGTATGCAAATGTGATGCACATGAAGACATGATAAAATGCAGATGATGACATGGCAAAGTGCAACACGCAAGCACATGACATGGCAACGAAGGCGAATAACTGGCGGACACGTGGCGCATCGGATCCGGGGTGTTACAACACTCCACCACTACGAGAGGATCTCGTCCCGAGATCTAGGATGGCACCGGAGGGAAAACGGAAGAGAAAAAGAAGAGGTAAAACTAAGTTGCTTCTTTGACGAACGAGTGAAACCACGAACCTTGAGAGGTTGAGCAATATAAAAGAAAGAGTACAACAGAGATGAACGAGATTGCAAACAATCCGTTAGAAAAAAAATAAGGAACATTATGGGAACTTGAAGGTTGCAAAGACATGAATCGAGAGTTTAATGGACAAGATAGAATTCAAAACCACTGCGGTTAAAACAAGATGGGAGAGGAAAAGATTGAAATAATTTGGGCAAAGACTTGATCGAAAGAAGGAAAACTTGATAAGATGAAAAGAACTTGAAGAGATGACACAACACTCCTAAGTTAATCGGATAAGCAAGAAAAGAAAACGATCCTCACCAAACGAGGTGATGTGTGAAGAGCATAACATCACAATGCCTCAGAACGAAAGAATAGAAGTTAGACCGATGGGATAAAGGGACGGAGAAGAAAATGACAACTTCTACCACAATTGAATTTGGAAGGCATCCTTGCAAGAAGGTTAGAATAGAGTTGTTGGAAGACCAACAACGAAAAGAATAAGTTTGCAGTGGGCTTATGGAAAACATCTCAAAATGATGAGGTGACAACCTGCCACTAATGGAAACCATTGATTTGATTGAGAGCACCAAAGAGATGAAAGCTTCTTTGGCGAACCACCATGTTGAGCCTCCATGAAGAACTCCGGTAAACAAAAGGAATGAAAAGAAAGAGAAATTGAAAACACAAGGTGAATCCTTGCAATGATTTAGATGGATCTCCGTGATCATTAGAGTTGGAACTCCGGGAAAAAGAGAAGATGAAACAAATGAAACCGAGAATTTTAAGGGCCTCCGGAATAAAGAATTAATCACTTGGATGAACAAGAACAAGAATTATGTTATGCGTATCCTTCACCAATTAAATTGATGACAATCAACGGGTTTGGCATACTACTTATTCTCGTCGAAAGGATTAAGAGGGATATGTCAAAACTTGAGAAGGTCTTCAACGAACCACCGGTAGGATAGGAAAAAAAACGAATGAATTAAATGATAACGAAACAGGTGAAATCTTGAATGAACCACCGTAAAAATTGAAAATGATCGAAGTAGGGGTGCATCTCCGGTAAGAATTAGCAAATGAACAAAGGTGCTTGAGACAAACTAGATACATGAGAACAAAGAGATCAAGAACTGGTTAGAGGATATTCGATTGAAGCACCGGCAAGATAGGAGAATGATAACTGACAGCTGAGAATGAATAAACCTGAATTGATGGACTCCGGATGACAAACTGAGTAGATTCTTGAATATCTCCCGATGGGTGAAAAATATTCTCACAATCGAAAACAATTATGAGAGGATGGCATGAAGCTAGCACCATGAATCTTGAAGAGAAATGGACCAAAATTCAAGAGAAATCCTTCTTCGGTCTTCAAAAGATGAGAATGACAACGAGAAACACCACCAAGAATTATTGAGGCACACCGGAAGAATCAAAAGCGAAGAGGTTGAGCCAACTATGAAAATAATTTGAAAGATCTTGGAGAAAAGCATTTGACTGATGATAACTCATTCTTACGTCAAACTTGAAGAAGAATTTAGGATAGCTCGGGAAAATAGAAGAGTCGTAAGATCCTCGAAAAGACACGTGGGTTAGGCCCACTCAAAAGAACACCGTTGAAAAGATTTAAAAGAGATGTTGCACCGGTTGAATTAAATGACTTGAATGAGATAACAATCTCCAAATGGCTTGAATGGATTAAGAATGGAAACACAATCTTCGAGACATCTTGAGCACTCCGGAATAACAAATAGCGAGAAGTAGAATGATAATGATGTGCACCGGTATGAGAAGACATTGAAATGAGGAAAAAGGAATATGATCAACACTGAAAGGTTGAATTGGATCCACCGGAGAAGAGAAAGGAATGAGGAATGGCGAACTAGTAGAACATCTTCTTGAGAACCACCGGGTAAGAACATTGACGGAAAAGAAAGGAGAAACTTCGCATGAATAAATGGATACTTGGTAAAGAAATCTTAGTCCTTGAGGAAAAAGGGTGGGTGGGCGGGAAAAACAAAGGCAACTTGGAGACGGATGAAACAAACACCATTGAGAAGAAATGATAATTGGTCTTGCTATGTTGAAGTGGTCGGATCCACTTGAAGAGAAACACGCCAGTTGAAAAGGATTGACATGACAACCTCAATGATGCAAAAAGGATTAGTATTCACATAGTAATATGAGAACACCGTTTAGGAAAGGTATGGATTCAACCTTTGACTTCGAAGCAACTCGAATACCACAAATAAAACAAAACAAAGGATTGGCTTGCAGAATAAGCCGGAACAAACATATGATAGAGATTTCGTCCAAGTTTTCGTGGTGGGGCCTACACGGGCTCAATCGACAAGCACCATCATGTACAAGGCAAGGCACATGACATCTGAAGCGCCCCGAGTCGGCATAGCCAAGGACTCTTTAAGACACAACGAGACCATCAGAAACCAACCGTGAATAGGCGGACCACTAGACGTCGAACCCCAATTTCATATCATACATCCGTCGGAAAGATATCCTAGGAGCTACTTGAATTCCCACCTATGAAACTCCCGAAACTTTTCGGTTATGCAATCTGGTGTTGGGGATACAGGGAGCAATAATATCTCACACAAACTAACAATCCCTACATCCAATTGTATCCATCCGTCAACACATAACCAAGAAACCTTCGAAATCGTCTACCTCAACCTTCAAAAGCATCCGTTATACAAGTCATGGCAATACTCCGTACTCACCTCAAGATTGGGTTAGCGGGGTTATCTCACCAAAACTGCATAAAAGAGATTTTCGATGTCGGCGCATTAAACTCGTATTCCATAATCGCAACGATAAAATTATGACGACAACACCTCGGAGCTCAACTCCCGGGACACTGCCACAACCCCTAAATGACAGGAGGCACCAAGAACAATGTTGTCATCATAACACCATCGGAACGATTCTAAGATACCCGCGTGATCCTAAAAAAAAATTAGTGAAATTTGAGAAGAGAAGAGTCAAAACTCTACGTCAGATACCTCACCGAAGGTCAAGGACTGGGAGTAAAAGAATTCCTAAAATCTCCGATATATATAATCCTAAATGACTCAAAACATTTTTCTAGACACAACTCGCCACTAAAACGATCAAGCGGTGGGGCTCCTAAGGTCGGGAAGGCTCGATTACCAACTTGTAACGCCTCGATGCGGCTATATCTCCCACGTGTCGAAGCACGACTTAGAGGCATAACCGCATTGAAAGCAATGTCGCAAGTGAGGTAATCTTCACACAACCCATGTAATACATAAGGAAAAGATACATAGTTGGCTTACAATCGCCACTTCACACAATTACATGAATAAAGCATTACATCATCCAGATACAATCAAGGTCCGACTACGGAACCAAAATAAAAGAAGAACCCCAAATGCGATAAACGGTCCTCGATCGACCCTAACTGGGCTCCATCTTTGAACAACTAGAACGAAACAACACAAAGGGCAAGATCTTCATCGAGCTCCTCCTTGAGCTTGATTGCATCACCGCTTTCGGTAACATAGGCACCGCAAACTGGTTTTGAAGTATCCGTGAGCCACGGGACTCAGCAATCTCGCACCGCGAGATCAAGACTATTTAAGCTTATGGGTAAGGTAAAGGCATGAGGTGGAGCTGCAGCAAGTTTACTAGCATATATGGTGGCTAACAAACGCAAATGAGAGCGAGAAGAGAAGGCAAAGCACGATCGGTAAAAGTATGATCAAGAAGTGATCCTATAGCAACCTACGTCAAGCATAACTCCAACATCAGTTCACTTCCGGACTCACGGAAAGAGACCATCACGGTTACACACACGGTTGATGTATTTTAATTAAGGTCAACTTCAGGTCTTCTACAACCGGACGTTAACAAATTCCCATCTGCCACATAACCGCGGGCACGGCTTTCGAAAGATAATACCCTGCAGGGGTGTCCCAACTTAGCCCATGACAAGCTCTCACGGTCAACGGAGGAATAGACCTCCACCCAAGACACTCCGATCAGACTCGGTATCCCGTACAACAAGACATTTCGACAGGTAAAACTAAACCAAAGAACACCGCCCGAATGTGCCGACAAATCCCGATAGGAGCTGCACATATCTCTTTCTCGTGGCACACTCGGATGAGTCTAGCTACGAGTAAAACCAACCTCAAGTTTCCCGAGGTGGCCCCCAGAGTATCTCGGTTCGGACCAACACTCGAGGAGCACCGCCCGGGGTTAAAATAAAGATGACCCTTGAGTCTGCAGAACCCAAGGGAAAGAAAAGGGCTAGGTGAGGCAAATGGTAAAACCAATGTTGGGCATTGCTGGAGAAGCTTTACTTAAGGCGAATCGTCAAGGGGTTCCATAATAGCCCAACCGTAAGGGACGCAAAATCCGGGAACATAACACCGATATGACGGAAACTAGGGCGGCAAGAGTGGAACAAAACACCATGCATAAGGCCGAGCCTTCCACCCTTTACCAAGTATATAGATGCATTAATTAAATAAGATATATTGTGATATCCCAACAAGTAAACGTTTCCCAGCCAGGAACATCATCTCCATGTTCCAACAAGGAACAAACTTCGTCTTCACCTGCAACTAACAACGCTATAAGAGGGGCTGAGCAAAGCGGTAACATAGCCAAACAACGGTTTGCTAGGAATGGTGTCAAAGGTTAGGGGTTTGACATGGCGATTTGGGAGGCTGACAAGCAAATGGTAGGCATCGTGGCATTGGCATAGCAAAAGAGCGAGCAAACTAGCATAGCAAAGATAGTAGTGATTTCGAGGGTATGATCATCTTGCCTGCAAGGTTCTCGAGTTGTCGAAGGCTTGATCCTCGAGGCGTTCTCAACAGGTTCCTCGCTCACGCACTCGCCTCCGGCTCTACCCAAAGCAAGAACACAAGCAACGGAACCACAATCAAACAAGGAACAATGCACAAGCAATATGATGCAATACATGACATGCTATGCGAGATGTGCTATGCAATGCATATGTATGCTCCGGAAGGAAAATGATGAACTGGCATCAACTTGGCAAACCAAGTATGCCGCTGAAAGATGGGGTGATTTCGTTGAAATCGATATAAAGATCGCCGAATCGGATGCACGGTTTGCAAATGACAAGCAAAACAAGAATGATGCAAATCTGCGTTTAACAACCCGATGCTACTTAGCACGCAACAAGAAACTATGCTACAGCACCCCAACATACCAACAAAGCGTATGGCAACGAACTACAGGAGATGCTTAACAAAATAGGAACACTGAGCTACGACTAAAACACATCATAACATGTTCAAACAAGCATGGAGAAAGTGTTCAAAATATCAGGTTCACAGACTTAGTGAAAAATACTAACATGCCAGGAATTAACATCAGGAAGGCATGTTTAGAGCAAGCAAACAACATGCTACAGGAACTTATAATAGAAAAACAAGGCATGACATGATACTACTCAAAGCATATATCAATAGTCCCTTACTGACCATAAGCCAAAAAGGACTTTAAGAAATGATGGCACCCATGTAAACATAGCAAGTTTTATTACAGATTTCAGACTTAGTGAAATATCAGGACATGGCAAAAACAGTTAACTAGTAGGCATGTTCGTGAGCTCGATGAACTCACTACAGAGCAATACATGGCATGGCAAGGCAACCAACAGTAAGAAGGCATGATTATGAAGCTAAGCATGGCAAGAGCAAGGTCATAGCATACACGGATCAACTACAACGACCTCGTGAAAATTGAATCTCATGCAATCAATCTGCCAGGAAACATTTTCAAGCAACTTTGGAGCAAGAAATGAACATGTTCCAGCAGGCTATAAATGCAACCAAGGGCATGAATGGATAGAGCAAGACATGTATATCAAAACATGTTTATAGAGCATCTCCAGATTATGCATAGAATGATTAGTGGAAGCATGTTAACATGGCATCAAATTATAACAGAATCTGCCTAGCAAAACAGTAACAGCAACTACTCTACTTTACAAGCTCAATGCACTCAGCACACAACTCACAAAAATACAAGGTCAACACCTCTGGAAAGATGGAATGACAAGGTCCAACATTCATGTAGAGCTCACACTCATAGGATGCACACATAAATCATGGCAAAAATGACAAAAGAGCTCGAACTGATAAGATTCTGAAACTAACAATCTGAAGCCTTCTTCCAACAGCATTTCGGGCATCAAGATGACCTCAAATGCAAATGATGCAATGGAATGAAATGATGTACTCTTCGGGACGAACAATATGACATATTATACGCGCAAAACGGAGCCACGGTTGCGGAGATGTGACATGATGAAAATGCATGAAAATATTGCAGATTAAGGGACTTAGCAGATTTTTTACCCTCCAAAAGTCAATGATGGCACGGAAAACGAGGCGGGCGGGCTCGCGGAGACGGCGCCGAGAGGGCGAGGGAGAGGTGCTCCGGCCGATCGGGCCGGATCCGCCGGATCCGGCAGACGGCGGCGACAAGACGCGACGACGGGCGGGCGCGCCACGCGCCGGGCGGAGACGGCGGGCGCAATGGGTGAGCTGGCGGCCATGGCCGAAGCGGCTCTGGCGACGGAGAGGGCGCGCCAGGAGGCGGCGGCGCGGTTTGCAAGGGGCGGCGGTGCATGGGAGCGGCATGGGAAGAAGGCATGCATGGAGGCGCGCTGGGGGCGCGGAGGCGCGCAAGACCGGCATGAGGCGGCGGAGCATGGGCGGCGAGTGGCGGCGAGGGTCGCCGGAGGAGCGCTGGCGGCGGCGGCAAGCCGTGGCGCAGGGCGAGGAGGGGGGTATGCCGCTGGCCGGGCGGCGGACTGTGGCCGGAGGCGCGGGCGAGGCGAAAGCGTGGCGCAGGTAATTGGCTGAGGAGCGGGCGGACACGTCCGTCGCCGGGCGGACATGTCCGCGGCGCGAAGGATGGATCTAGGGTTTGGGGGTTTGGACCAAATTTTGGAGGAGGCTAATTTATAGGTAGAGGAGCTAGGAGAGTCCAAATGAGGTGCGGTTTTGCCACGCGATCGTGATCGAACGACCGAGAGCATGGAGAGGAGTTTGGTGGGTTTTGGGCCACTTTGGAAGGGTGTTGGGCTGCAAACAAAGAGGCCTTTACGGTTACCTGTTAACCGTTGGGGTATCAAACGACCTCCAAATGGCACGAAACTTGACAGGCGGTCTACCGGTGCTATACCAAGGCCGCTTGGCAAACCTCGGGCCATTCCGAGAAAGTTTAATACCTGCAAACGAAAAGAGGGAAGAAGGGGACACCGGAGGACATAGGAGTGCCGGATTGCAAAACGGACAACGGGGAAAAGGCTCGGAAGCATGAGATGAACATGTATGCAAATGCGATGCACATGAAGACATGATAAAATGCAGATGATGACATGGCAAAGTGCAACACGCAAGCACATGACATGGCAACGAAGGCGAATAACTGGCGGACACGTGGCGCATCGGATCCGGGGTGTTACAGAGGCCTGCCAGGGGCGCCACAAGCTCAGGGGGTGCGCCGTGGGGGGTGCGTGATATGTCTCCCACGTATCTATAATTTTTATGGGACATTTACATCTATGCCCTTAACTCAAACCCATTCTCAGTTTTGCCCCTAATTTTTAGGTATGCTCAGTTTTGCCCCTCCGCAGTTTGGTTCACTGATAGAAATGCCGTTCTGCGTCGCTACCGTCCTGTCAAAGGGCTTTGACCGTCCTAAAAAATAGCAAAAAATCAAAAAAAATGAAACTTTGTGGGATCGAAGATACTCATGTCAGCAAGGTGTGCACAAATTTTTATGCCGTTCGAACACCCTGGGAGCTCATGGCAAAGGAAAACATAAATTTTGTATGCATGTGAACAGTAAATTTGAAAAAAATAGAAAAAAAATCAAAAAAAAAATGAAATTTTGTGGGATTGAAGATACTCATGTGCGCAAGATGTGTGCACATTTTTGTTGTGTTTACACATTGTAGGATCTCGTGGAGAAAAAACAAAATTTACTTCAAAAATACTTTGGAAAAATGCACTATTTTGTTTTTTCTCTAGAGTGCCTCGTACATCATTTTATCACTAAAACTTGCAAGCACCTTGTGCACTCAAGCCTCTTTAAAGCCAAAAAAATCATTTTTTCTAAATTTTGATGTATTTTTTGAATTTACTGTTCATAGGCATAAATTATTTTGGTTTTCCTTTTGCATGAGCTCCCGGCGTGTCCAACCAACACAAAAATTTGCACGCGCCTTATGGACATGACTATCTTCGATCCCACAAAATTTCAGATTTTTTTGATTTTTTTTGCTATTTTTTTTGGATGGTCAAAGTCCTTTGACCGGATGGTAATGGCACAAAAGGGCATTTCTATAAGTGACACTAACGGCGGAGGGAAAAAACTGAGGATACCTGAAAATTAGGGGCAAAACTGAGTAGCGGGTTTGAGTTGGGGGCAGAACTGGAATTGGCCCATTTTTTATTGTTCCATGCTATTATATTATCTGTTTTGAATGTTTTATATGTATTAATATGCAATTTTATATTATATTTGGGACTAACCTATTAACCGAGAGCCCAGTGCCAGTTTCTGTTTTTTGCCTGTTTTAGAGTTTCGCAGAAAAGGAATACCAAATGGAGTCCAAACGGAATGAAACTTTCGCGATGATCTTTCTTGGACTAGAAGCAAACCAGGAGACTTGGAGATGAAGTCAGAGACGCAACCAGGTGGCCACGAGGCTGGAGGGCGCGCCTAGGGGGTAGGGCGCGCCCACTACCTCGTGGGCCCCTCGTGGGTCTCCTGACCTAGTTCCTTCGCATATATATACTCTTATACCCCAAAAACTTCCAGGGGAGCCACGAAACCACTTTTCCACCGCCGCAACCTTCTATACCCGTGAGATCCCATCTAGGGGACTTTTCCGGCGTCTTGCCGGAGGGGGATTTGATCACGGAGGGCTTCTACATCAACACTATACCCTTCCGATGAAGTGTGAGTAGTTTACCTCAGACCTATGGGTCCATAGCTAGTAGCTAGATGGCTTCTTCTCTCTCTTTGATTCTCAATACCATGTTCTCCTCGATGTTCTTGGAGATCTATTCGATGTAATATTCTTTTGCGGTGTGTTTGCCAAGATCCGATGAATTGTGGATTTATGATCAGATTATCTATGAATATTCTTTGAGTCTTCTCTGAATTCTTATATGCATGATTTGATATCTTTGCAAGTCTCTTCAAATTCTCGGTTTAGTTTGGCCTACTAGATTGGTTTTTCTTGCAATGAGAGAAGTGCTTAGCTTTGGGTTCAATCTTGCGGTGTCCTTTCCCAGTGATAGTAGGGGCAGCAAGGTACGTATTGTATTGTTGCCATTGAGGATAAAAAGATGGGGTTTTCATCATATTGCTTGAGTTAATTCCTCTACATCAAGTCATCTTACTTAATGCATTACTCCGTTCTTTATGAACTTAATACTCTAGATGCATGCCTGATAGTGGTCGATGTGTGGAGTAATAGTAGTAGATGCAGAATTGTTTCGGTCTACTTGACACGGACGTGATGCCTATGTTCATGATCATTGCCTTAGATGTCGTCATAACTTTTCTCTCTTCTATCAATTGCTCGGCAATAATTTGTTCACCCACCGTAATATTTACTATCATGAGAGAAGCCACTAGTGAAACCTATGGCCTCTGGGTCTATTTTACATCATATTAGTTTCCCATCAACTTGCCAATTTCTGTCGCCATTCCTTTAATTTGCAATCTTTACTTTCCAATCTATAAACCAAAAATACCAAAAATATTTACTTTACCGTTTATCTATCTCTATGAGATCTCACTTTTGCAAGTAATTGTGAAGGGATTGACAACCCCTTTATCGCGTTGGGTGCAAGTTGTTGATTGTTTGTGCAGGTATTCGGTGACTTGTGCGTTGTCTCCTACTGGATTGATACCTTGGTTCTCAAACTAAGGGAAATACTTACTCTACTTTGCTGCATCACCCTTTCCTCTTCAAGGGAAAAACCAACACAAGCTCAAGAGGTAGCAGTGGGTGCGGCCCCTAGGCTTGTCGCTTCCTGGTGGGTCCCCTAATGGTATTTCTTTCACCAATAATTTTAATATATTCAAAAAAATTCTTCATCAATTTTCAGCTCAGTTAGAGATGTTCAGTAAAGTTGCCTCTGATATAGCCCTTTCTGGTCCAAAATTCCAGTTGCCGACATTCTCCCTCTCCATGTGAAACTTGCAAAATAAAAGAGAAAAGGCATAAGAATTATATCATAAAGTGACATAACAATCAATAAAGCAATAAATATCACTATGAAAACATGATGCAAAATGGACGTATCAAATCCCCCAAGCTTAGACCTTGCTTGTCCTCAAGCGAAAGTCGATATCGATAATCATGACCACATGTTTAGAGAGAGGTGTCGATAAAAATAAAATATGTACATGGAAGCATTATGGTCTTTAACATAACAACAATGTATCATCATAAAAATTCTCATGCTAGAGTAAATATTCATTCACAAGTTCAAGTATGAAACATAAACTTTATTGAAAAGTAACAAACTATGATCTCAGTCATTGAAACAATCACAACCCATCATATTTTCAAAAAGATTCTATGTAAGAGCTTTGTTTACCAAGTTCACATACTCAACTATCATTTAGTTTTCTATGATTGTTGCCACTCAAGACATATTTATAGAGCAAAAGTTTCAGTCAGACACATAGAAAGATAGGGCTTATAGTTTCTCCTCCCAACTTATTTACCCCAAGGGTAATGTCAACAATAATAACTCATGATCACCTACATCCAACTGGATATATATGTCTGAATGTATCCACCACATGATGCTTGCCACTAAAGAGTACATAGAGAGGAATAGGAACAATCACTATTGACTCTTGCATAAAAGTAAATACATGAAAGTAAAAGATAGGCCCTTCATGAGGGAAGCAGAGGTTATCATGCACTTTTTGTTTTTGAATGTGCAAGCTCTTAATGTAAAGGAACCACACTTAATATTGACCCTTGTGATAGCAATCTTTATTATGCAGTCGGTCGCTTTTATTTCTTCACCATCACAAGATCGTAGAAAGCTTACTTGAAGGATCTTATTCAGTCCATAGGTAGATAAGGTGGACTCTTATGACATGAAACTGGGTTTAAGGGTTTTGGATGCACAAGTAGTATTTGTACTTAGTGTGAATTTTTGGCTAGCAAAAGATCCTAGACAAGCACCACATGTTAGAAGATCCATAACAATATAACTTCTATGTGACTGTAAACAACCATAACTCATTACGTTGTCTTCCTTGTCTAACCTCAACTAATTGATATAAAATATTTGATGGGGGATCAAAATCATAAAAGATGTCAAGGATAGTATGTTCATATGCGATACCTCTCTTCCTTTACTACTTTTTTCATGGATTGCACCAATGACCAATGCTATGCTTGTCAACTACCAACAAATTTTATCAACTATACTTATTTTATGTGAAGTCATTACCCCCCCATGGGAGTAGCATATGATCTTTTTATTCTTTTATTTTCCATAGCTAAGATTGAAACAAGAAAGCAAAACAAAACTCAAACTACTCTTTATTATATATCTCGCACACAATTACATAGATAGATAGATCACTAAGCAAGCACTCAAAAACAGATCATACCAAAACTTTATTCTTCTAAATCATGGAATAACTAAGGATCAAACTAACATAGATAATGATGATAAAAAGTGGTGGTGATACGATACCGGGCACCTCCCCCATTTTTGTCACAAGCCAAGGGGAGTACCCATACCCATGTACTCAAGTCTCCTTCTTTTGTGATGATGGTAACGATGAAGAGGTAGTAGGCTTGTCCTGTGGCTTACAAGGCATAGGCTCCCCATCATAAAAAGATGAATGTGTCTCCGGGGTTTTGATATTTGCAGCTAAACTCATACCTTTAAACCCGGCCGCATACTCAAAATTCTGATTTTACAAGTCATAAATCTGGGCCTAAAGGTGATCAATCCTGTCATTGAGTTTAAAGATGGCATCATCAATATTATTGTTTTCCAACTTGTGTTCTCGAGTGAACTTTGTGATCATGGAGTGATTGGCATGAATTCTACTCTCAACCATCCCTTGGCACTTGAAAATCTCCTGTTCCACCGCTTCCAGCCTGGCCTTCTCGCTTCCGGTCTTCTTAGGCCCTCAAACACCCCGGATGTGAAGCACCCCCTCACACACCTCGATCTCCTGAGGGTGTTTCATTACCTCCAGGAGATAAGGGTTGAGGACCTTCTTGAAGAACTTGTCCTTGGATGAGCTTGGAGGCGCCATGGTGATCTAGATCTAATAGAAAAACAGCATGAAACAAGAATAGAGGAGGTTTCCGCGACACGGTGGTCAAAACACTGGAAAGTATATATAATGGATTTTTTCATGCAGGACAAGTACATGGAAAAAGACGGAGTCGGGAAAGTCCATGAGGGGGGCACAAGCCTGCGAGGCGCACTTATGGGGGTAGGTCACACCCCTCGAGCTTGTCGCTCGCTCGTGCACTTGTTAAACTATTTATTATTTTCCTATTTTTTTATATATTTCAAAACAGATAGAAAGTACTTTAATGGAACTTTTGGAGTCAGTTTACTTACTGTACCACGTACTTACCCCTTTTTCAGGGTTCTGGAGCGTTCCGGAAGGTTGCCTTATGTGTTCCTGCGGTGTCATAGTTTAGATAATATTGGTTTCAACATTAATGGGTGTACCTGAGATATAATGTTAAATTATTTGCCCATTAACCACCTTCATATTAGTGCCTTCGGTGTTGTTTATCTTGACGACTCTAGAATGATAAACTTCTTCAACAATACACGATCCTTCCCATTTAGGGAGAAGCTTTCCTACAAAGAATCTTAAACGAGGGTTGTACAATAAAACTTGATCACCTATTTGAATTCATGTTTTTGAATTCTTCTATTGTGCCATATTTTAACCTTTTCTTTAAATAGCTTAGCATTTTCATAAGCTCGTGCCCTCCATTCATCTAAAGAACTAATATCAAATAACTACTTTTCATCGGCAAGTTTGAAATCATAGTTAAGTTCTTTAATTGCCCAATATGCTTTATGTTCCAACTCAAGAGGTAAATGACATGCTTTTCCATAGAACATTTTATAAGGGGACATACCCATAGGGTTTTTATAAGCAGTTCTGTATGCCCACAATGCATAATCTAGTTTCTTAGACCAATTCTTGCTAGATCTATTAACGGACTTTCGCAAAATTAGCTTTATTTCTCTATTGCTCAATTCAACTTGACTACTAGACTGAGGATGATAAGGTGACGCAGTTCTATGGTTGGCATCATATTTAGCAAGGAGTTTACAGAATGCACCATGAATAAAATGTGAACCACCATCATTCATTAAATATCTAGGGACTCCGAACCTCGTGAAACTAACTTCTTTAAGCATTTTAATAGAAGTGTTATGATCAACACTACTAGTTGGAATAGTTTCTATCCACTTAAAAACATAATCAACAACAACTAGAATATGAGTATACCCATTAGAGGAAGGAAAAGGTCTCATATAACAAAATCCCCAAACATCAAATGGTTCAACAACAAGTGAATAATCCTTAGGCATTTCCCGACGTCTACTAATATTACCAATTCTTTGACATTCATCACAAGACAAGACAAAATCACATGCATCCTTGAAGAGAGTGGGCCAATAAAAACTAGATTGTAATACCTTATGTGCAGTTCTCACTCTAGCATGGTGTCCTCCGTAAGCCTCGGAGTGACACTTCCGTAGGATTTGTTCCTGTTCATCCTCAGGTATTTGTCTAATAATGCCATCTACTCCTTATTTATAAAGGTGTGGATCATCCCAGAAGTAATGTCTTAAACTAAAGAAGAATTTTTTTCTTTTATTGTTATGTGGAACTAGGTGGTATATATTTAGCAACAATGTAATTAGCATAGTCTGCATACCAAGGAGTATTACGAGAAGCATTTATAACAACTAGTTGTTCATCAGGAAAACTACTTCAATAGGCAGTGAGTCATCAAGAACATTTTCCAATCTAGACAAGTTATCGGCCACGGATTCTCAGCTCCCTTCCTATCAGTAATATGCAAGTCAAATTCTTGTAACAATAGAACCCACCTAATGAGTCTAGGTTTAGCATCTTTTTTTCATAAGATATTTGGTAGCGACATGATCAGTGTGCACAGTTACTTTAGAATCAACAATGTAAGACCTGAACTTTTCACATGCAAACACATCTGCTAAAAATTCTTTCTCGGTTGTAGCATAATTTCTTTGAGCATTGTCTAGAGTTTTACTAGCATAATGGATAACATTTAATTTCTTATTAATTCTTTGTCCTAGAACAGCACCAATAGCATAGTCACTAGCATCACACATAATTTATACCTTGTTCAGAGATTTTATGTCCCAAATAAATACCTTCATTCACCATAGAGTGGCACTTCTACTAATTCAACACAAGATTAGTTTGCTCACATCTCTACAAAACTCGATCAAGGTTGCTTAAGTAATCATCAAAAGAAGTCCCTTAAACGGAAAAAATCCTCCATGAAGACCTCAACAATATTTACACAATAATCAGATAATATAGTGGTCATACATCTTTGAAAGGTAGCACGTGCATTGCATAAACCAAAAGGCATACTTCTATAAGCATAAGTTCCAAAAAAGGCAAGTAAAAGTAGTTTTCTCTTGATCTTCTTGTGACATGGGTATTCGAGAAAACCAGAATATCCATCAAGGAAACAAAAGTGTGTATGCTTTGACAATCTTTCTAACATTTGATCAATGAAAGGCAAGGGGTAATGATCTTTTCTAGTAGCTTTATTTAATTTCCTAAAATCAGTTACCATCCTATAGCCAGTCACAATTCTTTGTGGAATGAGTTTATTTTTATCATTAGGAACAACAGTTATACCTCCTTTCGTAGGAACACAATTAACAAGACTTACCCATCTACTATCAACTATGTGATAAACTATACCTACTTCTAGAAGCTTTAGTATTTCAGTTCTTACCACATCCTTTATTTTAGGATTTAGTCATCACTGGTGATCAACAACTGGCTTAGCATCAGGTTCTATATTAATCTTGTGCTGACAGAGAGTGGGACTAATGCCCGTAAGATCATATAGAGTATATCCAATAGCAGCATTGTGCTTCCTCAAAATTTTAAGTAATCTCTTCTGTTCATGCTCTGAAGGTTAGCACTAATAATAGGATATATTTTCTTTTCATCAAGATAAGAATATTTCAAAGTATTAGGTAATTGCTTCAATTCAAACAAGGGGCCACCCATAGGTGGAGGAGGAGCTCCAAGGGTTTCAACAGGAAAATTATGTTTCTGAATAGGTGTTTGATCAAAGAACATCTTATCTATTTCATTTCTTTCTTTCATATGCATATCATTTTCATGGTCTAGCAAATATTGTTCCAACGGATCAGTAGAAAGTACGACAATAGAAGCAAGACCAATAATCTCGTCCTTACAGGCAATTCTTTATCATGAGGTTGTCTACGAAATTTGGAGAAATTAAACTCATGAGATACATCACCAAAATTAACTCTATCAGTTTCTTTATTGCAATCTATCTTGGCATTAACTGTTTTCAAGAAAGGTCTACCAAATATAGTGCGACAAAAGTCATCTTGTGGAGAACCAAGGACTAGAAAATCAATAGGGTATTTTATTTTTCCACACAAGACTTCAACATCTCTAACAATCCTAAGCGATGAAATAGTATCTCTATTCGCAAGATTAATACTAACATGTATGTCTTCTATTTCAGGAGGTGCTATATCAGTCATAATGTCTTGATATAAGGTAAATGGAATAGCACTCACACTAGCACCCCAATAAAATAAACCGTGGTAGAAATGATCTCCTCTTTTAATAGAGACAACAAGCATGCCGACAACAGGTCTATTCTTATCCTTAAGATTAGGCTTAGCAATTCTAGTAGCTTCATTACAGAAGTAAATAACATGCCCATCAATATCATTGGCTAAGAGATCTTTAACCATAACAACATTAGGTTCAACTTTAATTTGTTCTGAAGGTCTAGGTGCTCTAATATTACTTTTGTTAACCACATGCGACGCCCCGACTTAACGTGCACTAATCATACACGCAAATGCGCACGATTAAGATCAGAGACTCATGGGAAGATATCACAACACAACTGTAGACACAAATTAAAGTCATACAACTTTATATTACAAGCCAGAGCCACGAAGGCTCAAATACATAAGTCAACGGAAGCAACAACATCTGAGGATAGACATAAGATAAACAAGTCTACGTTAAGAAGGCTAGAAAAAACTACAACATCGAATTGAAAAGGCAAAGGCCTCCTGGTCGTTGTCGGTCACTACATAGTAGTAGGCTCCATCGAGGTAGTCTCGTGGGGAACGAGCACCTATGGGGCAGGGCCCCTTTTCGCTCCGGCAGGGAGCGGAGGGCGCACAAAGAGCAGATCGAGGTCGAGCACGCGAGGGATTTACCCAGCTTCGGAGCTCTCCGGAGAGATAAAACTCCTACTGCTGCTTTGTGTTTGTATTTGTTCTTGCTTGAAAGCGTGTGGTGTGTTGTAGTCTCAAATGAGTCGAACCCCTTCTACGTGCGCATGGGCCTCCTTTTTATAGTCTAAAGGGGTCACCGACAGGTGGCAACGCAGAGAGAGGGGTAGAAAAGTAAAAACGCGGGTTGGTACAACCGCTATCTACAGTGCCCCCTACCTAACTCTAACAGCAGGGGACAAGGGCATTTAATGCCCGTCCGGTCGCCCAAACAGTGCAGGAAGCGACCGTTAGGGGCGCCATCGATTGCCACGATGGCCTCTTAGTCATCTTCACTTGCCACCTCGCACCGCTTGGCTGCACAGCTACCCGCCACGTGCACCAGGAGCGATCCTGCGGTGACACGTCGTCGGATGTGCTGGAGCGTGGATGCAGAGTGATGGCTTCGCCGTGGCAAGCGTCTTGCCGTGGTCGCTGCATCGTCGCACCCGCGAGCTTGTCGCTCGCCGAGTCTTGCCGGGACGTGCGGCGCGTCGCGACAAGTCTCTTGACATGCCTTGGTTGGCCTTCCCGGCAAGCTCCTCTTGCCAGGGTCTTGTCCTTCCCGGCAAGCTCCTCTTGCCGGGGCCTTGTCTTCTCAATTAACACTTTGTTCTTGAATGGCAGTAAATAGGAATGATGAAGGATCTTGGCGGACACCCGGCAAGCCTTGCCGCAGGACGCTGCGACTGCCCGTGCACAAGTTCGGGGTACTAAGGTACCCCTACTTTAGTACACCGATAGGAGCCCCCGGGCCTGGGCCATACACGGTGCCGAAGGCTGTTGGGCCAGCCCAAAACAGGCACGGCACGCGGCCTGGGTCCAAACCAAATCCCTCCAGATCCACCGCGCCCCTCCCAGAACGGCACGCGTCAATGGCGGCGTCGTGGGAGAGATCGTGGGTAATTTTTAACTCAGGAAATGCGTAACGTTCGCCTCGGTTCTGCATCCCCACCACGCGGCTCCCCTGCGCTTGGGGTCACGGACGGTGGAAACGGGAAACTGGGTCATTGCGAGCAGAGGCAGCGGGTCGGCCCCGACTCCCTGCTCTTCCCGTGCCTTGATTCGCTGAGCGGGCGGCCGAGCCCCACCTCGCTCCTTTAAAAGAGCGGAAGGGAGCGCAGAAGCCCGCACTCTATCATCTCCTCCTTTCTTCAGCTTCTGCTCCCCTTTCTCCCATCCGCCATGGAGAAAGGGAACCCTGGCCCTTCATCGGTGGCGGCGAGGGTCGCCGCCAGACAGCGCACTGTAACACCCCGGATGTATCTTTCCATATTTGTAACTCCAACTCATGCCATTTTCGGATATGTGCTATGATATTCCCTCCGTGGTTGGGTTTTGTTTTCGTTTTGCATTTTGTCCATGTCATGCATCTCATATCACGTCATCATGTGCATCTCATTTGCATACGTGTTCGTCTCATGATTCCGAGCTTTTTCCCCGTTGTCCGTTTTGCAATCCGACACTCCTATGTTCCCCGGCGTCCCCTTTTACATTTTTCCGTGTGCGGGTGTTGAACATTCTCGGAATGGACCGAGCCTTGCCAAGTGGCCCTGGTATATCACCGGTAGACCACCTGTCAAGTTTCGGGTCATTTGGAGCTCGTTTGGTACTCCAACGGTTAACCGCGCTCTCGCAAAGGCCTCTTTTAAGTTGCAGCCCAACATCCCTCCAAAACAGCCCAATAACCCATCTAACTCCGTTCCATGCTCTCGGTCGTTCGATCACGATCGTGTGGGCGAAAACCGCACCCCATTTGGACTCTCCTAGCTCCCTCTATGCCTATTTAAAGACCCCTCCCCCGAAAATCCGGATGAAACCCTAGTCTCCCCACTCCCTCGCGCCACGGACGAAACCGGGCGGCGGACACGCCCGCCCGCCGCCGGACGAATCGGGCGCGCCACGTGTCCGGGCGGTCCCCAGATCGCCGCCGACCCGCCTGCCCGCTTCGGCCATGCTGGAGGCCCCATGACCCGTCGCCGCTCACGCCCAGGCCATTGCGGCCTCCTCTTTCCGGCGCCGACCCGCCGCCCGCCTCCAGCAAGATCGGCCGTCGACTCCGCGCGACGCGGCGCCGGCTGCGCCTCCTCCGGCCCCCGACTCCGGCCCCGAGCGCTTCTCCGGCGAAGCGCCGGCCAACTCCGGCGACGACCCCGGCGCGATCCAGATCTGAGACGAAACCCTAGCGGTTGACTTCTCTCCCCCTCGTTTTTTCACTAAGTCATGTTTTTCTGTAATAATTTTCGTGCATTTTCATAGCATCACATCTTCGCACCCGTAACTCCGTTTCATGCGTATAATATGTCCAATTGTTCGACTCGAAGAGTACATCATTTCATTCCATTGCATCATTTGCGTTTGAGCTTATCTTGATGCCCGAGATGCTGTTGGAAGAGGGCTTCAGATCATTAGTTCCAGAATCTTATCGGCACGAGCTCTTTTGTCATTTTTGCCATGATTTATGTGTGCACCTTATGAACTTGAGTCCTACATGTGTGTTAAACTATGCCATGCCATCTTTCCAGGGGTGTATGCCATGTATTTTTGTGAGTTATGTGTTGACTAGAACAAGCATGCAAACTAGGGATGATGATGTTGCTGATTTCAGGAACTTAGTGTTTTCACTAAGTCTTATCCTGCTGTTATTTTTATGCCATATGTTCATGTTGTTACAGAGAGATCTATGCCCTTTTTGAGCATGATCAGTAAGGGTGTTTTGAACATATGGATGTTCTCTAACCATCCATGCCTTTGTTGGCATTTATGGAGTAGTCTAACATGTCATTTTTGTGCTCTTCTTTTGCTTGAAAATGTTTCCTGGCGGATTGTTTGCATGAGATTCAATTTTCACGAGGTCGTTGTAGTTGATCCGTGTATGCTATGATGTTGTTCTTACCATGTATAGCTTCTATGCCATGTCTTCTTAATGGGTGTATGCTTAGTTTATCATGAGATGCTCTGTAGTGAGTGCATCGAGCTCACGAACGTGCCTACTTGTTATCTGTTTTTGCCATGTCCAGTTTTTCTGCTAAGTCTGAAATCTGTAATAAAACTTGCTATGTTTACATGGGTGCCATCATATCCTCTAGTCCTTTTGGCTTATGGTCAGTAAGGGACTATTGATATATGCTTTGAGTAGAATTATGTCATGCCTTGTTTTGCTATTATAAGTTCCTGTAGCATGTTGTTTGCTTGCTCTAAACATGCCTTCTCGATGTTAATTCTCGCATGTTAGTATTTTCACCAAGTCTGTGAACCCGATATTTTTGCACTTTCACCATGCTTGTTTGAACATGTTATGATGTGATTTTGCCGTAGCTCAGTGTTCCTATTTTGTTAAGCATCTCCTGTAGATCAACGCCATATGCTTTGTTTTTATGTTGGGGTGTCAGTAGCATAGTTTCTTGTTGCGTGCTAAGTAGCATCGCGGTCGTTAAACGCAAATTTGCGTCATTCTTGTTTTGCTTGGCATTTGCAAACCGTGCATCCGATTCCGGTGATCTTTATATCGATTTCAACCGAGATCATCCCATCTTTCCATCGGCATACTTGGTTTGCCAAGTTGATGCCCGGTTCATCTTTTTCCTTCCGGAGCACACATATGCATTGCATACCACATCTCGCATAGCATGTCATGTATTGCATCATATTGCTTGTGCATTGTTCCTTGTTTGATTGTGGTTCCGTTGCTTGTGTTCTTGCTTTGGGTAGAGCCGGGAGATGAGTACGTGTACGAGGAACCTGTTGAGAACGTCTACGAGGATCAAGCCTTCGACAACTCTGAGAACCTTGCAGGCAAGATGACCATACCTTCGATATCACTTCTATCTTTGCTTGCTAGATGCTCGCTCTTTTGCTATGCCTATGTTGCGATACCTACCACTTGCTATATCATGCCACCCATGTTGCCATGTCAAACCTCTAACCACCCATGTCCTAGCAAACCGTTGATTGGCTATGTTACCTCTTTGCTCAGCCCCTCTTATAGCGTTGCTAGTTGCAGGTGAAGATGAAGTTTGTTCCTTGTTGGACACGGATATTTTGGGATATCACAATATATATTGTTTTAATTAATGCATCTATATACTTGGTAAAGGGTGGAAGGTTCGGCCTTATGCCTGGTGTTTTGTTCCACTCTTGCCACCCTAGTTTCCGCCATACCGTGTTATGTTCTGGATTTTATGTTCCTTACGCGGTCGGGTGATTTATGGGACCCCTTGACAGTTCGCTTTTAATAAAACTCTTCCCAAGAAGGCCCAACCTTGGTTTTACCATTTGCCACCTAAGCCTTTTTCCCTTGGGTTTTCGCGAGCCCAAGGGTCATCTTTATTTACCCCCCCAAGGTGCTCGTCGTGAGTGTTGGTCCAACATGTCAGCCGCCGGTGGCCACCAGGGGCAACTTTGGGATGGCCTATCGGAAGTTTGGACAATCCAGTGTGCCCTGAGAAAGAGATATGTGCAGCTCCTATCGGGATTTGTCGGCACATTCGGGAGGCTTTGCTGGTCTAGTTTTACCATAGTCGAAATGTCTTGATGTACCGGGATACCGAGTCTGATCGGAGTGTCTTGGGTGAAGGTCTATTCCTTCATTGATCGTGAGAGCTTGTGATGGGCTAAGTTGGGACACCCCTGCAGGGTATTATCTTTCGAAAGCCATGCCCGCGGTTATGAGGCAGATGGGAATTTGTTAATGTCCGGTTGTAGAAAACCTGAAGTTATCCTCAATTAAAATACATCAACCGTGTATGTAACCGTGATGGTCTCTTCTCGGCGGAGTCCGGGAAGTGAACACGGTGTTGGAGTTATGTTTGACGCAGGTTGCCTTAGGATCACTTCTTGATCGCTACTAGCTTCACGACCGTGCCTTTGCTTCTCTTCTCGCTCTCTTTTGCAATGTAGCCTCCATATTTGCTAGTCGCTGTCGCAGCTCCACCTCATTACACCAGCCTTCCCTTGCTTAAATAGTCTTGATCTCGTGGGTGTGAGATTGCTGAGTCCCCGTGGCTCATGATTCTACCAAAACAGATGCAGTACCGGTGATGCCAAATACAGATGGCGAACCGAGCTGAAGTGGGAATTTGATGAGGCCCTTGGTCGTTACTATGTTTCATTTCCAGACGATTAGTAGTGGAGCCCAGTTGGGGCGATCGGGGATTTGTGTCGCATTTGGGGTAGCCTTCTTTTATTTTGGTTCCGTAGTCGGACCTTGATTGTAACCTGAATGATGGATGTTTATTTATGTATTGTGTGAAGTGGCATCGTAAGCCAACTATGTATCTCTTTCCTTATGTATTACATGGATTGTGCAAAGATTACCTCACTTGCGACATTGCTTTCAATGCGGTTATGCCTCTAAGTCGTGCTTCGACACGTGGGAGATATAGCCGCATCGAGGGCGCTAAGTTGGTAATCGAGCCATCCCCGACCTTAGGAGCCCCACCGCTTGATCGCTTTTAGTGGCCGAGTTGTGTCTAGAAAATGTTTTGAGTCATTTAGGATTATATATATCGGAGAGTTAGGAATTTTTTTACTCCTCGGTCCCTTAAATCGCTCTGGTGAGGTCTCCGACGTAGAGTTTTGACTCTTCTCTTCTTAAATTTCACTAAAAAAAAATTTAGTCTCACGCGGGTATCTTAGAATCGTTCCGATGGTTTTATGATGACAACATTGTCTTGGTGCCTCCCGCCAGCAGGGGTTTTTTCTTAGTGGAGGTGTCCCGGGGAGTTGAGCTCCGAGGTGTTGTCGTCATAATTTTATCGTTGCAGTTCTGGAATACCTGAGTTTAGTACGCCGACATCGAAAATCTCTTTTATGCAGTCCGTTGGTGAGATAACCCCGCTAACCCAGTACTAAGGTGAGTACGGGAGTATTGCCATGACTCGTATAACGGATGTTTTTCGAAGGTTGAGGTACACGATTTCCGAAGGTTTCTTGGTTATGTGTTGAAGGATGGATACAGCTGGATGTAGGGATTGTTAGTTTGGGTGAGATATATTGCTTCCCCTGTATCCCCAACACCTGATTGCATAACCGGAAAGTTTCGGGAGTTTATAGGTGTGATTCAAGTAGCTCTAGCATTTCTTCCGCAGATATTTGGTTTGTGATTGGGTAATCCTTACCACTTATTTGTTCCATTCATACCTTGTTTTTATTTTCATTCATCAATCTCTTATCAAGTGGCTTCTCACCTTTATGGTCGTGATGTTTACTTTGGAATTCATTCGTTCATCCCTGTTCGAATGTTTATTGTGAAGACTATATGTTGCAATTTCTATCCGTTGATTCAACTTGTCTATCTGTCAATCAAGATTCTAATGGATGTCACCCTCTTCAGGATGGCTCCGCCAACGCGTCAGAATCCGGAACGCAGTGATGGGAATCAGGCGAACCCTCCACCTCCACCTCCGCCGCCGGAGGCATGGCAAACTTTGATGGCAACCACTAACGCCAACGCCGCTTGTTGATCCAGGTGATGCAAGAGCGTAACCAAGGCCAAGGCAACCAAGGAATCAAGGTCAAGGGCAGTTCTACCATCAGCCTCGCTTCCTACTCTCAACAGTTCCTTGCGAATCAGCCAAAGTCTTTCACCATCGTGCCGAGGCCACGACGCCGACGATTGGCTCGTGGATATCAACAAGCATTTCAATGCAGCAATGTCGACACGAGGACTACGTCAAGTTCAAGTCTTTTTAGCTCAAGGATCAGCAGCTGATTGGTTCCAAAGAATACAAGGATTCCAGAGGTGGTCGAGTGATTACTTGACTGATTTTGCCGGGACTTTAAAGCTCACCATATTCCTACCAAGTGTTGTTGAGAGCAAGCGTGAGGAGTTCCGCAATCTCAAGCAAGGAAACATGTCGATGTACGAATACAACATACAGCCAAACTTGCTCGCTTCGCTAAACAAGACGCTCCTGGTGAGAAAAGTATGATCTATCGGTTCAGAGGTGGCCTTAGAGAGGATCTGCAGCTAGCTCTTGTTCTTATTGAGCCTACTCGGTTTGATCAATTCTACAATATGGCACTCAAGCAAGAAGGTGCTCAGCTCAAGTGTGAGGCTTCAAAGATGAGAATCAGGATGCAGATTCAGTCTTCTTCCTCTCAAGGCGCAGCTAAGCAGCAAAAGTTCTACCTTCCTCCTCCTCCGCTCCGTCGGCCTTATCGCCAGAAGAACTCGGTGGTCGTGGATCTTCCCACCCACCCAACCCAAGCTACTGTAACAAGTCTCAGCCTCAAGCTCCAAGGTCAAATGCTCCTTATCACCGTCCGCTCTCAGAGGTGACCTGCAACAAGTGCCAGCAGAAGGGTCACTATGCGAACAAATGCCATAACCAAAGGCGCCTTCCTCCTCCTCCTCCTGTGAGGTCTTCAAGCAATGCAGTGGTCAAGCATAATCCCAAGTATGCAAAGGTGAATATGATGAATGCAGCTCAAGCAGAGGATTCTTCAGATGTGATCATGGGTAACCTTCCAGTTAACTCTATTCCTGCAAAAGTCTTATTTGATACTGGTGCATCGCTTAGTTTCATCTCGAAACCGTTTGCATCTAAGCATGAGTTGTCTTTCCAAGATTTGCCTAGACCATTAGCAGTTGTCTCTCCGGGTAAATGCATGAACGCAAGCTACATGGTTCCGGATGTTTCTATCAAGATGGGCGACTATAGATTTCTGGCTAAACCAATTGTTCTTGGTGACTCTGATATTGATCTAATTCTCGGGATGGACTGGCTTTCTCAGCACAAGGCTCAGCTTGATTGTGCTGCCAGGGAAATTCAGTTGACACACCCTTCTGAGGATGTTATCATCTATGCCGCTCGTGATGAAACCATTCGGTTGTTTTCTCTCAATGAGAAGGGCGAGTTGATGCTATCTCTCATATTCCAAATCGTTTGTGAGTACCAAGATGTCTTTCCGTAAGAGCTTCGGGTATGCCTCCTCATCGGCCACCGAATTAGTTATCGATCTTGAGCCCGGCATCAACCCGCTTGCAAGCGCCTTACAAGCTTGGACCCAAGGAGCTGAAAGAATTGAAGAAACAGCTCGATGAACAAGAGCGTCTGGGTTTGATCGGACCGAGTTCATCTCCATGGGAATGTGGAGTTCTTTTGTCCGTAAGAAGGATGGCACGGACCGACTTTGTGTTGATTACCGCCCATTGAATAAGAAGACAATCAAGAACAAGTATCCACTTCCCAACATCAATGAGCTATTCGAGCAACTCAAAGGTGCTAAAGTATTCTCCAAGCTTGACCTTCAGATGGGTTATCATCGATTCAGATTCGTGAACAAGATATTCCCAAGACAAAGATTCGTAACAAGCTTTGGTTCTTATGAATATACTGTCATGTCTTTCGCCTTGTCAATGCTCCTCCAACTTTCTCTCGCATGATGAACTTTATCTTCAACCCCTACACCAATGATTTCGTCTTGGTGTATCTCTATGATATTTTGGTCTTTCCAAGAACAAGGTGATCATGCCAAACATTTGCGATTGGTGCTCGACAAGCTCAGAGAGCATCAATTCTATGCTAAGTTTTCCAAATGTGAGTTCGGCTTGATGAAGTTCTTTATCTTGGTCATATCATCTCCGCCAAAGGAATTGCTGTTAATCCGCGAAGGTTTCTGCTGTTCTCAATTGGGAACCTCCTCGAATGTCAAGCAGCTCCATGATTTTCTCGGTCTTGCAAGCTATTGTCAAGATTCATTGAGAATTTCTCTAAGATTGCAAAGCCTCTTTCCAACCTCCTCCGAAGCATGTCAAGTATGTCCGACCTTTGAGTGTGATGTCGCTTTCAACACCCTCAAAGAGAAGCTAGTCACAGCCCTGCCTTGACTCCTCCCGATGAATCCAAGCCATTCAAGTTTTCGTGATGCTTCCTTGCAAGGTCTCGGTGCTGTGTTAATGCAAGAGAAGAAGGTTGTGGCCTATACCTCTCGCCATTGAAGCCCAACGAAAAGAACTACCCCACTCACGATCTCGAGTTGGCAGCAGATTGTCCATGCATTGATAACATGGAGACATCTCTTGTTGGGAAGGAAAGTGGACATTTTCACCGATCACAAGAGTCTCAAGTATATCTTCACTCAACCAAACCTCAACCTCGTGCAAACTCGATGGGTCGAAATGATTCAAGAGTACAATCCAAGTATTGAATATACTCTGGCAAGGCGAATGTGATTGCAGATATCTTGAGCGTAAAGGCTTATTGCAACAGATCTAATTCTCAAGCCCTTCCAACGGGTCTTTGTGAAGCTTTCCAAGCTGAATCTTCAAGTTGTCCTCAAGGCTTTCTTGTCAACCTCATAGTCTCTCCTACTTTGGAAGATCAAATTCGTGAGGCACAACTCCCGGATGCCATGGTGAAGAAGGTGAAACGTGGTATTGACAAGGGCATTTCCAAATACAAGTGCTATCGCTTGGATGACAAAGATACTCTCTTCTTCGAGGATCGTATTGTGGTTCCCAAAGGCGATCTGAGAAAATTCATCATGAATGAGGCACACAATTCCCTCCTATCCATTCATCTTGGAAGTACGAAGATGTACCATGACCTCAAGCAACAGATTGGTGGACTCGAATGAAGCGAGAAATTGCTCAATTCGTGAATGAATGTGATGTCTGCAGAAGAGTGAAAGCAGAACACCAAAGACCAGCTGGTCTCCTCCAACCTCTTGCTATTCCAGAATGGAAGTTTGATCATATCGAGATGGACTTTGTGACTGGATTTCCTAAGTCCAAGCGTGGAAATGATGCTATCTTCGTTGTCATTGACAAGCTTACTAAAGTGGCTCATTTTCTTCCTGTCAAAGAATCTATCACAGCAGCTCAGCTGGCAGAGCTATACACCTCCAGAATTGTCTCCTTGCACGGTATTCCACAATTGATCTCTTCAGACCGTGGAAGCATCTTCACTTCTAAGTTCGGGACTCCTTTCGAAGGCCATGGGCACCAACATTCGCTTTCAAAGACAGCTTTCCATCCTCAAACAAGTGGCCAAGTCGAGCGAGTCAATCACATCCTTGAAGATATGCTCGTGGCTTGTGTCATTTCCTTTGGCATGAAGTGGGAAGAGTGTCTTCCATATGCCGAAGTTCTCTTACAACAACAGCTTCCAAGCGAAGTTCGGCAAGGCCCCATTCGAAATTCTCTATGGCGAAAGTGTCGACTCCTCTCAACTGGTCCGAGACAGTGAACGCCAACTTCTTGGCAACGACTTGATCACGAAGTCAAGAAATGTGCAAAGTCATTCGTGAGAATCAAAGCCGCATAATCGCGCCGTAAAGGCTATTATGATGACAAGCACCGTGATGTGGCTTTTGAAATTGGAGACCATGTCTACCTCCACGCTCTCCAATGAAAGGCACTCGCCGCCCGGTATCAAAGGGAAGCTTGCCCTAGATACGTGGGTCCTTTCAAGATCATGGCAAAAGAGGCGATCTCGCCTATCAACTTGAGCTTCCATCCAACTTTGCAAACGCACGATGTGTTTCACGTGTCACAGCTCCGCAAGTGCTTCAAGATTCCTGAGCGCACTATCAACTTTGAAGAAATTGACCTCCAACAAGATCTTTCTTATCATGAGCACCCCGTTGCTATTCTTGAAGAAACCGAGCGCAAGACTCGCAACAAGTCAATCAAATTCCTGAAAGTAAAGTGGTCACACCATTCCGATCGAGAAGCCACCTGGGAGCGCGAGGATCACCTCCGTTCCGAATATCCGGAGTTCTTTCAGTCCTAGATCTCGGGACGAGATCCTATTGTAGTGGTGGAGTGTTGTAACACCCCGGATGTATCTTTCCATATTTGTAACTCCAACTCATGCCATTTTCGGATATGTGCTATGATATTCCCTCCGTGGTTGGGTTTTGTTTTCGTTTTGCATTTTGTCCATGTCATGCATCTCATATCACGTCATCATGTGCATCTCATTTGCATACGTGTTCGCCTCATGATTCCGAGCTTTTTCCCGTTGTCTGCTTTTGCAATCCGCACTCTTATGTTCCCCGCGCCCCTTTTACATTTTTCCGTGCGGGTGTTGAACATTCTCGAATGGACCGAGCCTTGCCAAGTGGCCCTGGTATATCACCGGCAGACCACCTGTCAAGTTTCGGGTCATTTGGAGCTCGTTTGGTACTCCAACGGTTAACCGCGCTCTCGCAAAGGCCTCTTTTAAGTTGCAGCCCAACATCCCTCCAAAACAGCCTAATAACCCATCTAACTCCCTTCCATGCTCTCGGTCGTTCGATCACGATCGTGTGGGCGAAAACCGCACCCCATTTGGACTCTCCTAGCTCCCTCTATGCCTATTTAAAGACCCCTCCCCCGAAAATCCGGATGAAACCCTAGTCTCCCCGCTCCCCTCGCGCCGCCGGACGAAATCCGGGCGGCCGGACACGTCCGCCCGCGCCGCCCGGACGATCGGGCGCGCCACGTGTCCGGGCGGTCCCAGATCGCCGCCGACCCCACTGCCCGCTCGGCCTGCTGGAGGCCCCTGACCTGTCGCCACGCGCCGCCCGCGCCGCTCGGCCGCCCGCCTCTGCTCGCGCCGACCCGCCGCCCGCCGCCGCCGCCCGGCCGCGCCGTCGCCGCCCGCCTCAGCGCATCAGCCGTCGCTCTCCCGCCGACCCAGCAGCTGCGCCTCCTCCGGCCCGACTCGCCCTGAAGCGCTTCTGGGCAGCGCCGCCAACTCCGGCGACGAATTTGCGCGCGATCCAGATCTGAGACGAAACCCTAGCGGTTGACTTCTCTCCCCCTCGTTTTTTCACCAAGTCATGTTTTTCTCTAATAATTTTCGTGCATTTTCATAGCATCACATCTTCGCACCCGTAACTCCGTTTCGTGCGTATAATATGTCAAATTGTTCGCCTCGAATAGTACATCATTTCATTCCATTGCACCATTTGCATTTGAGCTCATCTTGATGCTCGAAATGCTGTTGGAAGAGGGCTTGAGATTGTTAGTTCCAGAATCTTATCAGCACGAGCTCTTTTGTCATTTTTGTCATGATTTATGTGTGCACTTTATGAACTTGAGTCCTACATGTGTGTTAAACTATGCCATTCCATCTTTCCAGGGGTGTATGCCATGTATTTTTGTGAGTTATGTGTTGACTAGAACAAGCATGCAAACTAGGGATGATGATGTTGCTGATTTCAGGAACTTAGTGTTTTCACTGTCTTATCCTGCTGTTATTTTTATGCCATATGTTCATGTTGTTACAGAGAGATCTATGCCCTTTTTGAGCATGATCAGTAAGGGTGTTTTGAACATATGGATGTGCTCTATCCATCCATTCCTTTGTTGGCATTTATGGAGTAGTCTAGCATGTCATTTTCGTGCTCTACTTTTGCATGAAAATGTTTCCTGGCGGATTGTTTGCATGAGATTCAATTTTCACGAGGTCGTTGTAGTTGATCCGTGTATGCTATGATGTTGTTCTTACCATGTATAGCTTCTATGCCATGTCTTCTTGATGGGTGTATGCTTAGTTTATCATGAGATGCTCTGTAGTGAGTGCATCGAGCTCACGAACATGCCTACTTGTTATCTGTTTTTGCGATGTCCAGTTTTTCTGCTAAGTCTGAAATCTGTAATAAAACTTGCTATGTTTACATGGGTGCCATCATATCCTCTAGTCCTTTTTGGCTTATGGTCAGTAAGGGACTATTGATATATGCTTTGAGTAGAATCATGTCATGCCTTGTTTTGCTATTATAAGTTCCTGTAGCATGTTGTTTGCTTGCTCTAAACATGCCTTCCTGATGTTAATTCCTGGCATGTTAGTATTTTCACTAAGTCTGTGAACCTGATATTTTTTGCACTTTCACCATGCTTGTTTGAACATGTTATGATGTGATTTAGCCGTAGCTCAGTGTTCCTCTTTTGTTAAGCATCTCCTGTAAATCACTGCCATATGCTTTGTTTTTATGTTGGGGTGCTGTAGCATAGTTTCTTGTTGCGTGCTAAGTAGCATCGTGTTGTTAAACGCAGATTTGCGTCATTCTTGTTTTGCTTGGCATTTGCAAACCGTGCATCCGATTCCGGTGATCTTTATATCGATTTCAACCGAGATCATCCCATCTTTCCATCGGCATACTTGGTTTGCCAAGTTGATGCCCGGTTCATCTTTTTCCTTCCGGAGCACACATATGCATTGCATACCACATCTCGCATAGCATGTCATGTATTGCATCATATTGCTTGTGCATTGTTCCTTGTTTGATTGTGGTTCCGTTGCTTGTGTTCTTGCTTTGGGTAGAGCCGGGAGACGAGTACGTGTACGAGGAACCTGTTGAGAACGTCTACGAGGATCAAGCCTTCGACAACTCTGAGAACCTTGCAGGCAAGATGACCATACCTTCGATATCACTTCTATCTTTGCTTGCTAGATGCTCGCTCTTTTGCTATGCCTATGCTGCGATACCTACCACTTGCTATATCATGCCACCCATGTTGCCATGTCAAACCTCTAACCACCCATGTCCTAGCAAACCGTTGATTGGCTATGTTACCGCTTTGCTCAGCCCCTCTTATAGCGTTGCTAGTTGCAGGTGAAGATGAAGTTTGTTCCTTGTTGGAACACGGATATTTTGGGATATCACAATATATATTGTTTTAATTAATGCATCTATATACTTGGTAAAGGGTGGAAGGCTCGGCCTTATGTCCGTGTTTTGTTCCACTCTTGCCACCCTAGTTTCCGCCATACCGTGTTATGTTCCTGGATTTTATGCTCCTTACGCGGTCGGGTGATTTATGGGACCCCTTGACAGTTTGCTTTGAATAAAACTCTTCCAAAGAAGGCCCAACCTTGGTTTTACCATTTGCCACCTAAGCCTTTTTCCCTTGGGTTTTCGCGAGCCCAAGGGTCATCTTTATTTACCCCCCGGGCCAGTGCTCGTCGTGAGTGTTGGTCCAACTTGTCACCGCCGGTGGTACCAGGGCAACTCTAGGATGGCCTATCGGAAGTTTGGACAATCCGGTGTGCCCTGAGAAAGAGATATGTGCAGCTCCTATCGGAATTTGTCGGCACATTCGGGAGGCTTTGCTGGTCTAGTTTTACCATAGTCGAAATGTCTTGATGTACCGGGATACCGAGTCTGATCGGAGTGTCTTGGGTGAAGGTCTATTCCTTCGTTGATCGCGAGAGCTTGTGATGGGCTAAGTTGGGACACCCCTGTAGGGTATTATCTTTCGAAAGCCGTGCCCGCGGTTATGAGGCAGATGGGAATTTGTTAATGTCCGGTTGTAGAAAACCTGAAGTTGACCTCAATTAAAATACATCAACCGTGTATGTAACCGTGATGGTCTCTTCTCAACGGAGTCCGGGAAGTGAACACGGTGTTGGAGTTATGTTTGACGCAGGTTGCCTTAGGATCACTTCTTGATCGCTACTAGCTTCACGACCGTGCCTTGCTTCTCTTCTCGCTCTCTTTTGCAATGTAGCCACCATATTTGCTAGTCGCTTGCTGCAGCTCCACCTCATTACACCAGCCTTCCCTTAAGCTTAAATAGTCTTGATCTCGCTGGTGTGAGATTGTTGAGTCCCCGTGGCTCATGATTCTACCAAAACAGATGCGGTATCGGTGATGCCAAATAGCAGATGGCGAATCGAGCTGAAGTGGGAATTTGATGAGGCCCTTGGTCGTTACTATGTTTCATTTCCAGACGATTAGTAGTGGAGCCTAGTTGGGGCGATCGGGGATTTGTGCCGCATTTGGGGTAGCTTTCTTTTATTTTGGTTCCGTAGTCGGACCTTGATTGTAACCTGAATGATGGATGTTTATTTATGTATTGTGTGAAGTGGCGACTGTAAGCCAACTATGTATCTCTTTCCCTTATGTATTACATGGATTGTGCGAAGATTACCTCACTTGCGACATTGCTTTCAATGCGGTTATGCCTCTAAGTCGTGCTTCAACACGTGGGAGATATAGCCGCATCGAGGGCGTTACACGCACCCCTCCCTATCCCGCGCACGTTGTGGCAGAGCCAGCCATAAGGGGAAGAGGGAGGGGGCGAGGTCGTGGACGAGGTCGAGGACGAGGTCGAGGTGCTCGGGGAAGAGGCGGACGGGGCGGCGCGCCAGCTCCGCCTCCGCTGGCGGTTCCTCTCCCCACGGCGGTCCATATGGGGCGACCCTTGCGAAGTTCTTCGTCAGCTGCGCCTGGCGCCTCGTCGTCGCTTTCGGCTTCCAGCTCCGCTTATGAAGCGCGATGGAGTTGGACCCGCCCGAGACACTGAGACTGCACATGAGGGGCTGTGGGATCAGCGGCACGCGAGTCCGCGTTGTATTCCCAGCCCCTAATGTGATGTATCTTGATCGTGGGTGGAAGACGTTCCCCCGTATCCACAGCCTGATGGAGGGGTTTACCCTCCATTTTAAGTTAATGGAGGGCGATCTCCTCTCCGTCAAGGTCTTCGGGTGCTTCGGCACTCGGGCGAAGTGGTGCGTGGACAGCTCCTCCGATGGCGAAGGCTCCCCCTCGAGCAAGAGCGACGAGGAGGAGAGCGACAACGATGATGAGGGTAGCGGGCGGCGGGATGGCGGGCCTGACTAGGTGTCGGGCGCCGCTTCGTGCGTCACCGGTGACCCCATCATCCGTGTCGCCGGCTCCTTGAACTCCCCGGGTCGTCTCCTTGGGCGGCTGGCATAGGGAGGCTGCGAAAGGGGAAGAGGGCTGGCGACAAGGCCGTCCAATCGGAGTACGAGGGCGTAGTGCCCTCGACAGCATGCTGACGTCCTGCCGCCCCATCTTCGAGCCCCGCTTCCGGCGCCGCCATCACCGTCTAGCCTTCGGACGGCCCCCGGGATGTTCTCTTGGTGTCTTCTGGCACCTGTAGCTCGCCTAGGCGCCCCTTTTGCCCTTTTCGCCTCCTTGACCTACCTCCTGAAGAGAGGGACTGGAAAGGGATTACGGGCACCTTATCTTTTTAATTTGTAAGCCTTCGGGCCCGAGTCGCATCTAAAACTTGTAATCCTCTCTTTCATGTTTTTCATCCTCTATGGACTGTACCTGAGTGGGATGTTTTTTTTGAAAAGGGGATGCTTGCCGGGTTATTTGTCTCGCGGGTTGAACCCGCGACAAGGAGCAAATCCTTGGTATCCTTCGGACAGACATTTCATCTCCCGGCAACAGGCCCTGCCGCCTTCCCACGTCGCTCGGCCTTTCTCACGCATTTGACGGAAGCGGGAACGAGGTGGGTGCAGCCTCCTCGTTTCATCCCTTTGCTGTCGTGACTACGACCAAACTTGGCCCCGGGAACGAGCCCCAGGGCCTAGAGTTGAGGGAGCACGGCAGTTTTCAGGAAGAAACGCGGTTTCGCATTCCCCAGTCCATAAGAGGATGCATGATGAGGGGCGAAAGACTTATCTGATATCACAGCCCCCGGCAACTCTGGCTTGCCGTGGATGAATCTTGGTACTCGCAGCCCCCAGCAACACTGGCTTGCCGGGGCCCAAGTGCCGGCGCGCCCTTCTTCTCCTTTCCTTGTCGCTGTTATTTCAGTTATGAGAACAATTTAGTCAGTGCCGCAATAAGTTACTCTTGTAATATAACTTTATTCTGGGCAATGCTTGTTATGTTACATCCTTTATTTGATTCCATTCCTTGTATGTTTTTACCCTACGCTTTTAGGGAACTTGCGGCATAAACACACTTGCCATGAAAGCGCCGAGTGCGGAATATCGGCAGCTTCTTGGCGGTGTTGCCTCCGCAAGAAACCTTGTCGGGGCTAATCGCAGCACACTTTCATTGTTGAGCGGACTCGAAACAAAGTAAGGGCGCAACTTAGCCACGAGCCGGTTCCTCCGCGCACAGGTTTTCCATACGAGGCACGGTCGTTCAAGGAATATAAGTTAAAAACTTAAAACTTACTGTGCTCAAATTTTGGCAACTTAGCTTTTCTGTCGTTTGTATCCCGGCAAGGCTATGCTTCTTTGAACGACGCCTAGTCCACATCATTATCTTCTCCCGGCAACCGCGCCTTATGGGTAAAACTTGCGAAGATGCTCTATGTTCCAGGAGTTGCTCACCGGAATGCCATCTTCGGTCTCAAGGCGGACGGCGCAAGGCCTAGTGACTCGCTTTACCCGATAAGGGCCTTCCCACTTTGGCGTCAACTTGTTGGAATTCTTGGCGGATTGAACGCGCCGAAGAACAAGGTCGCCTTCCTTGAAGCTTCTGGCATTAACTTTGCGGCTATGGTAGCGGCACAAAGTTTGCTGGTAACGAGCAGCTCGTACAGCAGCCTGAAGACGATCCCCCTCGAGGAGCAGCGCGTCATCTTGCCGCAGCTGCTCTTGCTCAAGCTCGTCATAAACGAGCACTTGAGGTGATCCGTATACGAGTTCCGTGGGGAGAACTGCCTCTGCTCCGTAGACAAGAGCAAAAGGTGTCTGGTCAGTGGCTCGATTTGGCGTCGTCCTGATCGACCAAAGAACCACTGGCAGCTCCTCGATCCAATTTCTTCCGCACTTGTGCAGCCTGTCGAAAGTTCTGGTCTTGAGCCCGCGCAGCACTTCAGCGTTTGCCCTCTCCGCTTGACCGTTGCTTCTCGAGTGAGCAGCGAAGTTAAGCAAATCTTGGTACCAAGATCTTGGACGATCGCATGAAGGTGCGGCTCGTGAACTGTGTGCCGTTGTCGGTGATGATCCCGCTAGGGACTCAAACGGCAAACAATCGACCAAGAACTTGATCGCCGATCGTGTCTTGTCACTTTCCTCATCGCTTCGCTTCCGCCACTTCGTGAACTTGTCAATTGCCACGCATAAGTACTCAAGCCCCGACAGCTTCGGGAAAGGGGCCAAGGATGTCGAGCCCCCGCATCAAAATGGCCAGGATAAAGGGATTGTTTGGAGAGCTTGAGCTGGTTGATGAATCTGTTTGGAGTGGAACTGGCACGCTTCACACTTGGTTACTTGTGCAGTTGCATCCTGGAGGGCTGTCGGCCAGAAGAAACCTTGCCGGAAGGCCTTGCTGGCAAGTGCTCTTGCGCCAATGTGGTGACCATATATGCCTCCATGTATCTCCGCCAACAGCTCCTGTCCTTCTTCCCGGGAAATGCACTTCAATTTCACTCCGTTGAATCTTCTTCTGTACAGTATGTCATCGACAAACTGGTACATACTTGATTGTCGGGCTACTTTCTCTGCTTCTTCTTGCTCTTCGGGAAGTTCTCCTGTTTGAAGGAAATGGACGATCTGCTGTGCCCATGCCGGAGCTTGTGGCTCGACGACAAGGACTAAAGGCGCAAATGCTGCTGCGGGAACATCTGCTTCCACAGCAAGAATCTGAGATTCGGCCGGAGCGTGATGTTCCCCGGCAAGCGTGTCGGGACACAGCTTGTCGGGGGCGTTTGCTTCAACGAAGCAAGCCCTAGGGCTTGTCGGAGCAGACTGCTCCTCAGCACTCTTTGTGTTGATTTTCGGGACCTTCTTGGCAGCGGCTTCGGGGAGCTCTGCCGGAAAGTAGTCGCCGGTAACCAACTTCCTCTTCTTACTCTGTCCAGTTGATGGTGTGACAGATGGTTGAGTCAGCTTGAGCACAAAAATTCCTGGTTCCACAGGTAACTTGAGTGCAGCGCATTTTGACAGGCCGTCTGCAATGTCGTTCTGAGCTCTCGGAACATGTTCCATCTGCAGGCCATCAAAATGTTCTTCTAGCTTCCTCACTTCATCAATGTAGGCTTCCATCAACGGACTCTGATAATCTTTGTTAACTTGGCGGATGACAAGCTGCGAGTCACCCCTGACAATAAGCTTCTTGATCCCAAGGTCCGCGGCGATCCTGAGTCCGGCAAGCAAGCCTTCATACTCTGCAGTATTGTTTGTTGCTTGCTCCTTGGGAAAGTGCATTTGGATCACATACTTGAGGTGCTCTCCAGTGGGTGCGACAAGTAGCACACCCGCACCGGCGCCTTGCAGCGAGAAGGCACCATCAAAGTACATAATCCATTCCTTGCTCGCTTCCTTGACGGGGATGCTCTTCTCCGGAATTTCTTCATCAGGTGTTGGCATCCACTCCGCTATGAATTCTGCCAATGCTCGGCTCTGGATAGTTGAAGTACTTTCAAACTTGAGGCTAAAGCTTGACAGTTCCAGTGCCCACTCGACAATCCTGCATGTTGCTTCTGGATTTTGCAGTATCCTCTTCAACGGAAAGCGAGTGACAACTGTGATCTCATGTGCTTGAAAATAATGGCGCAGCTTCCTCGAGGCCATGAGAAGGCTGAAAAGCAACTTCTGCACTCCAGAGTATCTTGATCTAGCCCTTTGTAGAAGGGAGCTGACAAAATAAACTGGGCGCTGCACCATCTTCTTTTGTTTCTCTTCCTGCGGCTGCACAGATTCATCCTTGTCGGGACCAGAGCTTGACGGGGAAGCCCCCTGCTTGTCGCTGGATTCGCTTGCCGCGGCTGCCGGCTCATCATCTGCCTCCCTCTCCGCTACTAACGCAGCACTAACCACTTGATTGGTTGCCGCTAGATACAGCAGCAACTTCTCTTGTGGCTTAGGTGCATAAGCATCGGAGTGGAGGATAGGTATTTCTTTAAGTCCTCAGCGCAGCCTCCGCTTCGAGTCCATTTCATTGACCTGCCTTCTTCAAAATTTTGAAAATGGCGTAGGCGCTCAAAGAGACTTAGAAATGAACCTCATCGAGAGCAGCAACCCAGCCTGCAAGCCTTCGCACATCCTTGACGCGCTTCGGGGCTTCAATCTGCTCGATGGCCTTGATCTTGTCGGGATTGGCTTCAATCCCCCTCTGGGACACAAAGAACCCGAGAAGCTTGCCGGAAGGAACTCCAAACACGCACTTCTCGTGGTTCAACTTGAGATTGACCTTGCGTAGATTTGCAAAAGTTTCCTCCAAGTCTTGAACCAAAGTTTCTCTGTCTTTGCTCTTGACCACTATATCATCCATGTATGCTTCTACATTCCTGTGCAGCTGTGGCTCAAAAGCATGACTGACTACTCTGGCAAACGTTGAACCGGCATTCTTTAGTCCGAAAGGCATTCGTACAAAGCAATACGTGCCACATGGAGTAATGAATGCGGTTTTCTCTTCATCCTCTTTCGCCATGAAGATCGATGATATCGTGAGTATGCATTAAGGAATGAAAGCAGATCACATCCTGCCGTGGAGTCGCTAATCTGGTCAATGCGCCGCAAGGAAATGGATCCTGGGACAAGCTTTATTAACATCGGTGAAGTCAATACAAAGCCTCCACTTCCCGCTCACCTTGCGCACGACTCATCGGATTGGCTAACCACGTTGGATGGAGTACTCCTCAGACCAGGCCTGCTTGCTTCCAATTTCTTGATTTCTCTCGCAATGAACTCTTGTCTCTCCTCGCTTGCTTCTCGACTCTCGCTTGACGGTCGCGCGTGAGGACAGACGGCAAGGTGGTGCTCAATCACTTTCACAGGAACACGGGGATGTCGATGGTTGCCATGCAAACACATCGACATTCGCCCGCAGGAAAGCAACGAGCGCGCTTTCCTATTTAGGGTCAAGCGTGGCACTGATGGTGAAGGTACCACCAGTGCCGTCCTCCTCGGCGGCCACTTTCTTGGTCTCTGGTGCAGCTGTCTTTGCCTTCTTGCACTTGCCGGTGGAGCTCGATGGTGCGTCCTCGACGGTAGCGCAGCACTCCGAAGAGGTGCGCTTGCCGGAGTGGGCATCAGAGCTACTCTTTCCGGACTTGGTCTTCTTCTTCCCCCGGGGAGCTTCAGCGGCAAGTGGTTTGCGTTCTGCTGCGGCTGCTGCTTCCCGGTAGATCTTGTCGGTGCAGATAAGTGCATCTTTCTTGTCGCCATGGACAGAAATAACACTTATCGGAACAGGCATCTTGAGCACATTGTAAGCGTAGTGAGAGACTGCCATGAACTTGGCAAGTATTTGGACGGCCGAGTATCCCATTGTAGGGCAATGGGAAATCAGCAACGCCAAATGTGACTCTCTCGTTCGAAATTTAGCTCGCTGCCAAACGCCATGGCGGTGTGATCTTCCCTTCGCTTGCTCCTTCCCGGTTGATTCCTTGAAAGGTGCGGTCTCTTCGAGCTCATTGTCGGGATCCGGAGCTTGTTGAGCACCGCGAAGAGATCAGATTTAGGCGGCCCGCCGCCAACCAACATCTTTGTGACCTTGAGGTTGCGGATGGTTGGCGAAACCAACATCGGCAAGCACCGACCGCATGATGCGATCAGGGTGATCCTCAACATCGAAGATGATGGGCGTCTTGGACCACTTCAGGGCTTGCGCGATTCGACCGATGGTTCTGCTGCATTTACCTCCCGCACCTTTGCTTGAGTTGGCGGTGCGAGGTGTCGAGAAGCACCGCCGTCAACGCACGTAACCTCCGCCGCATATACGAAACTTCGCTCATCGGTCTCATCCTCCTCCATCTCATCATCTTTATCCTCATCCTCATCCTTGTCGCGGCCGCGGGGAGGTCTGTCTCCTTGCCGCTGCTTGGCCTTGCCGCGGCGCCCTCCCCGGGCGGGACGCTTCTTGCCGGATCCTCCGCCACCTTCCTGGGCCTTCTCCTTGTCGCGGCGCTCGTATTCAGCCTTCTGCAATTCTGCCATCTGCTCAACCTTCTTGCTGGCTTGGAGGTCATGGCCCTTGGTGCGATGGATCTTGTAGTATTGCTTGCCGGAGCCGTCCTGCTTGTCGGCAGCCACCACAGCTTCGCCGGAGTCACCAGCTTTGGCCTTCTCGGTGCCGCCTCCGTTGCCAGACAGCTCGACGACTAGCACATCCTTAGCTTTCCTCTTTCTGTTATTCCGCCTCCGGTTCCTCTTTGCCGGAGGGGCGTCCTCACCGCCGATCCTTCGCTCCTGCATTCTCTCCGGGAGTTTCTCCCTCTTCAGCCGATGCACACTTGTCGCCGAGCATATAGCTCCGACATCTCTGATTTTGCACTCTCCTCCCTCATCTGCGGTTACGACGCTCGATGGAACGCTACCGATAACCATGGCGGAGGTGGACATCTGGGATGTTACGCTGCACCTGGCTGAATCTCTGTATGTACTTGCGCAGGGGTTCTCCTTCCTTCTGGGCGAGTAGATAAAGATCGCTCTCCTGGCCGTGGGGCTTGTGGCCGCCTGTAAAGGCGCCGACAAACTGATGGCACAGGTCCGCCCACGAAGAGATGGAGTTGTCCGGCAAGTGCATGAGCCAAGATCTGATGTTGGGCTTGAGCACCAGCGGGAAGTAGTTGGCGAGATCTTCTCGTCGCGTCCCCCGCAGCTGCACCGCGATGGTGTAGACGCCGAGAACTCCGACGGATGAATCCTGCCATCGCATTTCTCGCACGCGTCGCTTGAAGTTCTTGGTCTTGGGCCTTTGGACTTGCCGCAGCTCACGGGTGAACGCAGGGCAACCTATCACGTCAAAGAAATCGCTCGTTCTTCGGGCGCATGCATATCAACAGTGGGCCCAGCGCTGGTCGGATCGACGTCGCGCTTCTCTTCTACGCCGATGCGAAAAGAAGCGTCTTCGCCTCGTCGTTCTTGGAGA
The DNA here is from genome assembly GCA_021437245.1 of Aegilops speltoides. Taxonomy (NCBI): domain Eukaryota; kingdom Viridiplantae; phylum Streptophyta; class Magnoliopsida; order Poales; family Poaceae; genus Aegilops; species Aegilops speltoides. The sequence goes on along the minus strand of CM038141.1, from coordinate 308,004,537 downwards.
ACTTGGCGTTGATCGCGGCGAAGCTCGCTGGAGTCGACGACGCGGTGGAGTCGGTGTCGAGGTTGGCCCGGCGAGTCGGCGATCTTGGCCTTCGGGGCGGGGAGTGCACGGTGGTGGCACCCCCAGCGGTCTTGTCGGCGTCGGCTCGCGCCTGGGCGTCTTGCCGGGGCTTCGATGTGCTCGGTTGCCGGGGCTTGTCGCCGTTGGCGAAGCCGATGAGGCTCTGAATCATGGCCCTCCAGCCGTCGATCTTGTGTGGCACTGGAGGGTAATCTAGAAGCAGCTGAGCTCGGGCCAGCGCTTCCTCTGGAGTTTTCGGCGGCGGGGGCAAACGACGCGAGGTGCGGGATATGCTCAAACTTCTAACAGTGTTAGAAGGAGCAACATCTCGCACAGGCGATCGTACTGCGCTCGTGCCAGCGTGTTGGCGTGCATGTTGGCCTTGAACGTCCTGCGACCCGCCGGCTTGGCCTTGTTCCAACGCGAGCACGGTGCTAGGAGCACCATGGCGTTGGCGATCCTGCACCTCCTGGGAGGGGTGCGGTGGATGCACAGACGCAGAAGCTTGCGGGGCCTTGTCCTTGGACCTGGTGACGACATGAGTCCCACCGTGGGCGCCCGCTCCTTCGCTGGTGTCTACTCCTCCGCCCGTTTGCTCCGGCGGCGGTGGGATCGACGTGGACAGAGCGGCCACCTCCGAAGGCTTCTTCTTCGGTGGCATGTCGATGAAGATGTTGATGTAGCGCGCGCAGAGACCGGATCAGGTTCGCACAACCTCGACGCCCCCTACCTGGCGCGCCAAAAATGTCGTGGGGAACGAGCACCTATGGGGCAGGGCCCCTTTTCGGTCCGGCAGGGAGCGGAGGGCGCACAAAGAGCAGATCGAGGTCGAGCACGCGAGGGATTTACCCAGCTTCGGAGCTCTCCGGAGAGATAAAACTCCTACTGCTGCTTTGTGTTTGTATTTGTTCTTGCTTGAAAGCGTGTGGTGTGTTGTAGTCTTGAATGAGTCGAACCCCTTCTACGTGCGCATGGGCCTCCATTTTATAGTCTAAAGGGGTCACCGACAGGTGGCAACGCAGAGAGAGGGGTAGAAAAGTAAAAACGCGGGTTGGTACAACCGCTATCTACAGTGCCCCCTACCTAACTCTGACGGCAGGGGACAAGGGCATTTAATGCCCGTCCGGTCGCCCAAACAGTGCAGGAAGCGACCGTTAGGGGCGCCACCAATTGCCACGATGGCCTCTTAGTCATCTTCACTTGCCACCTCGCACCGCTTGGCTGCACAGCTACCCGCCACGTGCACCAGGAGCGATCCTGCGGCGACACATCGTCGGATGTGCTGGAGCGTGGATGCAGAGTGATGGCTTCGCCGTGGCAAGCGTCTTGCCGTGGTCGCTGCATCGTCGCACCCGCGAGCTTGTCGCTCGCCGGGTCTTGCTAGGACGCGCGGCGCGTCGCGACAAGTCTCTTGACATGCCTTGGTTGGCCTTCCCGGCAAGCTCCTCTTGCCGGGGTCTTGTCCTTCCCGGCAAGCTCCTCTTGCCGGGGCCTTGTCTTCTCAGTTAACACTTTGTTCTTCAATGGCAGTAAATAGGAATGACAAAGGATCTTGGCGGACGCCCGGCAAGCCTTGCCGCAGGACGCTGCGACTGCCCGTGCACAAGTTCGGGGTACTAAGGTACCCCTACTTTAGTACACCGACAGGTAGTAGTATTCGTAGCGGGATCAACTGGCTCCTGGCACCGTCATATGATCGCAGCAATTGGGTAGAGGGCAAAAGAGGTAGCAAAGGAACCGTCAGTACTTGTGACAGACTGGTTTTTGCCTCTTTTCTTTGTCTGGTTTTTAGTTGAGTTGGTTTTGAATTTAGGGTTTTTGAATCACTTCATTTGGACTTAACCACTTGGGTACCCCTTGATTTTCACCCAAGTGCTCCCTCTCCTCCTCAAAACCATCATTTCACCTCTGGATCAACACAAAATATTGCATGGTGATCCAAAGCAACCCTAATTTTTCTTGCCCCAAAAATCCTGAGAAAAATCCCAATTATTCTTTGAACCCTTGGGAACCTTCGTGAGCAAAAATATTTCATCACCCTTTGGAATATTTTGGCTACAGAAAATCAATTCATTTCTGGACAGAAATGGTAGTTTCTACAGCAACTGCCATTTTACTAGCTCCATTGTAGCTGGTTTTTCTTGTGCCTATTTACCTTAGTAAGTGTAAGCAAACCTCCAAAGCTCAGCCCTTAACTCCCAGTGGTTTGACCACAGTAAATCTCCAAAGTTACTGTCCAGAAACTTGCTAGCAGTACAAATCCATTTCTACTACACCTGGATCCAAGCCCAACCATGGTAACACTTCAAACTACCAAGGACTACATGCCAGACATCAAGATAGCGCTTAGGGTGGCCTGATGTCACGGTTCATGCGGTGACCCTGTTTGTCCGGGCCTGCTGGCATGCAAAACACGCGCTCTGCGTGCCACCTAGCGCTCTGTTGAGCGCGTGCTCGCTTCCCAGCATGCCCGAGCATGCCAAGCCTCGCCACCATCCCCGTCTCCACCCCCTTAACTCCCCTTGGCGCTCGCTGACGCTGGAGCTCGCCGCAGCGGGCACGGGCATGGTCCGGCAACCGACACAGTGCACGGCACACTGTGCTCGTCGTCTTCCCCCTCGCTCGTGTGCTCGTCCGCGCCCGCCAATAGTTCCCGCGTGACCTCCGTCGTCATCCCCATCTCTTACTGGCGCCGTTCGTCGCCGGGCGCCATCGACAGGTGTTCTCCGGCAGAGCCCGAACCCCTCTTGCCGCCCGCCTATAAATGCCGCCAGCCCGGCCCTCCTTGAGCACCCGCAGCTACTCCCACACCCTCCACAAGCCAATAGAAGCCGCAGCCCGGCCGGGCAGGCCGCGGGCTGCCGTCCCGAAGCCCGAGCTCACCAGTGATCCCCTCCGGATCATCCCCGCAGCTCTGACCCCTCCCATGCCAAGGCGACCCTGCCAGGGCCTCTGCCACTCTTCGGTGAAGCCGTTCCGCCCAGCTGGAGCCCCTGGAGCCGCCCCGAGCCGCCATCGTCTTCGCCCGTGGCGACCCCTGCCCTCTGCCTCCGCTGGAGAGGCTGTTTCCGACGCCGTCCGGTCACCTCTAGCCACGCTACAGGTACGGGCAGGTGTGCAATCTTATCCACCTTCGATCCCCCCCCCCCTCTTGTTTGACTCCAAGAATCCTCGTCGCCGACGTGTGCTCCGGCGAAGCTCCGCCTCCCTCTGTTTCTTGCTCGCCCTCCTTTTGGCCTGACTAGCAGGGCCCGCTAGTCAGCCACACACTACGCGCGTGAAGCGGAGTGGTGGCGCCCTGGGCTTTTACGCCTTCGACGTCACCCCCCCCCCCCAGTTTGTTTATTTTTATTTCAAATTCATTTAAATCCAGGAAACTTCAAACAGCCATAACTTTTTATCTATAAGTCGAAATACATTAATTCTTTTTGCATTGTGTTCTTTGTCCAAAAATCTAGCAGCACACAAAAGATGGGATTTTTCCTTGCTGTCTAGAATTTCTGGTAATTTTTAGAAGGTTTCTTGATGTTTTCTTTTTGTGGTTTTATTTATTTTCAGAATAGCAAGCTTGTGTTGAGGATCACCAGGAGAGTTGTGAACCTCCTCAGCATTCAATATTTGTGATTTTCCTACTTGAACTTATGATTACTCATGCATTTAAATAATTATTATGATAATTATATTCTGTTAAGTGCTTGTCATGTTAAATATGCTTGATTTACAGAAAGTTTGAAATGAATCTTGCTGATAATCTAACAAGAACTTAGATATGAGTAATGATAAAATGATATAGTCATGGAGGTTAATAATTAGTTTAATTATTATTCTTGCATGGTGAAAAATGATGAGATTGCTAGAAAAGATTCTGGTTTAAGTGAGGTTTGATCTTAACCAGAGAAGTATCTTGAGTTGATGATGGCTCCGTGGGAGCGTAGTTGATTTAGTTATTTTCATGGTTATGTGATGCATATGTTAGTGATGCATAGCATGGCATTATGACACCGGTTACTTTCACTTTAAGTTGAACTTGATAAATAACTCAACTTGAATATGTTGTTGACCGGGTCGTCGTGCCGCCGAAATGAGTTTTTCCCAGTGCAACCACATTTGCCGATATGGGACGGCCTTAATCTGTTTCATTGTCGTGCCTCTGGTCGGTGCCTCCATCTAGGGAAGGTTATGGGTGTCTTTGTACTCGGCCTGCAAGGTGCATAACCTTCGTGGTCTGTTGATGAGTTAAGTGTTTGGATCCCAGAGTGGATCGTTGCCTCGTCGGTGGTTTGAGGTGTCTTGAGGTAGACACGGGGCCACCCATGACTAGCCCGATGGGGATTGAGTCAGAGTGGTCGGAAGAGTGTCATGACAATGAAGTGGTTTCGTCGGAATGTCGTTGGTCCACCCGAATGGGACTGCGAGGCCATGGGTTACGTAGTGTGGGTCCAGTGCGCTACCTCTGCAGAGTGTATTAATCTATCGATAGCCGAGTCCACGGTTACGGACACGCTCGAAAGTAGGGTACACCATGGGTCAACAATTAATAAATTTGCACACTAAGATTTGCACTGAGGTAATGGCAGTGAGGCCATCGTGTTGAGTTGGACCAGGTGTGGTCTGGTCGTGATCACCGTAAGGATCACTGTTTGAGACGAAGTGTTGGTCAGGGTTGTGATCGCCGTAAGGATCATGAGAGTGTTGTGGAGTTATTCATGTTTGTGGTCTGGAAATGATCACGTTCGGTAAGTCAGTCCATGGGACGAGTACCACTTGAGTATAATCACAGCATGATGGATATATATTGTTGCATTGTCATTATTTGGTTAAATATCATGATATTGTTTGTCATTATGTTTATGCTTGTTGTGAGCTTGCAAGTACATTCAATGTACTGACCTGGCGTGTCATGCCAGATTTCAGGAAAGTCTCGTTGGAAAGGAGAGTTGTCCGAGTCATGATGTTGCTTGGATCGATGTTCTGAGCGAGGCGGCGAGTCGACCGCTTCTTCGTCGTCCGACTCCTCGCTTTCCTCCTCGTCTTCTCTGTCCGAAGATTCCCATTCGCCGCTCTCCTCCGTGCTGTTCTCTCCCTCTTGGCCCTACTCCAGAACTTGTTCACCATTGGGCATCGAGTACATCTCAGTGAAAACCTACAAGACAAGAAGTCGAGTAAAAGTCAGTCGGGTTCAAAAATAGTCGGAATATATACCCAAAAATAGTCGGCGACGGAAGACACACCTTGTCTGGCAGATTGTTGTCCCTGAAGGGGTCGACTCTCCTGGCTCCTATGGGGTTGTCCTTGTTGCCTGTAATGCTCTTCAACCACATGGCCACCGTCTTTGCTGGCACTTCCTCTAGATGGACCCGAGCAGAGTCATCGGCCCCAGAGTACATCCACATGGGATGGTCCCGGGCCTGGAGAGGCTGGATGCATCGACTGAGGAATACTTCTAGCAGATTCATGCCGGTGACGCCCTGATTGATCAGTTGGACCACCCTCTCAACTAGCATGTTCGTCTCCACGCTCTCAGCAGCAGTCACTTTCAGCGAGGAAGGAGTCTGAACATGATCAAAGGTGAAGTGGGGAAGTCCGGTCGACTGACCTGGAGTTGCGAGGTCCTGGCAATAGAACCAGGTCGACTGCCAGCCCCTAACCGATTCAGGAAGAGTCATGGAAGGGAAGGAGCTCCTCTGCCTCTTCTGGATACCCAAACCCCCACACATCTGAATGACATGTGTTTTCTCGTCGCTCGTATTTGCTTTCTTCACCGACTGAGAATGGATGGTGAAGATATGCTTGAAAAGACCCCAGTGCGGTCGACACCCCAGAAAGTTCTCGCAAATAGACATGAATGCAACAAGGTATGTGATGGTATTGGGAGAAAAGTGATGGAGTTGGGCACCAAAGAAGTTCAAGAAGCCCCGGAAGAAGGGATGCGGAGGAAGCGAGAAGCCTCGGTCGACATGGGTGGGAGTATTACACACTCACCCGGTCGAGGTTGTGGCTCCGTCTCCCCCTCCGGCAGCCTCGCTGCAGCCTTGGCGATCAGCCCGGACTCCACCAGCTCGTCCAGATCTTCCTGCCGGAGCGAAGACCAGATCCAATCGCCTTGGATCCAACCTGGCGGCAGCGCCGAGCGCGACGACGACCCGCAATTCTGCTTCTTGCCTTTCGCCGCCCCCGTCGCCTTCTTCGCGCGTTCCAGCGTCGTCGTCTTGTCCTTCACCATGGTGGCGGAGCGGCGGCGGCGAGAGCGGAGGAGCCGGATGCAGTGAAGAAGCAGAGGAAGAGGGGAGAAAACAGACGCGCACAGTGCAAGCGCCTCGGCTCCGTCACCTTATAAAGGGCCGCTTCCGAGTGGCTGACGCGTGGGTCTAGGCAATCCTGTCAAATCCCGCAACAGTCGTGCGCGACGTATGTGGTGAAAAAGGTGGCGTGGAGATCGAGGCACTCCTGTTTATCCACCCCGCTTACTTCAGCACGCTCCGTCCCGCGCGCTTCCCCGAAATTTCGAATCCCGTGAAATCCGGGATACACTGCAATCAATCGCGCCAAAGATTCTGCGCCCCAAAACAACACTCAATAGATGATGTTACCAATTCACTCAGCAACTTTATGAATCGATCAAGGTGACTGAATTGAAGCTAAAGTTCCAACATGAGTCTTCCGTCCTGCGTAAAATACTCGTGAGACGCATGGCTCGGAGCAAGATCAACTTCAACCTACTTTCCACTCGGACCTTAATCCATTCGGGGGCTACTGATGAGGATACAGACCTAGGGTAGGGTCATAGGCCTGAGGTATACGCCCTACCCAAGGTCACTACCCTAGAAGCAAAGAAGTCCAAGAGACAACAAGGAATACCCAAGGAAGGTGTCGAGTGCAATCCACTCAACCAACCATATCACTCGGGTACCCCTCTTACCTGATGTCACTCGACCATACAAGAAACCACTCGACCTACTCAAGACCAGGAGTCACTCAGCACTGCAACGGTCAGGCATTCACTCCGTAGTATTTAAGATCATTGATAGCACTTATGGCTGGCGTTATCAGTAACACCCCATCTTTATGTACATTGAACCCCTTGTAATGGAGGATGGCTGGGGTCCTGGCGCACTCTATATAAGCCACCCCCTCCTCTGGCACAAGGGTTTGTACCCCCTATAACACCACACGCAAATAATCCAATCGACCGCCTCCGGGCACCGAGACGTAGGGGTTTTACTTCCACTGTAAAGGGCCTGAACTCGTAAATCCTGTGTGTACAACTTCACCATAGCTAAGATCTTGCCTCTGCATACCTACCCCCCTTTCTATTGTCAGTCTTAGGACCACAACAGTTACACTGCAGTTGAAATTTTACCATGTTCCTTTATCCTAACAGGAAAAGGAGGTTTCTCAATATAAGCCGTAGGAATAACTGGGTCAACATTGTAAATAATAGTTTCATCTTTAACAATAATGGGTTCCTCAATCTTTTGTTTAATGGGGGGTGATATTTGAACCACTTCTACTTAGGGAGATCAACATGAGTAGCAAATGATTCACAAAAGGGTACTACTATCTCAGAGCCAAGTCCATATTCAGTGCTAAACTTATTAAAAGCATCAGTATCCATAAAAGATTTAACACAATCAAACTTGATTTTTATACCTGACTCTTTACCTTTGTCGAGTCCCCAATTTTCAGAGTTGCCTTTAATTCTTTCTAGAAGATCCCATCTGAATTCAATAGTTTTCTTCATAAAGGAACCAGCAGAAGAAGAATCGAGCATGGTTATTATTATGAGAAAGCCGAGCACAAAAAGTTTGTAAGATAATTTCCCTTGAGAGATCATGATTAGGGCATGTGTACATCCTGTACTTAAGCCTCCCCCAAGCTTGAGCGACACTTTCTCCTTCATGAGGCAAAAAATTGTATATATAATTCCGATCACAATAAACCACATGCATATGATAAAACTTTTGATGAAATTCTAATTTCAAATGGTTCCAATCCCACATTCCAATATCATCACATAGCCTATATCATGTCAATGCCTTTCCCCCCAAAGATAAAGGGAAACCTTCTTCTTAACTCCACCTTTGGATAAACCTGCAAGCTAAAATAATCCACAAAGTTCACCCACATATATTAGATGCATATTAGGATGTATTGTCCCATCTCTTGCATAAGGATTAGCTAGTAGTTTCTTTATCATACCCGAAGGAATCTCATAATAAATATTTTCAGTAGGTGCGGTAGGTTGAGGAGCAACCCTTTGTGCTTCTGGTCGAGGTGAAAATACCCCGAACAAACCCCTCAAAGGATTACTTTCCATAGTAACAAGTGGCAGTAAATTTCAACACGTAATATAAATGTCCCTTTACCAAATTCCACTTACCAAAGGCGCTTCACTCCCCGGCAACGGTGCCAGAAAAGAGTCTTGATGATCCACAAGTATAGGGGATCAATCATAGTCCGATATGTAGAGTGTCGAACCCAATGAGGAGCAAAAGGAAATGACAAGCGGTTTTCAGCAAGGTGTTGTCTGTAAGCATGGGAATTGTCGGTAACGAGTAGTATGATAGCAAGATAAATTGTAACGAGCAACAAATAGCAATAGTAACAAAGGTGAAGCAAGGTAGCCCAATCCTTTTTGTAGAAAAGGACAGGTTAGAACTTTCTCTTATAGCAAGTAAAGCGTTCTTGAGGACACACGGGAATTTCAGCTAGTCACTTTCATCACGTTTGTTTGATTCGCGTTCGCTACTTTGATAATTTGATATGTGGGTGGACCAGTGCTTGGGTGTTGTTCTTACTTGAACAAGCCTCCTACTTATGATTACCCCCTCTCGCAAGCATCTGCAACTATGAAAAAGGAATTATGATAAATCTGGCCATTGTATGAAACATGTGGATCCAAATCAGCCCCTTACGAAATAGTGCATAAACTAGGGTTTAAGCTTCTGTCACTCTAGATACCCATCATCTAATAACTATTCCACAATGCCTTCCCTTAGGCCCAAAGATGGTGAATTATCATGTAGTCAATGTTCAAATAACACCACTAAGGGAATCACCACATACATATCATCAAAATACAGAACGAATACCAAATTCACATGATTACTTATGACAAGACTTCTCCCATATCCTCAAGAACAAAACTACTCACAAATCATATTCATGTTCAAGATCAGAGGGGTATTGAATATCATTAAGGATCTGAACATATAATCTTCCACCAAATAAATCAACTACCATCAACTACAAGATGTAATCAACACTACTAGCAACCCACAGGTACCAATCTGAGGTTCTGAGACAAAGATTGAATACAAGAGATGAACTAGGGTTTGAGATGAGATGGTGCTGGTGAAGATGTTGATGAAGATTGGTCCTCCCATGATGAGAGGGTTGTTGGTGATGACGATGGCTTTAATTTCCCCCTCCCAGAGGGAAGTGTCCCCGACGGAATCGCTCCGCTGGAGAGCAAAAATGCTCCTGCCCAGGTTCCGCGTCAAGACGGCAGTGGTTTGATGTCTACTATGCAACCTTCTTCTTGTAGACGTTGTTGGGCCTGCAAGTGCACAGGTTTGTAGGACAGTAGCAAATTTCCCTCAAGTGGATGACCTAAGGTTTATCAATCTGTGGGAGGCGTAGGATGAAGATGGTCTCTCTCAAGCAACCCTGCAACCAAGTAACAAAGAGTCTCTTGTGTCCCCAACACACCCAATACAATGGTAAACTGTATAGGTGCACTAGTTCGGCGAAGAGATGGTAATACAAGTGCAATATAGATAGTAGATATAGGTTTTTGTAATCTGAAAATATAAAAACAGCAAGGTAACTAATGATAAAAGTGAGCGTAAACGGTATTGCAATGATAGGAAACAAGGCCTAGGGTTCATAATTTCACTAGTGGAAGTTCTCTCAACAATAATAACATATATAGATCATATAAAAACCCCTCAACATGCAACAAAGAGTCACTCCAAAGCCACTAATAGCGGAGAACAAACAAAGAGATTATGGTAGGGTACGAAACCACCTCAAAGTTATTCTTTCGGATCAATCTATTAAAGAGTTCGTACAAGAATAACACCTTAAGACACAAATCAACCAAAACCCTAATGTCACCTAGATACTCCATTGTCACCTCAATTATCCGTGGGCATGATTATACGATATGCATCACACAATCTCAGATTCATCCAACCAACACAAAGTACTTCAAAGAGTGCCCCAAAGTTTCTACCGGAGAGTCAAGAAAACGTGTGCCAACCCCTATGCATAGGTTCATGGGCGGAACCCGCAAGTTGGTCACCAAAACATACATCAAGTGGCACATGATATCCCATTGTCACCACAGATAAACACAGCAAGACATACATCAAGTGTTCTCAAATCAAAGACTCAATCCGATAAGATAACTTCAAGAGGGAAACTCAATTCATCACAAGAGAGTAGAGGGGGAGAAACATCATAAGATCCAACTATAATAACAAAGCTCACGATACATCAAGATCATGCCATAGAGAGAACACGAGAGAGAGAGAGAGAGAGAGAGAGAGAGAGAGAGAGAGATCAAACACATAGCTACTAGTACATACCCTCTGCCCCGAGGGTGAACTACTCCCTCCTCGTCATGGAGAGCGTCGGGATGATGAAGATGGCCACCGGTGATGGGTTCCCCCTCCGGCAGGGTGCCAAAACGGACTCCCGAGAGGTTTTTGGTGGCTACAGAGGCTTGCGGTGGCAAAACTCCCGATCTATCTTGATATCCAATGGGTTTAGGGTACGTAGGGTTATATAGGCAAAAGAAGTCGGTCGGGGGGTGCTCGAGGGGTCCACGAGACAGGGGGCACGCCCTGTAGGGGGGGCGCCCCCTATCTCCTGGGCTCCTTGAGTATCTTCTTACGTGAACTTCGAGTCTCCAGGATGATATTCTTCCAAAAATCACGTTGCCGAAGGTTTCATTCCGTTTGGACTCCGTTTGATATTCCTTTTCTTCGAAATACTGAAACAGGCAATAGAGCACCAATATGGGCTGGGCCTCCGGTTAGTAGGTTAGTCCCAAAAATGATATAAATGTGTAAAATAAAGCCCATAAACATCCAAAAGGGGTAATATAATAGCATGGAACAATCAAAAATTATAGATACGTTGGAGACGTATCAAGCATCCCCAAGCTTAATTCCTGCTCGTCCTCGAGTAGGTAAATGATAAAAAGAGAATTTTTTATGTGGAAAGCTACCTAGCATAATTCATAATGTAATTTTCTTTATTGTGGCATGAATGTTCAGATCCAAATGATTCAAAATAAAATTTCATATTAATAAAAGAAATAGTAACACTTCAAGCATACTAATCAAAGTAATCATGTCTTATCAAAATAACATGGCAAAAGAAAGTTCATCCCTACAAAATCATATAGTTAGGCTATGCTTCATTTTCGTCACATAAAGATGTTCTCAACTTCTATACCCCCGATGACAAGCCAAGCAATTGTTTCATACTTAAATAATCTCAAACTTTTTCAACCTTCACGCAATACATGAGCGTGAGCCATGGATATAGCACTATGGGTGGAATAGAATATGATGATGGGGATTGTGTGGAGAAGACAAAAAAAGGAGAAAGTCTCACATTGACGAGGATAATCAACGGGCTATGGAGATGCCCATCAATTGATGTCAACATGAGGAGTAGGGACTGCCATGCAACGGATGCACTAGAGCTATAAATGAATGCTCAACAAAAGAAAACTAGTGGATGTGCATCCAACTTGCTTGCTCACGAAGACCTAGGGCATTTGAGGAACCCCATCGTAGGAATATACAAGTCAAGTTCTATAATGAAAAATTCTCACTAGTATGAAAAAGACAACTTATGAGACTCACTATATGAAAAACATGGTGCTACTTTGAAGCACAATATATGAGACTCACTACATGAAGAACAAGGTGCTACTTTGAAGCACAGGTGTGGAAAAAGAGATAGTAACATTGCCCTTTTTATTTATTTTCTTTTTATTTTCTTTTTTTCTTTTTTTGGGCCTTTCTCTTTTTTTGGCCTTTATTCTTTTTTTTCCTTTTTTTCTTTGGGCAATGCTCTAATAATGATGATCATCACATTTCTATTGATTACAACATATGAATTACAACTCGAAACTAGAACAAGATATGACTCTATATGAATGCCTCCGGCGGTGTACCGGGATGGTGCAATGAATCAAGAGTGACATGTATGAAAAATAATGCATGGTGGCTTCGCCACAAATACGATGTCAACTACATGATCATGCAATGGCAATATGACAAAAGTAAAGTATGTCATGATGATGATGAACGGAACGGTGGAAAGTTGCATGGCAATATATCTCGGAATGGCTATGGAAATGCCATAATAGGTAGGTATGGTGGCTGTTTTGAGGAAGATATAGGGAGGTTTATGTGTGATAGAGCGTATCATATCACGGGGTTTGGATGCACCGGCGAAGTTTGCACCAACTCTCAAGGTGAGAAAGGGCAATGCATGGTACCGAAGAGGCTAGCAATGGCGGAAAGGTAGAAGTGCGTATAATCCATGGACTCAACATTAGTCAAAAGAAATCATATACTTATTGCAAAAATTTATAAGTCATCAAAAATCAAGTACTACGCGCATGCTCCTAGGGGGATAGATTGGTAGGAAAAGACCATCGCTCGTCCCCGACCGCCACTCATAAGGATGCACAAGCCAGGTACACTTCATGTTTCAAATTTGTTACACAACTTTAACCATACGTGCATGCTACGGGACTTGCTAACTTCAACACAAGCATTCTTTAAATTCGTAATCACCCAACTAGCATGACTTTAATATCACTACCTCCATATCTCAAAACAATTATCAAGTATCAAATTGATCATAGCATCCAATTCACTTCATATGATAGTTTTTATTATACCCAACTTGGATGCTCATCATTCTAGGACCAACTTTGTAACCATAGCAAATACCATGCTGTTCTAAAAGACTCTCAAAATAATATAAGTGAATCATGAGAGACTAGCAATTTCTACAAAATATAACCACCGCCGTGCTCTAAAAGATATAAGTGATGCACTAGAGCAAAAGACAAACTACTCTGAAAGATATAAGTGAAGAACAATGAGTAGTCGAATAATTGTGCAACTATGTGAAGACTATCTAACATTAAGGAATTTCAGATCTTGGTATTTTATTCAAACATCAAGCAAAACAAAATAAAATGACATTGCAAGGATAGCACAACTCATGTGAAGAAGCAAAAACTTAGGCTCAACCGATACTAACCGATAGTGGTTGAAGAAGAAAGGTGGGATGCCTACCGGGGCATCCCCAAGCTTAGATGCTTGAGACTTCTTGAAATATTATCTTGGGGTGACTTGGGAATCCCCAAGCTTGAGATTTTGTGTCTCCTTAATTCCCCTCACATCATGGTTTCTCTTTTTATCAAAAGCTTCATCCACACCAAACTCAACAAGAACTCGTGAGATAGGTTAGTATAAAACAATGCAAAACCTTATCATTTTCTACTGTAACAAATTACTAAAATTATTATTCAACATTTCATACTAAATTCCTCTGCATATTTAATACTCATATACTCAAATAGAATCATTAAACAAGCAAACATATGCAAACAATGCAACCATAACAGCAATCTGTCAAAACAGTATAGTCTGTAAAGAATGCAAGGTTCATCAAACTTCCCTAACTCCAAAAATTATGGGAGAAAATTTCCACTGTAATACATTTATCAGATCTCAAAATGCAAAAAGTTTCAACATTATATCATGCTCTGACTTTTCTAGGGAATTTTTGCAACAGCGGTAAACTTTCTGTTTTCAAACAGCAACATGTATACTGGCAAAATAAGCATGGCAAAGGCTATCCTTGACATTTTTATTGAGACTAAAGATGAAAAAAATTATTCTAAATAACATCAAGAAAATACTGACAAAAGAAATGACGCTCCAAGCAAAACACATATCATGTGGTGAATAAAAATATAGCCCCAAGTAAAGTTACCGATGAACAAAGACGAAAGAGGGGATGCCTTCCGGGGCATCCCCAAGCTTAGGCTCTTGGTTGTCCTTGAATATTACCTTGGGGTGCCTTGGGCATCCCAAAGCTTAGGCTCTTTCCACTCCTTATTCCATAGTCCATTGAATCTTTACCCAAAACTTGAAAACTCCACAACACAAAACTCAACAGAAAACTCGTAAGCTCCGTTAGTATAAGAAAATAAAACAACCACTTAGATACTGTAATGAACTCATTCTAAATTTATATTGGTGTAATATCCACTGTATTCCAACTTATCTATGGTTCATACCACTGAATACTAGCCATAGATGCATCAAAATAAGCAAACAACACATAGAAAACAGAATCTGTCAAAAACAGAACAGTCTGTAGTGATCTGTATCAAACGTATACTTCTGGAACTCCAAAAATCCTATTAAATTAGGAAGTCCTAAGCAATTCGTGTACCAATCCAGAGAAAAAATAATCAGATCAGAATAACGTTTCTGTTAATTAACAAAACTAATTTCCTGGGTGCAAAAGTTTCTGATTTTCAGCAGGATCAACACAACTATCACCATAAGCTATCCTAAAGGTCTTACTTGGCACTTTATTGAAATAAAAGCTATAAAAAATATTATTACAGTAGCATAATCATGTGGACACAAAAAAACAGTAAGGGTAAATATTGGGTTGTCTCCCAACAAGCGCTTTTCTTTAATGCCTTTCTAGCTAGGCATGATGATGACAATGATGCTCACATAAAAGATAAGGATTGAAACATAACGGGATCATCATGAAGCATATGACTAGCACATTTAAGTCTAACCCACTTCCTATGCATAGGAATTTTGTGAGAAAATGACTTATGGGAACAGTAATCAACTAGCATAGGAAGTTAAAACAAGCATAGCTTCAAGATTTCAAGCACATAGAGAGGAAACTTGACATTATTGCAATTCCTACAAGCATATATTCCTCCCTCATAATAATTTTCAGTAGCATAATGAATGAATTAAACAATATAACCAGCACCTAAAGCATTCTTTTCATGATCTACAAGCATAGAAAATTTACTATTCTCTACATAAGAAAAATTCTTCTCATTCGGAATAGTAGTGGGAGCAAACTCAACAAAATAATTATCATGTGAGGCATAATCCAATTGAAAACTAAAATCATGATGACAGGTTTCATGGTTATCATTATTCCTAATAGCATACAAGTCATCACAATAATCATCATAGATAGCAACTTTGTTCTCATAATCAATTGGAACCTCTTCCGAAATAGTGGAATCATCACTAAATAAAGTTGACACTCTTCCAAATCCACTTTCATGCTCATCACAATAAGATTCAACATCCTACAAAATAGTGGGATCACTACTTCCTAAAGTTGACACTCTTCCAAACCCACTTTCATCAACATAATCATCATAAATAGGAGGCATGCTTTCATCATAACAACTTTGCATATCAAAACTTGGGGGACAAAAAATATCATATTCATCAAACATAGCTTCCCCAAGCTTGTGGCTTTGCATATCATTAGCATCATTGATATTCAAGGAATTCATACTAACAACATTGCAATCATGCTCATCATTCAAAGATTTAGTACTAAGAATTTTAATGCATTCTTCTTCTAGCAATTGATCACAATTTTCCTTTCCGTCATACTCACGAAAGATATTAAAAAGATGAAGCATATGAGACAAACTTAACTCCATTTTTTTGTAAATTTTTCTTTTATAAACTAAACTAGTGATAAAACAAGAAACAAAAAGATTCGATTGCAAGATCTAAATATATACCATCATGCACTCACCTCCCCGGCAACGGCGCTAGAAAAGAGCTTGATGTCTACTACGCAACCTTCTTCTTGTAGACATTGTTGGGCCTGCAATTGCACAGGTTTGTAGGACAGTAGCAAATTTCCCTCAAGTGGATGACCTAAGGTTTATCAATCCGTGCGAGGCGTAGGATGAAGATGGTCTCTCTCAAGCAACCCTGCAACCAAGTAACAAAGAGTCTCTTGTGTCCCCAACACACCCAATACAATGGTAAACTGTATAGGTGCACTAGTTCGGCGAAGAGATGGTAATACAAGTGCAATATAGATAGTAGATATAGGTTTTTGTAATCGAAAATATAAAAACAGCAAGGTAACTAATGATAAAAGTGAGCGTAAATGGTATTGCAATGATAGGAAATAAGGCCTAGGGTTCATACTTTCACTAGTGAAAGTTCTCTCAACAATAATAACATATATAGATCATATAGAAATCCCTCAACATGCAACAAAGAGTCACTCCAAAGCCACTACTAGCGGAGAACAAACAAAGAGATTATGGTAGGGTACGAAACCACCTCAAAGTTATTCTTTCGGATCGATCTATTAAAGAGTTCGTACTAGAATAACACATTAAGACACAAATCAACAAAAACCCTAATTTCACCTAGATACTCCATTGTCACCTCAAGTATCCATGGGCATGATTATACGATATGCATCACACAATCTCAGATTCATCCAACCAACACAAAGTACTTCAAAGAGTGCCCCAAAGTTTCTACCGGAGAGTCAAGAAAACGTGTGCCAACCCCTATGCATAGGTTCATGGGCGGAACCCGCAAGTTGGTCACCAAAACATACATCAAGTGGCACGTGATATCCCATTGTCACCACAGATAAACACGGCAAGACATACATCAAGTGTTCTCAAATCAAAGACTCAATCCGATAAGATAACTTCAAGAGGGAAACTCAATTCATCACAAGAGAGTAGAGGGGGAGAAACATCATAAGATCCAACTATAATAACAAAGCTCGCGATACATCAAGATCGTGCCATAGAGAGAACACGAGAGAGAGAGAGAGAGAGAGAGAGAGAGAGATCAAACACATAGCTACTGGTACATACCCTCAGCCCCGAGGGTGAACTACTCCCTCCTCGTCATGGAGAGCGCCGGGATGATGAAGATGGCCACCGGAGATGGGTTCCCCCTCCGGCAGGGTGCCAGAACAGACTCCCGAGAGGTTTTTGGTGGCTACAGAGGCTTGCGGCGGCGGAACTCCCGATCTATCTTGATATTCGATGGTTTTAGGGTACGTAGGGTTATATTGGTGAAAGAAGTCGGTCGGGGGGTGCTCGAGGGGTCCACGAGACAGGGGGCGCGCCCTGTAGGGGGGGGCCTATCTCCTGGGCTCCTCGAGTATCTTCTGACGTGAACTCCAAGTCTCCAGGATGATATTCTTCCAAAAAATCACGTTGCCGAAGGTTTCATTCCGTTTGGACTCCGTTTGATATTCCTTTTCTTAGAAATACTGAAACCGGCAATAAAACAGCAATATGGGTTGGGCCTCCGGTTAGTAGGTTAGTCCCAAAAATGATATAAATGTGTGAAATAAAGCCCATAAACATCCAAAAGGGGTAATATAATAGCATGGAACAATCAAAAATTATAGATACGTTGGAGACGTATCATGGTTCATCCTGAAACCTTCCTTCCAATTTTTTCTTGGTTAAATGGCATCGTATAGGAGAAGATGGGCCATGGAGGCCTGTCAGGGGCACCACAAGCTCAGGGGCGCGCCCTGGGGTGTGGGGTGCGCCCCCAGGCTTGTCGCTTCCTGGTGGGTCCCCTTTTGGTATTTCTAATAATTTTAGTATATTCCAAAATAATTCTCAGTCAATTTCCAACTCATTTGGAGATGTTCAGAAAAGTTGCCTCCGACATAGCCCTTTCCGGTCCAGAATTCCAGTTGCCGGCAATCTCCCTCTTCGTGTGAAACTTGCAAAATAATAGAGAAAAAGCATAAGAATTGTATCATAAAGTTAAATGACAGTCCATAAAGCAATAAATATCACTATGAAAACATGATGCAAAATGGGTGTATCACCCGTTGCCCGATGTTGTTGCCGCCCTGAACATTCCATTGAGACAGGGAGGTGGAGAGGACTTTTTAGCCTATGCTTTCGAAAATCCGGGCACCTATATTGTTATATGTGTATCGTTCCCTAGTGAATCTCAAGGAGCATATCGCTCTAGAGTAAGGGATGGCAACAAGGACTTCACAGATAGAAAAAACAGTTATGAGATGCCCTCTGGAAACTCAAAGTAGTGATAAAGATCAGAGTATTCTGGTGGAGGGTGTTGAAAGGTATTATACTAGATGAAAGTTCTTTGCTTGGAGGCATATCAGTGGAACAAAGCTATGTAAATTGTGTGAAGAAATGGAGGCATAACTGGTGCACGCCTTAATTCCCTGTTATCATGCTATAAGTTTTTGGGTTGAACCTCAGCAGTGGTTCGACTTTAAACTTCTGAAACTTCACCCAAAGACTATGGCCCAAGATGTTCTTTGTAACCCTTGGTTTTCTGATCAGACTAGAGCCAAGATTGTGTTAGTAAGGTGGTCCATCTGGCACTCCCTGTTGGTGTCAAAACCGGCGGATCTCGGGTAGGGGGTCCCGAACTGTGCATCTAAGGCTAATGGTAATAGGAGACGGGGGACACCAAGTTTACCCAGGTTCGGGCCCTCTCGATGGAGGTAATACCCTACTTCCTGCTTGATTGATCTTGATGATATGAGTATTACAAGAGTTATCAACCACGAGATCGTAGAGGTTAAACCCTAGAAGCTAGCCTATGATTATGATTGTTGTTCCTGTCTTGTGGACTAAACCCTCCGGTTTATATAGACATCGGAGGGGCTAGGGTTACACAGAGTCGGTTACAGAGAAGGAGATCGACATGTCCGAATTGCCAAGCTTGCCTTCCATGCAAAGGAGAGTCCCATCCAGACACGGGACGAAGTCTTCAATCTTGTATCTTCATAGTCCAACAGTCCGGATAAAGTATATAGTCCGGCTGTCCGAGGACCCCTTAATCCCGAACTCCCTCAGTAGCCCCTAAACCAGGCTTCAATGACGATGAGTCTGGCGCGCAGATTGTCTTCGACATTGCAAGGCGGGTTCCTTCTCTGAATACTCTATAGAAGATTTTGAACACAAGGATCGTGTCCGACTCTGCAAAACAAATTCCACATACCACCATAGGGAGCACAATATTCCGCAAATCTAATCTGCTGACAAAATTTCATAGCGTGACATCATGCCATGGCCCAGTCATTATTCGAACCGTTTTTCACAACCAGCTACTGCACATATTGCGAGGCGGTTTCCTTGACACGTCAATACGGGCGTGGATAACCCAACCGCGCCATCAATCGTGGCGCTTGGGGAATAAGCGATTTTAACGGGCAAGTGGGGAGGCGCACAGTTTCTACCACCTTTATAAAGAGATAGAGATTCCCCTTTTTCACCCACGCCTTCTTCCTCCTTCGCTCATCCATTCTCGCACTCTCGAGCTCCAGCGCCCAAGTTCTCACCTTCTCCGTAAATCCATTCCAGACATGTCCGGAGCGGGAGGCAAGTGGATGGCCCCCTCCGTTACGGAGGAGGACATCACGAAGCTCCGGGAGGCCGGATACTTGGCCACACACATCGCGCACTGGCTCCCGGATGAAGGGCAGATCATCCCTACTCCGGAACCCATGAGAGGATTGTGTTTCTCGCCCACTTCGTCCGCGGACTGGGATTTCCCCTCCACCCATTTGTCCATGGGATCATGTTCTATTATGGGCTGGATTTCCATGATCTAGCCCCCAACTTCATCCTCAACATCTCTGCGTTTATCGAAGTGTGCGAGGCTTTCCTCCGCATCAAGCCCCACTTCGGCCTGTGGCTGAAGATCTTCAACGTGAAGCCGAAGATAGTGGTCGGCCAGCAAGCGGAGTGCGGAGGCGCCATGGTGGGCAAGATGCCCAACGTCACTTGGCTCGAAGGCTCCTATGTGAAGACCGTGAAGGGGCGGCAATTAGGGTGGTTCTACATCACCGAGCCGCGCGACTCCAACTGGGCGGCGGCCTCTGAGTTTCGATCTGGCATCCCCATGCGGCTTACCTCCTGGAAAAGGAAGGGTTTATCCTGGGGTGAGCCAGCGGAGCTGACCGGACTCCAGAACTGCGTCAAGAATATGATAAGCAAGAAAACCAAGCTTGTCAACGTGGTCTAGGTCATGCTCTTCAGCCGGATCCTCCCGAGTCAAAGACGGGCATTTAATATGTGGGAGTTCGACTCGACCGAACACCAGATGCTGTGAGAGAGCTCTTCGACACGACGCACAAAGACGTCTGGAAGGTGCTACTCAAGGCCGCCGAGGTACCTCCTCCCGTTAGCGAAGATCGCGGGCTCAGCGCAAAGTGCCCCGCCAATCCGGTAAGTTCTCTATGTTTTACAAGATGCTCCTTCCCCTAGTATATTCACGAAAGGAATTTAAGCCTTCCCACCGATCTTGACAGGATTGGGTGGCGACAGCGAAGCGGATCGACTGCCCAGCTCCACTACCCGAAGATCTAGCGACGGCTCTGCTAACAGAGATGCTATTTCCGGTGCCCTATGAGGTGCCGGAGAAGAAGGCCAAGAAGAAGGCCACGGGGACCAGGAAACGTCTCCGGTGCAAGGTGGTGTCAGACTCATCGTTCGAAGACACCGAGGCGCACTCCTCCAACAAAAACGAGGAGGAGGAAGAGGAAAACCCCCTCCCCCAAACCGAGGGGGAGAAGAAAAGGAAGGCCGCCCCATCCGGGGAGGCCGAAGGATCCAAGAAGGGAAAGACCCTCCCTCTGGACCACTCCACAACAGCCTCCTACAGCGACGAGGAGTGGCTACCCAGGGACAAGCCCCTGGCAAAGTCGTAAGTATCCGGATACCATAACACTTCTGGCATGTTTAGCTTTATGGCTTCTTATCATGTTAAAATATGTTCGTGCAGTCCGTCCAAAGCCCGCATCGACCTATCCTCCTCGGATGGGTCTTTGAGCTCGTCGGCGATGAACAGCGATTCGCTCCCGACGGCCTCCACTCCCCGTCCCGCGGACGACACTGAAGTGTTGTCTCAGAGGATATCGGGCCAGGGGAGATAGTTCTGGAGGTGCCCCAAGGTGAAACCCCCGATGTCGGGCACATGGGGGGGAAGATCCCCATGGATTCTGATGAGGGGGGCGGAAGCAAGCTTGACCCTTCAGCCGGATACTATGCCAGAACCTCCCATGGTTCCGGTTTCAGGCAGGCAGCCCCTCGCTAAGGGGGGCGAGCCGCCTGTGCCGATGACCTCTGTCCATCTAGAGGCATCGGACAACTTGCTGGAAACGCTTCAAGGCGCTTCCATTGAGGAAGAACACCGTACTCTTATGAGTACAGTGATTGCGAAGGTTCAGTCTGCCAAAAGCGGATTGACCGAAGCCTGCGCCAGCCTCCTAACAGGCTTTGAGGTAAGTAATTAAATTATGAGAAAATATCACAGTGTAGACAGTAGCCCCTGATGCTCTGTTTGGTGTTCGGAAAGAAAGGACGAACAGAGGATCAAATAACCTCCACAGGAGTCTAATCATGTTATGTCTATGTGAATAAGCAGGCGTTGCTGCTAGCCGCTACTGCCCATACTGCAGAGGTCTCTAGACTAAAGCGGGACCTGAGGCGGGCCGAGGAAGAGCTCGGCCTCGTGAAGAGGCAGCTCAAGGAGAACAAAGGTAAGTGATACCCCGTCTGAATGTCATATAAAGGAAAAATTGTTGACGCTAATAGAAGCATCATGTATATAATAGGGGCCACGACCGAAGTGGTGGCCCTTAAGAAGGCGTTGTCCGAGGCCGAAGACAAAGCGTCCAAGGAGTGCACCGAGCGCGAAAAATAGGAGGCTCGGGTTGATGAGGTCCAGCAAAACCTCCAGAACTTCGTCAAAAAATTCGAGTCCTTGGAGCGTGACTCCAAGACGCAAGAGTCGGAGCTTGCGAAGGCCCTCTAGAGCGTGCAAGACGCCAAGGTCGAAGTCCAGAAGGCCCTCCAGGAGATTGAGGTGGCCAAGAAGATAGTGGCGGGTAAGGCATTCATTATGCAAAGCAAGCATGTGAAGGAGACTTTCCTTTTACTTACCCAAATTCGGAGCTCTCCAGGAGCATTCGCAGATCTGCCGCACAGCATCTCCGATGCCGCAGAGTTCTACCGAGCTGAGGAAGGGAGCTCGACGGATAAGTTATTTTGATCCCAGTATATTGGGGCCAAACATCCAATGCCTTTGAGCGACCAGCTGAAGCAACTGGTCGAACTTCACAAGGCGGCCGAACTGGCCATGAAGGACCTCATAGTCCGGCTGTGGCCTGGCAAGCCCCTTCTAGGCAGCTACTTCGGCCTTGTCAAGCGGATGGTAAATGTCTGTCCGCGGCTCGAAGTCATTAAGCGGTCCGTCTGCATTGAAGGTGCACGCAGGGCCTTGGCCCATGCGAAAGTGCACTGGGCAAAGATGGATGCCGAGAAGCTGGTGACAGAGGGGCCACCAAAGGGAAAGGAGCATCGCCACCCCGAACAGTACTATGACAATGTCATTAAGGGTGCCCGCTTTGTGGCGGATGAATGTGCTAAGGATATAATATTTGAATGAATGTACTCATATCATCCTGTAATATGAAAACAAGTCCATGTGCGCTATATGGCGCTTGTTAATTTAAAATATTACCTTCTGTGCGGCCGTTTATAAAATCTTGAGAGTTGGCCAGTCGTCGGCTTCTGCCCCCATGTAACTAGTACTGGGGTGTTGGGGATAAATATAAACACTCTTTCTCCAAAAAAATCTCCTTTTAAGGAGGTGTTTAGCGCAGCGAACAAGCCAATCGGACTATACAGCTTTATCACTCTCACTTGGCCATAGAAGTCTGCAATTTTAAATTTTGGCGAAGCCCCTAGTATTCGGAAGGCCGAACTTGGGGCGCTATACACGCCTAAATCGGACAAGGCCGATTCCTCGCCTGAAGCAGAAAAAATCTTTAAGGATTTGAGACCTCTCGAACAGCGACCAGCTCTCGCCTCATCATGACAGTCAGTTTTTAGCTTTCTCGACTGAGGTGCTCGTCTGGAAGAACCAGGACACAATCGCAGTAGTTCTACCTGTGCTACCTTAGCCGATATAGCGGAATGTAAGGTACCAAAACATGGGAGCCGGGCAAACCTAACTATTGATCCAAGACATGATTCGGAGCTGATGCATATAATGCTATAAGTTCGGGGTGTCACACTGTCGAAACTGTTCGGACTTTTCTTGCCGTTTTATGGGGTACACTGAAGCCCCTGGCGAGCTGGACGTACCAAAGTGTACGGGTGCGATAAATAAGCAGTAAAGGAAAGGGGTAAATAAATGTAATAGTAAGCTGACGCTGTACATTATTTTCCCTTGTTATTCAAATAATACGTCAAAGCGTACATATACAAGTAGTGCGATAAGCAAAAATAGGACTGTTTGACACATCCTGACCAGGAGCGAGCTGTGTGCGGGTATGTAAAACAGGTATAACGATCGTTATCAGAGACCACCTGAGGATTCCCTTATACGCCAAAGCTTCTTGTCTTCTTGGTGTATCCGTCCCGCTATGGGTCCGATAGCCGGTCTATCGGAAGGGCCTCCCGAAGATAGGGGCCTGAAAGAAAAAAGGTGTAAAGATGCGTGAATCCTGGGGGGTTGAACCGCATTGTGGGCCATGTCATAGTCGTGCCTCCGCCTATGCCCATGGTATTTTAAGTGCGTAATTATGTACGCGCGGCACAAATTTCGCCGCTTGACTGGGACTAGGACGGAGGCCGAATTGCTAGTCGAGCTCTAGACGTGCCGGATGATCCTGTTGCGGGGTACTCCGGACTCACTTGATGGTGTCCGGGTTCTTTATCGCCGAATTGGTTGTTTGCCTAAGAAGGTTGTTTTGTACTTCTGCCGCGAGGGCCGCAGTGTGCTCCTCCGTACGGAGCGAGCGCTCTGTGTTTCCATTAACTGTTATAACCCCGCGAGGTCCTGGCATTTTGAGCTTGAGGTATGCATAATGCGGTACCGCATTGAATCTGGCAAATGCGGTTCGTCCGAGCAGCGCATGATAGCCACTGCGGAAGGGGACGATGTCGAAGATTAACTCCTCGCTTCGGAAATTGTCCGGAGATCCGAAGACCACTTCCGGTGTGATTGAGCTCGTGCAACAGGTCCGCGTGAGATGGAATCCGTCGATGATGGGGTCGAGGACCAATGCGGCCGAACCACCATGACGGATACCGGTAGGACGGTCCTGCGATCGAAAGTGATGAGACAAGAGGACCATGGGTTGAACTTTGGGGCGACTGGCTCCATCGCATAGACGTCCCTTAATGCACACTTCCGTTCGTGCTTGGAAATATGGGTTGTGTATATCATATTTACCGTTTTCACCTGGGGAGGGAATTTCTTCCGTCCTCCTGTGTTCAGCGGCCGGGGCTCCTCGTCGTCATTGCTATGCAGCCCCTTTTCCTTGTTTTTGACATACAACTTGCCGGCCTGTTTGAACACCCAATATTCTCTGTTGGTGTGGTTGGCTGGTTTATCGGGGGTGCCGTGAATTTGACATGAGCGATCGAGTATGCGGTCCAGACTGGACGAGCCCGGATTGTTTCTTTTGAATGGCTTTTCCGCTGTCCAGATTTAGAGCCTCTAAATCCGGCGTTGACTGTCGTGTCTTCGGTGTTGTCGCCATTGTTGCGATGCTTGTGTCTATTGCATCATGGCTTGCCGTTGCTATCTCTGGCATCTAAATCGCCAGAGTTTTTTGGTGTGATGTCGCTACAAGCCAGCCAGCTATCCTCGCCCGCGCAAAAGCGGGTCATGAGTGTCGTGAGAGCTGCCATGGACTATGGCTTCTCTTGGACGAGGTGTCGGGCGAGCCATTCGTCATGCATGTTATGCTTGAAGGCTGCTAAGGCTTTGACATCCGGACAGTCGACAATTTGGTTCTTTTTAGTGAGGAACCGAGTCCAGAATTTCCTGGCTGACTCTCTGGGCTGTTGGATTATGTGACTTAAGTCATCAGCACCCGGTGGTCGCACGTAAGTGCCCTGGAAGTTGTCAAGGAATGCGTCTTCCAGTCCTCCCAACCGCCAATGGAGCTTGGCGGTGCTATTACGCCAATCTTGAGCAGTCCTTTGAGCTTAAGTGGTAGGTACTTGATGGCATGTAGGTCACCCCCGCGGGCTATGTGAATGTGTAGGAGAAAATCTTCAATCCATACCGCGGGGTTTGTCGTGCCATCATATGATTCAATGTTCACGGGTTTAAACCCTTCCGGGAATTCATGATCCATTACTTCGTCAGTGAAGCATAGGGGGTGTGTGGCGCCTCTATGCCGGGCTACATCCCGACGCAGTTCAAATGAATCTGGTCTATTGTATTCGGCCCGGCCGGACTTTTGTTTAGTGTATCCGGCGTGACAGTCATCGTCACGTGTTGTGGCGCGCCCCTGTGATCCGTAGATCGATCTTGGCTGTCCTGCTTTGTTTTCCAATACATCTCGCAGGTCCTTCGTGTAGCCCCGGTCCTTAGTATTATTGTTTGATTGGCAATAGGGTGCGGTCTGGACTTCGGGCTTGTACTCCGCTTTGTCTCGGCCACGGGGTGGCCGGTCAGTCGCATCATGTGCTGGTAGTGTGGGCTTCAACGCCTCCTCCTCGAGTTGAGGTAGCAACCTGCGCTTTGGGTAACTTTTGGTAGGGCGCTCGAGTCTGTATTCCTCGGCAGCCAGGACCTTGGTACATTTATCAGTTAGCAGATCTTGATCAGCTTGAAGCTGTTGCTGCTTTTTCTTCAGGCTTTTTGCAATGGCTATAAGCCGGCACTTGAAGCGCTCCTGCTCGACGGGATCCTCAGGCACGATGAATTCTTTGTCGCCAAGGCTCACTTCATCTTCGGAGAGAGGCATGTAATTATCATCCTCTGATTCTCCATCTGTTGCCTGTTCCTTAGGGCTGGCTTGCCCATCTTCTTGCTCGGCCTGCTCGAAGCCTGGCTCGGCAGGATTGTTTTCGTCTTCGGCACCATCCGGATTGTTATCATCTCTTGTGCCGGTATCACTATTTTTGCTATGGCGGGGCTTGGAGCGGCGCCTATCACGCCGGTGCCTAGATTGCTTCTCCAAGGGATTATCTTCCATTGCCTCATCGCCATTGCTTTCTTTGGGGGTGTCCACCATATATATATCATATGATGAGGTGGCTGTCCAGCGCCCTATAGGCGGTGGTTCCTGTTCTTCTCCTGCATCGTCGTCCATACCGTCGATGTCTTCGGAGTTGAAGTCAAGCACGTCGGTTGAGTCATCGACAGTGGCTATTAAGTGGGTGGTGGGTAGGGAACAAATTTCTTTGTCGTCCACTTTCCACTCGAGCCGGACATAGTTCGGCCAAGAGTCTCCTGACAAGGAGAGAGACCTTAATGAGTTTAGCACCTCACCCAAGGGTGAGTGCTGAAAGACGTCCGCGGAGGTGAACTCCACGATCGGTGCCCAATCAGATTCGATAGGCATGGATGCACGCGGTTCGGAGCCTGTAGCCGGAGATGAGTCCGAGGGTCCGATGACACCATCCTCATAGGAGGTGGGGTCAGTGTTTGGCTCCAACACCGATGAGTGTGCGGCCTCCGTGGCGGGGTCAATCCACCCGTCCTCGGATGGCGCGATCTGCTCCTAATTGATTCCCGAGGCCGCCGCAGGCGCGATCTCCCAAACACTGTCCGATGGAAGATATAAGTCATGCTCATCGTGACTGTTCGACGCACCTGACACGGGCTCGAATCCGTCGAAGATCAAGTCTCCACGGATGTCGGCAGTATAGTTCAAGCCTCCAAATCTGACCTGATGGCCAGGGGCGTAGCTATCGATCTGCTCCAGATGGCTAAGCGAGTTGGCCCGCAGTACAAAGCCACCGAATACGAAGATCTGTCCGGGAGGGAAAACCTCCCCCTGGACCGCGTCGTTCAAGATGATTGAAGGAGCCATCAAGCCTTATCGCGACGGCACAGCGGAACTCTCAATGAAAGCACCAATGTCGGTGTCAAAACTGGCGGATCTCGGGTAGGGGGTCCCGAACTATGCGTCTAAGGCTAATGGTAACAAGAGACGGGGGACACGATGTTTACCCAGGTTTGGGCCCTCTCGATGGAGGTAATACCCTACTTCCTGCTTAATTGATCTTGATGATATGAGTATTACAAGAGTTGATCTACCACGAGATCGTAGAAGCTAAACCCTAGAAGCTAGCCTATGATTATGATTGTTGCTCCTGTCCTGCGGACTAAACCCTCTGGTTTATATAGACACCGGAGGGGGCTAGGGTTACACAGAGTCAGTTACAGAGAAGGAGATCTACATATCCGAATTGCCAAGCTTGCCTTCCACGCAAAGGAGAGTCCCATCCGGACACGGGACGAAGTCTTCAATCTTGTATCTTCATAGTCCAACAGTCTGGCCAAAGTATATAGTCCGGCTGTCCGAGGACCCCTTAATCCCGGACTCCCTCACTCCCTCAATAGGTGGACACATGATCACGAAAAGTTTGGTCCAACTAACTCCATGTAGATTATCACGGTGACTCTAGCCATTCTTGAGTATCGCTTCATCCCCCATCATCAGAAGGCCGACATCCGCAACATCATTGAAGGTTTGCTACATGGGTCACACTATTTCCCAACAGAAGTCTCAGATCATCCTCTTGGAGTGGGTATCTTTGGTTTTGTGAACTCTGTAGTCAGAGACACTGTAGTGGGAACTACTTTTGAGCTTGATGAAAATGAAGTAGAGGAGCACACTGTGATTTTTTGTCCTGCATGATGCTGCCTTGAACATGCGCCTCACCACCTTTGGCCCAGAGGTGTGGCTCCTATATGTGGGTTTTCCATATGACTATCATACCCAAGAATATATGCACAAGTCTGTCGAAAAATTTGGGGCTTTGGTAGATTGGAACAATCTTAGAGGGAACAGAAGATTTGTTCTCATTAAGGCCAGGGTCATTCACATGCGCCTAGTTCATAAAAGTCTTGTTATCCATCAGCTAGGTGGAGCCCGTCAGAGTTGGATAGTATCTGTCATAATGCTTCATAGCAGTGATTGGAACGCTCACTTGCCGGAGGTACCGCCGGCCGGGGAAGACCCACCTCCTGAGAATGGCATTCCTCATCCTTTGCAGGGTGATGGACTTAATGCTGAACAGATGTACCAGCAGCAACTGCACAACTGGCTGGCTCAAAATGCAGTTCCTAATGATAATGCTAATCTGGCTGATGGCAATGTTGTTATTGATCAGGATAATGATATTGATATCCATCCTGAATGGGGTGTCTGGCCTTCCCTCCCCCGTAGGAGCCACCAATGCTCTACAACTTTCAGGAATGGCTTGGTGGTGAAGGTATGCATGTGGATCATGGCATTGTGCCTCCTAACAACACTCATGACATCCCAGCAGCTGCTTGGAATGATTCCATCTCAATGAGCAACAGTACTGATTCCAGTGCCACTATCTTTGATTCTTATGGTTTAGTTACACTAACTCTTATGAATCAGTTCTAGCCACCGGAAGCTTCAGCTCTACACCACCTGATTTAATACCTACAGATAACATCTTGCCCAATAACAGGCTTGAAATTTCACTTACTGTCTCTGTTGCTGGTTTGCATGTGGACATGGCCACCCATGGTAATTTCACTCCTGCTATGCTGTTGAGGGACTGCATTCCAATGATCAGGCTAAACACCTATCTCACTGCAGCAGTCAGGCCTATTATTGCTTCCTATGGCCCTTGGAGTGATCAATATGGTTTCAGGCAGAACTCTGTGACTTTCAATATCACTATTCCTAAAATGAGGGTATTCTGAAGGTTATCTCTGCTTCCAAAGTCACCACTCAGTCTGGGACATCTTCTGTGCGTATTCAGGACATCCCTAAGGGCTCCCATTGGGAGCTAAATCACTCTCATGCAATGATCACCAGTGGTAATGATGGCCAGCTTGAAGAGCTCCAGGACACACCTGAACCCAACTCTTATGTCACTCCAGACCCTGAGATGTTGGCTACTTCTATTGTGGTCAGTGCACCATCCTGCTCTACAAGTCTTGCGATCATAGAGACCCAGCATATTGCACTGTCTGAACCTCCAATGTTCACTAAACCTGGAGCACAGAATGCACATGTTGTTGATAACTCTGTGGATTTGGTGATTACCTCAGCTGTTGATAACCGCAAGGGGAAGAATCATATGCCTGCTTCCTCTGTTTCTCTTCATCGGAGCGCCAGGTCCAACAAGTACGATGGTTTTAAAATCCCTACCATAACTGACACCAAGCCACGAGCCTCTAAGGTGAAACCTAGGATCAATCCGTCAGCTAAATCTTTAGTGGTTATTACTGAACATGAAGACAATACTGAAGTTCCACCTCCGATGCCCATTGCCACGATCCAGCTAGTTGGAACAGTCAAATGTGCCATCCCCACAGTGGAGCTCTCTGAAGCTGCTCTCAATGAAGATAAGGAAGACACTTCTTCCTCCTCATCCAGTGCTTAAGCTTTTTCACTTATTTTATGGTACTTTTGGTTAATTAGAACGTTATTTGTTGGAACGTACGTGGCTTAAATTCTGAAGAAACAACTCGCTTTGTTTAATGCCATCACCTCTAGTGGATGCATTGTTATATGCCTGTAGGAAACTAAGAAGCAAGAATTTGATAATAACTTTATTAAGTCTTGCTGCCCACGCCGTTTTGATAAGTTCGAATTTATTCCTTCTCGTGGTGCCTCGGGTGGAATTGCCACTATCTGGAATAGCTCCATTTTTACAGCCACCGTATTAGCCTCCAAGGATTTTTGCTCTGGTTATTCGTTTTCAATCCACACAGTGGCACAACACTGGACCCTAGTGAATGTCTATGGCCCCTGTCAAGGTGAGGAACGCAAGGATTTCATTCAATGGCTTCTTGATCTGAATATCCCCCACAATGAAGACTGGCTCCTTTTGGATGATTTTAATTTCATTTGTGGCCCAAATAACTATAATAAACCTGGTGGGAATTTTGGGGACATGATTACATTTAATGACTTCATTCGCACCCAGAGTTTAGTGGAACTTCCCATCAAAGGTCGAGCTTATACCTGGAGCAATATGCAGGTAGACCCCCTCCTAGAACAAATCGATTGGTTTTTTAGAGCACTAATTGGACCTCATCTTACCCTAAAACCCTAGTTAAACCCTAGGCCTACCGGTCTCAGATCACATTCCTTGTGTCGTCTGCATTGAGACCACCAGCCCCCGGTCTAAGATTTTCATATTTGAATCTTATTGGGTACACCATCCTGGTTTCCTGGAAACGGTCAATAAATCTTAGTCCAAACTAGTACGTTCTGACAACATGGCTATTGTTCTATCTAGAAAGTTTAAACTGCTGAGACATGATCTTAAGAGCTGGAGCAAATGAATTTCCAAACTTTCAACTGCTAATGGAAACTCTAACAGAGCTCTACTTGAACTTGATGAACTCGAAAATAAAAGGTGCCTTACCATACCTGAAGCCAACTTTGGTTGAATACTCAAAAAGCACATTCTACGACTTCTTGCTTATCAGAAAAAATATTGGAGGAAACAATGCACTATCCGTTGGGTCAAGTTTGGTGATGAGCAACCAAATTTGTTTTCAAGCAATGGCTTCAGAAAGATATAGAAGAAACAGTACTGCATCACTTACCACTGATGATGGTTACTGTGTGGAAGATCATGCAGGGAAGGAGTCGGTTATTTTTCAAGCCTTCAAAAGGCGGCTTGGCTCATCTGCACAACATGAAATGAGGTTTGATTTAGCTAGAATTATCAAAAGGATAGAGGATCTAGATCAACTCACAATGCCATTCACACGTAAAGAAATCGATGATGTGATCAAATATATGTCTACTGACAGAGCTCCGGGACCGGATGGTTTTACTGGTCATTTCCTCAAAACTTGTTGGCACGTGATTAAAGAGGACTACTACAAGCTATACAATCAATTCCATGATGGAAATCTGAACCTCAAAAGCATCAATGAGGGTTTCATTACCTTGGTACCAAAAATTAATGCACCCACTTCAGTCAATGACTTCAGGCCCATCACCCTACTTAATTATCGTCTCAAGATAATCACAAAGTTACTTGCCAATAGACTACAAAGAATCATCTTAAAGATAGTGCATCGTAATCAATATGGGTTTCTGAAAGGTCGATCTATCCAAGATTGTCTGGCATGGGCGTTCGAGTACATCTATCAATGTCAAGCTTCAAGAAAACCAATAGTCCTCCTTAAGCTTGACTTTGCCAAGGCATTTGACACAATTGAACATGATGCCATGTTAGATATAATGAAGCACATGGGATTTAGCAATAAATGGCTACACTGAATCAAGGCTATTCTATCATCTGGCAAATCTTCAGTTGTGCTCAACAGCGTACCAGGGCGACAGTTTCATTGCGAAAGTGGAGTGTGACAAGGTGACCCGTTATCTCCATTGATTTTTGTGCTGGCAGCAGACCTACTTCAAGCTATAATTAATGATGCTCTCGCTCAAGGTGCAATTCAGCTCCCTTTCCCAAGCGACACTCAAAAAGACTACCCTGTCATCCAATATGCCGACGACACAATATTGGTCCTTCCTGCTTGTGAAGCACATGCAACAATGATCAAGCAAATCTTGTCTGATTATGCCACATCCATTGGACTGAAAATCAATTTTCACAAATCAACTCTTATCCCAATGAACTGTGATGATTCTCTTAGTAACAATATCGCCCAAATCTTCGGTTGCATGATTGGCAAAATGTCGTTCACCTATCTTGGGTTGCCTTTGGGATCAACAAGGCCCTTAGTCCAAGATCTAATGCCAATGGTATGTAAAGTGGAAAGACGTCTTACAGCTACCCTCAATATGATTTCTTATGGACCAAAACTCTCGCTTCTCAATTCAGTGATCATGTCGTTGACAATCTTTGCTCTATGCACACTCAAACTACCTATAAGTATAATTGAGTTGTTAGACAAGATCAGACGGAAATGTTTGTGGAACAAAAAGACAGAACAAGAAGAATCATGTAACTCTTTCGCTGCTTGGAGCATGATTTGCAAGCCAAAGAAATGTGGTGGGATGGGTATTTTAGATCTCCGAACACAAAGTGATGCCTTGCTGCTTAAATACTTACACAAGTTCTATAATCATTGGGATCTACCTTGGGTGGAATTAATCAGGAACACATACTATACCACGAAAATCCCACATGCAACTGATGCATGTGGTTCCTTCTGGTGGAGAGACATCACAAAACTCATGCCCATCTACAGAGGTGTAACCAAGGTCACCATCCAGGATGGACACAACACATTGCTTTGGAAAGATCTATGGATGGATGAGGTTCTTGCTAACAGCTATCCCAGGGTCCTCTCTTTCATCAAGAATGAAGATATCTCAGTTCAAGCCTTCTTAATGGCTGAAACGCTAGGGGAAACATTCCAGCTTCCCTTATCAGAACAAGCACATGCAGAACTGCTAGGACTACAACAAATGATGGCACCCATCAACTTGATCCAAGGGGATGACAAATGGACAAGTATTTGGGGCAAAGGAGACTACACAGCCAAACAATACTACTTGCACTACTTCAGAGAGATCAGTGCCCACCAATCTTACAAATGGCTTTGGAAATCCAACGTAACCATGAAAATCAAAGTGTTTGGCTGGCTTCTTCTATCAGACAGGCTCAACACAAGAAATATGCTCAAGAGGAGATATTACAACATTGGAGATAACTACACATGCCTTCTATGTGACTCACCTACCGAGGAAACTTTGGAACAGCTCTTCTTTACCTGCCCATTTAACCAAGAATTCTGGTCACACCTTAACATCGGCTGGATAACACAAGGAACAATACTCCAATGGATAGAAAAGGAAAAAACTATATGGAATAGGCCAATGTTCATGGATATTTTTTTGCAGGCTGCATGGAGCATATGGAAAGAGAGGAACAACAAGCACTTCAGAGGGATCATACCCTCAAAAACCTCCTGGCTGGCTCGGTTGAGAGAAGACCTCTCCCTATTTTGTTATAGGGTGGGAGAAAAACACAACCCCTTTTTGACCTCTTTTGTTTCTAGTCTCTAGCATCCTTTCTTAGTTCTTTTTGTCTCCTTTTTATCACACCCCCTCCCCCCAATTCCTTCATGGCAATGGATGTAAGGTTATGACTTTGTAAGACCTTTTTGATACTATAATTAATACATACAGTAGGAGCCTCTCCTACTGTTTCAAGTGACTCTAGCCATTCTTGAGGTCACATGTGACCATGCCACGTCATGGTTTGTGCCCCCTGACGACGACTTTGTCAAGTTTAAAACGGGCGCATCAATAAGATCAGACGTGTGCAGAGAGGCTAGAGGGGTGTCTCGTTCCGCTACATGGTGCAAACCTCGTGATGGGGTCGCAAACTCGATGATCGATGAAGCTTTGGCTCTTCGTGATGGCGTCCTGCTTGCTAAGATCAAAGGTTTTAGAGATGTTATCATGGAGATGGACTGCTTGGAGGTCGTGCACCTTTGGAATTCTCGCCATAACTCGCATTCGGTTGTGACTCCGCTTATCCTAGAAATAGGGGACTTATCTTTGAATCTTAGTTCGTTCACTATTGAGCATGTTCCTAGCTCCTCCAACTACCTGTCCCACATCTGTGCCAAATGAGTTTGTTCGTTGGAGGTGACTGAGAGTTGGTTTGAGTCTATACCTCCTTTCCTAGCCAGCAACCTGATGGCTGACTGTTCCCAGTATTCTACGCAAAATAAAAAGTAGTACAATGGAATTCATTTTTAGACGCAGCGTGTTTCCTAAGTACGTTATGGAGTGGATCATTGCCTCTCTACTAAACCATCGACATGTATGTGAGGTGCCCAACCATCAACATGGATATGACGTGCCCAATGGCACTAGCTATTCTCGTGTTATCTCAAGCCGCCTCCTATCTAAAACAAATAGGATAGGGTTCCTCTGCCGGCGCCACCACCGCTGCCGGTCCGCCTCATCTTCGGTGGCCTTAGGGTCATGGGGGCGCGGTGGATTCCAATCTTTGCCGGTGGGGGGGGCTCAGTTTTTAGATGCGTTCTTTGAGTTTTGTTACGGTTTGTGTCCTACTCAGGAAGGCGAGATGACGGTAGCTATCTGAAAATAAAATAAGGTTCTCCCCGCCTAGCCTTTGTTCCGGTGGTGCATCTAGCATCGTCGATGGACGTGTGGAGGTATGTCTATGGCGGATCTGTCTTCGGTTGATTTGCTCAGACCTGGTCGTCGTTCGTCCAGGTGTTTTTCGGTTAGATCCTTCTCATCTAAGCTACTCTTCATCGGCGGCAGTTGTCGTTCTGCCGTGCTGGTCCTATAGGGCCTAAGCACGCCGACTTCCCGACTGTATGCTATAATAAGTTTTGCCCTGCTCTGGCAAATGAGGTACAATGACGACGGCACGCCTTCGGGTCATTTAGTGCTTATAGTCGTCTACAGATCTGGATGTAACTTTTGTTATATTTTTTTGTGTTCGTTGTACTGCCATGATCGAAAATGAATAGATTGGAAGTTTCCCAGCAAAAAACAGAACTAGCTATACAGATGAAAAAGAGCTTTTCATCCATATTGTTTGCACGTGAATCCAGCTAGAATTGGAACGTAAGAACAGAAGCTAAAAGAAAAAACAGTTCTACTCATCTTGGGGGGGGGCTCTGCCGGCGCCACCACCGCTGCCGGTCCGCCTCATCTTCGGTGGCCTTAGGGTCATGGGGGCGCGGTGGATTCCAATCTTTGCCGGTGGGAGGGGCTCAGTTTTTAGATGCGTTCTTTGAGTTTTGTTACGGTTTGTGTCCTACTCGGTGTTAGAGCTGTGTCGAATATTGTTGTACAAGGTAGGTTACAATTGGACTTGTAGTTGTATTTTGTTTAGATAGGATATGGAGTATTGTCCAAGTAGGACACTTGTATCCTAGGCCTTTCATATATAGTGGGGTAGACACACGATGTAACCTATGCCGACATAATAGCACGGGCACGCGGGGGGAGCGGGCGGCGTGTGCCGGTGCCCGGGCGGACAGGGTGCGGTATTGTGACGGTGTCATGGGGAGGAGCGCCCGTAGTCAGGCCCCGGGGATGTAGCCATATCGGTAAACCTCGTTAACAAATCTCGGTGTCGTGCTAGTGTGATTGCTTGGTCCTCGATAGATCGACGGAGTGCCTCGGATTTATTCTAACAAGTGGTATCATGAGCAAGGTTGCAAGGTCTGGAAGGCCGGATTTGTTGATCTAGAGGAGGCCGGGCCGTGTGCTGATTTTTTGTTCGTCATGAGGCGATTGAGGACATCGGCGGGATCGGTAGCGGTGGAATAGCAATCGGAAGCAACAAACAATCGTAGCAGCAGTCCCTGGCGAGATCGAAGTCGCAGCAGAACAGCTGCGCGTGAGCATGCGCGTGGCGTCCTGAGGCAGCGGCAGATCAATCGGGCGTGAGAAGCGCACAGATGCATGCGGAACGTGATCCAGGTTGCCGGGCAGCGGGCAGCAGAGTCAAAGGCGGATTGGCCCAGAGGGCAGCCCACGCGGCGGAACGTGGATGGAGCGCAGGCTGGCCAAGGCTGATGGTAGGCCCACGCGGGCATGCTTCAGGCTTGTCTAGGCAAGGTAGGACAGGTCCAGAGCGGAAAGTCGCAAGCGAGAGATTTTGTTGAAAAAAGGAACAAGTCTGGGCGTGCATGCACGGTGTTCAGGAGCATTGGTGTGGATCATGGATTTTGGTCCTATTATGCTGAGGGTACACGGAAGGCTGCTACCACGGGACAAGTTCAAAGGAAAAAAGGGTCCCTACGTACACAAAAGTATCTCGCAAACGATGTCAAGAAAATATGCAGAAGTATCTATTGGCATTAAGTTTGCATGTAGCTTGTTTTCTGGTGGCTCGAGTTGCTGACAGTGCTTGGAGTGTGTGCGGCAAGGACGAGGACGTGCGTATAAGGCTTAGAGGAGTCTGGAGTGCGCCGTGATAGGATTATGCGAACACAGGGCGTCAAGCAACGCACGGAGATGTGCGGGGCGGACATGATGCAGGGTGGAGCATGGTTGCAGTCGGACAAGTTCGGATGGGTCGGACTAGACAGTCTGATGGATCGATGGGGATGTCGGTCAAAGCAGAAGACGGCGGTGATTTCAGCGACGACGACATAGGAGCGTGATGCTGATGGTGGCCGACTTCTGGGGCGTGGAAACACGTGGTGCAGCTCGAGGGCTTGTGCGGCCGACAAGACTATGGCGCAGGGTTGATTCAAGGCAGTGCACACATGAGAGTTTGAAATCGACGGAGCGCAGGGGTAGCATAGCGCAGCTACATGGAGTCATGTTGAAGGTGGAGCTGGAGTCTGATGGATGACTACACTCTGAGCTGATGGAGGGGCTACGGTGTAAATGCATGGAGAGTCGGAGCCTATTTCAGTGGGATAGCGAGAGACACGTGGATCGGACTGGGTACTAGTGGTCTGATGGAGGCGTGATACTCGGCATCGGTCGGTAATGACCGGTGGTTCTCTGCAGTAGGGGTTTGAGTGGTGTGGGTTCGCGACCCTGGAGACTCGACCGGGACAGCAGAGGCTCGACGCGGTGATAGCGGTGAGGCGTGCGGTAAGCACGGGACACATCGACAGGCCAAGGCACTGGTGGTCGGACATGTGGTCTGATAAATTGTGCAGGGGGTGCTGAAGCAGTGTTGACGAGTACCAGATTGAAGTTGGTGACTGGGTCTATCGGTGCTAGTTGATGGACAGAAGTTGACCATGAAAGAATCTAAGAAAGTGGCGGAAAGTCTGAAATTGTCAAAAGCTGAGAGAGTACATGGCCGTATATTCTGTGGCGTTCAGTGTACATGGCAAAGTGCGGATGACAAATACAGAAGGAGGCGGAGTGCTACAGTTGTGGGACATGCCAGAGACTATCCGGAAGAAGGGTGAGACAACTGCGAATTTGACTCAGGGTGACACAGGGCGATGGTGAAATTCCTTCAAGTTTCAGACAAGCAGTCAAGAAAGAGCGGTGACGTTGAGTTCAGGTAACTCTTATATGTGGCGTCCAATATGTGAATTGTTCATTTTCATGCAGACAGTGGTCGGTGTGTGATGGCGTTGAACGGATTCTCTGGAGGTTGGAAGCACAAGGTAGAGTAATGAGGAACTTAATTTTGCTCGAGTGTTGATTGTGAAGAAGACAAGAAGGGACTACAGTTGCAGGTGGAGTCACATGGAGTCTGGGAGTAGCAGCGGTGCTATGGCGTATCTCAAGTCCAATGTACATGGAGGTTCGACGCACGGACGAATTCAAGGTGGTGGAGAATATTCGCCAAGGTGGAGTTTGTTAGAGTTGTGTCGAATATTATTGTACAAGGTAGGTTACAATTGGACTTGTAGTTGTATTTTGTTTAGATAGGATATGGAGTATTGTCCAAGTAGGACACTTGTATCCTAGGCCTCTCATATATAGTGGGGTAGACACACGATGTAACCTATGCCAACATAATAGCACGGCACGCTGGGGAGCCGTGGCGTGTGCAGTGTGTTCCCATGACAGGTGCGGTATTGTGACGGTGTCATGGGGAGGAGCGCCCGTAGTCAGGCCCCGGGGATGTAGCCATATCGGTAAACCTCGTTAACAAATCTCGGTGTCGTGCTAGTGTGATTGCTTGGTCCTCGGTAGATCGACGGAGTGCCTCGGATTTATTCTAACACTCAGGAAGGCGAGATGACGGTAGCTATCTGAAAATAAAATAAGGTTCTCCCCGCCTAGCCTTTGTTCCGGTGGTGCATCTAGCATCGTCGATGGGCGTGTGGAGGTATGTCTATGGCGGATCTGTCTTCGGTTGATTTGCTCAGACCTGGTCGTCGTTCGTCCAGGTGTTTTTCGGTTAGATCCTTCTCATCTAAGCTACTCTTCATCGGCGGCAGTTGTCGTTCTGCCGTGCTGGTCCTATAGGGCCTAAGCACGCCGACTTCCCGACTGTCTGTTACAATAAGTTTTGCCCTGCTCTGGCAAATGAGGTACAATGACGACGGCACGCCTTCGGGTCATTTAGTGCTTATAGTCGTCTACAGATCTGAATGTAACTTTTGTTATATTTTTTTGTGTTCTTTGTACTGCCATGATCGAAAATGAATAGATTGGAAGTTTCCCAGCAAAAAACAGAACTAGCTATACAGATGAAAAAGAGCTTTTCATCCATATTGTTTGCACGTGAATCCAGCTAGAATTGGAACGTAAGAACAGAAGCTAAAAGAAAAAACAGTTGTGTGACCAGAGTGGGATTTGAACCCACGCCCTTTCGGACCAGAGCCTTAATCTGGCGCCTTAGACCAACTCGGCCATCTGATCACAGTGACACTTATTTGATATAATCCTATATACGCGCTTCGTCCCGAATTACTTGTAGCAGAAATGAATGTATAATTAAAGCCTACTGCTGTAACATGTATTAAACATACTACTAACATAAGTATTGCCCATGATTCTTGTGCACTTTCACGGCCCCATTTGCTTGAATTGATCCATATGATCTTTTTCTTCTTCCTTATTTCTAGGAAAGGCCTGCATGGATGCGCTGTTCGCGTGCAAATCTAGCTAACACCGTGCGTAGGGATCATCGTTCCATTGCTGTATAACAATCTTATGCCTCGTGCTTGTACGCGTGTAATGTACTGCCCTCTTCGACAGCGCTCAGAGCTTGGCATACCGGACATCCATGGCGCGTTGTCTGTTGGCATTCAGCTGGACCGGTGCTTGCCCATGTGTTCCGATCGATAAAAAAAAAGTGCTTCCGCAGCTGCAGCCATGACCCATCACGCGAAAGCCCTTTGGCAGAGCGCGATCAGGTGAAGTCCCGTGAGGCCATGCCCTTCATTCTCCTGCACGGCCGGCGTCCTTCAGCAGTTCTTTTTAGAAAACATAAGCAAACTGTACAAGTCCCCAAATAGAAATAGAAAGGCCTGCAGATTGGTTGCATCTCGCATCATTCAGTTAGAGACAGCGATCGCAGGCTCGTGAGCGAAATTGCACAAACAAAGCCCTCCAGCTCTAATCTACTACTCCCTCCGTCCGAAAAAACTTGTCATCAAAATGGATAAAAAGGGGTGTATCTAGAACTAAAATACATCTAGATACATCCCTTTTTATTCATTTTGATGACAAATATTTCCGGACGGAGGGAGTACTTCCTCTGTTCCTAAATATAAGTCTTTGTAGGGATTCCACTATGGACTACATACGGAGCAAAATGAGTGAATCTACGCTCTAAAATGCATCTATATACATCCGTATGTTGTCCATAGTGAAATGTCTACAAAAACTTATATTTAAGAACAGAGGGAGTAGAAAATTAGGTTCTACGATCAAGAAAAAGACCTATAATCACGTGAAAAGCGTGGATACTTATGCAGAGGCAGGGACAGGATTCGGACCTGCAGTCTTCATCAGGTCATGACCCTGATGAGTCAACCAAATTCCTCAGGTGCAGGGAGGGGGGCACGGAACTATTTAAGTGCTTGACGATGAAAATATAAGAAAAAAGAAAATGCGCAAAAAGTGAAGGAAAACACATCAACGTAAAAAAAAATCGAACCAAGGGCCTCCCAGCCCCAATTTTCATTTTCATGAAAACTGAACAACAACCAAGTTCCACATCAAGATACCCATTCAGTCAGGTAGCAGAAGCCACACAGACTGACCTCGCAATCTCCAAACCATCATACAGTTACACTCAGCCTCGAGAACCAAAACACCACAGGAGCCAGCTAAATTCTCGAATACCTCAAACAGAACAAAACAGAGCTCAGTCCTACCACCAAAAACCGACCAAGTTCACAGCCACCTTGCAACATTTGACTTACCATAGGCCGCCACCCTTTTCGACGATGGAAGATTTCAACCGCTACTAGCTGAAGCTTTTTTGCCCCTTGTCGTCGCGCCTTTTGCAGGTTTCGTCTATGTATAACCACCCTAAAGGTCAGCCAACAAAAATCCTGAGAAACTATAATGCTGTAGGATCAAAAGGGAACTTTTTGTTGAAGTGTGCAGCATTTCTTGCTTTCAGATTGCCCACAGCACAACAGAAATGAGCTGTGCATCCTTACCATCGAAGACTAACACATACTCCCTCCGTCCGGAAATACTTGTCATTGAAATGGGTGTATCTAGATGTATTTTAGTTCTAGATACATCCATTTTCATCCATTTTGATGACAAGTAATTCCGGACGGAGGGAGTACTTACAAAGATCATTTACTGTATCTACTCGAAAATCAATACCAAAACACACATTTCACTATAATCCAGAACTCCAGATGTATCTAGCAATAGAACAGTGCAGAAATAGAGGGTCTATAGCTTTTTTTTTCCTCACAAGACAAACATCTATCAGACTATCACTTCCCTCTTTTATTTAACACGTCTCTAGTCAAAATACTCTTTATAAACACCAACCACAAAAAAAAAAAACTTTGATTTTCACTGGCACTTTCATGTACCACATTTTCTTAAATGGGCATCTAGTTTAACTAGCCTTTGGGATAATATACAAAGACCTAACAGAAAATTTACCAGAAAAGGTTAACATCCATGTACACCTATGTTCTTCCTCATTCAAATGAACATTACAACACATCAACTTGTATTTCGTAATTGTAACGTACCAAGCAAAAAAAATCTCGGCAGCTACAGAAGGAAATCTTGAACAACCGGAGCTTGAGGTGCAACATCAGGCTGAGTACTAGGTCTTTCTCTGTGCGTATGTTTTCCTTGACGATGCCCACTCCTAGAAGAGGTTCTATGCTTTCTCGGCTCTTTCTTATCACTGTCAGGAGGTATTGTGCTCTTCTCTTTAGTAAGATCGTGTTGCTTACTTGTCCTAGAACTTGAAGTAGAAAGGCTTCCAGTATCAGCATATATGTTCTGTATCCACTGAGAACTAGATTCGCCAGTGTCCATTTTTTTGCCCGTGACTTCTGACTTATCTGCAGCCTTTAGAATATTTGCACTAGTCATCATAGAACTTAGGAAATCTTCGCCATCCAATTTCACTACTTTTGGTCTGGACCTCATGGCCTTCAATTTTTTCCCAGCAGATACAGGCTGGACAGTCTCGGATTTATCCTCCATGGCACTTGCATTCTCAGCCGAAAGAAGAGGATCATTGGCACGAGGGTAGCTATTTGCGTCATCCTCAGCTTTTCCTGTTGGGAGATAGTATATCCCGTGCCGTTTACGGTGCTCAAAAAGAGAAGATGAATCAACTGACACTACTGCAGGCTCATCTCTAGTCTCTACAGAATGACAGTTGCGAGAGATAAAAGAGATTGAAGTTGACAGAATAGTGTCATCTTCACTTAAAATGTCAGCAAGTTCAGACAGATTTTCATGCAAGACAAGATCCTCAGGAAGGGAAATTTTCTTCTGGGCATTCACAGAAACAGGCCTTAATTCCTGAGAGAATACTTTTTGCATACTATTAATGAGCTCCAAGACCCGGTTATGCTTGTTATGATCACTGACCTTCCTTTCCTTCAACTCCCAGATCTCTCTTAACAAATGGACAAAACCAATCAGGTTGCGTGCCCTCTCCAGGACCTCAACTTCCTTGGACTCAACAAGTGGCCCAACCGTTGTTTCAATCAAGTTAATCATGTAAACTATTGATTTGTTTGAAAAGGGGTCATTTTTAGCTGTGCCTGGCATAACGATTTGTTCTTCAGCAGGTTGAATTTCAGACTTGCTTCCCCTACTAACAGTTTGATCAACAGCTAACTCATCTAACACTAGATCCGATTCCTTGTTTGAATCATTCGAACTCTCTACATATAAATTGCAACAGAAGGTGACCACTTTAAGTACTGCCTGGATGTACACAGCTCTCACTGACATTGGCAAGAGGCTAGTCCTTGGCTGTGATAGTGCCTCAACAAGCTCAACAGGATCCTTGCTACAATCAATATACTCACCAGAGACCCATGCAGCAGCAGAAAGAACAGAGCATAGGAGATTGTTCCCAAGCAAGGCAGGATCAATTAGGAGAGATCGAGCTGAACGGACAAGCTCTGGCCGTGCATCATGCACCCTAAGTCCCACATCAACAAGCTGGCGACCAATCTCATCCCCCTGCGCACAGTGCAAGCTCCTAGCCATATCTGCGAGTAGTGAGACATACCAATCAAAATCTGACACCAGCTCATACACATTGCGCCCACATGCTGCTAGGACGGCCCCAAGAATATCATTTGCAAACTCAGGGTCTGACCTTGCGGCATGACTGACCAGCATGCCAGCAATATCCATGACATTGTTTTCATCAACCATTCCCATCATAAGGTGCAATGCCTCCCTACGGATGTTTGAGTCAGCATCACCCAGTGACAGGGCAATCACATCACGGCTCTCATTGACAGTTGATGCATATGCTGGGCCAAGCATACCAAGTGCCAAGAGCCCGAGATAGCGCAGGTTAGGATCATCAGAAGCAGCAAGGAATTCCTTGACTTTCCCAATGGCAAGGTTCACTGCGGCACCATGCGCCGGTAGTGCAGTCAGCACCGTGCGGACACACTCGAATGTCAGCGACATGGCTGAAGAACGAGTGAGAAGCTGGCAGACTGGATCAACAATTCGTGCCGCTAGACGTGACTCCAGAGGAGCCAGCCTAGCAAATATCTTGAGCACCTTGATGAGCGCCCAGTTGGAGCGGGATGTGGTTAGCAGATTGTAAAGGTCAGGCGCGAGAGGCAGGAATGGGGCCACATCAGCCGGCGGCGCCGACAGCTCACAGAAGGCGGATGCAGCCGCAGTTGACGCCCGTGGGTCGGACGAAGCAAGACATGCAGCCAGCGGCTTGAAGAGGACCGGCACGCCAGTAGACGGGGAGGCAGCTATGATGCGCGCTGCGGCTGCGATAGCGCGCGGGCTGCCACGGGACAGGTGGGGCACGAGGTCGTGCGCGAGGTGGACGGCGAGGTCGGGCGCGGCGGCAGCGGCCGGGGAGGCAAGGAGCTGGAGCGCGAGGGCGCATACGTGGTGGGAGGCGGCGGCGGAGGTGGAAGGAGAGAGGTCCTTGTGGATCTGGTGGGTGGCGAGCGGGAGGAGGGAGAGCGAGGCGGGGTGGAGCGACAGCGAGGCAGCGAGGTAGGCGAGGCGCTTGTGCGGGAGGTGCGGCGAGGCGAGGAGCTCGATGGCGGGGAACGCGTGCGGGTGGGAGACGACGGGGACGAAGTGGAGGGAGGAGAGGTAGGTGAACTTCTGGAGCGCGACGGCCTTGGTCGCCGCGTCCGGGGCGCGGATCTCACGGTGGATCTCGGAGAGGGCGCGGCCGACGGCCAGCGACTCGCCGGCGGCTGAAGGGTCGGCGCGGAGGGACTTGACGAGATCGTCCAGCGAGCGCTGGAAGAGGGTGTCCACCAGTGACGGCGCCGTCGACGGAGCCGACGGGGCGGAAGCCATCACGGAGGTGAGAGAGGGATGGTTGCCTGGTGGATCTGTCCGCTGTGCGTCCGCGCAGGTTAGGTCGATCTCACTGCAACGATGAGGACCTAGTTAGAATAGCGAAATAGCCACCATGAGTCAAATCTAGTAATTCCTATCTAAATTATATACCATAAAGATTAATTTTAGACTTGGTATAAGGAAAACGTTTCACGCCAGCGCGCCGGCCGAAACATTCGGCCGGTCGCGTTCGATCCACCTGATCCAGCATCGTCTGTTGCGCGTCCTCCTTCCAGTTTTTTCTTTCTTTTGCCCCTCCTTTGACACACACACCCCCCGTGACCTCAGGCGCTGGCCGGCGAGCGCCGCAGCTTCTCCGGCAAGGCATCCATCGACGGACCCCATCTGATCCTTTTTTTTATATCACTCTCCTATGGCTTGCCGACCTTTTTCTTCCTGCTCCCCGACGCCACAAAGAACAAAGATGGACCAGGGAAGGCGGGACA
Source organism: Aegilops speltoides (assembly GCA_021437245.1). Taxonomy (NCBI): domain Eukaryota; kingdom Viridiplantae; phylum Streptophyta; class Magnoliopsida; order Poales; family Poaceae; genus Aegilops; species Aegilops speltoides. Next base: position 307,960,501 of record CM038141.1, on the reverse strand, counting down.
GAGGAGGAAGCACGCCGGGGGAGCTGAAACCGACGGACGGAAAAGCTACATCGAGCTACGCAGGAGCTACAACCGGCAGGCGGAGGAGCTGCAAACAGCAGGAGCGACGGGGTGGGTGAACCACGACCAGCATGTGGGGTTGCTGCACGAGACTCTGCTGATGATGGAGTCACCAGTGCTACAAGCACGTACCACAAAAGCTACAACCAGCTTGCAAATATGCTACAATGCATGCTCACCGGAGCTACAACCGGCAAAGTGTGTCGACAAATGCTACAATCGTTCACCAAAAAAGCTACAACCATGTTTGTTAGAGTTGCAACCCGAGTTCGCCGGAGTTCACCGGAGTTTTAGGCGGGCAACGTCATGCTACAACCGTATGTTGCAGGAGATACAATGAGTTCACGGAGATGCTACAACCACGTACATCAGAGCTGCAAACCGGTGTGGCGTCGTCGACTAATGCTACAACCGTTTTCACAATGAATATGTTGACCCAACGCCGGCGACAATATATTTTTTGCTACAACCAGCGTTTTGTGCAAGCTACAACCTGCGTCGGTGGAAGCTACAAGAGGCCATGGTGAGCTGCGGCGGCGATCATAATTTCTCTGAGACGGTTACAATGGAGCAACGACCATGGTGCTACAACTGCGATTTAATTTCTTTGGAACCAAGAAGACATTTTGTTGCATAGGAGGGCGTATAGCGCAGAACCACACGGGCACTAACGCGGCAACCGCTTAGCCGGGCGAGCTGCTCTGGTGAGCGACGACGAGCTGCTCCCGTGAAGCGGCGACGGCCCAAATGAACCAGCGGCGGAGCTGCAAGCAGGAGGCCAGGGGAGTAAGGGCGAAGAGGCACTACTGCATGTTTCTGCATCGAGAGGAAGAAGGCAAAACTGCTCGATCGAACGGTTACACTGGAAGGATCGGAAGGCTGGGGGCCGACCGGCCCAAATTTTAGGCCGGCGCACCGGCGCCCAGTGCTGCCCTTAGTATAAACTGCAGTAACCATTGCTTACTTTTGCTTGCTATAGTAAACGATAGATGCCATAATATTTTGGGAAGGTCACTGGCCTGAAAACAAACTTTCAAAAGCTTTCTTTAACACCCACAATGACCTTAATCTTGATGGCATAGGGCAAAGCATGTCTTTCTTTCTTTCCCATATAATATTTTGGGCTTCATCTATCTGTCAGACGACCCAAAAGTATCAACTTTCAACACCTTGATGGTAAAATTACTGAAATTTTTACTTTCTTGAATGAGAAAGCACTTCATCGCAACAGGTCACACGACGTTGGTCAAGTTCGGTTCATGGGCATACCGACCTCCATCGACATACCGACCGAGGTCTTGCAATTCATGGACAAGATAAGGAGGGCCTTTCTTGGGACATACTTCAATAAAGTCTTCGGTGTCAAACATAAAATAAATCGAGAGGTCATCTTTCATCCCACCATTCTTGGCTGGTTGGGAGTGCTTAACCTCAAGATGTCTGTCCTCGCTTTGCAGCTCTGTTGGCCATGGGTTGAATGGACTTTGATGGTCTCGACTCGGCTGTTTCATGTCCCAGGTTCAACTCAACAATGAACTGGATCATGTTATGACACATCCATGAATTCTTTTAACATTGATGATTCACGTCCCAACTTCAACTCCACACTAACCAATGGCAACGCCATCTCGTGGAGGATGACGACCTCCGGGCGCTACTTCGTGGACTCTGCTTATCGTGCCCGATTCATCGGGGCGACCGCCACCAGCTTCAAGACCACCATCTAGAAAATTTGAGCTCCTCCTAAATGTAAGTTATTCACTTGGCTCGTCATTCAAAATCGATCTCGGAAGGTGGATCATCTTTGCCAAGTGTGGATGGCCTAATTGTTGGATTTGCTCTTTATGAAATAGAACTCTAAAAATTGTGGCGCATTTTCCTTCCCAATGTTGTTTCTCGATCCGAATTTGAAATATGATGAAGGATTGGCTTGTTCTCTCCAACTCACATCGAGCTCTTGGCATAGGTTCAATGACGTCAAAACTTGGTGAATAGATGTAGTAGTGCACGGTGGGCACGCTAGACAATTGGTGTAACCTCTCCTTCATAAACATCCCAATAGCGCTGGAAAAAGTGTGTCGGGAAACATTGGAAACAAAGTGTTTTTTTTTTACCTCAAGATCGGTATGAGGAGCAAGTAGTTGGTCATTCATTACCGACTAAACCTTGGCCGGAATTGTATTCATGACCTCATGCAAACCATGTACCCCTTCAAAAATGTAAAGGTCATGATAGAAGTTGGTAGTCAAATTGGCCATAATCTTCGGATCATCAAATCATTAGACATTTTAATTAAGGGGTCTTATTCTTTCTCCTCCGCATACAAACCTGCCCGATGAAAAAAAATCAATGTTCCTGTCTTCCTCATTGAGCCATTGGATGTGAGCTCTCTAACGCCACATGATCTTCTGATGGTGATAAATTTATGTTAATCTATGAAGACAATTTGTATCGTCCCTAGACATATCAGGCCGGTCGGGCATATTTCACAGCTCCTCCATTTTCTTCTTTGGTTTATGTATTTCAGCCTAGGCGCTGCTAAACGTGATGTTACCTCAATGGTCCAGGGAAGAGTCCATCAACACGCGCTTCTCGCCAAGTTATGGCATTGGATTAATGGGGTTGTGATTAGAGGAAGTAGCGCGGCCTACGCCCCATGGAAAAGTAAATTTCAGTCAACCGTCACTAGAACATGATCGATTCATACCCGTGTGAACGTTTTTCCCGCAACTTTACTCAAAGTTCAACTTGTGCCCTAGGAACCATATATCGGTTCCCCCCACTATCATGATCACCGTGGCTAAGTACTTCATTGAAATCACCCAAACAACGCCAAGGTATGTCATTGTTAGCCTTGATACCCTTGAGTGTGTCCCGGGTCTTATACCTCTCTTGTTTTAGGAATTCCTTGTAAACGCATGTGATATGAAACTTATCGACAAGCGGCAACGTGACACGAGAGTCAGTGTCATACTCTGAGAAATGAAACACTTATAGCTTAATATCACTGTTCCAAAAACATAGCCAGGCCTTCGCTCATTCCACTAGTGTTAACAGAAAAACAATTACTGAAACCTAAGGAAAAACTTAAATTATCTAGCCATGACTTATGCACCCGCGTTTCCACGATGCATAAGGGGACAAGGCAAATCGCCACGGAGATCACGAAGCTCTCGGACTGTTGTAGATTTGCCCGCCCCATGACAATTCCGGATAAGGCAACTCATTGCTGCCGGCGGTGCCCCCTCGAGGGAGCCCGTTTATTTCAGGTAGTAGTGTTATGTTTTGTAGTAGTCTTGGACCTCTTAGGGGCCTGTTTCGGGGCACTGCTAGGCAAGATCGTCAAACCCTTCGCGGGAAGTGCACATTGCACCATCGAAGTATCCTTGTTAATGGATATGCAGAAATCCATCTTGACTTGCCCAACGAAACAAATCTCCCGCCTCCGATCCAACATAAAGCCAACGCAGCCTAATTTTGTTGATAGCACGAATCAACCATGGAGGAAACTCGTGCATTGATAATAATCCCAAGAAGTACACTATGAGTTCACAAATATAAGATGTGTTGGATATTTTAATATGAACTATATACAAACTGAAAATGAGTAAGCAAACACACTGAAACGTGCCTATATAAATTCAATTTAAAAATTTAAAATAGCTTATATTCTGTGAATGGACGGGGTGGTATATAAGGAAAAAAGAAAAATATATTTGACCAGAGCAAGAGCTTTCAACTTTGCATCTTATAAGGTGGGAAAAGTTAAAAAGTGACCAAAGTAAAACACATAAAAATATTTTTTGAGCAGAGTGGGATTTGAACTCGTGCATTGATAATAATCCTAAGAAGTACTCCCTCCGTCCGAAAATACTTGTCAGCAAAATGGATAAAGGAGGATGTATCTAGACGTATTTTAATTCTGGATGCATCTCTTTTTATCCACATTGATGACAAGTATTTTCGGACGGAGGGAGTACACTCTAAGTCACAAATATAAGATGTGTTGGATATTTCAATATAAACTACATACAAACTGCAAATGAGTAAGCAAACACACTAAAACGTGACTATATAAATCAATTTAAAAAGTTAAAATAGCTTATATTTTGTGAATGGACGGGAAAAAAGGGAAATTATATTTGACCAGAACAAGAGCTTTCAGCTTCTCATCATCTCATCTTATAATAGGGGGAAACGTTGAAAAGTGACCAAAGTAAAACACAGAAAAAATGTTTGACCAGAGTGGGATTTGAACCCACGCCCTTTCGGACCAGAGCCTTAATCTGGCGCCTTAGACCAACTCGGCCATCTGATCCTAGTGATGTTTTTCTTCCGAGATTTTATTAGACAGAACTCGGGAAACAGGATCAGACGTGGGCCCTGGGCCATTGCTTATACACATGCAAAAGGCGAATGCATGGCCCAGCTCAAATCAGCAGCCTGTCCAACTACACCAGATTCCGTAATCCGTAAAAAGGAAAAGTACTCAAAATGTAAACAGCCAGCCGAACTACCTAGAGAGGTTTCCCTCTTGTACCCTCTTGCCTACAACTGCAGTCACATTTTGCTTGTTTCGGCAAACAAGTTTATTTCCCATGCAGAAAAGGCAAACAAGTTTGTTTACACGTAGTTGCAGCTTGCCAAATAGGAGTATACTAGCACATATGCCCGTGCGTTGCAACGGGAGAGAAATTATTGTGCCCGCTGTCCATCGAAACTACCGTCATCATGGCGTAATAACATCCGAAAGTGCCACCTAAATATGTTTGTACGTTGCAACGGGAGAAAAAAAATCACATCACTCTCCTATCCCAGTAAGCAAGTGATGATTTAATCCTAAACACAGCCAAAAACATAAGCGATAATTTGATTTATGATACACATCAATTATTCCCAGATGAATAAAAATTGGGTGCTTTCACCATCTTTGCAAAAGGCTATTTTGGCCTTGAAGATGAACAAAAAAAAGTAATTCTCCTTGAAGATGAACAAAGAAAGGTAACATGCATGCTCTGCATCACACTGAGAGGATCCCAATCCTTGCAAAATATTTCTGTAGCACGTTTTGAGTTATGCAAAATCCATATCATGTCACATAGAAATACATGAGCCAGTGAAAAAAAAGGAATTGTAGGAATATAAAAATACCTCGTTTTCTCCTCCTTATAGAACAGTTACTTATTGTGTAGTCAGTTTAGCTATGAAAACCTGATGCATGGACGCTCGGATAGGAAGAGCGGAAAAGAAAAAAAATCAAGCAGCTATTAATAAAAAGACTAACTTGAATCATTGAAGCTATGGTTGTGCACCTGTTAGTTGAATCACGTGCAAGTTCTCAGGGGGCAATTAATCGAGCCATGTAGTCACCCCGGATCGATCCACCAGCCTGCTTGACATGTACTCATGTGTTTAGCCAGGAAAGAATCAAGCTAGCCGGCACCCTGCAACTCATAGCTAGTTCGGACTCCCATGTATATTTCTTGGGTCAGGTTACGACGTGTGGCCGGCCACTTCGCTTTTGTTTCAATTAAGTTTCTTTAAAGGTACGTCCTGGTTTCGTTCATATTGTCCCGGTTTTCTTTGTTTGCACGTGTGTTTGTCACAAACGGACATAACTAAGAAATAATGCACGTAAAAATACTCAAAACTGGTGTGAACTGTTGCTGCATGTGCCATTACACATCATGCAGAGAGAGAGAGAGGGGGAGGAGGGAGGAGGAGGAGCATATGGGGGAGAGGATCATGTCCAAGTGCCATCTCTACATTTTCAATTTTTATCATCGCTATGTATTCGCAACCCAGAAACCTCAGTTCACCTACTATGGTACTGCCCGGAGGCACGGCGGATCTATAGCACTACGGCCGGCGGGTACGGCTGCGCCGCCCTCGACCCGAACACTTGGCCGGATAGCAACCGCTCGGAGACATTCTGGTCTCATATCCTCAATGCCACATCTGTTGAGCAACAGAAAGGTGTCCGATCTCTCACCATACTCATCTCATGGGAGCTTTGGCTCGAACAAAACCGCGGAGTGTTCCAAAAGAAGATAGTCGCGCCCTCGACCATCCTCCAGGCACTTAAGGGATCCTTGGAACCATGAAGACTGGCGGGAGCAAGATACATGCAGCACCCCTTTGGGGTTCCGACGTGAGAGAGCATCCTACCCACTGTGTTCCCTAGGGCCTCTTTCTTTTCTCTAAACTTCTCCTTCAGATTGTGCATACGGCCTCGTAAATATTGCTCCCTGCCTAACAATATAAAAAGCCAGCAGTTGCTGGTAGTTTCAAAAAAAAATACTCAAAATAGGACAAAACAAAGCGGAACCAAACCAAAAATATCTATTCCCTTTAATAGTATGTACAGATACAGATTGTACGTGCTAACTTAAATTCATGTGTACATAACTATAGTTATGCATAACTTTTTCTATTTTTATTCTTTATTTGGATTTCTATCTTTTAACCACAACGGTAAAAATCGAGATCTTTTTTTTCGCGGGGGTGTAAAATTAAGATCAATAGACCATATTTTTTATGCTGAAAGTATACAGATCAAAATAATATATTCATTCTTTTAGATGTATGGTGACCTATGACCTCTAATTTGCTATAACACAGCCATGACCATGCAAAAAAATAGCAACACAGTCGTGCATAAGTGGGAGTCTATCCAGGAAAAAAAAGTGGAAGTCTATCGTGAAATAGTTGGCTTTGTGAACAGCCAATTCAAGAGAGAACGCCCATTGTAGCACAGATAATGTTATCATGTGCCTTACCCTTTTTTGACTGAGTGAAGAATTGTCTTCGGTTTGCTATTCCTTGTATACATATGTTTGTACTTTCCCTTTTACGTTTAGAGTTGGGATGTGGTTAGTACATCTTTTTCCAAGTATATGTATACGTGACCATGGCTATAGGTGTTTTAGAATGGTGGATGCTAGGCGCCGGCGTACCAGCGCTAGATTCGGCCGGTCGCCCCGCAGCCACTCGATCACGCATCTGTTTACGGTTGAGATCTTCCTCCTCGTCCACGCATTCTGCGCCTCCCCCCTCCTCCCTTCCTCCGCAAAAAAAAACTGCTGCATCTTCCTCGCGTGGTTCGTTGCTTGCCTCGCCATGGTTCTCCCTCCCCGGCTGAGAAAATTGGTCGCCGGCATACTACCACCGCCCTGCCCCGCGCGCCTCCTACCCCCGCCCCGCCTGCGCCCCTCCCACAACCGCCCCTGCCCACACTCCTCCCACCACCGCCCTGCTTGCAGCACCGTCGCTGCACGGCGCTCCGCCGTTCGCAGCGGCACCACGCTGCCGTTGTAGCACGATGCAACATAGAAAAGGTGGAGGGAAGGAAGCACGACACATCCACCTCTGTGCTAGATTCAATGGTTGTAGCAAAAAACTTGCGGGTTGAAGCTTCTGTAGACAATGGTTCCAGCATCTGTCGCATTGGGTCGCGACATCGCCGGAGGCCGGTTCCATCAAATTTCTGTCGCTCATGGTCATGACATCGCCGGATGCCGGTTCCAGCAAATTTCTATCACCGTAGCAAATAAAAACCTTTGTGGGTCACAACAAAAAAAGAGCTATCCATCATTGATCCCAAGCAGAAAAAACAGTCGCTGTTCCAGCAAAATTCACTGCCATTTCCAGCAAAACATCTTACTAGTTCCAGCATCGTCGATCTGTTTCCAGCAACGCTGTAGTCAAAACCTGCAACATCCCCGGCATGGGGTTCCAGCATCACACGCTGCCGGTTCCAGCATTTGGCCGCGCCCCACCCATGTCGCAGCTCCATTGTATGTCATCGTGGTCGAAGCTTTTTGCAATGCGGGTTGAAGCTTTTTGCGACGCCCGTTGTAGCTTTTTGCCGTGGCAGTGGCTGGTCCCAGCATCTGTCGTTACTGGTTGAAGCTTTTTACGGTGCCGGTTGTAGCTTCCTCGAATTCAGTTGCAACATCGTGCTCGCAGCTCCGGTGAGGTGCTTCCAATAGCAAATGCGCGATGGTGTCGCCCATAGCAGCTCGAAGCGCCCCGGTCATCGTCCGCCCAGAGCCCGAAGGCCATGGCCGCCCTGACCTATGAGTTTGTAGGCCATGGCTCCCGTAGCAACTCGTAGTCACCCCCGTCGCCATCCTTCCCGAGCTCGTTAGCCATGGCCGCCCTGACATGTGAGCTCGCATGCCATGGCCCCCTGTCGTAGCAGCACCGAAGAAACCTTGAGGGCTCGGGGTGACGACGCATGGGAGCAGATCGCCATGGAGGAGGTGCAACGCGAGCTGAGACGGGAGGAGTGCTTGGAAATTCTGCGCCTATGGCGAAGGAGGCGAGGCGGAGCGCTGCAAAGGAGATAAGATTTAGATGGGGAAATGATGTGTCATGTGTGGCCCCAAGGAGAGAACGTGTGTGTTCGGTTGGATCTCATTGCATCCAACGCAAAGAGTGCAACCGGCCCAATCACTCAGCCGGCGCCCCGGCCAGAAATGTTTCCCTTTTAGAATCCGGACGTAGGGACGTGCCTAGTATTTTTTTTCTAGTATGTGATCATGGCTATACGTGTCATGTGTACCTAATAATGTTGTGTGTAACCTTTTCCAAAAAAACTCAAAACGGGACGAAACAAAGTGGAAACAAATCAAAAATATCTATTCGCTTTAATAATAGGTATAGATTTGTACCAATCGGATAACTTGCTACATTATCTACTATACCGATAAAATATCCAAAGGGGTAGATCCAGACCATCTCCATCGTCATTCTACGAGCCCACCCATCCCACCATCGATTAGTAATCCCTATGTAACCCTCGACCCCCGTGATGTTCTCTTCTCTTGTTGCGTGGGCTCGCAGATCAGCTCTGTCGCAGGCTAAACATGACCAAGTATGGTAACTCAAATAAGGCATGTAGGGGGGAGGGGGTATTGATTTTGAAACACAAATGATCCGCCTTTTTTCTAATCTCAGTTTTTTTGGGGGGGAGGGGGGTAAGAAGCTTGAATAGGGGCTCATAATTTCGAAAATGCACTCTCAAGAATAGTAAAATCAAAAAAATACTAGGGAAAATTTAAAAAAAGTCGAAATTTCAGGGTATCAAACCTGGTCGTTCACTCTACTAACCGACAAAGTTTCGCAAAGAAATGGCATCTGTGGTATTCTCAACTGCAGCGCTAGAATTTAGGTCTGAACTGTAGCGCTAGAAATTTGGGTCTTCACAAAGATTCAACATGGTGGCGTTGAAGAATCGGAATGTTTTGGGGGTTGGAGGTGGAGATGGGTTGGGGATCTCTTCCATTTTCTTCTTTTCTTGTGCAGGGGATAAGCGCATCTACAGCCAGACTTAGCAAATCTGACCCCCTAAACATCGCGGGTGCCCGGTCAGTGACCGGGAGTGTCCGTTTGAGCCCCATATTTTCCCTTCATGCATCCACACTTCTCATTTTCTCCGATCACTTGCATGTGATTGGTGGAGAGAAGAAAGAGAAAGAAAAGAAAGAATAAACAAAGAGAAAAAGGTGGTCCAGGCTGGGCCGCATCCTACGTGGTGGACTGCTCATGCATGCCGGGTGCTCTCATATCCTCCCTATATTTGTCCTCAATATGCGAGTTCGCGGACAACCCAAATGTATAGTGATGATATGAGGGGTCCTGGTGGGTCACTTTTTCCCCTCTCTCTCCCGTCCAATCACTGTTCGGGCGTGTCCGCGGGCATATGAGAGAAGGTTTCAGGCATCCGGTTGTAGATGCTCTAAGAGTTAGGGGATGGGGTGGGGGTCGCGTGGTCCAATTTTGTAACTCGTCGCATCTTGGCCTCGCGCGCTCCCGCGTGCTCATGAAAGCTCGTCCGTGCTAGCGGGATGGTCTTTCGTATCTGTCGCAATATACAGAACGATCGTCGGGTATCTCTATATGTGTCCTTGGTATAGTATAGTGTGGTTACATGTGTTTTTATAGACTGTTCACCCCTTTATGTCGTCGCTGTATGAGCATGTTGCTTTCTTAGGGCATCTCCAACGCTGACCCTCAAACCGCTCGCATATGTTCGGATCGTGCAGTCTAGACATGTTGTGCCATCCAATGCGGGTCTGTATCGATCCACCGAGTGATCCGGACGCGCTTTCGAACGCGTAGTGGAAGCAAAGTTGGGGAGACGCATTGAGGGAGTTTGGACATCAGCCAAGTAGGACTCGGACACCCCGACCCACTAAACCCTCCTACGGTCCTATTTCTTCCAATCCACCCCTTCTCCGTCCTTGCTTTGCATCTGCACTCTCCTTCTCCGACGCTGCTATTGTACCTCTCCAGCCGGCACATACGCATTGCCGCACCTCTACAACCAGCACTGATGCGGCCGCGCCCCTTTTACGACGGTGTCGTCCACTCAGGACCCGTCCGTAGGCAGGTACACTCCGCCCCTATAAACGTCGTCCATGGCGGATACCACGCCCGGTAGGTGTTCGGTCAAATGCCATTGAGCTTATTTTCAAATGCGGTATAGTTTTTTAGAGTACGAAGTATGGCGGGGGTACTCGGCCATGGAGGATAAGTGGTTGTGTGGTGCGTGGTTGACCGTATCTGCGGATTTCATAGGAAGGAGCAGGGGGCTCTTCTACCAGCGCGTGCATGATTCGTTTCAGGCGTGAAAGCACATTGCACCCTACGACATGCACATAATCCATGGTCGCACTGTGGGACCGTTATTGTATCGATGGTACGCCATCCAGACCACCATCACCAAGTTTTGTGGAGCGGTCGATATGGTGGAGACAAGGTAGCCATTGCGCGCGCCAGCCGAGGAGATCATAGTTTTGCTTCTTCTTACTCAACTTGCTGATTGATTGACTCACTCATTCAATGTTGCTCTATGCATTGTTTAGCCAGTATGTGCTGTCGTGTTGTACCACTGGATAGAGGCGCAACCATTTACGCACATACACGGTTGGATGAAGCTGAAGGGGCAGTATGTGTGGGATGACATGATTCATTCAAAAAAAAACTAGTTCAAACATCAGGTTAATCTCGTTAAATTTGAACTATTGTTGTACTAGAATTTTTTGCATGTCATGTTTTTTTCGAAAAGGAGGTTGTCCCGCGGCCTCTACACCAGAATGATGCATATGGCCATATTATTGATAAGCAAGGCATTCAACAAAAAATCTTCATGTCTCGAAAAGTAAAAAGGCTCACAAAGAGCAAAAGCAAAACAAAAGGACAGCCACAACCGGCAGGCATAAACTAAGATAGGAAACTAAACATCTATCCTATTACATGACCGCCATCCAAACTGGTTGAAGATATCCCGAGCTACCATCTCCCATCGGATAGATCCAGTAGCCAAACGCTCTCTGGCCTCCGTCTGAGTGAGTAGCAACCACATACGAACCAGTGTAGTGGCCCAGAAGATAACCTGCAAGAAATGAATATTTGTTGTTCTGTTAAAAACCAAATGGTTTCTGCAGTTCCAAACTGCCCACAATAAAGCACATACTCCTACACGGATATGACTCGTTGTTTCGGAATCTATCCCGTCTAGCCACGTCCCAAATAACGTGTTGATAGTATTCAGATGAGTAATGTTAAATGCTATGTGGACCAACCGCCATAATTTTTTTGCCAAAGGGCAGTCAAGAAAGAGGTGTTTGATGGATTCATCACTCTCACAGAAACTACATCTTGTAGATCATGTCTAGTTGCGTTTTGCCAAATTGTCCTTATTTAAAATGACTTGTTTATGGACAAACCACATAAACACTTTAATCTTTAAAGGAACTTTGACTTTCCAAACATATTTCAAACGAGGAATAGAGCTAGAATTGATAACATTCAAATACATGGATTTAACCGAAAACTCTCCATTCTTTGTTAGTTTCCAGCGCAACTGGTCAGGCTGTTGAGATAGTTGAACATCCATCAATCTTCTCACAAGATGGAGCCAAATTTCCTAACGGTTCCCCGCTAATGTCCTCCTAAATTGAATATTAAGAGGATTGGATTGTAATACTGTTGCAACGTAAGCATCTCTTCGCTGAACAATATTATAGAGAGATGGATATTGGAGTGCAAGGGGCGTCTCCCCTAGCCATGTATCCTCCCAGAATCTCATGGTAGTACCATTTCCAACTACAAATTTTGTCCTGTTAAAAAAGGCTGATTTCACTCTCATCAGTCCTTTCCAAAAGGGCGAATCAGTGGGCCTTACCGTCACCTGCGATAAGGTTTTGGATTAGAGGTACTTGTTATGCAGAATCTGGGCCCAAGTGGCATCCGTCTCTATAGATAACTTACACAACCACTTGCTGAGAAGACATCTGTTCTTCACCTCTAAATTTTTAATGCCGAGACCCCCTTGGTCTTTCGTCCTACAAATAATATCCCATTTAGCGAGTCTGTACTTCCATTTTAGTTCGTTGCTCTGCCAGAAGAAGCGCGATCGGTAAAAATCTAGCCTTTTCCGGACTCCAACTGGTACCTCAAAAAAGGACAAGAGAAACATAGGCATACTCGTGAGTACCGAATTAATGAGAATTAGTCGGTCTCCGTATGACATGAGCTTGCCCTTCCAGCAGCTTAGTTTTGTTTTCAAAGCGATCCTCAAAGCACTTCCATTCTTTGTTGGACAACTTGCGATGGTGGATTGGTATACCCAAATACGTGAAGTGTAAAGACCCCAATTCGCACCCGGACAATTTTTTGTAAGCTTCTTGTTCGTCTTTAGCTCTTCCAAAGCAGAACAATTCACTTTTATGGAAGTTAATTTTTAACCCCGACAATTGTTCGAACAGGCATAACACAAGCTTCATGTTCCTTGCTTTTGCCAAATCATGCTTCATGAAGATGATAGTACCATCAGCGTACTGTAGGATAGACACTCCTTCGTCAACTAAATGCGGAACGAGGCCACCTACCTAGCCATCATCCTTAGCCCTTCCTATTAGGATTTCCAACATGTCGACCACTATGTTGAACAGAATCGATGACATCGGGTCTCCTTTGTGTGTCTAGAAGTAATGACCTATGTCACTCCCTTTTTGCGTGAAAGAGTCTACCTGGTTTCTCCAGGACTGATCGAAACCTTTCATACGCAAGGCCTGCTGAAGAAATGGCCATTTTACCTTATCGTACGCTTTCTCAAAATCGACTTTGAAAACCACCCCATCTAGTTTTTTCGGATGGATTTCATGGAGTGTTTCATGAAGGACTACCACCCCTTCTAGGATGTTTCTGTCCGGCATGAAAGCAGTTTGAGATGGCTGCACCACAAAATGCGCAATCTGCGTAAGCCTATTAGTCCCAACATTGGTGAAATTTTTAAAGCTGACATTAAGAAGACAGATCGGCCTAAACTGTTCAATCCGCACGGACTCTGTTTTCTTAGGAAGCAAAGTAATCGTTCCATAATTCAAGTGAAACAACTGCAGCTGTCCAGAGAATACATCATGGAACATCAGGAGCAAGTCACCCTTAATAATGTGCCAGCACTTTTTGTAAAACTCCGCCGGAAAACCATCCGGCCCTGAAGCTTTATTATTCTTCATTTATGAAATTGGTTCAAACACCTCTTTCTCCGAAAATGGGGCGGTCAAGATATCGTTCCCATCCGCAGCTAGCTGAGGAATATCCTCAACCCTCGACTCCTCCAAGGATACAAAATTATCCTCAGGAGGCCCAAACAACTGCTTATAGTAATTGGTGATATATAATTTTAGGTTCTCCTGTCCTACAATCGTCCCTTCATCTTGCTCGAGCTGAAAGATTCTCTTCTTTTGATGTTTGCCATTCACAATCATATGAAAGAATTGAGTGTTATCATCCCCTTAGACGATTTTGCGAACTTTAGCTCACAGTGCCCACTTCAATTCCTCCTCTCGAAGCAATTCTTTCAGCCTCATTTCCGCCTGCACTTTAGTTTCCAACTCCCTGGTATCTAGAATGGAGGACTAGGCTTTTAAATCTAGGGATTGAATAAGTAGAAGGAGTCTTTCCTTCTCCACCTTATATATCCCACTCAAATGTTTGGCCCATCCACGTAAGAACTGTCGTAGGTGCCTTATCTTATTTTGCCATCTTTCAACATACGACCTCCCTCTGAATCTTTAGCCCATTCTCTTGCTATCAGATCCAGAAACCCTTCTCTTTCAAACCACGCTAATTCGAAAGAAAACGTGTTCTTATTTCCCACATGCATTGCTTCTCCAGAGTCAACCAACAATGAGGTATGGTCGGAGATCGCGTGTGATAACGCTCGGACCGTCACAAGGGGAAACTTCTGCTCCCATTCGACGCTAGCGAGGACTCGATCCAACTTCTCAAACGTATGCGTACAAAGTTGGATGGCCGCCTCCCGCATCAGTGTGCACGGACTGGTCCTCTCCTGCCCGCAGACGGATGCCGGAGTAAATTTATGGGTCAGTGTTGAAGATGTCCTTAGTAAAACAAGTGAGGAATCTCTTTCTACTATTTTTTTGCGAAATGAATCTCTTTCTACATTAATACTACAAGAAACTGATGAAAATTACTTCCCCAAACGGAAATCAAAATTTCTGATGCAATCAGGCATCAAATCTGAAGAGGTTGCAGTCTGACAGAGGTATATACTCTGAAATGGCATGAATCTTCTCACTTAGCACTACTCCGAAAATAGGGTGACCGGCTGTTAGCTGTGAACTGTGACTGGGAGGGGACGGCGCATGATCCCAGCGGCTGACTTTATGGACGATTCTTTTAATCAAATCTGGGCTACAGAAACAGATGACACCCTTTTCTTTGTTCGTTCGCGTCCCGTGCTTGCTCTGCGCTGGTAGGACGTCTTTCTGGTGCGGCCGACCCAACCAAAACGGAAGAAGGAAAATGAAGAAATCAAAGCAAGACAAAACAGCAGCTTTTCATTCCCATCCAACCTAAGATCCCATCTGCGCAATTTTTTTCTCCAACAATTTACCGTTTTCTCATTGCTTCTATTCTAAGATTGTACTGCAGGCCATCTGTTGCTATTTACCCGTGACGCATTAATTGTAACCCAGATTTTTTACACCATATATACCGAGTTTACATGTCTAATCTATCCTGGCAGTTCGGATCCGCCGACGTCCATGTGAGACTAGACCGTATGCCCTGCCTGTACCAGCACCAGCAACAATGGATCGATCTAGCATTTGATGTGCAGCTGTGCACAGCCACATGCCGCAGTGACCTTTGCCCATTGTGCAAGCATGTCTTCTTTCCAAAAACAAAAGCAAACAAAATTGTAACCCGACGTCGGAGACACGAGGACACGCCTCAAGGAATCCATACATACATGTAGCCAAATCGTGGCCCCAAGATAGGCCTTCACAGCGATTGGAGAAGGAATTGAATTGGGGAATTGATTTGGCAGCAGTATGTCAGTATCTCCAGGATTAATCCGGTCTGTTTCTGGCCTTGAGGAGACCACATACTAACATGAACCTCTTGATGGTCAAATCTTTATAAAACAGCAAAGTGGAGTATCCCACACGCACAGCCAATAAATAAATAAATATTTTCCCCCGAGTTTTCCCCTCCGTCCTCAAGAAGATGCGTTCGACAGCCGATCCTCCACTCCTTAATTCTCTGCTAAAAGCGAGGCCAAACGTACGGGATCGTGACGGGCGTAACTCCCGCCAGCAACGCATATGTGCTCCTATGGCGCATGACCAAATTGAATTGAAGATCTTCCAAAAGGCCGACGATCTTCTTGATCTTGCCAGTTTCACAGCCCAATTTTTCGCTTCGGTTTCGTGGCGCTTGCAGGTGGGCCGTTTTGTTCCGGCAGTTAATTCCCCGATTCTTCGGTTTTGCAACGTGAAATGCCATAAAACTCTGCCTTGTTTTTTCGATTGCTCGGCCATTTGCGTTGCTGCGTATTTAAGTGTGGGATGTGCCGAAGCAACTTTCTCACCGCCTCCCCACTTGTTTCTTCCTCTCGCTCCTCCTCCTTGGCGGAGGTGGAGGGATGCTTGCTTGTCACCTACTACTCTGCCTTTTAAGCTCCCCACTCTCTCTTCCTCTTCCGCCTCTCACACTTCTTCTGCTTGGATCTTCCCCGTTGGACTATCAGCTGTCCCTCGGCCGAGCAAGCTGCTCGTGATTCCAAGCATTGCGGTACCTGATCTCTGCTGCTCCATTGCCTTGAGTTGGGATTAGTCTTGCTCGGTTGGCGATGGACAGGCACACCTGCAAGCTCTGCTTCCGGCGGTTCCAGAATGGCCGTGCGCTGGGCGGCCACATGCGCTCCCATGTCATGGCGGCTGCCGCGGCTGCTGCGTACTCGACGCCGCCACCGCAGCAGCAGTCGCCGCCACTGTCCTTGGCGTCTACCTCGTCGACGGACACGGATGGTAAGCCAGCTCAACCGAAGCGACTGTCCTGGGCCCTGCGTGAGGATCCCGCGAGAAGCTGCAAGGTAGGCGCGCCTGAATTCTCAGGCGGATGCTTCGGCGGGGTCACCGCGGCGGCCGGCGAGTCGTCAGTCGTGCAGGACGGCGAGAGCGACACGGAGTCCCCGCGCGGCGGCGCGGGGTTCGCCGTGAGCCGACGGCGCTCCAAGCGGGCACGGCGGCGCGCGCCGCCGCCTGTGCCGGATCCCGAGCCGGCGAGCACCGTCTCCGATTCGACGCAGGAGGAAGACGTGGCCATGTCGCTCGTGATGCTGTCTCAGGACTCGTGGACGCGCTCCAGATCCGAGCCGGAGGCCGAGCAAAACAACGACGGCGCCAAGGTGTTCGACGAGGACGAGGACGGCCGCGACGTGGCCGGCGAGGCTTACTACGTCGAGGCGGCGGCGGCGCACGTGCACCCGCGCGCCAGGCACCAGTGCGGCGCATGCAAGAAGGTGTTCCGATCGTACCAGGCCCTCGGCGGCCACCGCGCCAGCGTCAAGAAAGGCAAGGGCGGCTGCGTGCCACCGCCGGCTGGCAAGGCCTGCCGCGCCGACGCCTCGATCGTCCACGAGTGTCCGTTCTGCTTCCGCGTGTTCGGCTCCGGGCAGGCCCTGGGCGGCCACAAGCGCGCGCACATGCCGTTCGGCGGCGCGCTCGCCCCCTCGCCGCCCCCGGCGAGATGCGGCGACAGCTTCGGGTCCTTCGATCTCAACGTGCCGGCCGCGTTCGACGACGACTTCGAGCTCTCCGCCGTGTACGACGCCGAGTTCGGCAGCACCAGACAGTGAGGTCAGCTGTTGTGACTTCTGACCAGCCATCGTCCAGATCGATCGCCAGATGTGCTCATATGAGCTCATGGACTGGCAGCCCAGCTTGAGCAATCAGCATGCATGGATGGACTCGAGGCAAGGGCTCTTCATCCATGCAAGATCCAGGTGGAGAACAGTTGAGCAATAAAAAAACATCTCGGTTTTTCGCTTATTTTTCCGGTTACAATACATTATTGTGATTGGTAGGACTGAATTAGCTGAACAGCCCGATTCATTTTTGTCCACTGCATCTACTCTGTTTTAGTTTCTTTTTGTACAATATCTCTCACTGGGATTTGACCCGTTCCATTAAGCTACGCTTTGTTGAACTTTACAGTAGCCGTAACAGCTCACCACTTCAGCTCGCGAAACTGCCAGTGCTATAGCTCCTATAATTTGCCGGGATAAAACAGCAATTTTGATCCATTGAACAATTGAATACAGTAGTTACAAAACCTAAATTGTTGTTGGTCACAGTGTCATTTGCCCACTGGCATGCATCCGGTTCGGTTTCAGCGGCCATGTAGTACACTCAGCAGCTCTCTCACTTTCTTTTCTGGCCGTACCGAGGTAGGCTCCACGGAGGGCGAGGCAGAGTGTGTGAGTCGGTTGGTTGGTTGAGCTTTAGGTTTGCCGAGCTACGCTTCTTCGACGCAACAGCTGCTGCTTCTCTTTGCTTCCCCGTGAAAAGGGCTCTGCTCTACTGTCACTAGTACTCAGTATAGTACATGTCCGTGTCTTCTAGTACGAGTATTTATTCGCCTACTCCTGTATCTGCCACCACAAGGCACGGGCTCGGCAGTTGGCGTGAGGCTGCAGGTGGGACCGTGGAAGGAGGGGCCAGCGGCAGTGTTGGTGTAGGTGGTGCTCGCCGCTCGGCAGGTACGTACGGACGGCGCTAAACTGCTTGCCCTCGCTTCTCGCCCTGGCCTCGCTCTGCCCGCGACTTGTTTGTCTCGTCCCAGCTTTTGGAGCCTAGCGCGGTTCGCCCTCGGCTTCTTTTCCTACCCATTTCACCTGCCTAAATTAGGCTCCCTGCGAGGTACTCCCACTCGACCGATGGGCATTTCTCCCCTCCCTGACGACGCGCCACGCCGTGCAATGTACCGTCAGCGCTTCAGAGGATCCACAAAGTGAGACATGTCGTGCGCAGCCGTCAATGACTCGATGTCGTATCTAATAACATCTACGGCCGGGTCAAATCCGGCCCCTCAAACGCCAGCGAACGCGACCTGGCGCCTCCACAGGCACTGACCAGGCACGCCACAAATTAACCGCGTTGCATCTGCCTCTCTCATATTTCATTCCCTAGATTCATATAAACCATGCAAAAAGAATCCTACGTACTACCCTAGCTACTCTTCGTCGTCGGAGATGTCCACGACGACGGTGCCAGGCGCTGGCTGGACGGGCGGGTAGGAGGGCTCCGGCTCATCCTCCTCCTGCTCGACCTCATCCATGTAGGCGAACATCTCAGCCTCCTCCGTGGCCTCTTGCGCCTCCGTCTCCTGCTGGCGATAGCGTCTTGCCTCTGCAGGCGACTTCGACCGGAGGGAATCGAGAATGACCTGTTGCTCCGTCTGCAGATCCCCGTCGCTAGCGTCCCCCACATCCTCCTCCTCCGGCTCCTCCTCCTCCTCCTTGTCCTCCTCCTCTTTCGGATCCACTTCATCCAGGTAGCCCCGCAGTGATCCGGGCTTCGCACCTAGCCCGAATCTACTCAAGGAGCTCGAGCCGGTGCTCCGGCGTCAGAAAGGGCTCGCCCCTCACCCGGCGGCGTGGGGACATGGCTGCTAGACGGACGAGTGAAGTGGAAGTGGCGACGGCGACGGACAGGAGGAGGAAAATGTGGATCGATGGTAGGGTTTCGGTGCCGCCGGTCAACTCAAATACCGGTAATGCACTACGCGGACCTCCGAAGCTGCGCCACGCGGCGCCACGATTCCGACGAAGGAGACGAGTTACGGACCGCCGGGTTTGAGGGCGTTTTCGGCTGGGACCCCTTCGTCAGTCCGGGTGCACCAATATCCGCCCCATATTTACGCTGAATATGGGGCGTGCCGGTCAGCCAACGTTTGAGGGCCGTTTGAGATGTCTGTCTGGGTCAAAAAATCGTGAACGGACGGTCTGCCCGAACGTATGAGACAGGTTTAAGAGGTTCGGTTGTAGATGCTATAACTCACGACGCGTGAGGGGATGCGTGATGGTGGTGGCATCGCGCCTACTCGTTGTGCTCGCTAGCTAGCTCGGCTGGATCGACTCAACTCCTCGAAAACTTAACTCAAGTCGTGAGCTGATCATGAGATTCGCGTGGCGTACTACCTTGCATCTTCTATCTGGTGGGCTGAGAGACCGATGGATCCACCCGCCCGAAGCATATCGGGGAGCGGAGTCCTTCCTGCCGCGCGTTGTCGCTTGCACACAGTGGAATCCCTTCCTGCCGGAGAGTATCTACCACTACTACTGTGACATGGTAAGCTTATAATTATAGTAAGTACTAGTATAAGGTTGCTGGCTGATGATGAGATTTTAGGCATGTCAATGGGGTAATCATTAGTTAGCGATCCAGTCTAACAAATTAGTCTGGCATCTTGGTGTGCGTAGGACGGGGAACGGACCGGGCTTTGAGTTTTTTTTTTTGTTAAGCAAAGAAAGGGCTTTGATTGGTCATGTAAGCAGCGGTTCTGAAGGTGGATTAGTGGAAGACGGAAGACAACACTGGCGTGCCCGCACGCACACGTACTATTTGACCAACTTCATTAAGGCCTGGCCGGCGTGAAATACATAGCGTTAGTTCATGTCTATGTCCCAGACCAAACGGGAGAAACATCGCCAGAAATATAACAATGACCGCAAAGGTGCACTGGGCATAGGTCTCCTGATAACTCCTTGGACGTGCCAAGTATGCCAGGGGTTTCGTAGAAGCTTGATTGGTATAGTATCTAATCACTTGGTACATTTGCTCAAAGGAGACTGATTTTTGTAGGCAAGTATGGAACTTTTCTTTTCTTTCTACGGATGAAGCATGGAACTTACATAATTACCTACAGGTCATTCTTACTAAAGATAATTTTATTAAGAGGAATTGACATGAAAGTACGCAATGCATTTTTTATCAGCATGATGAGACAATAAAACATTTGTTCTTCCAATGCAAATTGGATCGTTCTATATGGTCAATTATCCAAATAGGTTCTGGTTTGTATTCTCTTTGTAGTATTGCTAATATAATTGCAACTGGTTACATGGATTGATCATAGGTTTAAAACTCTTATCAGGGTTGGAGAGCTTGCCATTATTTGATCATTTTAGCTATTTAGAAATGATAAGGTTTTTAATGATAAAAGTACTTCTCTTATGCAGGTTACTTACAGATGCACCGGGACTCTTCGTTTATGATCCTTTCTACAACGATGGAGAATCGAGATCTGTTTACGAAGGTGTGTACAAGATTGAAGGATATGACAAAGGATACTTTTACCAACATGGGTGGTGATGGATTCATGTACCTAGGGTAGGGTCATAGGCCTGACCTAAACGTCCTACCCAGGGGCACTCTTAGAAGAGATCATCTTCCAGTCGACCAAAGAGGAACCCACTCGACTGACTGGAAAGACTCGACCATGGAAGACTCACTCGACCATGAAGACACACTCGACCACCAGAAGGTCAGAAGGCACTCTGCAACGCAACGGCTTGCTATTGAATAGACTTAATGATAGTTAAGACACTTTATGAGGCGTTACAGAACCCCGGGCTTAATGTACTTTAACCTCTCCATTATGTGGGCTGGGTGGGGTCTGGCGTATTTATATAAGCCACCCTCCACGGATAGAGGGGTTCGCACTCTTGTAATACTTACACTCATAATCCACTCGACCGCCTCGGGGCTCCGAGACGAGGGCTTTACTTCTTCCGAGAAGGGCCCGAACTCGACATCGCTTGTGTTCACAACTTCTCCATAGCTAGGACCTTGCCTCTCCTTACCTACCCCCACTCTCTTGTCGGACTTAGAACCACGACGGTTGGCGCCACCGTGGGGCGGTGTTTTAGCGATTTGTGGAGGAGTTGCGGTACTTCCAAGTACCTTCATCATGATGATCGCTGGAGTTTTGGTTGAGGCGCGAGATCCGTCTCGGTGCTCTCACCTTGTCGCCGACGACTCCGCATGGCTCCGTGGAGGCTCCACTTGACATCGAGGCGCTCCCGTCCGCGGGCGGCGACTACAAGCATGTGTTCGCGGCATTCTGCTGCGACAACCGTCGACCCGTGTCGGTCGACTCCTCTATCGATCGCCCACCGGTCTCCCCGGCGCAAAGCGCACTGGTCGGTCGAGACTCGGTGGTGGGTAAAGCACGTGATGGCTCGCCAGACAGCCACCGCCAGTGTCGCGCCATTGAGCCCGACGAGTCCCTACGGCATGTTCGATCCGTCGACCGGCTCGTGAGAGCGCATCCGAGTGTGATAGCGGTGATCCGCGGCGGAGATCCTCATGGTCGATAGCCCTCGCGATCCTCCCGGCCGCCCATGGCGGTGGAGCCGCCGGGAGGTGACCCGTACAAGAGCACGAAGAGTACCGGCCCGAGACACTCGACTCTCTGCAGAGAGAAGAGTCGCCGCAGAACATGGATGCCCCGCATACTCCCATCGCCGGAGAAACCCGAGGCTCGCGCCTTGGAGGAAGCACGCCATTAACGTGGTGAACGCGCCGCTTGAGAATATTCAGCGAGCACTCGACGAGCCTTGCGCGACAACGAATCCCGGCGGTACCGACGTCGACTCTTCCCACCGACTCGGTATACCGCGACGCTAATTCAGAATTTAGCGGTACCTTTCAGATAGCAGAGTCCATCCAGCCGTCGGTCGGAAGCGGGGAGAGGCTTGCAGCAGATCGTAGATTTACTCCGAGCGGCAGGAGACCGTAAACCAGCCGTGTCGCGATCGCAAGAACAGATTTACATCGATCCGTCGCTGCGAATCATCGCCGGCCGGCTCACGGCCCAGATCGCCTCCGCGGCGAGAAGGGCGCGACAACCGGCGAGAGCGAGATGGAGACCGGGATGACAGCGCCGAGTGCCCTTTCCTCCGAGGAAGGGTCGACGCTTCGGCGGCAAGATGATGACGTCGATTCAAGACGGGAGAAGAGTTCGGTCGACCCGTGGAACCGAGCTTTGACGCGATCCATTATCGTGCAAGGTTTGGTCGACCGAACAGAGCCCATCGAGGTGGACCGAGAGAGATGCACCCACCAGCAATCGAGTGCATGTCTACGCCCGAGTGTTTTAGCGAGGCTATCAGAGCCGCAGATAATCCCCCAATTTCAGATTGGCAACAGAGTCGACAAGTTCATCGGGGAATCCAAGCACAAACCGGGCTTGAAGATTACCGAGTGGCTGTTCAGATTGGTGGTGGGAATGATGAGGTGGCCATGAAGCATTTGCCCTCATGTTGGAAGGTTACGCAGAGCATGGCTGAATCGATTACCTCCTAGCAAGATATATACTTGGGAAGATTTGTCCCGAGTGTTCGTCCAGACTTTGAAGGGACTTGCAAGCGCCCGGCTGGTTTGTGAAGCGCAAGTTTGTGTGCGCGAAGACCAATGAAACTCTCCGAGAGTACATTCAGAGGTGGATTACTTTGCACCATCTTGTGGAAAATGTGTCCGACCATCGTGCGGTTTCGCCTTCAAAGATGGTGTCAAAAACAGAGAATTGAGTCGAAGTTTGGTCGAACCGGCGACATGACCCCGAGTCGAATGATGGAGATTGTTACTGGCACGCATAACGGCGAGGAAGAAGACCGACTCAAGCGGCAAATACAAGCCAAGTCGGTCGGAGAAGGGAAATTCGGTCGGAAGCGAAGCGGAAAGCCGAGCCAGCAGCTCTGGAGAGGCCTTGGCCGTGACTCGTGGAAGTTCAAGGGAAGCCGAAGGATCCCGGAATCCTAAGAAAGTAAAAGATAAAGAAGGCAATGACGTGATGGATATGCCATGCCATATTCACACGAAGAAAGATGAAGAGGGCAACATCATTTACCCAAAGCACACCACTCGCCAAAGGTCGACTCTCGATCCAAAGAAGCCAGGAAAATAGTCTAAGGACAAGGAGAAGGAGCCGACAAGGTCAAGACAAAGAGGACGGTGAGGAAGAATATCCGCATGTCAACTCCACTCTGATGATCTTCGCGGATGTGGAAAGCAAGAGCCGACTGAAAGTCATTAACCGTAAGGTGAACATGGTTGCCCTAGTAAAGCCAAGTTATGTGAAGTGGTCCCAAACACCCATCACATTCGACCAATCCGATCACCCGACTCACATTGCCACCCCTGGGCAGCAAGCGTTGGTGGTCGATCCAATTGTCGAAGGCACTCGACTGACGAAAGTGCTGATGGATGGTGGTAGTGGGCTGAATTTGTTATATGCGGATACATTGAAAGGGATGGGCATTCCGATGTCCCGACCGAGCACCAGACAATATGAGTTTCCACGAGTCATACCAGGAAGAAGGCCAACTCACTCGCCAAATAGCCCCGGACGTGGTTTTGGTGATTCCAAGCATTTTCGCAAGGAAAAGTTGACATTTGAGGTTGTGGATTTTCAGAGTGCATACCACGCCATTTGGGGAGGCTACCACGCACGATTCATGGCTCGACCATGCTACGTGTACCTCAAACTGAAAATGCCAGCCCAAAGGGAGTGATCACCGCCACCGCGATCGGAAGAAGGCGAAGAGTGCTTTCAAAAGGGCTCAAGATTGCCGACTCCCAAGTGACAATGGTCGAATTCGCGAATACAAGCAAAACGCAGATCCAAGTGATTTGCTACGATCCAAGAAGCCAGCCACGAGTGCGATTTGACCGTCTCGGTGAGATGAAGCAGTCCATATTCATCCGACCGATCCCAATGCAGCCCGACCCACATCTCCACCACACTCGACCGAAATAGGAAGAAGCGCCATCCAGTTCCTCCGTGAGAATCGACATTTCGCATGGAAGCCGGTGACATGCCAGTGTTCGAGGCTGGCCGAGCATCGCCTCCAGTCGACAAGTCAAGAAACCGTTAAAGAGCATCTTGGCGGTCCGCCGCCCGTAAGAGAAAAGCTATTGGTGAAGAAGTGGCTCGACTGTTGGCGGCAGGATTTATCCGAGAGATATATCACTCCGAGTGGCTTGCTAATGTCGTCATGGTTCCCAAGAAGGACAACTCACTCCGCATGTGCATTGATTTTAAGCACATCAATCGGGCTGGCCGAAGGATCATTTTCTCTCCCCGCATAGATCAAATTGTTGACTCGACCGCGGGATGTGAGAGATTGTCTTTTCTAGATGCATATTCCGGGTATCATCGATCCGTCAGATGGGCCCGATGAAATAAAAACAGCTTTCATCACTCCATTCGGTGCTTCGCTATATCACCATGCCATTCGCCTCAAGAATGCCGGAGCCACATTTATGCGAATGATTGAAGTGTCTTCTCACTCAAATCGGTCGGAATGTGGAAGCGATATGGATGATATCGTCGTTAAGTCGCGAAAAGGTTCCGACCTGCTTGCGACCTCGCCAAACATTTGCCAACCTCGAAGGTGCGATATCAAGCTCAATCCGTCAAAGTGCACGCTCGAGTTCCCGTGGAAAATTACTCGGTTTTCGCTTCGAACGAGGGATCGATGCTAACCACGAAAAGATCGGCACTATTCTCCGAATGAAACGCATACGGCGCGAGTGCACGACGCCCGAAGCTTCTTTGGATGCTTGGCGCTTTAAGTCGATTCATCTCACGACTCGGTGAAAAGGCATTGCCTCTTTACCGATCGATGAAGAAGGCCGACAAATTCGAGTGGACTCGAAGTCGATGCAAGCATTTGCCGAGCTAAAAGCTCGCTCTCCACCCACCGGTGCTTGCTGCTCCAATCAGCAAAGAGCCTCTGTTGCTTTACATTGCAGCCATCGGACAAGTTGTCGAGACCGTGCTTACGGTCGAGCGGGAAGAGGAAGGAAAGGCCTTCAAAGTTCAGCGCCGGTGTATTATTTGTCCAAGTCTTGACTCCATCCAAGCAGAGATATCCTCATTATCAGAAGCTTGTGTATGGTATATACATGACCACGAAGAAGGTTGCTCATTACTTCTCTGATCATTCTATCACAGTCGTCAGCGACGCTCCTTTATCATAGATCCTGCACAACAGAGACGCAACCGGTCGAGTGGCGAAATGGGCGATTGAACTTCTTCCCCTTGATATCAAATTCGAGGCAAAGAAAGCCATTAAGTCCCAGGCTATAGCGGATTTCCTTGCTGAGTGGATTGAACAACAGCTGCCGACTGAAGTTCACTCGGAGCATTGGACCATGTTTTTTGACGGCTCAAAGATGCTGAATGGTTCTGGTGCTGGGGTTGTTCTGGTTTCCCCCAGAGGAGATAAGCTTAGATATGTGCTCCAGATTCACTTTGATTCCTCCAACAATGAGGCAGAGTACGAGGCCCTCTTATATGGATTGCGCATGGCCATTTCACTCGGCGTCCGTCGCCTGATGGTCTATGGCGACTCAGATCTAGTGGTCAATCAAGTGATGAAGGAGTGGGACGTGAGAAGCCCAAACTATGATTGGATATGCAATGCGATGAGGAAGCTGGAAAAGAAGTTCGAGGGGTTGGAACTCCATCACATCCCCCGACTGAAAAATCAAGCAGCAGATGATCTGGCGAAGATAGGTTCCAAAAGAGAAGCCATTCCGAGTGGTGTATTTTGGAGCATATACACACTCCGTCAGTTAAATAAGATCCCTTCACAGAGGAAGCTCCACAGCCCAAGAGTGCCACGGACCCGACTGAGGTTGAGGTCCCGGCAGTGGTCGATTTGGTCATGGAAGTTTTAGTGGTCACTCCCGATTGGACAATTCCATACATCGCATATATTCTAAGAAAGGAACTCCCAGAGGATGAGGAAGAGGCTCGGCAGATCGTCCGTCGATCCAAAGCCTTTACCGTTATCAAAGGGCAGTTGTATAGAGAAAGCCCGACGGGAGTCGGACAAAAATGCATAACGCCAGAAGAAGATCGAGTCATACTCAATGACATCCACTCGGGGACTGTGGTCACCATGCGCCCTCTCGAACCATTGTAGCCAAAGCATACCGAGCCGGATTTTCTTCGCCAAGGGCAAATGAGATGGCGAAAGAAATAGTGGACAAGTGCGAAGGATGCTGTTCTACTCCAATATGTCACACAAGCTGCGTCGACCTCAAGACCATTCCACTCGTCGGCCTTTCGCGGTATGGGGGTTGGACATGGTCGGTCCTTTGCGAACAGGTCGGAGCGGTTTCACGCATGTCTTGGTAGCGATCGACAAGTTCACCAAGTGGATTGAAGCTAAACCAATCAAAAGTCTTGACGCTGCATCGCTGTTTCCTTCATCGAGTAGCGACGCTCGATATGGGGTCCCGCACGGCATTATCACGGATAATGGGTCGAATTTTGACTCGGAAGAATTCAAGGATTTCTCGCAACGCCTAAGGCACACGAAGTCGACTACGCTTGATCGCCCATCCACAATCGAATGGACAAGCGAACGAGCCAACGGATTAATCCTCAAGGGTTTGAAGCCCCGATCGATGCGAGATCTCAAGCATGCGGCCGAGCTTGGGTTGACGAACTCCCTTGATGCTTTGGGGTTTGCGGACCACGCCTAATCGGTCGACCGGAAGAACTCCTTCTTCCTGGTCTATGGAGCAGAGGCAGTCCTACCGAGTGATCTCCTTCATAATGCTCCCCGAATTGAACTTTACAATGAAGTAGAAGCTGAGCAAGCGCGTCAAGATGCAGTCGACCTCCTAGAAGAGGAAAGGGAGATGGCTCGATCCGCCGACCATCTACCAAAGAAGACTTGCGCCGCTTTTACGCCCGTAAATGTGAGAGGTCGAGCCTTCCAGGAAGGGGATCTGGTCCTTCGAGTGGATCAGCAGAAACAACATAAGCTCGCTCCCTCCTAGGAATGGCCCTTCATCGTCACAAAGGTCCTCCACAACGGGGCATATCGTCTCTACAACGTCGAACACAAAATCGACGAGCCCCGAGCTTGAATGCGGATCTGCTCCGCCTGCTTTTACACTTAAAGTTTTTCACTCGGAAGAGTTGTAATAAAATATACTGTAGTTCATGGGCTTCAAATAATAGTGTCATAATTCCTTCATAATTTTTGTCACTTTTTATTTTTGTCGATAAAATTTTCCCCAAAGGTGGCTTAGTCGCGAATCCGTTTTGCCTAAGTTTGTACAAATCCTACCGAGTGGTAAGCCAGACTTCCACTCGGAGGCTTAGCTACGAATCCGCTTCGCCTAAGTTATAAAAATCCTACCGAGTGGTAAGCCAGACTTCCATTCGGAGGCTTAGCTGCAGTCCAGTACTCGCCTAAGATATAAGAAATCCTACCGAGTGAAGAGAAAACCTCTCACTCGGGGGCTTAGCTGCAGCCCAGTGCTCGCCTAAGGTATAAGAAATCCTACCGAGTGGCAAGCCATACTTCCACTCGGGGGCTTAGCTGCAGCCCAGTGCTCGCCTAAGTTATTAAAAATCCTGCCGAGTGGTAAGCCAGACTTCCACTCGGAGGCTTAGCTGCAGTCCAAGTACTCGCCTAAGTACAATGTACGCTCGCAAGGAGGACGAGGTGCAGGTCGACTGCGACCCTCTCCTCCGAGCTACACCATAAGTAACGTGTGTGCCCGCAAGGAGGACGAGGTGCAGGTCGACTGCGACCCTCTCCTCCGAGCTACACCATAAGTATGATGTGCATTCGCAAGGAAGACGAGGTGCAGGTCGACTGCGACCCTCTCCTCCGAGCTTCGCCACAAATACAACGGAAATCCTGCCGAGTGAAGAGCAAACCTCTCACTCGGGGGCTTAGCTGCAGCCCAGTGCTCGCCTAAGGTATAAGAAATCCTACCGAGTGAAGAGCAAACCTCTCACTCGGGGGCTTAGCTGCAGCCCAGTGCTCGCCTAAGGTATAAGAAATCCTACCGAGTGAAGAGCAAACCTCTCACTCGGGGCTTAGCTGCAGCCCAGTGCTCGCCTAAGGTATAAGAAATCCCACCGAGTGAAGAGCAAACCTCTCACTCGAGGGCTTAGCTGCAGCCCCAGTGCTCGCCTAAGATATAAGAAATCCTACCGAGTGAAGAGCAAACCTCTCACTCGGGGCTTAGCTGCAGCCAGTAGCTACGCCTAAGGTATAAGAAATCCTACCGAGTGAAGAGCAAGCCTCTCACTCGGAGGCTTAGCCGCAAGCACGTTGCTTGCCTAAGGAATAAGTCGATTGCGGTGGGCATCTTGTCGTTAACCCGCAAAGGGCAATTCAAGCCAAGAGCAATCATATCCAAACATCCAATCCAAATTTAGGTCGATACCTAAAGAACCGAGAGTGCTCAGCACTAAGCACATTAAGGTTTTATCGGTTACAATTTCACTCGCATACCGAGGCAAATTTAAAGTGTAAGACTCAAGGAAAGTTTTTACCCTCTTGTGGAGGGTGGAAGGAGCGACGAACTCGTCGAGGTCAATCCCATCTGCGATCCGTGTAGCAGCAGCGATGAAAGTCTCCATGAAAGACCTGAAGTCGTGTTTCTTGGTGTTGGCCACTCGGAGAGCCGCCAACTTATCTTCTCGTGCATCCTTGCAATGGACTCGCGCCAGGCACACGGCGACATCTGCACCACACCGAGCCGAAGACTTCTTCCACTCCTGCACTCGGTTAGGGACAGCGTTCAGTCGAGCCATCAACAACTCGAGGTCATTTTGGAGTGTCGCCCCGGGCCAGAGCGTCGAGTCGATGCGGGACGTAGCAACCTTCAGCCTTGCGAGGTAATCCACGACAGCGACAACACGGGACTCCAGTCGGAAGACGTTCATGGCAACTTCATCATTCACCGGAGAATTGACAGGTCAAGGTTCGCTCCAAGCGGCTGGTTTCTTCTTCAAAGTTCTGACGTAACTCGCAAAGACAAAACCCGAATCAAGAAAATAGTCGAATGGGAACACGACAGCTTGGAAGAGTTGGTCGAGTGAAAAGACTACCTTCGAGCATAAGGAACAATTTTTTGGCAAGACCACCCAGGAAGCCTTCCAGGTCATTCTTCTTCCCGGTCAACTGGTTGATCTTCTCGGTCGAGTGGTCTTGTCGACTTTCCATCGATCAACATCCTTGGTGGCAATGGCGAGAGCAGCCTTGATTGGTGTTGTCTGCTCGAGCTTGGTGATCGAGGCTAATTTTTTCGTCGGCAAGCTTGATCTTCTCGCACAGCTCAAGCTCCTTCTTCCTCTGGGCCTCCTTCACCTTGCTCAGTAAATCACAAAGAAAGTCAGGTTTGATGCAAATGAGGGGAGAAAAGAGTCGTCAAGTCTCACCAAACATACCTTTGGTCTCCTCGTTTGCCTTCACAGTTCTCCTGCACTAGCTTCAAGTCCAACTCGAGCTGAATATGCTTCTGCTCCAGTTCATTATAGCACGTCGCAAGATCACAGGATTTCTACGAAGAATCAATCGACAAAATGTCAAAGATGATTCACCTCCGAGTGAATAGAGAAAATGATCGTTTTAAGACTACGATCGAATGCAAGCATTCGACCGTAGTCTCGAGGATTACACCGGTGGGTGCACTCAGCGTGCCCCCACCGGGTATTATTCAAACGAGTCGACCGATCGACGAAAAAAAAAGTCGACCGATCGACCAAAACTTCTTCAGATTGTAATCAATCGCAGTGATCGACCACGATCTCGGGGACTACACCGGTGGGTGCACTCAGCGTGCCCCACTAGTTTGTAAACCCATTCGGTTCATTCGAGTGATGATCAATATTTACTTATAAAGCCTAAGACCGATTGCCGCCAATCGACCTTAGCCTTGGGGATTACACGGCGGGTGCACTCAGCGTGCCCCCGCTAAATACGGAGTTTTTACCAACACACCCACCGGGTGATCGCTATGAATTCGAAAGAAAAGTTTTGATAGCATATCCTAACATGAGCAGCGGTGGTCGATCGACCTGAACATTGCTTTGAAGGGCGGAGCTAGCGTCAGAAGCTGCTTGGCTCGCATCCCGAACGATCTTCACCGCTCCATCATGATCCTCGCTGACGGATCGCATCCTTAGCAAAGACTAGCTTGGTCCTCCGGACGTGGTGCGTGGCGAAGAGCGAAGGCTGCAAAGCACTCGGAAGTGGGACGAGCACTCGTCAACGGCACCGCTGAAGGACACGGTATGTCGAAGTCTTGGCCTCCCCTTCCGTCGCAGCGATCTCGGGCACCATCACATCTTGGGCTGCTTTGTTAAGAGATGCCTTCCTACTCCTCCTATACCTCGGTGGTTCCTCATCCTCATCATCGCTGTCGGGAAGGGTGATAATGTCATTGGTTGGAGCTTCAGAAAAGAGTCAAAGTCAGAAACTATGAGTCAGTCGACTAAAGACAGAATTAAAGATGCGGTACCGGGATTTGAGGTCGCCGTGTCTTCCATCTCATGGTCCTCAGCCTTGCCTGAGGTTTCCGAAGTCGCAGCACTGAAGTTGCAAAGAATCAGTTGACCAATTCAAGTATCAACCAGAGACAGAATTTGTACAGAGCAAGAAGACTTAAGTGATTGGTTTACCCTGATATGACGGGGATGGACACTTTCATTTTTGGCAGAGGTTTGGTTGGCCTCGATGGAGCTACCTTCGACTGCTTCGGCGCCTTCTCAGTCGGCACCGGAGAAGCGGTCCGAGGGCGTTTGGTCGACTGCGAGGCAGTCGCAGCTCCCTTACCGCGTTCAGTCGAAGGGTCGTGCACAAGTTTTGACCGCCTTTCCGAGCGCAGTGGTGCAACCTCCTCCTCTTCCTCCTCCTCTTCATCCTCGTCATCATCATCATCGTCGTCGTCGTCATCCTCAGCGGCGTCTGAATCCCACTCTTCCTGGCTCTCACCCCCACTGGCTTCCCCCTCCTCAGTCGGAGTCTGAGCGCCATTGGGCATTGAGTATAGCTCGGTAAGGGCCTGGAAACATCAAAGCAGAGTTCAATCGACCAAGTCACGTAAACACATTAAGCGGATATACAATGGAAATCGAGCAAATGTACCTTTGTCCGAACGCTATTGTGGTCAAGTGGAGAAATCCTCCGGGATCCGCGAGGGTTGTCCTTGTTCCCAGTGATCGCGGCCATCCATCTTTCCACTATGGCGTCGTCGACTGCCTCCGGGTTGACGCGAGTCTCGTCCTCGGTGCCGCGGTACAACCACATGCAGTGGCTCCGGAACTGAAGGGGCTGGATTCGCCTCCGAAGAAAAACCTCCAAGAGATCCATGCCAGTCACACCGTCTTGAACCAGCTGTACCACGCGGTCCATCAACATCTTCACATCAGCTCTCTCCTCTGGAACCACCTTCAGGGAGGAGGGTCTGTTCACTCGACTCATGGTGAATGGAGGAAGACCACTGATCGACCGGCGTCGACTCATTCTCAGCGAAGAGAACCAGGTCGATTGCCACCCCGACCGACTCGGGAAAAGACATAGCTGGGAAGGTGCTCTTATTCCTCAATTGGATTCCTAGGCCCCGCACATCTGAACTACTTGGGTCTTCTCGTCACCAGATTTGCCTTCTTCACCCGAGGCGACATGTGAAGATATACTTGAACAAACCCGGTCGGTCGACAGCCCGTGAAGTTTTCGCACATAGACACAAATGCTGCGAGATCTGCTGATGGAGTTTGGAGTAAAATGGTGGAGCTGGGCCCCAAAGAAATTCAGAAAGCCACGAAAGAAAACACTCGGCGGCAGCGAAAACCCTCGATCAACATGAGTGGCCAGGAGCACACACTCACCCTCTTCCGGCTGAGGTTGCCACTCTTGGCCAGGAAGCCTCGCGGTGCCATGGGGGATCAGCCCGTCGTTGGCCATATCGAGGAGATCCTTCTCCCTGATGGTCGACTGGATCCAATCTCCCTGGACCCAGCCCTTCGGCAAGCGGGATCTTGACGAGGAACCGCCGCGGCTGGTGGATCTCCCCTTCGCCTTCTCGGCCGCCGATGCCTTCTGCGCCGCCGACGCCTTCTTCGCGCGCTCCAGCACCGCCATCTTCTCTTTGCCCATGGCCGCCGGCGGAGTGCGCAAGGGAGGAAGTAGCAGGAGCGACAACAGTTGCAGAGGGCAGAGACGAAGAGAGCAGAGGAGGAAGAACGGGGTACTGTGCAGAAACCCTCACGAGTCGCATGTATAACATCCCTTCCGAGTGGATGACATGTGGACCCGAGCAATCCAATCATATCCCGAAACAGTTGCACTGCACGATACGTGGCGGAAAAAGCGGCGCGGAGATCGAGGCGTCCCTGTCATGTCCCATCCGAAGCGCCAAGGTCCATTTGGCCAAGGCTTCCCCAAATTTCAGATGCGCAGAATCCAAGCGACAGATCGACTTGCCAAGTATGAAGTTTCCTACGATCCGTCGTTCGGGAACAGCGAAGTATAAAGGATCACTCGACTAGAGAATAAGAATGGATCGAGTCGACTGAAGAAAAGTTGCTTGTTATCAACAGAGAAGATCTCGATCCAAGACAACACATAGCCAGTATACAAAAGACAATCGGTAACAACGTCAACTCCTCCTTCACTCAAGCCTCAATCCATTGGGGGCTAATGATGGATTCATGTACCTAGGGTAGGGTCATAGGCCTGACCTAAACGTCCTACCCAGGGGCACTCTTAGAAGAGATCATCTTCCAGTCGACCAAAGAGGAACCCACTCGACTGACTGGAAAGACTCGACCATGGAAGACTCACTCGACCATGAAGACACACTCGACCACCAGAAGGTCAGAAGGCACTCTGCAACGCAACGGCTTGCTATTGAATAGACTTAATGATAGTTAAGACACTTTATGAGGGGCGTTACCAGTAACCCCCCGGGCTTAATGTACTTTAACCTCTCCATTATGTGGGCTGGCTGGGGTCCTGGCGTACTCTATATAAGCCACCCCCCTCCACAGATAGAGGGGTTCGCACTCTTGTAATACTTACACTCATAATCCACTCGACCGCCTCAGGGCTCCGAGACGTAGGGCTTTTACTTCTTCCGAGAAGGGCCTGAACTCGTACATCGCTTGTGTTCACAACTTCTCCATAGCTAGGACCTTGCCTCTCCTTACCTACCCCCCACTCTACTGTCAGACTTAGAACCACGACAGGTGGCAACATGATCTTAGGATTGACCCCCTCCGGTTTAGACATTATACATACTCTACATGTTTCTTTTTGGTTTTTATGAGATGACATTGTTTGGCTGTGTGCATCTTAGTTATGCAGAGGTCGGGTGAATGCTTAAACCTTTTAAGTAATAAAGCGTCCCTTATCCAAAAAGTTGGAACTCCACAATACCATAGGGTGAAGATTAACAAGCTCCACAAGACATGCTTGTAATCATTTCCAAAGAAAGATGGCAAATCTCGAGATTGACGAAGTCATATACGTACCATATTATTGATGAGCACGTCACCTACCAATGAAATAATAACATTAAAAATTTCTAATATAAATTTGGGAAAATACGAGCACCGGTACCAATGACATGAATCCGAGTGAGCACATACCACCACAAGGAACACTCGTTGGAAACACGACATTGAAGTTGGCTCCAATTTTCGCTTGTTGATGCGGTGTGCAAAATCGGGCTGAGAGGCATGAATCACCATAATGGGTAGGAGGCAATGCGAAACACTGAATCATGCAAAGCAATACGAGGAAGGTAATATTTGGTGTCAAGGACGAAATTAATCAGGGGAAGACGACATGCCTAATTGTTCCGGTAGCAAATCCAAATAAAAGGACCATCACCAAGGCGGCGAGATAGCCATCGGCGACTAGCACCGCCTCGCTTCCACATGCTTTTGCATCGGACTCAAGGTTAGCTGCGCCATCCTTGATGTGGCGGCGTCGATAATGTCTACTACAAAATTTGTTATATTGCCGAGTATTGTTGGGCTGACATCCGTTAGGATGTCCCAATCTTTCGATGAGAGCATAAGATCTATTTCTTGTGGAGGAGACTTTGACAACCCGAGTACACCTGACACTATAAGATGCATCTTATCAATCGATAAATGAACCTCCAACATGGTTACATACTGTGGTGGTGATGAGCGATATTTTTGCGCTTATTCAGCCATTTTTTTAACATGATAATTCTGGAATTTTTGAGAGAATCACTCAGATATCAATATTAATGACTAATGAATACAAGAAATTATGAAGTTCTTTGCTTAATGTGTTTCCACAAGAAATGGGCTTAAACATGGAAGTATGTCATCACATAGAAGAAAATACAAAGTGTGGTGAACAAGGCAGGTCAACAGGAGGTGCCAGGATCAATCCAGAGCGCAAGACAATGCCCGGTACAAGCGCACGCGCTAATATCAATGGTTATATCTCACGCCGTTGACACCAGGATGTTCACCTGAACAACTTTTACAAAGGGAGCCATGTTAGAATCTCAATAAGAGAGCAACCATTTGCGGAACACGGAACTAGAAGCCATCTTCCAACCTTAGTTGCCATCATTTCTCGTCTCATCTCCATAGCTGCTGCCACCTTCATCACAGCAACCACTCTCTCCAAGTTAGTCATACTTGAAATCGGTGCATCACAATCAAGACTATTGTAAGACATATTATCAATCAATCATTAGTTCATCTTTATATTGTCTTTAATGAGTTTATTTTGCAATCTGATTGCCACGTGTGAGGAATTTGCTAAGGCAATGGTTGAGTCAAGGCCTTCCAACCCTATGTATTTGTGCACGCGATCGTTGGAATCACTTTGTGTATTATTTGTATGTGTGCTATTGCAATGGAGTTTTCTTGTGTCTTCTCCTCATTCTAAGGCTCAGTGGGTACCTAGGATCCCGTAGATCAATCAAGGAGGAGATAAGAAGCAAGATGCGTGGAACGCTATTCTGAACAGTAGTGAGAGAAACAGTTAGTATGATAGCGGAAACCAATTCCTCGAGGATAAATGAGGTGTGGTCATTAAATGTCAAATGCTTTTGTCCGAAGTAATTCTTAATAACCAAGGTAACCCCGGGCGACGGTAAGGCCATCGATTAGACAAGTAACTCTCGATGCAGGTCCTGACCGGTCGTGACATACTTTGAACATATCCGCCATGTCATCATGTTGTGAACAAATTGTAAGGGTTGTCTTCGAGGGCCATGTTTATTATCAAGATGAGATCCCAAGCAAAAGTATAAGGTTGTGAGAGTAAGACCTACACATGCCTATTTCAATATTATTGTTTGCTTCCAAAAAGGTTGTTAAAGTCCTGGTTAAAAAAACTGGGATTTAGTTCGAGAGCAACAACTTTTTTAACTTTTTATCGTAGTGCATATCCTCTCATGGTTTTGATACCAATGGTCGCTCCATTGGTAAAAGATATAGGAATTTTCTCCTATTCAAATTGGATCTCAAAGAGAATCAACCACATTTTCTGACGCCATTGTCAGGGAAGAATCGTGTCACTAGTTATTGCATTAGTTATTGTTGAAGTTTTTATTCCAGTTCTTGTCTAAGTTTTTGTTCTTGTCTTTATTTGTTATTTCTAGTGTGTGTTGTTACCGACCAACCGACCCCCCCCCCTCAAATATCGTGTTAAGAAAACTTGGAGACTTCATGCATGCACCAATCGCACTAGCTATCACCATATGTGAACGTCCAAGTCCCTCTGTCCCTTTTCGACAACCGCCTAGCAGCTCAGGTCCGTGGTGCGATCACGCGTCTGAGTGAAGGACGCATAAGGTCATTGTTTTCATCTGCTTACTTGCAGATGGGATCACTCACTATACAAGAAGACACATCCGTGGCATTTTGGGCCAAACGGAAAATTTATGTCATGCTTATGACACTTCTATGACGATAATTGTGACAAAACGCGGTATCATCATAGATATGGTGGGCTCCTACTTCTATGACAAAAAATCATGACAGAAAATGGGCTTTTCATCCTGGGCGGGCTGGAGATGCAGCTGCATGACATTCTTTGGGTCGTCCATGACGGAAAAACCAGTGGTAGAAGCGAGGGCAAGGAAAATATTAGGGTGTTCCCGGTTACGGTGGGTGGTCGGGGGCCGAGCGATGCGCGCTTATCTCGTACACGTACGCGCGTGGGTGCGAGGCGTTGGGCTCTAACGAAACCCAAGCGAGGCGTTTGCCTACTGAACCCAAGTGATTGCACTGCAGGCTACGCATTACTGAACCCGAGCGATGATCGATCTGGCTGTTAACTAAACCTAATCGAGCGATTCCTTTGCTACTGCTGCTAACTGAAGCCGATCGAACCTGTTGCCTCCTTCCCTTGATGAACAGTGAGTGTTGTTGGGGGTGGGGGTGGGGTTGGATGAATTGTTCCTGATGGGGGTTGGATGAACAGAACCCCGTGGTAGTAGAGGTCGTGGCCGCTGGATGAACAGGACCCCGATCGACCGAGCCAGTTGGGGGTGGATAAACAGGACCCCGTGGAGGGTTGGATGAACAGGACGACCCCGTGGAGGGCTTGTTGAATAGTAGCCGGTGGAGGGCTGGATGAACAGTAGCCCGTGAAGGGGTGGTTGAATAGGACCCCATGGAGAGGGCTGGTTGAACAGTAGCCGGTGGAGGAGCGTTGGAGGCTGGATGAACAGTCGCAGGTGGAGGCTGGAGGAGGTCGGCGGTGGATGAACAGTAGCCCGTGGAGGCTGGAGGAGGTCGACAGTGGAGATGAACAGTAGCCCGTGGAGTCCCGTTTTGCGGTACGCCACACCCCTCCCGATGAATAGGACCCCTGTTTCGACCGTAGCGCTCCAACACAAGTCCGTTTCCTCCGTTTTACGCCACACCCCTCCCGGTCAACAGGACCCCGTTTCGACCGTAGGCACTCGAACACAAATCCGTTCCTCCGTTTTGTGGTACGCCTAACAGAATCCCGTTTCGACCGTAGGCGGTCGAACACAAGGCCTTTTCCTCCGTTCTGCGGTATGCTAGGCCTTGTTTCAATAGGTTGTTTTGTCTAAGCTGGTTGCCTCCCGATGAACACGACGATGCAGTTTCTCCGTTCCAACCCAACCGGTTGGCTGCCGATGAACAGGACGCCGTAGCTGCCTCTCCATGTACATGAGCCCTGGCCGTACGTATGCGCGAGTAGGCGTTCGAGACCTCGCTCGTATGTACATACGTGGTCATATTTACTTTCTTGCACCCCAACTGTACGTACGTGTACATGCTACATGCGCGCCTCTACTACGACACGTGTGCGCCTCTACTATGACACGTGCCCTTCCTTACTCGGAACCTGTTCATCGCTGCAGCCTGCAGACAGACCGATTGACCAGTATGTATTTACACGTTCACGACCAGAATGACAACGCTACGTACGCTTCAACCAGGTGGGTCCCGACTGTCAGACACTTCCTTGCATGCGAAGGTGTAGCTGGTGGGTCCCAGCAGTCAGGGGGAAACATTTTTTTGTGAAATACGGTGGCCCGTCCGGTGGGTCCCTGCTGTCAGGTGGAGGGTTCATTATTTTGCGCGTAATAAGGAGGCACTTCCTTGTTGTGGTCATGGACCCAGCTGTCAGCCTCTTCACGTGCAGTACTCTTCCGATGGAAGTCGTTCCTTGACCACATTGACAACGCTGCGCCGAGAGCACCATGGAGGTGGACGATGGTGAGGCCTAGGAAGGGGACAACGCGGAGCTGGGGAAGACGTGGCAGTGGATGCCCACGCAGAGAGGAGTACGAGGGTTCACTGGTTTGGCTCGGTGTGAGGCTGTTGTCGCCACAGAATAACAGGGGGTGTGGTGAGTAGAAGGATGGCATGGCCAGCGGTGGGAGTAGTAGGGGGCGGTGAGGCCTCTGCGGCAGCACAGTCGGCCACATGAGGCAGGAGTAGGCAGCATGACCGGCGCTGGCTTGGGCGGCTGGAGCAAGAAGACGAGAGGTTGAAGAAGCACTACGGTCGTTGTATGGACATCACACAGTCACTAGAGCTAGAATCATTCATATTGACTAAGTTGACAAAGCCCTCCATCCGCGTCAACTTAGTAGGCCCACAAGTCAGCCTCCGAACCGGTGCGCCCCAAATGTCAGTGGGAGGAATCATTTTTTTCGCGTAATAAGAAGACAGTTGATTGCGTGCGGCCAGGCCAGCAGAGGGAGTAGGGTGGGCCGATGAAGCCTGCGCGACATCGCAGCGGGCCACAAGAGGAGGGAGTAGGCAGCCCCCCCCGGTGCTGGTTTAGTATTTGGAGCAGGAAGATCAGAGATTAAAGAAGCACGTCGTCCGTTGGATGGACATCCAACAGTCACTACTGCTAGAATCGTGTGTTGACTGCCAAACCCTTGCGTAAACAAGTCAGCCTCGAAATATGTGGCGTGTACAACTCATTTGGTATTATTTTTATAATTTTTACTCGTTTGCTAATTCATATGGAATTTATTGCAGCCCATTTTCCATTTTTAGAATTGCTGCCCATTTTCTGGTCAGTGCGAGGGTTAAAAAATTGAACTAAAAAATGTGCGAAATTTTAAAAATTCACATATTTTTGCTGGGAAACAAAATATTTTTAATCCAAAAATTAGTAGCCATACTAAAACAAATTTAAAAATAAATTAGTACTATGTCATGTTAAAATCCAATGAAATATAAAATAGCATTGAAGAACAAAAACAAAAAAAGAAACTAATTGCCCATTTGTTATATTTTTTTGGAATTTGCAACCCCTTTGATATTACTTTTAAGATATACTGACCATACTCTTTGGCCAGGCCGGAATGCATCCCTCGTCGTGTTGAAAGATTTGCAGCCCAGTAAGTCGGAGAAAACAAATAGGCCTAGCTTGAGTATTCTTCAAAAAGAAATAGTGGGCTACCTACTTTCCCAAAGAAAAAGCTGCTGGGCTGGTCATGTTGTTAGGTGGGCCACAGAGACCGCACAACCCAGTTTATAGTCTGCTCCTTCGAACAAATCATCAAAATAATATTGTGCAATTCTGTCATTAATTGACTATGCGTTGATAGTTATGTGGGTCCCAGATATCAGCAGGGTGGATTAGAGTAAAAAAATGAGGGTGCATTTGAGTAGTAAAAGAGGCGCTTGCTTGTGTTCAGGAGAGGACCTGGTGGGTTCGTACTGTCATACTCACAACTATAGTTCTCTCCCGATTCACTATGTTGATAGGGCCGGACGGCGGCGCCGCGGCGAGCGCAACAAGGCGGAGGATAAAGTGCTTTCGCCAATGTGTTGGGCTGAGTTGGACATTCTTATCAAAAAAAATTGACCAAAACTATTTACGATGTTGACTTCGATTTGCATGGGTCCGCTGGTTACAGGAAGAAATGGTGGGAGAAAGAAGACTAGTAGCTATCTTTGCCTAAGAATAATATCGACTGAATGTAACGACACTATCATAGGTAATAATATCCTCCTCTTAAAATTTGACTTTTCAAATCGTCAATTTAAAGAACTCGTGCATGAGCATTTAGCTTTATTTATTTATTTATTTATGTTTAGGGGACCATGAGCATGTACCTGGGCCGGATTCATGTGAGAGCCTCCCTTCTAGTTAATTATGGGCTCCTCTATTGGGCCTTCATCAGTGGGTTGCATGTTATCGACAAATGGAAAATGTGTTCCGTACCAATAGTATGCGCTACGTATGGTACGGGGCACTAAAGGATCGGACCGTGCAACGACTTCCAAAACATTGTGTTTGTCGTTCTAACAACACATTTATTCAACCAACAGACAAAATATACTACTGATTGTACATTGAAAACAGCAGCAGCAGCAACCAAGGCTGGGGTTGCAACAGAAGCATTAAGCCGTCCAGAAGAGTAAAGACGCAGCTCTCTCTTTAAAACCAAACATCAGCCATCATTACAAAAGGGCTACCAAAAAAGAACAAGTGTATGCATCACACTAAATAAAGATCCTACTACACCAAGTGTACGCATCTAACTAACTGGCTCAGTTAGATGTTACTATTTATTAAGCTGTGGAGATTGGCTGACAACTTGTACCAGATGGGTGCCTAACGGGGGAAACTCCATCCAGCAGGTCGAAGTCTGATACTTGCGACCCTCTCTCCTACTTTGGGCTGCAGAGCGTGGCGGCGCATATCAGGGCATGGTGCATGCAGAGACGCATGGTACGCTGTGTACACACAGTTTTGCCTGATGAACAAAACCGCGCTGCCATCATGATCCTTGCCGTCGGTTATCTCCTGGTTAATTGAGTAATTCAGTCCGAGAAATAGAGAGAGTGTACCAAGGCTACTTACGAGCCTCCAGTCAAAAATTCCCGAAGGCCCAGAGAAGTTGGGATCCTGCTCAAAGACCTTGCAGTGACTGTGATTGTATTTCGCGAAACAAGACGTCCGGTACGTGAGAACGATCATCAATCGTTCGCGGTCGTCTGATCGAGCCAGGAACCACCTGCAACTTCCATGCCACTTTTCTTCGAAAGGTTATCGGATTAGGAAGGGTAGGGACACCAGGCGGCCTACAACATCATATCAAGTTGGAGTCAAATAAAAAAGGGCTCTTACTGTAGTCAATCTTAAGAACAACATGTTATGAGCAAGACTATTTTTTTAGTAAATGTTGACAGTAATATAAGCAAGCCATCATGATATCATAGGAAAGTAACATACTGCTGTAACAGCCATTTGTAGCGATGACTGGAGTAGGCCAGCAATAGGTCCAGCCATAGGAGTCGATAGCGTAGTTGAAGCCCTTGTGTTCAATGGCATCAGAGAACCATGGAGGATGTATGATCGTGCTATGGACGTGTAGATTAATCCACTCACCGCAGTGACCTGTCAGATAGGCGAGACCGCGGTTGAAGAACACAATTAGCCTGTAGTCTTTATAATTCGCAGATCTTTTGGGCACTTGGCAGATTACAAACTAGAGTAAATCAAAATTGGTATCATGTTGGCTACTGTAAGATTCCAAGTATTCTGGCTCGTGGTACCAAAGCAGTGCAATGTTAATTGAAGGAATGGGGATCAATCGTCGGGTGTAGACCTCCATGAGCATCCAGCTGCCGCGACCGTCGACGAGCACCATCCAAGACGTGTTCATCTCGACCCAGTACATACCGTTAATGTAGTTGAGGGTGACGGTGATCGGATCACAGTCAAGGGGGTTGATGCTTGCCACCCTACGATCATTATGTTGTGTCACATGCCGTTTTCTAAAGATCAGGCGGCATCAGTGATACGTCCATTTTGCATCATGCTTTTATATCGATATTTATAGCATTATGGGATGTTATTACACGTTATGTCACAATACTTATGGCTATTCTCTCTTATTTTACAAGGTTTACATGAAGAGGCGTAATGCCGCACCTGGATTCGGGCCGAAAAGGAGCAAATATTGGAGACCTATTCTGCACAGCTCCAAAAGTCCTGAAACTCCACGAAAGTCATTTTTGGAATTAATGATAATTATTGAGCGGAAGAAGTACCAGAGGGGGCCCACACCCTGGCCACGAGGGTAGGGGGCGTGCCCTACCCCCTGGACGCGCCCCCTGCCTCGTGGGCCACCTGGCAGCCCTCCGTGCCCATCTTCTGCTATATGAAGTCTTTTACCCTGGAAAATATCATAAGCAAGCTCACGGGACGAAACTCCGCCGCCACGAGGTGGAACCTTGGCAGAAGCAATCTAGGGCTCCGGCGGAGCTGTTCTGCCGGGGAAACTTCCCTCCGGGAGGGGGAAATTATCACCATCGTCATCACCAACAATCCTCTCATCGGGTGGGGGTCAATCTCCATCAACATCTCCACCAGCACCATCTCCTCTCAAACCCTAGTTCATCTCTTGTACCAAATCTTTGTACCAAAACCTCAGATTGGTACGTGTGGGTTGCTAGTAGCATTGATTACTCCTTGTAGTTGATGCTAGTTGGTTTATTTGGTGGAAGATAATATGTCCAGATCCTTAATGCATATTAATACCCCTCTGATCATGAACATGTATATGCTTTGTGAGCAGTTACATTTGTTCCTGAGGACATGGGTGAAGTCTTGCTATTAGTAGTCATGTGAATTTGGTATTCATTCGATATTTTGATGAGATGTATGTTATCTCTCCTCTAGTGGTGCTATGTGAACGTCGACTACATGACACTTCACCATTATTTGGGACTAGAGGAAGGCATTGGGAAGTAATAAGTAGATGATGGGTTGCTAGAGTGACAAAAACTTAAACCCTAGTTTATGTGTTGCTTCGTAAGGGGCTGATTTGGAGCCACATGTTTCATGCCATGGTTAGGTTTACCTCAATACTTCTTTTGTAGTTGCGAATGCTTGCAGTAGGGGTTAATCATAAGTGGGATGCTTGTCCAAGAAAGGGCAGTACCCAAGCACCGGTCCACCCACATATCAAATTATCAAAGTAACGAACGCGAATCATATGAGCGTGATGAAAACTAGCTTGACGATAATTCCCATGTGTCCTCGGGAGCGCTTTTCTTTATATAAGAAATTGTACAGGCTTGTCCTTTGCTACAAAAAGGATTGGGCCACCTTGCTGCACTTTATTTACTTTCATTGCTTGTTACCTGTTACAAATTATCTTATCACAAAACTATCTGTTACCTATAATTTCAGTGCTTGCTGAGAATACCTTACTGAAAACCGCTTGTCATTTCCTTCTGCTCCTCGTTGGGTTCGACACTTTTACTTATCGAAAGGACTATGATAGGTCCCCTACACTTGTGGGTCATCAAGACTCTTTTCTGACGCCGTTGCCGGGGAGTGAAGCGCCTTTTTGTGAGTGGAACTTTGTAAGGAAACATTTATATAGTGAACTAATCCTTTGAGGGGCTTGTTCGGGGTATCTTCACCCCGACCAGTAGAGCAAAGAGTTGCTCCTCAACCTACTAAACCTACTGAAAATGTTTACTTTGAATCTCCTTCAGGTATGGTAGAGAAACTGCTAGCTAATCCCTTTGCAGGAGATGGAACATTGCATCCCGATTTACACCTTATCTATGTGGATGAAGTTTGTGGATTATTTAAGCTTGCAGGTATGCCTGATGATGTTGTTAAGAAGAAGGTCTTCCCTTTATATTTGAAGGGAGATGCATTGACATGGTATAGGCTATGTGATGATATGGGATCCTGGCCTTGTTCATCGTGATCGCAATTATATATATATATATATATATATATATATATATATATATATATATATATATATATATATATATATATATATATATATATATATATATAATTTTGGCCTTGCGAAGGAGAAAGCATCGCTCAAGCTTGCGGGAGGCTTAAGTCAATGTTATATTCATGCCCCAATCATGAGCTCTCAAGAGAAATGATCATTCAAAATTTTTATGCTCGGCTTTCTCTCAATAATCGCACCATGCTCAATACTTCTTGTGTTGGTTCTTATATGATGAAGAATATTGAATTCAAGTGGGACTTATTGGAAAGAATTAAACACAACTCTGAAGATTGGGATTCCGACGATGGTAAGGAGTCAGGTATGACACCTAAGTTTGATTGTGTTAAATCTTTTATGGATACCGATGCTTTTCGTGGATTTAGCACTAAATATGGACTTGACTCTAAGATAGTAGCTTCCTTCTGTGAATCATTTTCTACTCATGTTGATCTCCCTAAGGAGAAGTGGTTTAAATATAATCCTCCCACTGAAGTAAAAGTAGTTGCACCTGTTACGTTTGAAGAAAAGGTTAACACTTATGATGATCCTATTGTTCCTACTATTTACGTTGAGAAACCACCTTTCCCTGTTAGGATAAAGGATCATGCTAGAGCAAATTAAAGTTGAACCTAGTATTGCTATGGTTCAAGATCTCTTGGCCGATAATATTGATGGGCATGTTATTTATTTCTGTGATGAAGCTGCTAGAATTGCTAGACCCGATGCTAAGAAACATAGACCTGTTGTAGGCATGCCTGTTATTTCTGTTAAAATAGGAGATCATTGTTATCATGGCTTATGTGATATGGGTGCTAGTGCGAGTGAAATACCTTTTTCCTTATATGAAGAAATTATGCATGATATTGCACCTCCTGAGGTAGAAGAAATTGATGCTACAATTAAGCTTGCCAATAGAGATACTATTTCACCAATTGGGATTGTTAGAGATGTTGAAGTCTTGTGTGGGGAAGTTAAATATCATGCTAATTTTCTTGTTCTTGGTTCCCCACAAGATGACTTTTGTCCCATTATATTTGGTAGACCTTTCTTGAATACTGTTAACGCTAAGATTGATTGCGAAAAGGATGTTGTTACGATTGGCTTAGGAGATATGTCTCATGAGTTTATTTTTGCTAAATTTCATAGACAACCCCATGATAAAGAATTGCCTAGTAAGGATGAAATTATTGGTCTTGCTTCTATTGCTGTGCCTCCTACTGATCCTTTAGAACAATATTTTCTAGACCATGAAAATGATATGTTTATGAATGAAAGAAGGGAGATAGATGAAGTATTCTTTAAACAAGGTCCTATTTTGAAACACAACTTGCCTGATGAAATCCTAGGGGATCCTCCTCCACCCAAGGGTGATCCCGTGTTTGAGCTTAAGCCATTACCTGATACTCTCAAATATGCTTATCTTGATGAAAAGAAGATATATCCTGTTATTATTAGTGCTAACCTTTCAGAGCAGGAAGAGGAAAGATTATTGA
Organism: Aegilops speltoides; assembly: GCA_021437245.1. Lineage (NCBI taxonomy): Eukaryota > Viridiplantae > Streptophyta > Magnoliopsida > Poales > Poaceae > Aegilops > Aegilops speltoides. Next base: position 307,915,524 of record CM038141.1, on the reverse strand, counting down.
AAACTCTGAAGAAGCACCGTGCTGCTATTGGATATACTCATGATGATCTTAAGGGCATTAGCCCCACTCTATGCCAACACAAAATAAAATTGGAGGAAGACGCCAAACCAGTTATTGATCACCAACGACGATTAAACCGTAAGATGAAAGAAGTGGTAAGAAAGGAAATACTAATGCTCCTTGAGGCAGGTATAATTTATCCCATTGCTAATAGTCAGTGGGTAAGTCCTGTCCACTGTGTCCCTAAGAAAGGAGGTATTACTGTCATTCCTAATGATAAAGATGAATTGATCCCGCAAAGAATTATTACAGGCTATAGGATGGTAATTGATTTCCGCAAATTAAATAAATCTACTAAAAAGGATCATTACCCCTTACCTTTTATTGATCAAATGCTAGAACGACTATCCAAACATACACATTTTTGTTTTCTAGATGGTTACTCTGGTTTGTCTCAAATACCTGTGTCAGCGGAGGATCAAGAAAAGACTACTTTTACTTGCCCTTTTGGTACTTTTGCTTATAGACGTATGCCTTTTGGTTTATGTAATGCACCTGCTACCTTTCAAAGATGCATGATGGCTATATTCTTTGACTTTTGTGAAAAGATTTGTGAGGTATTCATGGATGATTTCTCCGTTTATGGATCCTTGATAACCCACAAGTATAGGGGATCGCAACAGCTTTCGAGGGTAGAGTATTCAACCCAAATTTATTGATTCGACACAAGGGGAGCCAAAGAATATTCGTGAGTATTAGCAGTTGAGTTGTCAGTTCAACCACACCTAGATAACTTAGTATCTGTAGCAAAGTGTTTAGAAGCAAAAGTGGTATGATAGTAATAGTAACAGTAGCAAAAGTAAAGATAAATGTTTTTGGGTTTTTGTAGTAGTTGTAACAGTAGCAATGGAAAAGTAAATAAGCGAAGAACAATATGTGAAAAGCTCATAGGCTATGGATCAGTGATGGATAATTATGCCGGATGCGATTCCTCATGCAATAGTTATAACATAGGGTGATATAGAACTAGCTCCAGTTCATCAATGTAATGTAGGCATGTATTCCGTAAATAGTCATACGTGCTTATGGAAAAGAACTTGCATGACATCTTTTGTCCTACCCTCCCGTGTTCAGCGGGGTCCTTATGGAAACTAAGGGATATTAAGGCCTCCTTTTAATAGAGAACCGGAACAAAGCATTAGCACAAAGTGAATACATGAACTCCTCAAACTACGGTCATCACCGAGAAGTATCCCGATTATTGTCACTTCGGGGTTGTCGGATCATAACACATAATAGGTGACTATAGACTTGCAAGATAGGATCAAGAACACACATATATTCATGAAAACATAATAGGTTCAGATCTGAAATTATGGCACTCGGGCCCTAGTGACAAGCATTAAGCATATCAAAGTCATAGCAACATCAATCTCAGAACATAGTGGATACTAGGGATCAAACCCTAACAAAACTAACTTAATTACATGGTAAATCTCATCCAACCCATCACCATCCAGCAAGCCTACGATGGAATTACTCACGCATGGCGGTGAGCATCATGAAATTGGTGATGGAGGATGGTTGATGATGACGAGGCGACGAATCCCCCTCTCCGGAGCCCCAACGGACTCTAGATCAGCCCTCCCGAGAGAGATTAGGGCTTGGCGGCGGCTCCGTGTCATGAAACACGATGAAACTTTCTCCTTGATTTTTTTCTCCCCGAGACGGTATATATGGAGTTGGAGTTGAGGCCGGGAGGTGTCCAGGGGCCCACGAGATAGGAGTGCGTGCCCTAGGGGGGGCGCCCACCTGTCTCGTGGACAGCCCGTGGGCCCCCTGGCCTTGATTCTTTCGCCAAATATTCTTATTAATTCTGAAAAGTGCCTTCGTGGATTTCCAGGACATTCTGAGAACTTTTATTTTCTACACATAAAACAACATCATGGCAGTTCTGCTGAAAATAGCGTCAGTCCGGGTTAGTTTCATTTAAATCATGCAAGTTAGAGTCCAAAACAAGGGCAAAAGTGTTTGGAAAAGTAGATACGTTGGAGACGTATCAACTCCCCCAAGCTTAAACCTTTGCTTGTCCTCAAGCAATTCAGTTGATAAACTGAAAGTGATAAAGAAAAACTTTTACAAACTCTGTTTGCTCTTGTTGTTGTAACATGAAAAGCCAACATTCAAGTTTCAGTAAATATTATGAACTAACCATGCTAACAATAACACATAGGTCTCACAATTACTCATAACATAATCAGCTAGCGAGCTATAATAATAAAACTCGGATGACAACACTTTCTCAAAATAATCATAACATGATATAACAAAATGGTATCTCGCTAGCCCTTCTCGAGACCGCAAAACATAAATGCAGAGCACCTTTAAAGATCAAGGGTGACTAAACATTGTAATTCATGGTAAAAGAGATCCAGTCAAGTCATACCCAATATAAACCAATAATAATGAATGCAAATGACAATGTGCTCTCCAGCGGGTGCTTTTAATAAGAAGGATGATGACTCAACATAAAAGTAAATAGATAGGCCCTTCGCAGAGGGAAGCAGGGATTTGTAGAGGTGCCAGAGCTCGATTTTAAAATCGAGATTGAATAACATTCTGAGCGGCATACTTTCACTGTCAATGCAACAACTATGAGATGGCTGTATCTTCCATACTACATGCATTATAGGCAGTTCCCAAACCGAATGGTAAAGTTTTATACTCCCCCCAACCAACAACAAGCATCAATCCATGGCTTGCTCGAAACAACGAGTGCCTCCAACATACAACAACCCTGGGGGAGTTTTGTTTAATTATTTTGATTTGCTTTGATCTTTTTGGATCATGGGACTGGGCATCCGGTTACATCGCCCTTTTCGTGAATGAGGAGTGGAGTCCACTCCTCGTGAGAATAACCCACCTAGCATGGAAGATATAGGCAGCCCTAGTTGAAACATGAGCTGCTCGAGCATACAAAACAGAATTTCATTTGAAGGTTTGGAGTTTGGCACATACAAATTTACTTGGAACGGCAGGTAAATACCGCATATAGGAAGGTATGGTGGACTCATATGGAACAACTTTGGGGTTTAAGGAGTTTGGATGCACAAGTAGTATTCCCGCTTAGTACAGGTGAAGGCTAGCAAAAGACTTGGAAGCGACGAACTGAGAGAGCGACAACAGTCGTAAACATGCATTAAAATTAATTTACACCGAGTACAAGCATGAGTAGGATATAATCTACCATGAACATAAATATCATGAGTGCCAAGTCGAGTCACTCAATTCATTTAAAGGAGGATACCATCCCATCATACCACATCATAATCATTCTAATAGCATGTTGGCACGCAAGGTAAACCATTATAACTCGTAACTAATCAAGCATGGCACAAGCAACTATAATCTCTAAATGTCATTGCAAATATGTTTACTTCATAATAGCTGACCCAGGAACGATGAACTCATCATATTTACAAAAACAAGAGAGGTCGAGTTCATACCAGCTTTTCTCATCCCAATATGTCCATCATATATCGACATTATTGCCTTTCACTTGCACGACCGAACGATGTGTATAATAATAAGAGTGCACGTGCATTGGACTAAGCTGGAATCTGCAAGCATTCAACTCAAGAGAGAAGACAAGTAATATGGGCTCTAAGTTAAATAAACAATCATGCATATAAGAGCCACTAAACATTTTCAATATAGTCTTCTCGACCCCTAAAAGAAAGAAAAGAAAATAAAACTATTTACACGGGAAAGCTCCCAACAAGTAAAAGAAGAACGAGAAATCTTTTTGGGTTTTCATTTTAATTTCTTCTACAAGCAAGGAAATTAAACTAACTAATGTTTTTGGTTTTTCTTAAGGTTTAACAAACACACAAGAAGAAAACTAGAAAAAGAAATTTAAACTAACATGGATAATACAATGAAAGAGTGTGAGCACCGACGACTAGTGTGTGAACGTGAATGTAAAGTTGGTGAGAAACACGTACTCCCCCAAGCTTAGGCTTTTGGCCTAAGTTGGTCTAATACCAATGACCGCCGCTACTCTCCCCTGTGTAGTGGGAGGTATAATCAGGATACCACTGGCTGGTCATTGATACGTCCATTTTGCGTCATGCTTTTATATCGATATTTATCGCATTATGGGCTGTTATTTCACGATATGTCACCATACTTATGGCTATTCTCTCTTATTTTACAAGGTTTACCATGAAGAGGGGGGATGTCGGCAGCTGGAATTCTGGCTGGGAAAGGAGCAAATATCGGAGACCTATTCTGCGCAACTCCAAAAGTCCTGAAACTCCACGGAATATCTTAAAATAAATAAAGAAAATTCATCGCCAAAGATGAAGGCCAGGGGGCCCACACCCTACTCACGAGGATGGGGGGCGCGCCCCTCCCCCTGGGCGCGCCCCCTACCTCGTGGGCCCCCTGGTGGCTCTCCGACGCCCATCTTCTCCTATATGAAGTCTTTCGATGAGAAAAAATCAAGCAACCTTTGGGGACGAGACTCCGCCACGAGGCGGAACCTTGGCGGAACCAATCTAGGGCTCCGCAGAGCTGTTCTGCGGGGACACTTCCCTCGGGGGGGAAATCATCATCATCGTCATCACCAACGCTCCTCTCATCGGGAGAGGGCAATCTCCATCAACATCTTCACCAGCACCATCTCATCTCAAACCCTAGTTCATCTCTTGTATCCAATTCTTGTCTCCAAGTCCGGATTGGTGCTAGTAGGTTGCTAGTAGTGTTGATTACTCCTTGTAGTTGATGCTAGTTGGTTTATTTGGTGGAAGATCATATGTTCAGATCCTTTATGCATATTATTACCCTCTCGATTATGAACATGAATATGCTTTGTGAGTAGTTACGTTTGTTCCCGAGGACAAGGGAGAAGCCTTGCTATTAGTAGTCATGTGAATTTGGTATTCGTTCGATATTTTGATAAGATGTATGTTGTCTAACCTCTAGTGGTGTTATGTGAACGTCGACTACATAACAGTTCACCATTATTTGGGCCTAGAGGAAGGCATTGGGAAGTAATAAGTAGATGATGGGTTGCTAGAGTGATGAAGCTTAAACCCTAGTTTATGCGTTGCTTCGTAAGGGCTGATTTGGATCCACATGTTTCATGCTATGGTTAGGTTTACCTTAATACTTTTGTTGTAGTTGCGGATGCTTGCAATAGAGGTTAATCATAAGTGGGATGCTTGTCCAAGTAAGGGCAGTACCCAAGCACCGGTCCACCCACATATCAAATTATCAAAGTACAGAACGCGAATCATATGAGCGTGATGAAAACTAGCTTGACGATATTCCCATGTGTCCTCGGGAGCGCTTTTCCTATTATAAGAGTTTGTTCCGACTTGTCCTTTGCTACAAAAAGGATTGGGCCACCTTGCTGCACTTGCTCATCACAATTTATCTTATCACAAAACTATTTGTTATCACTTATTTCAGTACTTGCAGAGAATACCTTACTAAAAACCGCTTATCATTTCTTCTGCTCCTCGTTGGGTTCGACACTATTACTTATCGAAAGGACTATGATAGATCCCCTATACTTGTGGGTCATCAAGACTCTTTTCTGGCGCCATTGCCGGGGAGTGTAGCGCCTTTGGTAAGTGGAATTTGGTACGGAAAAATTTATATAGTGTGCTGAAATTTTCTATCACTTGTTACTATGGAAAGTGAATCTCTGAGGGGCTTGTTCGGGGTATCTTCACCCCGTCTAGTAGAGCAAAGAGTTGCTCCTCAACCTACTGAACCTATTGAAAATGAAACTCCTTTTGAATTTCCTTCGAGTATTATGGAAAAACTGCTGGCTAATACATTTACAGGAGATGGGACAAAGCATCCCGACGAGCATCTACGCTATTTGGATGATATTTGTGGATTATTTAAGCTTGCAGGTATACCCGATGATGTTGTTAAGAAGGCTGATGATACGAGATCATGGAATTATAAAAGAGTGAAATTGGAATTTCATCAAAAGTATTACCCTATGCATCTTGTTCATCGTGATCGTAATTATATATATAATTTTTGGCCTCGCGAAGGAGAAAGCATCGCTCAAGCTTGGGGGAGGCTTAAATCAATGTTATATTCATGCCCCAATCACGAGCTCTCAAAATTGGCAATTCTTCAGAATTTTTATGCTTGGCTTTCCGATAATAATCAAACCATGCTCGATACTTCTTGTGCTGGCTCTTTTATGATGAAGACCATTGAATTCAGATGGAATTTATTGGATAGAATTAAACGCAACTCTGAAGATTGAGACCTCGATGAAGGTAAGGAGTCAGGTATGACACCTAAGTTTGATTGTGTTAAATCTTTTATGGATACCGATATTTTCCGTAAGTTTAGCACTAAATATGGACTTGACTCTGAGATAGTAGCTTCTTTTTGTGAATCTTTTGCTACTTATGTTGATCTCCCCAAGGAGAAGTGGTTTAAATATCATCCTCCCATAGAAGTAAAAGTAGCTGCACCTATTAAAGTTGAAGAAGAGACTATCACTTATAATGATCATATTGTTCCCACCTCTTATGTTGAGAAACCACCTTTCCCTGTTAGAGTAAAGGATCATGCTAAAGCTTCAACTATTGTTCGTAAAAGCAATACTAGAACTTATACACCTCCTGAGCAAGTCAAAGTAGAACCTAATATTGCTATTGTTAAATATCTCTTGTTTGATAATATTGATGGGCATGTCATTCAATTCTTTGGTGAAACTGCTAGAATTGCTAAACCCTGTGATAGAGATAAACATAGACCTGTGGTAGGCGTGCCTGTTATTTCTGTTAAAATAGGAGATCATTGTTATCATGGCTTATGTGATACGGGTGCTAGTGCTAGTGTTATACCCATTGACTTATATAAAGAAATTATGCATGATATCACACCTGCTGAGTTAGAAGATATTGATGTTACAATTAAACTTGCCAATAGAGATACTATATCTGCAATGGGAATTGTTAGAGATGTTGAAGTCTTGTGTGGAAAAACCAAATATCCCGCTGATTTCCTTGTTCTTGGTTCTCCACAAGATAGCTTTTGTCCCATTATTTTTGGTAGACCCTTCTTGAATCTTCGTTAATGCTACGATAGACTGCAAAAGAATGTTGTTACTGTTGGCTTGGATGATATGGTTCATGAGTTTAATTTCTCTAACTTTAGTAAACAACATCGTGAGGAAGAATTTCCTAGTAAGGATGAAATTATTGGTCTTGCTTCTATTGCCGTACCTCCTAGTGATCCTTTAGAACACTATTTGCTAGACCATGAAAATGAGATGTTCATGAATGAAAGAAGGCAAATAGATGAAGTATTCTTTAAATAGGAACCTATTCTGCAACACAATTTGCCTGTTGAAATCCTAGGGGATCCTCCTCCACCCAAGGGTGATCCCGTGTTTGAACTTAAATCGTTGCCTGATAATCTTAAATATGCTTATCTTGATGAAAAGAAAATATATCCTGTTATTATTAGCGCTAACCTTTCAGAGCATGAAGAAGAAAGATTATTGAAAACTCTGAAGAAGCACCGTGCTGCTATTGGATATACTCTTGATGATCTTAAGGGCATTAGTCCCACTCTATGTCAACATAAAATAAATTTGGAAGCGGATGCCAAACCAGTTCGTGATCCTCAACGACGTTTGAATCCTAAAATGAAAGAAGTGGTAAGAAAAGAAATACTCAAGCTTCTGGAGGCAGGTATAATTTATCCGGTTAATGATAGTCAGTGGGTAAGTCCTGTCCATTGTGTCCCTAAGAAGGGAGGTATTACCGTTGTCCCTAGTGATAAAGATGAATTGATCCCACAAAAAATTATCACAGGTTATAGAATGGTAATTGATTTCCGCAAATTAAATAAAGCTACTAAGAAAGATCATTACCCCTTACCTTTTATTGATCAAATGCTAGAAAGATTATGCAAACATACACATTATTGCTTTCTAAATGGTTATTCTGGTTTCTCTCAAATACCTGTGTCGGCTAAAGATCAATCAAAGACTACTTTTACGTGCCCTTTTGGTACTTTTGCTTATAGACGTATGCCTTTTGGTTTATGTAATGCACCTGCTACCTTTCAAAGATGCATGATGGCTATATTCTCTGACTTTTGTGAGAAAATTTGTGTGGTTTTCATGGATGACTTTTCCGTCTATGGTTCCTCTTTTGATGATTGCTTGACCAATCTTGCTCGAGTTTTGCAGAGATGTGAAGAAACTAATCTTGTCTTGAATTGGGAAAAGTGCCACTTTATGGTTAATGAAGGTATTGTCTTGGGGCACAAAGTTTCTGAAAGAGGTATTGAAGTTGATAAAGCCAAGGTTGACGCTATTGAAAAGATGCCATGTCCCAAGGACATCAAAGGTATAAGAAGTTTCCTTGGTCACACCGGATTTTATAGGAGGTTCATTAAGGACTTCTCAAAAATTTCTCGGCCTCTGACTAATTTATTACAAAAAGATGTACCATTTGTCTTTGATGATGATTGTGTAGAAGCATTTGAAATACTTAATAAAGCATTAGTCTCTGCACCTATTGTTCAGCCACCTGATTGGAATTTACCCTTTGAAATTATGTGTGATGCTAGTGATTATGCTGTAGGTGCTGTTCTAGGGCAAAGAGTTGATAACTAGTTAAATGTTATCCATTATGCTAGTAAGACTCTAGACAATGCTCAAAGAAATTATGCTACTACCGAAAAGGAACTTTTAGCGGTTGTATTTGCTTGTGATAAATTCAGACCCTATATTGTTGATTCTAGAGTAACTATTCATACCGATCATGCTGCTATTAAATATCTTATGTAAAAGAAAGATGCAAAACCTAGACTCATTAGATGGGTTCTCTTGCTTCAATAATTTGATTTACATATTGTTGATAGAAAAGGAGCTGAGAACCCCGTTGCAGACAACTTGTCTAGGCTAGAGAATAATCTTGATGACCCACTACTATTGATGATAGCTTTCCTGACGAGCAACTAAATGTCATAAGTACTTCTCGTAGCACTCCATGGTATGCTGATTATGCTAATTATATTGTTGTTAAATCTATACCGCCTAGCTTCACATACCGACAAAAGAAAAAAATTCTATGACTTGCGACATTACTTTTGGGATGACCCACATCTTTATAAAGGAGTAGATGGTGTTATTAGATGTTGTGTACCTGAGCATGAACAGGAACAGATCCTACGCAAGTGTCACTCCGAGGCTTGTGGAGGACACCACGCTGGAGATAGAACTGCACATATGGTATTGCAATCCGGTTTTTATTGGCCTACTCTCTTCAAGGATGCCCGTAAGTTTGTTTTATCTTGCGATGAATGTCATAGAATTGGTAATATCAGTAGACGTCAAGAAATGCCTATGAATTATTCGCTTGTAATTGAGCCATTTGATGTTTGGGGCTTTGATTATATGGGACCTTTTCCTGCCTCTAATGGATATACACATATTTTAGTTGCTGTTGGTTACTTTACTAAGTGGGTAGAAGCTATTCCAACTAGTAGTGCTGATCATAACACTTCTATTAAAATGCTTAAGGAAGTTATTTTTCCGAGGTTTGGAGTCCCTAGATACTTAATGACTGATGGTGGTTCACACTTTATTCATGGTGCTTTCCGTAAGATGCTTGCTAAATACGATGTTAATCATAGAATTGCATCTCCTTATCACCCGCAGTCTAGTGGTGAGGTAGAATTGAGCAATAGAGAGCTCAAATTAATTTTGCAAAAGACTGTCAATAGGTCTAGAAAGAATTGGTCCAAGAAACTGAATGACACATTATGGGCCTATAGAATTGCATATAAGAATCCTATGGGTATGTCTCCGTATAAAATGGTTTATGGAAAAGCATGTCACTTACCTCTCGAATTAGAACATAAGGCATATTGGCTATTAAAGAGCTCAATTATGACTTCAAACTTGCCGGTGAGAAGAGATTGTTTGATATTAGCTCACTTGATGAATGGAGAACCCAAGCTTATGAAAATGCCAAGCTGTTTAAAGAAAAAGTTAAAAGGTGGCATGATAAAAGGATACAAAAGCGTGAGTTTAATGTAGGTGACTATGTATTGCTATACAACTCTCGTTTAAGATTTTTTGCAGGAGAACTTCTCTCCAAATGGGAAGGTCCTTACGTTATCGAGGAGGTCTATCGTCCCGGTGCCATAAAAATCAACAACTTCGCAGGCATAAATCCGAAGGTGGTAAACGGTCAAAGAATCAAACATTATATCTCAGGTAATCCCATAAATGTTGAGACCAATATTATTGAAACCGTAACCCCGGAGGAATACATAAGGGACACTTTCCAGAACGTTCCAGACTCCAAAAAGGAATAGGTATGTGGTACGGTAAGTAAATCGACCCCAAAACAATTTTTAAAGCAATATTTATCCGTTTTGGAATATTTAGAAAAATAGAAAAATAAGTAGCAGCCCGGCGAGGACACGAGGCCTCCACGAGGGTGGAGGGCGCGCCCTACCCCCCTGGGCGCGCCCCCCTATGTCGTGAGCACCCCGTGTGCCCTCCGGACTCCGTTTTCTTGCACGATACGTATTTTGGTCGGTAAAAATTCATTATATATTCTCCCGAAGGTTTTGACGACCGTATCACGCAAATATCCTCTGTTTTCGTTTCGAACTGTTTCCGTTGCAGATTTGAGGATTCCGGAGACTCGGTCATCCTTCTATGAGGGTGAGCCTATGCCATGGAAGGTGGACGACAAGTCTCCATCATCAACAACACCTCCACCGCCAACAACAAAGAAGGAGATATAATCACATGGGTATGGGCACTCCCCTTGGCAACTGCCAAGCTTGGGGGAGGTGCCCCGGTATCGTATCACCATCACAACTCCTATCTTTACCGTTTTTCTTAGTTCGATCCTATTAGTAGTATCTTGATTTAGTAGAATAAAGTCATGGCACAATCTAGTTTTGAGTTTTGCTTTATGATCCCTCTATGCAATCGAGTCCGTGAGCTATATATAATAAAGATTACTGTTGAGTCAAGGGCTTGAGTATTTTGCCATGATCTTGGATGATTAGAAGAAAAAGAATAAAAAGAATCAAGAGTTCATATTGATCTTATTGAAAGTAATGACTTCACATAGAAAGTGTATGATGACTTAAAGTTGTTGGGAGTTGGCAAATATAGCTTTGGTCATCGTTGCAATTAATAGGAAGTAATAAGGAGAGAGAGGTTTCACATATAGATATATTATCATTGACATCTTTTATGATTGGGAGCACTCATTAAAATATGACATGCTAAAGAGTTGATGTTGGACAAGGAAGACAACATAATGAGTTATGTTATCTTACATCTAAGATAAAGTATATTGTCATGGTTCCTCTACCGTGTTGAGCTTGCCTTTCCCCCTCATGCTAGCCAAATTCTCAGCACTAAGTAGAAATACTACTTGTGCTTTCAAATACCCTTAAACCAGTTTTGCCATGAGAGTCCACCATATCTACCTATGGATTGAGTAAGATCCTTCAAGTAAGTTGTCATCGATGCAAGCAATAAAAATTGCTCTCTAAATATGCATGACTTATTAGTGCGGAGAAAATAAACTTTGCACAAACTTGTTGTGGACGCAATAAAAGCGACGGACTACATAATAAAGGTTCACATGCAAGGGGAAATGTAAAGTGACATTCTTTTGCATTAAGATTTTGTGCATAAACCCTAAACGCGCATGACAACCTCTGCTTCCCTCTGCGAAGGACCTATCTTTTATTATTATCTTCTACCTTATGCAAGAGTCACGGTGATCTTCACCTTTTGTTTTTCATTTTATCCTTTGGCAAGCTCGGCATGTTGGAAAGAACATGATATATATCTATATGTATATATATATAATTGGATGTGGGGGAGCGTGAATTATTATTGTTGACATTACCCTTGAGGTAAAAAGTTGTGGGGCAAAACTATAAGCCCCTATCTTTCTCTGTGTCCGATTAAAACTCCGTAACCACAAGTTTTGCGTGAGTGTTAGCAATTATGAAGGACTAAGTGATAGTTGAGTATGTGGACTTGCTTTTAAGCTCTGACATAGACTCTTTCCGATGTTATGATAAATTGCAATTGCTTCAATGACTGAGGGTATAATTTGTTGGTGCTCAATAAGGTTTATGATTCATACTTTGGCTTTGTGAAAAGATCATCACTTGAACATAAGTAATCATATGACAAATCTATATATGTTGCAGTTATGAAAATAATCATGATGCCTTCATGTCCGTATTTTATTTTTATCGACGCCTCTACTTCTAAACATGAGGACATATTTATTGTTATCGGCTTTTCGCTTGAGGACAAGCGAGGTCTAAGCTTGGGGGAGTTGACACGTCCATTTTGCATCATGCTTTTATATCGATATTTATCGCATTATGGGTTGTTATTTCACGATATGTCACAATACTTATGGCTATTCTCTCTTATTTTACAAGGTTTACCATGAAGAGGGGGAATGCCGGTAGCTGGAATTCTGGCTGGGAAAGGAGCAAATATTGGAGACCTATTCTGCGCAACTCCAAAAGTCCTGAAACTCCATGGAATATCTTAAAATAAATAAAGAAAAATCATCGCCAAAGATGAAGGCCAGGGGGGCCATACCCTGCTCACGAGGGTGGTGGGCGCCCCCTACCTCGTGGGCCCCCTGGTGGCTCTCCGACACCCATCTTCTCCTATATGAAGTCTTTCGATGAGAAAAATCAGAAGCAACCTTTCAAGACGAGACTCCGCCGCCACGAGGCGGAACCTTGGCGGAACCAATCTAGGGCTCCAGCAGAGCTGTTCTGCCGGGGACACTTCCCTCCGGGAGGGGGAAATCATCGTCATCATCATCACCAACGCTCCTCTCATCGGGAGAGGGCAATCTCCATCAACATCTTCACCAGCACCATCTCATCTCCAAACCCTAGTTCATCTCTTGTATCCAATTCTTGTCTCCAAGTCCGGGATTGGTGCTAGTAGGTTGCTAGTAGTGTTGATTACTCCTTGTAATTGATGCTAGTTGGTTTATTTGGTGGAAGATCATATGTTCAGATCCTTTATGCATATTATTACCCATCTGATTATGAACATGAATATGCTTTGTGAGTAGTTACGTTTGTTCCTGAGGACAAGGGAGAAGTCTTGCTATTAGTAGTCATGTGAATTTGGTATTCGTTCGATATTTTGATAAGAAGTATGTTGTCTAACCTCTAGTGGTGTTATGTGAACGTCGACTACATAACACTTCACCATTATTTGGGCCTAGAGGAAGGCATTGGGAAGTAATAAGTAGATGATGGGTTGCTAGAGTGATGAAGCTTAAACCCTAGTTTATGCGTTGTTTCGTAAGGGCTGATTTGGATCCACATGTTTCATGCTATGGTTAGGTTTACCTTAATACTTTTGTTGTAGTTGCGGATGCTTGCAATAGAGGTTAATCATAAGTGGGATGCTTGTCCAAGTAAGGGCAGTACCCAAGCACCGGTCCACCCACATATCAAATTATCAAAGTACCAAACGCGAAACATATGAGCGTGATGAAAACTAGCTTGACGATATTCCCATGTGTCCTCGGGAGCGCTTTTCCTATTATAAGAGTTTGTTTCGGCTTGTCCTTTGCTACAAAAAGGATTGGGCCACCTTGCTGCACTTTATTTACTTTTGGAAGCTTGGGCTAGATGGTTGTTCACCACTTCCGGCGTAACAAGGCGATTTTCTGCAAGCAAGTCAAATAACAGAGGTGCAGTTAAAATAATAAACTGAAAGTGTTTCTTATTGAATCTAGGTCTATACAAGAGCATCTTCTCTTCATTGTCAACAATAAACTTGTGTGCTACCATGCCCTTTTAATCTAAAATGTGAGGAGGTAATTTTGTCTCCTCCTCCTCAAGGTGCCTAATGGGTATCTGAAAATGTTCAGCAAGACGTGCAGCATAGATACCTCCAAATATGGGGCCTTTTGTATGATTTAGGGCTAGCCGTTTAGCAATGACGGCACCCATACTAAAAGTATTGTCTCCCAGCAAAGCATGTTGAAGAATAATAATATCTGGAACGCTCAAGTTTCCACTATTCCCACGACCAATCAAACATCTACTAGCAAATATGGCAAAGTAGTGTAAAACAGGAAAGTGTATGCTAGAGACTTTTGCCTCAGATTCTCCCTCATAAGGTATCCTACACACCGCGCAAAAATCACGTAAAGACATTTCTCTGAATTCATCATATAAATGAAATGATACTGCAGGCGGTGACTTCTTAGGATACTAATAAAAGTTTTGCATGAAAGTATTGGTAAGTAAGAGACACTGATCGATTCGGTCGTTCATGAAATCGGTGAGGCCTGCAGTCCCGATTAAAGCATAAAAGTCTTCATGAATTCTGGCTTCTTTCAAGAAATACTCACACGGCCATTCACATGACCGTACTTTTGCTAAGCGAGGAAGATTATACTTGGGTTTTTCCTTCTCTTTGTCTTGTTTTTCCTTAGAGCTTTGGCTAGAAGAGCCTTTAAAGAACCTCCTTAACATTTTCTGAAAATTTCTGAAATTTTAGTAACTTCAAAATAAAAGTGAACAAAACTAAACAAGATTGATAGCAACTACTCCTACAAGTGCCTAGAGCCTATATCATGCATTGGAATTGCTTGGGACCTCAAAAATTTAACATGCAAGCTCAAGAACATGGTCACCTATGCAGCAAAAATTTGCAATGAATAAAGCACTAGAACAAAAATTATTTGGACCAATGGAGGAGTCACATACCAAGCAACAATCTCCCAAAGCAGTTTTGCGAATGGAGCTTTGAGCTAAGAGATCGAAAATCGCAGCAAAACAAGCTAGTACTCGGGCTTGAGCTGGATGGGGATTTTTTTGGGTAGAAGATGAAGTGTGTGGGTGCTGGCATAAGTGGAGGGGACCCACCAGGGGCCCATGAGACAGGGGGCGTGCCCTACAGGGGGGGGCGCCCTCCTCTCTCGTGGCCTGGTGCTTGCCCCTTTTGTAGTGTTTTCAGTGCCTAAAATCCTCAAATATTCCACAAAAAATCATACAAAATTTGCAAGGCATTTGGAGCACTTTTATTTTCGGACTATTTTTAATGCACGGATAATTCAGAAAACAGACGGATAATACTATTTTTGCTTTATTTATTCTAAATAACAGAAAGTAAAAAGAGGGTATAGAAGGTTGTGCCTTCTAGTTTCATCCATCTCGTGATCATCAAAATGAACCCACTAACAAGGTTGATCACGTCTTGTTAACAAACTCATTCCGAGTAACACGGAACCGGAGAAATTTTGAATAATAGTAAGTTACCTCAACGGGGATATGAAAATCCCCAACAATAAAAATATCATACTTTTTCTTGACAGTAGGGAGAGGAATTTCAAAACCTCCAAAAATGATAGTTGGAACTTTTTCAATAGAACTGATGCTATGAACTTGAGATTGTTTTCTCGGAAAGTGTACCGTATGCTCATTACCATTAACATGAAAAGTGACATTGCCTTTGTTGCAATCAATAACAGCCCCTGTAGTATTAAGAAAAGGTCTACCAAGGATAATAGACATACTATCATCCTCGTGAATATCCAGAATAACAAAGTCCGTTAAGATAGTGACATTTGCAACTACAACAGGCACATCCTCACAAATACCGACAGGTATAGCAGTTGATTTATCGGCCATTTGCAAAGATATTTCAGTCGGTGTCAACTTATTCAATTCAAGTCTATGATATAAAGAGAGAGGCATAACACTAACACCGGCTCCAAGATCACATAAAGCAGTTCTAACATAATTTCTCTTAATAGAGCATGGTATAGTTGGAACACCCGGATCTCCAAGTTTCTTTGGTATTCCACCCTTAAAAGTGTAATTAGCAAGCATGGTGGAAATTTCAGCTTCCGGTATCTTTCTTTTATTTGTGATGATATCCTTCATATATTTAGCATAAGGATTTACTTTCAGCATATCAGTTAAGCACATATGTAAGAAAATAGGTCTAATCATTTTAGCAAAGCGCTCAAAATCCTCATCATCCTTTGACTTGGATGGTTTAGGAGGAAAGGGCATGGGTTTCTGAACCCATGGTTCTCTTTCTTTACCGTGTTTCCTAGCAACAAAAACTCTCTTATCATAACGTTGATTCTTTGATTGTGGGTTATCAAGATCAACAGCAGGTTCAATCTCTACATCCTTGTCTTTGCTAGGTTGAGCATCAACATGAACATTATCATTAACATTATCACTAGGTTCATGTTCATCACCGATTGTGTTTCAAAGATCGAAATAGAAATATCATTGGGATTCTCGGTGTGTCTACTGATGAGGTTCACTAGAAGCATGCAAAGTCCTATCATTTTTCTTCTTCTTCTTTTAGAAGAACTAGGTGCCTCTAAATTATTTCTCCGAGAATCTTGCTTGATTCTCTTAGGGTGGCCTTCAGGATACAAAGGTTCCTGAGTCATTCTACCAGTTCTAGTAGCCACTCTAACAGCAAAGTCATTTTTATTGTTTAATTCCTCAAGCAAATCATTTTGAGCTTTAAGTACTTGCTCAGCTTGAGTAGCAACCATAGAAGCATATTTGCTAACGCGGTAAAGTTTATCTTTAACTCTAGTCAGATTATCACCTACGCGTCCTATCTCGAAAGCATTATTCTTTAACTCTCTACCAACATAAGCATTAAAACTTTATTGTCTAGCCATAAATTCATCAAATTCATCTAAGCATGGGCTATGAAATTTAGTAGAGGGTACTTCAACCTTATCATATCTATAGAGAGAATTTACCTTTACTACCTGTGTCGGGTTATCAAGACAATGCGGTCCTTCAGGCGGTAAATTAAGACCATGTATTTCTTTAATAGGAGGTAAATTCTTAACATCTTCAGCTTTAATACCTTTTTCTTTCATTGATTTCTTTGCTTCTTGCATATATTCAGGGCTGAGAAATAAAACACCTCTCTTCTTCGGAGTGGGTTTAGGAATAGGCTCAGGAGTTGGCTCAATTGGTTCAGGAATTACTTCAGGAAATGGCTCGGGAAGGGTCCAATTATTTTCATTAGTCAACATACTATTCAATAGTATTTCAGCTTCGTCGACTGTTCTTTCCTTGAAAACACAACCAACACAACTATCCAAGTAGTCCTTGGTAGCATCGGTTAGTCCATTATAAAAGATATCAAGTATTTCATTTTTCTTAATAGGATGATCAAGCAAAGCATTGAGTAACCGGAGAAGCCTCCCCCAAGCTTGTGGGAGACTCTCTTCTTTGATTTGCACAAAATTGTATATTTCCCGCAAAGCAGCTTGTTTCTTATGAGCAGGAAAATATTTAGTAGAGAAGTAATAAATCATATCCTGGGGACTACGCATATAACCAGGAGCAAGCGAATTATACCAAGTCTTAGCATCACCCATTAATGAGAACAGAAA
This sequence comes from Aegilops speltoides, assembly GCA_021437245.1. Classification (NCBI taxonomy): domain Eukaryota; kingdom Viridiplantae; phylum Streptophyta; class Magnoliopsida; order Poales; family Poaceae; genus Aegilops; species Aegilops speltoides. Next base: position 307,898,047 of record CM038141.1, on the reverse strand, counting down.
TATCTTAAGGATATATAAATAGCGAGATTTCTCATCATGAGTAAATAGGGTGGCTATATCATTCAACTTGGTAAGATGTGCCACAACAGTTTCAGATTCAAGGCCATAAAAAGGATCAGATTCAACTAAAGTAATAATATCGGGATCAATAGAGAATTCATAATCCTTATCAAGAATACGATAGGTGAAGTAGCAAAAGCAGGATCGAGTTTCATTCTAGCATTAAGAGACTGCTGCTTCCATTTAGCTAATAATTTCTTAAGATCATTTCTATCATTGCAAGCAAGAATTTCCATAGCAGTTGTTTCATGCATAACATAACCCTTAGGAACAACAGGTAAAACATAATCATTGGGGGGACCTTCATCATCACTATCATCAATAAAAGGTTCTTCAATATTTTCATTCCCCCTAAATCTAGCAAGTTGTTCACCTAGAAATTCACCTAATGGCACGGTAGTATCACGCACAGAAGTAGTTTCATCATTCATAGCAGAAGTGGCATCATCAATAACATGCGACATATCAGAATTCATAGCAGTAGCAGGTTTAGGTGTCGCAAGCTTATTTATAACGGAAGGAGAATCTAGTGCAGAGCTAGATGGCGTTCCTTACCTCCCTCGTAGTTGAGGGCAAAATAGTAGTTCGATCGTCTTTCAAGTTCTTCATAGTGATCAACATATATAAATCCCAAGTGACTCGAGAGAATAGAGCTATGCTCCCGGCAATGGCGCTTTAAATTAGTCTTGATAACCCACAAGTATAGGGGATCGCAACAGCTTTCGAGGGTAAAGTATTCAACCCAAATTTATTGATTCGACACAAGGGGAGCCAAAGAATATTCGTGAGTATTAGCAGTTGAGTTGTCAATTCAACCACACCTGGATAACTTAGTATCTGTAGCAAAGTGTTTAGTAGCAAAAGTGGTATGATAGTAATAGTAACAGTAGCAAAAGTAAAGATAGATGTTTTTGGTTTTTTGTAGTAGTTGTAACAGTAGCAACGAAAAAGTAAATAAGCGAAGAACAATATATGAAAAGCTCATAGGCAATGGATCAGTGATGGATAATTATGCCGGATGCGATTCCTCATGCAATAGTTATAACATAGGGTGATATAGAACTAGCTCCAATTCATCAATGTAATGTAGGCATGTATCTATTTATATATAAAAAGTACTTTACGGGTTAACCAGAAAAAAGAGAATTAGCTAGAAATTACCACAAAAATTAGAAACATCTAGCCATTTATTTGATCGACTAACCATTTACACTCGTTCGATCTAACTAAAGGAAACTTAATTACCCACCTTTGCCATTACATATCCTATCGGTAGTTATTTTCCTTTGCCATATATTATGTGTGGGCCCATGATATTAAAGACTCAAAGCAAAACGTTTCAAAGAGAAAAAAAATACTCATCGCTCAAAGGAAAAAAAAATAGACTAAATAATGAACACACGATCAGGCCTTCTCTCATCGCTTGATGAGTCCTTCCTTCCCTTCCCATCCTTTCGATTAGCCGCCGCACAACCTTTGGCCTTGCCCTACAGCAGATCGTCGACGCGCACAGGCCTCCATCTTCTTTCCTTTTTCCTCCCTTTGTCCGCGGAGTGCGAGCAGTAATCGGCGATCTGGTCCTGCGGATGGCTGCCATCGAAATCATGCTTCAGAAATAGCACAGGCAGCCACGTTCAAGCGCATACTCAGCGATCTGTTTTGAGAGATAGTAGAGGCAGTCAAGTTGGCAGCAATGTTAGGCTGGACTCACAAGATTGCCCAAGGGTAGTGCTTGCACCAGTGGATGCACAAATTGCTATCCATAGTTCCGTACGAAGGAGCCCATCAATTTCTAGGTATACTTGCTTTCTGGCACTTAATCTCACCAAGTATCCTTTCTATATTTTTGGCATTTGGTCAATGGATTTGCTAATAGGTGGAGCACACAGACTAGGACCTTCGCCTGAAGGTTGTCCGTGGATGCTGCCACACTCTCCATTGTTCATTGTGCAGTTTCTATTAGAAAATTTCTAACCATATCTTGGTATCTTCGCCTGCCATTCTTAATAATATTTAGTCTAATTAGGGTTTTTTTGCTACTCGTGATGATTTTGCAGTAATTGATCCATGTATTAGTTTGTGTTCTTTGTTGTTAGTTTGAAATAGTTGGTCTCTAGCGGATTGAAAACAATTGATTTCCTATGAGATGCTGAACTGAGGGTTCCTTTTATGAAAAGTGTGCCTTATTGTGCAATTACAACTGGAGATATATATAACACGGTACACCTCCGTTTTAGAGTATCTATCTATCATATAGAAAAAGTACTTGATAGGGTAATCAGAATAAAGATAATTAGCTTAGAAAATCTCACAATAATTAGAAATATCCGACCTTTAATTCGGTGTGCCTATTTCCAATCAACAAGTTACAACCGTTAGATGTTCGTAAACCAGATGGGTCCTTTAAATCTCACAATCCCATCAAGTCTGGAACCCATGAGCTATCAAACCATCCTACGATTGATGTAAAAAAAACCATCCCACAATTGATGTAAAAAAAACATCCCACAATCTATCCAGAAAAAAAAACCCACGATCAGTTAAAAAACATCCCACAATTATAATCTCACGGCCCCAATAGGTTGAGCGATTAGACCATCCCACAATTTACGATCTCATGACCCCAACAGGTTGAGCGATTAGACCATCCCACAATAGAAACCACATGATCCCAACAGGTTTGACCATCCATGAGCCATCAGACCATCCCACAATAAAAAAACTGGCACAAAAAAAATCAGACATGCAATCTCTCCAAACTCTCACAGTAATGTACAGAGATTCGATTTCCCCAGAGCAATTACGCCTCAAGGGTTAATTTTCCTCTAGATTATATGATATACCTTGTAAATCATCTTCCTCCCGTGAACGACACTTCAAAGTCAACTTCCTCCAAGTGGCTTGTCTTCCTCCTGCGGACACCAGCCGGCTCCATCAAGCAATCAGACCACCTCCAGTAAGTACCAACTGCACGAAATTAATCAGGCCTATTAAGGGATCAATAATACTTCAATTATACTCTAGGAAGTCTCATCTAAAAACATATGACATGTTAGCTCGGAAGGTTAGTTATATTGAAATAGAAAAACTATCATGTGTATTCTAGATTAAGTAAATCCTATAGGTATGGGTTCATGTCTTAATGGTGATGCCATGGATGTTGGTTCCAGTGTATTCACGTTAAGATAATATACTACTCTAGAAGACTAGAACCACACTGCAGGTGCATCAGATGGTTTCCATATTCGATCACCTCAAATTCGATAGTGGGTACATGTCTTAATGCCACAGCTCCATACTGAAACAAAAAATCAAATCAATAGTCAAAATATATATTTATTCATATAATATGGTTTCATATATATATTCCAGTTTAAAAAAATCTTAAATTTACTTTGTTATCACATAATCACTAGAGGCCATTGCAAAATAAAATTGTGTATTTATAAAGCTGCCATGTCGTTATATACTTACTTTACTAACCTACATTTTGTTCTTATATTTTTAGGGACTCAAGGAATATGGCACCCAAACCGCTGAATTGATCAACTACATGAAACGAGACATGGACCATCAAAGTCAAAGTCTCGAAGTCTTATGATTTTAGGATGCAATTAACTTATCAACTAATGAACTCATTAGCACTGATAAGATTTTGTGAGATAAAAAGGTCCAAGTATTACATATATAATGTCTCTTGAGTTTTCCTTTTCCAAAGCTTGCTAATGTTCTCTCTGTGTAGGGCAATGCAATCCATGCTTCTATTGGGAACAAACTGTCAATAAATTTAAAGCAAAAAATAAAGAGGACTACATCTACATAATTAAGACCTTTAAAGTTTGAGAGTATGAAAATTACCGACCATTGAAGAACAATCTCAAAATCAGTTTTTCTTTTTGATACAACAGTGATGGAAGTGGATAAAGAAAAATCAAAGTTTTTGGACTAACACTTCAAATTTTGCTGATAGTGATACCTTGGAGAGTAGGGTGAATACTGGTAAACAATGCTCAGGTATGACCAGACTCCATACCAAAGAACAAGCATTGATCAATTAGATTTATAAACATCATTTCATTATTACAATGGAACAAATAGAGCGAGTACAAAAAAATAAAGGGACGAGCATTCTTCAAACTTCAAACGTACGTGAGATTGGATTTGTTAATCTAAACTGTGGAAAAGATGGTGTGGCTATCAATGTATTTATGTGTGAATTAAGCATGGCAGTGGGAAGCATCTTTAGTATCAAATGTGGTCATCAAGACATATCTGCTCACCAGTCACCACTGAAATTAGTGCTAAGTAGACAACTTGGGATCCTTGTCAGTAGTTAATGATGATAATTAGTGCTGGCAGGCATGGTTGACATGGACAACCTAATGGGAGACCTGTTATCAGGTTAACCGATACAAAAGAAGCAAATCAAGATGCTGAACTTGGTTCATTGTTCAGGGATGGTTACCACTAATAAGTACTAAAATGTGCTTCATGAAATGTGGAAGTATTTGATTCCAGTAGATAAAACAGATCAAAAGCATCTTTCCGGTTGATATTTATGCCTTTCGTCGATATGGCATCCGATTTGGCCCCATGCATAAGGTTCTATAGCACTGTGATGAACTGATGATAGGCCTCTATGCTTTTTAACGCTGTGATGATAGGTCTCTATACTGTGATCATAGAGTTAAAGGAAATTACTCTGAACAGAACATCCACCAATCCAATGGGACTGAGATATTACCAGGATATATTCTTGTCATCTCTTTTTTACCATTCCAGCTACCAAACATCTGTGATACATGACAAGTATGGTGGAAATCTGAGATTAGATTAGCATGTACGATTGTACGTACAATTCCCTGACCAAAATGCAGTTAATTTCGAGAGACTGAAATTCAGTGTTGATTTGCCACATACAAACACAATGTTTGCTTACAAAGGAAAGTAGCGATTGCAGAGTCGCGAAAAGGAAAAATGCTAGAAGATAAAGATGGTAATACGACAGAGTCGCGAAAAGGAAAAATGGGGACCTGCAGTTCGAATTGAAGAATGTCGCCGCTGTAGAGGATGTGGATGATGTGTTGAGCTGCCTCGCGCAGAAATAGCGGAGATGCGTTTGGTTTGCGCGCTTGGGGAAGAAAATGTCGCCAGCACCCTCATACTGAAGCTGGATCCAAGAGGCTGCGGGCCTGTGGGAGACAAAATCCGTCACAGAATCACTGGACAGACGCCAACATAAATCTAGCCCCATTTACCAGCCTAGGAGATGGAGGAGGCGTACGAGGGGCCAAACCAGCCGCCGGGCCAAACCAGCCGCCGTCGATGGTCACCCTGTGGCAGCACCAGCTACCGGGGTAGCTTGAGGTGAGGAGGAGCAACCTCAATACAACGGATCAAGAGAGCAAGCTGATGGGAGCTATCCAGCAAAACCAATTTTTGTGTGAGAAGAGAAAATAGGGAAATGAGAAAGGGAATGAGTGGAGAAAAGAAGAACGGAGAAGTCGAGAAGACTACAGAGAACGGGGAAAGTGAAGAATCATACTGGTGGGACCCATGAAGCTAATGACGTTCTGTACATGCATACAGTGAGAGCAAGCTATGTGACGTGAAAATGTAAGACACCCTTTGTACTGCTGAGTGCACGTGTATGAAGGCAAAGACCTACCAAAAAAATTTCTTATGGATAAGAATATAGAGGTAGATAAAATAAATCTTTAATTATACAAAAAAAACTAAATATAAAATGTGAAAATCTTGTACAGTGTGAGCAAATTAACACACGATTACACGAAAATAATGAAAACTGTTAAATTTATGATTACAAAAAAACTAAGAACATGATATAGAAAAATACAAATGTAATTTGACGAATGCAACTGATTATGAAACTATAGTATGGCATGCATAATTAGTAAGTAAACCATGAACGGACAAGACATGTATTTATACATTAGTAAAAACCCAAAAATGCCAAAGACAAAACTATGTTCAGAAAGGTCTTATAATTAAAAATTACATCAGATTTTGTTTCAATTTTTGTTGGACAAATCAAATAATATATTCTCACACTTTACTTAGTTAGATCCTAGCCCGCGCATCGAGCGGGCCACTTGCCTAGTTCCGTAAATAGTCATACGTGCTTATGGAAAAGAACTTGCATGACATTTTTTGTCCTACCCTCCCGTGTTCAGCGGGGTCCTTACGGAAACTAAGGGATATTAAGGCCTCCTTTTAATAGAGAACCAGAACAAAGCATTAGCACAAAGTGAATACATGAACTCCTCAAACTACGGTCATCACCGAGAAGTATCCCGATTATTGTCACTTCGGGGTTGTCGGATGAGAACACATAATAGGTGACTATAGACTTGCAAGATAGGATCAAGAACACACACATATTCATGAAAACATAATAGGTTCAGATCTGAAATCATGGCACTCGGGCCCTAGTGACAAGCATTAAGCATATCAAAGTCATAGCAACATCAATCTCAGAACATAGTGGATACTAGGGATCAAACCCTAACAAAACTAACTTAATTACATGGTAAATCTCATCCAACCCATCACCATCCAGCAAGCCTACGATGGAATTACTCACGCATGGCGGTGAGCATCATGAAATTGGTGATGGAGGATGGTTGATGATGACGACGGCGACGAATCCCCCTCTCCGGAGCCCCAACGGACTCTAGATCAGCCCTCCCGAGAGAGATTAGGGCTTGGCGGCGGCTCCGTGTCGTGAAACGCGATGAAACTTTCTCCTTGATTTTTTTTCTCCCCAAGATGGTATATATGGAGTTGGAGTTGAGGTCGGGAGGTGTCCAGGGGGCCCACGAGATAGGAGGGAGCGCCCTACGGGGGGCGCCCCCCTGTCTCGTGGACAGCCCGTGGGCCCCCTGGCCTTGATTCTTTCGCCAAAAATTCTTATTAATTCTGAAAAGTGCCTCCGTGGATTTCCAGGACATTCCGAGAACTTCTCTTTTCTACACATAAAACAACATCATGGCAGTTCTGCTGAAAACAACGTCAGTCTGGGTTAGTTTCATTCAAATTATGCAAGTTAGAGTCCAAAACAAGGGCAGAAGTGTTTGGAAAAGTAGATACGTTGGAGACGTATCAATCCTCCTTTGATGATTGTTTGAGCAACCTTGAACGACTTTTGCAGAGATGCGAAGATACTAGTCTTGTTTTGAATTGGGAGAAGTGCCACTTTATGGTTAATGAAGGCATTGTCTTGGGGCATAAAATTTCTAAAAGAGGTATTGAAGTTGATAAAGCTAAAGTGGATGCTATTGAAAAGATGCCGTGTCCCAAAGACATTAAAGGTATAAGAAGTTTCCTTGGTCATGCCAGTTTTTATAGGAGGTTCATTAAGGACTTTTCTAAAATCTCTAGGCCTCTGACTAATTTATTGCAAAAAGACATTCCTTTTGTCTTCGATGATGATTGTGTAGAAGCATTTGAAATACTTAAGAAAGCTTTGATTTCTGCACCTATTGTTCGGCCACCTGATTGAAATTTACCCTTTGAAATTATGTGTGATGCTAGCGATTATGCCGTAGGTGCTGTTCGAGGACAAAGTGTTGATAAGAAACTAAATGTTATACAATGTGCTAGTAAAACTCTAGACACATCCCAGAGAAATTATGCTACTACTGAAAAAGAATTCTTTGCAGTTGTGTTTGCTTGTGATAAGTTCAGACCTTATATTGTTGATTCTAAAGTAACTATTCACATTGATCATGCTGCTATTAAATATCTTATGGAAAAGAAAGATGCTAAACCTAGACTTATTAGATGGGTTCTCTTGCTACGAGAATTTCTCTTGCTGAGAACCCCGTTGCAGACAACTTGTCTAGGTTAGAGAAAGTTCTTGATGACCCACTACCTATTGATGTTAGCTTTCTTGATGAACAATTAGCTGTCATAAATGCTTCTCATACTGCTCCATGGTATGCTAATTATGCTAATTACATTGTTGCTAAATTTATACCACCTAGTTTCACTTACCAGCAAAAGAAAATGTATTTTATGATTTAAGACATTACTTCTGGGATTACCCACACCTTTATAAAGGAGTAGATGGTGTTATTAGACATTGTGTACCTAAGCATGAAAAGGAACAGATCCTACGCAAGTGTCACTCTGAATCATATGGAGGACACCACGCTAGAGATAGAACTGCACATAAGGTATTCCAATTCGGTTTTTATTGGCCTACTCGCTTCAAAGATGCCCGTAAGTTTGTCTTGTCTTGTGATGAATGTCAAAGAATTGGTAATATTAGGAGACGTCAAGAAATGCCTATGAACTATTCTCTTGTTATTGAACCGTTTGATGTTTGGGGCTTTCATTATATGGGACTTTTTCCTGCCTCTAATGGATATACATATATTTTAGTTGCTGTTGATTACGTTACTAAGTGGGTACAGGCTATTCCAACTAGTAGTGCTGATCATAACACCTCTATTAAGATGCTTAAAGAAGTTATTTTTCCGAGGTTTGGAGTCCCTAGATATCTCATGACTGATGGTGGTTCACATTTTATTCATGGTGCTTTTCGTAAAATGCTTGCTAAGTATGATGTTAATCATAGAATTGCATCTCCTTATCACCCACAGTCTAGTGGTCAAGTAGAGTTGAGTAATAGAGAGCTCAAATTAATTTTGCAAAAGACTGTTAATAGATCTAGAAAGAATTGGTCAAGAAACTTGATGATGCATTATGGGCTTATAGAACTGCATATAAGAATCCTATGGGTATGTCTCCATATAAAATGGTTTATGGAAAAGCATGTCACTTACCTCTCAAACTAGAACATAAGGCATATTGGGCTATTAAAGAGCTCAATTATGATTTCAAACTTGCCGGTGAGATGAGGTTATTTGATATTAGCTCACTTGATGAATGGAGAACCCAAGCCTATGAGAATGCCAAGCTGTTTAAAGAAAAGGTTAAAAGATGGCATGACAAAAGGATACAAAAGCGTGAGTTTAACGTAGGTGATTATGTGTTATTATTCAACTCACGTTTAAGATTTTTTGCAGGAAAAGTTCTCTCTAAATGGGAAGGCCCTTACGTCATCGAGGAGGTCTATCGTTCCGGTACCATAAAAATCAACAACTTCGAAGGCACAAATCCGAAGGTGGTGAACGGTCAGAGAATCAAATATTATATCTCAGGTAATCCTATAAAGGTTGAAACTAATATTATTGACACTGTAACCCCGGAGGAATACATAAGGGACACTTTCCAGAATGTTTCAGACTCCGAAAAGGAATAGGTATGTGGTACGGTAAGTAGACCGACTCCAAAACAGTTCTAATAGCAATTTTTCTCCGTTTTCGAATATTTAAGAAAATAGGAAAATAAGAAGTAGTCCGGGAAGGACACGAGGCGTCCACGAGGGTGGAGGGCGCGCCCTACCCTACTGGCGCGCCCGCCTGCCTCGTGGGCACCTCATGTGCTCTCCGTACTCCGTTTTCTTGCACGATACTTCTTTTGGTCGGTAAAAATTCATTATATAATCTCCAGAAGGTTTTGACCACCGTATCACGCAAATATCCCCTGTCTTTGTTTCGAGCTGTTTTCTGTCAGATTTGTCAAGGCCAGGCATCATGACGACACCCTCCTCTAACAATGAAGACAAGGTTGCTTCGCTATTGAAGATAGAGTTGAAGAGAGAAGAACCCGAGGAGGTCAACAAGGATGATGGGATCAAGAAGGCCATGGAGGATCAAGCTCCGGCGGCAGAAGAAGAAAACATCCTTCAACCCCTTCCTAACCTCTTTACCCCAATTGAGATTGAAGCTTTCAAGAATATTGAGTTAGCTCGCGTACAAAACAGGTATCTCACACGGGAAAATATGTTGTTGAAGGGTCATATCATCGCACTCAAGGGCATTATCCGTAAATTGGAGGAGCTTTAACGCTCGATGTGCGATTATCCACCATCATCATCACCACCTTCATCACCTCCGAGGACATAATCACATGGGTATGGGTACTCCCCTTGGCAACTGCCAAGCTTGGGGGAGTGCCCCGGTATCGTATCACCATCACACTCCTATCTTTATCGTTTTACTTAGTTCGTTCCTTTTGGTAATATCTTGATCTAGTAGAATTAAGTTTTGGTATGAATTAATTTTGAGTTTTGATTTGTGATCCCTCTATGTAATCGAGTCCATCAGCTATATATAATAAAGATTAGTATCGAGTCAAGGGCTGTGCTTTCTTGTTATGATCTTGAGGAAATAAAAGAGCAAAAAGAAATAAAAGAGTTCATATTGATCTTATGGATAGTAATGACTTCACACATAAAAAGTATGATACATAAAAGTTGTTGAGGGTTGGCAAACATAGTTTTGGTCATCGTTGCAATTAATAGGAAGTAATAAAGAAAGAGAGGTTCTCACATATAAATATACTATCTTGGACATATTTTATGATTGTGAGCACTCATTAAAGTTTGACATGCTAAAGAGTTGATATTGGACAAGGAAGACAACATAATGGGTTATGTTTTCTCACATCTCAGTTAAAGTATATTGTCATGGATCATCCAACATGTTGACTTTGTTTTTCCCCCTCATGCTAGCCAAATTCCTTGCACCAAGTAGAGATACTACTTGTGCTTCCAAACATCCTTAAACCCAGTTTTACCATAAGAGTCCACTATATCTACCTATGGATTGAGTAAGATCCTTCAAGTAAGTTGTCATGGTGCATGCAATAAAAATTGCTCTCTAAATATGTATGACTTATCAGTGCGGAGAAAATAAGCTTTATACGATCTTGTGATATGGAAGTAAAAGCGACGGACTGCATAATAAAGGTTCATATCACAAGTGGCAATATAAAGTGATGTTCTTTTGCATTAAGATTTCGTGCATCCACCCAAAAAGCACATGACAACCTCTGCTTCCCTCTGCGAAGGGCCTATCTTTTACTTTACGTCTTATACTTTATGCAAGAGTCATGGTGATCTTCACCTTTCCTTTTTATTCCTTTGGCAAGCACCTTGTGTTGGAAAGATCCTGATATATATATCCAATTGTATGTAAGTTAGCATGAACTATTATTGTAGACATTACCCTTGAGGTAAAACGTTGGGAGGCAACATTATAAGCCCCTACTCTTTCTCTGTGTCTAAGTAAAACTCCATAACCATAAGTATTGCATGAGTGTCAGCAATTGTGAAAGACTAAATGATAGTTGAGTATGTGGACTTGCTGAAAAGCTCTTATGTTGATTCTTTCCTATGTTATGATAAATTGCAATTGCTTCAATGACTGAGATTATAGTTTGTTAGTTCTCAATGAAGTTTCTGATTCATACTTGACATTGTGAATGGATTATTACTTGAGCATAAGAAATCATATGACAATATATATATATATATATATATATATATATATATATATATATATGTTGCTGTTATAAGAATGATCATGATGCCCGCATGTCCGTATTTTTATTTTTATCGACACCTCTATCTCTAAACATGTGGACATATTTTTCGATATTGGATTTCGCTTGAGGACAAGCAAGGTCTAAGCTTGGGGGAGTTGATACGTCCATTTTGAATCATGCTTTTATATTGATATTTATTGCATTATGGGTTGTTATTACACGTTATGTCACAATACTTATGGCTATTCTCTCTTATTTTACAAGGTTTACATGAAGAGGGAGAATGCCGGTAGCTGGGATTCTGGGCTGGAAAATAAGCAAATATTGGAGACTTATTCTACACAACTCCAAAAGTCCTGAGACTCCACGAAAGTCATTTTTGGAATTAATGATAATTATTGAGCGGAAGAAGTACCAAAGGGGGCCCACACCCTAGCCACGAGGGTGAGGGGCGCGCTCTACCGCCCTGGGCGCGCCCCCTGCCTCGTGGGCCACCTGGCAGCCCTCCAGTGCCCATCTTCTGCTATATGAAGTCTTTTACCCTGGAAAAAATCATAAGCAAGCTCACAGGACGAAACTCCGCCGCCACGAGGCGGAACCTTGGCGGAACCAATCTAGGGCTCCATGAGCTGTTCGCTGGGAAACCTCCCTCCGGGAGGGGGAAATCATTACCATCATCATCACCAACGATCCTCTCATCGGGAGGGGGGTCAATCTCCATCAACAATTTCACCAGCACCATCCCCTCTCAAACCCTAGTTCATCTCCTGTATCAAATCTTTGTACCAAAACCTCAGATTGGTACCTGTGGGTTGCTAGTAGTGTTAATTACTCCTTGTAGTTGATGCTAGTCGGTTTATTTGGTGGAAGATCATATGTTCAGATCCTTAATGCATATTAATACCCCTCTAATCATGAACAAGAATATGCTTTGTGAGTAGTTATGTTTGTTCCTGAGGACATGGGTGAAGTCTTGCTATTAGTAGTCATATGAGTTTGGTATTCGTTCGATATTTTGATGGGATGTATGTTGCCTCTCCCCTAGTGGTGTTATGTGAACGTCGACTACTTGACACTTCACCATTATTTGGGCCTAGAGGAAGGCATTGGGAAGTAATAAGTAGATGATGGGTTGCTAGAGTGACAGAAGCTTAAACCCTACTTTATGCGTTGCTTCGTAAGAGGCTGATTTGGATCCACATGTTTCATGCTATGGTTAGGTTTACCTTAATACTTATTTTATAGTTGCGGATGCTTGCAATAGGGGTTAATCATAAGTGGGATGCTTGTCCAAGAAAGGGTAGTACCCAAGCACCGGTCCACCCACATATCAAATTATCAAAGTAATGAACGCGAATCATATGAGCGTGATGAAAACTAGCTTGACGATAATTCCCATGTGTCCTCGGGAGCGCTTTTCTTTATATAAGAACTTGCCCAGGCTTGTCCTTTGCTACAAAAAGGATTGGGCCACCTTCCTACACTTTATTTACTTTCATTGCTTGTTACCCGTTACAAATTATCTTATCAGAAAACTATCTGTTACCTACAATTTCTGTGCTTGCTGAGAATACCTTACTGAAAATCGCTTGTCATTTCCTTCTGCTCCTCGTTGGGTTCGACACTCTTACTTATCGAAAGGACTACGATAGATCCCCTACACTTGTGGGTCATCAATCAGCAAGCAAGGAGCTGGCTTAAAAAGCTCCGGCCTGAGGGCTTTGAGTAAACCGTACAGCCACGACGAGCAAGCGGCGAGCGGCATGGTACTGAGATTATCCACACGCGAAACAATGAGCTCGATTACCTCTGTGGGGAGTGAATTCCAGCCACTCTTCCAGCGGACGCTGGTCGGTTCGGCCGTTGTTAGTGATTGGGTTTCGGAAGAGGGGGGAGGCGCCTTAGCGGGGATGGAAGAAGATTGGACGATTATGTGCAAACAAAGATGAAGAGCGAATATGTGCTGCAGGAAGTGGACAGGTGATGATGACTACAACACGCCGCTTGACTTACGAGACACATACAAGCCGCGTAGGGTCATACCGATGCCAGACAACTTGCTCGAGTGATCACAGTCTAGTACACCCTACAGTACCTACTACTATGCCCTAGTTTGCATATATAGTAGTGGAGTAGGACTCTACTCTACTACTAGCACCGGAGGAGTAGTATATTCTAATCTAAAATAGTTACAAACTTCAATGCCCGAGCGTGGAATGACTACGAACCGCCATCGGTGCTAACTCCAATCCCCAGCAAATGTTCGCTGGGAGACATGCCAGTTGAAAACGCCCGCGACGCAGTTACAATACGTGTGTAAGGGTGGCGGTTTTGTCAAATACTATGGCTTAAAAACAGGCCGCTGTTGGATGGAAATCTGACTGTTACGTGGGACTCGCCATGATTGAGCTCGTGGCGAACAATCGCCAGATATCATTACTAAAAAAAGGTTAAAACACCCGCGGCTATAACTTGCACCGGCTGACCACTATCAATGATACTAACATAGTTGTAAAGTGGTCAAAGACCGTGTCTACATGGTGTTTGGAATTTATATGCAAAAAACTAGCAAGATGCACGTGCATTGCACGGAACATCAAGATGCATTTTTTAACAAAACACCTGTTGTGATTGACCCATGCAAGAGTAATCCCATGTGTGAAAACTAATGATATCTTGAGAATTTTATCGGAAAAATGGTATCTCGAGAATTTGATCGAAAAAATGATGTCTCGAGAAAGATGAGAGATAAGGTGAGGAGGGGTGGGGCGTGGTGGTGACTGGTGGTCGGACTGGGCGGAGGCATGGGGATGGACGGCGCCGGCAACGACCATCATGCCAGATTGTTCCAGAGACTTCCTTTTTAACTGCTCAGCAATGAGGTTGTGGGAGATAAGGATGAACGAGGCAAGGCCTTATCTGTTAATGTGAAGAGATGTGCGGGTATCTTTTGTAAAATTGTCATAGTTTGCTTTCTATCCGTCAGATATAGATCGGACGGTCTATATTACAAGATAGCAGGCACTCCATCATCACCAACTCGGCCCCTGGTACTCCTAGTAGTACTACTCAAGTTGGAATTCCAATTGCACGGCACAACTTTTTAGGCAAAAAAATTGATACATGGTGTAGGAAGCGGTTTGGGAATTTGCATGCCTTCCCGACCAGTGAGATACTTTGTACAAAGTATGATAGAGAAATAACCACAGAGAAGGAAGCTAAAAGTAAACAATCGAATGAGCATTTTTGCATTTGTTTTGCATTGAATTGTTTCACAAGCTTAACTAGTAGTTATTATAATTTTTTGGCACCAGACAAACGGTGGAGTACATATATGAAGAGAAGAGACGCACGCACGCAGTCGGCCTCTCGCTGTCTCGCACACATGAGTGTTACGTAAAGGCAACGTTAACAAATAAACCCTAAAACCCTAGGTGCACGATTGCTGCATTCGCGGGTACCGGGTACGTGGTGGGGCACCTTTGTAGGAATAGTCAGCTCGTGTGATAATTTGATCCGTAGGAGTTGATGGTCGGGACCATAGGTGAACGACTTGGAGCACGGTGGCTCGCCAGTTGCCACAGATTGAGTAGCCACGTTTAAAATATCGTTTTTTAGCGGGGTTAAGAGTTCCGATTTTCAATGGCGCGTTATAAGTAGTAACTAGTTTTTAGAACGATTGGTATGGAGAGAAAATGGAATTTGTAGTACTACGTACCTCCTTGGCGTATGGTTGTATGGGTTTATGTTGCGAGATATTGAACCTGGTAGTTCTAGGGCAAATACTATGGTTTAGATTTAGATCTTTGGTTTTCAAGAATGAAAATTGGAAGGAAACCCTTCTTTGATTAAAAACTACTACCTCCATTCGGTTTACTAGTCCCCATCGTACTTTGGGTGAAGTTTGTCCACAAATTTTACTTGTAAAATGTGAATGGAAAATGAGATTTTGTTATACCCAAACAAAAAATTTGGAGGGAGTGATTGCTCGACACGGACGCGACCTCTCATAGCGCGAGGCATTGAACTGCCAGCCGTGGCCGCCAAGAGGGCCGCACTCACTGTAGGCCCGGCTGAGCACGCCTCCTCGCCGCGTGCAACCAGCTTAAGACTACCCCGCCTGCCTTCATTGAATCCGCGTGTGTGCCGACAACACGTCCTTCTATGAGCCGGCAGGCATTTTAGAACACAAAAAATGACTAAAATATAATTAATTTACACATGGTCTTGACTTGTTGTGCTCGCACTGGTAGCAGGAACTAGTAAAGGTTTTTCTTTATTTATAACTCTCCTCACATTTTTTTGGCTTTGAAGTGAATCATGGTTGTGGACATTATATATGAATGTGCAGATATCTGTCAACATGAGTTTGATGTGGAAGTTGAACTTGGAATGTTGGGCTTACGCGTGAACTATACCATGTCCAATGCTTTGTCTGTTATTGTTTGGAAAGTAATTGCTGTTATTACATGACCCGAAAAAAACATTTTGTGCCACATCAGTAGATGCACAGACATCACAACAGGCATGTTGACTGGATAAACATTTGAACCTAGCTATTATGAAGGAAATTTTGTATTGACAACAGTTTTAGATAGCAAGAGACGCCTAGCCTGCTCTGCCTCTTCTAGCTTATTTCTGGCTTCTTCCATCTCTTCTTTGGCTTGGGTGAAGAGAGCATCTGATTGCTCTTTTCGCTTCTTTCAGGAACTCAGCTACATTCTCAAGGGCTGATGCATGCTTTCTTTCAGCCTTTACTAATGCCACGAGGACACGAACAGCTGACGACTCCACCTGGCTTGTGTGTAATCCAACATCATCTGGGAATTTGCACGTTGTGTCTAATCCAACATCATTAGGGAACTGGCACCTTGTGTGTAATCCAGACTCATTTTGGAAACATGATCTTGAGGTTGAACATACTTCCCTCCTCGCACGAACTGCATCCTGACATGATGTTACTTCTTTTTTAGATCAATACTCAGAGCAACCTAGATCCATTTAGTAGAAGCCAGATAAACAAAACTCGGAGAAGTGAATTCAAAAGGAAAAAATATAAAAACAGACTACAAGGTAAGAACACCCACTTCCTACATCAAGCTAAAAACGAAAGCATTAGGACGATTAGGACTCTTCTTATTACGCATCGAAGAACACCACGCTTAAGAGAAACAGAAACTACAACATATACACATCGAAGAACACGAGGCTAAACGAAAGTAATTGAAAGGGTGTTACTTCCCAAAGCTCGTTTTACAGGTTCGGTGCAGCTCCTCTTTAACTTGCCACGCTCCTTGAAGATGTCCCGAATATCCCGTGTTTGGTCTTCATTGCTCCTCTGCATGTTCGCACTCGTGGTTTTAAAATCTCAACATGGCAAGAAAAATATACTACTAGTAATCGCGAATCATGTGGGCAACATTAAAGCACTCGTCTGCCATGTTAGAGCATCTCCAACAGAATCGCAATGTGTGGCGCTTTAAAAAAGCGTTTACAGTGCTGAGATCGAGAAGTAGATACTAGAGAGTAGAGGATAGTTCTCAGCATAGATAGATAAAAAAAAGATAATTCAACTACTCCTCGTCGTCCGACTCCTCCTAGGCCACAGCCGAACTATGAGGCCCTTCATGGCCTGTTCGGCCACCTTATGGAGCTCGACCAGCTGCTTCAGCTGGTCGCTCAAGGGCACCAGATATCGGCCTCAAAGATACCGAGACCGAACACCTTCTCCGTCGAGCTCCCTCCTCGGCTCGATAGAACGCGGCAAAGATCGGACACATCATAGGCAGATCTCCGAATGCTCCTGGAGAGCTCCGGATTTGGGTAAGTAAGATAATTCACTTTCACGTGCTTGCTTTGCATAAAGAATGCCTTACCCGCCGCTATCTTCTTCAATGCCTCAGTTTCCTGGAGGGCTTTTTGGGCTTCGGCCTTAGCGGCTTTGGCGCTCTCAAGGGTCGAGGCGAGCTCGGACTCTCGAGTCTTTGAGTCATGCTCCAAACTCTCGTGTTTTTCCACGATAGCCTGGAGCTCTTGCCGTTCCTCCGCCACCCGCGCCTCCTGTTTCTCTTGCTCGGTGCGCTTCGCGGCCGCATTGCTTTGGGCCTCGGACACCGCTTCCTTCAGGGTCGCCACCTCGTTCGTGGCCCCTGCAATACTCACGTTATTCCTGTCAATTTTTTTTGCAACCACATCTTTTATATACTTCCATAAGGTATTGCTTACCTTCCTTGTCCTCGAGCTGCTTTTTGGCAAGGTCGAGCTCGTTCTCGGACCGCTCGAGGCTCTGCTTCAATGCATTGATCTCCGCAGTCAGTGCGGCAGAGGTTAGCAGCGCAGCCTGCATTCCCATATTGACATACTTATGTTAGACTCCTGCGTACATCTTTTAGATCCTCAGTTCGGCTTTTCCTTCCGAACACTAAACTGAGCATCAGGGGCTACTGTCTATGCGGTAACATTTTCACATATCTTAAATACATACCTCAAAGCTGTTAGAAGGTCGGCATTAAACTTCATCGGCCCGCTCTTGGCGGACTGAACTTTATGGATCACCACACTCATAACAGTGCGGTGCTCCTCGTTGATGGAGGCACTGTTAAGCGCCTCCAGCAAATTATCCGGTGCCTCCGGTTGGACGGAGGTCACCGGTGTCGCAGTCTTGCCCTTCTTACGAAGGGGCCGCCTGCCGGACTCCAAAACCACTGAAGGTTCCGGTGCGGGGTCCGGCCCAAGGCCGGACTTAGAGCCCTTTGGGGTTTTATCCCCCTTGCGCCTGGAGTCCGGGAGGTTGCCTTGTGGCGCCTCCTGGACCACCTCCTCCTGGCTGGGCCCCTTTTGGGACCCCACCTCAGCGTCATCCACAGCGCGAGGAGAGGAGGCAGCCGGAAGTGAGGTGCTATTCACGTCCGACCAATCCAGGGAGCCGCTCATTGAAGCATCGAGCCCGTCCTTGGGCAGGCTGCTGGGTTATATCCGGCGTCAGGAGATTCTGTGCGACAAATGAAATGCCATGAGTTATTCCGGTATCCGGACACTTACAATTTCGCCAAGGGCTTAGCCCTTGGCGGCCACTCCTCTTCGCCGTCGTCGGCGTTGGTGGAGTAGTCCGGAGGAAGGGTCCTTCCCTTCTTGGACCCTCTGGCCTCCCCAGTTAGGCGGCCTTTCTTTCTTCTTCCCCGGGGAGAGGCCTCTTTTTCCTCCTCCTCGTCTTTGCGGGAGGAGTCCGCCTCGGAGTCATCAGACGATGAGTCCGACAACACCTGGCGCCGGGAACTCCTTCGAGTTCCCGTGGCCTTCTTCTCCGGCACCACGTGAGGTGCCAGAACCAGCAGCCCCGTTAATCGGGCGTCCGCTGGGCCTTCTGGCAAGGGAGCCGGATAGTTAACCTGCCCGGACGTCTTTTGCCAGGCCTGTCAAAGGTAAGGGAGTTTCCCGCATAGAGTCAAACTATGAAAAACAAGTGTCCTGTAAAGGGTAAAATAGCTTACCTCGCTGGCTTGACGCTGCGAGCTGAATCCGCGATCTTCCGTAGTGGGGGAGCCTCGGCGCCCTTGAACAGCACCTTCCAGGCATCTTCGTACGTAGTGTCGAAGAGCCTGCTCAAGGTTTGGTGATGTGCCGGATCAAACTCCCACAAGTTGAAGGCCCGTTGTTGGCACGGGAGGATCCGGCGGATGAGCATGACCTGGACTACGTTGACAAGCTTGAGCTTCTTGTTCACCAGGTTTTGGATGCAGGTTTGGAGTCTGGTCAGCTCTTCCAAATTACCCCATGTCAGGCTCGTCTCTTTCCAAGAGGTGAGCCGTGTAGGGAAGCCAGATCGGAATTCGGGGGCCGCTGCCCATTCAGGGTCACGCGGCTCGATGATGTAGAACCACCCCGATTGCCACCCCTTTATGGTCTCCACGAAGGAGCCCTCGAGCCATAGGACGTTGGCCATCTTGCCCACCATGGCACCTACGCACTCCCGCGGCGGCCCACTACCTTCGCTTGACATTGAAGGTCTTCACCATAAGCGAAGTGGGGTTGGATCTGAGGAAGGCCTCGCACACGACGATGAATGCCGAGATGTTGAGGATGAAATTCGGGGCGGATCGTGGAAATCCAGGCCATAGTAGAACATGAGCCCCGGACAAATGGGTGAAGTGGAAAACCTAGTCCGCGGAGGAAGTGGGTGAGGAACACCACCCTCTCATGGGGCCTGGGGGTGGGGATAAGATGCCCCTTGACGGGGAGCCGATGCGCGATGTCGCTGGACAAGTATCCGGCCTTCCGCAGCTTTTTGATGTGCCCCTCTGTGAAGGAGGAGACCAACCACTTGCCTCCCGCTCCGGACATGGTTGGGGAAGGTTGAGGCGAGATGTGCGGACTTGGGCGCTGGAGCTCGAGTGCGTGGAAATGGATGAGCAAAGGTGGAAGAAGGCGTGTGTGAAAAAAGTGGATCCTTACCCCTTATATGGATGGACGAAGCTATGCGTCCCCACCAGCCTGGTAAAACTCGCTTATCTCCCAAGCGCCATAATCAATGGTGCGGTTGGGTTACCCACGCCCGTATTGATGAGAATCCTGGAATAAGGGGACGCGATCTCTGCTTTGACAAAATGTGCCAAGGAAACCGCCTCGCTAAACGCGCTGAGGTAGGACAGTAAAACGATTCGAATAAAGGCTTGGCCGTGGTGTGGTGTCACGCCACAGAATACGTCAGCAGATTGAATTTGTGTAAATATTATTCTCACTATGGTGGTATGTGGAACTTATTTTGCAGAGCCGGACACTATCTTTGTGTTCAAAATCTTCTATGAAGTATTCGGAGGAGGAACCCGCCTTGCAATGCCGAAGACAATATGCGCGCCGGACTCGTCATCATTGAAGCCTGGTTCAGGGCTCTTGAGGAGTCTGGATTAGGGGTGTCCGGATAGCGAACTATCACCTTTGGCGGACTCTGGACTATGAAGATACAAGATTGAAGACTTCGTCCCGTGTCCGGATGGGACTTTCCTTGGCGCGGAAGGCAAGCTTGGCGATACGGATATGTAGATCTCCTATCATTGTAACCGACTCTGTGTAACCCTAACCCTCTTCGGTGCCTATATAAACCGGAGGGTTTTAGTCCGTAGGACGAACAACAATCATACCATAGGCTAGCTTCTAGGGTTTAGCCTCTCTGATCTCGTGGTAGATCTACTATTGTACTACCCATATCATCAATATTAATCAAGCAGTAGTAGGGTTTTACCTCCATCAAGAGGGCCCGAACCTGGGTAAAAACATCGTGTCCCTTGTCTCCTGTTACCATCCGCCTAGACGCACAGTTCGGGACCCCCTACCCGAGATCCGCCGGTTTCGACACCGACAACCGAAGAGACCCAAAATCTGAACAAACCTGTCATAGGTGATGTTTAGTGTAGTGTCATCGGTCATCCAAGTGAGAGTGTTGTCCGGACCAAAGAAACAGGTGGCATAGAAGCGTAGAATGGCAGCTTCACTCCAATCACACTCGAAGGTCATTGCGGGACCAAGAGTCATGTCATCAATGATCTTGACTGGATCGTTAGGGAACATGGCAGGATTATCACGCAGGAAGTTTAGATCCAAGTATGAGTGAGGAGCAAGGCCACGCCCATGGACAAAACTGGAATAGAGATCCTGCTGCATACGAGTCCAGAACCGAGGATCTTCGGCATCAACCACCATCTTATATTGATTGACATCCCGACGGAACTGAAGATATTGCCCCGCCCCCACAGTTGTGAAGTCGTGAGTGGGGCGACCTCCACTATTAGGAAGCTCCATGGAGATGCGACGACCATGGGTAATGGGTATTGCAGAACCACGAACTTGAGGCATCGGCGCCCTCCTAGTACCAGGCTTGGACTGTCCAACTGACTGTCGTGGTGCACTGTCATCCTCTTCCTCTCCAACATAGTCCGCATCATCTGGATCCGAGGCCGACGGACTGGTGGATGGTGCTCGCTTCTTCTTCTTGGTGGTGGTCTTCTTCTTCTTGGGCCGAGCATGCTCATCGGAGTCGGTGGAGCCTTGCCGGCGATCAACTGGAATGGATAATGAATGGGTTCCAATAAGAAGAAGCCAAAGAACATGAACAAGGATACGCCAAATTAAACCGTGGAATGAACACAATTTTTTTGATAATGACCATAGGACAAGTCCAAATGGCAGATCAAAAAAATCTTACATTCCCATGGTTAAGTTGAGTAGCCGAGTACATATAGAGGTGTTTGTAGGCTTACATAAACAGAACCTAAACGCGAGAGCAATAGACATGGCAAGATGTACATGGAGAATAATGCAATCCTAATAAGATTTGGTCACAAGCAAGGGAAGATGAGGAGAGATAGCACCCTTACCCCGAGAAGACACCTCGGGACGCTTGGGACCGCAGTCCTTGGTACGAGCCATGAAGAACTCCGGCGATGAATCCCACCGAACACCGGCCCCTCCCGAGAGACTCAAGCCACAATCCAAGAAATGGATTAGAGAGAATCGTAGATCGGGACGAGGAGAGTCCGTCGGCAGGAGATCGGGGCCGGAGATCGACGGAGACTGGCCGGGGCAGCGCCGGAGCACACCCCGGCGGTGACGGCTGTGTGGTGAGATGGGGAGAGGAAACGGGAGCGAGTGAGTAACTCCCCCCAAAGCCCGAGCCCCTCTCCTGTTATGTGATGCGGTGACGGGCCGGACATCCGGGGCAAGGCCCGGATATCCGGCACATGGAGGTCAGGGAGCAGAAGAAACCGGGCCAAAAGGGTCGGACATCCAAGGACCAGCCCGGAAATCCGGCCACTGGAGGTGCATGACACAGGGCCTGGATGTCCGGCAGCGGAGCCGGATGTCCGGCCGCTGGACAGAGAGACAGGATGGAGGAGGGATTTTCAAGGGGTCAACACATAGAAATGAATAGACTCCGCCAAGGAGTTTTTAGAGATTTATATGGGTAGAAAGTTGAGTCATCTATGGTCATACTAAGATAAAAATAACCTCCCAATGTAAATAAGTAATGAAAGGTCCACACATGCACGGTACATGCGGTGACCGAGGTCACCATGTTTGAGCATATGGACCATAGGCCCGCAAAGATGTAGACTTTGAGCACATGGTCACAACTCCATCATATTAAAGTACCCTAGTTCAAAAACTATGATGACTTTGAGAGTGTTTGTTCGATTTATGCATTATGTAAGGTGAGATTACTCATGAGTTGAGTGTCTCCCCCTAAATATATGCCTACATCAAGACAAAACATTAAGTTTATGTATGAATGAGTACTAGATTTCACATAATGTTGTCAAGCTCCAAGATACCAAGTTCACGCCTAAGTCGACAAAACCTTGCTTCATCCAATGGTTTGGTGAAAATATATGCCAATTGTAAATCTGTACCAATGTGATCAATGTGAATATCACCCTTCTCAACATGATCTCTCAAGAAGTGATACCTAATATCAATGTGCTTGGTGCGGAGATGATCCTTGGGGTTCTCAGCAAAGTTGATAGCACTTTCATTATCACATAGAAGAGGCACATGTCTATAGGTGATACCGTAATCCTTCAAAGTTTGCCTCATCCATAATAACTGAGTTGCACAATTGGCGGCAGCAATGTATTCAACTTCCGCGGTAGAGAGGGCAATACAATTTTGTTTCTTCGATGACCAACTTACCAAGGAGCGTCCAAGAAACTGACATGCACCGGAAGTGGACTTACGATCCACTTTGTCTCCGGCCCAATCCGCATCCATGCACCCAATGAGATCAAACTTAGCATCCTTGGGATACCATAGACCCAACTTTGGGGTGTGAACAAGGTATCTAAGAATATGCTTAACCGCCTTATGATGACTTTCCCTAGGGGAAGCTTGAAATCTAGCACACATGCATACACTAAACATGATGTCTGGTCTAGATGCACAAAGATAAAGCAATGAACCAATCATAGAGCGGTATTTAGAGGGGTCGAAAGGGATATCGTTTGTGTCTTCAGTGAGTGTTATTTTGGTTGGCATTGGTGTCTTACATGGACTAGCATCAGACATACCAAACTTCTCTAGGATATCCTTGAGGTATTTTGATTGAGACAAGAAAATTCCTTCTTGAAATTGTTGAATTTGAAACCCGAGGAAGAACTTCAGATCCGCATTGAGTGACATTTCAAAGTTCTTGGTCATTGAAGCCGCAAACTTCTTGCACAAATGAATGTTAGGAGAACCAAAAATGATACCATCTACATAGATTTGGCATAAGATCAAATCACCCTTATCCCTCTTAGTAAAAAGAGTGGGATCGATCACCCCTCTCACAAAACCATCATCGAGTAGAAACTTCTTTAAGTGATCATACCAAGCACGAGGTGCTTGTTTGAGGCCATACAAAGCCTTATGAAGTTTGTACACATAGTCTTTGTGATCGGGATCAACGAACCCAGGTGGTTGTGACACATATACTTCTTCTTGTAGAGGACCGTTAAGGAAAGCACTCTTCACATCCATTTGATGTAATGTAAAACCATTGAAAGCGGCATAAGCAAGTAGGATGCGAATGGATTCAAGACAGTAATGGCGGGGCAAAGGTCTCACCAAAGTCCAAACCTTCAACTTGTGAGTACCCTTGTGCCACTAACCTTGCCTTGTTGCGGATGATTACACCATTCTCATCTTGTTTGTTCTTGAAAATCCATTTTGTTCCAATGACGTTGTGCTCGGTAGGTGGCCTCTTGACTAATGACCACACTTGGTTGCGTTCAAAACTGTTCAACTCTTCTTGCATAGCAACTAGCCAATCGTTGTCCATCAATGCATCTTGTACCTTGATGGGCTCAATACTAGACACAAACGAGAAGTGAGCACAAAAGTTTGTCAAATGTTTACGAGTGACTCTACCTTCCGATATGCTGGTGAGAATTTTGTCAACATCAACACGACCGGCCACTCGTGGCATGATAGAGGTAAGGGTTTCACGAGGTTCAACTTTCATGTCCATCATCCGCGTCCTCAACATATGGATCATTAATGTGTGGAGGAAGATCTTCTTGTTCATATTGCATTTGTTGAGGTTCGTCATCAATGATTGGACTTTCTTGTTCTTGCACTTGATGATGATCTTGTTCTTGAAGATTATCATGAAGAGGAACTTGATCATCTTCTTCTACTTGGGCTAAGGGCATTTGTTGAGCACTAGGAGCTTGTGATGGTATGGGTGTTGAAGTAGTTTGATGATGTGTGAGACTTCCATCTTCTTCTTCATCATCATGAGGTTCCTGTTCCATAGGAAGAAGTGCACCAACACCCATGGTCAAAATGTCTTGAGAAGAATCTTCTTCACCTACATCACTTAGATCAACTTGGTCCCCATGGGAGCCATTAAATTCATCAAACACCACGTCACAAGTTTCTACAACACATCCATTGGATTTGTTATAGACTCTATAGGCGTCAGAGTTTGATCCATAGCCAACAAATATACCCTCAATTGTTTTGGATTGAAATTTTCCTAACCGTTCTCTTTTGTTGAGGATGAAACATTTGCACCCAAATACACGAAAGTACTTGACATTTGGCTTATTCCCAGTTAGAAGCTCATATGGAGTCTTTTCCAATATAGTGCGGAGGAAGAGCCGGTCTGATGCATGGCATGCGGTGTTGACAGCTTCGGCCCAAAAACTATGTGGTGACTTGTATTCATCCAAAGATGGACCTTGCCATCTCTACAAGTGTACGGTTCTTCCTTTCGGCTACACCATTTTGCCGAGGAGTGTATGGAGCTGAATATTGATGCTCAATCCCTTCATCACTAAGGAATTCTTCCAAGGTATAGTTCTTGAACTCAGAGCCATTGTCACTTCTTATTGCCAGGATTTCTTTGTCAAACTTGTGTTGAGCTTGCTTGGCAAAATCAATGAAGGCGATCTTGGTTTCGTCCTTGGACTTGAGGAAGAACACCCATGTATATCTTGAGTAATCATCAACAATGACAAGCCCATACCTTTTCCCACCAAGACTATCCCATGAAGGAGGCCCAAAAAGATCCACATGAAGGAGCTCCAGGGGCCTTGAAGTAGATACTATGTTCTTGGGTGGGTGCTTTGATTGATGTTGCTTCCCAGCTATGCATGCACTACACACACAATCTTTCTCAAAAGAGACATTGGTTAGTCCAAGGATGTGATTCCCCTTTAAGAGATCTTGAAGATTTCTCATGCCGACATGGGCTAGCCGGCGATGCCATAGCCACCCCTTGTCAGCCTTGGCCATTAGACAAGTTGCATGGAATGTGCTCTCTTTCGAGAAATCAACCGTGTAAAGGTTGTCATCCAACTCTCCAACAAAGGCCACTTCGAGAGTATCTCTCTTAAAGACTTTCACATCCGTTAGTCCAAAGAGTGTATCATAACCAACAGAAGCCAATTGGCGAACAGAAAGCAAGTGGTATTTAAGGGATTGAACAAGCATGACATTTGCAAGCGACATGTCATTTGTGATAGCCACCTTGCCCAACCCGAGTACCTATCATTTTGAACCTCCACCAAACATAATGCTCATAAATGGTTGAATAGCTTCCATGAAATCGTAGAGCAATTTGCTATCTCCGGTCATATGATTTGTACATCCACTATCAATCACCCATTTCACTCCACGGGAGAAGTCAACCTACACACAATTAAGACTTGGTTAGAGGCACCCATTTTGCAATGGGACCTCTCAAGTTAGTCACAAGGGTCTTAGGGACCCAAATAGCATAAAACCGGAATGCATTTCGAGGACCAACAAATTTTGCGAAGACTTCTCCATCCTTAGTCTTACGAAGTACATAGGATGGAGGCATGAACTCTTTAGGCTTGTTGAGAGTGGGCATGCCCCTTGTGGCCTTCCCACTCACAACCTTACCTTTCTCCTTGTGCCCTTCTCGTACAAATGTTTCCTTTAGAGGGGTTGTGCACTTTTGAGAGAGCGTCTTCTTCTTGCTTATGCTTGGGTCAAACCCAAGTCCCTCTTTGGTAAACACCTCATTGTGTTGACTCAATATCTCATCAAGATTCTTTTGCCCTTGAGCACATGTCATGAGACCTTTCTCGACTTGAGCCTTGAGAAATCGATTTTCCTCAAAAATAGATGCTAGATCACTACTAGAGTTAGTAGTACAAGCATCAACATTTATAATAGGAGAGGAGTAAGCCTTGGCTAGAGTTTCAAGATAAGTAAGTTTGAGCGTTTCAAAACTCTTTGTAAGAACGGTGAGCTCTCCTTCCTTAGTCTTGAGAGACACGGATAGAAGCTCACAATCCTTAGAGAGAGAAGCATGGGACTTCACAAGCTTACATTTATCATTCATCAACTCTTTGCAAGAGTTAATAGCCTTTTTCAAGGAGGCAAGATCATTAGTATGAACATCAATATTTGCACCAATTTTGAAGCATAGTTCATCATTTCGTGTTTCCTCATATTGAACTTTCCGCTCAAGGATTTTACATTTTTCCTTTTCCTCGGTGATGAGGGTTTCGAGTTCCTTAATGGTGATGGTGTGCTTACTCACCATCTCCATAAGCATGCGAAACACAGTGAGCTTATTTCCTTTGAGGGAACACATGAACTTATTAAGTTTAGCAAGCATAGGATCATCTAGATCATCATCCTCATAGCTATCCTCCGCATCAAGATACTCATCACTAGGAGTAGAAGGAGTGAAAAGAGAAGGATTTGATCGTGGAGTTACCTTGACCTTGTCAGGAGAGATTTGGTCCTCTCCATCTTCTATCATGGCCTTTGTCATTAGACACTTGTGAGCGTTGCCCTTGTAATCTTTCATGTAGTTGTAAATGACCATGTCACCACTCTTGTTTACTAACCTCAAAGTGTTTTGAGAGTCTTGAGCAACTCCGGCAACACCACTAACATCATCCAGATCAGATTCTTCTTGAGCAACCATTGCTTTCCCATCTCTCTTCTTGAGCTTGGAGTTCAAAGGATTTGGCAATTTCTTCTTAGGAAAGGTCTTGGGAAACCTAGTTTTATCTTCTCTCTTATCATAAGGGCACTCATTGGAGAAGTGGTAGGTTTCCTCATAGTTGTAGCATTTTCTTACTTTCTTCTTTTGAAATCTTCCCTTGAATTTTCCCGCGCTAAACTTCTTGACAAAGAGAGCCATGTCTTCATATGAAGGGCCCTCGTCGGATTCAATCTCATCACCATCTTCATCTTCTTCTTCTTCTTCTTCTTCTTCTTCTTCACTTTACTCATGAGGGAGTCCTGGACTAGGGGGTGTCCGGACAGCCGGACTATCATCGTCCGCCGGACTCCAAGACTACGAAGATACAAGATTGAAGACTCCGTCCCGTGTCCGGATGGGACTTTCCTTGGCGTGGAAGGCAAGCTTGGCGATACGGATATGTAGATCTCCTACCATTGTAACCGACTCTGTGTAACCCTAGCCTCCTCCGGTGTCTATATAAACCAGAGGGCTTTAGTCCGTAGGACACAACCTACATTACAACAATCATACCATAGGCTAGCTTTAGGGTTTAGCCTCCTTGATCTCGTGGTAGATCCACTCTTGTACTACCCATATCATCAATATTAATCAAGCAGGACGTAGGGTTTTACCTCCATCGAGAGGGCCCGAACCTGAGTAAAACATCGTGTCCCTCGTCTCCTGTTACCATCCGCCTAGACGCACAGTTCGGGACCCCCTACCCGAGATCCGCCGGTTTTGACACCGACATTGGTGCTTTCATTGAGAGTTTCTCTGTGCCGTCACCGATAGGCTCGATGGCATCTTCAACCAACAACGCTGTCCAGGGTGAGACTTTTCTCCCCGGACAGATCTTCGTATTCGGCGGCTTCACACTGCGGGTTAATTCGCTTGGCCATCCGAGCGGATCGAAGCTACGCCTGGCCGTTAGGTCGATTCGAAATCTAAACTTCACGGCCGACGTCGCGGAGACTTGATCTTCGACGGGCTCAAGCCCTGACCAAGCGCGCCCGCACTATTACGATGGGCATGATCTAGCTCTCGCGAGCAAAGGCCTTGGTGGCCGCACGAATCCGCTTTGGCCTTTAGTCGGAGCCGATCGCCCAGATCGAGGATCGGTGGATGGACACCGCCTTGGGGGCTTCAACTTCCATGGCGATGGAGCCGAACGCTAATCTTGTCCCTCGCGAAACTCGTGATTCCGAGGTGCCGGACTCCTTGCCGGACTCCGGACCTCCCATGCCTCTACCAATCGAATCGGATTGGGCGCCGGTTATGGAATTCACCGCCGCGGACATCTTCCAATACTCACCCTTTGGCGACATCTTAAATTCGCTAAAGCACCTCTCGTTATCGGGAGAGTCCTGGCCGGACTATGGCCAGGATGGTTGGGGTACGGACGAAGAAATTCAGAGCCCACCCACCACCCACTTTGTAGCCACTGTCGACGATCTAACCGACATGCTAGACTTCGACTCCGAAGACATCGACGCTATGGATGGCGATGCCGAGAGCGAAGCAGAACCAGCGCCTACTGAGGGCTTTGGAAGACCACCTCGTCATATGACATATACATGGTGGACACCCCAAAAGACGGGACGGTGAAGAAACAGTGAGGCAGATTCTTTAAAGAAACAGCCCAAGCGCCGGCGTCGGTAGCGCCGCTCTAAATCCGCCACAAAGAAGAATGGAGATTCCGCACAGGAGATAATAATACCCCAGAAAGTGCCGAAGATAACCCACTCCAGCAAGACTCAGCGCAGGAGGATGCAGAAGCAAGCCCTCAAGAAGGGGCGGCAGACGAAGAGGTTGAGGATTATAACTATATGCCTCCCTCCGAAGATGAGGCAAGCCTCAACGACGACGAATTCATCGTGCCCGAGGATCCCGTCGAACAAGAGCGTTTTAAACGCAGGCTTATCGCCACGGCAAACAGCCTAAAGAAAAAGCAGCAATAGCTTCAAGCTGATCGGGACCTGTTGGCGATCGATGGATAGAGGTCCTCGCGTGAAGAGTATAAACTCGAGCGCCCTCAAAAGCTACCCAAGGCATAAGCTGCTCCCCGATTAGAGGAGGAAGCATACATACCTCCATCACCAACAAGACGACACGGTGACCGACCACCCGTGGTGGGACAGAAGGCATCCGGGCCCCAACTAAGACCGTACCCGGCATCGCTTCAAAAGTCTGAAGCCAAGAGGGAACAGCGGACTTGCGAGATATATTGGAGGACAAAGCAAGGCAATCCAAATCCATCTACGAATCACGTGGGCGCCCCGACCCATAGCGAATACC
The DNA here is from genome assembly GCA_021437245.1 of Aegilops speltoides. Taxonomy (NCBI): domain Eukaryota; kingdom Viridiplantae; phylum Streptophyta; class Magnoliopsida; order Poales; family Poaceae; genus Aegilops; species Aegilops speltoides. The sequence goes on along the minus strand of CM038141.1, from coordinate 307,868,292 downwards.
GTCGCGCGGATACAATAACCCGCCGGCCGAACGATGAACAACGCTCCCTCGAGCTGCGTCGTGATATTGCTCAATCTGAGGCGCCGCACACCCGCTTACGCTTCAGCGACGAAGTAATGGATCATCAAATCCCCGAAGGGTTTAAACCCGTAAACATCGAATCCTACGATGGCACAACAGACCCCGCTGTTTGGATCGAAGATTACCTTCTCCACATCCATATGGCCCGCGGCGACAATCTCCATGCCATCAAGTATCTCCCTCAAGCTTAAAGGACCAGCTCGGCATTGGCTCAACGGCTTGCCCGCAGAGTCAATTGGGTGTTGGGAAGACACGGAAGCCGCATTCTCGATAACTTCGAGGCGCGTATATGCGACCACCAGACGCCAAGCGACCTAAGCCACATCATTCAGCACCAGACGAATCGGCGGACAATTACGGACACGGTTCTTGACAAAGAAAAACCAAATCGTCATTGCCCGGATCTGAGGCCTTGCAGCCTTCAAACATAACATCCATGACGAATGGCTAGCCCGGCACAGGGCAGAAAAGCGGAAATCCATGGCAGTGTCACATCATTAATGACTGCTTTTGCGGAGAGGATAGCTGGCTAGCTCGCAGCAACAATCTCCGTAAAAATTCGGCGGTCCGGATACTAAGGACAACAACGGCAGTCACGTCGAAACAAAATAAACGCCGCGTGCTGGCGGCGATAAGGAGGATCTGGCGGTCGGCGCGGATTCGAGGCTCTAAACCGGTCAGCGGAAGAAGCCATTCAAAAGAACCACTCGGGTCCGTCAATTTGGATGAGAATACTCGACCGCTTATGCGGATACATGGCACCTGAAAAGCCAGCTAATCACACTAATAGAGATTGTTGGGTGTTCAAGCGGCGAGTAAGTTAATTGCGAAAACAATTACAAGGGGCTAAACAATGACGGCGAGGAGGAGACCCGACCGCCGAACAATAGAGGGCGAAGGGTTTTCCCCACAAGTGCGGACGGTGAACATGATTTCTGCGACCCATATACCCAAGCGGAGAGGAAGCGCGCACTAAGGGCGTCTATGCGATGGAGCAGTCACCCGAAGTTCAATCCATGGTCCTCTTGTCCGATCACTTTCGATCGAAGAGACCATCCGACCAGCATCGCCATGGCGGATTCGCGCATTGGTTTTAGACCCAATCGTCGATGGATTTCACATCACGAGTCACGATGGGCGGCGGTAGTAACTGAACCTGCTTTATCGGGATACGGTCGCGCAAGATGGGCATAGACCCTCAAGGATTAAACCTACAAAGACAACCTTTAAAGGTGTCATACCAGGTGTGAAGCCAAGCTATGCAGCTCGGTCACACTGGAAGTGGTCTTCGGATCCCGGACAATTTCGGGCGAGGAGTTAATCTTGACATAGTCCCGTTTCGCGGCGGCTATCACGCTCGCTCGGGCGAACTGCGTTGCAAAATTCAGCGCGGTGCCGTATTATGCATACCTCAAGCTCAAGATGCGGGCCCTCGTGGAGTCATCACGGTCAGCGGGAATATGGAGCGCTCCCATCGAGCGGAGGAACATCTGGCGGCTCTCGCGGCGAAGTCTGAGCAGCCTTTTAAGGCAATTCTCGAGTCCGGTCGTTAAACGGCGGATCAAAAAAAAGCGCCCAAGCAATACCAACCAAGACCACTGGCGCGATCGAGCCGCACGCGTAGCAATGCAGCTAACCCCGTCCGCGCATGATTGCAAGAACAACCCTCGCGTACATCATTACGCTTTGGAGATACCATGGGCGCGAGGGCCGGGGCACGATCATAATGGACCCAGTGCGGCTCGACCACACGAGGGGCTGCAAGTGTGCCCCTCCTTTTTATTATTTTCCTTCTTTGTGTGCGCAGGACTCCGTTAACGAGAGGCCTGTCCGTGGTGAACTGCGCGAACTCATGATGCCACAGCCGGGGAAGAAAGAAGGCTGCGGCGAACACTCGGTGGTCTCAATTACGAGCATTAAATTCGATTATATACACCAAGTCCGCAGCTCACCCCAGAGAGGACATGTTTAATTAGTCCAAATCCCTTGCTTACCGCACTAGTTGTATCAGTCCGCACTCATAGCAGACTTTCTTTAATAAATAATGCAGCACCTTTTTGACTGCAATTACATTACCTTATATATATATATATATATGTTCATTACATGACATCTTGCACCCGTATATTTTGGTGCGGCCTAATACACGAGGGCTTATGTTCCCCACGCTATGGTGTGATAAGTCCGAACACTTTCATAAGTGCGGCACCCGAACTTATAGCATTATATGAATCGGCTCGAATCATGTCTTGGGTCAATAGTTGGGTTTGCGGCTCCCACGTTTTGGTGCCTTACGTTCCGTTCATCGGCTAAGGTGGCCTTTGGGAGAACCACTGCGGTTGCGCCCGGTTGAGCAGGCGGCGCCTCGATGGAAAGCTAAAACCGACCGGCATGATAAGTCGAGAGACCTGTGCATTAGAGATTTTTGGGTCATAAAGACTCACGCGCTTGACGAGATTAGGACAATGTCCGACGAAGCGTGGATAACGCCGGATTGACCTTCGAATACCGAGGGCTTCACCAAAATTAAAATTATAGAATTCTATGGCTAAGTGAGAGTGTTCAAGCATTATAAGTCCGGTTGCCTTGTTCGTTGTGTTGGCGCCTCCTAGATGGACCCAAAATGGGAACAAGAGTGCTCAAGTTTATCGAACACCCCAACACTCGTGGCTCGGGGCTGAAGCCAACGACTTGCCATCTCTCAGATTTTATAAGCGGCCGCCTGAAGGTAATATTTTAAATTAAAACAAGCGTTGCTCAAAGGCGCATATGAGCGAAGTTTTCAGCGCATAGGATAATACATAGCAAGTTTACTCAAAGATTACATTTACGGGGCACTCATCCGCAATATCGCGGGCTCCCTTGAGACAGTTTTATAATACATTTGGCGTGCGATACTCCTTGCCGGTGGCGGTGGGTCGTGAGAAGCTTCTCGCATCAACCTGCCCCAATGCACCTTTATGCGGGCAAGGGCCCGATGAGCACCTTCAATACAAAGCGGGCGCTTGATGACCTCCACCCGAGGCACGCATCCACCAAGCGCCGCGACGAGGCGAAGTAGCTCCCAGGCATGGCTGTCGAGCCCAACCGGACTATAAGGCCCTTCATGGCCTCCTCGGCTACCTTGTGGAGTTCAATCACCGCTTCACTGGTGGCTTGGGGCACGGATGGCCGCCTCGGCGTCTTGAGACCGAAGACCTTCTCCGTCCAGCTCCCCTCCTCGCCATGATAGAATGCGGCGGCATCGGACGCACTACACGGCAGATCTGCAAACGCCCCTGGAGAGCTCCGAATGCGGGTAAGTGTCAGGTAGTTTACATTAACATGCACACTTTGCATGAAAAATGCCTTACCCGCCGCTATCTTCTTTACATCTTCAACCTCCTGAAGGGCCTTACGGGCCTCGGCCTTGGCGGACTTGGCACTTTCGAGAGCCAAGGCAAGCTCGGACTCTCGAGTCTTGGAGTCACGCTCCAAACTCTCATGCTTCTCCATGAGAGCCTGGAGCTCTTGTCGTACTTCCGCCACCCGTGCCTCCTGCTTTTCTCGCTCTGCCCGTTCCTCGGCTGCACTGCGTTCGGCCGCGGACACAGCCTCCTTCAGGGCTGCCACCTCGTTCGTGGCCCCTGCAATACCCATATTATCCTTGTTAATTTTATTGCAACCAAAATCCTTTTCTATAAGGTAACTATTCAAAGTGGTGCTACTCACCTTCTTTGTCCTTGAGCTGCTTCTTGGCATGGCCGAGCTCTTGCTCGGACCGCTCGAGATCCTGCTTAAGCACTGCTGACCTTCGCGGTCGGTCTGGCGAGAGGTCACCGCAAGCACTGCAAACCCATATTGACATATTTTAAGCAACCTGCGTATATCTTGTTAGATCCTCGGTCGGCTTTTCTTTCCGAACACCGAACCGAGCATCGAAACTCTTGTCTATGCGGTATCACATTACATATTTTTAACTTCTTACCTCAAAGCTGTTAGAAGGCTGCTGCGAGCTTCGGTCGGCCCGCTCTTGGCGGTGAACCTTGAATCACCGCACTCATGATAGTGCGGTGTTCTTCTCGATGGAAGCACCTTTAAGCGCCTCCAACAAGTTATCCGGCGCCTCGGTTGGGCGGAGGCCGCCGGTGTCACGATCTTGCCCTTCTTTGAAGGGCGCTGTCGGACTCTGGAACCACTGCGGGTTCTGATGTAGAGTCCGGTGCAAAGTCCGGGAGGCTGCCTGACGGCGTCTTTGGAGCCTCCTCCTGATGGGCCCCTCTCTGGGATCCCACCTCGGCGTCCTCGTCGGCGGCGGGGTAGAAGCGGTCGAAGTGAATCCACATCCGGCAGGGCTAACGACCGCTTCGATGAAGCGGGAGATCATCATCGGCGGACTATGGGCGAGAATGCGGCATTAGAAGGACACTCTGCGACATGAAAAAATTACATATCGAGGATCCGGATACTTACGATCTTCTGGGGCCTTTGACCCTTAAAACCCTCCTCCTGCCAGCGATGGTGTTGGCGGCTGTCCGAGGAATAGTTCTCCCCTCTTGGACCCTTGGCCTCCCTATTGGGAAGCCTTCCTCTTCTTCTCTTCCTCCTCCGGGAGAGTCCTCTTCCTCCTCCTCGTCTTGGGGAGAGTCCGCCTCGTCGTCGGACCTTTGATTCGGAACTCTTTTGAGTCCCCACGGCCACCTTCTTGGCCTTCTTCTCGGCACCACATGCGGTGCAGAACCAGCAACCCCTGCTAGGCAGGCGTTCACTTGGGTCTTCTGGCGGGGGCCGGGCTGATGAGCTGCTCGGCCTTCTCCATCCATTCTGTCAAAGGAAAAAAGAAATTGAAACCCTCTTAGAATCAATTTGATTACCACAAGTGTCCGTAAAGGGTTGAATCACTTACCTCGTCACCGGATCTTTGCGGCGAAATCCGCGATCTTCCGTCGCGGATGCGGGGCTTCGGCGCCCTTAGACAGCACCCTCCAGCGCCAGTATGTCGTGTCGAAGAGCCCGCTTAGCGCTGGTCTTGTTCGGATTGAACTCCCAGATTGAATGCCCGTTCTTGGCATGGGAGGATCCGCGGATGAGCATGACTTGGACCACGTCGGCGAGCTGAGTTTATTGCTCACCGGCTTACGGATGCGGGCTCGGAGTCCGTCAACTCCTTGGATTGCCCCACAGCAAGCCCTTCTCTTTCGTGAGTTGAGCTGCGTGGGGATGCAGATCTAAACTTCGGGGCCGCCGCCCATGTGGGCTCGCGCGGCTCGGTGATGTAGAACCACCCGATTGCCACCTTGGCGGAGTCCACAAAGGCCCCTTCGAGCCAAGGGCGTTGGGTAACTTGCCCAACATGGCGCCTCCGCATTCGCTTGCGTGCCCTTCACAACCTTGACAGCGTTGAAGGTCTTGAGCCCTGAGCGAAGTGGCGCGGATGCGAAGGAAGGCCTCGCACACGATGATAAACGCCGAGATGTTGAGGATGAAGTTGGCGCGGATCGTGGAAATCCAGCCGTAGTAAAACATGAGCCCCGGACGAATGGGTGGAGTGGAAAGCCCGATCCGCGGAGGAAGTGGGGAAGGAAGGCGACCCTCTCACGGGGCCCAAGGGTAGGGATGATCTACCCCTCGTCGGGCGGCCGATCTGCGATATCGCCGGAGAGGTATCCCGGCTAGCAGCTTGGTGATGTGCTCCTCCTTAATGGTGCAGGCCAACCATTTGCCTCCGCTCGGACATATTCGGAGAAGGTCGGGCGAGATCTGTGACTTAGGCGTTGGAGCTTGAGTCTTGCGGAGATGGATAAGCAAAGGAGGAAGAAGGCGTGGGTGAGAAGGTAAATCCTTATCTCTTATATATAGGCGGCGAAAACTATCGTCCCCCACCGGCTGGTAAAACTTCGCTTATCTCCCAGCGCCACCATCAATGGCGTGGTTGGGTTACCCGTCCGTATTGATGAGAATCCGGAATAAGGGAACACGATCTACGCTCGACAAGGCGTGCCAAGAAACCGCCGCTAAGCGTGCTAAGGTGGTATAGTAAAAAGCGATTCAAAAAGAGGCTTGGTAGCGGTATGATGTCACGCCGCATAATCGTCGTGATTGGTGGTGTACATTTTATTCTCTCTACGGTGGAATGTGGAATTTATTTTGCGAGCCGGACACTATCTGGTGTTCATGATCTTCTCTGGATTATTCAAGGGAGGAACCGCCTTGCAATGCCGAACATTATCTTGTGGGACTTATCGTCATTGAAGTGCGGTTCGAGGGACTCTTGAGGAGTCTGGACTAGGGGTGTCCGGACGGTAGGACTATCATCGTCTGCGGACTCCAAGACTACGAAGATACAAGATTGAAGACTCCGTCCGTGTCCGGATGGGACTTTCCTTGGCGTGGAAGGCAAGCTTGGCGATCTGGATATGTAGATCTCCTACCATTGTAACCGACTCTGTGTAACCCTAGCCTCCTCCGGTGTCTATATAAACCGGAGGGCTTTAGTCCGTAGGACACAACCTACATTACAACAATCATATCATAGGCTAGCTTTAGGGTTTAGCCTCCTTGATCTCGTGGTAGATCCACTCTTGTACTACCCATATCATCAATATTAATCAAGCAGGACGTAGGGTTTTACCTCCATCGAGAGGGCCCAAACCTGGGTAAAACATCGTGTCCCTCGTCTCCTATTACCATCCACCTAGACGCACAGTTCGGGACCCCCTACCCGAGATCCGCCGGTTTTGACACCGACAACTCATCTTCACATACATGCTTGGCCTTCAATGCAAGATTGACCTTTGATGATGGGGAACCATGCATGGCAAGATGTTTTGTGGCATTAGCCTTTGACTCTTCAAATAGTTGAAAGGTGGATATGATCTCATCTGTAGTCATTTCCTTGAAGGTATGGTGTTGTCTTATGTCCCACACCATTTGATGGTGATATGGAGCAAGAGCATGAAGCAACTTATCCACAAGGAATCTCTTAGTCATGTTGAATCCATCTTGTGTCTTGTCACACTCACATGACTCAATATTGGCAGTGAGAGTCATGAGGCGCTCATGGAGTTGATTGGGGGTTTCACCTTTCTCCATACAAAAGTTTTGCAATTGCCCCTTGGCAATTTCATATTGAGCACTCCAGAGGGTAGAAGTGCTAGTCTTGGATTGTATAACACTTTCCCATAGCTCCTTGGCACTTGTGATGTGTATGAACGGTCTCCTTTGCTTTTCATCCATACCTCTCCTTATACACATGATTGCAGTGTCATTGAGATTCTTGTCATAAATTTCTCTTGGTGTAGGGTTCTTTGGATCAACCACATGATAGCCATACTCCAAGATCTCCAGCATCTCATCGTTTCCATGTCAAAGATGATCCTGCATAGCAACTCTCCACAAGGCAAAATCGGAAGTGGCACTAAGTAAAGGAGGTTTGCCTTGAGGATTATATCTTGGTTTCTCAACCTGAGGTCTTGCATAAAGCCAGGAATACTAGTGTGTTCATTGCTAGGAGGTTGTTGACCAAGTGACGAAGTAGGCACTGTTGGCCTCGAAGTCGCACCACCCGAGAGTGGTGCAAGCATCATGGACAACGTGGCTAATCTCGGTTGGACCAAGGCCTCAAGAGAAGCCTCATGCTCCTCTTTTTCTTAGCAAGGGCCCGTTCGGATCCTCGGATGTAAGGACTTGACTTGAAGAAGCCTCGCCTTTATCCATAGGATCTGCAACTAGGGGAGTCCCATCCGGGTTCATCTCGCTCTAGGGCGGTTAAGCCACAAGAATAGAGCACGAGGCTCTGATACCAATTGAAAGGATCGAGATGGACCTAGAGGGGGGTGAATAGGTACAATTACAAATTTTAATTGTTACTTAGCAATTTTAGGCACTAATGCGGAATATGAAAGTGAGCCTAACAATTGTAAGTGCAGTATTAAGTGTTAAGCAAGATAAACAAGAAACACAAGTATGTAAGTAAACAATCACAATATTATATAAGTAAGTGCCAAGAGACAAGTAACCACAAGTAGAGAGTTAGGGTTAGGAATAACCGCAACTCCGGGAGACGAGGATGTATGCCGATGTTCACTTCCTTGGAGGGAAGCTACGTCACCGTTAGAGAGGTGGATGTTACCACGAAGGCACACCAACGCCATGAAGGCTCACCCTATTCTCCCTTGGAGACAACACCACGAAGGCGTTTCTCAACCACTAGTGGTAGACCTTGGGGTGGTCTCCAAACCCTCACAAACTTTTCCGGCGGTAATCACAAAGGTCGATTCCTCTCTGAAAGACTCCTACCGCCTAGGAGTCTCCAACCTCCAAGAGTAACAAGATCGATGGGGAAAAGCTCAAGACTTTCTCTAATCACGAATTCCTTGGGAGCAAAGAAGGGGGAGAAGTGGATCTATCACTTGATCGGACAACTTCTCTCCAAAGCTCTCAAATCCCTTGGGGATCTAAGATTTGGTGTGTAGGAATGAGAGAGAGTGAGAAGTGTTCTAGGGTTTGTTCAAAGTGAATGGTCAACCTATCTCATGGGGAAGAAAGGCTATATATATAGTGTGAGCTCAAATATGGCCATTGTAGTGCAAGTGAACGAGCAGGCCGGACATCCGGCCTGGCAAGCCACTTGGAGAACAGGGCAGAACAGAGTAGGAACCAGAGGAGCCGGACATCCGGGGGTCAAGCCTAGACATCCGGCGTAAAAGGAAAGCCAGAGCTTAGGAGAGCCCTAAACATTCTGAGAACCATATCGGTTTTTGAGCGATAAGGGAAATTTGGACATACGGAATAGGGCAGGACATCCGACGAGACAGGAAGGCCCGGAAATCCGGCGAACACCCGGACATCCGGCGAAAAATAGACACCTACTGGAAAGGGAAAAAGCAAGGGCCAGATATCCGAGGCATGAGCCGGACATCCGGGGGAGGGGGGTGGCCCGGACATCCGGCACTCCCAGAGACAGAATGGTTCAAAGTCAAGAATGGATAAAAATTACTATGGAAAGGAGTATTTTGACTAGAGCAAGTCTGTTACGAACCCAATCGATCCCCTCTTAATAGTGCAGGATCCTATACTCAAGGAAACAAAATGAAACATCATTTTAACACTTCATCCTTGAGAGAACCCACTTCGTATGCTCTTGATCCACACACAATTTGACTAACCGGGGACCAACACATGAGATTCACTTGACAGCCATTGTTAGTCCCCTACATGTAGATTGTCATAAACATCAAAACATAATGTAAGGGCATGATTGCACTTTCAGTTACGCTGAGGTGTTCCAGGCGGCGTGAGTTGTGAAACGATTCCACATTTCCTTAAGTGCATACCAAATTCGTGACTTAAATATTCTCCCCCATGATCTGATTGTAAGAACTTTATCTTTCGGTCACGTTGATTCTCTACCTCATTCTGAAATTCCTTGAACTTTTCAAAGGTCTCAGACTTGTGTTTCATCAAGTAGACATACCCGTATCTACTCAAGTCGCGAGTGAGAGTGAGAACATAACGATATCCTCCGCGAGCCTCAACGCCCATTGGACCGCACACATCAGTATGTATGATTTCCAATAAGTTGGTTGCTCGCTCCATTGTTCCGGAGAACGGAGTCTTGGTCATTATGCCCATAAGGCATGGTTCGCATGTATCAAATGATTAAGTAATCAAGAGACTCCAAAGTCCATCGGCATGAAGTTTCTTCATGCGTTTGACCTAATGTGACCAAGGCGGCGATGCCACAAGTATGTGGGACTATCGTTATCAACTTTACATCTTTTGGTATTCACACTATGAATATGTGTAACATCACGTTCGAGATTCATTAAGAATAAACCATTGACCAGCGTGGCATGACCATAAAACATATCTCTCATATAAATAGAACAACCATTATTCTCGGTTTAAATGAGTAGCCATCTCGCATTAAGCGAGATCCGGATACAATGTTCATGCTCAAAGCTAGCACTAAATAACAATTATTGAGGTTTAAAACTAATCCGTAGGTAAATGTAGAGGTAGCGTGCCAATGGCGATCACATCGACCTTGGAACCATTCTGACAGCGCATTGTCACCTCGTCCTTCGCCGATCTCCGCTTATACGCAACTCTGTTTTGAGTTACAAATATGAGCAACCGCACCGGTATCAAATACCGGGAGCTACTACGAGTCTTGGTAAGGTACACATCAATTACATGTATATCACATATACCTTTGGTGTTCCGGCCTTCTTGTCCACTAAGTATTTGGGGCGTTCCGCTTCAGTGTCCCTTTCCTTGCAATAAAAGCACTCAGTCTCGGGTTTGGGTCCATTCTTTGGCTTCTTCCGGCAAGCGGCTTCGGGCGCGGCAACTCCTTGCCGTCCTTCTTGAAGTTCTTCTTACCCTTGCCTTTCTTGAAACTAGTGGTTTTATTGACCATCAACACTTGATGTTCCTTTTTGATTTCTACCTCTGCTGATTTCAGCATTGAAAATACTTCAGGAATAGTTTTCACCATCCCCTGCATATTGTAGTTCATCACAAAGCTCTTGTAGCTAGGTGGGAGCGACTGAAGGATTCTGTTAATGACCGCCTCGTCCGGGAGGTTAATGTCCAGCTGGGACAAGCGGTTGTGCAACCCAGACATTTTGAGTATGTGCTCACTGACAAAACTATTTTCCTCCATCTTACAACTATAGAACTTGTCGGAGACTTCATATCTCTCGACCCGGGCATGAGCTTGGAAAACCATTTTCAGCTCTTCGAACATCTCATATGCTCCGTGTTGCTCAAAAGCGCTTTTGGAGCCCGGCTCTAAGCGTAAAGCATGCCGCCTTGAGCGAGGAGTAATCATCAAGACGTGATTGCCAAGCGTTCATAATGTCTTGGTTCTCTGGGATGGGTGCTTCACCTAGCGGTCCTTCTAGGACATATGCTTTCTTAGCAGCTATGAGGATGATTCTCGGGTTAGGACACGATCAGAATAGTTCTTGCCATCATCTTTTAGCTTGGTTTTCTCTAGGAGCAGCGTTGAAGTTGAGGTTGACATGAGCGTTGGCCATTTGATCTACAAGACATTTTGCAAAGGTTTTTAGACTAAGTTCATGATAATTAAGTTCATCTAATCAAATTATTTAATGAACTCCCACTCAGATTAGACATCCATCTAGTCATCTAAGTGATACATGATCCGACTCAACTAGACCGTGTTCGATCATCACGTGAGACGGACTAGTCATCATCGGTGAACATCTCCATGTTGATCGTATCTTCCATACGACTCATGTTCGATCTTTCGGTCTCTTGTGTTCCGAGGCCATATCTGTACATGCTAGGCTCGTCAAGTCAACCTAAGTGTTTTTCATGTGTAAATCTGTCTTACACCCGCTGTATGTGAATGTTAGAATCTATCACACCCGATCATCACGTGGTGCTTCGAAACAACGAACTTTAAATAGCAGGCGCGCGATTAGGGAACACTTTCTTGAAATTATTATAAGGGATCATCTTATTTACTACCGTCGTACTAAGAAAATAAGAAACAAAACATGATAAACATCACATGCAATCAAATATTGACATGATATGGCCAATATCATATTGCTCCTTTGATCTCCATCTTTGGGGCGCCATGATCATCTTCGTCACCAGCATAACACCATGATCTCCATCATCGTGTCTTCATGAAGTTGTCACGCCAACGATTACTTCTACTTCTATGGCTAACGTGTTTAGCAATAAAGTAAAGTAATTTACATGGCGTTATTCAATGACATGCAGGTCATACAAAAAATAAAGACAACTCCTATGGCTCCTGCTGGTTGTCATACTAATCGACATGCAAGTCGTGATTCCTATTACAAGAACATGATCAATCTCATACATCACATATATTTCATTCATCACATCCTTTTGGCCATATCACATCACAAGGCATATGCTGCAAAAACAAGTTAGACGTCCTCTAATTGTTGTTGCATGTTTTTCACGTGGCTTCTATAGGTTTCTAGCAAGAGCGTTTCTTACCTCGTAAAACCACAGCGTGATATGCCAATTTCTATTTACCCTTCATAAGGACCCTTTTCGCCGAATCGATCCGACTAAAGTGGGAGAGCGGACACCCGCTAGCCACCTTATGCAACTAGTGCATGTCGATCGGTGGAACCTGTCTCACGTAAGCGTGCGTGTAAGGTCGATGGGCCTCTTCATCCCACGATGCCGCGAAACAAGATAAGACTAGTAGTGGCAAGAAAATTGACAACATCTCGCCCCTGACAAATTTGTGTTCTACTCGTGCATAGAAACTACGCATAGACCTAGCTCATGATGCCCTTTGTTGGGGAGCGTTGCGAGAAAATAAAAATTTCTCGCTTCACCAAGATCAATCTATGGAGTCATCTAGCAGCGAGATAGAGAGTACATCTACATACCCTTGTATGTCGCGCGGAAGTGTTCAAGAGAGCGGGGTTGAGGAGTCATACTGTCGTGATCCAAATCACCGATGATCCTAGTGCGAGCAGACGGCACCTCGCGTTCGACACACGTATGGTTGGGGAAGGCGTCTCCTCCTTCTTGATCCGGCAAGGGGAGGAGAGGTTGATGGAGATCCGGCGAAGACGACGGCGTGGTGGTGGAAATAGCAGCGATCGGCAGAGAACCGCCAAGCACATCGAGAGGAGAGGTGTTACGGGGAAGAGAGGCGCCAGGAGGCGAGGTGCGCAGCCCTCCTCTCCCCTCTTTATATAGGGGCCCTAGGCGCCCGCCCCTAGAGATCCCATCTCAAGGGGCGGCGGCCAAGGGGTCTTGCCCCCAAGTCAAGTGGGCCCCCCCCCCTAGGGTTTCAACTCTAGGCGCAGGGAGGCCAAGGCGCACCAGCCCACCGAGGCTGGTTCCTTCCCACTTCAGCCCATGGGGCCCTTGAGATAGGTGGCCCCACCGGTGGACCCAGGACCCTTCCGGTGGTCCCGTTACAATCCAGTGACCCGAAACTTTCCGATGGTGGCTGGACTTCCTATATATAATTCTTCACCTCCGGACCATTCGGAACTCCTCGTGATGTCAGGGATCTCATCGAGGACTCGAACAACTTTGGGTTATCGCATACTAGTATCTCTACAACCCTAGCATCCAGAACCTTAAGTGTGTAGACCCTACGGGTTCGGAGACATCTGAACATGATGAGGCGACTCTCGGCCAATAAGCAGCAGCGGGATCTGGATACCCATGTTGGCTCCCACATGTTCCATGATGATCTCATCGAATGAACCATGATGTCGAGATTCAAGTAATCCGTATACAATTCCCTTTGTCAATCGATGCGTTACTTGCGAGATTCGATCGTCGGTATCCCAATACCTCGTTCAATCTCGTTCACGGCAAGTCACTTTACTCATACCGTAATGCATGATCCGATGACCAACCACTTAGTCACTTTGAGCTCATTATGATGGCGCATTACGAGTGGGCCCGGAGATACCTCTCCGTCATCACAGTGACAAATCCGATCTCGGTCCGTGTCAACCGCAGACACTTTCGGAGATACCTGTAGTATACCTTTATAGTCACCCGATTCACGTTGTGGCGTTTGGTATACCCAAAGCACTCCTCGGCATCGGGAGTTACATGATCTCATGGTCTAAGGAAATGATACTTGACATTGGAAAAGCTCTAGCAAACGAACTACACGATCTTGTGCTATGCTTACGATTGGGTCTTGTCCATCACATCATTCTCCCAATGATGCGATCCCGTTATCAATGACATCCAATGTCCATGGTCAGGAAACCGTGACCATCTATTGATGAACGAGCTAGTCAACTCGAGGCTTACTAGGGACATGTTGTGGTCTATGTATTCACACATGTATTACGATTTCCGGATAACACAATTATAGCATGAATAATAGACAATTATCATGAATGAGGAAATATAATAATAACCATTTTATTATTGCCTCTAGGGCATATTGCCAACAACTTTGACTATTGATACTTCGGAGTGAGCGAGCGTCCTTATCTTGCTCATGAGTTGACGAGCTTCCGCACTATTGTCGGTGTCAAAACCGGCGGATCTCGGGTAGGGGGTCCCAAACTGTGCGTCTAGGCGGATGGTAATAGGAGACAAGGGACACGATGTTTTTACCCAGGTTCGGGCCCTCTCGATGGAGGTAAAACCCTACTCCTTCTTGATTGATATTGATGATATGGGTAGTACAAGAGTGGATCTACCACGAGATCAAGGAGGCTAAACCCTAGAAGCTAGCCTATGGTATGATTGTTGTAATGGTTGTGTCCTACGGACTAAAACCCTCTAGTTTATATAGACACCAGAGAGGGTTAGGGTTACACAGAGTCGGTTACAATGGTAGGAGATCTACATATCCGTATCGCCAAGCTTGCCTTCCACGCCAAGGAAAGTCCCATTCGGACACGGGACGAAGTCTTCAATCTTGTATCTTCATAGTCTTGGAGTCCGGCCGATGATGATAGTCCGGCTATCCGGACACCCCCTAGTCCAGGACACCCTCAACTATCTTCCTCCCCGAGGCTCCGAGGGCGCCAACTGTGGCACTTCCTCAAAGGAACTCTTGCGAACTCAGGGAGACCCCTCCGAAGTGGGTCTGGAAGTGCGACGTCCTCAATTTAGAACCATTCGGACGGCCATTCTTCGGATGCCTTCTTTGGTGTGCCGGATAGGTACCCAGTCTCGGTGATGCACCATATTTTGGCTCCACCCACTTCAAATATTGATCCCTCGTGGTTGCGCGGGATGAGACAGAATAACTTTCTCCACAATTCGAAATGGGCCTCACAACCCAGGAATAGCTCGCAAAGGGCAAGATAACCCGCGATTGGAGGCCATAATACTCCAGAAGCCCGCGGAGGAATGGATGAATTGCAAATCCGACACCTCTTAGCAGATAAGGGACAAAGAACACTCGTTCCCCCGGATGGATTGGGGAAATCTTCAGCCTGAGCCCCGCCATTGAAGATGGTCAATCCTGCTCAAACAGGGACTAGATCTGCGCGGGGGGGGGGGGGAGAAACCCCTGTGTTTGCAGCTTCTCCAGCTGATCATGGGATACGGAGCACCTCTCCCACTCGCCTTTTTTGGGGCTGCAGGGACGGGAGGAAGAGTTAGGAGCGCTTGCCATGTTGGGGTGGTCTTTTCTAGCTATCTCTGAGGATTTTTTCCGCGTGGTGTCGAATGGATCTGGGATCCAATCTCTTTAAATAGACGCTCTTTTTCATGGCTAGGGTGTTATATGCAAAAATACTCTGACCTCTCGCATTTGCTCGACACGTGGAAGCTGAAGCTGTTGGCGCATAGAAGCCGAGGGGTACGACATTAAATGGAAGGTCGGATACATCATTTTGAAGTTATCGGAGGTGGAACCCGCCTTGCAATGCCGAAGACAATCTGCGCGCCGGACACCTCGTCATTGAAGCCTGGTTCGGGGGCTACTGAGGGAGTCCTGGACTAAGGGGCCCTCAGGCGTCCGACCTGTTAGCCATGGGCAGGACTGATGGGTTGTGAAGATACAAAGACCCAAGACTCTACCCGTGTCTGGATGGGACTCTCCTTGGCGTGGAAAGCAAGCTTGGCGATCAAACATGAAAATTCCTTTCTCTCTAACCGACCTTATGTAACCCTAGATCCCTCCGGTGTCTATATAAACCAGAGGGCTATGTCTATAGAGCCCGAATACTCGTAACCATAGTCATACAGGCTAGGCCTCTAGGGCTAAGCCATTACGATCTCGCGGTAGATCAACTCTTCTAATACTCATATTCATCAAGATCAATCAAGCAGGAAGTAGGGTATTACCTCCACAGAGAGGGCCCGAACCTAGGTAAACATTGTGTTCCCCGTCTCCTGTTAGCATCGATCCTAGACGCACAGTTCGGGACCCCCTACCCGAGATCCGTTGGTTTTGACACCTACAGTGGCCGCGACGAGGGAGGCGTTGTCGTTCTCGATGACGAAAGCGATGACGACGCGCCGCCACCGGTCCGCCAGGGCGACCTCGGGCAGGGAGGAGGCCGCGTCAAGGAGGAGAAGGACAATCGATGGCGGCGACGGTGACGAGGACTTCGCCGCGCTCAGCGCGTTCTTCATGTAGTCTAGGCCTTTATTTTAAGTTTGCTATATAAAAAACTATTTAAGTCGTCGAAGTTTTATGCCTGTTTGCTGAATTATAGCCCAACGTGTTTTAAAAAAAATTAAAAAAATCTTCTGGGGCGACCCTGGGGCCGGCGGCTGGGAACCCGATCGGCCCCAAGCCGATTTTTACATGGGGTCGCCCCTAGACGACAATTTTTTGAGCCCCTATGGGGCCAACGGCCAGAGATGCTCTAAGAGCATGGTTAATAATATAGCCAGCTGCTGGCTATATGATGTTGCCATGTCACATATAGCCAAGCTTATAGCCAACAAGTACAATAGCTAATATAAATATGTACTACTTTGTTGATACATGGCCCTTTCACTCTCTCACAAAGTACCTAGGGGCACGTCTTTGCGCAGCCATTTGTTAACTAGTAGCACCTTCTCTTCTCTCTCTTCCAAGTAAGCAAGAATATAATATTTAATGTCTTACAGCCCGCCTACATCACCTTATTGTACTTGCTTTAAGGCGAGAAAAGATAAGGTCAACCAGGTGCACCGAATATTCCTCAAAAATAGGAATGCGGTGACCCGTGGAAAACCAGCGGCATCCACCCCGAAACGTTTTTTCGGCTATATTAGGGCCCAGTTCTTTTGAGCAGATTGTGAAGAATTTTGGTCTGGAAAATCTGGAGCCAAGAGAACTCGTTTTGACTTCCAAAATCTGGAGAGGATTCTCTAGAATCCTAGTGCAATCCAAAAGCACCCAAAAAGCTAGATTTTTCCAGAATCCTGAGATTTTGGCAAGTCCCACTAGTGAAAACGTTTCATCTACTACCCCTATAAAAGCAAGAGAGGGCGGAGAACCAATTCATCTGATCCGTCCAATGCTATTATCTTACGCTCCAGAACGCTGCAATGTTTAACGCTAAACACAATTTGTTTACTAAATTACACCCTTTGCCACCGCCTGCCCTCCCTGCCCGCCCTGATCCAGCGATTCCAACCCCCACCTCCCCAGCGCACTCCCCACGCCACGCCGCCACGGGCGGCATCTCGCACATCTCCTTCCGCGAGCTGACAGGAGACACGATGCTGCCCTCCTCCTCTGCCTCCCTATCTCGCCCCCGGCCGCAGCAGCCTCATCATCGTCCCCCTTCGCCCCCAATCCTCAATCCTCGCACGAACTGCCCCCGCAACACCCTCCCAGGGGCTCTCCCCGCCGCCCGTACAACGCCCTCATCGGCGCGCTCTTCGCCGTATCGGCCCGGAGCGGCGTGCGCTGGAAGCCGGAGCTGGGAAGGAGTGCATCCACCAGCGGGAGACAAGGGGAGGCGCGGTGGTGCTCTCTCTGGTCGCCAGCGCGGCCACCACAGGGGAGAGGGCCAGGGGAAGCGGCGACATACGACTCTGTAGGTGGATGTAGCGTCTGGCGGGAGGTGACGCGCAGTAGGGAAGGTAACGGCCGGATCCGCGCGCCGGTGAGGCCTGATTGCCATGCGGGGCCGTGGCGGTCAGATCAGGGCCACGCATGGGAATCGGCCTTGGGGCGGCGTTATGCCGACGCAAAAAGAAGGCACGGAGCGGTGTGTCGGTGTGTCGTGAGCACAACACCATGCGGGGCGAGCGGCAGGATGTGCTTGAGGTCTACTGGCGCTGCCGTCAAGGACTCCGGGAACTGCCACCGAGGACGACCATCGAGCACCGAGCTAGAACCGCTACGGATGGCAGGCTGCCACCGAGGACGATTGTCATGACCGCGCCTGCCCACTGCCAGTCTCCCGTCTCCTGCAGGTGCACGACTCCTGCGACCTGGTATCTGAAATTCATGTCCCAATCTTCCGTGCTATGTGCATCATAGTAGCAAAATGCAGACTCATCATCAGTGAATCAAACTCAGCATACATTTTCCTAGATTGAGATGAGGAACATAGTTTTTGCCTTTGCCCCAACGCCGTCTTGATTCGTGCCTAGACAGAGAAGTTGTAAAAATATAAGATTCCATTCAGTTTAACCAAATTATATATTATTGTTGTCACTGTCATTTACCTTGAGTGATTTTCATATACTGCTATCAGGTCCACATACACTTTTCCATGTCAAATTATCATCAGTATTCCTCTTGAGGAATAGGATATCCCACTAAGCTCTGATTGCTTCTCTTGCAGTCCCCGGTGATCTGAGCATGAAGCATGAGATGTACAGGTCTGTGGATACACTGTCGCTTTGCTTGCTTGTTGTGTACCAGAGGTGCTCAATGAAATATGTAGAACCTTCCTATCCCTAGCGATGTAGAAATCATAAATGGTGATCCCTGCCAGGTATACAATTTTTCTAAATCTAGGCAACCAAATTTAATTCAACTCTTTGATTCATTTGTAGATGATTCAGAGTGAAGTGTCAGAGCAAGATAATTCTAGCATTTGTCTGTTTGTGGAAACTTTTAGTTTATTCATAGCCTTCAACAAAGGCATGCTTTTTTGCTGCTTCTGTAAATTGGTTTTGTTAACTTGTTCCTTAGATACTGACAGAACATTAGGTTTCTAAATTGTGCAGACTTGCACACAAACTATAGCCTGTATTTAGATAACGTTTTCTCGAGGACCACATCTTATCGGCTAGCATGATGGTGACTAACACCTCTGTCATATCGATTGCTATTTTGATATGAATGCGCTCCCTGACGATGGTTTGTTCCTTCGTCCACCGTTGCTGATCAAGCCATCTCTTATTAGATCTGATGGGTGCCCCGATGGGTTGTTGTGACACTTTTACATGATTCATGTGTGCAGATAAGCAAGCAAAGACGCCATGGTTCATGCATCTGTTACCCCCAAAAAATCCCACAGCCGGAGGAGCAGAGGAGCTACACATCCAGTGTGTATGTGATATTCTGCTAGAATTCTAGAGCATTCATATAGGTATGCTTATTGCAGCCATGTGCAGAGTAGCAGGCAATGCAATCATTGGTTTGTAATGCTATGTTCCCACTGTATTTTCACTTTCATCCCAGTAGAGATTCAGAATCGAAACCATGTCATTCTTATTGCCACTAAAATTTCAAATTCCTCCCTCCCTCATTCATGTATGATATGTGTAGGTTAATCATTACTCAAGATGCCTACTTTTTGTTGTACCTCTTTCTTCACTTCATTCAAATTTATTTGATGTCCGATGCTATTATTTAATTAATTCTCTAGCACTAATCGTCATTATATTGTTTCTTCACTAGAGGTTGAATGGCCATTCTGTTTTGTCTAAAAGCTTTGTATCTTGAGAGCTTTCATCAGTTTGTATCATTTTTTATCATGACACTAATCAGTGAACTCTTCTAGGTAGACTGTTTGGGTGAAGAAGAGGGCTTCAGGGCCTCCTAAGCATGAAGGGAGGACTGCAATTGATAGAAACAAGAGAGGGACATGGTGGTTTTCTTCAACCATAGCTTGCTTGAAGCATATGCTGATATGCACATCCGGCCATGACTTGGATTAAGTAAGCACATGAAGTTGTGATGCTAATACAGACCAAGTCGAGAGCAATATCAGTGGGTCGTCATGCTAGGAATATGCATACATAATACATGTAATGATCTTCTATTTATCTTAAGCGATTAATCTTAGGTTGAAGTGTAGTTTATTAGAGCGGCATTTGAACGAAACAAATATTGAGACAAAATGTGGAAAGGTTGAACTTCTTATATATAATTCTTCTATGTGAGAAATGAGAACTATACCATGTTATTTCCGAAATGGAAAGTTTTCAGAATTTGGGTGCAACTATATATATTTTTTGACTCATGTTAAGTGCATGTTATATTTTTGGCGCACACAGACTCAATTTAATACTTGTGTGCATTCCATTTAAATTCATACAATGTTGATTGTTTGGAAATACACATGTCTATTGAGACGTGCGTGCACGTGCATCCTTACTAGTAATATAAGAATACCCCTATCCCATGGAGAAATTACGCCCAGAATGCCACTAGCCCATCCAGTATTTGAAGAAAGCGCTTGAGCGCCGCTCGACGCTACTGTTAGCATCGAGCTTCGCCGCCTTGTTCGCGAGGGCTAGGGTTTCTTGTAGCCGACCCCTTGCCGTCGCCCTTGCTTTGGCCCTTCTTCTTCTTGCATGCCGCCCGCTTATATCTCCCTCCGCCGCCCCTCTTCCTTGGTTGCTCGTCCTCCCCTCCACCGTGTCTCCGCCAACACTGACGGCCACCGGCGCTGCACCTCGACGACCACCGGCGCTGCACCTCGAAGGCCACCGGCGCTGCACCTCGACGGTGTCAGGACCCTGAAGTTCAGACGCAAGACTATGAAGAAGTGAACACCTTAACTGAAGAAATGAACAGCGAGGATGAAGCGTTACGTGCACAGGAAATGGAAGGCCGGGGTTGGAGTTGGTAAGTGAAGATCAAGCGGCGCTCTCACTTTGATCATGTGCTTAAATCACGCCGTTCTTGCGTCGACAAGCGGACCTCGATAGGGACGGAAGCGAGCACACGCCGGCGCTACTGCTCTGCCACTATATATCCCTCCGCCAAGCAAATGGATCTCATCTTTTCCCCATTCTACATTTGTATCCCTAAGCGTAGCTCTAGAACCCTAAGATTACTTGTAGAATTCGAATCGATCCTCGTCGATACTCAGATCGCTACTTGTTTCATTGTTAATCAAATCGGGGCTAGTTCGAGTGGATTTTTGTGTTTATCCTTGATCATAGTCCTGTCAATTGGTACCAAGAGCCAGTCGTTCCTCGGAGGCGGATCACTCGGAACAAGCTGTGGTTGGGTTTCGGCTTGGTAAAATCCCACAGTCTGTTGCCGATCGCAAGGAGTGCTCAGTGAAGGCGAATTTCTCGGCGGAAGGGAGAGGTCGCCGGCGAGGGTTTCGGACTCGTTCCGTCGTAAAATTCCGGAGCCACGCGTGACGCTATGCCTACCCGTACCAAGCACATGGATGAGATCGCTGAAGAAATTGACACGCTCCGCGAGGAGGTGGGCGTTTTAAGCCACAAGCAGGACAAGATCCAAGATCAAATCGATCAGGTCAACACCAGGTTGCTCTCTGTCGAGTCCCTGGAAAAGCAATTGGGAAAGGTCGAGTTGCTAGTGGAAAAGAATGCAGAAGTCCAACAAGAGATTTTCTCCATCTTGCGCGACAGATGCGGTCGAAAATCAGCCCGCCTCCCACGAAACTCAGTGCAGCTTCAGCGACAACACTTCAAAACCAAAATCAACACTAGCAAGCGAGCAGGAGAGCCAAGAGTGGAGCAGCGTGCTGCAGCGATCATAGATTGAACAACGCTACTAACCCCATGCGATTTCGAGTAAACCACACGGCCTGATGCCGGTCGACCGTCTTTGCTCGGTTCATGAAGAGTATTTCAAAGGGCCTAAACTGGATTTTCCTTGTTTCAATGGAAAAACCCACAGGTTGGATCAGGCAGTCACCAAATACTTCCGGCTTGCTCAAACACATGAGAATGTAAGGTGGATCGGCCTTGACTTACTTCACGGGAAGAAGCGGACAATTGGGTTAGGAGCACTCAAGCTGGATAATGTAAAAACAACATGGAATGAATTTTGCGAGGATGATATGTGATGATTTCTTGACCACGGTATTTATGAAATCTTTGGAAAAGTTCCACACCTTAAACAAAATACATAAATCGATTGTTGCTTATCTTGACAAATTTGAGAAATTATGGCCATTATCGGTGAACATCCTTACTTGCAAGAGCAATATTATGTAGTCAGTTTTGTCAATGGACTAAAGCCCGACATAAGATGTAACTTAAGGCCACGAGACCTAAAACCGTTAGCCGGGCTTATTGGTTAGCAAGGGATTATGAAAGTGGAATCTGGGCCAAATACCAATCCTATGTGAATCAGCGGGAGAGATTGCAAGCTCACCTTTGCCGCAAAAGCACACTATAACAACACTCCAAATTCTGATTCCACCTGCGGCTCAATGAACAAAGAAGCCAGGTATATGTTGGAGGTGTAATGGACCATGGGTGCCAGGCCATAAGTGCAAACAAGCACCTTCAGTACATGCTATAGTTGGACCTGACAGTACTGAAGAAGTAACACCCGAGGAAGAGGCCCAACTTGCAGTTCTCACAGCTGAAGGCCAATGGACTGAATCTGATAACCAATGTATGCACATCTCTGCCCAAGCAATATTAGGAAACACTTCCCCTTCTACTCTAGCAGTGCACATCATTGTAGGAGGAAGACAAGGTGTAGCTCTGGTGGATACTGGCAGTACTAATACATTCATTGACAGGAAGTTTGCTCTCAAAACTAACTGTCAGTTGTTAAATACACCAACAAAGAAGGTGACAGTAGCAGGTGGAGGAACATTAACTTCAGGTGCTTATGCCCCCAAAACCAGTTTCAAGATCTGCAATGAGACATTTCCAAATGACTTCACAGTGTTGGAACCGCAAGGTTATGATGTGGTGCTAGGTTGTGACATGCTCAAGCAACATAATCCCATAGCTATGGACTTTGAGGCTAGGACTGTTACCATGACAAAAGATAAGTTGACTCCAGTCACATTTCCTGATTATACAACTACTGCTGTTCCAAAAATTATATCAGCAGAAAAGTTGGAACAAATGTGCTCTAAAGGTGCACTAGGTTTTACAATAAGCCTTCAGTTCATGTCAACTGCAGGCGATAATTTCATTCTTTGCACAACAAACACCGAGAGGATATCTGCAAGTATTGGGACAATCTGAGGCTGTTCAAGGAACCTCTTGTGTTACCCCTCCAAGAGAATGTGACCACACCATTCCTCTTAAAGAAGATGCCACACCCCCCAATGTGAGACCTTACAGAGTCCCTCATTTACAGAAAAATGAGATGGAACAGCAAATCAAGTTATTGCTCTCCGGGCACATAATTGACATAGCACTGAGTCCTTATGCATCACCAACAATTTTGGTCGAGAAAAAAAGGAGGAACTTGGAGACTATGTATTGATTACGAAAGTTAAATGCACAAACAATCAAAACAAGTTCCCTATACCGTTATTGAGGATCTCTTGGATGAACTCCGGGGAAAAGAAGTTTCGATAAGCTAGACTTAAAATCTGGTTACCATCAAATTAGAATGAAAGCTGAGGATGTGCATAAGACAACTTTCAAGACTTTCTCGGGGCACTATGAATTTTTGGTGATGCCATTTGGATTAGCTAATGCACCTGCAACCTTCCAAGCATTAATGAACAAACTCTTTGGCCCATATCTGAGGAAGTTTGTTTTGGTTTTCTTTGATGATATTTTGATATTGAAGAGGACTCGGAGGAACACAAGAAACACCTGAAAATTGTCATGGATATCTTAAAAGAAAACAACTTACTTCTCAACAAATCTAAGTGTACTTTTGGCACATCCACGATTGGAATACAGGCCATGTCATATCTGCTCAAGGTGTTGCAAGCGCCCCGAGAAAATTCTTGTTGCAAAGAATGGGCCTTGCCTGCCAATGTCCTTGAATTAAGAAGTTTTTGGGCCTAGCTGGATACTATAGAAGGTTCATTAAGGATTATGGAGTGATTTGCGTGCCACTTCATGATCTGTTAAAGAAGGACTCATTTCTTTGGTGAAGCGCAAGCTGAAGCTTTCGACAAGTTGAAATCTGAGTTTAACTCATGCCCAGATCCTAGCATTACGACTTCTCCACCCCTTTGAGCTAGAGTGTGATGCTTGGAGGCGGTATTGGGGCTGTGCTTATCTGAAACATAGACCAATTGCTTATTACTGACAAGTCCTTGGGGCCTAGGGCATTGCTCTATCCACTTATGAAAAAGAAGCAATAGCTATACTGGAATCTCTCAGGAAATGGAGACACTATTTTCTTGGGTCCTCTCTGCTCATTAAAATAGACCACCAAAGCTTGAAATATATAACTAAGCAGAGAATATCTGAGGGAATTCGGCACAAACTCATGTTAAAGTTATTGGAGTTCACTTATACAATTGAGTACAAGAAAGGTAAGGAAAACAAAGCTACTGATGCTCTTTCTAGGAGACCTCAAGTATTGTCAATCACCATGGCAGTTCCTAGTTGGACAGAGAGAATTGAGGACTCCTACAAGACTGACGATAAGTGCAGAAACCTGATAGAGCAACTGACAGTTGGAACAAATACTCTGCCCCAATATACTTACATGGTGGTGTCTTTGAGATATAAAAGCAAATTTACATAGGATGTGACCACGAATTCCAACAAAGAGTTGATGTCCACTTTCCACTCCTCTCCTATGGGGGACACTCAGGAGTAAGAGCAACTTATCATAGAATAAAAAGGATTTTCTATTGGCCTAGTTTAAAACAACAAGTGGAGAAATTCATCCAACAATGTCCAGCCTGCCAGAGAGCAAAAGGAGAGCATTGCCACTACCTTGGTCTATTGGATCCACTGCCAATTCCAGATATGGCTTGGAGACACATTTCAATGGATTTTGTAGAGGGATTACCTAAATCTCAGGACAAAGATGTTATACTAGTGGTAGTAGACAGATTTACTAAATACTCCCACTTCATTGCATTATCACATCCATTCACTGTTGCTCATGTGCTGCAAGCATTCATTGACAATGTGTTTAAATTACATGGTATGCCAGTATCCATAGTCCTTGTGAGAGACACTATATTCACAAGCAACTTTTGGCAGCCCTGTTCAGGATCTCTAGGAGTGAAGCTCAACATGAGTCTGACACACCATCCACAAGCAGATGGCCAAACCGAAGGGTCAATCGGTGCACTGGAGGCTTGAGGAGTCTGGAGTAGGGGGTGTTAGGATAAGCGGGACTATCATCATCGGCGGACTCCAAGACTATGAAGATACAAGATTGAAGACTTTGTCCGTGTGCGGATGGGACTTTCCTTGGCGTGGAAGGCAAGCTTGGCAATCTGGATATGTAGATCTCCTACCATTGTAACCGACTACTGTGTAACCCTAGCCCTCTCCGATGTCTATATAAACCGGTGGGTTTTAGTCCAGTAGGACGAACAACCATTACAACAATCATACCATAGGCTAGCTTCTAGGGTTTAGCCTCCTTGATCTCGTGGTAGATCCACTCTTGTACTACCCATATCATCAATATCAATCAAGCGGGAGTAGGGTTTTACCTCCATCGAGAGGGCCCGAACACAGGTAAAAACATCGTGTCCCTTGTCTCTGTTACCATCCGCCTAGACCTTGATTCGGGACCCCTACCGAGATCCGCGGTTTGACACCGACATTGGTGCTTTCATTGAGAGTTCCTCGTGTGCGTCACCGATAGGCTCGATGGCTCCTTCGATCTTCAACAACAACGGCGTGGTCGGTGAGACTTTTCTCCCGAGACAGATCTTCAGATTGGCGACTTTGCTGGGCCAATTAAGCAGCCATCTGGAAGCGGATCGAAGCTTCGCCCCGCCATCGAGTTAGATTTGGAAGCCTAAACTTCACGGCCGACATCGCGGAGACTTGATCTTGACGGATTCGAGCCAGCCTGGCCGGCGCGCCTGCTTGTCATGATGGGCATGATTTAGCTCTGCTGCCGGACGGTGCCACGGAGGCGCGACACGAGTCGCTCAGGCCCTTAGTTCGGAGCCGACCGCGTAGATCGAGGACGGGTGGCTAGACACCGCCTCGGGGGCTGCAACTTCTACGGCGATGGAGCCGAATACTGACCTTGTCCCTTGTAAAGCTCGTGACTCCGAGGTGCCGGACTCTGAACCTTCTGCGCCCCTGCCAATCGAACCCGATTTGGCGCCGATCATGGAGTTCACCGCCGCGTACATCTTTTAGCACTCACCCTTTGGCGACATCTTGAATTCGCTAAAGTATCTCTCGTTGTCAGGAGAGCCCTGGCCGAACTGCGGTCAGGACGGTTGGGATGCGGACGACGAAGAAATTCAAAGCCCACCCACTACCCACTTTGTAGCCACTGTCGACGATCTAACCGACATGCTAGAACACGACTCCGAAGACATTGACGGTATGGACGACGATGCCGGAGACGACCAAGAACTAGTGCCTACCAGGCACTGGAAAGCCACCTCAACTCATGATATATATATGTTGGACACCCCAAAAGGGAGCGATAACGAGGAACAACGGGACGCGGCGAAGGATAATTCCCGAAAAACAACCAAAGCGGCAGCATAGCGCCGCCCCAAGTCCCACCTCGATAACAACGGCACCCATAATGACCCAGCCAGAAGCGGGGCAAACCGATGGGCAGCGAACATGCAACCAAGCAACCATCCGAACAGGATGAGTCGGACAATCAACCCATCCTCGGCGGAAACAATAGTCCAGGCGATCTCACGCCGGACACACCATCGAACATAAGAACCTTCACAAAAGGCTTGTCGCCCTCGCAAGAAGTTTGAAGAAAGCGAACGAAAGCTCAATACAGCGGAAGACATCACGAGAATGAGGTGGAGCAAAGTACTCAAGACCCGCGGACAAATCGGCAATAGCCACCAAGCAAAAGCTACCGAAGCACAAGCTGCTGCCCGAATTCGACGAGGAGGCCGTAGAGCCCCCACAATCAAAAAGCAAAGAGGATGCCTGGCCGGATAGACGACCAGATGACAGGCCAAGAGAGGCAAGCGGCGCCGCACACAAACCGGCACATGACACACGTAAAGATCCTCGCAAAAAGGATGGCCCGGTCAGGTCCATTTATGGGCCAAAGAAGAGAGCCCCAGGAAGCAACACAACATGCCGAGTGTTTGAAGATAACGGCACACCTAAATACAGGGCCGCCGCACACCCACTGTGTTTCACCGACGAGGTGCTGGATCATGAATTTCCAACGGGATTCAAGCCCGTAAACATAGAGGCATACGACGGAACAACAGACCCCGGAGTCTGGATTGAGGATTACATCCTACACATACACATGGCTAGAGGAGACGATCTCCACGCCATAAAATATCTACCCCTCACGCTCAAAGGGCCAGCTCGGCATTGGCTCAAAAGCCTCCCAGAAAATACCATTGGAAGTTGGGAAGAGCTCGAGGACGCGTTTAGAGCAAATTTTCAGGGGACTTATGTCCACCCTCCGGATGCAGACGATTTAAGTCACATAACTCAACAGCCCGGAGAGTCAGCGCACAAATTCTGGAGCAGTTTCCTCACCAAAAAGAACCAAATAGTCGACTTTCCGGATGCCGAAGCCCTAGCAGCTTTTAAACATAACGCCCGAGACGAATGGCTCGCCAGACACCTCGGCCAGGAAAAGCCAAGAACAATGGCCGCGCTAACGAGCCTCATGACCCGCTTTTGCGGGGAAGATAGTTGGTGGCAAGATGCGGCACCAATGACCGAGTACATTCGAGATCGGAGATGGAAATGGAAAATCATGGCGCAGAAAGGATCGGCGCGAAACAAAGAAAATGGCCCAAAGAACACGGCGGTCGGCGCGGATTCAAAATCTCGCATGACGAACAACAAAACACTTGCCTCTTAAGGACAACAAAGGTGAGCTATCCAACCTCAACAAAATTTTGGATCGGATATGTCAAATCCACAGTACCCTGTGAAGCACGCAAACCACACCCACGAAATTGTTGGGTCTTCAGCAGTCCGCCGACTCAACGCCGAACACAAGGGGCTCGACCGCCAAGCAAGGGCGATGACGAACCCCACCAGCAGAGAGCAGGAAGGCGAAGACTTTCCGCAAGAAGTCAAAACAGTAAACTCACTCCATGTAACAACACGGAACAATAGTGCGGCACCCGCTAAAATACGCGTCGCACGGTCCACCCCAGCGGAATCCCGAGATTGGATGTCAAAACCAATTACTTTCGACCACCTGGATTACTCCAGAAGCATTCGAAACGCAGGATGGACTGCTCTGATATTGGATCCTATAATCGACGGACTACAATTTACACAAGTCCTAATGGATGGCGGCAACGATTTAAACCTGCTATATCCGGACACAATCCGCAATTTGGGGATAGACCCTACTAAAATTCGCCATAGCCGCACTTCCTTCAAAGGAGTGACGCCAGGCCCTTACGCCAAGTGCACGGGCTCCTTACTACTAGAAGTTGTGTTCAGATCACCCGACAACTTCCGTCGTGAAAAGCTAATCTTTCATGTCACCCCATTCAAAAGTAGCCATCAAGCACTATTGGGACGTGAAGCTTTCGCCTGCTTTAACGCAATACCGCACTACGCGTCTCTTACACTTAAAATGCCCGGTCCGTGCGGCATCATCTTATTAAAAGGTCGTTCAAGACCCCGGACACGGCTAGGCGAGTCCGGCATGAATAAACTAGGGCCTCCCTAGCCGCATACCCCTTCACAAGGGGCTGTGCGTATGAACAGTAAAGAGCCAATAAAAGCTCAACTTTATTCAATCAGTCATACTTTGTTTTCATTACATTTTTTGCACGATTTCTTTTCAAACTAAGTTCCTCTCTTGTACAGATGAACAGCGTGCTACACCCGTCCAGGATACAGCACAATGGAGACACAGGCGCAGATGTGCAGCAGGGACCCGTCGCGAGGATTCTTTTTAGATTAAGACCCTGCGTAAACCTTTCTTACTGTCTCTTGTTGATTCACATCCCCCAGTTTTCCACCATAACCGATGAGGAGGTTGGCGTTTTGGTATCGGCCGTGTCAGAAATTTTCTCCCGTACCTGGACACTAGGGGCTTAGGGCATTGTTCTACCCGTTATCATAAAGACCGAATACCTTAGGGAGTGTTCAGCGTCTCGAGTTAGGCCTTATATGCATCAGCTCTGAATCATATCTTTGGTCAAATGTTGGGTTTGCCCGGCTCCTGTGTTTTGCTGCCTTACGTTCCATATCACCGGCTAACGGCACCGGAGAACTCTGCGATTGTGCCGGTTCGACCGGCGAGCACCTCGAGAGAAAGTCAAAAGCGATTGTCATGATACAATGAGAGGCTGGTCGACCACTCGATTGATTACGGAATGTCTAGAATTCCTCCGCTTTGACGAAGGACCGTTTCGATCGAGCACATCTGGCGCCCGAATTGAGAGCGCGGTGCCCCTAGGGGCTATATCGTAGCCCCACCTTGAACTCCTATGGCTAAGTGAAAGTGATAAAGCATTATAGTCCGGTTGCCTCGTTTGCTACGCTACCACCTCCTTCACGGGACCAAGGCGTTGGATTAAGTGTGAAAATGCGCTATTTTGCAAACACCCCGCACCATGTGCGTGAAAAAAAGTCAAGACGCCATCTTCGGGTTATACACAAGTATACATTAACGGCCGCCTGGGAGATATTTCAATACTTGAGCGCACAAGTATAAAAGCACTTATATTATGAATATCGTTTTACAAATCATAAAGATCATTTGAACATGACATTTTTGAGCATCTGCGACTCTATTGCCTGAGCACCCAGAACTTCCCCAAAATAGTACTCGGCGGGTAATCGGCTCTCGTCCGAACCGGGTTGCAACATCGGTGGCAGCCATCTCCGTCGATATGTCTTCACAGGCGAGGGCCATCCGTGCACCCTCTATGCAGGCCGACCGCTTCATCGCCTTCATATGCGGCACCGCCCCAAGGAATTGCTGCAATAAGCCAAAATAACTCTTGACTTGGGCCTATCGGCGGATATGAGCCACTACATCCGTCATGGCAAGTCCGGACAATCTATTCACTCAGCCCACTCGGCCAACCGATCGGTCAGCGGAAGTGAATGCTCGGACCGTGGAATTGAGACCAAAAAGCCCTTCCATCTCGTGATCCTTTTGACTTGGAAGTGCACTGACATCGCCGCGACTCGCCGCTAAATCCATATAAGGATCCTCTGGACCCCTGGTGGCCAAGTCGAGCATACCGGATCTGTGAACTTCTGCGGCGAAAGGGCTTACCGGCCGCAATGTCTCCTACCGATCGCTCCTCCTTTATAGCCCTCATTGCAGAACGGGCATCCTTGGCTTCGACGGCGGCCTTCTTCTGGTCTTCTTGCTCCACTCGGCGTTCTTTTTCAAGAACCTCATAGCGTTCTGTTACATCTTTCAGCCTCACGGCCATTTCGGCCATCTCCTCCCTGCCTCGGCAGTGAGCAGCCCTTTCGGCTTCTAGCTCTTCGGCCGCCTTGGAGGCAGCCACATTATTCCTTCTGGCCTGCTCCTTGGCTCGAGTAAGCTCTACTCGAAGGTCCTCCACAGCAGCGACACCACCTGCATTAAGCATACATGTTGTAAGGAGTGAGTGTCAGCTCCCTAACTAGGTGACCACGGAGAAACAACCTACCTTGTGACTCGTCAAGTCATTTATTGACCAGCGCGATGTCCGCATCCGCAACGTCGAGTTGCCGCTTTAGTTCGGCAACTCCATCAATCCGACTAGCCACCGAACTATCCGCCACCTACATAGGAAGGGCGAAAATCAATACCTGGGATTTTGATCCTCGGCACGATGTCGTTCTCGACACCCTACCGAGTCTCAGGGGCTACTATCTATACAGGGCGCACTTTATGTGTAAAACTGTCAAAGGGTATGTCATTTTACGTACCTCAAACCCCTTGACAAACTCGGCGGCATCACGCAACCGCCTTGGCGGATGAAATTCTTTCAATCACCGTACTCATCGATTATACGGTGACCTTGAATAAGCGCCTTCTCAAGCAGATCCTTCACTCCCGCCGCACACCGGTTGGTGCTGCACTATTAAACCTCGCTGGACTCGAGGATACCCTCCGTGGCGACACCTCGTGGTCGTCGCCCCCCCGACGGTGCGGCGAGATGGAGGCGTCTCGCTCTCCATCATCTTGGACGAAGGTCCCCGAAGAGGAGCTCGGTGAGAAGGACGGAGATCCGAACTACAAGGTAAAAACGGTTATCCTCGAAGCAAAAATAGGGATGTCCTTATTACAAAACTCCCTTTTTCTACTTACGGCTCATTTGGAGGCTGGTCCCTTGGGGAGATGGTGCGGCGGGCTTCCCAGCGCGGGACCTCCGGTGAAGATCTCTTCCCCGCTTTGAGGCCTTGGCCTCCGGGTTTCAGGCGGTCCTCTTCTCCCCTTGGAAGGAGGGATTCTCGATCCCCCCTTTCTCGAAGGCCTCCTTGGTAGAGGCGGTAGTTTCTCTGTTTTCCCCTTCGCCTTCCCCTGAAGGCGCAACCTCTAGCATCTTGACCAACATGGGATCCGGCGCGGTCTCCGGGAGGGGGGCGGACACCGATCGCTTTTGCTTGTGCTATCCACTCTGTTGAGAGGACAATTGGTTAAAAGGCAAATCAAGATATGCAAGCGAGCGGTATGTCAGGACGAGCTACTTACTTGAGTATCCAGGCGATTGCAGCTTAGGCGGCGTCCTCGATCAATTCGGACACACCTCTTGTGATCCAAGAACAATTTGTACATCTCCACGGGTGTCGTACCCATGAAGTGTTGGAGAACTTCGTGGTCCCTCCAGTTAATTCCCACGGCGGGGCGGCGTTTGCGGGGCGGGAGGCGCCTAATCAGCATAACCTGCGTCACCACGACCAGATCGATCTCCCTCTCCTGGAGGTCTCGAATCCGGCCCTGCAATAGGGGTACGTCCTTTGATGGCCCCAGTTGAGCCCTTGGATGACCCATGACATCAGCCGTTGTGGAGGGCCCGAGCGAAAGATGGGCGGTGGCTTCTGCCTGCTGCCCCTGGGAGCGGTAATATAGAACCACTCCTGTTGCCACGAGCCGAGCTCCTCCTGGAAAGATCCCTTGGGCCATGGAGCACCGACCCTCTTGCTTACAACTGCCCCGCCGCACTCTGCTTGACGCCCCTCGATCATCTTCGTCTCCACGTTGAAGGTTTTGAGCCACAAACCGAAGTGAGGGGTAGTGCGGAGGAAGGCTTCGCAGACGACAATGAATGATGAGATGTGGAGGATGGACTCCGGAGCCAAGTCGTGGAATTCCAACCCGTAGTAAAACATGAGCCCTCTCACAAAAGGATCCATCGAGAAGCCCAAACCCCAACGGAGGTGGGACACAAACACGACGCTCTCGCCGGGCTCGGGAGTAGGAATGACTTGCCCTTTGGCGGGCAACCTATGCGAAATCTCGTAGATCAGGTACCTGGCTTCTCTTAGCTTTAGCACGTCCTCTTCCGTGACGGAGGAGGGCATCCACCGGCCCTATATGTCGGAGCCGGACATTGTTGAAGGTCCGAGGCGCTCGAATCTGGGGCTCTGGGTGTTGGAACTCGGGGCGAGGGACAGATTCGATTGAGGATTGAAGAAAAGAAACAAGCCTTGGTCCCATTATAAAGAGGGAGAATACCAAGAGCCGTCCCCGTGACCGTTTGGGACTCACCTTCGATAGAGGAGGCGTGGCAACGGGCATGGTTGGGTTACCCACGTCCGTATTGATGGGAATCTCGGAATAAGGGGAACACGATCTCTGCTTCGACAAGACATGCCAAGGAAACCGCTTCGCTAAATGCGCTGAGGTGGTATAATAAAAACGATTCAAGTAAAGGCTTGGTAGTGGCGTGACGTCACGCCACAAAATCGTCGCCAGATTGAACTTGTGTGCATATTATTCTCTACGGTGGTATGTGGAATTTATTTTCTGAGCGGACACTATCTGAGTGTTCACAATCTTCTATGAATTATTCGGAGGAGGAACCCGCCTTGCAATGCCGAAGACAATATCTTGCCGGACTCGTTGTCATTGAAGCTGGTTGGGAGCTCTTGAGGAGTCTGGACTAGGGGTGTTAGGATAGCGGACTATCATCATCGGTGGACTCCAAGACTATGAAGATACAAGATTGAAGACTTCGTCTCGTGTCCGGATGGGACTTTCCTTGGCGTGGAAGGCAAGCTTGGCAATACGGATATGTAGATCTCCTACCATTGTAACCGACTCTGTGTAACCCTAGCCCTCTCCGGTGTCTATATAAACCGGAGGGTTTTAGTCCGTAGGACGAACAACCATTACAACAATCATACCATAGGCTAGCTTCTAGGGTTTAGCCTCCTTGATCTCGTGGTAGATCCACTCTTGTACTACCCATATCATCAATATCAATCAAACAGGAGTAGGATTTTACCTCCATCGAGAGGGCCCAAACCTGGGTAAAAACATCGTGTCCCTTGTCTCCTGTTACCATCCGCCTAGATGCACAGTTTGGGACCCCCTACCCGAGATCCACCGGTTTTGACACCGACAAGGCTTATCTCAGAGTTATGGCATTTCAAGAACCTAAGAAGTGGTGTTCTTGGTTATCACTGGCAGGGTGGTGGTTCAATACTTCTTACCGCACAGCTACTAAGTTTACCCCATTCCAGTGCTTATATGGATTTCCTCCCCCACTCATTGGAGAAGTTTCCATTCACGCCTGGAGATTACAAGCGTAATCCTTTCTGCGAGAAAGAGAAGTAATACAACAGCAACTGAAACAAAACCTCCTAGTTGCACAATAACACATGAAGAAATATGCTGATGCAAACAGCATAGACAAACAATTCACAGAGGGAGAAATGGTATATCTTAAAATGCAGCCATACAGATTAGCTGCCTTCGGAATAAGAACTGGATTGAAGCTTGCAACAAAATTCTATGGTCCTTTCAGGATCTTACAAAAGCTGGGAAATTCGAGTTACAAGCTACTGCTCCCAGACAGTGCACAGATTCACAATGTATTCCATGTGAGTCAGCTCAAACGCCACATTGGACCTCTCTTGTCCGGCCCCGGACCGCCACTTGTGGATACCACTGGCAAGATCAAAGTAGCCCCAATCATGGTCTTGGAAACGCGTGCGGTACCTCGGCCTCCTCAACTGGTCACACAGTGGCTCGTTGAGTGGTTGAATATGTCTCCTGAAGAAGCTACATGGGAGGATGCGGACTTCATCAAATTCACATTCCCAGATTTCTTCAACGCCACAATTCGCGCTTGGTTCCCTGCAGAATGATCCTCGGGGACAAGGATGCGTCTTACGGAGGGCAATTGTCGACCACGAAGTTCGAGACGCAAGACTCGAAGAAGTGGACACCTTAAGCGAAGAAATGAGCAGCGAGGATGAGCGTTACGTGCACAGGAAATGGAAGGCCAGGATTGGAGTTGGTAAGTGAAGATCAACGGCGCTCCTCACCAACGGTCACTGTGCCTCGTCACGCCGTTGCCGTCAATAGCTGGACCTCAATAGGACGGAAGTAGAGCACGACCGGCGCTACCTGCCCCGCCAGCTATATATCCCCTCCGTCAAGCAAACGGATCTCATCTTTTCCCCATTCTACATTTGTATCCCCTAGCGTAGCTCTAGAACCCTAAGATTACTTGTAGAATCTGAAACGATCCTCGATCAGTACCTGTATCTGCTACTTGTTTCCGCTGTTAATCAAATCGGGGCTAGTTCGAGTGGATTTGTGTGTTTATCCTTGATCATAGTCCTGTCAGACGGCCACGAGCAGCCCACGTGAGGAGCAGACCACACCCACGGTGAGGCATCCTTCCCTGTCTCTGTTCTTCTTTTTTCTTATGCTATGGATAGTAGACAGATGGATGGATTGATTGCTGATGGATAGATGGATGGATTGATTGCTGATGCTGGTAGATGGATGGATGGTGCTAATTTTTTTGTGTGTGCTACTGTTAATGCTACTATGGTATTTGCTACTTGCTACTATATGGATGTCTGGTTGTATTGGTGCTATTGCTACTGAAGATGTTACATTGATTTTTATGGTAGAATGATAATGGTATAATGCTAATGTGATAATGATGAATGGTAACGGCAAGGACGAGGTAGAATCAGATAAGGCTGGGGGCATGATGAGCAGGAGTTTTAGGGTTGTGTGCTGTTACGAGGAAAGAGAGCAAAAGGTGTGTGGCGGCTGTGGTGAGGGAGAAGGGAGTGAGGAACTGAGGATAGTGGAATTAGGTCATGGGGGAGTATAGCTAGTAGATGGGCTTTTGGGCCACAAGGAAGTGCATAGGTAGTGGTCCAATCTCTCAGTCTTTCTTATTTTTCATTGCAATATATTGTACATGCTAAACTGCTTGTCTGCTCTGTTCCTTCTATGTCTACCTCAAGGATAAGACTGGGTTAGGCCTTAAAAACAATGACTATTACTAGGTATTAGTAGTTGAGTACTACAGTACCACGTCGAGTAGTCCAGCACTAGTCTAGACTAGTCACGATTAGTCTATGAGTCTCACCCCTGAAACGACTCGTCGACTCATCGCCCGGGGACACCCTCCGCAACGGCCGGCCGTCACACGCGAGACGAAGCAGAGGAGATAGGGAGCAGTAGAGAAGGAGCTCACCTCCATGGCCTCTCTGCTATCTGCTAGATCTTGCATGCCATGCATCTAAGAAGAGAGGCGAGTATAATAGGGAAAGTGAGGCTACAAGAGGGTTATCGATATATCGGGTGTGAAGTAGGCCAACACTTCTATTGGCAAATAGGAGGTTTCAAATTCATGCCCAAGTACTCATCACTTCTTGGGTCGTAATTACTATCTTGCTAGGTTCAGGTTGTCATAGTGTTCGAATCCACAAACCATCCCGACCGAGCGGTTGATTTTTTTCATAAATGAAAATGAAGTAGTTAATGGGAGGCTACCGTTATCCTTTTTCTTGTATGTGTTCCTAAAGAAGTAATTTGTCCTCATGTTTGAGGTCTCAAGAAAAGGGCGTGAAGCAGATAGAAATCTGAATGGAAATTGAAAAGAAATGTAGCCCAGTTCCTTGAAATGGTAAGATCTTTAGCGCGAAGAAGAAGGCGACCCATATCATCTTGACTTGGTTACTCGCTTCCCTTTTTTTAAGAATCTGAGGAATCCATTTTCTAAGCGGCTTTCGTGCTTTGGTGAGTCGTCAAGAGATCTTTTCGATGACCTATGTTGTGTTGAAGGGATATCTATATGATCCGATCGATTGCATAAGACCCGCGGTAGCAATAGAGCGGGTTTCGAATTGGTCGGGTGCTCTTTTACCTTGGAAAATTATAGAGTTACCCCATGGGGAATTAGCAGCGCCCACGAATGATATAAATACTATTGTTGTTTTTGGATACTGCCATACAATTACAACCTATCTTTGCTCAATGGGTACAAAATATCCATGCTCTCTCGCTTTGGCGTAATGACTCTGGTGCAACAACAAGTACTAGCTTAACGTGGGGAGGCGGCGAGTTAGTAGCAGTAGGTGGCAAAGTGGCTTTGTTACCTATTCCATTAGGAACCACGGATTTTTTAGTCCATCACATTCATGCATTTACCATACATGTGACTGTATAGTTCTTTCTACCACACTTTAAGATTCCAACCAGATACTTTCATTTAAGACTTGGATTTTTTTATTTAATCCCTTTTTAATTTCTTCAATGATTAATTGGAATTCCAATTAATTATTTTGGCTGACTGTTTTTACATAAATAATAAGTAAAAAAGAAGTAGGAACTAGAATGAACAGTGCAGTAGCAATAAATGCGAAAATATCGACTTCCATAACCTCTTCATTTTTTATTTTCACAATAACTCGGGATGTAATCCCATGGAGAGGAAAAAGGGGTATCTTGTAAATTCAAGGGTAGGGCTTGCATTCTGATAATATTGAATCAATTCAATAATATGAATATCGGATCTATCAAATCAATTCATGGATGAGAGTTATAATATCACCAGTTTTTACCCAGGATCCCAACCCAACAACTCCATTTCTGTCCAAATTGCGGAGTAAATGTTCTTCTACATGTGGTACTTCTTTAGGGATCAAGCCTCACTTTCCCCTATTATACTCGCCTCTCTCTTCCGTGCGCCGCGGCGGCGGCGCATCTAGCAGATAGCAGAGAGGCCGGCGGGAGGTGAGCTCCTTCTCTACTCGTTCCCTATCTCCTCTGCTTCGTCTCGCGTGTGACGGCCGGCCGTTGCGGAGGGTGTCCCCGGGCGATGCGAGCAAGGGTTTGAGGCGGCGGCGGCTGGGGGCCTCAGGAGGCGTGCATGCGGCTGGATCTCAAGCCTGGCGGCGGCGCAGCTGTTTCTCAAGACCGGCGACTGGGGACTTGAGGAGGCGCGGGCGGCCGGTGACTGATGCGTGCGCACGGCTGCCTGCATGGGTCTGAACGGCTCGCCCGCGTGCGCACGGCTGCGTGTGCTAGATGTGTGCTAGTGTTCCGTGCGTGCAGGGGCTGGTGGATGCGTGGTCTCTGCTCATGTGTAGTTCGCTGATTGATTTAGTTTTCTGGCACAGGAAAGTTGAAGGCCACCGTCAGTACATCTAGCAGCAGCAGCACAACTACAATCTGAGGTTATTTCTCCCCTAAATCCTATTCTGTTCTTTAATAAAATGTTTGGCAGTGGAAAAAGAATGTTGGTTTTGGTTCTAAGTAGTTGGCCATTTGTACACATACGGCGTGCTATTGAATTCTTGTTCACACGTAGATGGACAGCGAGACAAAAGATAACATATTTTAGCTGTAAATCCTATACTGCATATTTTAGCTCTAAACCCTGTACTGCATATTATAGCTGAATCCTATACTACACTGTAGATGGACAGAAAGACAAAGATGTTAATTTATGCGGCTGCGGCACAATGGTTTATCAACATGATAACATTGGTTGTTCAATCCAGAAAAAGAAAAAGGAGAGAAACAATTACGTATGCCCAATTGATGAGAGAGATAGGAGGAGAAGAGAGTATTTTGACAACAAAATATGGAAGAATGACACAACTTGTGGGAACATGCTTAGGCTTTGGAAAGTACTTTTCTTTAGGTTTTGTCAACTCTTTAGGGATCGCAACTTGCTAAAGGACACGATACATTTGACTATGGAGCAACAAATAGCAATGTTCTTGCACACCGTTGGGCATAACATTAGAAATAGGGTAATTGGCGCCATGGTTTACGAGTCGATGAGTCGACGAGTCGTTTCAGGGGTGAGACTCATAGACTAATCGTGACTAGTCTAGACTAGTGCTGGACTAGTCGACGTGGTACTGTAGTACTCAACTACTAATACCTAGTAATAGTCATTGTTTTTAAGGCCTAACCCCGCCTTATCCTTGAGGCAGACATAGAAGGAACAGAGCAGTCAAGCAGTTTAGCATGTACAATATATTGCAATGAAAAATAAGAAAGACCGAGAGATTGGACCACTACCTATGCACTTCCTTGTGGCCCAAAAGCCCATCTACTAGCTATACTCCCCCATGACCTAATTCCACTATCCTCAGTTCCTCACTCCCTTCTCCCTCACCGCAGCGGCCACACACCTTTTGCTCTCTTTCCTCGTAACAGCACAACCCTAAAACTCCTGCTCATCATGACCCTAGCCTTATCTGATTCTCCCTCGCCGCAACATCCCTCCTTCAACGGCAGAGTAGATCCGACAAGGAAGGAGCAGAACACAGGAGAAGCGAGCAATGCTCCTTACCACACTTGCCGGGCGGTGGCAGGTCGATGAGTCTTGGGAGTAGCCTCGTCCCAGGTGCGGCTTGTTCTAGAGCGAGCCTGAATACCTAGCTCTCCAATTTTAACCTCCCACAGCTGCGAGCTGCTCACTTACCCCCTCCCAGATTTGAGTCGAGCGACTCATAGAGCACGACTAGTCCAGACTAGTCTACGACTAGTCTCTCGAGAGCTCGACTCGGCTTGGTAGTCTACACGAGAATCCTAGTTGACATTCACATTGTGACTCATAGACTAGTCCCTCGACTAGTCAAGACTAGTCGTTCGACTCGTAATCAGTGATTGGCGCCAATTTTGGTAGATCCGGTGAAGTTGTGAGCCGTTACTTCCAAAGGGTACTCCATGCCATTGGCAAGCTTAGAGATGACCTTATTAGGAAGCCTTCATTGGAGACCCAAACCAAAATAGAAGGAAACTGCCGGTGGGATCCATACTTTAAGGCATGAGACCAAGTGACAACTACATTTTGTCATTGTAGGCATGAATTTGTTTAGATCCTAATTTTTGGGTTTGTTTTTCACCAAATAGGATTGTATTGGAGCTATTGATGGTAAACATGTGCGAGCCTCCGTTATACCGGATATGCAACCAAAACAGTAACTATGGGTTGTATGGATTAGCTCTTTTGACAACCAAGACAATAACTATGGGTTGTATAACTATTAAGTTCTAGTAGTGCTCTATAGAATGTTGAACTATGAGTTCTATGCACTTGACTTATGGATGGAATGTTGAATTATTATATGTGATGAAGTTCGAAAATTCTACTATTGTTTTGTTTTGGTTTGCTGTGAAAAAGTTAAAATTTTCGAAATTATGACTGCACATACTGTATTTTCCATCTTTCCTTTGAAAAAGTGCAAATTATGAGGGTAATCTCACCACCTCAAATAAAAAAGGTTACCACAGCCCTTATCCTTCATTCGTCCCTCGAACCAAACACTTCAATGGCTATCCTCAGCCACGTTTCATCCTTTAAACCAAACAAAACATGGGATACCCTTCCGACCAAACAAAAAAAGGGCTATCCCTAGCCACCTGGTTGGGGATACCCACAACCACCCTAGCATGTCTCTCAAATCAAACACATCCTTAGTTTACAACACAAGCTTAACGCCGCCTATGAATGGAAGGATGCCTGTTCCGAAGCGATTAGTACTCGTCCATATTGCGTGCAAGGGAGACAAAAATCTAAGGATGGACTACCAACTGCTTGCCACTGGCTCAATGAACCTGCAAACAAAACAAAACAAAAACCCATTGTCAATTACATGATGCGGGAAGCGGATGGAAAATGTTAGCTCAGAGTGTTTAAGATGAAAACAGTGAGTGCACTGCAAATCGTGTCCTACAGTTGGCACATTGTGTGTCCAAAGCAAGCATGAACCAAAGCTAGCCGTCAGCTCGCTTTAGATTTTGATAGTTGAACCAACAGGCAAAGATGAAGGAGAAGAGGCGCATATTAATCTTGGCCAAGGAAGCCGTGGTGTGAGGGGAGGACCTCACCGGCGATGGAGATCCAGGTGAAGAGAGGGGTTGCCGCGATGGCCAGAGGTGGGGATGTGAAGGAGGGTAAGGCGAGGAGTGGCGGCGGCGGCAGAGATCCAGAGGCGGGTGGGATGTGGCGGCAGAGATCCGGAGGGGATGCGGCTGCGGTTATCGGGAAAAGGCAGCAGTGGAGTTCAGAGTTCAGGCCATCAGACTTGAGAAAGGAGGAAGAGCCAGACGGGTAGCAATGCAAAGACGTTCCTGCCCCCATGGCAAACTTGAAATTCCTTTCGTCCCCGGGCAGTCAGGCTGCAAGTTCTTTACTCCACTCGCTAATACGTTTAGGATGTGTTTGGTTTGAGGGCTATCCTCCTAGGTACGTCTAATCATGAGGGCATTTGCTAGGTGAAATTTCACTTATACCAACGTAATTCATGTACGTTGTGAGGGATAGCCCTCAAACCAAACATATCCTAAATGTATTAGCAAGTGGAGTAAAGAACTTGCAGCCTGACTGCCGGGGACGGCAGGAATTTCAAGTTTGCCACAGGGTCAGGAACGTCTTTGCATTGTTGCCCGTCTGTCTCTTCCTCCTCTCTCAAGTCTGATGGCCTGAACTCTGAACTCCACTGCTACCTTTTCCCGATAACCCCAGCCACACCCCCTTCGGATCTCTGCCGCCGCATCCCACCTGCCTTTGGATCTCTGCAGCCGCCACCACTCCTCGCCTGACCCTCGTTCACATCCCCACTCTCGCCATTGCGGCAACCCCTCTCTTCGCCTGGATCTCCACCACCGGTGAGGTCCTCCCTTCACACCACGAAGCCTCTCGGTCAGTACTCAGTACGCGCCTCTTCTTCTCTTTCATATTTGCCCGTTGGTTCAACTATCAAAATCTAGAGCAAGCCAACAACTAGCTTTGGTTCATGCTTGCTTTGGACACACACAATGTGCCAACTGTAGGACACGATTTGCAGTGCACTCATTGTTTTCATCTTAAACACTCTAAGCTAACATTTTCCATCCGCTTCCTGCCAAGGGGGGACGAGCGGGGGCCAGGCCCCCCCAACGTCCGCGTCGTACACAAAGTACGCTATTCTACGCCAAGTAGATTACGCTACGTCAAACATAATTAGGACTAATTGCCCCCTCCTCCCGCACTAACAGGGCGCTCTAGGCCCATGAGCTTTCCTAGTTGAAGCCCGTATGTATTTCTTGGTCAGTCCAAGGTAGGGAAACAATCGGCCAGGGTAGTTCTGGAACCTGACGAGGCCACGAACCCACGACACAGCAGGCACACGCGCTAGCTTCGCGTAGACGCCTAGGAAGTTCAATGATGGCATCTGTACAACGGATCAACACCGGCGCTGATGGCAGAATAATCCTACGGTGAGTCTCCTTGATTCCTTTGTTGATTTACATTGCGGAATACTGATGATGAAGTGATCCGCATCTGGCTCCAGAAGACTAGAAACTTTTTGCTTTAGATGGAATTAATTAGGTGTAGCAATTTCTTGTTTTATTCTCA
The DNA here is from genome assembly GCA_021437245.1 of Aegilops speltoides. NCBI lineage: Eukaryota > Viridiplantae > Streptophyta > Magnoliopsida > Poales > Poaceae > Aegilops > Aegilops speltoides. The sequence continues at coordinate 307,826,713 of CM038141.1, read as the reverse complement.
AAAGTAGGTACTGTAAATTAGGCATGCATTGATTTCATCATCTGATTAAATTTCACCCTTAGGACAACATAGCACGACTGACGTCAGATCTAAGGTATATCACCGGCTCATGTCTAGGCTATCACAAGTTACTATTATTAGATATGCACAAACTGTTACTCCCTCCGTCCGGAAATACTTGTCGGAGAAATGGATGAAAATGGGTGTATCTAAAACTAAATTGCGTCTAGATACATGCGTTCCTCCGACAAGTATTTTCGGACGGAGGGAGTAGATGCTTGTTTGTATTTTTGGGACCATTATAAGTCTACCAGTTTGTATGCATGATGGCTTCAATATCAAATTAGCTGATACACAAACTACCAATCAAATATTCTAGCACGAGTAAAATTTAGACAACAAGCTAGAATCACCATATAAGATTATCAACTTATTCTATGTGTTTTAGGTGTAAGAGCCACATTCAAACTAACGAACAAAAATACAATTTTCTAATTGCAAAATACATATTATCTTGTGTTCCTTTATGGGCGGTCATTGTTAGAAAAAAAAACTTTTATGTGTTCATTGTCTTCTTCGCCCCCCTATGGTCAAATCCTGGCTCCGCCCCTGCTTCCTGCATCATGTAATTGACAATGGATTTTTGTTTTGTTTTGTTTGCAGGTTCATTGCGCCAGTGGCAAGCAGTTGATAGTCCATCCTCAGATTTTTGTCTCCCTTGCACGCAATATGGACGAGTAATGATCGCTTCAGAACATGCATCCTTCCATTCATAGGCGACGTTAAGCTTGTGTTGTAAACTAAGTTCACCATGTTTCAACTTGACCAGAGAAAATCCTGTTGAGCTGTTACAACGTTATCGCCGTGATCGCCATGTGTTGCTCAATTACATCCTTTCTGGTAACTTGATCAAGAAAGTTGTAATGCCGCCTGGTGCTATCTCTCTGGATGACGTGGATATTGATCAAGTCAGTGTTGATTATGTCCTCAATTGTGCTAAGAAAGGTGAAGTAGTTGTAGCCTCATTCAAGTATCTCACTTTGTCTCCTTATATTTGTACTGATGATCCTTTGATGTTGTAGGGGATCCACTTGACCTTGGAGATGCCATCCGGCTTTATCATGACAGCCTTGATTACCCATATGTCGTGAGTTTATGCTTAAGGTTTCTTTATGTATTATATTTTTTTTTCTTCTAAAAATTACCATTTGACAAAGGAGAAATGATATGATTTAGGAGTTTCAAACATTCATGATACTGCCGCCTGTCTTACTTTACTAATCATTCTGCTGAATGCCCATGGATACCAAACGGCTCCTCATATGTGCATTATATAATCTTCCCAATTTCAGTGTTGAAATTTTCACATTGGGCTACATGCTTAGTTCATTTGTTTTGCAGACCATGATCAGAGTCATTAAAATTCATTGCCCATTGAGTTTTCATGTGCCTGAACTTTGTTTTTTCAGGATAACACTGGAGATGTTGAAGGGTTCTATTTACTTACAAGACCTGAATATTCTGGATCAGCACCAACAAGAGAACCACCCCCTGTCCCTGCCGCTGCACCATTACCAGTTGTGGTACCACCACCAGTTGTTGAACAACCACAAATTGCTGTTCCATCATCAGTTGCAAACTTACCAAAATCATTATCATTGGACTCTCCCACCGAGAAGGAATTAACCATAGATGACATTGAAGACTTTGAGGATGATGAAGGTGAATTCGATAGTCGAAGGGCTTCTAGGAGGCATCAAACTGATGCCAATGATATATCGTTGCGCTTACCATTATTTGAAACAGGTAATAGTTATTAATTGTCGACTATAAGTATGACATGCCTCATAATAGATTAAACTAGACTAGCCATGCCTTATGTTCTGATACAATAATTATCATGCTATTGCTACTACAGACAATTTTGATGATCTTCTATCTGTCCCTTTTGCCTTTACATGCATTTTGTTGGTTGTCTCCTCATAACTTGCCAGTGATGCACTATTGCTTTCTCTAGTTTATTGAATCACGTGAAGGCATTCACTTTCTTTATTGGAACAATAACTGGGTTGTCATTATTTGCGTCAGTTACTTCAAACTATTTGGATAAAAAAAGTTAAGGCGTTTGCTTTAGTTAGTGATATAACTAGGCCATCGTTGATCTCTTTGTTTGACTCTGAATTCTGAACTATCGGCTAAAGAAAGTTATTGAAAAACAACATCTGTCTTACTCTTCCAGGTATCACAGATGATGATCTTCGTGAAACAGCATATGAAATCCTTGTTGCTGCTGCTGGCGCTTCAGGGTAGGCCTGTGCAGTTCACTGTGTCGAGCATAGTGTTTTAATTAGAAGATATCAATTTCCAAGATTATCATAGTACTTAACCTATTTCTACTGCTTATAGGGGGCTTATAGTCCCAAAGAAAGAAAAGAAGAAAGAGAAGAGACACAGATTAATGAGGAAACTTGGCCGTAGTAAGAGTGAAAGTGCTGAATCGCAAACTCACCGGCAACCAGGTTTAGTTGGCCTGCTTGAAATCTTGAGAGCCCAACTTGAGGTGACTTGTCTTACCTCTGTTTCTGGTTAATAAATTGAAAGACAAAAATTGCGCCTTTGTGTTTTCTGTTGTTCTGTACTATATATTTATTTCCCTCACTTGAAATTGTATTTGTACATTTCAACATTAGCAGCTTGCAAATCTCTTGTGCTGTTTGAAACTGCATATAGTACAACTCGTTGAGTTTAAGGTTACTGTTCCTTTTTTATATTTTTGTGAACAACCAAATCTAATATTTTTGTGAACAACCAAATTATATTTGTACATTTCAACATTAGTAGCTTGCAAATCTCTTGTGCTGTTTGAAACTGCATATAGTACAACTCGTTGAGTTTAAGGTTACTGTTCCTTTTTTATTTTTTTGTGAACAACCAAATTTAATAAAGATACTCAGAATGCTAATCTTACATCTGCTTACCTCCTTCACCCCTCTGCTTTTGAATAGATAACGGAGTCCATGGATATTAGGACTAGACAGGGACTACTTAATGCTATGGTGGGTAAAGTCGGAAAACGGATGGACAATCTCTTGATACCACTGGAACTACTGTGCTCTATATCTAGAGCTGAATTTTCTGACATGAAGGCATATCTTCGTTGGCAGAAAAGACAGGTTAGCCATCCATTTGTGCTTTAAGGATTTTGAACCATACCTGCATGACTTAACAATATAAGGTCTGTTTGTGTCTTTGCTTAGCTGAACATGCTGGAGGAGGGCCTAATAAACCATCCTGTTGTTGGATTTGGAGAATTAGGTCGAAAAGTCAATGAGCTAAGAAATCTTTTCAGAAAGATTGAAGAATCTGAGGTTTTATGCTTACCCTTGATTTATTTATTCAAATAAGCACTATATGAACTATAAAATAAATGGAGGTTACGATGTTGTATTGTTTGCTAGTCCCTATCCCCATCTGCTGCGGAGGTTCAACGTACAGAATGCCTACGTTCACTGAGAGAAGTTGCTACATCTTTCTCTGAAAGGCCTGCTCGTGGCGATCTTACCGGTGAGGTTTGTCATTGGGCTGATGGTTACCATCTGAATGCCGCCTTGTATGAAAAAATGCTTGGCAGTGTTTTTGACACCTTAGATGAGGGAAAACTCACAGAGGCCAGTACTTCAAATCCCTGTTTGCCATTTTCTGCTGTCCACCCCATTGGTTTCAATATTTGTCTCATACTTTTACTTCTATCAACCAGGAGGTGGAAGAAATCCTTGAGCTCCTAAAGTCCACTTGGCGTATACTAGGAATCACAGAGACAATTCATGATACGTGCTATGCATGGGTATTATTCCGACAGGTAAAGCACTAACCGAGAAGAGGCTATTTTTTTGACATGTATCCTTCTTGGAGTATTTCGTGCTTATGCTGTGGCTAGCCTTAGATATCTCTACGGCAGCAATCAGATGTGTTTCTGGATTCTGGCATCTTGTTTTTTTTAAGAATTCTGAGTGAGCCAAAAGCAAGGGAGGATCTTCTTATCCTTATCCAGTTTTTAGTGACAGCACTTCTAGCCTTTTCTCTTCATAATGTCAGTCTGTCAAGAGAAAGTTATTTGAAAAAAAAAACCTTAGTGCAAACTCCACTTTTGTCTTCACCATTTTATGGAAATGATGCCTTTTCCTTAAGAGACAGTTATCTGAAAAAAACTTAGTGCAAACTCCCCTTTTGCCTGTACCATTTGTGGAAATGATGCCTTTTCATAATAATGCAGTTCAAGTTAAGCCTGTCATAATGTAGGACTATTGTTAAAGTGGTGAATCATATCTAAAACCAGTAACCACTGGGTCATTAGTTTTTCTTGAGATCAAAAGATGCTCTTGCATAAACCATACTGGACTAAATATGTAGTCCTGTTCAGTAGCATGCTACTAATTTATTAGCTCTTGAACCAAGTCACCATCACCATAGTATGATAATTAATGTGTTCTGCAACACAGTTTGTTTTTACAGGCGAGCAAGGACTCCTGAAAGTTGTGATTGAGCATTTGAGGAAGATACCCTTGAAGGAACAGCGTGGTCCACAAGAACGCTTACACTTGAAAAGTCTACGTAGTTCTGTTGATGCCGATGATAGCTGCCAGGACTTTACGTTTTTCCAGTCTTTCCTGTCTCCAGTTCAGAAATGGGTGGACAAGAAATTGAATGATTATCATCTGCACTTCTCAGAGGTTTGTTTTTCTCAATCCTGGTTTGCTGATGTGCACCTAACATGCATGGCAAGTGAACCTCTTTGAAACTTATCCTTTCATTTCAACAAGGAATAGATCTGGGTTTGTTTGCTTTATACAGTAAATATTTACCATGTCAGTGAAGATGAGTAATACAATCATGTACCACTTCGTGCAGGCTATGTCTGATTTGTTATTCACCACCGAATGTTGCAACACATATGCGCATAAGGCAACCCATCATTATTGCTGGTTACTTATCATTTTTTGTTACTGAATGACTGCATGTGCCTTGCTATGATAAAAATTGCAAATTGTATATTCAAGTATCCCATGGAATAGTTCGCAGGCATAGTTTCTCTTGTCAAGCTTGTCATGTTCATCTCTTATTCTTGTTAGGCTCATGTGTGTTTCATATTTGATCTAACCTGCACATAGATTTGAGCGCATAATTTTCTTCTAGTCCATCATTTTTTTCATTTGCGTTGCATACACACATGCGCGGACGGTTTTACAGTCCTTCAACCCATGGCTTGACGACGGTATGATGCTGTGTTCTGTGTCTCAGATGAATCTTCTTTGATCCGCCACAGTACTCGCGTGTGGGCATCCACTACAAGCCCTACAACTATTGTAGAGGTATAGGAGCCTCATGTTACACGAGTGCACACTTTTGCACCGAACACACATATGTATTTACTTTGATTAAATATATGGCACACCATGTCGACCCTAGAGGTTGAACCCTGGTGGGTGGGAACTGTTTGAGAGAATTGTATTGTTGTAGTACTCTTTATAATATTCCTTTTGTCCTAGAATTCCTACTTTATCTCCTCTCATGTACATGTATGTATTAGACCTAGAGTCCATGGAATAGATTTAGTCATTATTCATATCATGGTATGAAGAGCTGGCTTCCAAGGTTCAATTTTTTCGTTTCACTTGGCTCCTTTAAGATCGATCTGGTTGATTCTCTCTCCTCTGTGTTCTTCTGCACACCACGAGTGTGCGCAGCCACCATGCCATCTGTACCATGTCGGTTTCTTTTCTGATGGACGCTGCTTTTCACCACGCCATATCTGCCCACTGTTTCTGCTGAGCTTCCATGCTCCTCTCCCGAGCTCTGCCGCCGCAACCTTCTTCCTCAGGTTGCTGAGCAGGCATTCTGCTCTATTTTCAGAGTGCTCTGTCTGTATGTAGATGCTCTTTAAAAAAATGCCATCTTCTAGTTCTTCATTGGGCAATGTCTGTTCCCCTCCGCCTGGTGATCTTTGATAGCATCAATTACCATGGCATGGCCATTCACGTGCACCTTCATATCCAATCAGTGACTGAGATTTTCTTACTGGTAAGGTGCAGTGCCTGCCTTCCTTTCCCTGTCACGCATGTACTCGCATGGTACTGCTGAAGAGAAAGATGCTCAGAAAAAGAAGGCTTTTAAGGATGCTCACAAGCATGCACTTGGTCATCATAATGAGGTTATGGAGTCGTGCAATACCCAGTTTGCTGCCTACAAGCCATTGCTTGCTAAGTCCAACTAACCTTCTCCTGGTGAGGCATGCAATGGTAGAGGAGTTTGCTGCCCTTGAACTCACTATTCATAACAGGACCGAACACCCTCACTCCCACCGTGCATGTTCCTATTTCTGTTCTGTTCAGACTACCATTTGGGATCTGCTATCTCTAAGCTAGTGTAGATTCTAGTGGACCTGTTCATCTCTTATTTTTGTTTGTACTGACGATCTTACCTTTTCCCCACATTAAATTTGTCTTTACATCTGCAGGGTTCCAGTATGATGGTTGATATCGTAACAGTAGCAATGCTTACTAGGCGAATCCTTGGTGAAGAAACTGACAAGGTGCTGAAGCTTTACATTCAATCCTTCATTTCTCATCCAACATACCTTTTGTAATCTAAAAGTCGGACCGTCTGCCTGTGGCTAGTGTACGTATGAGCAGTGGCGGACCGTGAGTGAAATCCAAGGAGGGGCCAAAACAGCTAGACAGATTAGGGAGGCCGGGAGATTTTTTTTTTTTGGGGGGGGGACCCTCCTTGGTCCCACCGATGCTCCGCCAGTGCGTATGAGCACCACCGCTTCCAGGCATTTCTTGAGCAGAAGTCACTTGAGTAGTGTTCCTCACAAAATGGTCTCTAACCACCACACTTCTCGTCTTCTAACTTGTGGTAGTATACAGTAGCAACCTTTTGTTCACAATAGGCGCTGCAGAATGTGGAAAACCAGAGCTTTAGCGTTTGCACATACATACAAATCTGATTTGGCACCGGTTTTGCTTTTCTGCATCAGGCAATGGAGTCACCTGATCGAGACCAGATTGACCGTTACATCACTTCTTCTGTCAAAAGTGCTTTCATGAAGGTGACCTTATTCGCAGCTGCAATTATTCTTTTGTAGTGTAGCTCTAATATTGCTGATTTTCATTCTTTCCTGATGTATTTTTCTCATTTTACCATGAGATGGATATAATAAGATCACTTATTCACCCATGCCTGCTCATGCAGACCTTGAATGTTGGTCCATTATAGTATACATGTATCTTGGATTTGTTGTGTTGTATTTGATCACCTTCACTTCTAGAAATCTATGTTATTGCCACCGTTGGCGAGATTCTTTGCAGTTAGAGGTGTTCGATCACTTTGTATATTTGAATGTGGCATGACCTCTGTTATATTTAGTAGGACTGTATTTTGGTTCTTTGCCCCAAATTTTGTGTATGCTTTTTGGCCTTTTGGTCTAGAGGATTTGTTCTGGTCTTTTCCTGGTCACTGTATTCCTCAAAAGTCAAAAGTCAGTATGACATGAGGCCTGTATTCTTTGCAGTTAGGTGTTCGATCACTTTGTATATTTGAATGTGGCATGACCTCTGTTATATTTAGTAGGACTGTATTTTGGTTCTTTGCCCCAAATTTTGTGTATGCTTTTTTGGCCTTTTGGTCTAGAGGATTTGTTCTGGTCTTTTCCTGGTCACTGTATTCCTCAAAAGTCAAAAGTCAGTATGACATGAGGCCTTCTATGCAATATTCATGTTCTACGTGCGTATAAGAGTTTAAGCACCTGGTTTCATCTGCATATCAAAGGATATAAATGCTAGACTCTATATCTTCATATTTTTACTGTTAATTGTAACTTTTTTTCTGGTCAGGTCATTAGTTTTTTAGTGTACTGGAGTGGAAACCCATATAGTGCAATCTTTAGTTGTATAGGTCATGTACTTTTCTAGTTCCATCTATATGTCAACACTATGGATTATTTTTTGTTTTGTTTCAGATTGCACATTCCGTAGAGATTAAAGCAGACACATCACATGAGCATGTTTTAGCATCTCTAGCCGAGGAGACAAAGAAGCTTTTGAAGATAGAGACAAACATTTTTTCCCCAGTTTTGTCAAGATGGCATCCACAGGCAGCAGTTCTTTCTGCTTCCCTTCTCCATAAACTGTATGGAAACAAATTGGTAAGTTATAGTAAATAACTATTAAATCCATCACAACCTTGTGAGGCTGCATGCTTACGTTAAGTTGTTGTGGCAGGGACCTTTTCTTGAGCATTCTGAGCATCTTACGGAGGACGTAGTTTCTGTATTTCCGGCAGCTGATTCTTTGGAGCAGTACATAATGTCAGTGATGGCTTCTGTTGTGGGTGACGATGGTTTGGACAGTCTATGTAGACAAAAGCTAGTTCCTTATGAGGTTTGATCTTTTCTTCCTCAACTACAAACAATCACAAAAACGCAAATTGCTTGGGTGTCACCTTGACAATTGACATGCTATGTTCATGCCCCCCATGGGGCTTCTTGTTGTGTTTATCCTGATTTGCTGCCTTTTTGTTTATCTCAGATTGAAAGTAAATCGGGCACGGTTGTTTTACGCTGGGTGAATGGGCAACTGGAGAGAGTTGAAACTTGGGTTAAAAGGGCTGCTGAACAAGAGGTTAGCACATTTCTTTTTGTATATGACTCTGTTTTTTAGTTTGTGTAAGCATCTATTTGGTATGCTAGAGCATTTTGTTTTACTGCCACTTGTTACAATATATCCTTTTCGCCTGCCACCTGTCTTTGCTTCCTAACATTACTTTGGTATTCATCGAGTGTTCTTGTAAATTTTCCGCACCATTTTCTCTATGCTAAATTTATGTTTGGCAGACTTGGGATCCTATATCCCCTCAACAACGCCATGGGGGTTCTATTGTTGAAGTCTATAGAATCATAGAAGAGGTGTTGCTTCTGTCCTCCATTATCTCTTTAATTTTTTGTTCATTAATTTCTCCTTACAGGTTAATATCTAATGTTGTTTCTCTTCCATGCCACAATATTTCAAAGTTATGTACCTGTCTTAATTGTTTAAAATATATATTTTTGCTTGATAAATGACCTGTATTTGTGAAAGTAATGATCACTTGTGAACTATTGCAGACTGCAGATCAGTTTTTTGCATTCAAGGTTCCTATGCGAATTGGGGAATTAAATAGCTTCTGTCGTGGCATTGACAAGGCATTTCAAATTTATACACAACTTGTTACTCAACCCATAGGTTTGTATCATCACCATTTTCTTTCTCCTTAAGTACGTTTCTGTTTATCTTGCTGGAGGTCTATATATTTTTTCTTTCTCCTAAAGTCACATATTATCTTGTTGTAGAGCACAAACCTATAAAATTGTGCTTTAGATAGATGGTTCCTGCTAAATAGTATAGTTGAGATAGTATCTAGTATGGAGAAAAGAAATATCTATCTCATTTGTTTTGACCCGCATGCTTTGGTTTAACCCTCTTTATTTTCTCTAGCTCTTAATTGATAATGGTTTTTGTGTGCTTGCAGTTGACAAAGAAGATTTAGTTCCACCTGTTCCTGTCCTTACCCGATATAAAAAGGAGCTTGGGATCAAAGCTTTCGTAAAAAAGGAAATCCAAGAAGTCAGACCTGTTGATGAGAGAAAATCGAGTGAAATAGTTCAACTTACAATGTCAAAGCTATGTGTGCGGCTTAACAGTCTATATGTGAGTTTGTTACTTACAACTGATGCTGCTATGTTACTTCTATTTAGAACGACTTACCAAGTTCCTGGGCAATTTTTGGTACACAAAGATGTAAATGAGAAGGAAAAAACACATAGCAATTTTCATAGAAGATTTATTTTGGAATGGTTGACACTCACGCTGGAGCAGTATTTCCTTAAATTTGTAGACTTCAGATATGGAGTTGATAATTATGCTGCTAACCTGCTACAGCTTACAGTCACATTAAATATATGTTTTTTAACTGGCTGTATCTTTCACGGTTTCTTGTTTGATGCTGTTCCCCTTTTGAATGTAGTTAATATTAAGTTGTTTCATTATTAGTAATATTGGTTATCAGTAATTTTACATGGAATCATTGCATAATTTTTCTATTGATTGTGCTGATGGCTCTGGACTTGACACAATATTCTAGTATCGAGTCAATAGCTGGTACTGGCTGTTGCCATGATTTACATCAACAGGATCCATGTTATTCTTTTATAATTAACCATGATTTACATCAACAAGACTCGTGCCATTCTTTTGATAATTGACGCTCTTGCTATTCGCTTGTTCATTTTGATTACTTTGAGAGTTTCTGAACTGGATGTTTTTTTATTAATATCCAAACAGTATGCTATAAGCCAGCTAGGCAAGTTGGAGGACAGCATAAGTGAGCGGTGGTCTAAAAGGCAAAGTGACAAAATTAACATCAGTACGTGTGCATTTTAAAAAAAGTAACCAGTTTATCTGTAGGATACTCTGATAAGATTGCCACTTAATCTGTTTGGTCTAGTCCACATAGATCAAACTAGTTCATTTATATATTCAAAATATTTTGACTGTGTTAGGACGATCAATGAACGGCAAGTCAAAGGGCATAGTCTCCAATCAGAAGAATCAATTTGATGGCAGTAGAAAAGAAATCAATGCTGCTATTGATCGGGTATGTGAATTTACAGGTAAGAAAATATGTATGCACTCAGCAGTGGTACTTGGAAGCTGATAGCTTGTCAATGTTGAAGTTTGCATCTTTTCTTTCGTAGGGTTAAAGGTCATATTTTGGGACCTCCAACAGCCATTCATCGACAATATGTACAAAAACAATGTTTTACAAGCTCGATTGGACACTATTGTCGAAGTGCTTGATTTGGTACGTTCATAAGTTCACATGCGAGGAAATGGACGGTTTTTATGTCGGAATTTCGGTTTTCGCCAAATGCTAAAGCATATGCTGATACCTCGTACTTTGGACAAGCATATTTATTAGCATTTCTTTCTGAAGGTTTCCACTTGTAGTCTTGTTGGTAAGCTACTAAGCTTCTGTCGAACTAATTGGCATTTATTTGATGTCAATGCTCACTCTTTAGGTGCTTGCTCAACTCTGTGACGTCATTGTGGAGCAACTGCGAGATCGTGTGGTTACAGGGCTTCTGCAAGCATCCCTGGTGATAATTTTGGCTGTTGAGATCAGTGAGATGCTGTAAAAAGTTTTGAATATAATTTTGTCGTAATCTCTTTTGGTAGGATGGCTTAGTTCGGGTAATACTAGATGGAGGTCCTACACGCGTCTTCTCTCCAAATGATGCCCCTCTTTTGGAGGAAGATCTTGAAATTCTTAAGGTATATTGTTGTCTGAAGACATCTTGGCTGCTTTTGTGTCTGGAACATCTTGCCTTGTCTTTATTATCCGAGCAATAAATATATTGTTGTCTTAAGGTATATACAAGGGACATCTTGTGTGTGGCTGTATCATTCTATAATGAACATGCTTATCATGTGTCTGGAACATATATTTAATCTTGCCTTGTCTTTATTGTCCGACCGATAAAATGTTGTCTTAACCCGTGCTGACTACTTGTTTGCTTACCTAAAAAAGTTACCCCTTTTTTTGCCGTAGGAATTCTTCATATCTGGCGGAGATGGGCTGCCTCGTGGAACTGTTGAGAATTTGGTCTCGCGTGTTCGTCCTGTAATAAATCTGATCAAGCAAGAGGTAATTTTGGATTAAATTTCTCATGAACCTTTTGGGGGAATTGGTTAATACTGAAGAACAAGTGCACCGTTGTTTTTCGAGAAGCACCATCTATAATGAGCTTGCCATATCTCCAGTTATACGCACAATGCTTTAAATGCCTACTAGAGTGAACTTAGTAAATTTTTTTTTGTTCAAACTAGCTACAATTCAATTCTAGAAAATATTCCATAATTGAATCAAAGACTGCTCAGCAGTGTGCCGTCGAGTTGTTAAGACTTGGGACTGGGGTTGCTGTAGTATAAGAAATTGAGTATCCTTCTGCTGTAAATCATATTTGTAAATGACTAGATGTCATTTCTTATCCCAGACCCGTGTGCTTATTGATGATCTGCGCGAAGTTACTCAAGGGGGCAAAAGCAAATTCGGAAGCGACTCCAAAACCCTGCTGAGGGTCCTGTGCCACAGAAATGATTCAGAGGCATCACACTATGTAAAGAAGCATTTCAAGATACCCAGTTCAGCTCCCCCGAGCACCTGATTTATGGGGAAAATCTGGAAACACCTCAAAGGTACATATAATGGATGGAACGGTGCTCGGCCTTGCAACCTAGGAAGCTTATTTTGTAATAATTGTGCATTATTAGCAGTCGGAGCTAGGGAACCATACGCTAGTTTTGATTCATGGGCATTGTATTGATTGATTGCTTCTGCCCAGGAAAGATTTAGATGTCTTACCTTTGTTTCTTTCAGGAGTTTTTAGCTGGATTTTGATGGCGTTTCTATCTGATGGGAATGTTGGTCTGTTTGTGTGGTTTTCAGAAGTGATGCTTACAATTCTGTAGGTGGTTGTTTTATGGTTACGACCAATGTGATTTTTTGCAGTCATTTGTTGTGGTGTGTAATGTTAGTGTGAAGTTTATAAAAATTGGAGAAGTTCCACTTTTGATTTCATGAACTCAACTTGAGTCTCCCTCTGATTTGAAGCTCAGCTCTAGGAAATTTGAGTTCATTTTCGTGTAATAACCAAGTTCATCTCGTTTTTCACAAGAATGTAACTTTGACGCAGCAATGGTTACAGAAACTCAAGGATTCGTGAAACAAATATACTCCCTCCGTCCGTGAATAAGTGTACATCTAGCTTTTGTCCTAAGTCAAAGTTTTAAAACTTTGATCAACTTGATAAGAAGTAGCAGCATTTATGACACTTAGGCGGTATCACTAGATTCGTTTTGAAATGTACTTTGGTAATATATCAATTTGATGTCATATATGCTAATACTATTTTCTATGATGTAGGTCAATTTTAAAATTTTGACTTAGAATAAAACGGAGAAGTATACTTTTCGCGGACGGAGGGAGTATAGTAGTAGATTAGTAACCTCATGAAAAACACAAGAAAGAATTTGTGAAAAAACGCACACTAAAGAAAATTTTGCACTATCGTGTGTACATCGTAGTACAAACTGTTTTGCGGTCGAGCAGCCGGTGGCCGTGCAGGTTGTGGCACGCGCTCTGCGCCGTGGTGTCATCGGCGTACTCGACGAAGGCCCCTTGTGCTTCCCCGTGGTGGCGGCGAGGTTGAAGGAGAGGACGGGGCCGATGAGCTCGCAGGTGTCTCCTCGGCTTTGAAGGAGATGTTGCCGACGTAGACGACGCGGCGGCGGCGGCCATGTTGTCCATGATGTGGCAGCTTGAGTCGATTGAGGTGAACGAGATGGGCTGGATTCGGAAAAGGTCCAAAACAAACCTTGAATTTGTTGGCGAAAGCTAAATCAAACCCTGAACTCTCAATCCTTGAAATCAGCACATCAAACTCTCTTATCCCGGTCTATTTTAAACCTTGAGAGGACTTAGCCGGTATTTGCTGAATTGGGCTGACCCATTAGTGGTGTCACTCGCACGCGTGCACCGCTCTGGGTTTTCTTTGTTTTTTCCCTTTTTTTGTTTTCTTTTTCGTTTTTACACATGTCTATTTTTATTTTGTACCCAATGTACATTTTTAATGCACACATAAAATATTTTTTGATAAACTTTTGATATTTTCAAATACATTATGTACATTTTCAAATTAAATGTTTTCAATTTTTTTGAATACATGGTTATAGTTTTCCAAATACATGTTCACATTTTTTAAATGACAATAAACATTTTATAAAATTAAACGGACACTCTTCTGCATGGTTTAACATTTTTAAATTTGTAGACACCTTTTTCAAACACATGCCAAGTATATTCTGTTAAGTGTAAGACACATTTTTTTACAACACGCAAACACTTTTTTTACATTCTACACACATTTTTATTTGAAAATGTCACAAACACATTTTTTTAAACTCCTAAACATTATTGAAATGCTACATTTTTTTGAATGTATGAAATATTTTTTTTTGAATCACAATATTATTATACATTGTACAAACATTTGTTTGAATTGATGCGTACATTTTTATAAACTTGCGATAATTTTTTTATGTCATTACAATTTGTTCAGGTTTTGAAATTTGTTCCTATTTGTTAAAATTTTCAAAAAGCATTCACACTTTACAAATATTTTCAGGTGTCAGAAAATGTTTACGTTTCAAAAATTGTTCGCACTTAAATTTTTTGTTCAGCTTTCAGAAAAGAAAAGCTTGCTCCATGTCTGGTTGGCTGGCCCATACGAGTCCTTCGCCAACGATCCGAAACATTTTCTAAAAACATTATTTACAAAATTATAAAAAAATTATTTATAAATTGTTACACAATTTTTGAAAATCCGAAACATTTTTGTAGCATGTGAAAAACTTTTGAAATTCTGAACATTTTTAGATTTTTTTTTGGAGATCACAAACAATTTTTAAAAATGCGAATATAATTTCAAAATTCCATAAAAAAAATTAAAAAACAAAAGTAACTGCATTTGTGTGATAAATAGAAAAAAAGGAAATTTTTTAACTTCTGAAAATTTTAGAAATGCGCGAATATATTTAAAGTTCACGATTTCTTGTAGTGTTATAGTGGGCCGGCCCAAATTCTGAGTAGCAGGTTATCCCGGCTGGGATTTTCTTATTCCCAGTGTGCCAAACAGGTCTAAGGTCCAAAATAGATTGGGATTACAAGTTCAGAGTGCCAATTTCCAGGAATCAAAGTTCAGGGTTTGATTTAGCTTTCGTCTACAACTTCAAGGTTTGTTTTGGACTTTTTCCGCTGGATTCGGTGTCCTTTTCTTTTCGAATCGCGTCTCGTGTCGTAAGTCGGTTCAAGGGTGCCTGGTTTAGGGACGCGTCATAATAAGTCAGTGTCCTCGAGACACTAATTTTGCAAGCACCCCAATGTCTGGTGTCCATTCCCTAAAAAAATGTCTGATGTCCATGGGAGGGACCCATCAAACAATCCTAAGTAATTTCTCCGTAAATATTCCCCAACTATAAGTATTTTGGTATAGAGGTAGTAATAAGGAAAAGGCTTGTGATTGGCCGACGTCGAATGCTTCGGCCGGTCGTCCTCACACATGAGCGTATTCATCTCTCTCTTCTTCTTTATTTCAGAAAAAAAACATCGCAGCCTCATTCATGGCGACTGTAGCCTTCGTCCACCCCCTCGCCAAGCGCCTCCAGCCAGATCTGCGCTGTTCCTCCAAGCTGGTGTGCCTCCCTTGTCGGATCTTGTCCACCGGCTGTCATGGAGTCGTTGGCCACCCCTTCCCGTCAATATGGGTGTGATCCCCTTTCCCGTTCCTGACATGTTTCTCCTACGGCGAGCAGTAGCCGCCTCCCACGCCACCTTCTCAAAAAGCCTCCGGTCCGCCGCATCCTATGCCACTAGTGTTGGAGACGAGAAAAGCTATGACCAAAGACAATGATGTTGCAACCGGCGACGAGAAAAGCTACGATCAGAAACGACGATGTTGCAACCGGTGACGAGAAAAGCTTGAAGGAAATATGCCCTAGAGGCAATAATAAAGTTATTATTTATTTCCTCATATCAAGATAAATGTTTATTATTCATGCTAGAATTGTATTAGGATTTCGAGATTAGGATTTGTCACTCCGATTGTCGGAGAGGTGTCTCTGGACCCTCTCGGTAATGCACATCACTATAAGCCTTGCAAGCATTGTGACTAATGAGTTAATTGCGAGATGATGTATTACAGAACGAGTAAAGAGACTTGCCGGGAACGAGATTGAACTAGGTATTAAGATACCGACGATCGAATCTCGGGAAAGTAACATACCGATGACAAAGGGAACAACGTATGTTGTCATGCGGTTTGATCGATAAAGATCTTCGTAGAATATGTAGGAGCCAATATGAGCATCTAGGTTCCGCTATTGGTTATTGACCGGAGACATGTCTCGGTCATGTCTACATAGTTCTCGAACCCGTAGGGTCTGCACGCTTAAAGTTAGATGACGATCGATATTATGAGTTTTGTGTTTTGATGTACCGAAGGTAGTTCTGAGTCCCGGATATGATCACGGAAATGACGAGGAGTCTCGAAATGGTCGAGTCATAAAGATCGATATATTGTATGACTATGTTCGGACGCCGGAATGGTTTCAGGGAGTTTCACACACATACCGGAGTACCGGGGGGTTACCGGAACCCCCCGGGGAGACTAATGGGCCTATTGGGCCCTAGTGGAGAAGAGGAGGGGCGGCCAAGGGCAGCCGCGCGCCCCCTTCCCCCCAGTCCGAGTTGGACAAGGAGGGGTCGACGCCCCCATTTCCTTTCCCCCTCTCTCTCCTTCCCTCTCCTCTCCTACTCCCACTTGGAAGGAGGGAGTCCTACTCCCGGTGGGAGTAGGACTCCTCATGGGGCGCGCCTAGGGTGGCCGTCCCCCTCCCCCTCCTCCACTCCTTTATATACGGGGAGGGGGGCACCCCTTGGAGACACAACAATTGATGTCTTGATCTCTTAGCCGTGTGCGGTGCCCCCTCCACCATATTCCACCTCGATAATATCATAGCGGTGCTTAGGCGAAGCCCTGCGTCGGTAGCATCATCATCACCGTCACCATGCCGTCGTGCTGACAAAACTCTCCATCAAAGCTCGACTGGATCGGAGTTCGAGGGACGTCATCGAGCTGAACGTGTGCTGAACTCGGAGGTGCCGTACGTTCGGTACTCGGATCGGTCGGATCGTGAAGACGTACGACTAAATCAACCGCATTGTGCTAACGCTTCCACTTTCGGTCTACGAGGGTACATGGACACACTCTCCCCTCTCGTTGCTATGCATCACCATGAACCTGTGTGCATAGGATTTTTTTTGAAATTACTACGTTCCCCAACAGTGGTATCAGAGCCTGGTTTTATGCGTAGATGTTTATGCACGAGTAGAACACAAGTGAGTTGTGGGCGATACAAGTCATACTGCTTACCAGCATGTCATACTTTGGTTCGGTGGTATTGTTGGATGAAGCGGCCCGGACCGACATTACGCGTACGCTTATGCGAGACTGGTTCTGCCGACGTGCTTTGTACACAGGTGGCTGGTGGGTGTCAGTTTCTCCAACTTTAGTTGAACCGAATGTGGCTACGCTCGGTCCTTGAGAAGGTTAAAACAACACTAACTTGACGAACTATCATTGTGGTTTTGATGCGTAGGTAATTGCTCAGCCTGTAGCAGCCACGTAAAACTTGCAACAGCAAAGTAGAGGACGTCAACTTGTTTTTGCAGGGCATGTTGTGATGTGATATGGTCAAGGCATGATACTATATTTTATTGTATGAGATGATCATGTTTTGTAACCGAGTTATCGGCAACTGGCAGGAGCCATATGGTTGTCGCTTTATTGTATGCAATGCAATCGCCCTCTAATGCTTTACTTTATCACTAAGCGGTAGCGATAGTCGTAGAAGCAATAGTTGGCGAGACGACAACGATGCTACGATGGAGATCAAGGTGTCGCGCCGGTGACGATGGTGATCATGATGGTGCTTCGGAGATGGAGATCACAAGCACAAGATGATGATGGCCATATCATATCACTTATATTGATTGCATGTGATGTTTTACCTTTATGCATCTTATTTTGCTTTGATTGATGGTAGCATTATAAGATGATCTCTCACTAAATTTCAAGATAAAAGTATTCTCCCTGAGTATGCACCACTGCCAAAGTTCGTCGTGCCGAGACACCACGTGATGATCGGGTGTGATAAGCTCTACATTCATCTACAACGGGTGCAAGCCAGTTTTGCACACGCGGAATACTCGGGTTAAACTTGACGAGCCTAGCATATGCAGATATGGCCTCGGAACACTGAGACCAAAAGGTCGAGCATGAATCATATAGTAGATATGATCAACATAGTGATGTTCACCATTGAAAACTACTCCATCTCACGTGATGATCGGACATGGTTTAGTTGATTTGGATCACGTGATCACTTAGATGATTAGAGGGATGTCTCTCTAAGTGGGAGTTCTTAAGTAATATGATTAATTGAACTTAAATTTATCATGAACTTAGTACCTGATAGTATTTTGCTTGTCTATGTTGATTGTAGATAGATGGCCCATGCTGTTGTTCCGTTGATGCGTTCCTTGAGAAAGCAAAGTTGAAAGATGATGGTAGCAATCACACGGACTGGGTCCATAACTTGAGGATTATCCTCATTGCTGCACAGAAGAATTACGTCTTGGAAGCACCGCTGGGTGCCAGGCCTGCTGCAGATGCAACTGACGATGTTAAGAACGTCTGGCAGAGCAAAGATGATGACTACTCAATAGTTCAATGTGCCATGCTTTACGGCTTAGAACGGGGACTTCAACGATGTTTTGAACGTCATGGAGCATATGAGATGTTCCAGGAGTTGAAGTTAATATTTCAAGAAAATGCCCGGATTGAGAGATATGAAGTCTCCAATAGGTTCTACAGCTGCAAGATGGAGGAGAATAGTTCTGTCAGTGAACATATACTCAAAATGTCTGGGTATAACAATCACTTGATTCAACTGGGAGTTAATCTTCCGGATGATAGTGTCATTGACAGATAACTGCCACCAAGCTACAAGAGCTTTGTGATGAACTATAATATGCAAGGGATGGATAAGACAATTCCCGAGCTCTTCGCAATGCTAAAGGCTGCGGAGGTAGAAATCAAAAAGGAGCATCAAGTGTTGATGGTTAACAAGACCACGAGTTTCAAGAAAAATGGCAAAGGGAAGAAGAAGGGGAACTTCAAGAAGAACAACAAACAAGTTCTTTGCTCAAGAGAAGAAACCCAAGTCCGGACCTAAGCACGAGATCGAGTGCTTCTCGCAAGCGATCCGGGCGATGGAAGCGGAACTGCCCCAAGTATTTGGCGGATAAGAAGGATGGCAAGGTGAACAAAGGTATATGTGATATACATGTTATTGATGTGTACCTTACTAGAGCTCGCATAGCACACAGGTATTTGGTCTTGGTTACATTGCTAATATTTGCAACTCGAAATAGGGACTACGGATTAGCGAAGATCGGCTAAGGGCGAGGTGACGATCGCGTGGGAAATGGTTCCAACGTCGATGTGATCGCCGTCGGCACGCTACCTCTACATCTACCTTCGAGATTAGTTTTAGACCTGAATAATTGTTATTTGGTGCCAACGTTGAGCATGAATATTATATCTGGATCTTGTTTGATGCGAGACGGTTATTCATTTAAATCTGAGAATAATGGTTGTTCTATTTATATGAGTAATATCTTTTATGGTCATGCACCCTTGAAGAGTGGTCTATTTTTGTTGAATCTCGAAAGTAGTGATACACATATTCATAATGTTGAAGCCAAAAGATGCAGAGTTGATAATGATAGTGCAACTTATTTGTGGCACTGCCGTTTGGGTCATATTGGTGTAAAGCGCATGAAGAAACTCCATACTGATGGGCTTTTGGAATCACTTGGTACTTGCGAACCATGCCTCATGGGCAAGATGACTAAAACGCCGTTCTCCGGAACTATGGAGCGAGCAACTGATTTGTTGGAGATCATACATACTGATGTATGTGGTCCAATGAATGTTGAGGCTCGCGGCGAGTATCGTTATTTTCTCACCTTCACAGATGATTTGAGCAGATATGGGTATATCTACTTAATGAAACATAAGTCTGAAACATTTGAAAAGTTCAAAGAATTTCAGAGTGAAGTGGAACATCATCGTAACAAGAAAATAAAGTTTCTACGATCTGATCGTGGAGGAGAATATTTGAGTTATGAGTTTGGTCTACATTTGAAACAATGCGGAATAGTTTCACAACTCACGCCACCAGGAACACCATAGCGTAATGGTGTGTTCGAACGTCGTAATCGTACTTTACTAGATATGGTGTGATCTATGATGTCTCTTACCGATTTACCGCTATCGTTTTGGGGTTATGCTTTAGAGACGACTGCATTCACGTTAAATAGGGCACCATCGAAATCCGTTGAGACGACGCCTTATGAACTGTGGTTTGGCAAGAAACCAAAGTTGTCGTTTCCTAAAGTTTGGGGCTGCGATGCTTATGTGAAAAAACTTCAACCTGATAAGCTCGAACCCAAATCAGAGAAATGTGTCTTCATAGGATACCCAAAGGAAACTGTTGGGTACACCTTCTATCAGAGATCCGAAGGCAAGACATTCATTGCCAAGAATGGATCCTTTCTAGAGAAGGAGTTTCTCTCGAATGAAGTGAGTGGGAGAAAAGTAGAACTTGATGAGGTAACTGTACCTGCTCCCTTATTGGAAAGTAGTTCATCACAGAAACCGGTTCCTATGACACCTACACTAATTAGTGAGGAAGCTAATGATATCGATCATGAAACTTCAGATCAAGTTACTACTAAACCTCGTAGGTCAACCAGAGTAAGATCCGCACCAGAGTGGTACGGTAATCCTATTCTGGAGGTCATGTTACTTGACCAAGATGAACCTATGAACTATGAAGAAGCGATGGTGAGCCCAGATTCCGCAAAATGGCTTGAGGCCATGAAATCTGAGATGGGATCCATGTATGAGAACAAAATGTGGACTTTGGTTGACTTGCCCAATTATCGGCAAGCCATTAAGAATAAATGGATCTTCAAGAAGAGGACTGACACTGACGGTAATGTTACTGTCTATAAAGCTTGACTTGTTGCAAAAGGTTTTCGACAAGTTCAAGGGATTGACTACGATGAGACTTTCTCACCCGTAGCGATGCTTAAGTTTGTCCGAATCATGTTAGTAATTGCTGCATTTTATGATTATGAAATTTGACAAATGGATGTCAAAACTGCATTCCTGAGTGGATTTCTGGAAGAAGAGTTGTATATGATGCAACCAGAAGGTTTTGTCGATCCAAAGGGAGCTAACAAAGTGTCCAAACTCCCGCGATCCATTTATGGACTAGTGCAAGCCTCTCGGAGTTGGAATAAACATTTTGATAGTGTGATCAAAGCATATGGTTTTATACAGACCTTTGGAGAAGCCTGTATTTACAAGAAAGTGAGTGGGAGCTCTGTAGCATTTCTGATATTATATGTGGATGACATATTACTGATTGGAAATGATATAGAATTTCTGGATAGCATAAAAGGATACTTGAATAAATTTTTTTCAATGAAAGACCTCGGTGAAGCTTCTTACATATTAGGCATCAAGATCTATAGAGATAGATCAAGACGCTTGATAGGACTTTCACAAAGCACATACCTTGACAAGGTTTTGAAGAAGTTCCAAATGGATCAAGTAAAGAAAGGGTTCTTGCCTGTGTTACAAGGTGTAAAGTTGAGTCAGACTCAATGCCCGACCACTGCAGAAGATAGAGAGAAAATGAAAGATGTTCCCTATGCTTCAGCCATAGGCTCTATCATGTATGCAATGTTGTGTACCAGACCTGATGTATGTCTTGCTATTAGCCTAGCAGGGAGGTACCAAAGTAATCCAGGAGTGGATCACTGGACAACGGTCAAGAACATCCTGAAATACCTGAAAAGGACTAAGGATATGTTTCTCGTTTATGGAGGTGACAAAGATCTAGTCGTAAATGGTTACGTTGATGCAAGATTTTAAACTGATCCGGACGATTCTAAATCGCAAACCGGATACGTGTTTACATTGAATGGTGGAGCTGTCAGTTGGTGCAGTTCTAAACAAAGCGTCGCGACGGGATCTATGTGTGAAGCGGAGTACATAGCTGCTTCAGAAGCAGCAAATGAAGGAGTCTGGATGAAGGATTTCATATCCGATCTAGGTGTCATACCTAGTGCATCGGGTCCAATGAAAATCTTTTGTGACAATACTGGTTCAATTGCATTGGTAAAGGAATCCAGATTTCACAAGAGGACCAAGCACATCGAGAGACGCTTCAATTCCATCCGGGACCAAGTCCAGGTGGGAGACATAGAGATTTGCAAGACACATACAGATCTGAATGTTGCAGACCCGTTGACAAAGCCTCTCTCACGAGCAAAACATGATCAGCACCAAAACTCCATGGGTGTTAGAATCATTACTGTGTAATCTAGATTATTGACTCTAGTGCAAGTGGGAGACTAAAGAAAATATGCCGTAGATGCAATAATAAAGTTATTATTTATTTCCTCATATCATGATAAATGTTTAATATTCATGCTAGAATTGTATTAATCGGAAATATAATACATGTGTGAATACATAGACAAACATAGTGTCACTAGTATGCCTCTACTTGACTAGCTCGTTAATCGAAGATGGTTAAGTTTCCTAGCCATGGACATGAGTTGTCATTTGATTAACGAGATCACATTATTAGGAGAATAATGTGATTGACTTGACCCATTCCGTTATCCTAGCACATGATCGTTTAGTATGTTGCTATTGCTTTCTTCATGACTTATACATGTTCCTATGACTATGAGATTATGCAACTCCCGTTTACCGGAGGAACACTTTGTGTGCTACCAAACGTCACAACGTAACTGGGTGGTTATAAAGGTGCTCTACAAGTGTCTCCGAAGGTACTTGTTGGGTTGGCGTATTTCGAGATTAGGATTTGTCACTCCGATTGTCGGAGAGGTATCTCTGGGCCCTCTCGGTAATGCACATCACTATAAGCCTTGCAAGCATTGTGACTAATGAGTTAGTTGCGAGATGATGTATTATGGAATGAGTAAAGAGACTTGCCGGTAACGAGATTGAACTAGGTATTAAGATACCGACAATCGAATCTCGGGCAAGTAACATACCGATGAGAAAGGGAACAACATATGTTGTTATGCGGTTTGATCGATAAAGATCTTCGTAGAATATGTAGGAGCCAATATGAGCATCCAGGTTCCGCTATTAGTTATTGATCGGAGACGTGTCTCGGTCATGTCTACATAGTTCTCGAACCCGTAGGGTCCGCACACTTAAAGTTAGATGACGATCAATATTATGAGTTTTGTGTTTTGATGTACCGAAGGTAGTTCGGAGTCCCAGATATGATCACGGACATGACGAGGAGTCTCGAAATGGTCGAGACATAAAGATCGATATATTGGACGATTATGTTCGGACACCGAAATGGTTTCGGGGAGTTTCGGACACATACCGGAGTACCGGGGGGTTACCGGAACCCCCCGGGGAGACTAATGGGCCTATTGGGCCCTAGTGGAGAAGAGGAGGGGCGGCCAAGGGCCGCTGCACGCACCCTTCCCCCCAATCCAAATTGGACAAGGAGGGGGGGCCCTTTCCTTTCCCCCTCTCTCTCCTTCCCTCTCCTCTCCTACTCCCACTTGGAAGGGGGGAGTCCTACTCCCGGTGGGTGTAGGATTCCTCATGGGGCGCGCCTAGGGTGGCCGCCCCCTCCCCCTCCTCCACTCCTTTATATACAGGGAGGGGGCACCCCTTGGAGACACAACAATTGATCTCTTGATCTCCTAGCCTGTGCGGTGCCCCCCTCCACCATATTCCACCTCGATAATATCATAGCGGTGCTTAGGTGAAGCCCTGCGTCGGTAGCATCATCATCACCATCACCACGCCGTCGTGCTGACAAAACTCTCCCTCAAAGCTCGGCTGGATTGGAGTTCGAGGGACGTCATCGAGCTGAACGTGTGCTGAACTCGGAGGTGCCGTACGTTTTGTACTCGGATCGGTCGGATCGTGAAGACGTATGACTACATAAATCGCATTGTGCTAACGCTTCCGCTTTTGGTCTACAAGGGTACGTGGACACACTCTCCCCTCTCGTTGCTATGCATCACCATGATCCCATGTGTGCGTAGGATTTTTTTTGAAATTACTACGTTCCCCAGCAAAGCTACTACCAGAGACGACGATGTTGCAACTGGCAACGAGAAAAGCTACAACCAGAGACGACGATGTTGCAAGCGGCAACGAGAAAAGCCACGACCAGCAACGAGAAAGTTGGGTCGGCCGCAGCGCAACACTAAAAGCTGCAATCGACTATTGATAATGTTACCACCAGCATTGTCGAAAGCTTCAACCAGAGATGGCGGTGATCGTAGGCCGTCCACCAAGCAACCTCGAAAGCTGCAACCAATGATGAAAAAAAACTTGAACAGGCTAAAAAAGCTTCGACCGATGGTATAAAAGGCTTCAACCGGCGACAGCGAAACGCAAAAAGCTACAATCGTTGACACAGAAGTTTCAACCATATATGTGAAAAGCTTCAACTAGTGACCGGCAAGAAAAATGCTGCAGCGGCGAGCCATTGATGCACATAATGTTTTCTATGCATCAATGGCACTGTGGTGGATGCTAGAACCGATGCCCTCGCCACTGCTGCATAGGGAGGGGTAGACCAGTGGCGCCGATGTTGCAACCGGTGAGCGGCAACGACGAGCGGCCCCGGTGTTGTAACCGGCGAGCAGCAACGGCGAGCGGCGGCGATGAATCCTAGGAGTGCTTCAAGCTCTCCACCGCTCACATTTTGACAGGGGGTGGGGTGGGCTCGTTGCGGCCTTTCATTTCTCATATGCGGAAGGCGAACGAAGCGAGGTGGAGCGATCTGACAGCTGACAGGGGCAGAATCGCACGGTTCGCGTGTGACCGGCCCAAATTTGGGCCGGCACACCACTGCCTATGCGGAAAAAAATAACCCCCCTCCCCCAAAAAATGATTTAAAATGATTTTTCACTTAGAATGATTTAGCATTCGGTCCATTAGTTTGTCGTGCCCAAATGAAATATGATTGATAAGCAAAGGAATGAAACCTGTTCATTTAAGAGGTCGAGTGTTTGTCACGCTCATCGTTGATGATGCTCTTGTTGTACATGTGTTGTTGCGAGTTTCTTAGATGTAAAACTATGGGGGCATCTTCCTCTCACTCTTATCATGTATAGCTAATTAGCTACGCTCTTGAAGTTCTATAAGTTACTTCGCTACCTCTAATGTTTTAGATGAAAATAAAACAAATTAACAGTCAAACTGCATTCTTTCTTAAAAACAAAGTTATTGGTACTTCTGCAATGTACATTTATTGGCCTATCGAATTCCTTAGAAGAGATATAATGCAATAGATATAGCAAGGAAAAGGAACTTTATATACAATGAGAAAAGATAAAAAAGGTGTGGCAACGCGCACGCCTTTGAGGGTAGAGGCCGGGGAAGTGAAATTCTCCCCAATTTTAAGGTACTCCTCCTCCCAACCCTAGCCACCCCTTCTTCTCCTCACCCTATACGACCTCCTCCTCACCCTAGCCACCCCTCCTCCTCCTAACCCTAGCCACCCCTCCTCCTCATCCCGCTCCTCCCTTCCTCACCGCCGCCTGAGGCAGCCGCCGAGCAAGCCCGGGGCGCCAAGGATGGTGGCGGCGGGGCCTCAGTTGCCCTGCTTCTGCGTGGGGAACCCCGGATCTGGAGCGGTGGCTCCATTGGCAAGGCACGGCCAGCTAGCAGCCGTGCGAGCGGTGGATCCAGTGTCCCGACCGCGCGGGCGGTGGGATCCGGTGGCCGTTGGTGGCCGGCGGTGGTGGTCGGTGCGCGCGATCTGGCGCCCCCCCTTCTCCCCTGTTCGGCGTGCGGGCCAGCCTGGTCGGGCCGCGCTTCCTCTTGGTCGCCGGTTCTGTATAGGAGACGCTGCTGGTGGCGAAAATCGAGTTCAGGCAATCCTTGGCCGGCCATGACCGGCCGCGCTGACGGCGACGCCTGAGGGCGCCGTTCCCCTCCTTGGAGGCGTCGGTACGGACTGATCTCCTCACTTCACCTTCCCAAAGGTCTCCCAGGCGAAAGCCCTTACTTTGTTGGGCGGTGGCGGTGCTCACGACGTCGTTACCTTCTTGAAGGCGCCGCTTTGGGAACCTTGGGGTTGGGTGGCGCTTGTGGTTGGTGGGCGACGGCGGTGGTGCGGCCCTATCCTAGCATGGATTTCCATCCATTACTTGGAGATGGACTCACGTAGGTGGAGGTCGTCGGCTGGCGTCGTGGTGGCATCAATGGGAGAGGACCTGCCAAGGCACGCGTAGGTGGAGGTCACCGTTTGACGTCGTGGTGGCGTTGATGGCGGAGGACCTACCAAGGTTTTCACCTCAATCTACTCTGAAGATGGACCAGTGGAAGATGGTGGCAACGACACATGTGAGTGCGTCGGACCAGTTTGAGCCCCGGACCCGGCAGATGGCTCGGTCGGGGCCTCCGGCTTTAGATGTTAGGCTTAGGTGAGAGGTCTGGGTATGTGGCCCAGCTTGCACCCCTTCATCATTTGGATAGGAGTAGTGCCAGATGTTGCCAAGATGGCGGATTCAAGCATTTTGTTGTTATACTTTGTAAGATCCTCGAGAATAATCAATAAAATGGCCGCATGCATCTCCCAGATGCAGAGGCCGGGGGTCATCCTCCTTTTCTAAAAAAAAGCGCATGCATTTTCTTCCAGTATAATAGCATTATCCAAGTACCTAGCAGGGGGACCGGGGGGAGAGCGAGGAAGGGCGGAGCAGGCAACAGATTCAATGACAGTGATGTCGCGGTCGTCCTTGTCGGCGCCGGCGGAGCCGCCGCCGCCGCCGGTGGCCATGGGGGAGATGCGAGCTCGAGCGGGTAGCCAGAGGGGGGCGAGACGCGATTTTGGGGGTAGTTGGTGCTAGGGTTCGGACTGCTTCGGTTTTGACCGGCACCGTCTAAAGGCACATCACGAGCGCCGTCTCGCCCCGGCCACATGGCGCCTGACAACGGCCCCCACCGGTCAGAAATCCACTCAAACGCGGTAAATCGCTGCATCAGCATTTTTCGAAAACTGTCACCCCAATGTTGGTTGTTTTTTGAAAGAAAAAAAATGAATGGTGACGGTTTTATGAATTAGGGTCTCCAATTGTAGTGGTTTTTTGCAATTTACTCTATTTTTGTTATGCCATCAACCTATCGAATTTCTTAGAAGAGATATACTGCAATAGATATAGTAAGAAAAATGAACTTTATATACAATGAGAAAGAACAAAAATGGCGTGGCAATGTGCGCGCCTTTGCTTCTAGTATAGTATGAAGTATGAACTATCAGGCTTTACAGAACTGATCAAACTTGAGCTTTGGTCTGGAATATTTGGACCTCTGTACGTACGGTTGCAGCCACGATAGCGTTGGTGGCCTCGGTGAGGTTCACACCGTCCCAACTGACAAACTTTGAGCCATCAGTACAGACCGTCACATTCGGGAACTGGTAGCTCCTGCTCAAATCATAGTTGTATGGTGGCCCTCCGAGTACCCGCAACACGTCATCAACGAACTGTCAAAACTTGAAGAAAAGCAACCTCACCGGATATCATGGGAATCAGAGACTTCGATTAGCTCATCGTATTTGATGTGGTTGGCCACAAGGTCATACTTGGTAGAAAAAAGATCGCTGTACACAAGGGTGAAGGGTCGCATCTTTCAGCTGCGCATTCAGCTTGCTGCAGAGGTTGCCCAGCGCTGCGCTGAACACAAAGAAACCCTAGGGGTTCCTCTGGGACATTAGGCAAATAGACCTTGTGCTACATCCATGGTGGCGGCTGTGGGGTTTCTGTTCTGCTCTTGAACGAGGAAGAAAGAGGAGGAAGAAGACAATCTGTGCGCTCACCTGGGTCCAGCTGTTGGGTTTTCCCTTAGCGGGTTTTAGCCCATTTAGGGCTCCTTTGATTCAAAGGAATTTTTTAAGATTTCTGGAGGATTGAAATCCTTAGGATTTTTTTCTATGTTGGTCCTTTGATTCATAGGATTGGATTCCATAGGAACTTTCCCTATGAAATCTTTTGTATTACATTTCATAGGAAATTTAACACCCACTCCAACCTATTTTTTACAATTCCTTTGTTTTTTCTGTGGCATCAAATATTCATTGCTAATCCTATAGGATTCAAGTGGGCATGCCACTCTGAAAGGATCGATATAGTTGACTAGAGAGGGGGGGGGGGGTGAATAGGCAACTAACATTTTTTTTAGCTTTTCTTTACCAATTTAAACTTCACATCAAAGTAGATTGTCTAGATATGCAACTAGGTGAGCAATCTATATGATGCAACAACAACAAGTACACAAGCACGCTAGGGATACAACACAATATAAGCTTGCACAAGGTAAGAGATAACCAAAAGTGGAGCCGGTGAAGACGAGGATGTGTTACCGAAGTTCCTTCCCCTTGAGAGGAAGTACGTCTCCGTTGGAGCAGTGTGGAGGCACAATGCTCCCCAAGAAGCCACTAGGACCACTGTATTCTCCTCACGCCCTCACACAATGCGAGATGCCGTGATTCCACTATTGGTGCCCTTGGAGGCGGCGACCGAACCTTTACAAACAAGGTTGGGGCTATCTCCACAACACAATTGGAGGCTCCCAACGATACCACGGGGCTTCACCACAATGGAATATGGCTCCGAGGTGACCTCAACCGTCTAGGGTGCTCAAACGCCCAAGAGTAACAAGATCCGCGAAGGATTAGTGGGGGGAGTCAAATTTCTCTTGGTGGAAGTGTAGATCTGGGCCTTCTCAACCAATCCCTAAAGAATCAACAAGTTTGATTGGCTAGGGAGAGAGATCGGGCGAAAATGAGCTTTGGAGGAACAATGGAGCTTGGGGGAAAAGAGGTAGATCAGCTTGAAGAAGAAGACCTCCTTATATAGTGGGGGAACCAATCCAACCGTTACCCCCTTCTTCAGCCTACACGGAGCGGTACTACTGCTCAGTAGAGCGGTACTACCGCTGGTCGCAGCAGTACTACCGCGACCACCAACGGTACTACCGCATAGACTGGGCATAGTAGAAGCAGAGGGGGAACGATAGAAAGAGAGGGGGTATGGGCGGCACTAGTAGTGGTGGTAGCCGTGGTACTACCGCTGCTACTGCCGCTACTACTGCCTCACAACCCGACACGAGAAAATGCATCCTCGAATCGAAGCGGTAGCATTGCCGAACCAGGACCATACTGCCACCGATGCCCAGAAGCGGTACAACCGCTGTAGGACAGCGGTACTGCCGCTTAAGGACCATGGGCGGTACTACTGCTCTGGCGGCGGTACTATCGCTTTCTCCTCCCAGTGTCCACTTTAGTTAAGATAGCAACCTCCAAGGAGAGGAAAGGAACTGGGGGTGCAAAGAGGATGTGTACGTGTTGATTCCACCGTAGCCTTTCCAATGCGGACCCTCTCTTGATAGTACGGTGTCCCCTACGACTAAAGTACACCAAACCAAAAATGAAGGAGACTACACCGTCTTCACATAAAGCTCCGAGGGGGAACTATCGTCTCGTGCCAAAGAATGAATCTCTAAAATACTCAACGCACACGATTAGTCCGCAAAAGCATTGTCATTAATCACCAAAACTACTTAGAGGGAAATATGCCCTAACAATCTCCCCCTTTTTGGTGGATTGATGACAACATGGGATTTGCACAAGGTAATGACAAGAGATAAAGCGAATCCCAAAACTAAAAAATATAGACGCCCCCTAGATGTGTGCACTTAATTAGAGGTGAGTTTGGATTGCAAAGTGCACACATTAGGATTAACACTCCCCCTATATTTTATAGTCCGACAACAATTGCATCAAAGATAAGACATATGAGCTAGGATGCAATAGAGAGGCAAGTGAGCAAATTAGACATAAGAGATAAGCATGAACTCACAAGCTACTAAAGTGCTTGACATATAAGATAATAATAAGATAGGGTAGCATATGTCTCTCGTGGCTCTAGTAAAGGCTGAAAGAAAGCGTGCAACAGCCCTTGAGAATGTAGCTGGGTTCCTGAAGAAGCGAAAAGAGCAATCAGATGCTCTCTTCACCCAAGCCAAAGAAGAGATGGAAGAAGCCAGAAAGAAGCTAGCAGAGGCAGAGCAGGCTAGGTGTCTCCTGCTATCTAAAACTGTTGTCAATACAAATTTTCCTTCATAATAGCTAGGTTCAAATGTTTATCCAGTCAGCATGCCTGTTGTGATGTCCATGCATCTACTAATGTGGCACGAAATAATATTTTTTCGGGTCATGTAATAACAATAATTACTTTCCAAACAATAACATACGAAGCATTGGACATGGTATAGTTCACACGCAAGCCCAACATTCCAAGTTCAACTTCCAAATCAAACTCATGTTCACAGATATCTGCACATTCATAGATAATGTCCACAACCATGATTCACTTCAAAGCCAAAAAATGTGAGGAGTGTTATAAATAAAGAATAACCTCTAGTTCCTACTACCATTGCGAGCACAACAAGTCAAGACAATGCGTAATTAAATATATTTTGGTCATTTTTTGACTAATTGCGAATAACTTCTAGAAGCAGGTATAATTTCTAATGCCAGACGCGGCTGGGGTCCATGATGTTTTTTTCTTGTACTCTCTTCATAATAGTTAGGTTCAAATATTTTCCCTTCCATTAGTACTCTCTTCATACTCTATTTGTTTTCTTGTCTTTAGATAGTTGGCAATATAAGGATCCTCAATGCAATTTTCCGCACAAAACATATGAATTTCCTCTAGATCAAAATCAAGAAATCTATTGAGATTAAACTTTGGAATACCCTTAGTTATACATTCATTTCTTCATATCCCAAAATAAGACTAAGCTCTTTATGATGCTCAAGGGTAATCAAGCTATCACAATTTTTGGACACGATTTGATCATGAAACGGGAGATTTAAATGATCGCGTTCATTGTAAAGTTCACAAGGATGGCGAAAAATATTGAATCTTTCAGCACAATCATCTAGCCTCTGTTGCAACTTTTTCGTTTCTAAATATTTATGCTTCTTAAAAAATCTATCTTCCCTTTTTGCTGTGCGTGTGCACTCCCAATTTACTCCGCAAAAATTGACATTCTTATAGGAGACATCATTATCATGGCTAGTGCAATCATCATTAGCATTTTGGATATTCAAAGAATTCATACTAACAACATTGCAACCATGCTCATCATTCAAATAATTTGTGCCAAACATTTTATTGACTTCTTCTTCTAACAATTGAGCACAATTTTCCGAACCATCGTTTTCAAGAAAGACAATATAAAGCTGATCAATAATATGATGCAACCTCAATTCCATTTTCATGTAGTATTCTTTTATAAACCAAACTAGTGATAAAACAAGAAACTAAAAGATTCGACTGCAATATCTAAAGATATACCTCTGCTACCTCTTGAGCACTGCGTTGGTTTTCCCTTGAAGAGGAAAGGGTGATGCAGCAAAGTAGCGTACGTATTTCCCTCAGTTTTTTAGAACCAAGGTATCAATCCAGTAGGAGGCTCCTCAAAAGTCCCACGCACCTACACAAACAAACAAGAACCTCGCAACCAACGCGATAAAGGGGTTGTCAATCCCTTCACGGTAACTTGCAAAAGTGAGATCTGATAGAGATAATAAGATAAGATAAATATTTTTGGTATTTTTATGATATAGATTGGAAAATAAAATATGCAAATTAAAGTAGATGGGAAACTTATATGATAAAAGATAGACCCGGGGGCCATAGGTTTCACTAGTGGCTTTTCTCAAGATAGCATGAGTATTACGGTGGGTGAACAAATTACTGTCGAGCAATTGATAGAAAAGTGCATAGTTATGAGATTATCTAGGCATGATCATGTATATAGGCATCACATCTGTGACAAGTAGATCAAAACGATTCTGCATGTACTACTATTACTCCACACATCAACCGACTCCTGCCTGCATCTAGAGTATTAAGTTCATGAAGAACAGAGTAATGCATTAAGAAAGATGACATGATGTAGAGGGATAAACTCAAGCAATATGACATAAACCCCATCTTTTTATACTCGATGGCAACAATACAATCGTGCCTTCTTGCCCTCATCCTTTGGGAAAGGACACCGCAAGATTGAACACAAATCTAAGCACTTCTCCTATTGCAAGAAAGATCAATCTAGTAGGCCAAACAAAACTGACAATTCGAAGAGACTTGCAAAGATAACCAATCACACATAAAAGAATTCAGAGGAGATTCAAATATTTCTCATAGATAAACTTGATCATAAACCCACAATTCATCAGATCTCGACAAACACATCGCAAAAAGAGTAACCACTACAACAAAAAAAACATTCGCGACATTTTAGGCCGAACAATTTTTTTTCCGTGACATCTTAGGCCGAACAATTTTTTTTCTGTCATACATACGACACTTCTATGACGATAATTGTGACAAAACCCGGTATCATCATAGATGTGGTGGGCTCAAAAAATCATGATAGAAAATGAGCTTTTCGTCCTGGGCGGGCCGGAGACGCAGCTGCATGACATTCTTTGGGCCGTCCATGACGGAAAAAACCATGGTAGAAGCGAGGGGAGGAAAATTTCGGGAGTTCGATTGCTGGTGGGAGGTCGGGGCGAAGCGATCGTGTTTCTCGACACGTGACGTCTGTGGTGTGTGCGGCGTTGGATCTACGAACCCGGCGGCGTTGGGCTCCCGAACCCGGCGACAGACCGCAAGCTACGCGTTCATGAACCCGGCGATCGATCGATGGTCGTTGGCGAACCGATTGAGCGATTCATTCGCCTCTGCGCTAACTAAAGCCGATCGATTGGATGAGCAGTGAGTGTTGCGGGGGAGGGAGGGTTGGATGAGCGATGGCGGTGGCATTGCCTCTGGATGAACAGGACCCCGTGGTGTGGAGGGCTGGATGAACAGTAGACCATGGAGGGGTGCCCGTGGAGGGGTGGTTGAACAGGACCCCGTGGTATGGAGGGCTGGATGAACAGTAGACGGTGGAGGGGTGGTTGAACAGTAGCCGGTGGAGTAGTGCGCGGTGGAGGCTAGATGAACAGGAGCCTGTGGAGGCTGGAGGAGGTCGACGGTAGCCCGTGGAGACTGGAGGAGGTCGACGGTGGAGATGAACAGTATCCCGTGGAGTCCCGTTTTGCGGTCCGCCACACCCCTCCCGATGAACAAGACCCCCGTTTCGACCGTAGTGCTCCAACACAAGTCTGTTTCGTCCGTTTTGCGGTACACCACACCCCTCCCGATCAACAGGACCCCCGTTTCGACCGTAGGAGGTCTGTTTCATCCGTTTTGCGGTACGCCACACCCCTCCCGATCAACAGGACCCCCATTTCGATCGTAGGAGGTCCATTTCCTCCGTTTTGAGGTACACCACACCCCTCCCGATCAACAGGACCCCGTTCCGAACGTAGGAGGTCCGTTTCCTCCGTAGTGCGGTACGCCAGGCCTCATTTCCATCGCCTGTTCCGTCCAAGCCCTCCCGATGAACACGACGACGCATTTCGTTCTGACCCAGCCGGTTGGCTCCCACGCGTTCAGTTGCCTCCCAATGAACTTGACGCATTCGGTTGCCTCCCCATGAACACGAAGCATTTCGTTGCCTCCCCATAAACATGATGACGATGCTATTTCTCCGTTCTGACCTAGCCATGTACATGAGCCCTGGCCATACATATGCGCGAGTAGGCGTTCGAGACCCCGCCCGTATGTACGTACGTGGCCGTATTTTGTTTCTTGGACCCTGGCCGCTGTACGTACGTGTACATGCTACGTGCGCTACTACGACACGTGCGCGCCTCTACATCGACCAGTATGTACGTACACGTTCGCGACCAAAATGACAACGCTACGTACGCTTCGACCAGGTGGGTCCCGACTGTCATGCACTTCCTTACCTGCGAAGATGTAGCTGGTGGGTCCCAGCAGTCAGGGGGCGAATCGTTTTTTTGCCCGGACGCACTTCCTTGCATGCGAAGATGTAGCTGGTGGGTCCCAGCAGTCAGGGGGAAACGTTTTTTTTGCGAAATATGGTGGCCCATCCAGTGGGTCCCCGCTATCAGGTGGAGGAATAATTATTTTGCACGTAATAAGGAGGCACTTCCTTGATGCGGCCGTGGACCCAGCTGTCAGCCTCTCCACGTACAGTCCATGTCCTATGGAAGCCGTTCCTTGACCACGTTGACCACGCTGCGCCGAGAGCACCAGGGCGGTGGACGACAGCGAGGCCTAGGAAGGGGACGACACAGAGCCGGGGAAGACGCGACAGTGGATGCCCCGCAGCGTGAAGTACGAGGGTTCAACGGTTTCTTTGTGGTGTGAGGCTGCCGTCACCGCAAAATAACAGGAGGTGTGGGTGAATAGAGGGATGGCCGGCCAGCGGTGGGAGTAGTAGGGGCGGTGAGGCCTCGCCGCATCTTGTTGACCACGGGAGGCAGGAGCACGAGGCACGACCGCGCTGGTTTGGTAATTTGGAGCAAGAAGACCAGAGGTTGAAGAAGCACTACGGCTGTTGGATGGACATCGACGGTCCTTGGAGCTAGAATCGTGCATATTGACTAAGTTGACAAAGCCCTCCGTCCCGTCAACTTAGTAGGCCCACAAGTCGACTGTCACTATCTCGGGTCCCAGCTAACGGGGAGTATTCATTTTTGTGCGTAATAAGGAGGCACTTCCTTGCGTGCGAAGATATAGTTGGTGGGTCCGAGCTGTCAGCGGCGGTAACGTTTTTTCGCGAAATACAAAGGCCCTTTCAGTGGGTCCCTAATGTCAGGTGGAGGAATCATTATTTTGCGCGTAATAAGGAGGCATTTCCTTGCGTGCGGCCGTGGACCCAGCTGTCGGCCTCTCCACGTCTGATCCACATCGATGCATGTCGATTCGTTGACCACGTTGACTAGGGCGCCGAGAGCACGCGAGGCGGTGGGCGATGGCGAGGCCTAGGAAGGAATGACACGAAGCGTGGAAGACTCGATAGTTGTTTCCCACGCGAGGGGAGAATCTGTTGTCTGAGGTTCTTGGTTCGTCTGCCGTCGCCGAAGAATAACAACGGTGTGGGTGAGTAGAGGATGGCTAGGCGATGATGGGAGTACGGTGGGCGGTGAGGCTGACGCTAATGAGCCGCAACGGAAGGAGGGAACAGTAGTCCGCCGCCGCTTGTTTGGCTTTGGCCGAGCAGAAGAGCAGAGATTGAAGAAGACGACGGCCGTTGGATGTCCATCCAATAGTCACTGCTTGTGCGTCAACCTTTTTTTAGGAAAGCCTCAAATCTGTGGAAAACAGCATACAACCCATCCGCCATTATTTCTAATAATTTACAACCCATTTGCTAATTCTTAAGGTTTTTTGGGGCCCATATTCTTTTTCTTAGCATTACATCCCATATTGTGGCCACGGTTAAAAAAGTATACGAAATTTTGCATATTTCGGTGCGGTTCGAACTATTTTTAATTCTGAAATTTCGACTCACATTCAAACTGATTTTAAAAACAAATGTACATCAATATAAAATCCAACAAATTCTCCACGCATGAAAATTAATGTAATTTAAAATCTCGAAATGAAAAAAAAAGATATTTGAAACTAATTGTCGGTTTGATGTGTTTTAAAAATGTACAACCCATTTCTCATTACTGATGGGCCATTTTCTCTGCCAGCCGAATGAAAGCTCTCCTCGTCTTGAAAGATTTGCAGCCCAACAGGCCTGACAAAGCGACTTACTTGGGAAATCACAAAAAAACTGGGCTATGGCTGTGGACCCAGCTGTCAGCCTCTCCACGTACAGTACTCTTCCGATGGAATGTCGTTGACCACATCGACCACGCCGCGCCGAGAGCACCAATGCGGTGGACGACGGCGAGGCCTAGGAAGGGGACGACACGGAGCCGGGGAAGACGCGGCAGTGGATGCCCACGCGGAGAGGAGTATGAGGGTTCATTGGTTCGGCTGCGGTGTGAGGCTGCCGTCGTCGCAGGGCCTGGCTAGCGGTGGGAGTAGTAGGGGGCGATGAGGCCTCAACGGCAAAGACCACCACCACCGGAGGCGGAGTAAGCGGTCTCCCGGCCTGGTTTGGGCGGCTGGTGCAAGAAGAGCAGCGATTGAAGAAGCGGAGGACCGTTCGATTCAAATCCAACGATTCTTCTTTGCTAGAATCGTTTGTTGACTAAGTTGACAAGCTGCGACGCTGCGTCAACTTAGTAGGCCTGAGTTAGCCTCCCAACCGTGCGCCCGGATGTCGATGGGAGGAATCATTTTTTGCGTAATAAGGAGGCGATTGATTGCGTGCGGCTAGGCGGCGGAGGGAGCAGCAGTCCAGCGGGGCTAGTTTAAGCGGCCGAGCAGAAGATCGAGATTGAAGAAGACGTCGGCCGTTGGATGGACATCCAACGATCCTTCTGCTAGAATCGTCTGTTCATCGACAAAGCCTTGCGTAAACAAGTCAGCCTCGAAATCTGTGGCGTGTACAGCCCATTTGCTATTATTTTTATATTTTTTTCTCATTTTCTAATTCATATGGAATTTATTGCAGCCTGTTTTCCATTTTTACAATTGCTGGCCATTTTCTGGTCAGTACCAGGGTCAAAAAATTAACTAAATATGTGGGAAATTTTGAAAATTCGCAAATTTTTGCTGGGGAATGAAATATTCTTAATCCAAAAATTAATAGCCATACTAAAACAAATTTAAAAATAAATTAGTACTATGTCATGTTAAATCCAATGAAATACGTATAAGATATCAGTGAAGAACAAAAACAAAAAAAAACTAATATCCCATTTGCTATAATTTTTTGGAATTTTCAACCCCTTTTGATATTACTTTTAACAGACATTGACCATACTCTTTGGCCAGGACGGAATGCATCCCTCCTCGTCTTGAAAGATTTGCAGCCCAGTAATTCGGAGAAAACAAATAGGCCTAGCTTGGGTATTCTTCAAAAAGAAATACTGGGCTACCTATTTTCCCAAAGAACTGGTGCATGAGCATTTAGCTTTATTTATTTATTTACTTATTTATGTTTAGGGGACCATGAGCATGTACCTGGGCTGGATTCATGTGAGAGCCTCCCTTCCAGTTAATTATGGGCTTCTCTATTGGGCCTTCATGAGTGGGCTGCATGTTATCAACAAGTGGAAAATGTTTTCCGTACGAGAAATAGTATGAGCTATGTATGGTACGGGGCATTAAAGGATCGAACCGTGCAACGACTTCCAAAACATTGTGTTTGTCGTTCTAACAGCACATTTATTCAACCAAAAAACGAAATATACTATTGATTGTACATTGAAAACAGCGAAGAAGCAACAACCAGGGCTGGGGTGCAATGAAGCGATAGCGAGGCGGAAGAGTGAAGACGCATCTCTCTTCCAAACCAAACATCAGCCATCATTACAAAAGGGCTACCAAAAAGAACAAGTGTATGCATCAAACTAAATAAAGATCCTACTACACCAAGTGTGCGCATCTAACTAAGCGGCTTAGTTAGGCGTTACTATTTATTAAGCTGTGGAGATTGGTGACGGCTTGAACGGATGGGTGTCGACGGGGAAGCTCCGGCCAAGCGGTCAAATCGATACTTGCGACCCTCTCTCCTACTTTGGGCTGCAGAGCGTGGCGGCACATATCATGGTATGGTGCATGCGAGATGCATGGTACCTTTGTGTGCAATACAGTTTTGCACGATGAACGAAACCGCTGCCATCATGATCCTTGCCGTCGGTTATCTCCTAGTTAATCGGATAATTCAGTCCGACAAAGCAGAGAGCGTGTACCAAGGCTACTTACCAGCCTCTAGTCAAAAATTCACGAAGGCCAGTAAGTGAGATCCCGCTCAAAGACCTTGCAAAGTGATCGTGATTGTATTCCGCGAAACAACACGTCCGATGCGTCTTGACGATCATCAATCTTTCGTCGTCGTCTGATCGAGCAAGGAACCACCTGCAACTGCCATGCCACTTTTCTTTGAAAGGTTCTGGGATTAGGAAGGGTAGGGACACCAGGCGGCCTATAACATCATATCAAGTTGGAGTCAAAGAAAAAAGGGCTCTTGATTTAGTCAATCTTAAGAACAGCATGTTATGAGCATGAATATTTTTTCAGTAAAGTTGACAGTAATATAAGCAAGCCATCATGATATCATAGGAAAGTAACATACTGCTGTAATAGCCATTTGTAGCGATGACTGGAGTAGGCCAGCTATACGTCCAACCATAGAAGGAGTCGACAGCATAAATGAAGCCCTTTTGTTCAATGGCATCAGAGAACCATGGAGGATGTATGATCCTACGATGGACGTGCAGATTTATCCAGTTATTGCAGTGACCTCTCAGATAGGCGAGACCGCGGTTGAAGAACGCAATTAGCCTGAAGTCTTTATAATTCGCAGATCTTGTGGGCACTTGGCAGATTACAACCTTGAGCAAATCAATCTTGGTATCATGTTGGCTACTGTAAGATTCCGAGTATTCTGGGCCGCGGTGCCAAAGCGGTGCAGTGTTAATCGAAGGAAGGGGGATCAATCGACGGGTGTAGACCTCGACGAGCATCCAGCTGCCGCGACCGTTGACGAGCACCATCGAAGACGTGTTCATGCCGACCCAGTACATACCGTTAATGTAGTTGAGGCTGACGGGGATTGGATCGCAGTCAAGGGGGTTGATGCTCGCCACCCTACGATCGTTATGCTGTGTGACATGCCGTTTCTGAAGATCAGGAGGCATCAGCAAGCAAGGAGAAATCTTAAAAAGCTCCGGCCTAAGGGCTTTGAGTAAACGATACAGCCCCGACGAGCACGCGGCGAGCGGCATGGTACTGAGATTGTCCACACACGAAACAATGAGCTTGATTACCTCTGTGGGGAGCGAATTCCAGCCACTCTTTCGGCGGACGCTTTCGGTTCTCGCCATTGTTAGTGCTTGGGTTTTGACGAGGAGAGGCGCCTTAGAGGGGACGATGGAAGATTGGACGAGATTATGTGCGGACTAAGATGGAGAAGCGAATATGTGCTGCGGGAAGTGGACATGTGATGATGACTACAACACGCCGCTTGACTTACGAGACACATACCAGCAGCGTAGGGTCATGTCGATGCCAGACAACTTGCTTGAGTGATCACAGTACTGGTACTCCCTACAGTGCTATGCCCTAACTTGCTTGAGTAGAGTAGTAGAGTAGGACTCTGCTCTACTACTAGCACCGGAGGAGTAGTATATTCTAATCTAAAATAGTTACAAACTTCAATGCCCGAGCGTGGAACGACTACGAAACCATGCTCAAAGACCGTGTCTACGTGGTGTTTGGACTTATCTGCAAAAAAATAGCAAGATGCCCGTGCATTGCACGGCACACCATCATCACCAACTCGGTTTTTTCTCTACTCCTACTCCTATAAAAGACTCAGTTGGTGATGATGGAGGTGAGGAGGCGTGTTCAGCCGGGCATGCAGCGGACGGTGCAACACCATTCGATTTGTTATAAAAAACAAAGAAGAGTAGTAGAGATAGAGACATAGGGAGGAGTACGAGGTTGTGGGAGATAAGGAAGAACGAGGCAAGGCCTTATCTGTAAATGTGGAGAGAGGTGCGGGTATCTTTTGTAAAATTTTCATAGTTGGCTTTCTATCCGTCAGATATAGATCGGACGGCCTATATTACAAGATGGCAGGCATACCATCATCACCAACTCGGTTTTCTATAAGAGTAGATATAGATAGATAGACACTAGGGAGTACTAGTAAGGACACCATCTACTGCTTCGAGTACTATTCCTGCGCTCCATTCAGCGGCCGCAACGCCCCCTACAGCCACTCCCTCCTGCGCTACATTCGGTGGGCGCTGTTGAAATTTGGGGAGTGCACTCTCGCGACTGCTGGCAGCCACGACTTCACCGACGACAACTTCTTCCCCGACCTTGGCAACCTCTTCCTCAACGACATGGGCGACAACCTCAACGCCAACGGTGCTGCTCCTGTTGCACCGTATGTGTTTCTGTCCTTCCTGTTCGTAATCGTGGTAGAATTCATGTTTCTACTCTGTATCCTACTACTATGCTAGTACACATGATTAGTTTCATCTCTGTTATAGCCGTCATGATTTTTTTGTGCTTATTCGAATTAAATCTCGTAGTAACTTAGTCATATATTCAATTGGCGCAACGTCCCCTACAACCACTCCCGTTTCATGGACGGCCTGGTCGATGCCTCCAAGGAGTCCTTCGTCCACTGCTATGAGTGCCCGTTGCCTTTTTGTGGCTCACCGGCAGACATGGTGCATCACCTCATGGATGCGTGCAGCGGTCACTGCTGGCCCTTGGCGGAGAACATCAAGTACGAGACGTGCTACCCGTTCACCATGCCGGAGTCGCTGGAGGATCACCGCTACTTGCTAGTCTCAGAGGAGGACGGCAGCGTCTTCCTCTTGATCATGGGCACGGCGAGGCCCGTGCAGGCCGCCGCCCCGTCTCTGTAATGTGCATCAGGGGCGACGCCGTTGATGCTGACACTGACAGGAGGCCGATGTACGGGTGCGTGGTCAGTGTTACTACCCCTCCGGGTCGCGTGGGCGGTGACATCGGCCTCATCGAACGGACATGGACTCTGGGGAGCTGGGACTATCCCGCCAATGTGGACTTGGAAAACCCATGGCATCCTTTACCCGCCGACGCGGTGCACGGGGACTCCAAGGAGGTTCACCTGGATATAAGCATTATCAAGTTAAATGTTGATCATTAGTCTTCGCTCAATGTAATCCGCTGTCTAAGCATGTGGAGACTTCCATGCAGGATCTTGCTCTATTGGAGTATCGCACATGAATAATAGTGTATCCGTTTATGGTTTAGTCTAGAATCTTCCATGTATGAATTTTTACTACAGTACTGGTGAAAGACTTACGATGAACCATTTCTCACATCTCCTCTGCCCCCTTGCAAGTCATCCTGATTTAATCCCTCCGTCTAGGTGTATAAGGGCATGGTTAATATTACTTAATAGTATAGCTAACTGTTGACTATAAGAAAGTACCATGTCATCTGTAGCCAACATGTATAACAATCAATACTCAAAAACTAATTCTTAAAGATCATTTCTTGCAAAGCACAATAAGTGTTATTTCTTCACAAGTTTTGGATGCAGGTTCAATAGTTGTACGCTTTTGTTTGCAAAAGATACCTTTTTATCTATTTCACCCGGATGTTTGTGAGCTTTAGAGATGAAATAATATCCGAAGAAACCTATCGATACCCGTTACACATGAGATGATCCCCACATCCTTTGTCAAAATAAACAACTCCCCGATCAATGCATTTCACTCTTCGGTGCAACGCATGGGCACCTTACTACTATTGCTTAGTACGACCAAAAATTGAACTAACATTATATATAGTACGATAAATGCTGATGCATGTCACCTAAAATTACATCATTCAAAACTATGTTCAAATACAAATCCAACGATATAGTTTTTGTTGACATGCACTAACATTTTGTCAGTTAAATCTTCAGTCAAACTCAATGGGGGACTAATAAACCACGACCGATGTAGTACAACTGTAGAGGGCGGCGCTGCACGGGAGTCTCACCTCTCGCCCCGCTCGTGGCGCGGCAGTAAACCTGTCATATCACAAAACCCAACCACTCCCAGTAATAAGTGGCCTGGTAAAATAAACGGACAAGCAACCATCACATCCCTCCGTCTTTTTTGCATTTCATCTCTCTGCATTTACTTTCTCCGGTTCATCTCGCATACTCGATCCCTAGCTACTACTCCTAGGGCCAGTTCTTTTGGCGGCTTCCCCAGCTTTTCCCACAAGACTAGTCACAATGGAGAGTAACAATAAGGCGCCTCACTCATTTATTTGGGCTTCTAAACTACTACTCCGTCCTGGTTTATTCCTCACCATTGTAATTTGTGCTAAATTTTGACCAAAGATTTAACTAATTAAATGTTACTCCCTCCGTCTAGGTGTGTAAGTCATCTTACGAAAACCAAATAATCCCAAAACAGTTAGGCGCGATGCATTAACTTCTACCTCGTTTCTGGTTTCTTGACATATCAACCAATAAGAGATAAAGAGTGTGCATGCTTTTAATGACTTGAGATATCAAACACGACATGCAGTGGTTAGTTCATTGCATGCAATACTATTAATTAGCAAATAAACATTAACGTTTCTCGTTTTCTCCTCCTCCTTGGTCTTGGTGC
The DNA here is from genome assembly GCA_021437245.1 of Aegilops speltoides. Classification (NCBI taxonomy): domain Eukaryota; kingdom Viridiplantae; phylum Streptophyta; class Magnoliopsida; order Poales; family Poaceae; genus Aegilops; species Aegilops speltoides. Next base: position 307,784,675 of record CM038141.1, on the reverse strand, counting down.
ACAGCCTAAGATGACTTACTCACCTAGATGGATGGAGTAGTGCATGTGACATGCACTAACATTTCATTAGTTAAATTTATGATCAAAATTTGACACAGATTACAATGGGGACCAATAAAAAAGGACGGAGGTAGTAGTTATGGGATTACTAATCTAGAAGCCTAAAAGAACTGGCCCCTGGTACTCCTACTAGTAGTAGTACTCAAGTTGGAATTCCAATTGCACGGCACAACTTGTTAGGCAAAAAATTCGATACAGGGTGTAGGAAGCAGTTTGGGAATTTGCATATCTTTCCAACCAGTGAGATACTCCGCACAAAGTACGACAGAGAAATAACCGCAGAGAAGGAAGCTAAAAGTAAACAATCTAACGAGCATTTTTGCATTTGTTTTGCATTGAATCGTTTCACAAGCTTGACTAGTGCTGTTTTTCTACTTTTACAAAAAGCGCATCGTAATGTTAAAACATGCATTTGCACGTACATAAGTAATAGTAGTACTCCCTCCATCTAGGTGTACAAGTCTTCCCTCCTTCTTGGTCACCGTGCATAACCAAAGATGACTTATTGACCTGGACGGAGGGAGTAGCACAGTCTGCAAGCATATATCGAGAGAGACATGTAGTCCGATAGTATATAGTAAAGTTTGTGCTATATGCACGTACTTGCAAAATGCGTAATAATACACAAGGTTTCCAAACTTTCCCTTTTACATACTTAATTAAGGACGCTAAAAATTCCTGAATGTTCAGGATTTATCATTTGCGTCCCCAAACTAATGAGATCACCTTACGAAACAAAAATTATACTCCTCCTAAAAGCATGGCCGCCGAGGAGGCGCTGCAGCGCGCCACGAAGTGTCCTGGTGCGCGGCCGTTTCCTAGCGCGGACACAGCGCCTCTTCCTCAGCCTCGCAACTGGTGAGGTGCTGATTGGCGGCTTGCCGGCGGGCGAGCGCGATCTCACCGGTGTGGTGATCCGGCGCCAACAGGTACTCCTCGCTGGAAGCGTGCACCCAGTCCACATACCGCCAAGCGTAGATGAGGCGCTTGGGCCCGACTGCACTCAGGGTGTTGGCACAGGCGTCCTCCGCCACCCTCACGGCCCTTGCACGAGCCTTTTGCCAAAGAGCCAATTGCCTGACTCTCTCGGATGCGACATAGGCCTCCCAGGCAGCTTGTTCCGCGGTGCGCTTCTCTTCCTCGGCCTTCTTCTCCGCCTCTATTTTGGCACGCTCTGCTAGAGGCAAAGCCTCCTACACGGTGACATCCATTTCTTTCCAAAGCTCCTCAAGGCTGGGGGGCTCGGCGGGCGGCGCGACATTCTCCTCGTAGCGGGGAGCCGACGCGTCCTCCGACACGCGTGCTGGCGAGATTGGGAACGCCGACGCGTCCACCTCGACGCGTCACGGTGAGGAGCAGAACACTGATGCATCCTCCTCGACTAGTGGCGGCGAGGAACGGAACAACGACGCGTCGCATCGCGGCGAGGAGCCAAACACCAACGCGTCCTCCTCGACTAGTGGCTGCGAGGAACGGAACAGCAACGCGTCGCATAGCGGCGAGGAGCGGAACACCGACGCGTCCTCCTTGACTAGTGGCGGCAAGGAACGGAACAGCAACGCGTGACCGTCCGCGCGATGCAGCGAGGGGCTCCTAGGGCTTGGGAGGGGCGATCCCATGGTGGTCGACGTGAGAGGGAGGGGGAGGAGATAGCGATGAACGTGAACGTGAGGGGGAGGAGATAGTGATGTCATAGGAGGCGCAGTATTTATAGCGAGCAATGGCAGACCTACGTAAGATATGGACTGAGCTGCATTGACTTAACTGCAGGTCCAGTTGCGTCACTGACATGTGGGTCAGTCCCCTGTTGGGCCCATATGTCAGTGACCCAATGCACCTGAAGTTAAGTAAAAGCTATGTGGTGTCGGTGTACTAAAGTAGGGGTACTTTAGTATCCCGAACTTGTGCACGGGCAGTCGCAGCGTCCCGCGGCAAGGCTTGCCGGGCGTCCGTCAAGATCCTCCGCCATTCCTATTGATGCCATTCAAGAACAAAGTGTTTAAACTGAGAAGACAAGACCCGGCAAGAGGAGCTTGCGGGAAGGACAAACCCGGCAAGAGGAGCTTGCGGGAGGGCTAGCCAAGAAACTTGCGCGACGTGCCGCACGTCTGGCAAGACCAGCGGCGACAAGCTTTCGGGTGCGACAAGACAACGACCGCGGCAAGGCGCTTGCCGCGGCAAAGCCAACACTTCGCGCCCACGCTCCAGCGCATCCAATGACATGTCGCCGCAGGATCGTTCCTGGCGCATGTGGCGGGTAGCTGTGCAGCCAAGCGGTGCGAGGTGGCAAGTGGAGATGACGAGAAGGCCATCGTGGCAATCGGTGGCGCCCCTAACGGTCGTTTCCTGCACTGTTTGGGCGACCAGACGGGCATTAAATGCCCTTGTCCCCTGCCGTCAGAGTTAGGTAGGGGACACTATAGATAGCGGTTGTACCAACCCCTCTTTTTACTTTTCTACCCCTCTCTGCGTTGCCACCTGTCGGTGACCCCTTTAACCTATAAAAGGAGGCCCATGCGCAACGTAGAGGGGGTTCGACTCATTCAAAACTACAACACACCCACGCTCTCGAGCAAGAATAGAATAGAAACACAAAGCAGCAGTAGGAGTTTTATCTCTCCGGAGAGCTCCGAAGCTGGGTAAAATCCCTCGCGTGCTTCGCCTCGATCTGCTCTTCGTGCGCCCTCCGCTCCCTGCCGGACCGAGAAGGGGCCCTGCCCCATAGGTGCTCGTTTCCCACGACATCTTTGGCGCGCTAGGTAGGGGGCGTCGAGGTTGTGCGAACCTGATCCGGTGTTCGCGCGCGCTACATCATCATCTTCATCGACATGCCACCGAAGAAGAAGGCTTCGGAGGTGGTTGGTCGTCTGCGTCGATCCCACCACCACCACAGGAGCAAGCGGGCGGTGGGGTAAACGCCGGCAGAGAGGCAGGCGCCGGCAGGAGGACTCACATCGTCACGAGATCAAGGACAAGGCCCGCAAACCGGCGTCCGTGCATGCGCGCGCGCCCCTCTCGGGAGGCGCGGGATCGACAACGCCATGGTGCTCCTAGCACCGTGCTTCGATAGAACAAGGCCAAGCTGGCGGATCGCGGGGCGCTCAAGGCCAACATACGCCAAAGCATGTTGGCGCTGGAAGCGCAAGATCGCTGGGCGAGATGTTGCTCCTTCTAACACTGTTAGAAGTTTGAGCATATCCCGCTCCTCGCGTCGTTCGCCCCCGCTGCCGAAAACCCCAAAAGAAGCGTTGGCCGAGCCCAATGCTACTAGACTACCCTCGGCGCGGACAAGATCGGCGGCGGAGGATCACCATCCAGAGCCTCATCGGCTTCGCCAACAGCGACAAGCCCCGGCAACCGAGCACGTCGAAGCCCCGGCAAGACGCCCATGCGAAAGCCGGTGGCGACAAGACTGGTGGGGGTGCCACCACCGTGCACTCCCCGCCCCGAAGGCCAAGATCACCGACTCGCCGGGCTAACCTCGACACCGACTCCACCGCATCGTCGGACCCGCGGGCTCGTCGCGATCAGCGCCAAGTTCTCCAAGAACGGCGACAAGAAGGCCTTCGAACTTCGCATTGGCGTCGAAGAAGCGCGGCGTCAGTCAGACCAGCGCGCTGGGCCCACTGTTGATATGCATGCGCTAGGGGAGCCAGGCGACTTGCCGTATGCGGTGGGTTGCCCTGCGTTCACTCGTGAGTTGCGGCAGGTCCAGTGGCCCAGTACCAAGAACTTCAAGCCAGACGTACCCGAGAAGTACGATGATAGGATACATCCGTCGGAGTTCCTCAGCATCTACACCATCGCGGTGCAGGCTGCCGGGGGGCGCGACGAGAAGATCCTTGCCAACTACTTCCCGCTGGTGCTTAATCCCAACGTCAGATCTTGGCTCATGCACTTGCCGGATAACTCCATCTCTTCATGGGCAGACCTGTGCCATCAGTTTGTCAGCGCCTTCACAGGCAGCCACAAGCCACATGGCCAGGAGAGCGATCTTCATCTGCTTGCCCAGAAGGAAGGAGAACCCCTGCGCAAGTTCATACAGAGATTCAGCCAGGTGCAACGCAACATCCCAGACGTCCACCCCGCCGCGGTTATCGGTAGCGTTCCATCGAACGTCGCGTGTCGCAGGATGAGGAGGAGATGGCGATGTGCAAAATCGAGATGTCACGAGCTCTATGCTCTGGCCGACAAGTGCGCCGCGTCGAGGAGGAGGAGAAACTCCGGAGAGAATGCAGGAGCGATGGGTCGGCGGTGAGGATGCCGCCCGGAAAGAAGAACCGAGGCGGAATAATGTAAAGAGGAAAGCTAAGGATGTGCTAGTTGTCGAGCAGTCCGGCAACGGAGGTGGCGCCGAGAAGGCCAAAGATGGTGACTCCAGCGAGGTTGTGGTGGCCGCCGACAAGCAGGACGACTCCGGCAAGCAATACTGCAAGATCCACCGCACCAAGGACCATGATCTCCAGGCCTGCAAGAAAGTTGAGCAGCTTGTTGAGCTGCAGAAAGCTGAATACGAGCGGCGCGACAAGGAGAAGGCCCAAGAAGGTGGTGGAGGATCCGGCAAGAAGCGTCCCGCCCGGGGAGGGCACCGCGGCAAGGCTAAGCAGCGGCAAGGAGATAGGCCTCCCCGCAGCCGCGACAAGGATGAAGACGAGGACGAAGATGAATAGATGGATGAGGATGAGACCGATGAGCAGGAGTTTCAGAAAGCGACGGAGGTTTTGCGCGTCGACGGTGGTGCCTCTCTGCATACTTCGCACCGCCAGCTCAAACAGTGGGTGCGGGAAGTAAATGCAGCAGAACCGTCAGTTGAATCGCGCAAGCCCCTGAAGTGGTCCAGCACGCCCATCATCTTTGATGTTGAGGATCACCCTGATCGCATAACTGCGGTCGGGTGCTTGCCGATGTTGGTTTCGCCAACTATCCGCAACCTCAAGGTCACGAAGATTACGGTTGTGGCGGGGCGGCTTATATCGATCTCCTCCGCGGTGCTCAAGAAGCTCCAAATCCCCGACAGCGAGCTCGAAGAGACTGGTACTTTCCAAGGATTCAACCCGGGAAGGAGCAAGCCGAAGGGGAAGATCACACTGCCAGTGACATTTGGCAGCGAGCTGAATTTCAGGACAGAGAAAGTCACCTTCGACGTTGCCAATTTCCCATTTCCCTACAATGGGTTACTTGGCCGTCCGGCGCTCGCCAAGTTCATGGCAGCCTCTCACTATGCTTACAACGTGCTCAAGATGCCCGGTCCGATAAGTGTCATTTCTGTCCCTGGCGACAAGAAAGATGCCCTTATCTGCACCGACAAGATCTACCGGGAAGCGAGCCGCAGCAGATCGCATAAGACACTTGCACTGAAGCTCCGGGGAAGAAGAAGACCAAGTCCGCAAGAGTAGCTCGATGCCCACTCCGGCAAGCGCACCTCTTGAGTGCTGCGCTACCATCGAGGGCGCACCATCGAGCTCCACCGGCAAGTGCAAGAAGGCAAAGACAGCTTCACCAGAGACCAAGAAAGTGGTCGCCAGGAGGGCGGCATCGGTGGTACCTTCACCATCGATTGCCACGCTTGACCCTAAATAGGAAGCGCGCTCATTGCTTTCTGCGGGCGAATGTCGATGTGTTTGCATGGCAACCGTCGACATCCCGGTGTTCCCGGAAAGTAATTGAGCACCACCTTGCCGTCGTCCTCACGCTACGCCCGTCAGCGAGTAAGGAAACAAGCAAATGGGCGACAAGAATTCATTGCGAAGAGATCAAGAAGTTGGAAGCGGCAGGCCTTGTTCGAGGAGTACTCCATCCAACGTGGTTGGCCAATCCGTAGTCATGCGCAAGGCGAGCGGAAGTGGAGGCTTTGTATTGACTTCACCGATGTTAATAAAGCTTGTCCCAGGATCCATTTCCTTGCCGCGCATTGACCAGATTGTCGACTCCACGACGGGATGTGTTTGCTTTCATTTCTTGATGCATACTCGGGATATCATCGGATCTTCATGGCGAAGAGGATGAAGAAGACCGCATTCATTACCCCATGTAGCACGATTGCTTTGTACGGATGCCTTCGGACTAAAGAATGTTGGTTCAACGTTTGCAAGGGTAGTCAGTCATGCTTTTGAGCCACAGTTGCACAGAAATGTAGAAGCTTACATGGATGATATAGTGGTCAAGAGCAAGGACAAAGCAACTTTGATCCAAGATTTAGGCGAGACTTTGCAAATCTCGCAAGATCAATCTCAAGTTGAACCCGAGAAGTGCGTGTTTGGAGTTCCTTCGGCAAGCTTCTCGGGTTCTTTGTATCTCGGCGGGGATCGAAGCCAATCCCGACAAGATCAAGGCCATTGAGCGGATCGAAGCACGAAGCGCGTCAAGGATGTGCGAAGGCTTGCCGGCGCGTTGCTGCTCTCGAGTAGGTTCATTTCTAAGTTCTGCTGGCAGCTACCGCCATTTTTCAAAATTTTGAAAAAGGCAGGTCAATGAAATGGACTCCGGAAGTGGAGGCTGCGCCACAGACTTGAAGAGATACCTATCCTCCACTCCAATACTTGTCGCACCTAAGCCACAAGAGAAGTTCTTTGCTATACCTAGCGGCAACCAATCAAGTGGTTAGTGCTGCGTTAGTAGCGGAGAGGAGGCGAGATGATGAGCCGACAACGCTGCAAGCGAGTCGGCGACAAGCAGGGGGCTTCCCCGACAAGCTCTGGTCCCGACAAGGATGGATCTGTGCAGCCACAGGAAGAGAAACAGAAGAAGATGGTGCAGCACCCAGTTTATTTTGTCAGTTCCCTTCTGCAGGGGGCTAGATCAAGGTACTTTGGTGTGCAGAAGTTGCTTTTTGGCCTTCTCATGGCCTCGAGGAAGCTGCGCCATTATTTTCAAGCACATGAGATCACAGTTGTCACTCGCTTTCCGTTGAAGAGGATATTGCAAAATCTAGAAGCAACAGGCAGGATTGTCAAGTGGGCACTGGAACTGTCAAGCTTTGGCCTCAAGTTTTAAAGTACTTCAACTATCCAAAGCCGAGCGTTGGCAGAATTCATAGCAGAGTGGACGCCAACACCTGATGAAGAAACTCCGGAGACGAGGATCCCCGTCAAGGAAGCAAGCAAAGAATGGATCATGTACTTTGATGGTGCCTTTTCGTTGCAAGGCGCCGGTCTTGGGCGTGTTACTTATCGCACCCAGGAGAGCACCTCAAGCACGTGGTCGGATGCACTTTCCCAAGGAGCAAGCAGCAAACAATACTGCAGAGTACGAAGGCTTGCTTGCCGGACTTAGGATCGCGGCAGACCTTGGGATCAAGAAGCTTATTGTCAGGGGTGACTCATAGCTTGTCGTCCGCCAAGTAAACAAAGATTATCAGAGTCCGTTGATGGAAGCCTACATTGATGAAGTGAGGAAGTTGGAAGAGCATTTTGACGGCTGCGGATGGAACATGTTCGAGAGCTCGAATGACATTGCGGATGGCTTTGTCAAAATCGCCGCCTCAAGTTGCTGTGGAACCATGGATCTTTGTGCTCAAGCTGACTCAACCATCGTAACACCATCAACTGGACAGAGCAAGAAGAGGAAGTTGGTTTCTGGTGATTACTTTCCGGCTGAGCTCCCCGAAGCCGCCGCCAAGAAGGTCCCCAGGATCAACACAAAGAGAGCTGAGGGGCAGACTACTCCGACAAGCCCTAAGGTTTGTTTCATTGAAGCAGACGCCCCCGACAAGTTTTGCTCCGGCGAGCTTGCCGGGGAACATCAAGCTCCGGCTGAGCCACAGGTTCTTGCCGTGGAAGCAGATGTTCCCGCAGCAGCATTTGCGCCTTTAGTCCTTCTTGTCGAGCCACAGGCTCTGGCATGGGCGCAGCAGATTGTCCGTTTCCTTCAGATAGGAGAACTTCCCGAAGAGCAAGAAGAAGCGAAGAGAGTAGCCCGGCAATCAAGTATGTACCAGTTCGTCGATGACATACTGTATAGAAGAAGATTCAACGGAGTGAAATTGAAGTGCATTCCCCAGGAAGATGGACAGCAGCTGTTGGCGGAGATACATGGAGGTATATGTGGTCATCACATTGGCGCAAGAGCACTTGCCGGCAAAGCCTTCCGGCAAGGTTTCTTTTGGCCAACAGCCCTCCAGGATGCAATTGCACAAGTAACCAAGTGTGAAGCGTGCCAGTTCCACTCCAAGCAAATACATCAACTAGCTCAAGCTCTCCAGACGATCCCTTTATCCTAGCCATTTTCGGTCTGGGGGCTCGACATCCTCGGCCCTTTTCCCTGAGCTGTCGGGGGCTTTGAGTACTTGTACGTGGCGATCGACAAGTTCACAAAGTGGCCATAAGTGGAAGCAGTGAGGAAGGTGACAGCACAGTCAGCGGTCAAGTTCTTCAGGTCGATTGTTTGCCGTTTCGGAGTCCCTAACAGGATCATCACCGACAATGGCACTCAATTCACGAGCCGCACCTTCATGTAGTATGTCCAAGATCTTGGCGCCAAGATCTGCTTTGCTTCTGTTGCTCACCCGAGAAGCAACGGTCAAGCGGAGAGGGCGAACGCTGAAGTGCTACGCGGGCTCAAGACCAGAACTTTTGACAGGCTGCACAAGTGCGGAAGAAATTGGATCGAGGAGCTGCCAGTGGTTCTTTGGTCGATCAGGACGACACCAAATCGAGCCACTGGCCAGACACCTTTTGCTCTTGTCTATGGAGCAGAGGCAGTTCTCCCCACGGAACTCGTATACGGATCGCCTCGAGTGCTCGCTTATGATGAGCTTGAGCAAGAACAGCTGCGGCAAGATGACGTGCTGCTCCTCGAGGAAGATCGTCTTGTTTCTTTGACGAGCTGCTCGCTACCGACAAGCTTTGCATCGCTACCATAGCCGCAAAGTTAATGCGGAAGTTTCGAGGAAGGCGACCTTATTCTTTCGCGTTCAATCCGCCAAGAATTCCAACAAGTTGACGCCGAAGTGGGAAGGCCCTTATCGGGTGAAGCGAGTCACTAGGCCCGGCGCTGTCCGCCTTGAGACCGAAGATGGCTTTCCGGTGAGCAACTCCTGGAACATAGAGCATCTTCGTAAGTTTTACCCATAAGGCGCGGTTGACGGAACCTGCTATCCCGGCAACCACCTTTTGTACAAGCCTTGCCGCTGTTGCATGTAACCCTTTGTACAAAGCCGGGCGCAGATCCCGTGCATAAATAAAACTCATGTGCTTCGCACATCTTGTTGAATTTCATGCCTTTTTCTTTTTTGCATGTATAATCTGACACCTTGTGTAGCACTTGCCCTCGGTAAGCAATAACGAGCCTTAAGGCTCCATATCTTTATTTTCTCTTCTCTCTTTTTCTCAAAGAGAAGGTTCATCCGCCCACAAGTTCACCGGGGGGGAAGGAGAAGATAGTGGTGTGGACCAGGCGTCGTTCAAAGAAGTATAGCCTTTCCGGGACGCAGACGACGGAAAAGCTAAGTTGCCAAAGTTTGAGCACAATCAGTTTTAAAGTTTTTAAGTTATCCTCCTTGAACGACCGTGCTTTGTATGGAAAACCTGTGCGCGGAGGAACCAACTCGTGGCTAGTTGCGCCCTTACTTTGTTTCGAGTCCGCTCAACAACGTAAGTGTCTGCGACTAGTTCGACAAGGTTTCTTGCGGAGGCAACACCGCCTTGAGAGAGTTCTTGATGTTCACTTTTCGGCGCCCTTGCAAGGGTGCTCGCTACGGCAAGTTCCCTAAAAGCGAGGGTAAAAACATACAAGGGAGGGAATCAAGTAAAGGAAATAACATAGCAAATACTACCCAGAATAAAGTTATATTACAATAAATAACTTGCCGCGTTTTAATGGATTGTTCCTGTGACATATCTGGCAGCAGCAAGAAAAAGGAGGAAAAGGGCGGCCTAATCTACACGATCGCCGTCGACCCTTCTGACTTCATTCACCTTGTCCACAATGGGTGCGACAAGGGCTTTGAGCTCTGCAAGATCAGCACCGCCGGCAGCTTCTTGAGAACGTTGGTGAGGTTGAGGGTCGGATTGCGGAAAAGCACCTTCACCAACACCTTCTCCAAGACTCTGGCACAGATGGCGCGCGACTCGTCAGCCAGTTGCTTTGGGATCCTTTCCCGGAGTTGCTGGAGAGCCGCCACCAAGCCCTTGAAGAACAGACTAAGCTTGGCGCTGGGCTGGAGGTTCTCGTCGGAGGAGTACCCGAAGCCCGCCAAGTCCAGTTGAGCCAGCTCCTCGTCGATGGTTGCAGCAATGTTGACGAGGCCCTCCGTCCAGAGCTCCACCGTAGCCCTGAAGGTGTTTTGTGTTTCAGCGGCCCTCGTCAACAGCTCCTCGTTGGCCTTGAGCTCCTGCTTCAAGTCCTCCTCCCCCTTCTTGGCACCGTCTAGCATCTCCGTCAATGTGGCCAGCTTCAGCTCCAGGTCGGCATTTGAGTCCTTGGCGGCCTTCAGTTCCTTGCCCTTGTCGGCGAGTTGGACTTGCAGATCACCATGAGCAAGGGCATCCTTCTCGAGTTCGCGCTGGAGTGCGGCAAGCTCCTCATTCTTCCCTTTCAGATCAGCCTCCAGCTGCGTCACCTTCACTTCCAATTCCTTCTTGGCGGCCTCGGCAGCTGCGGCAGCATCCTTCGCCTCCTTGAGCGCCCAGCCAAGTGATTGCTCGCGTGCGGCGAGCTCCTCCTCGTAGCTGTCCAGATTGACTTTTCGCTGCGTCAGTTCACCTTCCCGGGTGGACACCTCCTCAGCGGCAAGCCTCTGTTGCTCCTCAGCTTCTGCCTTCTCAAGGACGAAGGCCTTCCGCGCCTCGACAAGCTGTGCCCTCTCCTCCGCAATGGACCAGAGGGCCTCTTGGTTGCGGCTCTGGAGCTCCTCCGCATGCTTCTTTATGTCAACTCCCGCCTGCGCGACAAGCGCTTCCGGACTCGGCTTAAGCTTGCGGGCGCGGTAGAGCGACACCAACTTCGAACAATTGCTCCTCCTCGGACTTCCGCTGCTGCTGCTTGGTGCGTCAACCACTGTCAGCCAGCGGGCGAGCACCTCTCCGTCAAAGCCTCTCCCTCGACCGGGCGCCTGAGCTCGATGCCCGGGAAGCTTGATGAAGACACCTTCGCCGGCCTTCAAGTAAGCGCTGGGTTGGGCTCTTGAGCCAGTCTTTGCATCAGCCAGGGGAGGGTCGGCGGTCGGTGTAGCGCCTTGCGCTCCTGCGCCCTCGGGGTTGTCAGTGCAATTGTCGGACCCCTCGCCGGTTCCTGCGCCAGCAGCCTTGGCGGCCTCTTCGCCAGCGGGGTTGTCGACGTCGGCCTCTTCCTCGGTGGCGGCGGCATCATCAGTGTTGCCGCGTGCATCATCCTCGCCAGTGGCCTCGGTCTCCATCAGATCTGTGGCAGGGGGATCTGAAGACAGGAAGAGGAAGGAAAATTCAAGCAAATATCCAAGAAGAAGACCAGAAGAAGAAGAACCCAAGGGAAAATTTCCGACAGGGAGGGTTACCTGTGCTGGGCTCTGTGACCATGGGCTCCACCACCGAAGGCTCGCTGGTCCCGCCCCTTGCCGGGGAACTACCCCTTGCCGGGGACCTCTCCCTTGCCGGGGAGCGCTCCCTTGTCGGGGAATCGCCCCTTGGCGGCGTAGTCGAAGCAGACAGCACCTCTAGAGCGGCTTCTGGTTGCTCCTGATGGGCCTGCTCTGCTCCTACACAAGCAAGTCAACAATCAAGATATCAGCAAAGAAAGAGCACCCATGCATGCCCCACAACAGGAAGTAAACAAATACTTACGCTGGGGGCTGCTTCGAGGACAGGGTGCCGGGTCCGTCAAGGTGGTCTCGGACGTGTCCTCCGCCATCACAGCAGGATCATCCTCGATGAAAACCACGGGGACCTTGGCCCTCTTTGCCGCTCTCTCGGCCAGAGTCCTGAAATGGAACGAAGTTCAGAGGGAAGCAGATCAGATGCAAGACAAGAAACAACAAAAATCGAAGAAATACAAGTACCACAGGAAGAAAGTCTTACTCCTCCTCCTCTTCTTCCTCCTCGTCGGAGCTCAGCGGAAAGGTCAAGTCCGTACCCTTCTGCGTGTGAGGCGGAGGAGTAAACTCCACGCACGCTTGGCGGGAGCTGCAGCAGGATCGGACACGGCGGCCCGAGAAGACCCCGCCCCAGTTGTCGGCGCAGCCTGAGATGCTCCCGCGGCAACGGTGCTTGTCGCGGTGGAGCGTGTCCCGCGACGCTGCGGCTGTTGGCCTGCTTGCCGCCCTGCTGTATCTCTGGCCCTGCGGAGGCGCCTCCTTGGTTGAGCTGGGGGCTGCGTTGAGGACCCCGTCTGCGGCAAGCTGCTTGAAGATGGCTGGCCACTTGCGCCCCCGGCAGGCTCGCTCGCCTCGGCTTCGGGCTCCCCCTCGCCAACGACCTCCCCGCCAAGGTCCTCTCGGTCGGCAAGGCTTGCCGCCTCTGCCGCCTCTGCCTCCTCCAGCGTGAAGCCAAACTCGCCCGCGGCGGCGGCTGCCGCCGCCTCTTCCGCCCTGGTGGCGATGTACCGCATCTCGTTGTCAGTGGTGTCGCAGGTGAGGAGCCTCTGCTCGTCGGCGCGGACTGCTGCCTCCACCAAGCCGTCGAAGAATTGCCGCACGACGTTGTCGGAGGGCTCCCGCCAAGTTGGAATAATCCCGTGGGAGTCGCACTCCAGCATCCTCGCACGGATGCGATCAAGCTGGGAGTTGTTGCATAGTGGGATGACGCCCTGCGGCAGCCTGAACCACTCTGGATGGTTGGCGTCGTGCTTGAACAGCTCTTTGAGCATTCCATCCAACTCCAAAACAGTAAAGTTAAAATTGAGGCCTGGGCGCAGCCTCATGATATCTGCCGGGCCCCCAAACAGCCAGGCGGGCCTTCCCCTCTCCTGCAGAGGGGCGATGTGGCGGCGGAGGAAGTCCGCGCCTAACAGCCCTGACAAAGTGAGGCAAGCTCGAGCCGCAGGATTAGGGTGGTGGCGATCTTCAGCTTGGCATCATCCGGCGCCAGAGCGCTCCAGTCGCCGCCGCGCACTACCCGGGTTTGGCGCAAACTGGTGAATGGCTGCGGATCGGCATCAACAATCCAACACCACTCCGCTCTCCACTCATCCCACTTGCTGCGGAGCTCCCCCTCCAGATACACCTCCTTCATGCCGACTCATGAGATCCAGGCGATCCCGCCAGCTAAGGGCTCTCCTTTCTCGGCTCGGGGGATGAAATAGTGGCGAAAAAGAGCAACATTTGGGTGGATGCCAACGAAGTTCTCGCAGAGATAAAGCGAAAACGCCATTGTCGAGCGGCGTTGGGAGTGAAGTCAAGGAGATGAAACCCGTGAGGTATTCATGATATCGCAGAAGAAATCGGAAAAAGGTGGGCAAAGCCATGAGAGAAGAACAAAGGAAAGAAGTAGTACCCTTTTGGGCACCGCTTTGAAGTAGAAGCTTGGAGAGTACCGCGTGTGGATCGCGCCTGTCTCCGTCGACCAAGAAGGTAGAACTCCTCCGCAGCGCGCCGAGGTGAGCTCGGGGAAAAAGCGCTCGCTCCTTGCGCGCAGCGCCTCAAGCCGCAGCGCCTCGGCCGACCGTGCTCTTTCCGGTCTTGAGCCATGGCGGGGCGGTGGGGAGCGCAGAGGCGTCGGGGCGGCAGCGGCGGCGGGCGGCGGAGCGCTGCTCTCTTCGGCAAGAAGCGGAGGGGAGCGGCGGAGCTTTTTGAGGAAGGAACCGCAAATGGCGAAGGTGGGGGAACGGCCCCTATTTCCTCTGTTTATAAAGAGGAGAGGCGAACATTACACCTCTCTTGATTAAAGAATTGCCCACGATCTCTCCCACGACGCCGCGTTTGACGCGTGCCGTTCTGAGGGCGGTGAATCTGAGTTAGATTTGGTATGGACCCAGGCCGCGCGTGCCGTGCCTGTTTTGGGCTGGCCCAACAGCGCTTCGGCACCGTGTGTGGCCCAGCCGGGGCTCTGTCGGTGTACTAAAGTAGGGGTACTTTAGTATCCCGAACTTGTGCAGACGATCGCGGCGTCCGCGGCAAGGCTTGCGGGCGTCGCGAAGATCCTCCGCCATTCCTATTGATGCCATTCAAGAACAAAGTGTTTAAAGCGAGAAGACAAGACCCGACAAGAGGAGCTTGCGGGAAGGATAAAACCCGGCAAGAGGAGCTTGCCGGGAGGGCCAGCCAAGAAACTTGCCGCGATGCGCCGCGCGTCCCAGCAAGACCCGGCGAGCGACAAGCTTTCGGGTGCGACAAGACAACGACCGCGGCAAAGCCAACACTTCGCGCCCACGCTCCAGCACATCCAACGACGTGTCGCCGCAGGATCGTTCCTGGCGCACGTGGCGGGTAGCTGTGCAGCCAAGCGGTGCGAGGTGGCAAGTGGAGATGACGAGAAGGCCATCGTGGCGATCGGTGGCGCCCCTAACGGTCGTTTCCTGCACTGTTTGGGCGACCAGACAGGCATTAAATGCCCTTGTCCCCTACCGTCAGAGTTAGGTAGGGGACACTGTAGATAGCGGTTGTACCAACCCCTCTTTTTACTTTTCTACCCCTCTCTGCGTTGCCACCTGTCGGTGACCCCTTTAACCTATAAAAGGAGGCCCATGCGCAACGTAGAGGGGGTTCGACTCATTCGAAACTACAACACACCCACGCTCTCGAGCAAGAACAGAATAGAAACACAAAGCAGCAGTAGGAGTTTTATCTCTCCGGAGAGCTCCGAAGCTGGGTAAAATCCCTCGCGTGCTTTGCCTCGATCTGCTCTTCGTGCGCCCTCCGCTCCCTGCCGGACCGAGAAGGGGCCCTGCCCCATAGGTGCTCGTTTCCCACGACACGTGGGCATATTTGTTGGAGTAAATTACGGGGGAGCGAAGGGGTGGAAATATTGCTGGTCACAACGGATTGGACAAGCGTGGGGGGGGGGAGCGTCATGCATGTAGATTTTTTCACACGGGGTGGAGTGGTGGGACCGCCAGAGGGAGAAGGAGAGTTTGGGAGGCATATTGTTTCCACACATGGAGAGGAAAAGATTTGGGGACGAATGGGCTTCCTGCAGGTATGGGGAACGGTGCATAATAAGTCATCTTGCATGCCAGGCTAGGTATAGTCTCAAGTCATTAAAAACATACATGCCCCACACATGTTCATATTTCAAGGTGCACTAAATTATTGCATGCGATGATTAAGGCTGGCCATAATGGTGGTATCTTAGCTGGTATCGTGCACACGGGAATAGCAAACATGCTGATGTGGCAAAGAATTAAAGAAGAGAGGGGGGTTAGAGTAACTAGTGCTCATGCATGCATTGGTAAACACATTTTTTTGTGAAGAATGACAACATTAGTTGAGTACTTTTGCAGACTTCAAAAACTATTCCACCGCCTCTACTATCTTGCTAAGAGTAGGTGAAATTTTTGAATCGAGCCCTTTAAACTAGAAGGGAGGTAGTGGTACACTAATAGCTAGGTGTGTAAGTCATCTTACGAAAACCAAACAATCCCAAAACACGTAGGCGCGGTGCATTAACTTGTACCTCGTTTCTTGTTTCTTGACATATCAACCAATAAGAGATGAGGGTGTGCATGCTTTTAATGACCTGAGACTATCAAACATGACATGCAGTGGTTAGTTCATTGCATGCAATACTATTAATTAGCAAATAAACATTAATGTCTCTCGTTTTCCCCGCCTCCTTGGCCATGGTGCACAGCCTAAGATGACTTACTCACCTAGACGGAGGGAGTATCAACATTCACAATGTCAAATCAATATTTTTACACTCATTATAAAATGTAGTTCTTATACTCATTATAATCAGTATTGTAGACATTGATATTTTTAGTATAAATTTGGTCGTGGGATTTCATTGATGCCTGCCAAAGCATGGAGGAAGCGGAGCTTAGGGCTTGCATTGCTGGTCTCTACATAGGTATTTCTCTTCATAATCCTGTAATTTTAGAGACTGATTGCGCTTTTGTGGTAGCGTCTCTTGCATCAGGGGACTATGACAGGTCTGCTATGCGTGACCTGAAGATGAAAGCATTGAGCATCTCGAAGTTGATCAACAATCTTCAATTGTCAAAGATTAGCCGTTCAACCAATAAGGTGGCACACTTAATTGCTAAGTATAGCTTTGACAATAGATTAGATGGTATTCTTGTAAATAACGTACCGCCCTGTGTGGTGTATATTATATCGAATGAGTGTACTGGTGTGGCTGGTTAATTAATATAAGGTGGTGTTCAAAAAGTATAAACTTGGTCAAACACTTTGCAAACGGTTGACGGGAGTAAAAATGACCAGAGGGAGTATCATGCATGCGGAGTAGGCAAAAAAATTGCTCATTTATAGCCGGTCGAAGTCTCAAAGGGTGCGACCGCGCGAGGGAGGCGAAGGTTGTGGGAGGCGCGACGGTTGACGGAATTAAGTGAAGTTACATCCACGCGCCGGCAAGGCGTGCAAACAGGCATAAGCTATACCGTCAGGCCTACGATATGGGTCTAGTAGACATGACATCTAGTGGGTCTCGCGTAGTTCTCGAGAACTCTTTGGGGGCTTGCAGCCGTTTATCCACCGGGCAAGCCAGTAACCCCACGCCGTTTGCACGCCCTACTCGTCCCCGTCTTCTACCTCACAACAGTTCGCTCCTAGTTGTCCCGTCCTTTCACATTAGTTCGCTCCTAGTTTTTGCGGGGTACAACAGTTCAACTTCTCCTAACCCTCCTGCAAAATCCATGGCCTCCCAAAACTCCATGGTCACCGCTGAGTACCAGGTTAGAGCCATCACCGGCGTTCAGTTCATCGTCATCTACACACGTGGATCCGCGACGGTGAAAGCATGGCTTGCTCGCTTCCTATGCATGTTCAACAGTTCAATGGATGAGTGGGTCGCTGGGCTAGATGTTGAGTACATCACAGTCCTGGGATGAGAGAAGGATCTAAAGGATGAAGAGAGGAAGAAGCCCGCCGTGATCCAGGTTTGCGTACATAACATTTGCTTGGTCTACCACATATGCCATGCTGACGTTGAGTGCCAGGATTTTAAGAACTTCCTCAAGGACAAAAGAGTGAAATTCGTTACTGTAGGCTTTAAGAACGCGGGGATGTCTGCGTCGGATAGGTCTCATTGTAGGCCAACCCTTGATCTCGGAAGGCAAGCACTGGTGTCCTCCTCTCAACCTTCAATGCTGACCTCGGCAGCAGCCATGATTGATCCTTCAGACGCTAAAGCTGAAGAAACCTCATCACGAGTTTCATCATGCATGGGAGTCGAAGACATTAGATGAAGATCACATCCTGTACGCAACAATGGATGCCTACCTTTGTTTAAATATCTACAAGGGTTGGATGAAGAAGCAGAGCCCAGTGTCCGGTTCAAGCAAAGAAGCTTCGGCGAAGAGGAAGAGGAAGAGGAAGAGGGACGAGGACGAAGTCGAGGATGTGGACTCAGACTCCGAGTAGGTGGCAGTGCCGTCACTCATGCTGGTTCTACTGCATTGTCAAGCGGACTAGTTGCTTAGTTTATTTTCAAGGGTGTGTTGTGCTGAGGCCCCAGCAGAACTATGTTTATGTTCTTTCTCGTTATTTGAACTCTTTAGTATGTACAATAGTACTAGTACTATGTCTTACTACTGTTCTTCTTGCAGTTGGTACTACTGCTTGTATCTTCGTGTTCCTACTGTACTTAATACGTTCGTACTAGCAGTATAATTTGGGTCGGTCAATTTGTGAAAGAAGTTCGACGGAGCGAAGGAAGAAGACGGCAGAAGAGGTGGAAGAAGCCCTTCTAGCCATCCATGTTGCATCAAACGGCTCACATGAGTCGACTGACCCAAATTGCTCCTTCAGATTGCAGGATCCACGTGGCATTCAATGTCTCGAAGGTAGATTCCGTGTCCACACCCGGTTTGCGGGCTCGATGCGCGCGCAACCGGCTTCCGCCCCGACAGCCACCATGCGCGCCTCCTCCGCGCGGGCGGAGACGACAATGACACGCTAGTTCCTCCTTGCCGGCGTGCTGGAGCACGCGCTTGTCGTCCTCTTTGTACGCTGCGTGCATAGACGCGGCTCCACCAGCTGCTCGCGTGCTTGGCAGCGCGGCGGCATGGCGAAGAGGCTGCGAGACGGCGTGGCGGGCGAGCCTTCGCTTCATGGCACGAGGATGGCGGCGACACGGTGGTGATGGGCGAGAAATTGTTGGCCGGAGCAGGCGGGCGCCAGCATGCGCAACGGCGGCGGCATATTGATGAGTGCGCGTGTGGGAGCTTACTTTAGTTTTATATAAGGTTGATCAAACTTAAAAGAAAACCATACTAGTACACGTAAACATTAGACTTAGGCAGCACTTTTATTAGTTTTTTTAAGTTAGTACCACAACCACGAAACAGAATCATGTGCAAGCGCGTGAACCGTGGCCGCACGGTCGATCGAACGGTGCGTCACCGTGTCGTGCTCGAAAGACATCCACCGAACCTTTTTGTGTGTGTGAAAACAATCCTCGAATATTACTCAACATTTTTTTCCTGGGAAAGTTCTTGTCGCTGCAATATTTCCATATATTTGAATTTAGCTCCAGTTTGTGTTTATTTGGATTTGGACATTTTAGGTGCGCCCTAGTTTTTTAATACTTATTTTGTGTGTGTGAGTGAGAGAGAACGTGTGTATGTGTCCATATGTGTGTTGTGGCGGAAGGGCAATGTGGAGACGGTGTGCGTGTGATACAGACATAGAGAGGTGTGAATGTGCAAATGATCATGCATGAGTGAGACATAGACAGATGCCGATATGTTGTGTATACATGAGAGAACAGTCTTCTAGTTTACTTGTGTGTGTGTGTGTGAGAGAGAGAGAGAGAGGAGCATCCGTAACACAACAACCATCTCTCTCGATTCGTCCGTCTCTCTCACCATGGCATGCAACAGATGCATCAACACGCACATTTTGACACCCTCACCCGGCCCCTGCCCACCTCAAGGGCCGCACAATCTCTTCGTGTATACCCATTTCTCTCCTTAGGTTTGTTTTCTCTCAATATCTGACACACACACACACACACACACACACACACACAGCATAACACACACACACACACACACACACACACACTCCCCCGAGCACACAATTCATCCCCATCCAAGGTTATACGGCGACCACTCTCGCTTGTGCTTGTTTGCACCCCAACATGCACAACACCACAATCTTCAAAGAGGGCATCGAGCAGATCAAAGACGGCGACCACACCGCGCTAGAGAATGCGGGGTCATTTGGAAGCAGGGTGATGTGACGACGGCTGACTGACTCCTCCCCCACCCCCCCTCTCTCTCTCGCACAAAATTACCAATCCCTCTCTCCCCCGCACAAAATTGTCAATCCCTCAACCCACGAGATCCTTCCCCTCTCATCCATGTTTTTCCAGCTCTCTCATGAAGCATGTTGTCTCTTCTCCTTCCACGTATACAGAATCCGGATGCACACGCATCTCACGTATATTACATGTCTCCATCTTTCTCACAGACCAAACTTCTTCCTCTCTCTTTCTCTCTCTATCTCTCTCTCTATGTCTCGTTAGGTTTGTCTCCTACTCTCTCATCCACATACATACAATCTTTCCCGCCCTATCCGTTCCATCTTCAAAAGCTCTCTCTGCACGTTTCATTCACACATTGGGATATGTCAAAATGTTGCTTCTATAATGGCTGATGTAGAGTTATGGTTGTTTTTGTTGCATCCTACAAAGTAATAACTATGAAATGCATTTAGATTCTCATTTGACTGGGATTATGTGAGTTTGAGCATGTTGTGAACTACTATAGACCTTGTATACATCTTGGGATTCGACAATGATTGTAACTATTGAATTGTATAGACCATTACATTCGAAGTCAATAGCCTAATATATTTATTTCACAATTTCAACAAATGATTAGTTCACTACAAGCTAAGAAAACAAATGTGTACTCCCTCCATTTTTATTTAAGTCAGCGTATTAGCATTGGTCAAAGTCAAGTTTTGTAAACTCTCAGAAAGCTTATAACAAAAAATATTAACATATACAATAACAAATAAATACCATTAGATTCATTATTGAATGTACTTTCACATCATACATATTTGTTATGGTAAATGTTTATATTTTTATATAAACTTGGTTAAACTTTGGGAAGTTTGACTTCGGTCAAACCTAATATGCAGAGTTTACTACTACTACTCGCTAGTTGCTTAGCCGAATCACTCAACACGCCACACGGGGAGTCCAGTGTCACTAAATTTTGAGGTCGGCGGGAAAATCTCCCGCGACCCTGATTCGAGCAGTGGGAAGTTACCATCATAGCCTTCGGAACAGGCCTACGGATGACGCTTGGTAGGGGGCTGTTTTCGTAACTTCAGGTTCACCCTACCCAGCCAACCCCACCCCGGCACAGAGAGTAGTACACGTGAATACTCCCCATTTTCTATCCCCACAGCAAAATAGACTTCTCCACGCCACCGCAGCCTTCGTGCTCCTCCCCTTTACATCGGCGCACTCGTCCACCACAGCGCATCTGCCTCATCGACGACCTCATACGCCGCACTGGAGCCGGTCCATCGTCGTCGTCGTACACGGAGCCTCTTCCCCAGCATCGTCTTCCACGGTCTCGGATCTGCTTCTCGGAAGCCGACGCCAAGCGCAGAAGTACCACCGTCATGGACAATGAACTGACTCCCGTTGCCGACCATGACTCACAGAGGCCGCCGTGACCATCGTTCTCCTCCTCGATTGGTAATGTGTGTATTGAATCACTTAGCAGTACATGTGCAGTTCCAATTTTGTTCATACCTACCCTTCAAATTTCCTGGGTGCTATTGTTCCCGTAAAAGTAATTGGTTATGGCGCTATGCTTGGGTAGGTTTTTCATCTGCAACCAATAGTGTGGCAAATGATGGAAAGGTTTTTAGAACTAGCAAGATGCCCATGCATTGCACGCATCAAGATGCATTTGTAAGAGTAGTTTATCTTGTGGGAGAAAAGGATGAACGAGGGAAGGCCTTATTTGCAAATCTGGAGAGGGGTATGGGTATCTTTTTGCAAAATTCCCATTTGTTTCCTTCCTATCTGTCAGATATAAATCGGACGGCCTATATTGCAAGAAAAAAAAGTGTAGAGAAAAAAGTAGACATTAAAGGAAGTAGAGATAAATATTAAATATTAAATATAAAATAAATATAACAATAGAGAAGAGAGTAGAGATAGCAGAGACGTCAGGAAAGGATCGTGCGTGCGAGCGGGAAAAAGCGGCCGGGCGTGCGCTAGTTTTGGCGCGCGGCGTCCGGCGCGCTTTATAAAATCCAACGCCGTCCCACCGCTCTATGCCTTGCCACCGCTCTGTGCCTCACCAGCGCTCTCTCCCCGCTCTTTTTCGCCTCGCCGCCGCGTCGCCGGGAAACTTGGGGACACCGCGGCATCCATGCGCCCCTCCGGCGGCTTCTCCGAGATTCGGTTCCGCGGGATGCGCCTCGGCCTCGGCAATTTTGACACCGCCAACAAGGCTGCCCACGCGTATGACGCGGCAGCGTGGTGCCTCCGTTGGCCTCATAGAACATTGAACTTCCCCAACGTGCCGACGCGGGAGCGGGCGCAGGAGCTCGCGCCCCTGCTGCGGCTTAGCACCGACGAGGATCGTCACGACAACCGGAGGCGGGAGCATCGTCTCGGCATCGCTGAGATGGACGAGGAAGCCATGGTGCTGTGGCGCCAACACTTCCCGCAGGACATCATCAACGACCATGAGTTCTACGTGCAAAGGAGGGCGGAGAGGGATAAGAGGAGGGCGGAGCGAGCCGCCTATCGCGAGGGCAAGCGTAGGCAAAAAGCGGACGCTCAATTCAACATGAGGCTAGGAGCAGCGTCGCCCTAGGAATCCGACGATGATCGGTATCTTCACGCCTACAGTCAGACTTCGGAGGAGGACATCAACGAGGAGGAGTCGGACGATGAGGAGTAGTGGAATTATCTTTTTTTATCTATCTATGCTAAGAACTATCCTCTACTCTCTAGTATCTACTTCTCGATCTCAGCACTGTAAATGCTGTTGGAGATGCTCTAACATGGCAGACGAGTGCTTTAATGTTGCCCACAAGATGCGTGAGTATTACTAGTAGTATATTTTTCTTGCCATGTTGAGATTTTAAAACCACGAGTGCGAACATGCAGAGGAGCAATGAAGACCAAACACGGGATATTCGGGACATCTTCAAGGAGCATGGCAAGTTAAAGAGGAGCTGCACCGAACCTGTAAAACGAGCTTTGGTAAGTAACACCCTTTCAATTACTTTTGTTTAGCCTCGTGTTCTTCGATGTGTATATGTTGTAGTTTCTGTTTCTCTTAAGCGTGGTGTTCTTCGATGTGTAATAAGAAGAGTCTTAATCGTCCTAATGCTTTTGTTTTTAGCTTGATGTAGGAAGTGGGTGTTCTCACCTTGTAGTCTGTTTTTATATTTCTTTTCCTTTTGAATTCACTTCTCCGAGTTCTGTTTATCTGGCTTCTACTAAATGGACCTAGGTTGCTCTGAGTATTGATCTAAAAAAGAAGTAACTTCATGTCAGGATGCAGTTCCTGCGAGGAGGGAAGTATGGTCAACCTCGAGATCATGTTTCCAAAATGAGGCTGGATTACACACAAGGTGCCAGTCCCTAATGATGCTAGATTAGACACAAGGTGCAAATTCCCAGATGATACTGGATTACACACAAGCCAGGTGGAGTCGTCAGCTGTTCGTGTCCTCGTGGCATTAGTAAAGGCTGAAAGAAAGCGTGCAGCAGCCCTTGAGAATGTAGTTGAGTTCCCGAAGAAGCGAAAAGAGCAATCAAATGCTCTCTTCACCCAAGCCAAAGAAGAGATGGAAGAAGTCAGAAATAAGCTACCAGAGGCAGAGCAGGCTAGGCGTCTCCTGCTATCTAAAACTGTTGTCAATACAAAATTTCCTTCATAATAGCTAGGTTCAAATGTTTATCCAGTCAACATGCCTGTTGTGATGTCTGTGCATCTACTGATGTGGCACAAAATGTTTTTTTGTGTCATGTAATAACAACAATTACTTTCCAAACAATAATAGACGAAGCATTGGACATGGTATAGTTCATGCGCATGACCAACATTCCAAGTTCAACTTCCACATCAAACTCATGTTCACAGATATCTGCACATTCATACATAATGTCCACAACCATGATTCACTTCAAAGCCAAAATAATGTGAGGAGAGTTATAAATAAACAAAAACCTCTACTAGTTCCTGCTACCAGTGCGAGCACAACAAGTCAAGACCATGCATAAATTAATTATATTTTTGTCATTTTTTGTGTTCTAAAATGCCTATCGGCTCATGGAAGGACGTGTTGCTTGACTTTGCAGATTCAATGAAGGCGGAGGCAGTCTTAAGCTGGTTGCCTTAGGAGGCGCCCTCGGCCGGGCACTGTAGTGAGTCTGGCCCTCTTGGCGGCGTGCGGTCAATGCTGCGCTATGAGAGGTCGCGTCCGTGTCGGAGCAGTCACTCCCTCCAGTCCTTTTTTGTTTGGGTATAACAAAATCTCATTTTCCATTCACATTTTACAAGTAAAATTCGTGGCCGAACTTTGACCCAAAGTAAAATGGGGACTAGTAAACCAGAATGGAGGTAGTAGTTTTTTAATCAAAGAAGGATTTCCCCTTATTGAAAACCAGCATCTAAATCTAAACCATTGTATTTGCCCTAGAACTACCAGGTTCAACATCTCGCAACATAAACCCATACAACCATATGCCAAGGAGGTACGTAGTACTATTAATTCCATTTTCGCTCCATACCAATAGTTCTAAAAACTACTTACTACTTATAACGTGCCATTGAAAATCGGAACTCTTAACCCTGCTAAAAAACGATATTTTAAACGTGGCTATTCGATCTGTGGCAACTGGCGAGCCACCGCGCTCCAAGTCGTTCACCTGTGGTCCCGACCATCAACTCCTATGGATCAAATTATCACGCGAGCTGCTATTCCTACAAAGGTGCTCCACCACGTACCCGGTACCCGCGAATGCAGCAATCGTGCACCTAGGGTTTTCGGGTTTATTTGTTAACGTCGCCTTTACGTAACACTCATGTGTGCGAGACAGCGAGAGACCGACTGCGTGCGTGCGCCTCTTCTCTTCTATATGTACTCCACCGTTTGTCTGGTGTCCAAAAAATTATAATAACTACTAGCAATGTGCCAATGCGTTGCCACACGATCAAAGTAGATTAATACATATTCACCGATTTGATAGAAAAAATAGTCTAGTTTTGAAATACATATATCACTAAAAATATGTTATGTTTCACTCAAAATATATTCCTTTGGCGGTTTTGATGAGATAAGGGAGGAATGTTGTTGGTTTCAAGATTCGAGAAGTGGTATATGTCTAATTTCTACTCTTACTAGCAAGATGCCCGTGCGTTGCACGGAACATCAAGATCTTGTGGGAGAAAAGGATGAACGAGGGAAGGCCTTATCTGCAAATGTGGTGAAGAGTGCGGGTAAATTGCAATATTTTCCTTCCTATCCGTCAGATATAAATCGGACGACCTACATTGCAGGATGGCAGGCCCACCATCATCACCAACTCTATTTTTTATCCCTACTCTTATAAAAAGCATTGTCGGTTATGATCGTGTGCCTGCCATCCTACAATATAGGCCGTCCGATCTATATCTGATGATAGAAGGAAACTATGGCAATTTTGCAAAAAGATACCCACACCCCTCTCCACATTTGCAAATAAGGCCTTCCCTCATTCATCCTTTTCCCCCACAAGATAAACTACTCATACAAATGCATCTTGATGTTCCGTGCAACGCATGGGCATCTTGCTAGTTGTTGCAAAAAGCCCATGTGTGTGTGAGAGAGAGGGAGAGTGGAGGAGGGCGGAGTGCATGTGTGACAAAGACACAAGGAGTGTGTGTGCGATAGGTATCAGCTTAAAATGAGGCGATAGTGTGTGTGTGCACGATCGAGAGGGCATGTCTCAAGAAGGGAAGAAAAAGCTACATAGATACAAGGAGCAGGAGAGAGACATGTATGCGATGGTGGAAGCACGAGTGTGCGGGTGTATAAACCTATCTAGAGGCTAGCTAGTCGATAAACGTTTGTGAGAGAAATACGAGTCGGGGTGCGAAAGCGAGAGTTTTGTGTGTGTGAGAGAGAGATGGTAGTCAGGAAGGGGAGTGGAAGTAGAGTTGTGTGTGTGTCTGTGAGAGAGAGAGGAGATGGTAGTCGGGGTTGTCTGATCAGTAAACAAATGAATAATGTCAGTCTGGGATGGAGACGAAAAGGATACCGCAAGAAATGTTGTGTCTACAGGAGAGAGAGAGAGAGAGAGAGAGAGAGAGTAATTTTAGTGATGAGTCATATGTAGAGACATATAGGGTGTGTGAGAGAATCCCATAGAGAAAGACAAAGTGAAAGACGAGTGGAGACTGTGTGTGTGGTGGTGAAAAAGAAAGCTTAGGTACCGAGTGATACCAGAGAACAGTAGAGACATGAGAGATAATGAAAACCGTGTAATGTATAATGATAGGGAGAGTGGACACTTCTCAAGGGAGACGTCGAGAGACCATGTTTGTGAGGATAGGAGAAACATGAAGTGAGCGTGCGGGTGAGCTGGAGAAAAGAGAGTGATAGCTACCTGAAGGAGCATGCATGCGAGAGAGATGGGCATGAAAGGAGTGAACAAAAAAGGGATTCAAATATTTGAATTCGAGATAACGATACATGTAATCCATACTCGAACCAAAATTGATCTATCAAACATGCATACTCACATGAATTCACGCACATCTATATTATTTAATATGTAGATATTTGTCGAATTCAACCTTAAGATTTCGAGATCGTTGTATTTGTAAATCATATTGAAAATGGATCCCGCCCGAAAATGATGTATAAAGGATCAGAATTCTTTGTTGTGCTTTTGAAAGTATATATAAAAAATGATGTATATAGAATTTAATTCCAATTGAAAATGGATCCCTTGAGAAAAAATAGAATACAAGCGGGATTGAATTTAGTTGGCACGATGGCGTGCACTCTGCAAAATTTGAGCGAAGCGGGGAAAGTCGCGATAATCGCTTGAAACCAAAATCTGCGAGATGGAAATCACTCGCCTATCCTCGCCATAAAGCCTATCTGCTGGATTTCTATAGGTTTTGATAGGGGTAGGTTTGTAATTTCACCCAAACGTGACGTAACCGCCTCTCACCCGGATTCATACACGGTGGGTGCCAAAACACAGTGTGTCCTCGGCCGACATTGACTCCCTCCCCGATTCATATTCATACATGGTGGGCGCCAAAAACAAACTCTCATCGGCAAATATTCGGTGTATGCGAGATTACCGTCCTATCCCCAACCGATTAATGTTGCTATGATGTAGTAGAAATTTGAAACGGGGGCTAAGTTTGTAAATTTCCTCGCATTTGAGACAAGCGCGCCCTGAATACATGGTTCCCCCCTTCCTCTCTACCTCCCTTTTCCCCATTTGTACTCCGTGGGCACCAAAACACCCTCTCCACCCACCCTCCTCCGTCCGCCACCCCATCCACCACCGTCCTCCTCCACCATGCTGGAGCTGATACCCCGACGCCGCCGTCCATTACAAGAGATCGACCTCTCTCATCCACGCCTTCGGACCGGGATCCTTGCATCCCGTCCTCTCGCTTCATCCCCGCCGTTGTCCACCTTGCCGGCGCCGCTCCTATGACTGTCTCGTCCACCGCGCCCCGCCGCCACCGTATACCCTCCTAGATCTGCTTCCACGCCGCCGACAGCCATCGCTACCGCAGCACCGTCAAATCCTCAGCAGATGCGTACACGGCGCCGCACCAGATGCGGTACTCTTTCGTATCTGCTCTTCTTATTTATCGCAGCAAGAAAATAGATCACCACTGCTTTACTCTGATTTCTTGTCTTGGTTGCGAAGTTCCCTTTGTCCGGTTTGCACCTTCAGATCCGCCATGGCACGCTCAACACTATACTCCCAATGCTTATAGTTTTCCCCTTTTATATTCCACACTAGTTAAATCACAATAGACTAAATTTCAAAATTGGGTCAGTCAATTTTTCAGAGCTCGCCGGAGTTCGCCAGTGTGATCGAAGGGGCTCGGGTGGTTGTGGGGCCTCGCGAATGAAGAAAACTCGATGCGGGTGGGGGTTGGGGCGGGGGTGGGGGTGGGGGTGGTGGAGGAACACATGCGGTGGGGACCGGTGGTCCGACCAGCGGCCCGTGCGGTGTTTTGTATGGGAAGAATCAGAGACGAGGAAGAAGAAGGGTTAGGAGACGTAGGATCTTCATCCAACCGCGTGAAATGGTCGAGAGACAGCTGGGAGTTGCATTCTTAATGCGCTCTGGTTCATCATGTGTGGGCACTGCGCAACCAACATTTTATTATCCAAATTCTGCTTGCTCTTCTTTACCATGTTCCTCTTCGGTTCTTCTTTAATATGTACTCTCTCCGTTCCTAAATACAAGTCTTTGTATAGATTCCACCATGGACTACATATGGAGCAAAATGAGTGAATCTACACTCTAAAATGTATTTGGATACATCTGTATGTGATCCATAGTGGAAATCTCTACCAAGACTTATATTTTGGAATGGAGGGAGTATGATAGTAGTACAGTATGTTCCTTGTACTGAAGATGAGCAGGGACATTTGCAGTGTAGAGGTCTATACGGTCGGTTGTGATGGACACTTTGATCCTCTTTGATTCGTAGGATCTTGTAAACATAGGAATAGGATTTGTAGTGGCCTGCCCACTTGAATCCTATAAGAATAGCAAGGAAATGCGGGGAGCTGTGTCGCCTTTGAGAGTTACACTGATATTAACAGTACCGCACCTTCACTCGAAGAGAGCTGGTATCCGAAGCCTTTCTAGCCGTACCGGCAATACTAGCACATATATTCCAGCAAGTTCGACTTTGCTAATTTTACTCTAATGCTTAAGGTTTTCCCGTTATATCTAAACTATGATCTGTGTAGCTTCTTTGTGTCACACTAGCAGCAGTCCACTCTTGAAGCTAAACACTGCAATGACTTACAAAATTGGCACCAAGGCATTGAGTGCCATTCTGGATGCAATGAAACTCATACGCTCCCCACCTGTTGATTCTTGTTCATAATATGATCCTAATGACAATTCTAACCTCGAGGAGTCAAAGGCAGATGGCCTGTCCTGTTCACCCATCAAGGTGCCTGTTCTAATTTGGCAATGTTTTATTGATTACAGGTATCTTGCATATGTTGTCTTGCATTTCTTCTACTTTGTTGCACCGCCATCTGCTTAGTTTACTCATCATATATGTCGAGATGCCATGCCCATCCATTATCAATACATATTCCATCTGTCATCATACCATGTTTTTCCACGCAAATGTTGTTCTTGTGCATCAAACATCAAAAAGGAAGAGGGTGATTGCCGAAGCTGAAGGAGCACCAGCAAAGTCCTTGAAAAACGTGGTGGTGCCGGAGAAATCGAATGACACCCACTTATATTGGCTGTACAACCGGTGACACAAAGCGTAGGACCGACTCCAGTGACTGTACCCATACTTCTTGGCCACACCACTAGCCCCACCACACGGGACTGCACTCCAGCAAAAGGTATACCGATTTCATTTTCCATAGCACCAGCTGTACCACAGAAAAATCTCACTCCAGGAAAAAGTACAGCAAGTCCACCGGTCGAAGACCTATCTCAACTGCAGTGACGGCCAATTCCTGCAGATTGGAACCCCATTCCATTTATTCCGAGTTTAAAAGACAACGCTTTCAATGTTGTTAGGGACTATGTGCATATATTCCCATCATGGGAAGATTATAGTGAAGACAAACACCATTTTCACATCTTCCTGTCCCACTTACGTGTAAGTGCTATTATTCATGGTGATTATTTTCCTGTTTTCTGCTGATTGAACACATCAATGATTTACATTACATTGTTGTAAGTAGGCAAGGGTCAATCTGGATAGTCATGACGAGCAAAGCTTGCTTGTGCTTTTCAAGGAAGCATTGCAGCAGTATCGGTGTTACCTGAGGAAATCACACTTTGATGGCAAGTCTATAAACGAATTTCTGATGAAGTCTCCTGTGCTAAATTTAGAAGACATTGAATGGAAAAACCTTCTAAGGAATGAGGTACTGTCTATTCCCAGGCTGAGGTACTGTCTATGAAATCACATGACAATTTGAACTTCTACTTTTCCGCATGTGCCTTACGGATCTTTTTGCGGAAATCGCTCGAAGAAGAATTCGGTTTGAAAAGAACGACAGGATATCGCAAATATGCTGCCATTGCTTTGCTCTTGTTAGTACCTATTGTCTGTATCTTTGCACTTGCATACATACGGTTCATTATGTGACAGCAGTATGCATGATAGCTTGCTTATCAATTGTTCGCTCAAATTATCGATCTGTATGAATGGTTACATTAGTGTAGAATATATCCAATGCCAATGTTTTTAGCTCTGCATTGTT
Organism: Aegilops speltoides; assembly: GCA_021437245.1. Classification (NCBI taxonomy): domain Eukaryota; kingdom Viridiplantae; phylum Streptophyta; class Magnoliopsida; order Poales; family Poaceae; genus Aegilops; species Aegilops speltoides. Next base: position 307,755,100 of record CM038141.1, on the reverse strand, counting down.
CTTGTAAGTACATGTTGTCCTTTATCAGTGAACTTATAATGACAGGTAGTTGTTCATGTACCATCACTCTGCAGCTTATTTTCCTTTGCCCTTCATTTTCTACACATCAGATCTATATTACTCTTACCATAAGGTTTGTACTGAAGAAGTTTAGCTGTGCATTGCTCTTGGCTGTACCTTTTGCCTGTATTGCTGCACTTACATTTATAGCTACTTGGTTATGTAGCATCACTCTTCATCTTATCTTAAATATTCTCCATTTTTTCGTATATTATCACATCTATATTTACTCTTAACAAAATGTAGAATAAAGGCAATGCTTACGAAGAAGATTCTGTGGTAAACTTCTTGAATTGCCCCCCCCATCAGCATGGACAAGGCTTTTATAGAGCCTGTCTTCACGAATAATGTAAGTTTGTCCATCTCAAGCCTTCAAACTTTGTTGTATATATTTGGTTAGGCATGACTGCAACAACTGTTCATTTCTGGTGTTTGCATCAAATTGCATGTTTAAAGTTTATTATGTAGTTCATAAACAAAAGTTTGTCCTTTCTCAATTTAAGTTTTCAGTTGTACAACCAAGTTCCTTATTCATACCATGTAAATTATACTATACAGAGCAAGTGATCTTATTTTGCATTGCATGTATGCTTCTGTTCTTCATCCGTAATCGAGTGGTGTGGTGAACCTACCCACTACAGCACAATGTCATATTCTGCAATGTCTTAACTATGAACAATGTCATATCATTCTACTACACCCTCCGTCCGAAAATACTTGTCATTGAAATGGATGTATCTAGATGTATTTTAGTTCTAGACACATCCATTTTGATGACAAGTAATTCCGGACGGAGGGAGTATTATTTAAACTGTCTCTTTATTTGCCAATCTAAAATGGGATAAATTGACAACACACTAACCATTGATACTTATGAGTTCTAGATCTGTAATCCAGTGGTATCGTGAAGCTGCCAACTCCTTCACAATGTCATTTCCTGCCATGTCTTGACCTGAAGAATACCATATTGTGTTAATGCAATTTTAAACTGTGTCACTTTATTCGTCAGTAAGAAATGTGATGAATTGTCAGCACTAATACTTTTATGTGCAAAACCTGTTATCTGTTTGCTTGTTTATCTTTCAGAGTGAGGAAGATATAAATGTTGAACAAGTGCATTCTCACCATCTTGCTCAGCTGCTTGCGCTGCAGCTCCCCAGCAGGGCTAACCTTTCTTCAACTCTATTGAAGTGTTGTCGGCTTTGTATATTATTTTGTCGGCGTGTTTATTTGCACTGGTGGCGATCTTTGATGCCCAGTGTATGTAATCTGCTGTCTGCTTGTGCTTTATTATCATAGTGGCGAACTTTGATGCCCAGTGGATGTAATATGCTGTAATTTCTTTATTGTATAGTCTAGGTTTTTTCTTATTCACGATGATGCAGTTATTTTACTGTATATATATCATGTCTTCGCAGTAAACCGGCCAAACCATAAAATTACGGTACATAATCGGGCCGTCATGCAATCACGATGTAGGTTGGGCCTGAAATGTGCCGAATAGCTAACGGGCCGGCAGCAGCCTGAAATGAACCCCGGCCCATGATTGTGCGAATCAAATCACGGGCTTTTAACAGGCCAAAATTGTCTCGGTCCTTGTTTGGCCCAATCAGATATCGGCTGCGAGCAGGCCCGATGCAAACCGGGCCGTAGTTAGGCCCAACTATATGACGGGCTTTTAACAGGCCGAAATTAATATAGGGCCGAAAAGTTAAATGGGCCCTTAATAGGCCAAAACTAATATCAGGCCGAATTACTAAGTGGACCTTTAGCAAGTGGGCCCAAAAGCATAGTGTCCAATTGACGGGCCGAATCTGGTATGGGCCATAATTGAGCCCAAAGCCTCTTAAAGGGCCGGACCTGATCTAGGCCATAATTTGGCCCAGAACGTGGTAGGCTTTTAACGGGCCGGAACTCATATGGGCCACTATTAGCCCCGGAACGTGGTAGGCCATTAATGGACTGGATCAAATATGGGCCGACATTTGGCCCAAAACATGGCAGCCAGTTAATGGGCCAACCTACTAGGGTCCTCAAAATCTTGTGGGCCTACAGCTGGGCCGGCCCATTAATGTCGACAAAATCTCCTGGGCATTTAGCCAGGCCGGCCCATTATGATCCGCAAGAATCTTGTGGGCCTTTACCTGGGCCGGCCCATTATGGCACACAAAAATCTTGTGGGCCTTTACCTGGGCCGGCCCATTATGGCCCGCAAAATCTTGTGGGCCTTTAGCTGGGCCAGCCCATTATGGTCCGCAAAATCTCGTGGGCCTTTAGCTGGGCCGGCCCATTATGGTCCCCAAAATCTTGTGGGCCTTTAGTTGGGCCGGCCCATTTAAACTTGATGGGCCGGTCCACGTGTCAACATATCATAGGCGCGTCTCGCCCATTGGATGAGTGACACCTGTGCTAGCACGGACCTGACACATGTCTCCTCCAGCCAATGATGATTTTACACGTGGAAAATCCCCATTGGTCGGGGCTGTTAACAGGTTATCGGATCCAAAACCCGACCCGATAGCTTAACGGCATTCCGTTACGGTGGATGCCACGTGTCTGTCACCCTTGATGAAAGCACTTTTGGGACGCGCGATTTATCGTCATGGAAGTGGACACTTTCGTGATGATAATTTTGGTAATGTCATGGAACACTTGTACGACAGCGCAGGTATGACTATCCTGATTCTGTCATAAATTTGTCATGGATGTACATGCATGACAAAAAACACGACCTATTGTGACAAACACGTTTCATCATGGAAGTGTATTTTTTTGTAGTGAACATCGAATAGATCTCCAAGAAGATCGAGGAGAACTTTGTATTGAGATTCAAAGAGAGAGAAGGAGCCATATAGCTAATAACTATGGACTGGAAGGTCTATGGTAAACTACTCACAACTCATCGGAGAGGCCTTGGAGATGATGTAGAGGCCCTCCATGGTCGATTCCCCCTCTGGTGGAGCGCCGGCGAAGGCTCCAAGATGGGATCTCGCGCATACAGAAGGTTGCGGCACTGGAAATAGTTTTTCGTGGTGCTCCTGGATGTTTTCAGGGAACGTGGATATATATAGGAGGAAGAAGTATGTCGGTTGAGCCACGAGGGGCCCACGAGGGTGGGGGCACGCCCACCCCCTTAGGGCGCGCCAGGCACCCTCGTGGCCGCCTCGTTTGGTGCTCCTGGATTGCGCTTGTTCCAAAAAGATCGCTCCCAAAGGTTTCATTCCGTTTGGACTCCGTTTGATATTCCTTTTCTTTGAAACACTAAAATAGGAAAAAAACAATTCGGGCTGGGCCTCCGGTTAGTAGGTTAGTCCCAAAAATGACATAAAAGTGTAAAGTAAAGCCCATAAACATCCAAAACGGGTAATATAATAGCATGGAACAATAAAAAATTTTAGATGCGTTGGAGACGTATCAAGCACCCCCAAGCTCAATTCCTGCTCGTCCTCGAGTAGGTAAATGATTAAAATAGAATTTTTGATGTGGAATGCTACCTAGCATAATTCTCAATGTAGTTTTCTTTATTTGTGGCATGAATGTTCAGATCCAAATGATTCAAAATAAAAGTTCATATTGACATAAGAAATAGTAATACTTCAAGCATACTAACTAAGCAATCATGTCTTCTCAAAATAACATGGCTAAAGAAAGTTCATCCCTACAAAATCATATAGTTAGTCTATGTTTCATTTTCATCACACAAAATACTCCCATCAAGAATAACCCCGGTTGCAACCAAGCAATTGGTTCATAATTTTAACGCGCTTCAGCTTTTTTCAAATCTCACGCAATACATGAGCGTGAGCCATGGATATAGCACTATGGGTGGAATAGAATATGATGATGGAGGTTGTGTGGAGAAGACAAAAAAGGAGAAAGTCTCACATTGACGAGGCTAATCAACGGGCTATGGAGATGCCCATCAATTGATGTCAACATGAGGAGTAGGGATTGCCATGCAACGGATGCACTAGAGCTATAATTGTATGAAAGCTCAACAAAAGAAACTAAGTGGGTGTGCATTTAACTTGCTTGCCCATGAAGACCTAGGGCATTTTGAGGAAGCCCATCATCAGCCAAGTTCTATAATGAAAAATTCCCACTAGAATATGAAAGTGACAACATAAGAGACTTTCTATATGAAGAACATGGTGCTACTTTGAAGCACAAGTGTGGAAAAGGATAGTAACATTGTCCCCCCCCTTTTTTTGGGGGGCCTTTCTTTTTTTTCTTTTTGGCCTTTTTTTTATTTGGCCTTTCATTTTTTGGCCTTTCTCTTTTTTTATAAGGGACAATGCTCTAATAATGATGTTCATCACACTTCTATTTATTTACAACTCATGAATTACAACTCAAAACTAGAACAAGATATGACTCTATATGAATGCCTCCGTGATATGCAGGAAGGGCAATGAATCAAGAGTGACATGTATGAAAAATTATGCATGGTGGCTTTGCCACAAATACGATGTCAACTACATGATCATGCAAGGCAATATGACAATGATGATGCGTGTCATGATAAACGGAACGATGGAAAGTTGCATGGCAATATATCTCGAAATGGCTATGGAAATGCCATAATAGGTAGGTATAGTGGCAGTATTGAGGAAGATATAAGGAGTTTTATGTGTGATAGAACGTATCGTATCACGGAGTTTGGATGCACCGGCGAAGTTTGCACCAACTCTCAAGGTGAGAAAGGGCAATGCACGGTATCGAAGAGGCTAGCAATGATGGAAAGGTAAAAGTGCGTATAATCCATGGACTCACATTAATCATAAAGAACTCATATACTTATTGCAAAATTTTTATTAGCCCTCGAAGCAAAGTACTACTACGCAAGCTCCTAGGGGGGAGGTTGGTAGGAGTTAACCATCGCACGCCCCCGACTTCCACACAAGGGAAGGCAATCAAAAGAGCACCCCATGCAATAAATTTGTTACACAACTTTTACCATACATGCATGCTACGGGACTTGCCAACTTCAACACAAGTATTCTTTAAATTCACAGTTACCCAACTAGCATGACTCTAATATCACCATCTCTATATCTCAAAACAATTATCCAACATCAAATTGATCATAGCATCCAATTCACTCTCTATGATAGTTTTTATTATACCCAACTTGGATGCCCATCATTCTAGGACCAATTTTATAACCGTAACAAATACCATGCTGTTCTAAAATACTCTCAAAATGATATAAGTGAAGCATGATAGATCAACAGTTTCTACAAAATTAAGCCACCGCCGTGCTCTAAAAGATATAAGTGAAGCACTAGAGCAAAATTATCTAGCTCAAAAGATATAAGTGAAGCACATAGAGTATTCTAATAAATTTCAAATCATGTGGGTATCTCCCAAAAGATGTATACAGCAAGGATGATTGTGGTAAAGTAAATAGCAAAGACTCATATCATACAAGACTCTCCAAGCAAAACACATATCATATGGTGAATAAAAATATAGCTCCAAGTAAAGTTACCGATAAACGAAGATGAAAGAGGGGATGCCTTCCGGGGCATCCCCAAGCTTAGGCTTTTGGTTGTCATTGGATTATCTTGGGGTGCCCCATGGGCATCCCCAAGCTTAGGCTCTTTCCACTCCTTATTCCATAGTCCATCAAATCTTTACCCAAAACTTGAAAACTTCACAACACAAAATGCAACAGGAAATCTCACTCCGTTAGTGCAAGAAAGAAAAGCCACCACATAAGGTACTGTAACGAACTCATTCTTTATTTATATTGGTGTTAAACCTACTGTATTCCAACTTATCTATGGTTCATACCCTCCGATACTATCCATAGATGCATCAAAATAAGCAAACAACACACGAAAAACAGAATCTGTCAAAAACAGAATAGTCTGTAGCAATCTGTAACTTTCGAATACTTATAGAACTCTAAAACTCCTACCAAAATAGGAAGTACTGGGAAATTTGTCTATTGATCTTATGCAAAACGAATAAATGCAAAATCACGTTTCTGTGATTTATTAAAATTATTCCCGTGCGTGTAAAAGTTTATGTTTTTCAGCAGAATCAGATTAACTATCACCGTAGGTTATCCTATAGGTTCTACTTGGCACAAACACTAATTAGAACATAAACCCCATATTAACAGAAGTTAGATGAAATATTTATTACTAAACAGAAGCAAAAAACAAGGAACAAAAATAAAATTGGGTTGCCTCCCAACAAGCGCTATCGTTTAACGCCCCTAGCTAGGCATAAAAGCGAGAATAGATCTAAGTATTGCCATCTTTGGCATTCAATACATAAGTAGCTCGCATAATAGATTCATAAGGTAATTTGACTTTCTTTCTAGGAAAGTGTTCCATGCCTTTCCTTAATGGAAATTGGAATCTAATATTCCCTTCCTTCATATTAATAATTGCACCAATCATTCTAAGGAAAGGTCTACCAAGAATAATAGGACCTGAAAGATTGCAATCTATATCAAGAACCGTAAAATCTACGGGCACATAATTCTTATTTGCAACAATAAGAACATCATTGATCCTTCCCATAGGTTTCTTAATGGTGTAATCCGCGAGGTGCAAGTTTAAAGAGCAATCATCAAAATCATGGAAACCTAGCACATCACATAAAGTTTTCGGAATCGTGGAAACACTAGCACCCAAATCACACAAAGCATAGCATTTATGATCTTTAATTTTAATTTTTATTGTAGGTTCCCACTCATTGTAAAGTTTTCAGGTATAGAAACTTCCAATTCAAGTTTTTCTTCATAAGATTGCATCAAGGCATCAACGATATGTTTGGTAAAAGCTTTATTTTGACTATAAGCATGAGGAGAATTCAACACGGATTGCAACAAGGAAATACAATCTATTAAAGAACAATTATCATAATTAAATTGCTTGAAATCCATAATAGTTGGTTCAATGCTATGTAAAGTTTTGACCTCTCCAATCCCACTTTTACCAAATTTTGCATCAAGATCCAAAAACTTCGGATCATTGGGACGCCTTTTAACTAAAGTTGACTCATCTCCAGTCCCATCATTGTCAAGATTCACATTACAAAACAAAGATTTAATAGGGGACACATCAATAACTTTTAGATCTTCATCATTATTTTCATGGAAACTAGAAGAACACGATTTTATAAAGCAATCTTTCTTAGCACGCATCCTAGCGGTTCTTTCTTTGCACTCATCAATGTAAATTCTCATGGCTTTGAGAGACTCATTGATATCATGCTTAGGTGGAATAGATCTAAGTTTCAAAAAATCAACATCAAGAGAAAGCCTATCAACATTCCTAGCCAATTCATCAACTTTAAGCAATTTTTCTTCAAGCAAAGCATTGAAATTCTTTTGAGAGATTATAAATTCTTTAACACTATTCTCAAAATCAGAGGGCATCTTATTAAAATTTCCATAAGATTTTTTTTAGGAATTACCATAATTATTAGAGGAATTACTAGAAACGGTCTAGGATTAAAGTTTCCTCTATAAGCATTGTTACCAAAATTATTCCTACCAACAAAATTCACATCCATAGATTCATTATTATTCTCAATCAAAGTAGACAAAGGCATATCATTAGGATCAATAGGAGCACTCTTAGTAGCAAAAAAATTCATAAGTTCATCCATCTTTCCACTCAAAACATTAATTTCTTCTATCGCATGAATTTTTTTACTAGTAGATCTTTCGGTGTGCCATTGAGAATAATTAACCATAATGTTATCAAGGAGTTTAGTAGCTTCTCCTCAAGTGATTTCCATAAAAGTGCCTCCCGCGCCCAAATCTAAAAGATTTCTAGAAGCAAAATTCAATCTGGCATAAATTTTTTGTATGATCATCCATAAATTCAAACCATGTGTAGGGCAATTGTGAATCATTAATTTCATTCTTTCCCAAGATTGGGCAACATGCTCATGATCAAGTTGTTTAAAATTCACAATATCGTTTCAAGAGATATGATCTTAGTGGGAGGAAAATACTTAGAGATAAAAGCATCTTTGCACTTATTCCAAGAATCAATACTATTTTCAGGAAAAGACGAAAACCAAGTTTTAGCATGATCTCTAAGTGAAAACGGAAATAACTTCAATTTAACAATATCATTATCCATATCTTTGTTCTTTTGCATATCACACAAATCAACAAAGTTGTTTAGATGAGTAGCGGCATCTTCACTAGGAAGGCCGGAGAATTGATCTTTCATATCAAGATTCAACAAAGCAGCATTGATTTCACAAGATTCAACATCGTTAAGAGGAGCGATCGGAGTGCTAAGGAAATCATTATTATTGGTATTGGAAAAGTCACACAATTGTGTATTATCTTGCGCCATCGTGACAAGCAATCCAACACACAGGCACACAAAAGGCAAGCGAAAAAGAGAGGCGAACGGGAAAGAGAGGGCGAATAAAACGGCAAGGGTGAAGTGGGGGAGAGGAAAACGAGAGGCAAATGGCAAATAATGTAATGCGAGGGAGATGAGTTTGTGATGGGTCCTTGGGATGTCTTGACTTGAGCAAAGACCTCAATCCTTCTTGCTACCTCTTGAGCTACGTTGGTTTTCCCTTGAAGAGGACAGGGTGATGCAGCAAAGTACCGTAAGTATTTCCCTCAGTTTTTGAGAACCAAGGTATCAATCGGGTAGGAGGCTCCTCAAAATTCCCATGCACCTACACAAACAAACAAGAACCTCACAACCAACGCGATAAAGGGGTTGTCAATCCTTCACGATAACTTGCAAAAGTAAAATCTGATAGAGATAATAAGATAAGATAAATATTTTTGGTATTTTTATGATATAGATTGGAAAATAAAATATGCAAATGAAAGTAGATGGGAAACTTATATGATAAAAGATAGACCCGGGGGCCATAGGTTTCACTAGTGGCTTCTCTCAAGATAGCATAAGTATTACGGTGGGTGAACAAATTACTGTCGAGCAATTGATAGAAAAGTGCATAGTTATGAGATTATCTAGGCATGATCGTGTATATAGGCATCACGTCCGTGACAAGTAGATCGAAACGATTATGCATCTACTACTATTACTCCACACATCAACCGACTCCTGCCTGCATCTAAAGTATTAAGTTCATGAAGAACAGAGTAATGCATTAAGAAAGATGACATGATGTAGAGGGATAAACTCAAGCAATATGACATAAACCCCATCTTTTTATCCTCGATGCAACAATACAATACGTGCCTTGTTGCCCCTGCTGTCACTGGGAAAGGACACCGCAAGATTAAACCCAAAGCTAAGCACTTCTCCTATTGCAAGAAAGATCAATCTAGTAGGCCAAACCAAACTGATAATTCGAAGAGACTCGCAAAGATAACCAATCCACATAAAAGAATTCAGAGGAGATTCAAATATTTCTCATAGATAAACTTGATCATAAACCCACAATTCATCGGATCTTGACAAACACACCACAAAAAGAGTTATATCGAATAAATCTCCAAGAAGATCAAGGAGAACTTTGTATTGAGATTCAAAGAGAGAGAAGAAGCCATCTAGCTAATAACTATGGACCCGAAGGTCTGTGGTAAACAACTCACAACTCATCGGAGAGGCCTTGGAGATGATGTAGAGGCCCTCCATGGTCGATTCCCCCTCTGGCGGAGCACCGGCGAAGGCTCCAAGATGGGATCTCACCGGATACAGAAGGTTGCGGTGGTGGAAATAGTTTTTTGTGGTGCTCCTAGATGTTTTCAGGGTACGTGGATATATATAGGAGGAAGAAGTATGTCGGTTGAGCCACGAGGGGCCCACGAGGGTGGGGGGCGCGCCCACCCCCTTAGGGCGCGCTGGGCACCCTCGTGGCCGCCTTGTTTGTTGCTTGACGTCCACTCCAAGTCTCCTGGATTGAGTTTGTTCTGAAAAGATCACTCCCAAAGGTTTCATTCCGTTTGTACTCCGTTTGATATTCCTTTTTCTTCGAAACACTAAAATAGGAAAAAAAACAGCAATTCGGGCTGGGCCTCCGGTTAGTAGGTTAGTCCCAAAAATGATATAAAAGTGTAGATTAAAGCCCATAAACATCCAAAACGGGTAATATAATAGCATGGAACAATAAAAAATTATAGATACGTTGGAGATGTATCAACCTCCATGCACTCACCTCCCCGGCAATGGCGCTAGAAAAGAGCTTGATGTCTACTACGCAACTTTATTCTTGTAGACACGTGTTGGGCCTTCAAGCACAGAGTTTTGTAGGACAGTAGCAATTTTCCCTCAAGTGGATGACCTAAGGTTTATCAATCCGTGAGAGGTTTAGGATGAAGATGGTCTCTCTCAAACGGCCCTGCAACTAAATACAAGAAATCTCTTGTGTCCCCAACACACCCAATACAATGGCAAATTGTATAGGTGCACTAGTTCGGCGAAGAGATGGTGATAAAAGTGTAATATTGATGGTAGAAATATATTTTTATAATCTGAATAAATAAAAACAGAAGGTAGCAAATAGTAAATGGGCAGAAAAATGGTATTGCAATGCTTGAAAATGAGGCCTAGGGTGCATACTTTTGCTAGTGCAATCTCTCAACAATGCTAACATAGTTGGATCATATAACCATCCCTCAAAGTGCGATGAAGAATCACTCCAAAGTTCCTATCTAGCGGAGAACATAAGACGGAATTGTTTGTAGGGTACGAAACCACCTCAAAGATATATTCTTTTCGTTTGATCTATTCACGAGTTCATACTAAAATAACACAAAGCTATTCTTTCTGTTCGATCTATCCTAAAGTTCATACTAAAATAACACCTAAGCAAATTCAGATTTATAATATTCAATCCAACACAAAGAACTTCAAAGAGCGCACCAAGATTTCTACCGGAGAAACAAAGACAAGAACGTGCATCAACCCCTATGCATAGAATACCCCAATGTCACCGTGGGAATCCGTGAGTTGAATGCCAAAACACATGTCAAGTGAATCAATATGATACCCCGTTGTCACCACTAGTATTCAATTGCAAGACATATGTCAAGTGTTCTCAAATCCATAAAAGTATTCAATCTGATAACAACGAAATCTCAAAGGGAAAAACCCAATTCATCACAACAAGATAGAGAGGGGAAAACACCATATGATTCGACTATATTAACAAAGCCCACGATACATCAAGATTGTGCATCTCAAGAACACAAAACGAGAGAGATTAAATACATAGCTACTGGTACAAACCCTCAGCCCGAGGGTGGACTACTCCCTCCTCATCATGGTGGCCGCCGGGATGATGAAGATGGCTACTGGTGATGATTCCCCCCTCCGCCAGGGTGCCGAAATGGGGTCTAGATTGGATCTCGTGGATACAGAGGCCTTGTGGTGGCAGAACTTATGATCTAGGGCTATTTCTGATGGTTTCTCTATTTATAGGAGTTTTTGGCGTCGGTCTCACGTCCAGATGGGCCTCGAGGTGAGCACGATACACCGGGGCATGCGCAAGGACCCAAGCGCGCCCCAGTGGGTTGTGCCAACCTCGTGGCTCTTCTGGCCCTGAGACGAAGCTTTGGGGATCTCTTTTGTTCCAAAAAAATTGTCAAAAAGTTTCAGCTCATTTGGAGAACTTTCATTTCTGCACAAAAAACAACAACACGGTAGTTTTGCTGAAAACAGCGTTAGTCCGGGTTAATTCCATGCAAATCATACCAAAACCATATAAAATTATTGTAAACATGGCATGAATACTTCATAAATTGTAGATATGTTGGAGACTTATCAGCATCCCCAAGCTTAATTCCTACTCATCCTCGATTAGGTAAATGATAAAACAAATAGTTTATGAAGTGTGAATGCTAGCAAAGTGCATAAGTTTGATCAATAGTAATTTCAATCACTTTTCTAGCATCATAACAGCAACCTTTTCTCATAAAAACTCATCATGTTAAAGTAGCAACCAATTCACGTGTTAAGGTTCAAACAATGAATTCTCTTGAAACTCAACAACCTATGTTCACAGTCACCAAGCAATTGCTATTCAACTTATTCAACAGAGTTGAAGTAAGAGCCCCACATAGTCAACCATCATATAGTCTTCTATGATTGCTAACAATCACCGCATACACAAGATCAAAACGTTTCAACCAAACACACAGAAAGATAGGGGCTTATTGTTTTGCCTCGTATTCACCTCAAGAGTAATGTCAACAATAATAACTCATGCTACCCATATCCAACTAGATATATGTGCCTAGATCTTTCCTCACCACATGATGCTTGCCAAAAGAGAAAAATAAAAAGGAATAGAGAGAAAAACTTTGACTCTTTGCATAAAAGTAAATACTGAAAAGTAAAAGATAGGCCCTTCATAGAGGGAAGCAGAGGTTGCCATGCGCTTATTTGTTTGTATGCTCAACCCCTTAGTGCAAAAGAATGCCACATTATATTTCCCCTTGTGATAACAACCTTTATTATGCACTATGTCGCTTTTATTCTTCATCATCACAAGTTCGTACAATGCTCAATTTTCTCTTACACTAAATGATCTAACACTTTTAGAAGCAATCTTTATTGCCCTATTGCACCGATGACAACTTACTTGAAGGATCTTGCTAAATTCATAGGTGGGTATGGTGGACTCTCAAAAAAAGATTTGGGTTTAAGGGTTTTTGGATGCACAAGTAGTATCTCTACTTGATGCGGAATTTTTGGCTAGCAAGGATAGGGGGCAAGCACCACATGTTGAAGGATCTATGACAATATAACTTCTATGTGAATATGAACAAACATAAATCATTATGTTGTCTTCCTTGTCCAACGTCAACAATTTTGGCATATAATATTTTGATGGGGGCTCACAACCACAAAAGATTTCCAAGATAGTGTATTTGCATGTGAAAGTTCTCTTCCTTATACTAATTATTCGTTAATTGCTTGTATGGCCAATATTGTGATTGTCAAGCTTCAAAAGATTTCACTTTCTAAACCCAATGTGAAGCTACCACTAGGCATGATACGATTTCAACTTCATGATATTCAATTTATTCAACAATTTACTCATAGGATATAAGTGACGCACTAGAGCAAATCCATAGAAAAGAGCTTCGTTGGCGGATGTGAGTGCCGCTTACTTAGCCTCCCTGGCAACTATTTGAGAACTCTATTTTATTTAAAAACATTCAGGTCTAAGTATTTTATTAAGACAACAAGCAACACAAAACAAAATGGCATTCCAAGAATAGCACAACTCAATGTAAGAAGCAAAAACTTAGGCTCAACCGATACTAACCGATAATTGTTGAAGAAGAAAGGTGGGATGCCTACCGGGGCATCCCTAAGCTTAGATGCTTGAGACCTATTGAAATATTTTCTTGGGGTGCCTTGGGCATCCCCAAGCTTGAGCTTTTGTGTCTCCTTAATTCCTTTTATACCACGGCTTTCCTATATCTCAAAAGCTTCATCCACACAAAACTCAACAAGAACTCGTGAGATAAGTTAGTATAAACCAATGCAAAACCTTATCATTCTCTACTGTAGAAAATTACTAAAATTATTATTCAACATTGCATACTAAATTTCTCTGCATATTTAATACTCCTATCCTCAAATAGAATCATTAAACAAGCAAACATATGCAAACAATGCAAACATAACAGCAATCTGCCAAAACAGTATAGTCTGTAAAGAATGCAATATTCATCATACTTCCCTAACTCCAACAATTCTGAAAAAATTACCACACTCTAGAAAATTTATCAGAGCTAATTTTGCAAAAAGTTTCAGCACTTTATCACATTCTGAATTTTCTAGGGAATTTTTGCAACAGCGATAAACTTTGTGTTTTGAAACAGCAACATTTATACTTGCAAAATAAGCATGGCAAAGGCTATCATTGCCACTTATATTGAAATAAAAGATGAAAAACATTATTCTAAATAACAGCAATCAAATCCTAACAAAATAAATTGACTCTCCAAGCAAAACTCATATCATGTGACGAATGAAAACATAGCTCCAAGTGAGGTTACCGATAATATTGGAGACGAAAGAGGGGATGCCTTCCGGGGCATCCCCAGCCTTAGTCGCTTGGATATTCATTGAATATTACCTTGGGGATGCCTTGGGAATCCAAAATATTATGGTCTTATCACTCCTTATTCTCCTCATATCGACAATCTCACCCAAAACTTGAAAACTTCTATCACACAAAACTCAACGGAATCTTGTGAGATAGGTTAGTGTGATAAAGAGCAAACCATTTCACTTTTGGTATTGTCAAAGACAAGATTCATATTTGTTTCCACACAATTCCTTCTGTAGCATATCATTTCTACAATTTATATTGAGCAATATAAGCCATAGAAACTAGGTAACGAGCAAACTATGCATTGGAATCTGTCAAAAACAGAACAGTCTATAGTAATCTGTACTCAAACCATACTTCTGCTACTCCAAAAATTATGAAAAAACTAGGACCGCGTGAAAAATTTGTATATTGATCTTCTGCAAAAATAATCAACTCAAAATCTCTCTTCTGTTAAAAATGAGAGTTATTTTCGTGAGCGCAAAAGTGTCTTTTTTTCAGCAAGATCAAATCAACTATCACCCAAGATGATCCCAAATGATTTACTTGGCACTTTATTGAAACAAAAACAATAAAAAAATATTAATACAGTAGCATAATCATGTGAACACACAAAAACAATAGATAAAAGTGTTGGGTTGTCTCCCAACAAGCGCTTTTCTTTAAGGCCTTTTAGCTAGGCATGATGAGTTCAATGATGCTCGCATAAAAGATAAAGATTGAGACATAACAAGAGCATCATGAATCATAAGTTTCTCTCTCATAATCAGTAGAATCATGAATATATTCATCAATATAACCATCACATAAAGCATTCTTTTCATGATCCAATAGCATAGAAATTTTATTACTCTTTATGGCATACATGTCATCATAATAATCATCGTAAGTAGCAACTTTGTTCTCATCATTGTCAGTTGAAATTTCTTCCAAAATAGTGGATGTATCACTAAATAAAGTCATGACCTCTCCAAATCCACTTTCATCAATATTGTAATAATATTCAACACCAGCCAAAATAGTGGGATCACTACTACCTAGAGTTGACACTCTTCCAAACCCACTTTCATCATTGTAATCATCATAAATAGGAGGCATGTTATCATCATAATAAATTTTATTATCGAAAGTAGAAGGAATCAAAGGATCATATTCATTATGGAAATCATTCCCAAGCTTGAGATAAGCATTATTTTCATCAAATAAATCTTCAAACATTTCATACTCATCAAACATAGCATCCCCAAGCTTGTGGTTTTGCATATCATCATAATCATTCTTATCAATAGCATGAATGGCACCAATACTATAGCCAACATTATTATCATATTCTTCCAAACAAGTGCCAAAAAGATTTTCATGATCATCAAAGCCATCATTCTCTTCCCAAGCATAATCATTACAACAAGTATTAGGCATCACAAAATCATACTCAATATCATCATCCTCCATCAACATATTTGGTTCACTTTCATGAGGCACAATGGTGATAGGAGCAATATTACTTGGGAGAGTTACCTTTTTACCTCTACCTTTTCTTATTTTCTTTTTCTTCTTCACCACCTCACGTGTGGGTTTAATCAATCTTTTTGAGCTTCTTGTTGAAGAGATTGATTGGATATGAAGTTCCTCCTCATTACCTGATTCATCATAAGAAACACTAGGAGGGTATTGGGAAATATTTTCCCTTTCATTAGTACTCTCTTCATACTCTATTTGTTTTCTTGTCTTTAGATAGTTGTCAATATAAGGAACCTCAATGCAATTTTCCGCACAAAACATATAAATTTCCTCTAGATCAAAATCAAGAAATCTAGTGAGATTAAACTTTGGAATACCCTTAGTTATACGTTTCATTTCTTCATACCCCAAAAGAAGACTAAGCTCTTTATGATGCTCAAGGGTAATCAAGCTATCACAATTTTTGGACACGATTTGATCATGAAACGGGATATTTAAATGATTGCATTCATTGCAAAGTTCACAAGGATGTCGAAAAATATTGAATCTTTCAGCACAATCATCTAGCCTTTGTTGCAAGTTTTTCGTTTCTAAATATTTATGCTTCTTACAAAATCTATCTTCCCTTTTTGCTGTGGGTATGCACTCCCAATTTACTCCACAAAAATTGACATTATTATAGGAGACATCATTATCATGGCTAGTGCAATCATCATTAGCATTTTGGATATTCAAAGAATTCATACTAACAACATTGCAATCATGCTCATCATTCAAATAATTTGTGCCAAACATTTTATTGACTTCTTCTTCTAACAATTGAGCACAATTTTCCGAACCATCATTTTCAAGAAAGACAACATAAAAATGATCAATAATATGATGCAACCTCAATTCCATTTTCATGTAGTTTTCTTTTATAAACCAAACTAGTGATAAAACAAGAAACTAAAAGATTTGATTGCAATATCTAAAGATATACCTCCATGTACTCACCTCCCTGGCAACGGCGCCAGAAAAGAGCTTGACGTCTACTACGCAACTTTATTCTTGTAGACACGTGTTGGGCCTCCAAGCGCAGAGTTTTGTAGGACAGTAGCAATTTTCCCCCAAGTGGATGACCTAAGGTTAATCAATCCGTGAGAGGTGTAGGATGAAGTGGTCTCTCTCAAACGACCCTGCAATCAAATACAAGAAATCTCTTATGTCCCCAACACACCCAATACAATGGCAAATTGTATAGGTGCACTAGTTTGGTGAAGATATGGTGATAAAAGTGTAATATTGATGGTAGAAATATATTTTTATAATCTGAATAAATAGAAACAGCAAGGTAGCAAATAGTAAATGGGCAGAAAAACGGTATTGCAATGCTTGAAAATGAGGCCTAGGGTGCATACTTTCACTAGTGCAATCTCTCAACAATGCTAACATAGTCGGATCATATAACCATCCCTCAAAGTGCGATGAAGAATCACTCCAAAGTTCCTATCTAGAGGAGAACATAAGACGGAATTGTTTGTAGGGTATGAAACCACCTCAAAGATATTCTTTCCGTTCGATCTATTCAAGAGTTCGTAGTAAAATAACACAAAGCTATTCTTTCTGTTTGATCTATCCTAGAGTTCGTACTAAAATAACACCAAAGCAAATTCAGATTTATAATATTCAATCCAACACAAAGAACTTCAAAGAGCGCACAAAGATTTCTACCGGAGAAACAAAGACAAGAACGCGCATCAACCCCAATGCATAGATTACCCCAATGTCACCGCGGGGATCCGTGAGTTGAATGCCAAAACACATATCAAGTGAATCAATATGATACCCCGTTGTCACCATGAGTATTCAATTGCAAGACATATGTCAAGTGTTCTCAAATCCATAAAAGTATTCAATCTGATAACAATGAAATCTCAAAGGGAAAAACTCAACTCATCACAACAAGATAGAGAGGGGAAAACACCATATGATCCGACTATATTAACAAAGCCTGTGATACATCAAGATTGTGCATCTCAAGAACTTGAAAATGAGAGAGATTAAATACATAGCTACTAGTACAAACCCTCAGCCCTGAGGGTGGACTACTCCCTCCTCGTGATGGTGGCCACTAGGATGATGAAGATGGCCACCGGTGATGATTCCCCCCTCTGGTAGTGTGCTGGAACGGGGTCTAGATTGGATCTCATGGATACAGAGGCCTTGCGGTGGAGGAACTTATGATCTAGGGCTATTTCTGATGGTTTCTCTATTTATAGGAATTTTTGGCATCGGTCTCACATCCAGATGGGCCTCGAGGTGAGCACGATACACTGGGGCACGAGCAAGGGCCCAGGATGCCCCGGTGGGTTGTGCCCTCCTCGTGGCTCTTCTGGCCCTCCCACGAAGCTTCGGGGGTCTCTTTTGTTCCAGAAAACCATCAAAATGTTTTAGCTCATTTGTAGAACTTTCATTTCTGCACCAAAAACAACACCACGATAGTTCTGCTGAAAACAACGCCAGTCCGGGTTAGTTCCATGCAAATCATACCAAAACCATATAAAATTATTGTAAACATGGCATGAATACTTCATAAACTATAGATACGTTGGAGACGTATCAGGTACCCACGCATGCAGCAATCGTGCACCTAGGGTTTTAGGGTTTATTTGTTTACGGTGCCTTTACGTAACTCATGTGTGCAAGACATCGAGAGATCGACTACGTCTGTGCGCCTCTTCTCTTCGTATGTGTACTCCACCATTTGTCTGGTGTCCAAAAAATTATACAGTAGTAATAACTAGCAATGTGCCAATGCGTTGGCACATGATCAAAGTAGATTAATACATATTCACCGATTTGATAAAAAATAGTCTAGTTTTGAAATACGTATATCACTAAAAATATGTTATGTTTCACTCAAAATATATTCCTTTGGCGGTTTTGATGAGATAAGGGAGGAATGTGCTTTGTTTCAAGATTCAAGAAGTGGTATATATCTAATTTCTATCTACTCTTATACAAAATAGAGTTGGTGATGATGGTGTGCCTGCCATCCTGCAATATAGGCCGTCCGATTTATATCTGACATATAGGAAGGAAACTATGGCAATTTTGCAAAAATATACCCACACCCCTCTCCACATTTGCAAATAAGGCCTTCCCTCGTTCATCCTTTTCTCCCACAAGATAAACTGCTCATAAAAATGCATCTTGATGTTCCGTGCAACGCATGGGCATCTTGCTAGTTGTTGCAAAAAGCCCATGTGTGTGTGTGTTGTGTGTGAGAGAGAGAGGGAGAGAGGAGGAGGATGGAGTGCGTGTGTGACAAAGGCACAAAGAGTGTGTATGCGAGAGAGAGAGAAATATGGTAGTGTGTGTGTGTGCATGATCGAGAGGGTGTGTCTCAACAAGGGACGAAAAATCTACATAGATACAAGGAGCGCGAGAGAGACATGTATGAGATAGTGGAAGCATGAGTGTGCGCGTGTATAAACCTATCTGGAGGCTAGTCGATCAATGTTTTTGAGAGAAATATGAGTCGGGGTGCAAAAGCGAGAGTTTTGTGTGTGTGTGTGTGTGTGTGTGAGAGAGAGAGAGAGAGAGAGAGAGATGGTAGTCAAGAAGAGGAGTGGAAGCAGGAGTTGTGTGTGTGTGAGAGAGAGAGAGAGGAGTTTGTCTGATCGATAAACAAATGAACAATGTTAGTTTTATAACTGGGATGGAGACGAAAAGGAGACCGCAACAAATGTTGTGTCTACGGGAAAGAGTAATTTTAGCGGTATGAGTCATATCTAGAGAGATATAGGGTTTGTGAGAACCCTATAGAGAGAAAGACAGAGTGAAAGATGAGTGAGAGAGTGTGTGTGGCGGTGAAAAAGAAAGCTTAGGTACCAAGTGATACCAGAGAAATGTAGAGAAGTGAGAGATATTCAAAACCATGTAATGTATAATGATAGGGAGAGTGTGATATTTCTCAAGGGAGACGTCAACAGACCATGTTTGCGAAAATAGGAGAAACAAGAAGTGAGCATGCGGGTGAGCTGGACAAAAGAGAGTGATAGCTACATGAAGGAGCATGTGAGAGAGATGGGCGTGAAAGGAGATTCAAATAATTAGTTGCGTGTATAGAAAATGTCAACATAAAAGGGATTCAAATATTTGAATTCAAGATGACGATACATGTAATTACTATTCGAACCAAAATTGATCTATCAAACATGCATACTCATATGAATTAACGCGCATTTATGTTATTTAATATGTAGATACTACTGATTCATACATTTTAGTAGAACATAATTTGATTTAAATTTTTTGAATTCAACCTTATGATTTTGGGATCATTGTATTTGTAAATCATATATATATATATAAAGGAGCAGAATTCTTTGTTGTGCTTTTGAAAGTATATATAAAAAATGATGTATATAGATTTTATTCCAATCAAAAATGGACCCTGCCCGAACAAAAATAGAATACAAACTAGATTCGAATTGAGTTGGCACGGTAAACATGCACTCTTGCTTTGCAAAAATTTGAACGAAGCGGGGAAAGTCGCAGTAACCGCCCGAAACCAGAATCTGCAAGATGGAAATTACTGCCTATCCCTGACACGCAAAGCCTATCGACTCGATTTCTATAGGTTTCAATAGGGTGGGTTTATAATTTCACTCAAACATGACATAACCGCCTCTCACCCGGATTCATACACGGTGGGCGCCAAAACACAGTGTCTCCTTAGCTGAAATCGACTCCTCCCTGATTCATACACGATGGGCGCCAAAACAAACTCTCGTCGGCCAAAATCTCCATCGGCAAATATTCGGCATATGCAAGATTATTGTCCTATCCCCAAACGACTAATATTGTTGTGATGTAGGAAATTGGAAACGGGGGCTAAGTTTGTAAATTTCCTCACATTTGAGACAAGCGCGCCCTGAAGACATGGTTCCCCCTTCCTCGCTCCCTTCATTTCCCCATTCGTACTCCGTGGGTGCCAAAACACCCTTTCCACCCCAGCCTCCTCCGTCCGCCAACCCATCCACCGCCGCCCTCCTCCACCATGCCGGAGCTGATACCCCAACGCCGACGTCCATTACAAGAGATCGACCTCTCTCATCCATGGCTTCAGACCAGGATCCTTGCATCCCATCCTCTCGCTTCATCCCCGTCGTCATCCACCTTGCCGACGTTGCTCCTATGACTGTCTCGTCCACCGCGCCGGGATATTTCCCCCGCCGCCACCGTCTACCCTCCTAGATTTGCTTCCACGCTGCCAACAGCCATCGGTACCGCAGCACCGTCAAATTCTCAGTAGATGCATACATGGCGCCGCACCAGAGGCGGTACTCTTTCATATCTGCTCAACTTATTTATCGCAATAAGAAAATAGATCGCCAGTGCTTTACTCTGATTTCTTGTCCATCACTTACTTGTTAGTTGAAAGCAAACATTAGTTGCAAAGTTGCCTTTGTCTAATTTGCACCTTCAGATCCGCCATGGCACGCTCAACACTATACTCATAATGCTTATGGTTTTCCCCTTTTATATTCCACACTAGTTAAGTGACAGTAGACTAAATTTCAAAATTGGGTCAGTCGATGTTTGAGAGCTCGCCAAAGTTTGCCGATGTGAAGGAAGGGGCTCGGGTGGGGACTGTCGTTGTGGGGGGGGGAGGGGTGGCCTGGCGGTGGTGGGGCCTCACTGAACGAAGAAAACTCGACACGGGCGGGGGTGGGGGTGGGGGTGGCGGAGGAACACAGGTGGTGGGGGCGGTTTAGGGGAGGGTGGGGGGTCGGGGCCGGTGGTTCGGCCGGCAGCCTGTGCGGTGTTCTGTATGGGAAGAATCAAAGACGGGGAAGAAGAAGGGTTAGGAGACGTAGGATCTTCATCCAACCGCCTGAAATGGACGACTGACCCAAATGACAAAAGTCATGCGACTTGCATGCAGACATTTCTTTATATTCAGTACCATCATCGTAGCTTCTTAGCACTACTCTTGAATCCATCAAGCTAAACAACGTGCCACTCATAATTCCAAACTTGTTGCTCAAATATGAATCTAATATCATGCTGATATTACTAAACAGATAACATTTAATTGGTCAGCTAATGTTCCTACTTTACTTTTGAAAAGCACGTGCACCACATATAGAGAGACAGTGGGGAGTTGCATTCTTAATGTGCTCTATTTCATCATGTGTGGGGACTGCACAATGAACATTTTATTATCCAAAATCTGCTTGCTCTTCTTTAGCATGTTCCTCTTCCATTCTTCTTTAATAAGTACTCTCTCTGTTCCTAAATACAAGTCTTTGTATAGATTCAACCATGGACTACATATGGAGAAAAATGAGTGAATCTACACTCTAAAATGTATCTGTATACATCTGTATGCAATCCATAGTGGAAATCTCTACAAAGACTTCTATTTTGGAATGGAGGGAGTATGATACTAGTACAATATGTTCGTTTTAGTGAAGAGGAGTAGGGACATTTGAAGTGTAGAAGTCTATTCGGTCGGTTGTGATGGACACTTTCAACTCTTCGGGCCTCTTTGATTCGTAGGATTTTGTAAACATAGGAATAGGAATTGTAGTGGCCTACCCACTTGAATCCTATAATATTAGCAAGGAAATGCGGGGGAGTTGTGTCGCCTTTGAGAGTTACACTGATATTAACAGTACCGCACCTTCAGTTGAAGAGAGCTGGTATCCGAAGGCTTTCTAGCCGTACCGGCAATAGTAGCCTATATTTTCTAGCAAGTTCCACTTTGCTGATTTTACTTGTGATGCTTATGATTTCCCGTTATATGTACACTATGATCTATGTAGCTGCTTTGTGTCGCACCAGCAACAGTCCACTCTTGAAGCTAAAAAACACACCAATCATAAGTCCAAAGCTGACTTCTTCAAATACGAAATGTGATATGATACTGATATTAGTTAACAGACACACATTTAATTAATCAGGTAATGCTCCCACTTGATTTTCCAAATGCATGTGGCCACATATAGAGAGACAACATGGAATTGCATTTGTTTGGGCGTTGTGATTCATCATGAGTGGGCAACCAACATTGTATGCAAAGAAGCGGAACTTTGAGAATATGTTTCCTCTTCTGTTCTTTAACATGCTCCTCTTTTGTTATTATGTATTTAGTATGTACAGTATGTTCCTTGTTAGGAAGGGGAGCAGGGACATCTGCTATCAACAGCTGATAGAGCTGGCCTGTACGAGATCGTAGGCTTTCAATTAGTAGCGGCAATACAACACCATATTTTCCAGCCAGTTCCACTTTCCCAATTTATATATCCTGGTTATGGTGTACCCCTTTTATGTACACTATGATCTGCCTAGTTGTTGTGTGCTCTTGTTATCATGGTTTGGCAATAAACTCTCTATACAGTATATTATGAACCTACCATCTGCCAACTATCCTTACTTCTAGAGCCTATTTTTTTGTGTACTTGTGCCAGACTATATTAATGCATGCACCATATTACAACACACATGGGCTCTTTCATCAGAATCCAGTGATAGCACACAAGGATTTACAGGGCGCCCCTATATTAGAATATCCTCTGCATTACAAAGATAATCTCACTACTATTTATGTTTTCATGCATCTCAGATATTATACGTAATCACAGTGAATATCAGAATCCGTGCATCAGACGAATATTGTGGAA
Source organism: Aegilops speltoides (assembly GCA_021437245.1). Classification (NCBI taxonomy): domain Eukaryota; kingdom Viridiplantae; phylum Streptophyta; class Magnoliopsida; order Poales; family Poaceae; genus Aegilops; species Aegilops speltoides. The sequence goes on along the minus strand of CM038141.1, from coordinate 307,731,866 downwards.
CAATGCAACTACTTACAAAATTGGCACCAAGGCATTGAGTGCCATTCTGGATGCAATGAAACTCATATGCTCCCCACATGTACATTCTTGTTTAGAATATGATCCTAATGACTACTCTAACCTTGAGGAGTCAAAGGCAGATGGCCTGTCTTGTTCACCCATAAAGGTGCTTGTTCTAATTTGGCAAGGTTTTATTGATTGCGCGTATCTTACATAAGGTGTCTTGCATTTCTTCTACTTTGTTGCATCGCCATCTGCTTAGTTTACTCATCATATATGTCAAGATGCCATGCCCATCCATTATCAACATATATTCCATTTGTCATCATACCATGTTTCTTCGCTCAAATGTTGTTCTCGTGCATCAGACATCAAAAAGGAAGAGGGTGATTACCGAAGCTGAAGGAGCACGAGCAAAGTCTTTGAAAAACGTAGTGGTGCCGGAGAAATTAGACAGCACCCCACTTATATTGGCTCTACATCTAGTGACACAAAACGTAGGACCGACTCCAGCACACTGTACCCATACTTCCACTACAAAAAAAATACACTTCCGTGATGATACGTGTTTGTCACAGTAGGTCATGTTTTCTGTCATGCATGTACATCCATGACGATTTTATGACAGAATCAAGATAGTCATACCTGTGTTGTCATAGAAGTGTTCCATGACATTACCAAAATTATCATCACAGAAGTGGCCACTTCCATGAAGATAATTCCCACGTCATAGAAGTGCTTTTGTCAAGGGTGACCGACACGTGGCATCCACCGTAACGGAACGCCATTAAGCTATCGGGTCCGGTTTTGGATCCGATAACCCGTTAACAGCCTCGACCAATGGGGATTTTCCACTTGTAAAATCATCATTGGCTGGAGTAAACACGCGTAATCTCACCGTTGGGACAGATGTCATCCACTCATTGGACCGAAGGCGCCTATGATACATCGACACGTGGCACAACCCAACAGAGGCCCATTCCTGTGAAAAGGCCGGCCCGTTTGACTTGGTCAAAAGGTGGCGGACCGGCCCACGGAAAGCATGTTAACGACCTGTTCGCATATAGCCCATTTACAGCCCGCAAACACAGGGCTCGTTACGGCCTATCCGAATAAGGCCCAATAGCGTCATCTGGGCCGTCCAATATGATTCCAGCCCATTTTAACTTCTGGCCCATCTATGGCCCATGACGTCTTTCGACCCATATGAGGCCCTTTGTAACTCTAGGACCATTAATGGCCCGTGCTGAAACTGGCCCGTAATGAACAGTGTATCACTTTATACCCATTAGCGCCTCATTATTCCATTGGGCTGTTTCCAGCCCATGTTATGTTTCGGCCTTTTCAGGGCCCATTTATTCTTGGGCTCATTTCTAGCATTCGGTTACTTACGACCCGTTACTGTCAATTTTTGCTTGTGGGCCAAATTCAGCCCGTTGTTACAGTCGGCCCATTTGTGGCCCGTTAATACATTGGGCCATTTTCATAGCATCATCAAATATGACCTATTAACGAATGCCCGTTATGGTCGGCCCGTGAACGGACGATTCCAACTCTAGCCCATTTACGGCCATAATGCGGTCTATTATTGGCCCATGTTTGGCCGATCGATCGTCCGGCCCATATAAGGCCCATTGATGATACGACCCGTAGAAGGCCCAGTGTGTCTACGGCCCGTAGAAGGCCCATTATTTCTACGGCCCATAGAAGGCCCATTGTTTCTATGGCCGGTAGGAGGCCCAGTGTCACTACAGTAAATATTTAGCCCTTGGGTATTGTGGCCTACTTTTAAAAAATAGGTTATTGCGGCCACTAGCAAACCGCGGAAAAAGAACTGCACTGACTACAAGAAAACAAATATACAAGACAACAAGGAAATAAATAAGCAAGCAACTTATGCTAGGCTATCACGGCTATTACACATATTACATCCACAGGGCATCAAAGTTCGCCACCAGTGCAAATATAGGGAACAAAGCAGCATATAAGCGTAGCGACAAAACAAGTCGAGCTGAAACCACTTGAAGAGCTCAAGAAACAATATCCAGGTACCCATAATTTGGCAAGATGCTTAGCAAGCTTATTAACTTTCTCTTGTTTGGCGCTTAAATCCTCCGGTAACTAACATTGCACAAGAAAGTACGCATCTGAATTCTCGAGGACTTCCTCGGTCCTTGACTTCTTGCCGCAACCACGGTGATCGATGCCTTTCACTTGTAGCTGAGGCAGAAGAAGCGAAGTTATTCAGCGACAAGTTGAAGAGCTTGTGCCAACGATCTTGCCGAGAACTTCGAACACTACATCAACGCAGGACTGTGGGGTTTTCTCACTATCTACAAGATCATTTTTATCACCTTTCTTGGAGACCAACAGGGTTGTATCACTATCTTGAACCTTATCTGCATTACTTTCTCTACCATTGCATAGTGGGGTGCTCTTCTCCAATATTCTATTTGCATACTACAAGAGAAACAAGCAGACACATCACAGGTTTAGCTTGTAGTATACAAAACTCATTTTGGTAAACCGATTTAGTAGTAAGGTGGACAGGATAACAACATGAAACAAACATATATCTATGTACTATGGTCACTGTATTGTCCATATCATTCTAGTTTATGTTGCCTAATCAAGATATAGACACAGTTCAACTCAGATATTTTTAAGACATAGCAGCATATACAGAATATAAGTGTGAGAAACTACACAACATTGGCAGCACTTGTAATGTGCATCACATGAGAACATAACTGTTTATACAACTTAAACTGAAATCAACATAGAGCAAGAAGTTAGAACATCAATCCAGTTAAAGAAATAGGTTTAAAACATATCTGTTGCACCATTGGAGTTTCAATTGGATCCTTCAAATCCGAAAGTAGTTGGTATGAGTAAATACAGTGATGCAACAACAAAGGAGTATGGACCATAGCTACAGAATCTGACCTGAGAACAGTTGCTCTTCTGCTTTAAACGTGGAGTTTGGGTTAGATGTGGTGGTCTTCGTGCTTTGGGCACTGCAGTAGCTTTACAAACTGCTCGTGTGGGGGTACTCTGTGGTGGACATGGTGCTTTGTCAACTAGAAGTGGGTTACTATCCATGGGGTTGCGGTTAGATGGGTTGTAGCTGGTTCTCGCCTTAGCGGTGTAAGTGTGCAATCTGGAAGAGTCTCGATTATGTGTGGTGGGGCTAGTTTGTGGGCCAGTACAAACCATGGTTCTATCTGCATCGACGGGTAGCACTGTCTTTTGTGAAGAACGGGTTTTTGCTCCCTTAGATACTGCCATCACCCCCTCCAATTGAAATGGCTGATAAACAAGAAAAGAAATTGAACGTACAAACATTGTATGATAGACAGATGTGGTAATTCACATATATGTTGTCTAACCAAGCAGAATGACATGACACAATTTCACATATATGATGCCTAACTAAACAGGATAGCATGACACGGTTTCGGATATATGATGGATAACTTAACAGGATATAATGGCATAATTCAACATATGATGAGTACCTAAACAGGATGACATGACAAAACTATATGATGTCTTTCTAAAATAGGTAGGGATGAAATAATTCACATACATGTTGTCTAAGTATACAGGATGGCATGATATAATTGACATAATTTATTCATATACTAAGCAGCTGGCACTCACATGTATGATCTCTAAACTAAGCAGATGGAATTCAATATTGTGCATATGATGTCTAAACTAAGCAATGCAAGACACCATATGCATCATATGAGAAATATAAACATTGCAACTTAGAGCATACACCTCAGGTGGGATATATGACTGGTCATCTATCTCTGAATCCTTCTCTGAGGAGCTCCCTATAACCATCGAGATATATGCTTCAACAGGTACTATTGCCTGCTCTGAAGACCTTGTTTTCACTCCAGATTTTTCCATAACCGGCTCAAATGGCTGATACACATGAAGAGTAGTTCAATATACATAGATTGTTACCAAATGGAATATGTAATGAAAAAAAGATGGCATGAGATAATTCACATATATGATGCCTGGCTACATGGCGGTGCATAATTCTAATATATGATAACTGGCTGACAAACATGGCATTGCATAATGCACATATCTGATATAGAATGAAAACAAGAGGCATTCACACAAAGCATGTCTAATCTAAGCAGATGGCATGCCAATGCAAGACACCATATGCATGATATGAGCAATATAACCCAGCCAAGTTAGAGCATGCACCTCGGGGATCTGTTGATCATCTGTCTTTGAATCCTCCTTTGAGGAGCTATCTGTAACCAGCAAGAAATCTGCATCGACAGGTAGCACTGATTGCTCAGAAGACCTTGTTTTCACTCCCGATTTTCCCATGACCGACTCAAATGGCTGATGCACATGAAGAGTAGATGAATGTATAAACATTGTTGACAAATGGAATACATTATGGAAAAAATATGGCATGATACAATTCACATATACGATGACTAGCTAAACAGGATGGCATTGCATGATTCACGTATATGATGCCTGGCTAAAGAAGATGGCATTGCATAATTCCCACATACTCCCTCTGTTCCTAAATATTTGTCTTTTTAGAGATTTCAAATGGACTACCACATACGGATGTATATAGACATATTTTAGAGTGTAGATTCACTCATTTTGTTCCGTATGTAGTCACTTGTTGAAATCTCTAAAAAGACAAATATTTAGGAATGGTGGGAGTATGATATAGAAACCAAACAGGTGGCATTCACACAAAGCAAATCTAAACTAAGCTGATGACATATAAGATGTATAACGTAAGCAATGTGAGGCGCCATATGCATGATATGACCAACACCAGCATGCCAGGTTAGAGCAAAAACCTCAGGTGGTAAACAGGTGTGGTCGGCTCCTTCTGAATCCCCATATGAACAATTATATTCCTCTGGAATACAATCTGGAAATGCAGGAGGGGATCCACTTCGCCCACCATGGAGCGGCGTCTGCATGACATTATATTCCCACACAACGGTCTTCTCTTTTTCTCTACATGTTCAATACGATTGTGTACAATATCTGACATGCATAATAAAAAAATAGTTAGATTTTGTAAGGCCTAAGGGGTGCATGCAAAAATCAAGACTGATGGTAGCAAACGAGTGGATGAATCCAAAACTAATGATAGCAGGTAGATTATAGCTTCAGTTTAAAAAGATAGACAATGGATCATCTATTGTTTGTTGCCCACCCAACATGAACCACATAAAGACCCCAGATGAACCAGATAGTAGATAGATACTATTCGTTACTGGCTCGATATGAGACCCATGGGCATTTCAAAACTCAAGTTTAAACGATAAAGTAGCAGGTAATAATAACCAATGTATAACATAAGCAAACATGAAAGACTGCGATCTCTCTTCCGGAACTGTGTAGTCCTCAGGTTCATCTGCTCAGTCGATGATGGTAATGCAGTTGGCGTGGCTGCCGGCAATGGGGAAGATGATCTGAGGCAGCGAAAGAAAGTCTGCAGGGGGGATCTCTGCTGCAGTGAACGCTTCTGTCGATGGTGCACCTCAGGTGGGGTGGATGACGGCACGGCAGGAGAAGGACATAACACATAGAGTTTTCTTTGACGCCTATCTGAAAATGAAGTAAATCTTTAAGGGCTCCTTAGAATTGGAGGATTCTATAAACGCAGGGACAGGAAAAACACAGGAATAGGATAGGAATGCACGTGCAAAACAGAGCATTTGGAAACATAGGATTTCATTCAACCTGGGTGTTTGGTTCACATGAATTGGAAGAAAACAAGAATGGAGAAACGTGGTCAAATTATGCCAGTAATGCAATTAGTTCTGTTCTTCATGCATATTAATTTGAAAAGGGCGTCCAAGTGAATAAAATTCTTACGTTTTTTCTTCGAAAGAGACACAAAAGGAAAAAATCCTCCAGTTTTGCTTTGCTCCACTCCTTCTAACCAAATGCACGAATAGTAGTTCCATAGCAAAGGATCCCTGAGGGATCAACATCAATGCAGAGTAACTAAGTGATGCGACGAGTGTACAACCTCTTTGGCATAGCCTTGTGGACCTCAGCATCATAGGGTTGGACGTGGAGGATAGTGATGCTGGTGTGACTGTCGGAGGCGGGGAAGAAGATCCGAGGCCTCTGGAAACAGCGTCGAGGGTACTTCTCTACTGTGATAGACGGTTCCGTCATTGGAGCAGCTCGGGTGAGGTGTACGGCGGCGAGGCTGAAGCAGGACAAGACAGACAACGTTAATCTGAAGTGGGAACCTAATATCATCTGCAATAGATGATGTAAAATACATCACCAAAAAGTGCTAGATGTAAAACGCATCAGCCGCGCCATGGCCGCTCCGACAGATGCTGTAAGTACTGCTCACTGAACTTAATCAAGAAAATGAACTTTACAGTCGAAACTGAATTTTACTGTCGAAACTGATTGAACTAGTAGCAGAGCATTTCAATAGATGTTTAGGGCGTTCGAGCACTAGTAGCAGAGAAGTAGTGATCTAAATCAGCAGACACTCGAGCAGGGAATGCACTAGCAGAGAGCAAGTCATGCAGTAGCACCGCGAGCGAGTGCTAAAGCAGCAACCCCTGTAGCTGCTGGAGGTCGTGCAGCAGTAGCAGCAGAAACGCAAGCGAGAGCAATAGTAGAGCAGCAGCACGAACGAAAGCAAGAGCAGTGCAGCAGCGCGACCAACAGCAAGAACAGAGCCGCAGCACGAGCGAGAGCCGGAGCAGCTGCAGCTAGTGCCGTTGTGGAAATCGCCACCGAGGAAGCAACAACATGGGGGAGAGACGCCGTGGATGATGTGGCCGGCGACAGCACCGTCGATGGAGACCCACCATGTCTGCTCGGTATCGAGCACCGGCAGCCCCGTGAGATCGAATAAAAGATAAAATGCAGCGGTGAGTGCAGAACCTCCTTGGTGGTGTCGAGTTGGCCTCGGCTTCATCAGAGGAATTGGTGAGGGTGCTGTGGTTCCGGTGGGGCAGGTCAAGACGGTGTTGTGGGGATTGAGGTGGCGCGATAGACGAGGCGAACATCGGGGCAGCTCCTTGGAGGTGGAGGACAGGGCGGCTGATCCGGCGGGACGACAAGATCGACGACGGATCCTCATCCAGTGCAGTGGATGAGGGACAGCGAGCTGTTGCGGTGGACGACGTAGTCGGGGAAGAGTCTCCGGCTGGGCGGCGGTCGGGAGGCCGACGGAGGAGCGTCGGGTTTCATGGGTTTTGGCGGCCTCGGTGTACTAATGGGGGGCGAAGGGGGAGGGGGAGCCAATCTTAGGGACGCGCTTGTCCGAAATGTAGGGTAAGTTACCATCGTACCCCCACCGTTTTAACACCGTGACGTGGAGCTTCATTTCTGGCTGAGGGGTAGAAGGGGGATTTCGTGTGTCTGGGCTGCGGGACCAATTTAGGATGAGGAGGGAGTTTTCGCGCGCGTCAAAATTTTAGGATAACAAGGCGCGGCGCGGGTTGAAGAGGCGGGAGTTTCAAAGCAGGTGAGACAAAAGATAATCGAGCTTGAAAATTTCAGGATAACAAGGTGTGGATTCCTTGTTTGGCAGAACAAACTTAACGTGTAAAAAACAATTCATACAAGACACAAGAAAGTCATGTCCCCTTTTACTATATTACTATAGATGCCATTGAAAAAACTACAAGAAAAATGTAAAAAAATCGGGAGAACAAGATTACCCTGCGCAGTACCAAATCGATTCGCACTTCCCTCAACAACAACAAAAACAATTCAATTCCCACCAAAAGAAAAAAAATAATGTCCCTTTTTATATGATTACAAATGCCAGGATCTCGAATTTCAATTTTTGAATCCACGTTATGTTGAATTCGAATATATCGTTAGGTGACCTTGCGGTTTATAATTGATGTAGTCGTACATTTTGATCTTCCATCATATATGAACATTTTACTCCACCATGTGAACATATATATTGTCGTCTACCATATGGACTAAATTTGAATCAATTTTCCTTATTTGAATACGATTGTTGTCAAGTTATACAATAATTTAAATATTATCTTGATAACAAAAACATGCATATAGCAGTAATCATATTTCACTATGAACTACATGTACCATATGCTCTCCAATTCAAATATATGTATCCATTTTATGTTGAATTCAAATCATAGTACATTATTCGTCTAGGTAGTGAGATGTTCGGGATAATCTAAACCCTATTTTCATATGTATAATTTTTGGCTGAATTGGGACAAGTTTTGGTATAAGCTTCTTGCAAAACCAGAGATTCTCTCAACAAGCCTCGTGGTTCCGAGAGGGAACATGTCACCTTTGTGTGTGAAACGATATACGCTGCCTCCCCCCTGATTTTCTTTACAGAGGCAACATAGAACTATATGAGTGCCCTGTTAAATTTTGGAATTATTTCGGGTTTGTTTGGCCTTTTTATACATTATTTGAGTTTCTGGACTTTTTATGTGCATAATCTAAATATGAACTGCATGCACATGCTCCGGTGCACCAAAGTTGGTTGAAAAATCACATGTGTGTCCTTGGTTGAATTTCTAGGTCCCATGAAAGAAATGAGAATGAAATTCAAACATCTGGGCGTCATGACTCGGCCAAGAACATCGTGAAACTTAGATTTTAAATTCATGTAAATCCAAAACTCGCCTAGAAATCATGAAACTTGGCATGGTGTCATGTCATGGCACTAACATGTTGTGGTAAAAAATTGGGCCGATTTGGAAGCTCATGGTTCTAAGAGGGAACGTGCCACCTTTGAGTGTGAAACGATATACGCTGTCCCCCTTGAGCTTCTTAACAAAGGCAACATAGAACTACATTAGTGCCTTGTTAAATTTTGGAATTATTCCGGGTTTGTTTGTCGTTTTTTATACATTAATTGAGTTTCTGGTCATTTAATGTGCATAAGTCAAATTTGAACTACAAGCACATGCTCTCGTGCACCAAAGTTGGTTGAAAAATCACATATGTGTCCTCGGGTGAATTTCTAGGTCCCATGCAAGAAATGATAATAAAATACAAACATATGGGCATCATGGCTCGGCCGAGAACATTGAGAAACTTGGTTTTAAAATTCTTGTAAATCCAAAACACGTCTGAAAATCATGAAACTGGCATGGTGTCATGTCATGGTACTACCATGCTGTGGTAAAAGTTGGCCGAATAGGAACAGATTTTGGTATAAGCTTCTTGCAAACCGAAGCTTCTCTCAAGAAGGCTCGTGGTTCTGAGAGGGAACGTGCCACCTTTGAGTGCGCAACGATATACGTTGTCCCCCTTGAGTTTATTTACAAAGGCAACATGGAACTACATGAGTGCCCTGTTAAATTTTGGAATTATTCCGGGTTCGTTTGGCCTTTTTTACACATTAATTGAGTTTTTGTTCATTTAGTGTGCATAATTCAAATTTGAACTACAAGCACATGCTCCCGTGCACCAAAGTTGGTTGAAAAATCACATCTGTGTCCTCGGGTGAATTTCTAGGTCCCATGCAAAAAATGAGAATAAAATTCAAACATCTGGGCATCATGGCTCGGTCGAGAACATTGAGAAACTTGGTTTTAAAATCATGAAACTTGGCATGGTGTCATGTCATGGTAGTACCATGCCGTGGTAAAAAAAATTGGCCAAGTAGGAACAAATTTTGGTATAAGCTTCTTGCAAATCGGAGCTTCTCTCAAGAAGGCTCGTGGTTCTGAGAGGGAACGTGTCACCTTTGTGTGCATAATTCAAATTGGAAATGCAAGCGCATGTTCCAGTGCACCAAAGTTGGTTGAAAATTCACATGTGTGTCCTCGGGTAAATTTCTAGATTCTATGCAAGAAATGGGAATGAAATTCAAAATTTTGGGCGTTGTGGCTGGGCTGGAAACATTGAGAAACTTAGTTTTTTAATTCCTGTAAATCCAAAACACGCATGAAAATAATGAAACTTGTCTTGGTGCCATGACATGGCACCAACATGCTGTGGTAATTACGATTTGTGAAGGTGCACACATTAACAATCAACAAAGTCATTTTGGAACAAGTGATGTCACGTTACAATCGGAAACACAAGTATTATTGAAACCGTGGGCGTTCTATTTACTACCATTTACGTGCCGCCATGCGTCCCCATTTTATTAGCTAGGAGGCGCCATGCAGGGTAGCTATTTGAGTACGAGAGGTGTGCGATCAGACCCTTGCGCATGCTTATCGGGAGGAGAGCCCTTTGACCTCCATCTACCGTCCACCTCTCACCCAAGGTCTCCATTAATTGCGCCCGAGCCTCTGTTTAATGGCGTAGCTATGTCTCACTCGACTGAGATTTAAGAGAGAAAAAAGAAAATCTGAATGCACGGATCTTGATGTAAGATTCGACAGACCTATATAGCATCTACTGCGACTTATAGCAAGACTGATGTATATATAAGGATGATTAATTGTCTTACATAATTAGAAAGATAATTAAAAAAGCCACATGTAGCTACGCCCGAAATACACAAGGGCAAAAGAAGAAGGAAGACAAGGATCTGGCTCGCTAATGTCTACTTTCTTGATGCGTTGCTGCAGGCCGCGGGAACTAGTCTCCGCGGCGAGCGGCGATGAGCTCTTCCATGTCCTCAAGATGCTGCTTGAGAACATCCACGGATTCCTCCACCAGCCTTTGGCGCTCGATGCGGAGCATGTCATTATCGTCCATAAGTTTCTTGACGATGACGTCGGTCTGGTCTCCTCCTGCTGGTCTGCACTTCGGACGATCTTCACCCTCAGCAGGTCGCGCTTGGCCCGAAGCCTCTCATTGCCCTCCCTTAGTTGCCGGATGACGCCGGTAGCCTGTTCAAACGAGGCTTTCATGTCATCCTGCAACCTTGCCCAGTCGGAGATCTGATCCATCTGGCTATGGACGATCACATGCATGCGCCTGTAAGAGTCGTCGCCTGCCCACGAGAAATTTTCCCAGGCCGCCGCGGTGCGGCGTGACATCTCTGCTGCATTCACGGCGCGGCGGGACATCTCTACTGCTTCTGCGGCGCAGCCAGACCGTCTGTTGCATCGACTGCGTGGCGGGACATCCATGCTACTTAGCAGCGCGGCAGGACCTCTGTGCTGCTACTTCCGTGTGGTGGGACATGTCAGCTGCTTTCACAGCGAGGCGGGACATCTCTCGTGCTTCCGCTTCCATGCTCGCCTCTCCCTGGTGGCAATCTCTCGACCCAGAACTCACGCTGGCCATGGCAGACGCAAGGGAAGGATGCTGAATGACTTGTTTGTTTTTGTGGATGAGGAGTTGAGGAGGAATATGCAGTCATCTTGGCATAGTAGTATTTATAACCGAGTACTAATATACTCCTAAGTGGGAAACCATTTAAGTTGTGATCGGTGTGAGCAGGTTTGCAATTCAATATAGCATGGTACTAATACGCTCCTAAGTCGGAAACCGTTTAGGTTTTGATCGGTGTGAACAGGTTTGCAATTCAATATAACATGGAGTAATTTGGAATGTGACGAGACGCAAGCTCAAAATTTATTGACGGTTCAAGTTTCGAAGTGCGGCACTATTCCCGGATGGCGTTACGTGGGCATGTGTTCTCGGCCATGGTGTAGCATATGCCATGGTAGTTCTTTTTCTACTGCTGCCTACGTGCAATAACTGGCACCGTCGTATACATATCTTACGGTTAATGGGGCGCTCGACAGGAATAGCCGCGTGGCGAGCTATAGGCCAGTCTTTTTTCCAGACGCATTAAACCTATCTGTCGGGACTTCTCGCACGCACCATCGTGCCACCCACAAAAACTTGTACTCTGAGTTCGGTACATTATACAGGAAGAGAAGAGGTGCACGCACGCACTCGTCCTCTCACACACGCATCTGTAGCTACAAATTGTAGTGTTCTCAACCATCCGATTGGCTCTATCATGGATGTACCTATATACTAAAACATGTCTAGATACATCTATATTTTGACAAATGGAAGGCATGTATTGTGGAACGGAGGGAGTGCTTGTCATCAAAATGGATAAAAATGGACGTATCTAGAACTAAAATATGTTTACATACATCTCCTTTTATCCATTTTGATGACAAGTAGTACTTCTTACCCAAAGGAACTTTATATCCAACAGACACAAAATATCCGTTCGACTGTTGGAAATTACTGATCTGATGTCGAAATAATTGTTGCATCGCCACCAAAACCCACCATTTATTAAGCTAAAGTAGACTGAGGTAATCCCTATATTAGCATATTACTAAGATAAACAGAAGGCACTGTTGAAACATTTAGGACGTGAGTTGTCAATCTGAATGTGGAGGGACACCAGCTTAGCCCCGGCCAGCAGCTTGGGCGGAACTATGAAGAAGGTCAGCTCCTGCACGGCGACATCGCCGGGATCCTTGCTGCTTGTCACCTCCATTTCCACCTTGACGACGTCGGTCGTGCCTTTGGACCCCCCCGGCGGGCCGTTCGCCCACAGCTTGGCCACGTAGTGCAGCAGTGGGGACACCCCTACTCTGATGTAGACGATCGACACGGCGATAGGTGCGCCAATGTTGAGCACGCCGCCGACCAAGAAAAACGTGCAGCCATCCTCCTCCGCGAACAGCACGAGCCGTGGCTCTGACAGTGGCACTTGCAGCTAGAGCACCTTGCCGTACTGGATCCTGTGCACGGGCATGGGATGCGCGGTGCTGATGTGGTGGTAGAGCACCGGCAGCGGGCCTGCGTAGCCGCAGACGGGCACGGGGCATTTGCAGGGCGCGAGCGGACACACGCTCTGGTGATCGGCGAGCTTGTGCTAACGTAGAGCCCACAACCTTCGCGCGGGAACTCCACCCTCACCGACGAAAGGATGGCATCCACCGCCGTGTTCCGATCGTCGAAGCCACCGCCGCGCTCGCACTTCTGGCACTGCCGCTGGTTCCCGGGCACTCGATGCGGCAGTCCGCGCAGGCCAGGTGCCCTCCCTTGCACTGCAGAAATCAATCGAACAACACATCAATCAAGAAACCTGCACCTTGCTCAATTAGCCGAACGGACAAGGTGTATTCGAACCTCATACACTGGAGGCATCAAGGGGTGGAGGCACAAGGGGCAGTGGAGCACGGTGAGGTCCATCGAGACCTTAGAGAGCTCCATCGTCGGGTCCTGTTCCGTCTGCATGATCTCGCCCTCCTTGTGCACAACCATCTCTCGCTTGGGCCAGGGCATTACAAAGCTTTACTGTCACATATTTTATACTACTTCAAGGTGCATTAAATCAACCCATGCAAGTATCAAAAGAAGAGTCACGTCATGCATGCATGCGTTGTAATTAATGCATCGGTAAACACAAATTATTGAAATATATCAAGTGCAGTGCTTTGATGTGTCGTGTCAACTCATACATCAACGAGAAGTTTGATTATCCTCTCCCTCATGGAATTAACTGCACCTGCCTTTGGCTCTATGACAGGTTGGCCACCCACCTGTCGGGCCCACCTGTCATACACGCAAAGGCAGGAGCGTCCCTCCCTTGCCCATGATCGTGGTAGCTGGCAAGACTAGGAGAAGCTTTCGCTACACGCTCTCCCTCCCGCACGTGGTGGACATGCAACAGTTCAATCGGTGTTAGATGGCCAGAAGCGTACTGTAGTACTCCTCCAGTGCAGTAGTACTCCATCATTGTTCGACTTTCCGAAGAGGCGAAGAGCCAAGCACAGCCCGGACGCTCGTGTGGCAGTTCCATGTGTAGAGTAGTGTAGGATAGTGTGTACCGTGCCTGTAAGCTTAAAATCGTTGGGGTCGGCTCCATGCTATGTGGTCGTCTCGAAGTTTTTAAAAAAAATTAAAATAGTATTCTGGCCCTACCTGTCACCCTGGTTATTGTAGTTTGCACGCTCATCTGGTCAAGACAGGAATATATATTTTAATTTGTGGTGGGTAAATGTTAGAGGTTGCAGCAAAAATATTGTACACTGCGGGTCTTTCAGCCAAGTTTAGAGGCAAGCATGTGGGTCCAGTGCTATGATGTGTCGCGTCAACTCGTACAACGAGGAGAAGCTTGATTTTACTACTACACGCCTTCTCCCTCGCCCATGCGCGCGGTTGCTCCCAAACAAGGACATGCTTTTGCTTATAGTACTTCTACAACAAGCTATCCCTCCCGCTCATGGTGGACGGACATGTAGCAGTGGATTCGACACTGTAGAAGCAGCAGTAGTAACATCATTGTTCGTCTTCTCGAAGAGGCGAAGAGCCAAGCGCAACCCGAACGTGGCAGTTGCGAACATTGGAGCACGCATATAGCTAGGCTCTTGCATGAGACAAAATTGCTATGTCAGCCCACTATTGTACTAGTACGTACAACTACTTGCTAGTATAGCCCTGTAAACCATAAAGGAGTATTTGCCGTTCTAAAGATTTCAACAAGTGACTAGACTACACCGAGACGGAGTACACATGGAGCAAAATGCGTGAATCTGTACCGTAAATAAATACGTAGTTCTATCGTTTTCCTCTCCAAGGTGCACAATATTGAGTATACTGACTAGTCTCTTTTTGACACGCATTTACGGTTTTTTTTTTGACACGGTACAGACGCAAGCGCTCATATACACGCGCATACACTCACCCCTATGAACGCACACACGCACGGCACTATCATCTTGAAATTTATGAAGTCACCATAGGCACCTCGTCGTCGACGGGAACGTCTCCTAACACGCGATAGATGCGAGTGGCAGCCGCCTCCATAGGTGCTTGAATGCCAAGGAGGGAGAGGGTAGCGGTTCCCAAGACGTTGAACGGTCAATGATGCATCCTCAATTACATGTAGAGGGAATTAATTGGAGAAGCAGAATAGAGCCAGCACGATGTGAATGAAACAGAGTTTGGACTCTCATATAAAGGCGCCCCACCACTCCAATCCATCTACTCTCAAGTATCTACGCAATACTGCTCACTCCAATCCAAGACCAAGTGACCAGAAGCCATAAGAACCTATGGAGGCCATGGACGCGAGCGGCAGTCGGCTGTGCCAAATCATCCAAGGCACCGACCTGTGGCCCCGCATCGCGCATCGTTTCCAGATGGTGCTGGCGACCGCCGGCATCGTAGCCCTCGCCGATGCCGGCTTCGCCTCTCGCATGGATGACATGATTGTCAACTCCATCCGCAAGTTCACCGCCGTCAAGAAGCGCGCGGACGACCTTGTCGTACTGCTCCAGCCCGCGCGCCCAGGCTCCTCATTGCCTGCCACCCTCATCGGCTTCCATGGTGACAAACTCTTTCAAGCCCTGGTGGCCTGCAGGTGCCGGAGGTCGCGACAAAGAATGTGCACCTCGAGGCCGCGCTCGCTGTGAAGCGCCTTGCCATGCAAGAAACCGTTGACCTGCACATCCACGTCTACAAGGAAATCGTCTACATAGGCCACTACAAGGCAAGCAAGGACAGAAAGATGTTGGCCTTCTTCCAGCGGCTGGAATCTTTGGACACCATTGTTCAGAAGCACGTCGACCTGGCCACGAAAGCCGATGCTACTTAGGCGTCGTTCGGTGGGCCGGCGCCCTGAGTCGAGGAGGTGGACGTCGTTGATGGATGCATCTCTTCTTCTTGCCTCCTGTAACCAGCACTGCATCGCCTCGTGGCCTTAATGTTTTATTAGTATAGTACTCCCTCCATTCCCAAATATAAGTCTTTCTAAAGATTCCAGCAAGTGACTACTACATACGGAGCAAAATGAGTGGATCTACACTCTAAACTATGTCTACATACATCTGTATGTTGTATTCCATTTGAAATAGTATCTAAAAAGGCTTATATTTAGGAACGAAGGGAGTATATGGCATTTTTATTCGATCGTAATGTTTTCCTTTGTGAGGTGGGGCCGATTGAGCAAACCCACCCGCCCAATGAGGAGGAGAGCTAGAGAGTAGCACCTAACGCTGTTGTCAGATGGGACTCATGTTGATAGAATAGGAGTACTGAGCACTCGTGCCTCTTTTTTTTGAGGGAAAAGTTAGTCATATGTCTAGTACGACTAGTTGGGTGCATGCGACAGATAGCTGTCATCACTTTAGGTCTCCTTTTCGAACCATAGCTACGCTTCACAGTATATATATTTTCACGCATTTATCCTCCTATATGTACTCCTAGGCTATTTCCACATGCTCACATTCGCCGACATGTGGGACATAGAGCATCTGGGTCGTAGTGCATGCACGACTTGGAGCATATGTCGGGGTACTTTACATTTCAGACCTCACGAATTACATGCAAACCCCCCGCAGAAAAATAAATAAATGAATGAATTACTACATGAAACCGGATTATTTTCGTAGAAACCGGAGCACGTTCATTAAATTTTGGACATAACACATTTATAAAAAATGACCGGACCTAAACCAGTCTAAGGGCCTCTTTGATTTTTCCCACAAAAAAGGGCCTCTGTTTTCGAAGGATACTGAAAACACAGGAATGGGGAAAGTATGATGGCGATGAACCGAGACGAGGAGAACTCTAACTCAGTTAGAGGTTAGAGTTAGATTCTAACCCTGAATTAACTCTAAACCAAAGAGGTGTATGTATGGCAGGTTTAGATTGAAAATAAATGCTCTTTCTCAATCATTTGACTACTTTGGACCCTATTTCCTGCCGGATTTGGTGTGGCCAGCTCTTCTATGGCCTCCTCCCGCTCACAATTGACATAAACGAACCATCTTTGCAAATCAAGCATGCAAAACATGATAATTTTTACTTTGTCCATACAAATGAGATATCCCACTTAACCATACAAGTCGTCAATCAAGCTTCACAAAAAAAACACTCCATGAAACAAAGCATGAGCTAACTCATCACGGAAGTCATTCACGATAGGGAGGGAGCCCGGAGCCCCTCACGCACCGAGGGATGAGCTCGCCATCGTCGCCTTGGAGGAAGGCTCTGTAGAGCCCAAGCCCCGGGAACCCCTCCGACGCTGGCCCTTGCGAGTTGAGGTCGACACTGGCATGGGTAGCAGGGCCGCTTGCCGCCGACTGGGAACGTAATCTTTGGGCCTCTAGAAATAATGCAAGCCTGAAACTAAAATACCTAGAAAGGTGAACTGAATCTTTGGGCCTCTAGAAATAATGCAAGCCTGAAACTGAAATACCTAGAAAGATGAACTGAATCTTTGGGCCTCTAGAAATAATCCAAGCCTGAAACTAAAATACCTAGAAAGGTGAAGTGAATCTTTGGGCCTCTAGAAATATTTATTACCTCCTGAAGCAGCATCAAACAATTCCATGCGTGCACCACAAATCTATACCAAGTTTGATTAGGATCTACTTTTCCAAATCAGAATTAGCACTAGAGTGAGCAAGATCAATGACATGGCTATGAGACAGAGAAGGAACAAACAAACTCACCCCTCTCGCGACCTCCCTGGTAGATGCGCCACCGCCGGGCACGACAGAGGGAGAAAAACGACCGGTGAAGGGGGAGCGGGACGACCTTCGAAGGCCGGAGGGAGAGGGCGGCCAGAGTAGGGCAGCGGAGGCCGGAAGGAGAGGGTGGCCGGAGGAGAGAGAGGGCAAGCGGCGCTTGGGCGGGCGGCCCTATGGGGAACAGAGAGGAGTCGTGCGAGGGGGGAGCGATCCGGTGCGGGCTGGGAAGATTTTTTTAGTTCTCTTTTAGTGGGCCCAAGGATAACTAACCCAATTAGAACCTCTCCACCGGGCTAGTTTTTTTAGCTAGGTTAGAGCAAACTAGCTCAAACTAACCCCTCGTGTTTCGATAATTTGAGGCTATTTCAACCCAAACTAGCTCTAACTCAGGGATCCAAACAAAGAGGAGTGGTACTATACATGCTACAGTGTGGACCGTAGCACATTGTTTTTTATGGCCATATCACCACATTGTTTTCTACTGCTGGTTCACTGGGCTACCGTGGTTCGCACTGCTGGTTCACTGGGCTGCCGTGGTTCGCACTCCTCCATCCTGAGTAGTAGTAGTATATACCGCATCATTCTTTGCTCCTTCTTACTACTCCGACATGTGGGAGAGCCAGCATCCGGGTCGACGTGTCATGCACCAGATTAGAGTGCGGAACGGAAGGGGGGCATCACCCCGGTCGGAGCGCCAGTAATTCATGACTATAGTGAGTGGTCATATCACAAGTCTTTCCAGCAGTAACGCACCCTCAAATCGCACAGCCCGACCTTTCTAGCAGTATGTTTGAGAATCCGCCACTCATTCACCCTCCTCGCCTCTCTGTCAAACCGCCTACCCAAAAACTGCCGCACGTACTGCCTGGGAAAAGCCCCGCCCTCAACTTTTAACTACACGAAAATAGTTCGAGCTTGTTCGCTCTATATAAATACTTACTGTATGTTTATTCACCCGTGGGGTTGTTCAATGAATGGAGGGGCGGGGAGCACAAGTGAAAAATACTAGTACTACTAGTAATAAGTAGGAGTCATACAATAGTCACCTTAAATAGAGTTTCTTTTCTTTAATGCCACGTACACAAATTGAAACGCTTGTTATGGAGAGAAAAAGATAATCACTCCACTATATATGTACGCAGGGGCCTGAGCGCTTGCTTTACTAGGGTTGCTCTCTTCATTCTCTCATCCTCTCTAGATCTAAACAAGACAGCGGTAGCGACATTTTCTCTCTGCTCACCACTGGTCATAGATCCGTCTGGATCCCTTCGGACAGTGTGTGTAGAGGACTAATAGGTGCATCGTTCACGCGGTCATCGCTGCCGAGAGAGGAAACCCACATCTGCCGGCGGGTCCCGATCCTCTACCCGTGCCATTCTCTCCTACACATCGCCGGCTCGGGAGGTCCTCCGACCCTTCTTTCCCCCTGCCGTATTGTGCGCAGATCGGACCTGCCGCCGCCGACATCCTAACGAACCTCAGGTACAAGTTCTTCGAAAGCAGCCTTGCTCTACTACCCCAGCTCCCAACGTGTCTGCATGTGCATCTTTTTCTACTTCCATCAGCTCTTCCAAATCCACCTAAATTTTTAGTATTATTAGAGGTAAAGCTACTTCATGCATTCGAATATAGGACTTGATTCAAACAACAAAGAAAGGGGGAAAGTCGTATCATGAATCTAGGACTTGATTCAAAGAAGAAATAACAGGGGGAAAGTAGTAGAGACCGGGTACCCAACCGGTCGCTTGGTTGAAAAGGGAAATAATGGGAAAACTCAGTACAAACTGAATATGGAACAGATCTATTATTGGTTGAAAAATGGACAGAAAGTGGCGGCTAGTGGACAAGTCAACAAAGTATGTCCAGGATTAGATTTGCTGCCCTCACATAGTAAAAGGTCTCCACGATTAGATTTGCTTCCCTCACGTAGTAAAAGGTCTCCAGGATTGGATTTGCTGCCCTCACATAGTAAAAGTTCTCCAGGATTAGATTTGTTGCCCTCACATTGTAAAAGTTCTCCAGGATTAGATTTGCTGCCCTCATAGAGCATGAACAAACTCGGCATCACCACTTTATGCCTCTTTGTAGGTACATTGTGCTGATGCGTCCACTGTCGCATGTCCATATACCAACATTTTGCTGTTGTTAATGTAAGGGCGCATGTAAAATGAAGCGATCACACTATTACCTTAAGGACATGTCTAACCAGTGTTATTGTTAATGTAATACCTCCGGTGATATGATGCAATTAAACTGTGTTAACAAATGGTACTCCTGTTGTTTTCCCAAGTATGATAAGTAAGTTGCTTCTTTACTCTGCTGAGTGACCTGGTGTCCCCATGGTCCCATGCCCTTAAACCAACTCTTTAGCTATTGTTGATTTACTGTATCTGGTAAACAACAATGCCACAATTATAGTAATCCCATATTTGACGAATGTCATAGTTGATCGTAATGCTTCCGGTAACATGAAGCATTACTGACGTTTTAAAATTTCTAATGTCCTTGCGTGATTGCCATGAACATAATTAAGATGCTTCTTTTCATTTCGTGTATGTTTCATATATTCTTATTGACCAGCAACTATTTACTTTCTATCGTTTTGTGCAGATAGGGATATCCATTTCACCTTGTTGCTATTGTGACCTTTTGGTGAACTACACAAAACACTTTTTTTGGAATGAGTGTCTTGTGCAGTTCAACTAAAATGTCACGTGGGCAACATCTCTCAATTTTGGTGGAACTGCACAAAATGGTGACTGGAGTTCCCAAAATCTCCGTCAAATTCTTTTGGTAATCTCGTGCAACATGTTATTAGCCTTTGCAAGATGAGTCATCACTATCACCACAATGGCACTTTATTTTAGTGGAACTGCACAAAAGGATAAGCAAATTATAGTTGCACCTTACATGAGCAGGATAGCCAACCTTAATGTTGCTCAATTTTAGTGCAACTACTAAAGAAGAACCTGCCAGCTCATGAGAGCAAGTACTTCTTGCTAGCTGAATGATGCAATCTTTGCTTCATTTCAGGTGAACTGCAGAAAAAGGCGCATGAATTGAATCATGGAGCTGGAGGTTGACCTCATCCGAGTGGAGTTGCAGGTTCACCAGATCGAGTCGTGGCGGCATATGGCCCCTCACACCGGTCAGTACTGTCCTTTATCAACATGATTGTGCTTTGTCATGCTGTGCCAATGTTTTTTTAAAATAAAGCTATTCTATCGCAATCTTTTCTCGTTTTGGAAATAAAGTTTGCGTCAACTAGTGCCACTATTATAGTAATTTCAAGGGATGTGTCAAAGATTGACGCATCAAGAACATAGATAGAATTGGTTTCCAAAAGAAAAGGCCAATGTTTGTACAACCATCTCTACGGCTGATATAGTCCTAAACCCATGCTCTTTCTTATCTGTGCAAACGGTAATACTCTACTACAGATGTTGTGATGGTCAAGAGCATTCGCTAAGTTCTTAGGTTGTATGACACGTCTAGCCAAGATGGATTTAATCCCGATATTCACTTTATCAAAAGGTTCTAATGGGTTGGTTCTGAATCTTGCAAGCTGGGAATCAATGAGATGTGTAGGCATCTTTGTTGTACTTATTATTTGAATCTTATTTGTTGGTTCTGAATCTTGGAAGCTGGGAATCAATGAGATGTGTAGGCATCTTTGTTGTACTTATTATTTGAATCTTATTTGTTGGTTCTGAATCTTGCAAGCTGGGAAACACAGCATGATGATGCAGAGGACAACAATCATAACAAACTGTTCAAACTTGGTAGTATTGTCTGTGTGAAAGTGCGGCCAATGTGCTGATCATGTGCGTCCTGAGAATAATAATTCTAATTGTTGTGCATGTTGATCCTGTGGCACTGATAGAACGAGCCAATGCGTTGCTTGTTTTAAGAATACATTTTAATTAAAGCTAATTAAATTTAGGTAAACTGACCACTAACACTTGTTATTACAGTACCAATACAGACTCGCTCGTGAACTGACGTGTGTGGCTGGATAGGTTTCTTAATGGAGGCATTTGAATGCGCCGAGAGTACATATTCTGTAGGGTGTGCAGTGGGTGAGGGAGGGGTCGTAACGTTGTCGCCTATACACACTCAGTTTACTGTTGAATCCAGTTCCCCAAGAGCTGAAAAACTAACTACTGCTGCCGCCTACTCACTCGTTCACTTGAAAGAGACTCCAATGGCGATCCGAGGGGTGAGCCTGCTGGATATGGACTTCAGCAAGGAGTGCACCTTTGAGTTCTCCGTTTAGTCCCATGGCGGCACCAAGTTGAATGTGATGTACACCAACGATCTGGACTTGGTGAAGCTATGCCACGTCGAGTTCAAGCAGTACCTACAGGACGAGAAAGCACAAGGTCGCAGGACTAGACCTTGTTCCCATTCATTCGTCTCCTAACAGGGACCAGCGGACCGCGATCGCCCAGGTATGCGTGCGGGACGAGGTTCTCGTCTACCACTGTTGTAGGGCCATTAGAGGTTCTGGAGCATTTGCCCGTTTCATCGGCAGCGCCTACTGCATCTTCGCTACGGTGGAGAGAAGGAAGAATGCGATGATTCGGCCATCTGGTGCAGCAAGCTTGTCGACATCCGGAAACAATACAAGATCATCGGCAATGGGCAGGAGAAGGACTCCGTGGTTGACCTCGCCGATACCATCATCAACCCCTGCTACGCTGATACGTCCATTTTGCATCATGCTTTCATATCGATATTTATTGCATTATGGGCTGTTATTACACGTTATGTCACAATACTTATGGCTATTCACTCTTATTTTACAAGGTTTATCATGAAAAGGGAGAATGCCGACAGCTAGGATTCTAGCTGGAAAAGGAGCAAATATTGGAAACCTATTCTGCACAGCTCCAAAAGTCCTGAAACTCCATGAAAGTCATTTTTGGAATTAATAAGAATTATTGAGCAAAGAAAGTACCAGAGGGGGCCCACACCCTGGCCACGAGGGTGGGGGCGTGCCCCCTGTCTCGTGGGCCCCCTGGTGGCCCTCCGATGCCCATCTTCTGCTATATGAAGGCTTTTACCCTAGAAAAAATCATAAGCAAGCTTATGGGATGAAACTCCGGCGCCACGAGGCGGAACCTTGGCGGAACCAATCTAGGGCTCCATGAGCTGTTCTGGGAAACTTCCCGGAGGGGGAAATCATCACCATCGTCATCACCAACGATCCTCTCATCGGGAGGGGGTCAATCTCCATCAACATCTTCACCAGCACCATCTCCTCTCAAAACCCTAGTTCATCTCTTGTATCCAATCTTGTATCAAAAACCACAAATTGGTACCTATGGGTTGCTAGTAGTGTTGATTACTCCTTGTAGTTGATGCTAATTGGTTTACTTGGTGGAAGATCATATGTTCAGATCCTTAATGCATATTAATACTCCTCTGATCATGAACATGAATATGCTTCGTGAGTAGTTATGTTTGTTCCTGAGGACATGGGTGAAGTCTTGCTATTAGTAGTCATGTGAATTTGGTATTCGTTCGATATTTTGATGAGATGTATGTTGTCTCTCCTCTAGTGGTGTTATGTGAACGTTGACTACATGGCACTTCACCATTATTTGGGCCTAGAGGAAGGCATTGGGAAGTAATAAGTAGACGATGGGTTGCTAGAGTGACAGCAGCGTAAACCCTAGTTTATGCATTGCTTCGTAAGGGGCTGATTTGGATCCACTAGTTTCATGCTATGGTTAGGTTTACATTAATACTTCTTTTGTAGTTGCGGATGCTTGTAATAGGGGTTAATCATAAGTGGGATGCTTGTCCAAGAAAGGGTAGTACCCAAGCACCGGTCCACCAACATATCAAATTATCAAAGTAACGAACGCGAATCATATGAGCGTGATGAAACTAGCTTGGCGATAATTCCCATGTGTCCTCAGGAGTGCTTTTTTCATTATAAGAAATTGTCCAGGCTTGTTCTTTGCTACAAAAAGGATTGGGCCACCTTGCTGCACTTTATTTACTTTCATTGCTTGTTATTCGTTACAAATTATCTTATCACAAAACTATCTGTTACCTACAATTTCAGTGCTTGCAGAGAATACCTTACTGAAAACCGCTTATCATTCCTTCTGCTCCTCGTTGGGTTCGACACTCTTACTTATCGAAAGGACTACGATAGATCCCCTATACTTGTAGGTCATCATACGCCAACATGAAAGAAGACAACGATACCAAGGAGCTGTTGGAAATATGCCCTAGAGGCAATAATAAAAGTATTATTATATTTCCTTGTTCATGATAATTGTCTTTTATTCATGCTATAACTGTATTATCCGGAAATCATAATACACGTGTGAATACATAGACCACAATATGTCCCTAGTAAGCCTCTAGTTGACTAGCTCATTGTGATCAACAGATAGTCATGGTTTCCTGGCTATGGACATTGGATGTCGTTGATAACGGGATCACATCATTAGGAGAATGATGTGATGGACAAGACCCAATCCTAAGCATAGCACAAAGATCGATAGTTCGCTTGCCAATCTCTTCCTTAGACTATGAGATCGTAACTCCCGGATACCATAGGAGTGCTTTGGGTGTATCAAACGTCACAACGTAATCGGGTGACTATAAAGGTGCACTACGGTATCTCCGAAAGTGTCATTGGGTTGACACGGATCGAGACCGGATTTGTCACTCCATGTAAACAGAGAGGTATCTCTGGGCCCACTCGGTAGGACATCATCATAATGTGCACAATGTGACCAAGGGGTTGATCACGGGATGATGTGTTGTGGAACGAGTAAAGAGACTTGCCGGTAACGAGATTGAACAAGGTATCGGTATACCGATGATCGAATCTCGGGCAAGTATAATACCGCTAGACAAAGGGAATTGTATACGGGATCGACTGAGTCCTTGACATCGTGGTTCATCCGATGAGATCATCGTGGAACATGTGGGAGCCAACATGGGTATCCAGATCCGTTGTTGGTTATTGACGGAGAACGCCTCGGTCATGTTCAGATGTCTCCGAACCCGTAGGGTCTACACACTTAAGGTCTGGCGATGTGGGGTTATAAAGAAAGTTTGTATGTGGTTACCGAATGTTGTCCGAGTCCGGATGAGATCTCGGACGTCACGAGGAGTTCCGGAATGGTCCGGAGGTAAAGATTTATATATGGAAGTCCTATTTTGGCCACCGGAAAATGTTCAGATTTTTCGTATTGTACCAGGAAGGTTCTAGAAGGTTCCGGATTGGGGCCCACCTGCATGGGGGACCCACATGAACGTGGGTAGTGGGGAAAGGCCCCACACCCCTGGTCAAGGCGCACCAAGATCCCCTTAGAAGGAATAAGATCATATCCCAAGGGATAAGATCAAGATCCCAAAAGGGGGATAACAATCGGTGGGGAAGGAAATGATGGGATTTCTTTCCTCCCACCTTGGCCAACGCCCCAATGGACTTGGAGGGCAAGAAATCAGCCCTCCACCCCTATATATAGTGGGAGGTGCATGGGAGCTACACACGAAGTTTCGGGCGCAGCCCTCCCTCCCCAAGTCCTCCTCTCTCGGTGCTTGGCGGCTTTGCAGATTGCCATGCTCCTCCACCACCACCAGGCCGTCGTGCTGCTGCTGGATGGAGTCTTCCTCAACCTCTCCTCTCTCCTTGCTGGATCAAGGCGTGGGAGACGCCACCGGCTGTACGTGTGTTGAACGCGGAGGTGCCGTCCGCTCGGCACTAGGATCTCCGTGATTTGGATCACGACGAGTACGACTCCTTCAACCCCATTTTCTTGAACGCTTCCGCTTAGCGATCTACAAGGGTATGTAGATGCACTCTCCTTCCCTTCGTTTCTGGTTTCTCCATAGATAGATCTTGGTGACACGTAGGAAAATTTTGAATTTCTGCTACGTTCCCCAACAGTGGCATCATGAGCTAGGTCTATTGCATAGATTCTTTGCACGAGTAGAACACAAAGTAGTTGTGGGCATTGATTTTGTTCAATATGCTTACCGTTACTAGTCCAATCTTGTTTCGACGGTATTGTGGGATGAAGCGGCCCGGACCGACCTTACACGTACTCTTACTTGAGACAGGTTCCACCGATTGACATGCACTTGGTGCATAAGGTGGCTAGCGGGTGCCAGTCTCTCCCACTTTAGTCGGAACGGATTCGATGAAAAGGGTCCTTATGAAGGGTAAATAGCAATTGGCATATCACGTTGTGGTTTTGCGTGAGGTAAGAAACGTTTTGCTAGAAACCCATAGCAGCCACGTAAAACATGCAACAACAATTAGAGGACGTCTAACTTGTTTTTGCAGGGTATGCTATGTGATGTGATATGGCCAAGAAGAATGTGATGAATGATATGTGATGTATGAGATTGATCATGTTCTTGTAATAGGAATCACGACTTGCATGTCGATGAGTATGACAACCGGCAGGAGCCATAGGAGTTGTCTTAATTTATTGTATGACCTGCGTGTCATTGAACAATGCCATGTAATTACTTTACTTTATTGCTAACCGGTAGCCATAGTAGTAGAAGTAATAGTTGGCGAGACAACTTCATGAAGACACGATGATGGAGATCATGATGATGGAGATCATGGTGTCATGCCGGTGATGATGATGATCATGGAGCCCCGAAGATGGAGATCAAAAGGAGCAAAATGATATTGGCCATATCATGTCACTATTTGATTGCATGTGATGTTTATCATGTTTATGCATCTTGTTTACTTAGAACGACGGTAGTAAATAAGATGATCCCTTACAACAATTTCAAGAAGTGTTCTCCCCTAACTGTGCACCGTTGCTAAAGTTCGTCGCTTCTAAGCACCACGTGATGATCGGGTGTGATGGATTCTTACGTTCACATACAACGGGTGTAAGACAGATTTACACACGCGAAACACTTAGGGTTAACTTGACGAGCCTAGCATGTACAGACATGGCCTCGAACACGAGACCGAAAGGTCGAGCATGAGTCGATAGTAGATACGATCAACATGAAGATGTTCACCGATGAGGACTAGTCCGTCTCACGTGATGATCGGACACGGCCTAGTTGACTCGGATCATGTAATCACTTAGATGACCGGAGGGATGTCTATCTCGAGTGGGAGTTCATAAGATGAACTTAATTATCCCGAACATAGTCAAAAGATCTTTGCTAATTATGTCGTAAGCTCGCGCTTTAGTTCCACTGCTTAGATATGTTCCTAGAGAAAATATAGTTGAAAGTTGTGATGAGCGATTATGCGGACAAGAGAAAGCTTATGTCCTTAATGCACCGCTCAGTGTCTTTGAACCCCAAACGTTGTTTGTGGATGTTGCGAACATCGACATACACGCTTTTGATAACTACGTGATAGTTCGGTTAAAAGGTTTAGAGTTGAGGCACCAAAGACGTTTTCAAACATCGCGGAACATATGAGATGTTTTCGAGGGCTGAAATTGGGATTTCGTGCTCGTGCCACGCCAAGAGGTATAAGACCTCCGACAATTTTCTTAGCCTGCAAACTAAGGGAGAAAAGCTCAACCGTTGAGCTTGTGCTTAGATTGTCTGAGTGCAACAATCACTAGAATCGAGTGGGAGTTGATCTTCCAGATGAGATAGTGATGTTTCTCCAAAGTCATTCCACCAAGCTGCTAGAGCTTCGTGATGAACTATAACATATCAGGGATAGATATGATGATCCTTGAGGTATTCGCGATGTTTGAGACTGCAAAAGTAGAAATCAAGAAGGAGCATCAATTGTTGATGGTTGGTAAAACCACTAGTTTCAAGAAGGGCAAGGACAAGAAGGGATACTTCATGAAACGGCAAATCAGCTGCTGCTCTAATGAAGAAACCCAAGGTTGAACCCAAACCCGAGACTAAGTGCTTCTGTAATAAGGGGAACAACCACTGGAGCAGAATTACCCTACATACTTGGTAGATGAGAAGGCTGGCAAGGTCGATAGAAGTATATTGGATATACATTATGTTAATGTGTACTTTACTAGTACTCCTAGTAGCACCAGGGTATTAGATACCGGTTCGGTTACTAAGTGTTAGTAACTCGAAATAAAAGCTACGGAATATACGGAGACTAGCTAAAGGTGAGCTGACGATATATGTTGGAAGTGCTTCCAAGGTTGATGTGATCAAGCATCGCACGCTCCCTCTACCATCGAGATTTGGTATTTGCGTTGAGCATAAACATGATTGGATTATGTCTATCGCAATACGGTTATTCATTTAAGGAGAATAATGGTTACTCTATTTATTTGAATAATACCTTCAATGGTCTTGCACCTAAAGGAATGGTTTATTGAATCTCGATCGTAGTGATACACATTTTCATGCCAAAAGGTATAAGATAGTAATGATAGTACCACTTACTTGTGGCACTGTATGTAAGTCATATTGGTGTAAAACGCATGAAGAAGCTCCATGTTGATGGATCTTTGGACTCACTCATTTTTGAAAAGTTTGAGACATGCGAACCATGTCTATTGGTGTATACGCATGAAGAAACTCCATGCAGATGGATCGTTTGGACTCACTTGATTTTGAATCACTTGAGATATGCAAATCATACCACATGGGCAAGATGACTAAAAAGCCTCGTTTTTCAATAAAATGGAACAAGATAGCAACTTGTTGGAAGTAACACATTTTGATGTGTGCAGTCCAATGAGTGCTGAGGCATGAAGTGAATATCGTTATGTTCTTACTTCACAGATGATTCGAGTAGATGTAGAGTATATTTACTTGATGAAACACAAGTCTGAATTATTGAATGGTTCAAGTAATTTCAGAGTGAAGTTGAAGATCATCGTGACAAGAAGATGAAATGTCCATGATATGATCATAGAGATGAGTATCTGAGTTACGAGCTTTGGCACGCAATTAAGACATTGTGGAAATTGTTTCAAAATTAATATAGCCTGGAACACCACAGTTTGATGGTGTGTCCGAACATCATAGTTGCACCCTATTAGATATGGTGCGTACCATGATGTCTCTTATCGAATTACCACTATCGTTTATGGGTCAGGCATTAGAGACAACCACATTCACTTTAAATAGGGCACCACGTAATTCCGTTCAGATGACACCGTATGAACTATGGTTTAGAGAAACCAAAGCTGTCATTTCTTAAAGGTTTGGGGCTGCGACGCTTATGTGGAAAAGTTTCAGGTTGATAAACTCGAACCCAAAGCGGATAAAATGCATCTTCGTAGGACACCCAAAACAGTTGGGTATACCTCCTAACTCAGATCCGGAAGCAAAAGTAATTGTTTCTAGAAACGGGTCCTTTCTCGAGGAAAAGTTGCTCTCGAAAGAATTGAGTGGGAGGATGGTGGAGACTTGATAAGGTTATTGAACCATCACTTCAGCTAGTGTGTAGCAGGGCACAGGAAGTTGTTCATGTGGATCCTACACCAATTGAAGTAGAAGCTTATGATAGTGATCATGAAACTTTGGATCAAGTCACTACCAAACCTCGTAGGGTGACAAGGATGCGTACTACTTCAGAGTGGTACAGTAATCCTGTCTTGAAGGTCATGTTGCTAGATGTCAGGACCCCGACTCAATGCCACATCGATCTAGCATGTAACACCTCATATCACTTTGCGGCCTCATGCACGGTATTCCCACGGGTGTCGCCTTACCTTTGCCCAGGACCGTTTGCGCCTTTTGGCACACGTATATGACAGTGTCGCTAGCATCCATATGATAAGGAGCCCGGGCTGACATGGCTAGTTGTAAACCCAAAGTGGCACAAACCTACAGGGACAGGCATTCATGACCCAGCATCGAATGTGTCGGTCATCAGTGAGTGAATCCAGGATGTAGCACTGGGCTAGCGGGACTCTGGTATTCATCGCGTGACATTTCCCCGAAGGGACAGACACATGAACGAAGAAGGACACATGCCAGCCAGCCTAAGTGTTCCGGAGCAGTAGCAAGCTACCATGGCTCGGTGGAAACACTAGGAGACATTTCCCGGTAAGAGAGGCTACTAAAGATAAACAACTAGATAGTCAGATCCCACACATACCAAGCATTTCAATAACATACACACAATATGCTCGATATGTGCAAATACAACATGGCATCACAACATGACTCTACGACTCAAGTATTATTCATTAGGCTTCGAGGAGCGAGATATTACAAGCATGGGTCTCATGACCCAACATTCAGAGCATACGGATCAAGCACATACGGAAGCTTATCATGTCTGAGTACAGACATCTACAAATGAAAAAGGCCGAGAAGCTCGCCTATCTACGAGATCTCCGCCGAGGGCACAAGATCGTAGCTGAGGTAACAAGCTAAACGTCAAGTCCACGCTGAACTACTAGCGAGACCAAGTCTCTCGCAAAAACGTAAAATAGGCAAACGTGAGTACAAATGTACCCAAAGAAGACTTACATCGTAACTAACTACATATGCATCATTATCAACAAAGGGGTGGTGGAGTTTAAGCTGCAGCAAGCCAGCTTTGACTCGGTGGCTAACCTGAACTACGACTACAAGTAACTCTTTTGAGGTGGCGCTACGAGTCCACATATTCACCATATCAATACACCACTATGGATCGAACCCGTCTCCCTTACGAGAACGCCATCCATAGCACTCACGCTTATCTTGCGTATTTTAGAGTATCCACTTTCACTTGTCTATGAACTATGCAAGGGGTCCAAGTTTCCATATCCGAGGAATCCGGCTATTCGAATAGATAATGATAACCCTGCAGGGGTGTACTTCTTCACACACGCTCTCGCCACTTACCGCCATGTACACCACGTGTATCTCGGCAACCTTCAAGCGGAAGCTTCGGCAAGGAGTCGCCACGACCTACCTAAACACTCAAGTCTCTCGTCCGTGTTTATCGCCTATTCGGGTTCCATCCGCAAGGAGATCCGCCGGGTGTCGCCATGGCCCCAAACGATGTGTGCGGGGTTCCCGAGCCCACCATCCGGTGCCACTTTCGCACACCAGTGCCACGTGTGCCTAGTCTGTTCCAAGCCCACCCTCGCCGGGTGCCACTTGGTAGAAAAATAGCCCTACCTACAAACACCAGAAACTAGTTGCAACTCCTGGACAGAGAACAAGGGTGATTAAGAAGCCGAGAGGGGCACTTAAGCATTCCAATGCGTGGTAGTAGCTGTTCATGGATCACAAACACGTAACTCGGTTCTCGAGGACGGCTGCAATGAGACAACCCACCATGTACTCCTACATGGCCTCTCACCGCAACCTTTACCAAATCGTATTCACACACTTAGCTCACATACAAGAGGACATGTTCACACACCTCCGATTCATCCTCGATGAATCGACTGACTCAACTCTAAGCAATAGCAGCATGACAAACAAGCATGAATGAGTAGGCACATCAGGGCTCAAACAACTCCTACTCATGCTAGTGGGTTTCATCTATTTACTGTGGCAATGACAGGTCATGCAGAGGATAAAGGGGTTCAACTACCGCAGCAAGTAACAGTTGTATCGTTGTTGTCCTAATGCAGTAAAATAGAGCAGGAGCGAGAGAGTAGGATTGTATCGGAATGAACAAGGGGGTTTTGCTTGCCTGGCACTTCTGAAGATATTATAATTCTTCATCGGTGTCATCGAACTCATCGTCGAAACCACGTCTATCGAGAGGGGACAGTTACCGGCAAATAAAGAGGGACACAATCAATGCAATGCAAAAAATATGATGCATGATAATGTCATGGCAATATGCTGTTGTTTGAGCTAATGCAACTAGCAGCAAGTTAAATGAAGTTGGTTTGAACCCTAGGTTCAAATTCAAACTCCATATGTGAAGGTTTAAATGCCATTAATATGATTTGTGCTAAACAGCAGCTGTAAGTTGTTATAACATGCATGAAAATGGTACAGATGGATAGATTGGATTTTTCTGATCATTTTTCATATATAATTTATTTCATTTGGAGTTACGGTTGAATTTATATGAATTTTAGAAGTTTTGGTTATTTTCTGGAATTTCCTATATAAAAATAAATACAGGAAAAGATTAACTGCGTCAGCATGACGTCGGGGTGATGTCATCAGGTCAAAGGCGCCAGCCCAGGTCAAACCTGACGGCTGGGACCCACGGGCCAGTGTAACAGGTTGGTTTGGGTGTATGACAGGTGGGACCGGTCAACGGCCACGTCAGCATAGTCAACACTGACGTGTGGGTCCACTGTGATTAGATAAAATTAAATAGAAATTAAACTAGTGTTAGTTAGGGGTGTGGGGCCCAGTAGTCAGTGAGAGGGGGGGTTAGTTAGTGGCATCATTAGCCACTAATTACGGTGCCACGTCGGCACGACCGGAGTTAACCCGCCGGCGACCTAAACTACGACGGAGGCTCGCCGGACTTGAGCTACAGGCGGCGGCTGGACTCGCGGAGACCACCGGGGCGTAGCCCGTGCTCTCCCGCATCCAAAGGAGCAGGAGGGTGGCGACGGGGGCGCCGGAGCTCGCCGGAACGAAGCTCGCGGCGGCTGCCGGAGTTCGGGGTAGACGCGAGCGAGAGCTAGAGGGCACGGGAAGGCGAGCTGGGGCATGCTATTGGCTCGTGGGGAGGCACTTAGTGAAGTGGTGTGGTCTACTGCGAGCTTCGGCGGCCGTAGCCACGGCGGCGACATGGCCGGCGGCGAAGAGCTCACGGGCTCGTTGCAAACGGCGGCTAGAGAGGGAGGTAGGGCACGGGGAGAGGGGGAAACGATGGCGGAGCTCACAGCGGGTGTAGCGGTGGCCTCGGCGAGCTCGGGGAAGCTCGGGAGGCGGCGAATCAACGGCGGCGGTCCTCGGTGGCCGAGGAGGGAACGACGGCCGGGCGGCGCCTGTGGGCTTCCGGCGTCGGGCGGCTCGGTGAGGAGGAGGAGAGGGACTAGGCGGAGCTCGTGGTCTCGTCGGAGAAGCACGGGGAAGGCTCAGGGTGCGGCAGCGGCGAGCGGCGGTGACGGTGGCGCGTGAGAGAACGAGACACAGGAGGGTAACGAGGGAGAGGGAGAGAGCGAGGGGGTCCAGGGGGTCGGGGCGGCGCCGAGGAGAAGTCGCGAGGCATCGCGGTGGCCAAAGCGACGCAGTGTGCAGCTGGTGGCATGGCGCCAAGGCTGCAGTCGTTGTCCCTCCTCCGCCATCTTGCAGAGGTAGGCGATGATCGCACCGCGCCTGGCTGGGCTGGGCTGGCAGTGGGCCTGTGGGCTGCAGAGGTAAGTCCAGGTAAGATTTCTCTCCTCTGTCTTTTATTTCTGTTTTTCTATTTATTTCTGTAACTTCAGGACTTTATTAAAAATACCTAGACTCTTTCAAAAATCATAAAACTACTCATGATCAATGTTGGGAATATATCCTACAGTTAGCATTTTAGTTTATGATTATTTGAGCATTTAAAATATTTAATAGCATTTAAATGCCCAAATGCAAATAGAGTATGATTTAATTCAGAGCCCAATATGTCCTGCAAAAATATAAACCATTTTTGGTAGATGCTTTCACCTCAAACCAGAAATGTTGAACATTTTTAGAGGGCATTTCGAGTCCAATGAAAAAGATTTTAGTTTGACCCTAGTTGAATTCATTTGGTGCTAGGGTTTAGTCAATCCCCATTTCAAGTTTCATGAAATTTAAACATGATGCAACACATGACTAGCTAGCTCAAGGCATACCGTAACTAGGGATGTGACAGCTCACCCCCATTAAATAAGAATCTCGCCCGAGATTCAAAGCGAGGGTAAGATGGAAGGGGAACGAAACTAACACAATCTTCATGATCCGTGGCACTTCAAAGAATGTTGACTGATCACCATCATTGTCTTGTCGCCTTGTTCGAGAACTCCAGCTAACATGACAAGGAGAGATGAAAGAGACTCTAGAAGGATCAATCTCCTCGAGGATCGAACAACTCGGGATTAACTCATGGAATGAGACATGGCAACATCTCTCGGACTGAGACACGAAGCTCACATCTAGAGGGATGGAGTGGAACAGATGACGAGAGTTCACTGGATAGACAACAATTCCACACCTAAGAGGGTGGTGAACGGTTGTCAACGTAGCGCGGAGTTGAGTTGCCATGATACCATAACGAGACATCTTAGATGAGGTGACTCGTAGAATCATCCCTTAAGTGGCAAAAAGAATTACCTTTGATTCAAAGATCATTGGAGCTCTTTATACCAGCTTAAGGCAAATCACAATCGATTATTTGAAGGAGTTCGAAGGAAAAGCATACTCAGTTTGGAAAGAAAACTAGAGTTATAAGACAACTCAAAGAAACGGAAAGCACATTCCAATTGATACCGAGAGTATAACCCAAAGGATCGAAAGCGGTTCTCAAGAACTTGAGCATTTCCATATTCATCAAGGTTTTACCAACATCCGTGTCAAGGATCCCGCAACACAACATACCACCAAGACGAGTAGTGATGGAGAATGCAGATACAACGGAAGACAACACTCTCTCGTGATTCTACCTTAGCGAGACCAAGGGACAAAATCGGATGATCGATCGAGAGACATTTAGCACTCCGCTTCTAATGTTCTCCTTGATGTACTAGCGTATCCCATTCATTGAAATGGTCTGGTATCTAGAACATCAAGTAAAGGTCGGACTTCGGAAACACAAGAATCCATAAGGAACAACTAGGGGGTGAATCCCTCGAAATCCTTATGGGGAGATGGCCAACTTTCTCAATCAAGATACTACAATAACAGGTCTTCCGGTTGGGTGTGTTGGCCACGACATTCACTTTACCGGTTACAAAGAGACCAATATTGTAATTCTTGGGAAACGTTCCAACCATCATATCTGCCTGAGATTCAGATCTAGTTGGTGTTAGAATAGTCCGGACTCATCGAGTCTAGAAAGTAAAATGAAAGTTTGCAACACAAATCGACGAGACGACGTTGCGAGATTCTCAGGAAATGAACTACGATAGCAAGCTCCAAAACATGAGCTGGTTCTGCTACAAACATGTGAACACGTTGTCCCAGATGCATATGATCCCATGGTAGTCTTACAATAAAACACTACCGAGCTCCGGTAGGGAACCATCATCGAGGATATCGAAGTCCTTGCATAGGGTATACCCTTAAGAAGGAGCTTCTTCTCCTTGAACAAATCAATCAGTGGCTTGGTGTACTAGGAGATACATGTAGAATGAAGGTTGCAAGTCTCCGAACCACAGAATACTTCGCACGTATGCATGACTGATTTGGGATGATTCCAAAGGAAGCAACATTGTCTTTCTCGAATCCACGGCGGCAACTTGCATCAAATGCACATGAACTGGAGGAAGTCACTTCTTACATCCGAACATATGCTTCATGAGCTAGCATGAAGAAATGCTTTCAAAAGTTTCCAATACTAGCTTAATGTTCAACAAGATTATGGAGAAGATAAGGATGTTGTCGATGGGCTCAACAACAGTTCATCCTGGTTTCCATATAAATGGAATTCCATAACTATGTGAACAAGGTGATAGTATTGGTCAGACCCAAAAGACATAATGGTGTATGCTCGAGGAAAATCCACGAGTAAGACAACATTATGAACATCGTTGGTTCTGATTTGATTTGAGAATAGCCCACACTCAAATCAAAGTTTGGGCAACACAATAGATCCAACAACTGATCACGAGGACAAATCGATGGAGATATCATCTTTCTTCAACACACACACACAAAAAGATATCCCTTAACA
Organism: Aegilops speltoides; assembly: GCA_021437245.1. Lineage (NCBI taxonomy): Eukaryota > Viridiplantae > Streptophyta > Magnoliopsida > Poales > Poaceae > Aegilops > Aegilops speltoides. The sequence goes on along the minus strand of CM038141.1, from coordinate 307,696,733 downwards.
TGAACTAAGTCGGACAAGCTTTTATCTTCCAACTCTCCAAGTTGTTGTTTAGCTTGACCAACTAGCTCAGGGGTATCCCACACAGATTCTTGGAGAAGGGGTGGTTCACAAGAAACCAACTTGATCACGAGCTCAACATATCAGTCGGGGGACAACCTGGTAATACTTCCGAGAAGATATCCGGAAAATCACGAACCACCGATATATTACTAAGCTCGAGAACAATCTTGCTTTTCAGGGCAAGATCATACGATCAAAAAGCGAGGGTTTGACACAATCCTAACTCATTGATCGAAGAGTGCACCAGAAATAAGGACTAGGTAGCACGATCAATCCTAGGATGATGATTCAATAATCAACACGCTAAGATTGAGGTTATCGTCCATTTAACTACCAAGCAACGGAGTTGCTAGCAGTATTGATTTCACACATCATGGTTCACTTGTCGGCATTCCGGTTACGACAACACGGAACCGAGGAATGAGTAATGATGGCGAGAAGTTTTACTGCGTCAAGAATTCATAAGAGATGGTGCAATTCTCATGACAATCCTGACATAAAGGGGGTAATACTCCGAGGTAGAACAGAATCAAAAGCTAGATTAGCAATTTGATCTGCGGAGTACAACTGCTTTGACCCAATCCTAGAAATGGACAAGGTACTGGAGTTTGTTTCTCCTAGTCATTCTGGAATAGAATGGCTTGACGGACCACAAAAGTAATAGGTATCGATGAACAAATGCATGCATACTCTTGACTATCAAATGATAAACGGGGGGTCAGAATACAGCTAAAGAGAACAACTCAAAGGAACATATAATTTTCTGAGTTGTGGATGCATAGATTAGTATGTCGAGCGAAGCTCAACATTTCTTCCGGATAACCCATGCGGAAAGGTAGAACTGGCAGATTCACCATATAGAATGGAGGACTCATCATGAGTACTCTGGTTGTGATCTTTTGATCCAATAAACTTCTGCCATAAGTGGTTCATAGTATTTGGAAGAAGGAAATACCACAGACCTCGAGGACTAACGCAAAGGTTACTAATAACCTAAAGGAACTAGCAACACTATCAACACGAGGTAAGTGGAGTGAATCTTGGGTCAAGAACCCAGGGGTAGAATACCTACTACTAAATGGCATCACGGGATGCTTTCGAGAAGAAAGGCCAGAATCATCACACTGGGATACCAATCATGGCTAGATTACTAGATGATCACCTAAGACACCTAGGGTCATAATAATAGTTCCAACATATATGTCGAGGCAATAGAATACCTCAACTCAGCAATTAGTGTGATTAACCTGGCCCAAAGGAACATCAAAACCAGAAGGAAAGGATTTGCAAGTTCATCAAATTGTTTAGAAACCTGGGATGACTCGGACAGCATAACGGTTGTAAATGCTCAAAAGATTGGAGACATGCTACAAAATGGTGGCATAGCCACGCCGAAGCACAATATCAAGGTTTCGAGATCAACAGTTATGAACATACGGAAGTAGTAAAACTGAGCTGAGATTTGAAACTAACAATTCTATAAGTCTATGGTTTAGGAACACGTCATCCTGATAGATAGATGAGAAGGCCTAGTTCTTAATCCCCGTAGAAAAGAAGAGGTTGACTCAGATCAGAAGGCCATGAGGTATAAGGAGTAAAAGAGCCTTACGTTCCATCCCACAATCAATTCCCCTACATATAACTAAAGCATTTCTAGACTCAACTTCGACCAATTTGGCTTGGTAATCCTACAGGCAGTCAAGCTCGATACCAAAGCTGTCAGACCCGACTCAATGCCACATCGATCTAGCATGTAACACCTCATATCACTTTGCAGCCTCACGCACGGTATTCCCACGGTGTCGCCTTACCTTTGCCGGGACCGCTTATGCCTTTTGGCACACGATATGACAAAGGTCGCTAGCATCCATATGATAAGGAGCCCGGCCGACATGGCTAGTTGTAAACCCAAAGTGGCACAAACTCACAGGACAGCATTCATGACCCAAAGATCGAACGTGTCGGTCATCAGTGAGTGAATCCAGGATGTAGCACTGGGCTAGCGGGACTCTGGTATTCATCACGTGACATTTCCCCGAAGGGACAGACACATGAACGAAGAAGGACACATGCCGGCCAGCCTAAGTGTTCCGGAGCAGTAGCAAGCTACCATGGCTCGGTGGAAACACTAGGAGACATTTCCCGGTAAGAGAGGCTACTAAAGATAAACAACTAGATAGTCAGATCCCACACATACCAAGCATTTCAATAACATACACACAATATGCTCGATATGTGCAAATACAACATGGCATCACAACATGACTCTACGACTCAAGTATTATTCATTAGGCTCCGAGGAACGAGATATTACAAGCATGGGTCTCATGACCCAACATTCAGAGCATACGGATCAAGCACATACGGAAGCTTATCATGTCTGAGTACAGACATCTACAAATGAAAAAGGCTGAGAAGCCTGCCTATCTACCAGATCCTGCCGAGGGCACAAGATCGTAGCTGAGGTAACAAGCTAAACTTCGAAGTCCACGCGGAACTACTAGCGAGACCAAGTCTCTCGCAAAAACGTAAAATAGGCAAACGTGAGTACAAATGTACCCAAAGAAGACTTACATCGTAACTAACTACATATGCATCATTATCAACAAAGGGGTGGTGGAGTTTAACCGCAGCAAGCCAGCTTTGACTCGTGGCTAACCTGAACTACGATCGCAAGTAACTCTTTTGAGGTGGCGCACGAGTCCACATATTCACCATATCAATACACCACTATGGATCCGAACCCGTCTCTCACGAGAACGCCATCCATAGCACTCACGCTTATCTTGCGATTTTAGAGTATCCACTTTCACTTGTCTATGAACTATGCAAGGGTCCAAGTTTCCATATCCGAGGAATCCGCTATTCAATAGATAATGATAACCCCGCAGGGTGTACTTCTTCACACACGCCTCGCCACTTACCGCCATGTACACCACGTGTATCTCGGCAACCTTCAAGCGAAGCCTGGCGAGGAGTCGGCCACGACCTACCAAAACACTCAAGTCTCTCGTCCAGGTTTATCGCCTATTCGGTTCCATCCGCAAGGAGATCCGCGGGTGTCGCCACGGCCCCAAACGATGTGTGCAGGGTTCCCGAGCCCACCATCCGGTGCCACTCGGCACACCAGTGCCACGGTGTTTAGTCTGTCCCAAGCCCACCCTGCCGGGTGCCACTTGGTAGAAAAATAGCCCTACCTACAAACACCAGAAACTAGTTGCAACTCCTGGACAGAGAACAAGGGTGATTAAGAAGCCGAGAGGGGCACTTAAGCATTCCAATGCGTGGTAGTAGCTGTTCATGGATCACAAACACAGAACTCAGTTCCTGAGGACGGCTGCAATGAGACAACCCACCATGTACTCCTACATGGCCTCTCACCGCAACCTTTACCAAATCGTATTCACACACTTAGCTCACATACAGTAGGACATGTTCACACACCTCTGATTCATCCCTGATGAATCAGACCTGACTCAACTCTAAGCAATAGCAGGCATGACAAACAAGCATGAATGAGTAGGCACATCAGGGCTCAAACAACTCCTACTCATGCTAGTGGGTTTCATCTATTTATCGTGGCAATGACAGTCATGCAGAGGATAAAGGGGTTCAACTACCGCAGCAAGTAACAGTTGTATCGTTGTTGTCCTAATGCAGTAAAATAGAGCAGGAGCGAGAGAGTAGGATTGTATCGGAATGAACAAGGGGGTTTTGCTTGCCTGGCACTTCTGAAGATATTATACTTCTTCATCGATTTCATCGAACTCATCATCGAAACCACGTCTATCGAGAGGGGACAGTTACCGGAAAATAAAGAGGGACACAATCAGTGAAATGCAAAAAATATGATGCATGATAATGTCATGGCAATATGCTGTTGTTTGAGCTAATGCAACTAGCAGCAAGTTAAATGAAGTTGGTTTGAACCCTAGGTTCAAATTCAAACTCCATATGTGAAGGTTTAAATGCCATTAATATGATTTGTGCTAAACAGCAGCTGTAAGTTGTTATAACATGCATGAAAATGTTACAGATGGATAGATTGGATTTTTCTGATCATTTTTGATATATAATTTATTTCATTTGGAGTTACGGTTGAATTTATATGAATTTTAGAAGTTTTGGTTATTTTCTGGAATTTCCTATATAAAAATAAATACAGGAAAAGATTAATCATACAAGATGACGCCGGGTGACGTCATCAGGTCAAAGGCGCCAGCCCAGGTCAAACCTGACGGCTGGGACCCACGGGTCAGTGTAACAGGTTGGTTTGGGTGTATGACAGGTGGGACCGGTCAACGGCCACGTCAGCGTAGTCAACACTGACGTGTGGGTCCACTGTGATTAGATAAAATTAAATAGAAATTAAACTAGTGTTAGTTAGGGGCGTGGGGCCCAGTAGTCAGTGAGGGGGGGTTAGTTGGTGGCATCATTAGCCACTAATTACGGTGCCACGTCGGCACAGCCGGAGGTAACCCGCCGGCGACCTAAACTACGACGGAGGCTCGCCGGACTTGAGCTACAGGCGGCGGCTGGACTCGCAGAGACCACCGGGGTGTAGCCCGTGCTCTCCCGCATCCAGAGGAGCAGGAGGGTGGCGGCGGGGGCGCCGGAGCTCGCCAGAACGAAGCTCGCGGCGGCTGCCGGAGTTCGGGGTAGACGCGAGCGAGAGCTAGAGGGCACGGGAAGGCAAGCTGGGGCGTGCTATTGGCTCGTGGGGAGGCACTCAGTGAAGTGGTGTGGTCATCATGAAGCCAGCCGTAGCCACGGCGGGCGACATGGCCGGGCTGCGAAGAGCTCACGGGCTCGTTATAACGGCGGCTAGAGAGGGAGGTAGGGCACGGGGAGAGGGGGAAACGATGGCGGAGCTCACAGCGGGTGTAGCGGTGGCCTCGGCGAGCTCGGGGAAGCTCGGGAGGCGGCGAATCAACGGCGGCGGTCCTCGGTGGCCAAGGAGGGGAACAGCGAAGCTGGCGGCGTCCAGGGGCTTCCGGCGTCGGGCGGTTCGGTGAGGAGGAGGAGAGGGACTAGGCGGAGCTCGTGGTCTCGTCGGAGAGGCACGGGGAAGGCTCAGGGCGCGGCAGCGGCAAGCGGCGGCGACGGTGGCGCGTGAGAGAACGAGACAGAGGAGGGGAACGAGGGAGAGGGAGAGAGCGAGGGGGTCCAGGGGGTCGGGGCGGCGCCGAGGAGAAGTCACGAGGCGTCGTGGTGGCCAGGCGACTGTCGGAGTAATGGGCCACGGGTAGGCCGACCCGGGACCCAAGATCTTTCAAGACATCGGGGCGGGCCGCGCCCCTCAGCCGAGTCCCAGCAGGGCGACCTCCGAGAAGGCCGAGTCCCAGCTGGGCGACCTTCGAGAAGGCCGAGTCCCAGTGGCGACCTTCGAGAAGGCCGAGTCCCACCGGGCGACCTTGAAGAAACCGAGTCCCGGATGGCGACTCGCACCAAGCCGACTCGGCTGCGACCTCTCAAGGCCGACTCGAGAGTCGGCCCGCCGACCGCTCCACGACGACCAACGCAGGTACAGCCCGACGTGGCTGTCCCCTCGGACCCACGGGAGGGGGGCACGGCTACAAGAAGGCGCGTCACCAGAGATCTCGGTGAGGCGCAGCATCGCTGCCATGCCACCTCGACCTCCACAAAGGCACACTGCATCGCACTCCACGACGGCGACACGACGCCCGGAGATCGCCGGGCCCTCCGCCGTGAGATAGAGGAGCTCGGCCGGAGAGTTCAAGCGGCCCTACAGAGTCGGCCTCCCCGAGTCGGCCGCCGCCGGCGGGCCCCACAAGCCATAAACCAGATGTGACGGGAGTGGCATGATGATCACCGACATGCGGCGGCACTGCTCCCACGACCCGCGACCATGCTGCGTCATCGAGTCTTTGCACAAGATTCAGCTGTTCATGGATTCCGCCAATGGGCGGGCCCCAGAAGTCGGCGGAGAAGACGGCTGCAAGAGAGACTGACGACTGGGGCCACGCCCAGTCAGATTAACCTTGTACCCCGGGTAGGCCTATATAAACCCCCCGGGGCACCCATGCAAAGGGTTGGGCCCTGAGTAGGTTCTTAGACACATAGCAAGAGGGAAAGAGCTAGCCTTGCTCCTTCCTCGCCCCCATACAGCTCGAGGAGCACCATTTGTACTATCTCCCCATAGTGATCATGCGGAGACCCCGCAGCAGCAAGAGGGGTATTATCTCTGAGAGCCCCGGCCGGGTAAGATTCGCCGGCGTGCATGTTCGCGCCATCCTGTTTCTGTGCACCGCGACGCTCTACTCGCCCCACCATGATAAGCCATCCGCTGGCATATGTCGCACCCAACCCCGACATTTGGCGCCCACCGTGGGGCAGTGCACCGCCGTCCGGAGACCTGCTCGACGGGAACCTCTTCCTCCTCGGGCGAAGCGCAGCCAGCCGGCTTCGCCAGATGGGTTCTGCGCCGACGGCGGCTACGGGCGCCGGTTGCTCAGCAGCGAGCGGCCTCGCCGAACTCCTCGGTGAGGTGCGCCTCTCCGACGAGCCCGCGCCAAGCACCGGCGCGGGTGGCCCCGAGAATCTTCTCGCGGGCCTCCTTGACCAGCTTCAAGTCGCCGGCGAGCCCGCCAGAGACTTGAGTCCGTAAACTCCTCCGACCGATCTTTGGTCGACCGACGCCGTATCACTTGATACCTTCCCCACCAACGTGGTGGTCTACGACGAGCCGCTCCCATACGAGGAGAGCGACGGAAGCGCCGTCACGGAGGTGCTCGTCATCGGCCACGGCGAGCACTCCGGAGAAAACGCCCAGGACCCGCTGCCTGCGGCCCTGCAAGACCTGTCCGCGCCCCTCCCGGAGGACGCGGACGCAGAGATGCTGGAAGAACGCCGCCTTCAGCTTATCGAAGGCGCCAAGAAGTTGGCAAGCATGAGACGCCGTCGAAGCGCACCAGCCGAGGTGGATCACGCCAGGTGGCACGCCGCCCGACCGCCGAGCCGTCTTGGCGCTGTCCGAGGCGCGCTGGCCGCCGCCGATCTGTTCGGGCGAAGCGCCCCGTCACGCCACCTCGCGAGAACATCCGCGCGCGCCAAGCGGCGATCGAGGAACCGAGGGACCTCGGCGAAGAGCGCCGTGTGATGACGGAGCGAGTCCAGCAGCTCCTCGACGCGGCTGCTGCGCAGAACACGGCAGGCGGCCGCGCTGACACGCGGCAACAGAAGAATGACGACATACCCCCTCGCCGAGATCAAGGCGCGACCTCCCGACGCCGACCGGGCGGAGTCCGCGGAGGAGGAGAAAGAGCCGCTGCGAGCCTGCGGACTCGCATTCCATCGAAGCGAGACCAAGATGGCCGCCCCAAGCCGTGGAGCGGCGAGATGATTATGCCTCCCCGCCTCGGAGAGAACGACGAGTCTCCCCGCCGCCTGTCGAGCATCCGACTCTCAGAGATCGCCTTGGTCGCCGAGAGGGAGTCGGAGAGAACGACGCCCGCCACCGGATCGACCGACTCCACGATCTCGGCGTTAGAAGAAGAAGACGAATCGGGCCCACCTTGCTTGGGCCCCGTGACGTAAACGAGCCTTTTCTCAAAGGGTTCACGCTCCCCCGAGACACGCCCAAATACACCGGCTCTGTGAAGCCGGAAGATTGGTTGATAGACTACTCTACGGCCGTCAGTATCGCCAACGGCAACAAGCGAGTCGCCGTCAAGTATGTTCCCCTCATGCTCCAGGGCACAGCCCGACATGGCTGAACAGCCCGAAGCCCCGCAGCCACAACAAGCTGGGTCGACTTCACCGAGGCCTTCATTCGCAACTTCACCAGCACGTACAAGCGACCTCCGAAGCCGCGCCAGCTCTCCTTGTGTGTACAAGGCCCCGAGGAATCGACGCGCGACTATCTCACGCTACCGGGCGAAGCTCCAAACTCCCGCGAGGGCGTGCACGAGGTGCAGGCCATCGAGTATTTTACGGCCGGTGCCGAGAGGGCACCTCCTCAAGCACAAGCTCCTTCTGCGACGAGCCCAAACCCTCGACGAGCCGCTAGTCATAGCGCATAACACGCCACGGCCGACTCTTCTATGAAGACGGAGATCCAAGTCAACGCGGTGGCAAGGTGATTCCCAGCTCCCGTGACGCCATTTGGAGACGCCGCCGACGGCAGCAACAGAGCGACAAAGAACGCAAGCCATAAAGCCGACTTCCAACAACCGCGGTGGCGCAGAGAAGACCAAGACCGAGGGGCAGCCTCCGCCAAGCGGCGAAGGGTGGCAAGTCCAAGCGGCGCCGCTTTTCCTATGAGAGACTCGATGGTCCTTGCAAGTTCCACAGCGCGCAAGCCGTCGAACCATACCAGAAAGTGTCACCGCTCGTCAGATCGCCAAGGAGACGGCCTCGCCCTCCACCGCTGCTGAGGCCGCCGCCGCCGCCTCCGCCGCCAAGAAGCGGTGGCGCGCTACCAGGCGCGGTCCAAGACGAGTTCCTGTAAGAGCACGGAGCATACGTAGTGTTCACTACCGATCGACAGACGACCGGCGCGAAGAAAGCGCCAAAGAAGAAGAAGAAGTTAACGCAGATGGCGGCAGGCCCTGTGTTCATGCATTGGTCCGAGAAACCTATCACCGAGTCGGGCGGATCACCCAGAGGTGATGCCGAGTCCGGCTCTACGCATTTGGTTCTTGGGGCGACCTTGGCCCATCGACAAGCGGGCGCCCGCTTTCGCGAGTCCCGATGAGACGGAGGCAGCAAAGATAAATATCTTGTACAAGGATACCATGGAGAAGCTCGGAATCAGACGGAGGCAGCTGCAGAGCAGCCGCACTGTTTTCCATGGGATCGTACCCGGCCTCTCCTGCTCGCCGATTGGCAAGATTCTGATAGATGTCCTCTTCGGAGACAAAGATCACTTCCGCCGAGAACCGATCTGGTTCGAGGTGGTGGACTTGGAGAGCCCATACCACGCTCTGCTAGGCCGGCCCGCCCTGGCCAAGTTCATGGCGGTTCCCCACTACGCCTATCTCAAGATGAAGATGCCGACTTCGAAGGGGATCCTGACCGTTGCCGGCGACTACAAGAAGTCGTCCGCCTGCGCGGCCGAGAGCAGTCGGCTGGCCGAGTCTCTGGTGATCGCGGCCGAGAAGCGGCTCCTTGACCGTGTCGTGGCGATGGCTGGGAAGCAGCCGGAGATGTCGCCAGACCCCAAGGAGTCGGAGGCAGAAGGATCATTCAAGCCGGCCAAAGAGACCAAGAAGATACCCTTGGACCCGGAGCACCCAGAGAGGTACGCTGTCATGGGCACTGGCCTTGACAGCAAATAGGAAGGCGAGCTCGTCGATTTCCTCCGTGAGAATCGGGACATCTTCGCATGGTCCCCCAAGGACATGCTGTGTACCGACGAATTCGCCGAGCACAAGTTACATGTCGGGCCGGATGTAAAGCTAGTCGAGCAGCCTTTGCGCCTTTGTCGAAGAGAAGAGAAGAGTAGTTGGAGAAGAGATAGCGGCTCCCCGCAGCCGGCTTCATCATGGAGGTGTTCTTCCGAATGGTTGGCTAACCCTATGCTAGTGTTGAAGAAAAACAAGCGTTGGCGGATGTGCATCGACTACACCAGCCTCAACAAAGCCTACCGAAGGATCCATTCGCTCCGCCAAGGATTGATCAGTGATAGACTCCACAGCCCGGATGCGAGGTGTTGAGCTTCTTGGATGCATACTCGAGGATATCACCAGATCAAGTTGAATCCAGCAGACAGTGAAGACCGCATTCATCACGCCGCTTGGAGCCTTCGCTGCTCGACGATGACGCTCGCTTGAGGAATGCGGCGCCACCTTTCAGCGCCAGCATGCGTAAATGCCTCCTCAAGCAACTCGGCAGGAATGCTCATGTTTATGTGGATGATGTGGTAGTGAAGACGGAGAAGCGTGGGACGCTGCTAGAGGATCTGAAAGAGACCTTTGAGAATCTGCGCCGATTCCAGATCAAGCTCAACCCGGAGAAGTGCGTGTTCGGAGTCCCAGCCGACCAGCTCCTTGGTTTTCTGGTCTCCGAACGCGGCATAGAGTGCAACCCTGTGAAGATCAAGGCCATTGAGAGGATGGAGGTACCAGCCGATCGCTGGACGTCGTGAAGTTCACCGCTGCTTACGCCCATAAGCCGATTCATCATCGGTCGGGCGAGAAAGCCCCGCCATTGTATCAACTAATGAAGACCACTTTTTTCGAGTGGAACCACAAGGCGATGAGGCGTTTCTCAATCAAGAAGATCTCGACGACTCCCCTGTCTTTGGCGGTCCGACTCCCAAAGAGCCCATGCTTTTGTACATCGCCGCCACCAGTCGGGTAGTCAGCACGGTTATCGTAGTCGAACGCAAGGAGGAAGGTAAGGCGCTCCCGATCCAGAGACCAGTATATTACTTGAGCGAGGTACTGTCGACCTCCAAGCAAAACTACCCTCACTACCAGAAGATGTGCTACGGCGTGCATTTTGCCGCTAAGAAGCTGAAGCCCTACTTCCAAGAGCATCCAATCACTGTGGTTTGCACTGCCCCACTCGCTGAGATCATCGGAAGTCGAGATGCTTCCGGCCGAGTGGCCAAGTGGGCTATCGATCTAGCTCCCTACACGATCTACTACCAACCTCGCACCGCCATCAAGTCGCAGCGCGGCACGCTTCCTCGACCGGGCCGAGACCCAATACTTGCCGCTGCGCCGGATTCTACTCATTGGCGGCTGCACCGACGGCTCCAAGATGCGCCCGGCCTCGGGCGGCGCCGTCCTCACCTCCCCAAGGGCGATAAGCTCAAATATCGCTGCAAATCCACTTCGCCGCCTCCAACAACGTCGCCAATATGAAGCACTTGTTCACGGGCTTCGGCTTGCCAAGGAACTCGGCATTCGCCGGATCACGTGCTACTGACGACTCCGACTTGGTGGTACAAAGTCATCCCGATCGGGACGCCAGGACGAAACATGGCAAGCTACCGCTTCTTAGTGCAGCAGCTCGGCGGATATTTTGACGGATGCGAGTTCCTCCACGTGCCAAGAAACGACAACGACCAAGCGGATGCTTTGGCACGAGTCGGCTCTACTCGCTAAGCGATTCCCTCCAGATCGCCCTTGGCGCCTCCTCAAGCCGCCTATCGAGGCCTTCACCGAGTCCTACTCCATTTTCGTGGCGGCTCCCCAGAAATAGTCGGATCCGACTCCAAGACCCCAAAAGCGACCTCAAGAAAGTCACAGATCGGCCGGGATCTGCGCCATCGGCCGGGGCGGGCCCGGCCCGGCCCAGGGGATCGCGCCCGGTCACCAGAAGATGCCCTCGATTCAGCAAGCGGCAGAGCCCAACCCGCCGCCTCCCAGCCCAGCCGCCCTCGCCCAAGTCGGCTGTGGTAGCGATCAAGAGATAGCAGCACCCTCATGGGCTCAGCCCATCCTCAAGTTTTTAGTCAACAAGGAGCTGCCTGCAGATGAGACCTTGGCTCGGCAAGTGCAACGCCGAGCGGCAGCCTACACAATAGTCAACAGAGAATTAGTCAGCGCAGGCGTCTTTGGTGTCCACCGGCGCCACGCGGAGTCGAAGCAAGGCAAGCGATCCTCAAGGACATCCATCAGGGCGAGTGTGGTCACCACGCGGCCTCGAGGGCGCTCGTGGCCAAAGCCTTTCGGCACGGTTTCTTTTGGCCGACTGCCCTGGAAGAAGCTAAAGAGTTAGTCAAGAAGTGCAAGGGGTGCTGTGTTCGCTCCAAGCCCCTTCACCCGGCTCAGATCAAGACAATCCCCATCGCCTGGCCCTTTGCAGTTTGGGGCCTGGACATGGTGGGACCTTTCAAAACGGCTCGAGGTGGCCTGACTCATTTACTCGTCGCAGTGGACAAGTTCACCAAGTGGGTGGAAGCAAAGCCCATCAAGAAACTAAATGGGCCCACAGCAGTGACTTTCATTGCCGACATCACAGTGCGGTATGGCATACCACACAGCATCATCACGGACAACGGCACCAACTTCGCCAAGGGCGCTTTGGCTCGTTCGCGCGACGCAGGCATCCGATCGACTTAGCGTCCGTTGCCCATCCGCAGTCAAACGGCCAGGTGGAGCGAGCCAATGGCCTCATCCTATCCGGCATCAAGCCTCGATTGGTCGAACCACTCGAGCGCTCGGCCGGCTGTTGGGTGGAAGAGCTGCCTGCCGTCCTCTGGAGTCTGCGCACGACTCCGAACAGATCAACCGGCTTCACGCCGTTCTTCCTCATCTACGGTGCCGAAGCCGTCATCCCGACGGATATACAATTCGACTCTCCACGAGTCTCCATGTACACCGAAGAGGAGGCTGAAGAAGCACGCCAAGACGGCGTCGACCTCTTTGGAAGAGGGCCATTGTTGGCACTCGGCCGTCCAAAGATCTACCAGCAGAGTCTGCGGCGATACTACAACCGCAAGGTCAAGCCACGATCATTCCAAGAGGGCGACCTTGTGCTCCGCTGATTCAGAGAACAGCCGCAAAGACAAGTTGTCGGCGCTTTGGGAGGGTCCTTCATCATCGCAAGGTGCTGGGAACGACGCCTACTACCCGATCGATGCTCGAAGCCTCAAGCACGCAAGAGAGGCGACTCGCAAGGAGACAGGCGCCGTGGAATGCAAATCTTCTTGAAGATTTTATACCGATCAAAGATGTATCGCGCTTCTCCCCTTTCTCAGATAGCATTAAGACCTTGGGCCCCGAGCCGAGCTCGGGGACCGCCTTTTTGATTATCTCAGTATGATATGAATCTCGCTTCAAATGCTTCCCCATTTTTATCATACCGTCTGCACGGGTCCGGCTAAGTCGCCGGGGACTCACGCTTTGTGCTATGAAACGCCCCCTGAGGTCGGACAAGTAATGTGCCGCGCTCAAAGCCGTCTCCTACAGAACGCCATAGCTCGCAGAGCGACTGTCGGTAAAACGGGAGGCGGAAAGCGAGCGCACACACGAAAAACGGCTAAGGACTTAAGAGCTGCGCATAGCCCAAGCCGGCTCCCAATTCCCCCCTACTAAGCCGACTCACGAGCGGTCGGCTCACAGTTTTAACCTTTGTTAAGAACGGCCGACTTTGAGGGTCGGCCGGCCGATTTCCAGCCAAACTTGCTACGACGCTTTAAACGACTAAGTACTTGCCTCCCAAGGTAGCTGAGCTCTTGACCCAGTGGCAGATCCGCAGCGGCTGCCCGATGGCAAGGCGGCAACCAAAGGGAGGCGGCAAAGGAAAACAGTCTAAAAAGAGCCAAAGCAAGCAAAAGGCGGAAACTTGATAAATATTTACATAAGGCCCTTGGCCGAATACACCGCGGGTGGAATTGTTCGCAACTAACAAGTTTTAAGCAAAAACAAGAGAACAGTAAGGTGGTGCATCCTAGGGGCGGCCTCGGAGCCGGAGGGCCGAGGCGGCGGCAGCTTTGGCGTCGGGGCAGCCGGGCGGTCTCGGCTTGGTGCGCCTCGGGCGACGATTGCCTTGTCCTTCCGAGGCTCGTTCTTGGAGGCGCGATCAGGCTGAGGCTGGTCGCCTTCTTCGTGCTCTGGCGCCTCCTCCTCCTCGCCTCCGTCCTCCGACTCCCCCTCGGTGCTGGAGCCGATTACCTCCGCAGAGTCCTCTTCAGACTGGTGCATCCCGAACCACTCAGCGGAGCCTCCTCGCCGTCGGCGGTCCGCCGGGCACAATGACACTAGTGTACGTGTACTCGGCGATGGCCGCTTTGGCCGACAAGGGCGCCTTCCACGGCTCCCAGCTCGGCTGGGCCTCCGGACCGAATGCAGCCAGCGGTCCAGTCCAGCCCGGGTACCAGCCCTTGGCGAACTCTGTGGGCCGGCATGCTCGGCACGGGCCGAGGAGCCCTCAAGCCTCGGCGGCCGACGGCGACCTCCAGCCGATCGGCCGTCCGACCGGCGAAGGCGAAGAGCCGGCACCTCCGGCCATAGGGCGGTGACGACTTGGCGCCGTAGCGTTGAAGACGGGCGATCGACGGTGAGCAGGCGCAGCGAGCCCCGGTGCTCAAGATCTGCTCGTCGACAGTACGGGGCGCGTTGGCGGCGATCACTTCGCCCTGCGCCCTTTGCTCCTCCCGATCCGCCTCGATGGCCGGAATGACGGCCTGTGAGTGGCCCGGGAAGAAGTCTGCGAAAGACAAGAAAAGAAACAGTCAAGAAAAACCAGAAGACAGTTCGACGAGGAATCGAAAGACCAAAAAGAGAAGACAGGAGTTACCGTCGACGACGTCCTCGAGCACGTGGTAGCCGGAGGTCAGCATCGCCTCGCGGTCGGTCCAGGCGGCCCGCTCCATCTCGAACTCGGCTAGGAGGGCATCTTCTCGCGCCTTGGTGTCCTCCCGCGCTTTCCGAAGCAGATCCCTCTGCTCGGCCAGCTGCGTCGCCAGGAGGTCGCGCTCTTGAGCGAGCTTGTCGCACTCTTCCTCCTTAGTGCGACGGACGGCGTTGGCCTCATCCAGCTGCCCTTGAAGGGCGGCGTTGGCATCTGAAGCCCAAAGGAAGATAAACATCGTCAGCAAAGAAGGTCACCGGAAGATCCGGCCCGACTGCGCAGCAGTCGGCCCGAATCTCGGGGACTACAGCCCATGCGGTAGAAGCGCGCCCAGCGAGGAGAAGAAGAAGGAAGTCGCGGAGAGATCCGCCCGATCAAGCTGCAGCATCGGCCCGAATCTCGGGGACTACAGCCCGCGGGTGCGCCAGCGCGCCCCCGCGAAGAAGGAAAAATCTGCCTACCTCGACTCTCCGCCAGATCGGCGGTCCGCTTCCTCAGCTCCTCAACGTTGCGGTTGAAGGCAGTGGCGCGGAGGTTGTGGTACTCCTGCAAGGCCGGCAAAGAACAGAGTCAGCCTTTGAAGATCGCTAAAAGGAGTTCCGAGCCGCCTGCTCAGCAGCCGACTCCGAACTCGGGGACTACACCCAGTGGGTGCGCTGGCGCGCCCCCACGAGAAAGAGACAAGAGAACCAAAAACAAATCGTGCTCGACCGAGGCCCGCATGGCGGATCGTCTGGTGTAGAGCTGGAGGGCCTCGCCTTCCTTGCGCAACTTGGTGAGCGCCCGAAGCGCTGGTTCGGCGGACCGTTGCGCCAGCGCGCGCAGACCCGACCAAGGCGGTAATCGAGGCCTCGGCGTCCAGATTCGCCATCTTTGGCGGCGTCCGTCTCTCCCGAGCCAGCGGACGGAGCTTCGTCCTTTCGACACGGCGGCGAAGTCGGCGCCTGGACTGCGAGAGCAGCTGCGGCGTCGGCGTCGCCCGCAGCCGGCGGAGTCTGCGAGGCCACAAGCTGCTTGCCGTGCGACCTCGGCGATGAGGCGGCGGAGGAGGCGAGGCGGCGCGCGAGTGTCCGAAGCCCTGGCATCGCCGCCTTCCTCGGCGAGGGTTGGCGGTGCCGACCTCCCGGTCTGCCCGTAAAGTCGAGGCGGCGGCGGCGATGACAATGGGGACAAGCATCGCCCAGCTGGCGGAAAACGCCTCGGCGTCCGTTTTAGCGCGCAGCCGCGGCCACGGCCTCTTCCAGATGCCGCTGGGCATCGGCGGCTGCCTTGTCGGCCTGCGCCTTCTCCAGGCGTTTGGCCTCCTCCTCCGCGCGCTTCTCCCGCGCGTTCTGCTCCGTCGCCTCCCGGAGATCGGCGGCGGGGTCAACCCGCCGCGTGTTGGATGACGTCGCCCCTGACCCCATGACGGAGGGCGCGGCGACTCTCTCAAGGGAGTGGGGAGCGCTGGAGATGACAGGGGTGAGAGTCAGAACAATTCAAGCAAGGTCAGAGAAGAACAAAAGAGTAAAAAACTTACGAAGAGACAAGCGGCGGCTTCTTCACTTCCTTCCGGAGGCGGTTGGCTCGCGCCGCCTCCTCCCGCTTGGTCGCGGCGGTTCCCCAGGCTTCTTGGCTGGCCGCGGCCTTCGCCCGGCGTGGCGCTTCTTCGACCCGGCCTGGTTGGAGGGGCCGGCTCTCGGTTGAGGGCGCGGGATGACTTCTGCGTCGATGTCATCCTCGGGCCAATCGGCGAAGGTCGCAGACGGCCTGAGGCCGCCCTCCTCCTCCTCCCTGCCGCCTTGGCATCGGCCTCAGCGCCTGTGGCTCCTGTGTCGGGTCGTTAGCGTCCGCCGACCGCGGTCGTGGACGCGTACAGCTGCTCTCTCGGCGCGGCGGCAGCGCCAAGAGGGGTTCTGCTCAAAGAAACTAGCATGATCGAGCTCAAGTCGATCTGAGCAAGATTGGAACACAGATGGAAACTTACCTCCGCGGAGGGTTGTCGCGTAAGTACGGCTCCTTGCGAACTGCCACTCGTCGGTGAACTTGTAGTGGGCGATGAGGTTCACCATGTTCGCCACTTCCACGCGCGGCATGTCCTTGGTGCACAGCCGGCTGGGATCATGCCGGCCGCTCATCTGGCAGATGAGATGGGGCCGGCCTTGGAGCGGAAGCACTCGGCGCGCCACAAAGGCGGCCAGGAGGTCGGAGGCGACGAGCCCCTCCGACTGTGTCAAGACTCGGAGGCGCGCCACGGCGCCGACTCCGGAGGCCGAGAGCGTCTTCGACCGGTGGGACCAGCTGGCCGGCCGGCCAGTCAGCGGCTCGGGGTCGAAGGGCGGCAGTTGACCCAGTCGCCGTCGGTGGCGACATTCTTCACGTAGAAGTATGTCTTCTGCCACATCTTCACCGACTTTATCAGCCGGATGGACGGGAAGGGGTTGTCGGCCGTCGTGCGCCGTGACGCGATGAACGTGCCACACTGCGCCGCGGCGTGCCGGCAACTGCGTACCGAGCTTGGAAGAGAAGAACTCTCCCCACAGCTCGATGGTGGGGAGAACTCCGATGTAGCCTTCGCACAAGGTGGCGGCGGAGAGGAGCACCACCGCGTTGGGGGTAAGGCAGTGCGGCTGCGGATGGTACAGCTTCGAGAACAGCGGAGGAACCCTTCATGGAGGCCCATCCAGCGCATGAGGTGCGGCGGAAGATGACCCTTCTTTGCCTCCGCGCGGGCGGATTTCCGCCGGCCTTGGGCGGGCTCGCACCGGTCGGCCGCCGGAAGCGGCGGGTCCGGCGGAGGAACTCGATGTCCTCCGCGTCCACGTCTGAGCCGTCCCATTCGCCGGAGCGCGAGGCAGTGGGCGCGGCGGAGGAGGAGCTCATTGTCGACGGAGAAGAAAGAGCAGCGGAGCAGCGGCGCGACGGAGCAAGAAGAAGGGCGAAAGGGCAGAGGAGGGAGTGCGCGTGCTGCGCCGCCGCTCCCCCTCGGCCTATATATAGCCCCATGGGCTGAGAAGCCGAGGGGGCGACGTGGGGATTAACTGCGCCCACGATCCCACGACGCCCCACGATTAAAAACCCCACGCAGTTATTGCCCGCTGTAACGGCGTGGGGATGCCAACCGCCCTCGGCCGCAGCGGATCCGCTCGGGAGCCGAGGCGCGGTAGTGGCGAGCCCACCTAGCGGCCCGTCCCCGCCAGCGATGCAGGCGAGCAGGCTATCGCCTCCACGTGGCGTCACATGATAGGACCGTCTCGCAGATGGCAGGGAAGCGTGGCCGATACGCCGCTGGTTTCCCGCCATGACTTGCGGGAGGCGGCCCCTAGCAGGGCCGGGCCGGCTCCTACGAGGCGGCCCGAAGACACGGTAGCCGAATCTCAGAGTCGACGCCGCAGAGATTGAAGCTGCGAAGCCCCACGAGGCGCGCCGCGCGGCCGCCCGGCCGGGACTCTGTCGAGTAATGGGCCACGGTAGGCCGACCGGGACCCAAGATCTTTCAAGACATCGGGCGGGCGCGCCCTCGGCCGAGTCCAAGAGGCGACCTCCGAGAAGGCCGAGTCGGTGGCGACCTCGAGAAGGCCGAGTCCCGGTGGCGACCTTCAAGAAGGCCGAGTCCCGGTGGCGACCTTGAAGAAACCGAGTCCCCAGATGGCGACTCGGACCAAGCCGACTCGGGCTTGCGACCTCTCAAGGGCCGACTCGAGAGTCGGCCCGCGACCGCTCCATCGACGACGACCAACGCAGGTACAGCCCGGCGTGGCTGTCCCCTCGGACCCTGGGGGGGCATGGCTCTGATGGCCGCGTCACGGAGATCTCCGGTGAGGCGGCATCG
This sequence comes from Aegilops speltoides, assembly GCA_021437245.1. NCBI lineage: Eukaryota > Viridiplantae > Streptophyta > Magnoliopsida > Poales > Poaceae > Aegilops > Aegilops speltoides. The sequence continues at coordinate 307,678,594 of CM038141.1, read as the reverse complement.
CTGCCATGCCACCCTCGACCGAACCACAATGCACACGCACCTGCACTCCACGACGGCGGCACGTACGGCCCGGAGATCGCCGGGCCCTCCGTCAGTGAGATAGAGGAGCTCGGCCGGAGAGTTCGAAGACGGCCCTACAGGAGTCGGCCTCCCCGGAGTCGGCCGCCCCCTGGCCAGGGCCCCACAAGCCATAAACCAGATTGGACGGGAGTGGCAACAGTGATCACTGACGGGCGGCGCCTTGTTCCCACGACCCGTGACCATGCTGCGTCATCGAGTCTTGACAAGACTCGGCTGTCCATGAGACCGCCCATGGGCGGGCCCAGTCAAGCGGAGAAGGCGGCTGCAAGAGGATCGACGATTGGGGCCACGCCCAGTCAGATTACCCTTGTACCCCCGGGGGGTAGGCCTATATAAACCCCCCGGGGCACCCATGCAAAGGGTTGGGCCCTGAGTAGGTTCTTAGACACATAGCAAGAGGGAAAGAGCTAGCCTTGCTCCTTCCTGCCCCCATACAGCTCGAGGAGCACCATTTGTACTATCTCCCCATAGTGATCATGCGGAGACCCCGCAGAGCAGCAGTAGGGGTATTATCTCCTCGGAGAGCCCCGAAGCTGGGTAAGATTCGCCGGCGTGCATGTCTTCGCCTCATCCCGTTTCGTGCACGCATGACGTTCTACTCGCCCCACCATGATAAGCCATCCGTTGGCATATGTCGCACCCAACCCCGACAATGACGCAGTGCAGCTGGTGGCGTGGCGCCAGCAGCGCCGTGCGTTGTCCTCCTCTCGCCTCTTGGCAGAGGTAGGCGATGATGGCACCGCGCCCGATTGGGCTGGGCTGGCAGTGGGCTGGTGGGCTCGCAGAGGTAAGTCCAGTAAGATTTCTCTCCTCTGTCTTTTATTTCTGTTTTTCTATTTATTTCTATAACCCGGGACTTCATTAAAAATACCTAGACTCTTTCAAAAATCATAAAACTACTCATGATCACTGTTGGGAATATATCCCTGATAAGCATTTTAGTTTATGATTATTTGAGCATTAAAATATTTAATAGCATTTAAATGCCCAAATGCAAATAGAGTATGATTTAATTTAGAGCCCAATATGTCCTGCAAAAATATAAACCATTTTTGGTAGATGCTTTCACCTCAAACCAGAAATGTTGAACATTTTTAGAGGGCATTTTGAGTCCAATGAAAAAGATTTTAGTTTGACCCTAGTTGAATTCATTTGGTGCTAGGGTTTAGTCAATCCCCATTTCAAGTTTCATGAAATTTAAACATGATGCAACACATGACTAGCTAGCTCAGTGCATACCAGAACTAGGGATGTGACACTAGAGAACAATGAACCTACGAGCTATGGAGAAGCAATGGTGAGCCCAAATTCTGACAAATGGTTAGAAGCCATGAAATCCGAGATAGGATCCATGTATCAGAACAAAGCATGGACTTTAGTGGACTTGCCCAATGATCGGCAAGCCATTGAGATAAATGGATCTTTAAGAAGAAGACGTACGTGGACGGTGATGTCACCGTCTATGAAGCTCGACTTGTGGCGAAGAGTTTTTTCACAAGTTCAAGGAGTTGACTACGATGAGATTTTCTCATCCGTAGCGATGCTTAAGTCCGTCGGAATCATGTTAGCATTAGCTGCATTTATGAAATCTGGCAGATGGATGTCAAAACGAGTTTCCTTACCAGTATTCGTAAGGAAAGGTTGTATGTGATACAATCTGAAAGTTTTTGTCGATCCTAAAGATGCTAAAAGGTATGCTGGCTCCAGCGATCCTTCTAAGGACTGGAGTAAGCATCTCGGAGTTGGAATGTACGTTTTGATGAGATGATCAAAGATTTTGGGTTTATACAAAAGTTTATGAGAAACTTGTATTTCCAAAGAAGTGAGTGGGAGCACTATAGAATTTCTGATGAGTATATGTTATTGACATATTGTTGATCAGAAATGATGTAGAATTTCTGGAAAGCATATAGGGTTATTTTAAAAGTGTTTTTCAATGGAAAACCTGAATTAGGCCACTTGAATAATAAGCATCAAGATCTATAAGATAGGTCAAAATGCTTAATAGTACTTTCAAATGAGCACGTACCTTGACATGATCTTGAAGGTGTTCAAGATGGATCAGTCAAAGAAGGAGTTCTTGCCTGAGATGTAAGGTATGAAGTTAAGACTCAAAAGCTCGACCACGGCAGAATAGAGAGAAAGGACGAAGGTCGTCCCCTATACTTCAGACATAGGCTCTGGTATGCTATCTTTGTGTACCGCCGACGGAAGTGTGCCTTGCCATGAGTCAGTCAAGGGGTACAAGAATGATCCAGGAATGGATCATTGGACAACGGTCAAAATTGTCCTTGGAGTAAATAAGGACATGTTTCTCGATTATGGAGGTGATAAAGAGTTCGGCATATAGGGTTACGTCGATGCAAGCTTTAACACCTATCCGAGTGACTCTGAGTAGCAAACCGGATACGTATAGTGGAGCAACCATTTGGAATAGCTCCAAGTGGAGCATGGAAGCAGCATTTACAGAATGACCTAGAGATTTGCGAAGTACATACGGATCTAAAAGTTGCAGGCCCGTTGACTAAAACCTCTCTCACAAGCAAAACATGATCAAACCCCAGAACTCATTGAGTCTTAATCACATGATGATGTGAACTAGTTTAATGACACTAGTAAACTCTTTGGATGTTGGTCACATGGTGATGTGACCTGTGAGTGTTAATCACATGGCGATGTGAACTAGATTATTGACTCTAGTGCAAGTGGGAGACTGTTGGAAATATGCCCTAGAGGCAATAATAAAAGTATTATTATATTTTCTTGTTCATGATAATTGTCTTTTATTCATGCTATAACTGTATTATCCGGAAATCATAATACATGTGTGAATACATAGACCACAATATGTCCCTAGTAAGCCTCTAGTTGACTAGCTCATTGTGATCAACAGATAGTCATGGTTTCCTGGCTATGGACATTGGATGTCGTTGATAACGGGATCACATCATTAGGAGAATGATGTGATGGACAAGACCCAATCCTAAGCATAGCACAAAGATCGTATAGTTCGTTTGCTAGTATCTCTTCCTTAGACCATGAGATCGTGTAACTCCCGGATACCGTAGGAGTGCTTTGGGTGTATCAAAGCGTCTGGCAACGAATCGGGTGACTATAAAGGTGCACTACTGGTATCTCCGAAAGTGTCATTGGGTTGACACGGATCGAGGATGGGATTTGTCACTCCGTGTAAGCGGAGAGGTATCTCTGGGCCCACTCGGTAGGACATCATCATAATGTGCACAATGTGACCAAGGGGTTGATCACGGGATGATGTGTTGTGGAGCAGTAAAGAGACTTGCGATAGCGAGATTGAACAAGGTATCGGTATACCGACGATCGAATCTCGGGCAAGTATAATACCGCTAGACAAAGGGAATTGTATACGGGATCGATCGAGTCCTTGACATCGTGGTTCATCCGATGAGATCATCGTGGAACATATGGGAGCCAACATGGGTATCCAGATCCCGTTGTTGGTTATTGACGGGAGAACGTCTCGGTCATGTGCGCATGTCTCCGAACCCGTAGGGTCTACACATAAGGTTCAATGATCTGGGGTTATAAAGGAAGTTTGTATGTGGTTACGAATGTTGCTCGAGTCCGGATGAGATCCGGACGTCACGAAGAGTTCGGAATGGTCCGGAGGTAAAGATTTATATATGGGAAGTCCTATTTTGGCCACCGAGAAATGTTCGGGATTTTTGGTATTGTACAGGGAAGGTTCTAGAAGGTTCGGAGTGGGGCCCACCTGCATGGGGGGACCCACATGAACGTGGGTAGTGGGGAAAGGCCTCACACCCTGGTCAAAGCGCACCAAGATCCCCTTAGAAGGAATAAGATCATATCCGAAGGATAAGATCAAGATCCCTAAAAGGGGGATAACAATTGGTGGGGAAGGAAATGATGGGATTTCTTTCCTCCCACCTTGGCCAACGCCCCAATGGACTTGGAGGGCAAGAAATCAGCCCTCCACCCCTATATATAGTGGGAGGCGCATGGGAGCTACACACGAAGTTCGGCGCAGCCTCCCTCCCCAAGTCCTCCTCCTCTCCGCGGTGCTTGGCGAAGCCTGCAGGATTGCCATGATCCTCCACCACCACCACGCCGTCGTGCTGCTGCTGGATGGAGTCTTCCTCAACCTCTCCCTCTCTCCTTGCTGGATCAAGGCGTGGGAGACGTCACCGGGCTGTACGTGTGTTGAACGCGGAGGTGCCGTCCGTTCGGCACTAGGATCTCCGGTGATTTGGATCACGACGAGTACGACTCCTTCAACCCCATTTTCTTGAACGCTTCCGCTTAGTGATCTACAAGGGTATGTAGATGCACTCTCCTTCCCTTCGTTGCTGGTTTCTCCATAGATAGATCTTGGTGACACGTAGGAAAATTTTGAATTTCTGCTACGTTCCCCAACAGGAGCTCCACCGGCCACCCTGCATCCGAACAAGTCAACCCTCGTACTCCCCTCCGCCTGCGTCTTCCCCCGCTCCGGTTTGTTCGGTCCATGGTCTCGACATCCTCCTCCACCGTGGTGCTGTCGCCGTGGCGCCGCCGTCTGTCGTTCCCAACATGGTCAGCAAAATAAGAGGAATCGGGAGACAACTGTTCGTCGAGAGGCTGACAGTCCCGGGCCCACCAGGTCCATGGCCTAGGTTTTGTTGTTTAACATGGGCACCCCACGAGGACGGGCCGTCGACCCGTTGGCTGGGCAGCTTGAGGTTGATGCCAGCCCATCCGAGTTCATGTCCCGGCTTGGATATATATATATGTGTGTGTGTGTGTGTGTGTGTAACATAAGGTTCCAATAAACCTGTCGTTCGTCCAACCATTTTATAGACCTTCCCACTTCCTTTATTTTTTGTTTTCATTAATCCTATATCTGAATTTTCTTCCTCTTTCTTTTTCGATATAAACTGAGTTTTCTCTCAGTACATTTCCCTAGAACCAACTCAATTATCCCACGTCTAGCCTAAAAAATAATAATACCCCACGTCCTATTAAATCATCAAATTAAAATGATATTTTATTTCGTAAATTGAAAATTCTTACAAAATAATAATAATAATTGTTTATATATAACTTGGCAAGTTAACACCTAGTGATTGCGTACATAAGCTTGCAAAGATTTTACTAACCAATGCAATAATAGACGTGCAATTATGTGTTTATGTTTTTATAACATTTCTCCGTCCAGCCCAACATGATATTTTCACCCAGCCCAGCAAGCCGCGGATTTCAAGAAAAATGCAAATGGGCTTTAAATTCTACCATATATATAAGCAGGCTGCATAGATGCTACATCATTGTTTCACCCAGCCCACCAAATGGACTAAAAAACAAATGGACTGGCTGACATGTGGGCCAGTAGGTTGAAGCCTAAGCAAGGCATTGGATTTACATCCAACGGTCGGCATTCTTCTTCAATCTCTCGTCTTCTTCCCCCAGCGCTGCCGGGACCGCCTGCTCCAGGCTCCGGCATCCAACGGCGTTGTTTTGCATGCCTCGCAAGCGAAACGCTACCCCGCCGAAGGCCAGGCCATCCCTCCACTCCACACCTCCTGTTATTCTCTGCCGAGTGTAGGCCCACCCCGCACCTGAACCAGTCAAGTTTCCCACTCCTCTCCGTCTGCGACTCCACTACGGCATCTTCCCTATCTCCGGGTCATTCCAGTATGGGGCCTCGCCGTCGTCCATCGCCTTGCTGCGCTCGGCGCTGCGTGGTCAACAAACAAGAGTCACCGGAAGAGGACTGTACGTGAGAGCCTGACGGTTGGGACCCACGAGGTCCATGGTCATACACAAGGAAAGTTCCTCCTTATTAATTTGTTTCCTTCCCCTGACAGCTGGGACCCACCGGTTGTATCTTCGCATGGAAGGAAGTGCCTCCTTGTTATGCGAAAAAACTATTCCTTCTGATGGCAACTGGGACCCGGCAGATTTGGTGGCTGACTTGTGGACACACCATATTTCGCGAAAAAACGTGCCCTTCGCTGTCATCTCGGACCCACCGAAAGTGCCTCCTTATTACGCACAAAAAATGAATACTCCCCCTGCTAGCTGGGATCCACCTTGGTGGGAGGCTGACTTGTGGGCCTACTAAGTTGACGGGGATGGAGGCCTTTGTCAACTTAGTCAATATGAACGATTCTAGCTCCAGTGACCGTACGATGTCCATCCAACGGCCGTAGTGCTTCTTCAACCTCTGGTCTTCTTGCTCTAGCCGCCCAAAGCAGCACCGGTCGTGCTTCATGCTCCTACCTCCCGTGGCTAGCTGTGCTACCGCGGAGGCCTCACCGCCCCCTACTATTCCCACCGCTGGCTAGGCCCTGCCGCGACGACAGCCTCACACCGCAACTGAACCAGTGAACCCTCGTACTCCTCTCCGCGCGGGCTTCCACTGCCGCGTCTTCCCCGGTTCCGCGTCATCCCCTTCCTAGGCCTCGCTGTCGTCCACCGCCCTGGTGCTCTCCGTGTGGCGTGGTCAACATGGTCAAGGACTTCCATCGGAAGAGTACTGTACGTGGAGAGGCTGACAGCTGGGTCCACGGCGGCCGCAAGGAGGTGCCTCCTTATTACGCGCAAAATAATTATTCCTCCACCTGACAGCAGGGACCCACCAGACGGGCCACCGTATTTTGCAAAAAAAGGTTTCCCCCTTGACTTCTGGGACCCACCAGCTACACCTTCGCACGCAAGGAAGTGCATATAGGCAAAAAAACAACGATTCGCCCCCCTGACTGCTGGGACCCACCAGCTACATCTTCGCATGCAAGGAAGTGCTTGACAGTCGGGACCCACCTGGTCGAAGCGTACGTAGCATTGTCATTCTGGTCGCGAACGTGTACGTACATACTGGTCGATGTAGAGGCGCGCACGTGTCATAGTAGAGGCGCGCACGTAGCATGTACACGTATGTACAATGACCAGGGTGCAAGAAAGTAAATACGGCCAAGTATGTACATACGGGCGGGGTCTCGAACGCCTACTCGCGCATACGTATGGCCAGGGCTCGTGTACATGGCTGGGTCGGAACGGAGAAACAACGTCGTCGTCGTGTTCATGTTGAGGCAACGGAATGCGTCGTGTTCATCGGGAGGCAATGGAATGCGTCGTGTTCATCGGGAGGCAACGGAACGCTTGGGAGCCAACCTGCTTGGACGGAACAGGCGATGGAAACGAGGCCTAGCATACCGCAGAACAGAGAAAACGGCCTTGTGTTCGACCGGCCACGTTCGAAACGGGATCCTGTTCATCGGGAGGGTGCAGCATCTTGCAAAATGGAGAAGCGGACTTGTGTTGGACCTCCTACGGTCGAAGCGGGTCTGTTGATCGGGAGGGTGTGGCGACCGCAAAAGCGGATTTAAAGCGGACTTGTGTTGGAGTGCTACGGTCAAAACGGGGGTCCTGTTCATCGGGAGGGGTGTGGCGTACCACAAAATGGGACTCCACGAGATACTGTTCATCTCCACCATCGACCTCCTCCAGCCTCCACGGGCTACTGTTCATCCACCGTCGACCTCCTCCAGCCTCCACCTACTCATGTTCATGCACGGGCTCCTGTTCATCCAGCCTCCACTGCGCGCTACTCCATCGGCTACTGTTCAACCACCCCTCTCTACGGTCTCCTGTTCAACCACCCCTCCACGGGCTACTGTTCATCCATCTCTCCACCATCTACTGTTCATCCAGCCCTCCACAGGATCCTCCTGTTCATCCAGCCCTCCACGGGGTCCTGTTCATCCAGCCCCAACCGGCTTGATCGATCAGGGTCCTGTTCATCTAGAGGCAACACCACGGGGTCCTGTTTATCCACCCCCACCGCTCACTGTTCATCCAACCCCCCCCCAACGCTCACTATTCATCCAGAGGTAGCATCGATCGACTTCAGTTAGCAGCAGTAGCGAAGGAATCGCTTGATCGCTCGGGTTCAGTAACGCGTAGCCTGCAGTGCAATTGCTCGGGTTCAGTTAGAGCCCAACACCTCGCTCGAGTTCAGTTAGAGCCAATGCCTTGCACACACGCGCGTATGTGTACGAGAGAAACGCGCATCGCTCGGCCCCCGACCACCTACCGTAACTGGGAACTCGCCGAAATTTTCCTCGCCCTCGCTTCTACCACGGTTTTTTCTGTCATGGACGGCCCAAAGAATGTCATGCAGCTGCGTCTCCGGTCCGCCCAGGACGAAAATCCCATTTTATGTCATGATTTTTTGTCATGGAAGTAGGAGCCCACCACATCTATGATGATACCGGGTTTTTTCAAAATTATCGTCATAGAAGTGTCATAAGTATGACAGGAAAAAAATTCGTTCGGCCCAAAATGCCATGGATGTGTCTTTTTTTGTAGTGTTCACTGGCCACACCACTAGCCCCACCACACAGGACCAGCACTCCAGCAAACGGTATGCCGATTTCAGTTGCCATAACACCAGTCGTACCACAGAAAAATCTCACTCCAGCAAAAAGTACAGCAAGTCCACCGGCCGAAGACCTATCCCAACTGCAGAGACGGCCAATTCCTGCAGAGTGGAACCCCATTCCAGTTATTCCCAGTTTAAAAGACAACACTTTCAATGTTGTTAGGGACTACATGCATATATTCCCATCATGGGAAGGTTATAGTGAAGACAAACACCATTTTCACATCTTCCTGTCCCACTTACGTGTAAGTGCTATTATTCATGTTGATTATTTTCCTGTTTTCTGCTGATTGAACACATCAATGATTTACATTACATTGTTGTAAGTAGGCGAGGGTCAATCTGGATAGTCATGACGAGCAAAGCTAGCTTGCACTTTTCAAGGAAGCATTGCAGCAGTATCGGTGTTACCTGAGGAAATCACACTTTGATAGCAAGTCTATAAACGAATTTCTGATGAAGTCTCCTGTGCTAAATTTAGAAGACTTTGAATGGAAAAACCTTTTTATGCTCTGGTCTCATTCCCAGGATGAGGTACTGTCTATGATATCACATGACAATTTGAACTTCTACTTTTTCGCATGTGCCTTACAGATCTCTTTTGCAGGAAATCTGCTCGAAGAAGAATTCCGGTTTGGAAAGGACGACAGGATATCGCAAATATGATGCCCGCTGCTTTGCTCTTGTTAGTACCTATTGTCCTATATCACTGTACTTGCATGTATACCTGGTTCATTATGTGGCAGCAGTATGCATGATAGCTTGCTTATCAATTGTATGCTCCAAATTATCTGATCTGTATGAATGGTTAAATAAGTGTAGAATATATCCAATGCCAATGAATTTTTTTAGCATTGCATTGTTCTTGTAAGTACCTATTGTCCTTTATCAGTGTACTTATATTGACAGCTAGTTGTTCATGTACCAACACTCTGCGGCTTATTTTCCTTTGCTCTCCATTTTCTACATATCAGATCTATATTTACTCTTACCATAAGGTTGGATAACACCGATGGTATTGAAGAAGTTTAGCTCTGCATTGCTCTTGGTTGTACCTTTTGCCTATATCGTTGTACTTACATTTATAGCTACTTGGTTATGTAGCATCACTCTTCACCTTATCTTAAATACTCTCCATTGTTCCTTACATTATCACATCTATATTTACTCCTAACAAAATGTAGAATAAATGCAATACTTATGAAGAAGATTCTATGGTAAACTTCTTGAATTCCCCCCCCCCCCATCAGCATGGACAAGGGCTTTATAGAGCCTATCTTCACCACTAATGTAAGTTTGTCTTTCTCAAGCCTTCAAATTTTTTTTGTATACTTGGTTAGGCATGACTGCAACAGCTATTTATTTTTGGTGTTTGCATCAAATTGCATGTTTAAAGTTAATTATGTAGTTCATAAACAAAAGTTTGTCCTTATCAATTTAAGTTTTCAGTTGTACAACAAAGTTCCTTCTTCATACCATGTAAATTAAACTATACAGAGCAAGTGATCTTCTTTTGCACTGCATGTACGCTTCTATTCTTGATCCGTAATCCAGTGGTGTGGTGAACCTACCCACTACAGCATAATGTCATATTCTGCGATGTCTTAACTATGAACAATGTCATATCATTCTACTATTATTTAAACCATCTCTTTATTTGCCAATCTGAAATGGGATAAATTGACATCACACTAACCATTGACACTTATGAGTTCTTGATCTGTAATCCAATGGTGTCGTGAAGCTGTCAACTCCTTCACAATGTCATTTCCTGCCATGTCTTAACCTGAACAATACCATATTGTGTTAATGCTATTTTAAACTGTGTCACTTTATTCGTCAATAAGAAATGTGATAAATTGTCAGCATTGATACTTATATGTGCAAAACCTATCATCTGTTTGCTTGTTTCTCTTTCAGAGTGAGGAGGATATGTGTCAAACAAGCGCATTCTCATCAGCTTGCTCAGTTGCTTGCGCTGCAGCTCCCGAGCAGGGCTAACCTTTCTTGAACTCTATTAAAGTGCTGTCATTTTTTTATATTATTTTGTCGGCGTGTTTATTTGCACTGGTGGTGATCTTTGATGCCCAGTGTATGTAATCTGTTGTCTACTTGTGCTTTGTTATCATAGTGGCGAACTTTGATGCCCAGTGGATGTAATATGATGTAATTTCTTTATTGTATAGTCTAGGGTTTTTATTATTCACGATGTTGCAGTTATTTTACTGTATATATATCATGTCTTTGCAGTAAACCGGCCAAACCATAAAATTACGATACATAATCGGGTCGTTATGCAAATAACTATGTATGATCCGCATCATGGGCCCAGCCATGTCCGTCCGTTAACAGGCCTAAATGTAAACTGGCCCACTAGTAGTTTGTGTCCTTTAATAGGCCGAGTAATTTGTCGGCCCTATTTTCGCAAGAAAATTCAATGGGCTTTCAGTAGGCTGAAAAGTAGGTTGGGCCTGAAACGTGCCGAACAGCTCATGGGCCGACAACAGGCCGAAATAGACCACGGCCCATGATTATGCTAATCACATAACGGGCCGTTAACAGGCCAAAAATGTCTCGGTCCTTGTTTGGCCCAATCAGATTATCGACTGTGAGCAGGCCAGATGCAAAGCGGGCCATAGTTAGGCCCAACTATATGACTGACTTTTAACATGCCGAAATAAATATAGGGTCGAAATGTCAAACGGGCCTTTAACAAGCCGAAACTAATATCAGGCCATATTACTAAATGGGCCTTTAGCAAACAGAAATCCTGACCGGGCCTCAAGTGGGCCCAAAAACACAATGTCCAGTTGATGGGCCGAATCTGATATGGGCCATAATTTAGCCCAAAGGCTCTTAAAGGGCCGGATCTGATCTGGGTCGTAATATGGCCCAGAACGTGGTAGGCTATTAACGGGTCGGATCTCATATGGGCATTTATTAGGCCCAGAACATGGCAGGTTGTTAATGGACCAGATCAAATATGGGTCGACATTTGGCCCAAAACATGACAGCCTGTTAACGGGCCGGCCCACTAGTGTCCTGTCGGCCTTTAGCTGGGCCGGCCCATTATGGTCTACAAAATCTTGTGGGCCTTTAGTTTGGCCGGCTCATTATGGTCTGCAAATTCTTGTGGGCCTTTAGTTGGGCCGGTCCATTTAATCTTTATGGGCCACTTTTGGGCCTGTCCACGTGTCAACATATCATAGGCGCATCTCGCCCATTGGATGAGTGACACCTGTGCCAACGCGGAGCTGGCACGTGGTTCCGTCGGCCAATGAAAATTTTACACATGGAAAATCGGCTTTGGTCGTGGCTATTAGCGGGTTATCGGATCCAAAACTGGACCTGATAGGTTAACAGCGACCCGTTACGGTGGATGCCACGTGTCAGTCACCCTTGACGAAAACACTTCCATGACGTGGCATTTATCGTCATGGAAGTGGACACTTTTGTGATGATAATTTTGGTAATGTCATGGAACACTTCTATAACAGCACATGTATGACTATCTTGATTCTGTCATAAAATTGTCATGGATGTACATGCATGACAGAAAACATGACCTACTGTGACAAACACGTATCATCATGGAAGTATATTTTTTTGTAGTGACTGCCACAGACGTCTCGCCACCAGAAACTCCGGTCCGGCCTAAAACATCTCCTGAACAATTATACCCTCTACCTCAAGTCGTCACCCGTAGGCCGCATCTCACCGTCGAAGGCTATCAAAGCAAAGATCTACCAACCATCGCTATCATTGACCGGTGATGAGACTTGGCCTTACTACTAATCTCTAGCAGCGGGGAGGTGGGAGGCGGTGGTTGTAGGGGAGAGGAAGGGGTGATGTTAGGTTTCCTCCTTGTCAGACTAATTAGTGTTGTTAGCTATCTCATTGTACGAATGACTCTAAATAATGACTCTACATTACGAGACAACCATCTGTTAGCTATAGTGTACCATGCTCTCCTGGATAAGTTCTTAAAAGGTAAAAAGTTTAAGCACCTGCTAATTACTACCTCTTTCCTGGTTTATAGGCCCCCTTTGTAGTTTGTGCCAAATTTTGAGCAAAGATTTAACCGACAAAATGTTTTTTTTTTTGGAAAAGGAGGCTTGCCCCCGGTCTCTGCATCTGGGCGATGCATGCAACCATATTATTAAAAGTCCCAAAGTATCACAAAGTCTTAAAAGTATTACAGCTCGCAAACGGAGCAAAAAACATATAAAAAAGCTGAAAACCACAACGGTATGAGTAAAAGGACAAGCTCCCTAGATTCCTATCATGTTATGCGACCGCCATCCAAACCGGTTGAATATAGCCCGCTCTACCATCTCCCACTGGTTGCACCCAGTAACCATAGGCTCCCTAGAGTCCGTATGAGTGAGTAAGGACCACGTACGGATCCATGCCGTAGCTCTGAACATGACCTGCAAGAAGGTTAAATTAGTTTTCTATTAAAAATCATATCATTCCTGCAGTTTTAACAGCCCACATAAGCGCACATATTCCTATCCGAATACGAGACGCAGTAGTATGTTCAACCCCAGCTAACCCCGTCCCAAATAACGATTCAATGCTAGCTGGAGGAGTAATGTTAAAGGCTATATGAATCGTTCGCCAAAGTAATTTCACGAGAGGGCAATCTAGGAAGAGATGTTGTATTGTTTTATCATGATCACAAAAACAACATCATGTACTTCCTGCCCACCGTCGCTTTAGCAAATTATCTTTGGTGAGGATCACTTGCTTGTGGACAAACCACATAAAGATTTTAATACGCAAGGGAATCTTAACCTTCCAGATATGAATCGATCTCGGAGTTGGGCCAGAATTAATTAGATCCATATAAAAAGATTTTACCATAAACAGTTCGTTCCTAGCCAACTTCCATGCAGTGAGTCAGGTTGGTCGGATAATTGAACATCCATCAATCTCCGTACCAAGTGCATCCAGGAATTCCAACGCTCCCCCACTAATGATCGACTAAACTGAATATTCAAGGGTACCAATTGTAATATTGTGCCCACATAACCTGCTTACGTTGTACAATATTATATTATACAGGCTGGGATATTGTATGGTTAGTGGCGTCTCCCCTAACCACGTATCCTTTCAAAATCCTGTTGTCATCCCATGCCAACAAGGAATTTGATCCTACGAAAGAACACATCTTTCGTTCTCATAAGTCCTTTCCAGAATGGCGAATTAGTCAGCCTCACGGTGACTTGGGCACGAGTTTTCGATTGCATATATTTGTTGCGTAATATTTGTGTCCACATACCGTCAGTCTCTACTGATAACCTCTAGAGCCATTTACTCATAAGGCATTTACTTTTAGTTTCCAAGTTTTCAATGCCGAGACCCCCCTGATCCTTGGGTCGGCATATTATATCACATCGTGCTAGGCGATATTTCTTCTTAGCCTCATCTGACTGCCAGAAAAATTGAGATCGGAAAAAGTCTAGTCTCTTCCATACCCCCTTGGGTACTTCAAAGAAGGACGATAGGAACATCGAGTACTGAGTTAGTGAGCACTAGCCGACCTCCATACAACATTAGCTTGCCCTTCCAGCAGCTAAGCTTTTTTTCAATTCGATCTTCGATGCATTTCCATTCTTTATTAGAAAGTTTGCGACGATGAATCGGTATGCCCAAATAACTAAAGGACAAAGAACCTAATTCGCATCCGAACAATTGTTTATATGCACAAAATGTTAATGCATGTTAACAAAAATCATATCGTTGGATTCATATTTGAACATAGTTTTTAATGATATAATTTTTAGTGACATGTATGAACATTTTATAGTTCAATCCATGGTCAAAATTTAGCACGAAATACAATGAAGACCAATAAACTAGGACGGCGGTAGTAAGTGAGACTTTTACAGTATTATGCACAGATGCTTTAGTTGGTTATGAGCGAGGCACGGTCCCGTTCCGGATCGTTGTGCCCCAAGGAATTGGGAAGAGCCTGCTATGATTATGCGAGCAGAACATGAGAATCCATTCAAAGCAACCGAGCGGCTGGCGCTCCCAACTACTCCATAAAAGGTTGGCTGCTGCACAGAGTTGAGATACCTTTACAACTCCTAAAACTGCAGAGCCGCGGTCCCATGAGGCCGAAAACATACTCTACTGCGCGCCGAGAAATTAAACACTGTAGGTGCAGCTCGTGCGTGCAATTAGCTGGAGTGAAGTGGAGGTAACCACACGTTGTTAAAGAATGCCACATTAACAGGGGAAGTGGTGTGTGTGACCTGCAGGGTAGCAGGTGGGCTCTACAGTGTATACCGACGGGCTGGGGCTGCAGACGATCGCAAGTTAGTTAGCTGTCGGTTGAGTGAAGTGAACACGATCAAGAGGACCAAGCGCAATCGATGGAGATCAAGTGCAGCGTGCAGGATGGCACCTTTATTTGCTTCCGCATCTTATTATGCCAACCTCGTGCGTCATTAGCGTAGAGATCTTCTTATCGTTGCCACTGCCAGCTCGCGAAGTATCAAATCAAAAAGGCCGTTCAATTGGACAAAGTATAGCGCATCGCACTCTCGGCAAACCACGGCATACAGTACAGTGCCTTGTGCACATCACTCGGGTAGGCTCGTTTGCTTCAAACTCCATAGTAACTGGCCAGCACTGGGCGCCGGTGCGCCGGCCGAAAGTTTCGGCCGGTCTGCCCCCAGCTGTCCGATCTGGCCGCGCGAGACCGTTAGATCCAGCTCCTCTTCAACCTTTTTTTTTATCTTATCCTTGCCTCCAGCGCATACAGAGAGGAGCGAGCAGTCAGGGCCGCCATGGATGCGCGACGCATGGCACCGCCGGCTCGCACCGTCGCTTGTATTGTCGCAACCCGACGCCTCGCCGTCGCCGCTTCGCCGTTGTCGCCAGCGAGGTTGCGGCGTCGTGCCGAGGTGGTCGTCGTGCCCAAGGTCGCCATTGCAGCCCCCGACCGCCCGTGGTTGCGGTACTGCAAGACACCGTCACATCTCCGCCATCGGCCGCCGTTGTAGCTCGCCATCACCGTCGTGCCCCCATCCCAAACAAATCGACTCCATGGACACGGCTTTCCATCTCGCCGGTTGAAGCTTTTTGCATGTCGGTTGAAGCTTTTTGCATGCGGTTGAAGCTTTTTTCCAACTGCTGATTCGGTTGTAGCAAAACTTGACGCCGATGGTATACGGCAAAATGCGGTTGTAGCAAAACCGGGCCTTGTTGCGACTCTGGTCATAGGTTGCGACTATCTGTTGTCGTGGCCACAAATTTGCCGTCGTTGGTTGCAACACGTCGGTCCAATAGTTGTAGCTTTTTGTTGCGGTCGTAGCTTTTAGCGGCGTGGGTTGCAACTTTCCTCATCTCCGGTTGCGGTTGTTTGTTGTCATGGGCCACAAAACTACACGCGAAGATTGTAGCAAATAGCGACACGGTTGTAGCAAAAAATGATCTAGTTGTAGCAAAAATCAGTTGTGTTTCCAACTCGCTTATTGGTTGCGGCAAAAACCAACGATGGTTCGGCTCTGGATTTGGCGGTTGAAGCAAAACAAAATGCTAGTTCCGACA
This sequence comes from Aegilops speltoides, assembly GCA_021437245.1. Taxonomy (NCBI): domain Eukaryota; kingdom Viridiplantae; phylum Streptophyta; class Magnoliopsida; order Poales; family Poaceae; genus Aegilops; species Aegilops speltoides. The sequence continues at coordinate 307,662,531 of CM038141.1, read as the reverse complement.
TCGTTGTCCGCTCGGCATCGCAACCTTCACCAATGGTCATCCATGGAGACTCGTCGACACGGCTTGGCACGGCGCCCACAGCACGGTCCCGGCATCTCCGTCGCGGCGCCTCCGGCATGGTCCAAGCACCTTCGTTGCGGGAGAGTTTGTGCATCGTGGTGAGGAGATTGAAAAAAAATCACGCGGTGGAGCCACTTGCAGGAGCGCTTCTGGAGGTAGGAGGCGATGCACTATAGCAAAATGAGTGGACCACGTTTGTTTTCGGAGGAGATAAGATAGGAGGGGTGGTGGGCCTAAAAAAATTCCAAATCGCGTCTCCCTGGTCGTTCGATCCAGCTGGATCGCGTGGCCCGCGCGCGACCGGCGGAAGACTCGGCCGGTGCGCCGGGTGTAAACACTTCCCATAGTAACCATAATCAAGGGAAGCATCATGTGCAGACTGATTCTGAGCGGAAAAGGTTGCACGTTGCTGTCAAACTGAAGTGGTCTTTCACGAGCAGAAGAGAAGACGAGATCGATGTGGAAAACAGCCAAGCAGGTCAAACAGTGTCAATGGGGTTGTCTGAGATGCGTGTGCGCAAGATCCACTGCTGCAAAAGCGATCTGGCCAAAAGGACAAACTAATGCATAAGGAAATGAGGGGCGGCTCTCTAGCGCCAACCCGCTAGCTAGCAGGCTAGCGGTCACTTTCCTACCCAGAGCATACTAATTTCAGAATTTGTCATCGGTTTCTTCCTCTAGTTCTCCTGTTCCTTTTCAAAAAAAAAAAAACAAATGCAAAAGATTTACCTCATTGATTAATTAAATAAAAAAGAGTTGACCAGATAATAAACAGGAAATCAGTCGAAAATTGATACTACAATCTGACCACATGCGAACTACTCTAAAAAAATGAAAACCTCGTGACCGCAAGATCAACCGACAAACACATGTGACATGAAGAATCCACAAGCCCTCACACTTCTACATTGCAAACAAATACCGGTGAAAGCACCTTGACCAAGACAACGAAGACCACCAAATCAACCGAGGCAAGTCAAACTATACGGACAGTCCAAGAGACTGAGAATTATCCATTAAGCAGCCGTGAACGCCTTTTCTATGACATCACCCTTCTTGTCTTTGTTTCTGAAAGCCTTCGCCACCTTCTTGTTATTGCCCCTAGTAGCCTTATCCACTTGCACACAAGCAATCATCTTGTGAGATCAAGAGCTAGCCGCCTCCAGGCATACGAGCAACTCGCAAAGCTCTTCCGTGAAGAGCGCCTCGCAATTAGGAGAATCGACTAGCGATCAAAACACCAGATCGGCTACCCGTGAGTCGTTAGATCCCACTTAAAACCAAACCCCTGTTGTACAAGCATTGTAGCAAAAGCTTCCGCTTGCAAGAATTTGTGTACATTTGCAATGTTGTTGTAAAAAAGTAATTAGATACAGAGAAACATCACAACCTTCGGAACAAACCGTGAAGCAATTTTTTGTACAAATGTTCGCAATGCAAAATCTTCAAAAAAAAACATCATGTTGCAACATAGAGGCCAACCCTTGCAACATGAATGCAACATTTTATACATATACCTCGCATGTTGCTCGTGTGTTTGCACCAAACACACGTGAGCTTATAGCGAATCAAGAGAAGTATGCCAGATTAAAGTTGATAAACTCACTAATTGTCCATCTTTTAGGTGGACCTCACCACCCGGGCTCACTGGCGTGAAATCTAGCTCATCGGAGCCGTATCGGTGTCAGATCCGGCTACCCTTTACCTATTCCCTCTGTGCATGGTCTCACGAAGGCTCCCACAGTAGAGAACCTAGGATCAAGCTCCACCAAGATTGTCATGGTGGTGTAGCGGGCTCACGTGATATATCCCTGCCGTGGCGATGGAGAAAGGCAGAGAAGCACCATCCCTTTGCCGGAGGAGATTGATGTAGGGTAGAACCCTAGATGCCCGATCTTTCACGATTGGAGGGGATCCTACGAAGAACACGAAGGGAAACACGAGAGAATCATTCAAAACAACAAGATTCGGTCACACATATGCTAGATCCTCGAAACACAAAGAGTGATACACGATCCAAAGTCAACAAAGGACGATACAAGTAGCTAGTTCATCTCTGTGAGGAGGTCTTGAATCCGCGAAGGATCTTCCCGTGAAGGGGCCTTGAATCCAAGGTGGATCTTCTCCGAAGAGGTCGCGATCTCTCTCGGTGGAGTAGATCCGTATGGATGAGCAAAGCTCTATCTCTAAAAGAGCTAAACCATTGCTAACCCTCAAATGGAGGAGAGGGAGAAATATATATGGTCTAAGCCACGAAGGGGTAAGTGAGGGGCGAAGGGGTACACGGGCCTCAGCCCAAGTCACGCGCGTAGACATGGTCCGGATGATCCAGATGGGGTCCCGGATGATCCGGGCGTCGGGGGTCCGAATGATCTGGGCGGCCGTCCGATGATCCGGCTTCGTCGAGCAGGCTTCGGGTGTCTTCGGGCACATTACCCGGATCGTCCGGGCGGGGGTCCGGATCATCCGGGCTTGGTCCGGATCGTCCGGCTGGGGGTCCGGATGATCCGGGCAAGTCTAGTCTTGCTCCATTCTTCTTCTTCCTTCTCCTCTTCCATGCTTGGCCTTGGTCCTTGGATTCTCCATGGTCATCTCGGTTGTACCTGAGTATATGCAAGGTCCATGCATGAGGTAGTAGCCATGTCTCACATGTGGAAAGTGACGGTTCAAAGAGGAGTGACTTCACCTTGTGTCCCATGGCGTATGGTCGAGGTCTCATCGTATGTCCTCTTGGGGCTTGGGGAGTAGTCGAAGTATACATGGGCATAACTGTGGGATGCTCCGCATCAGAGAGGGCCTCTTAAGAGGTTGTGGGTGCACGTGGCTGACCTAGAATCTCATCCTTGGGGTGCCATAGTTCAAAGTTTACATCAAACATCATCATAATCTTAACAAAAAGTCTTAAAATAGTAACAACTTGATAGATATTTAGTGTTACGTTCAAAGTACTAAAATTTATTTCACATTTTTGGAGGGGTGCCATCTGCCCCTGTCTGCTACCATGGCTCGGTTTATTATAAGGGTGTTGTCGGGCTGACTTCAATTGGCAGCGCGCACGAGCTGCATAGAGCAAGCAGGATGGGCAGAGCCATGCTCGCGTGGGCTATCGATCGATCCACAATATCGGTCGGTTGATGACAACATCTCCCCTTGCCTATTTGGGGCTGGCCCAACCTTTCTGCCAGCCCTTCCATTGCCCCGAAAACTTCCAAGAACTAATACACATTTACAAACTTCAGACCACCTTTTAGATTGTTTTAAGAGAAAAAAACATGTGCTTTCATAAGATTTTTCCTCTATTTGCCATCACTAGTGCTTGCATTCACTCCATGACCATCATGTGCACCATTGTTTCCATTGTCACCCATGCCACCCCATGAATCCTGCCATGCCACCCATGCCTTCAAACCTCCCAAGAAGCCTCCCATTGACCTTTCGGCCAACACTTGAATGTGCATAAGTTCAAAGTGTGTTATTCCCTTCTCATCAAGATCACTTGGGCCTATGAACATGAGCTTTTGCTCACTTCCAAGCTCTTGATTCTTTCATCGTAGGTCGCCTTCCTCTCCTCAAACTCGGCCCTCCTCTTCTTGGTCACCATTCACCTCTCCTCAACCTCCCTCCTCTCCTCCATTTCTTTGGCCTTCAAGTTCTTCCTTTTTTGGGCATATCCTTCATTATTGCCATGATGTTGTCCAATGATTCCTTGAAATGATTGTCTCCTCCCTTCTTCAACTTGTCCTTGTCGTTCTTCCTCCCATCATACCTCGTGTTAGCAACCGAGTTGGGTGTGGAGCTGCAGGAAATATGCCCTAGAGGCAATAATAAAGTTATTATATATTTCCTCATATCATGATAAATGTTTATTATTCATGCTAGAATTGTATTAACCGGAAACATAATACATGTGTGAATATATAGACAAACAGAGTGTCACTAGTATGCCTCTACTTGACTAGCTTGTTAATCAAAGATGGTTATGTTTCCTAACCATGAACAAGGAGTTGTTATTTGATTAACAAGGTCACATCATTAGTTGAATGATCTGATTGACATGACCCATTCCGTTAGCTTAGCACACGATCGTTTAGTATGTTGCTATTGCTTCCTTCATGACTTATACATGTTCCTATAACTATGAGATTATCGACTCCGTTTGCGGAGGAACATTTTGGTACTACCAAACGTCACAACGAATCGGGTGACTATAAACGAGTACTACAGGTGTCTCCAAAGGCGATGTTGGGTTGGCGTATTCGAGATTAGGATTTGTCACTCCGAATGTCGGAGAGGTATCTCTGGGCCCTCTCGGTAATGCACATCACTTAAGCCTTGCAAGCATTGTAACGAATGAGTTAGTTGCGAGATGATGTATTACGGAACGAGTAAAGAGACTTGCCGTAGCGAGATTGAACTAGGTATTGGATACCGACGATCGAATCTCGGGCAAGTAACATACCGATGACAAAGGAACAACGTATGTTGTTATGCGGTCTCGACCGATAAAGATCTTCATAGAATATGTAGGAACCAATATGGGCATCGAGGTCCGCTATTGGTTATTGACCGAGACGTGTCTCGGTCATGTCTACATTGTTCTCGAACCGTAGGGTCCGCACGCTTAAGGTTTCGATGGCGGTTATATTATGAGTTTATGAGTTTTGATGTACCGAAGGAGTTCGGAGTCCGGATGAGATCGGGGACATGACGAGGAGTCTCGAAATGGTCGAGGCGTAAAGGTCGATATATTGGACGACTATATTCGGAGTTCGGAAAGGTTCGAGTCATTCGGTATTTATCGAGTCTGGGAGAGTTACGGAATTATTTGGGAGAAGTATTGGGCCTTATGGGCCATACGGGAAAGAGAGAGGGCTGCCCTAGGCAGGCGCGCCCTTGCCCTAGTCCGGGTGGGCTGGGGAGGGCCACCCCTCCTTCCTTCCTTCTCTCTTCCCTTCCTAGTCTCCTACTCCTAATACATGGAAGGATCCCTAGTTGGACTAGGAAAGGGGAATCCTACTCCGGTGGGAGTAGGACTCCCCTATGGCGCCTCCTCCCTAGGCCGGCCTCCTCCTCCCTCCCTCCTTTATATCTGAGGCGGGGGCACCCCATAGACACACAAGTTGATCCTTGAGATCGTTCCTTAGCCATGTGCGGTGCCCCTCCACCATATTCCACCTCGGTCATATCGTAGCAGTGCTTAGGCGAAGCCTGCGTCGATAGAACATCAAGATCGCCACCACGCCGTCGTCTTGTGGAACTCTCTCTCCGGAGCTTTCTTTGGATCGGAGCCGAGGAGCGTCACCGAGCTGACGTGTGTCAAGAACTTCGGGCGCCGAGTAACTGGCTGGGATCGGTTGGATCGCGAGGAGAACGTCGACTACTTCCTCTACGTTGTGATCGCTTCGCTTCGGTCTCACGAGTGCGTAGACAACACTCTCCCCTCCCGTTGCTATACATCACCATGATCTTGCGTGTGCGTAGGAATTTTTTTGAAATTACTACGTTACCCAACAGGAGCTTCTCTTTCCATCCTCAACACATGGAGCGCCATCATCAATGTCAACTTGTATTGCATCGCCAACCAAGATCCTCAACTTCTTCTTATTTCGAATTTAGTTGTATTCATGGGTTCTTCCTATTCTCCTCATTTTCAATCTCCATCCAACAAGGGTGCAAATTGAATGCATTGCCTTTTTTAACCTCTTTCCTTGTATTTTGGTTGGCTCCTAAACAAATCTTGAGCAATGTTGAGCTACATACCACAAGTGAGAAAATAAGATATCCACCAATGCATACAAGAAATGAAGGAATAATTGATCGATGCAAAAAACAGTCACCTTATCTTCGGCATTTGTACCACTTTGGTTGAGACGGTCAAATTTTGCTAAGTATCCCGACCACTTTTGACAATCCACCAATATAGTTTACCATCGCTGTCAGACCAGAACTTCTGATCGATGAATGCCACTAGTGTTACATGCCCTGAAGTACTCACAGATATGGTCCCGATAACTTGAGGTTGGTTGCTCAATACCTATAAACGGATCAGGACCAATTTCCTTCCATGCATCACACAACAACTTGTCTTCTTTGGTAGTGTAATTTGCTCGCATCAACAAAACCCTCATCTTCCATGTCACGAAGGTGCTCTTCTTGCGGTGCATATTCTTGAGACGGAACTTCTGGTGATGGAAATAAAAATTCATCATCCATACTACATACATCAAATTTGAACAGAAGACATGCACGTCACATCAAAAATTGCACACAAAATGGAAAAGCACACGGAAATCAAAGAAAAAACATAAAACAATTTTTTTTACCTCTTGGTCATTTCAGTGAACACATTGGGGATGTTGGCGGTTGTGACAATGGGTGACGTTGGCCCGTCCTTATGCGGCGGTGGGAGGGGTGGCCAAATGGCCCTAGGCGGTGTTAGAGGAGTTGGGGGCGTGGTGTGAGGGATCGCCGATGGGCAGGCCTTCAACGTAGTTGCCTTCTTCTTCTTCTTCGTGTGGGTTGCAACCCTGGCCAATGGATCTCGTGGCAACCTCTTCCCAGCCAGCTTCTTCGCTTGCGGGGAAGCCTTGGCGGGGTCCTACAATGCTTCGTCGGCGGCCACGGCGGGGGTTGGTGGCGATCCAAGTCCTATAAAGCGGACGGCCTTCGGCTTCTCGGCACCGGCGACGGGAAGCACGAGAGGGGCGACTGCTGTGCCGTCGGTCATGGTGGGGAGGCTGCAGGTGGCGGCAGTCGAGTCGAGGATTCCTTCCATGGCATCCGATGGTCGTCGGTGGTCGCGGCGAAAAATTGCAGATCAGGCGGTTGGCGTTCCCACGGTTGCGGTTTTCGTCTTTTGTCTTGTGCTTGTGAGACCTAAATATATCACTCCTATAGCAATTTTTTGGTCTGCTATTGGAGATGTTTTTGACCTAAGGGCTATGGACAAATGGTGAACCAAGCAAAGTCTGCTGTGTTTTTTAGCTCAACTTGTGCTGTTTGTATGCCTTGATCGTGCTACGCTGGGCCGCCGAGCAAAGTGAGCCAACGCTAACGGGCCGAGGTGACTGACAGGCTCAGAGAAGGTTACTTGGATAAATAAAGCCCATAAGGGCCCTTATCCAACCAAATCCAGCCACAAAATGGCAGGGGGTCTCTATCGCACAGCCCCTCTCTTCGCGGATTCGCCATGGCAACTGCGAAGCCAGTGGCGCCGGTGCCGCTCCCACGGGCCGCCGCCTACCCGCGAATTCTTCCACTGCGCCTACCGCGGCGCCGAAGGGCAGGAATTACCAGGGTCTCGCCTCCTCCCACCACCTGCAGCGGGGACGCCGGAGGCGAGCTTCATGCCCGGCTCCAGCCGAACGCGCGCCGGCCGCTCTGGCACGGCGGCGGGTTCAGCCTCGGCGTGGACCTGGGCGCCGCACGCACAGGGCTCGCTGTCGGCCGTGGCATCACCCAGCCCCGTCCCCTCACCGTACGCGCCCTCACACTCGAAATCTACTACGCTTTGCTCCGTTCGGGTGATTCGGGATTTGTAGATGGGTTGGTCGATTCCGCCAGGTTCTGAAGCTACGGGGGCAGAAGCTGGAGCTGATGCTGCTCGATGTAGCTCAACAGCAGGTAGAAATTCACTCATTTCTGGTGTTCTCTTCTCTGTGCCCTGAGTCTGCCAGGCATTTCAATCGTGCGTGAATTTGCTGCTCCTGCTCCGTTTCGCAGGAGGCGGGCGAGCTGATCATCGGGCTGCCGGTCTCGGCCGACGGGAGAGAGACGCCGCAGTCCAACAAAGTGCGGAGCGTCGTCGGAAGGCTCGCCGTCCAAGCGGCCGACAGGTGCGTGCGTGGTCCTCTGGGTTCCAATTACAGAATGGGCGGCGCCACTAGCAAGCAAGCAAGGAGGGAAAAAGGCTTGTTACAGTGTTCTTCACTTCAGTCTAGCACAGGGGGTTCAGTGTTTCAGTACTTTGAGTCGGCTCAGTGTGTTTGTTTGAACAGCGCAGGGGCCTGAGGGTTTATCTGCAGGATGAGCATGGAACATCAGTGGACGCCCTCCATTACATGATCTCAAGGTAGGTTCTCTACCCTGTCATGGGTGGCAAGTTTGCTACTACCTTTCATAAACTTTACTACGTTGAAAACCACCAAAAAAAAAACAAGTTCGATAATTCTCACTAGGAAGTTGTCTCGGTCTGAAACTCATGTTCTTCAGGGGTGTTAAGAAGTCTGCCCGTGACGACAAATCTGATGCGTATGCTGCTGTGGTACATATCATTCTGGCCTATCCCACTTTTTATCAGCTTTTGTGTGTCCCAACTTCCAACTTGACTAGTTTACTTTGGCTGTAGATGATTCTGGATAGATACTTCTCGTCGTCAGGTCAAGGGGCTCAGATTGTTCTTCCTAGGCAACAGGGACTGCAGGACAAATTAATAGCAAAATCAAGGCAAGATGCTGAAATTTAGGAAAGGGTGTCTACCTTCTCCGACTTTAGACAACAATTTAACCACTATGTTGTGTTAGAGAGGGCTTTACATCCTGAACATATAATACAATCAGCTAACTTCAATTGACTATACAATCTCACCATTAGCTCTATTACGGATTTTGTATCTACACTTTGTTTTCGAGATACTTTATACCTGATTCATAGATCTCTAGATTAACGTTATGATGATCCGTCTACTTTTTGATAGCTTTCAACCGTTTGGCATCGAGTCCCCAGGACCACAAGACTTTCTTTTCCAGAAAAATGGAAAGAAAAGCTTTCAGTTAAATCAGTTATATGCATGTTTCCAGTCACGGAGACATGAAATAACTTGCTCAAACATAGTTTGAACTGTCAGACCTAGCAAGACAAATGGTAATTTACAACAGACCCATTCCCCACCGGATGCAATGGACATGCCCTTTTTTAGTTCAGTTCAGTACAGCTGATCTATCTTCTGTATCTGCATTCAAATATTAGTTGCTCAGGCAATGCTCTAAAGTTACTTCTGCCACAAAGCAGATTGCTGGAGACGAAATAGTCAGAATGAATCAAGAATCAGCCAACCAGAATCAGCTGTTCATATGATGATGATGAAGCATATCAAACCTTTACAAAAGAATCAGTACAGTTTGCTAAATTCAGTCTCAGGTGCTGGGTCACCGAGCCGGGGGAAGTGCGGATCCCTCTCAAGCATTGTTTGCAATGAGTCCATCACCCTTACGACAGATGCCCACAGGAATGGTGCAGAGCAAAACGCATAGGCGACAACCACCAGAATCCTCGCGATGCCGTCATGGTACCATGGGAATGCCATGACAAAGAGCATCCCAACAATCCCAAGCCATGCAGTGAGCACGGCAAGCGGTGGGAGCAGGAATGCATTGATCACGACCGATGAGAAGGCGAGGACACCAAACAGGTACATGGACCAACCCATGATGGGATGAACTGTGCATGGGATTACAAAGAACGGGATCGTATATGCAGCCACCATGGCCACAATCCCGGCCAGCTTGATTAGCCACTGCACCAGGGCACCTTGTTTCTCAGGTCGCCGGTTATAGCACAGTTTTGTCATCTGTGGCCTTGCCAATCTGGTGATGGCTATGATCACTATGTACATTAGCAGCTCCATGAGGACCACAGGAATTTCAGCAGCATAACTGTCAAATGTGGACCAGGGAAGGAATGTTAGCAGGCAGAAATTAAATGTACAGAATGCATGCCATATGATTTCTTTTCTATCTGCTCAATATATATTCTGGTTCTAAATTGTTGCTTTCACTCACCCAAGATCATCCCAGCGTTGCTTGTGCCAGGAAAGGCCCAGTGGCAAGATTGGCCAGGACCACCAGTACCAGGGTTTAAACCAAGGGGCACTGGGGAATGTGATCACGCTGTTAGGCCCACATGGAACATGCCAATGGAGTTTAAGATCTGCAATATTTCAGTAAAATGTCGGTAAATATCTTTGGAAGCAACAACCATACGAAGTTTAGAGAATGGAGCCGAAGCGCAGAGATGCTCACAGTAGTATGATGCGTCCATCTGATAGCCGAGAGGAAGGCGATATGTTCCGTTGAGTTTGGTGCCATTTTCAGGAGGGTGGAACAATGGTTTGTCCAACAAGTCTGGGAAGCAGCCGACTAGGAAGCCTTGGTCTGCACCGTCAGAGTTGTCACGGCCAATCTCCAGGTCATGAAGCATGCCATTAAACACATCCATGGAAGGCTGCATATTGGATAAAAACACCAACATCAGATACTTTTATAAGACAACAGTTATCTGCGTAGAAGGTATGTTCAGGTGCATTAGCTATGATCAGTGCAATGATGTTGATCATTGCATACCTTCCGATCTGAAACTATATAGACAACTATGCAAGAAAAATCTTCTGGATATGTGCTTGTGGTGGTTTAGTGGAGCTATCATGCCAACCATGCACGTGTGATTATTGGTGAGTCGATCCAAAGTCCATCTATCATTAATAGTTGCTCAACTGGCTTAATTTAGGTAGCAATATGGCTCAATTTAGGAACTGTATGTACCAAAAGGAACTGTGCTATAATCAGCATACTATAGGACGCCATCTAATTCAACACAGATCGTCACATGATCAACTCAACAGGCCCATAACATTTCAAGCAGAAGAAGAGTTTGACGTTTGGTACAGGCGGTACAATTGCAAGGTACAAACCATAAGAAGAAGTGGGACCATACCTGGAGCACGAAAAGGCCGGTGTGGAAGTAGCATGGATTGATGAAAACAGCACAGAACTGGCCGCACTGGAAGAGCTCATCGGTGTTCTGGAGGAAGATGTTGTCGGAGTCGATCATGACGACACGCTCGTAGTCGACCAAGCTCCATGCGTAGAGCTTGTTCAGTGTCAGCTTAAACCTCCTATTCATTCCTCCAAGGTTGCCCTCGTAAGGATTCTTCAGGTTCTCGACAACCACCACCCTCATGCCATCCTCCTCCCTCCTGTTTCCGTTCACCACCATCGCAAATGTCACATTTCAGTCGCGTTGCATTTTATAAACGAATTAGCGATGATCGGGGCGAAGTCATGGTTCAAACCAATCATTTCCGGCTTTGACCATATCCAAAACATATATTGTGAAATCAATTTTATTGAGAGGAAGGAAAGTTGACCACTCTAATTGGAAACCAACCGATTACTTATGTGAGAAGCCACCAAACAAATACTCCTACTCGTCAAAGCTCACAGCATGTACTCACACAATACAGCATATTCTCTGAGAGTACTAATTAACAGCACACAACGGTGATGTGTCAGTCAAGAACATTTACTTAAGCAGACTGAGCACGCACTGAATATCCCGTCTGGTAAACAGCATGGAGACTGTGTAAAAGAAACAGCATGGAGACTAGGTAAAAGAATTACTCCAGAAGCTTCCTAGTACTATAATCGTATCTGCAGGTGGCCCGGTACTGGCCCCCGCAAAACGGCAAAACCATCGCGCGGACGAGTTACTTCCCCAAAACAACCCCCTCGTCTTCGCCTTCGTCCCCGCCCACACAAGGAAAGAAACGCTTGCCATTGTCGAAAAAGAAAAGGAAAGAAACGCCTGCTTATAATAATTTAATAAAAATTAATTGCGACGCGTCAGCAATGGAGCTCCAATCCGTTTCTGCTCGCGGTCAACTGCGTCCAAACGGAAGCAAAGCGGCGGAAGAGTCCAAAGGGAGGGAGGGGCGGGCGCGCACTCACATTGCGCGGACCCAGTCGAGGGGCACGTCGGAGGAGGCGATGAGGACGCGGTCGGCGTCGGCGCCGACCCTGGAGAGGGAGCGCATCATCACGCGCACCGCCACGTAGAACTCGTAGTCCCGCGGCGTCCCCATGTACATCATCGCCGCGTACGCGTGCCGGTGGTGGCTTCCCCGCCCCTCGCCCTGCCGCACGGCCACACCCCTCTGCCCGCGCTCCTCCGCCGCCCCCGCCGCCGACGCGATGACCAGCAACAAAATCGCCACCGCCACCGCCACCGCCGCCGCGAGACGCCGCGACGCAGCCGGCAGCCGCCCCATCGCCCGCCGAGCGCGCGTGAACTCCCCGATCAACAAGCCGGCAGCGCCGCCGCGTGCGTGGGCGACGCTTGGAACGGCAGCGCAGCGGAGACGCTCGTCTCGGGAATTCCCTCGTCTTTATGCTTCTTCTAGAGTAGACTTCCAGTTGGCAGAGGCAGAGGAAGGGAGAGAGGGGGGAAGAGAGTAGTACAGGAGCGGAAACGGGCCGGTGGTGTTTATTTATGTGCTGCTCTCCCTCCGGGGGAGAGCCCGGCCCGCCCGGTCGCAATTCTCGCCTCGTTCTCGTGCGTAGTTTCGCAATAGGCTCGTGGCTTGGCGTGGTGGCACGGGCCACGCGCAGCTGAGGAGCGCCCGTCGCTGGCATGTGGGGCGCGAGCACGGCGGGCCCCATGCTGCAGCAGGGGGTGCCGGGCGTGCAACCTGTGGTAGACTACTAAAGTGGAAGGTCACGCGCCTCTGCTTTCTCTCGCGAACGCTTCCTACTCGTACCTTTTTTTTTGTAGCTAGTGTAGCTGCGACCTGTGATCGTGAAAACTGAAACGTGATGTAAAAGCTTCGGCTTAGTCCACAGGGGAGAAAACGTGAAGTAAAGATGGAGGAGGAGACGCGGTTGGTTGGTAGGGGATGGACGACTCGGATGGACCCGTTCTACGGGCTCAAAAGGTGATGAAAGCAACTCTTCCCAAACTACTGCAGCTGGCAGTTTATAGAGCATTTAATAAATGACAATAAATAAATGTCTTTAAAATACTTTTTTATTTACTCTGCATATTACCTTTGTCTAAAGTCAAGCTTTATAAACTTTGATCAAGTTTATAAAAAATATATCATCATATACACCACCAAAGCAATATCATTAGATTCGTCATTGAACATGTTTTCACGTCATATAGATTTGTTATTGTAAATGTTGGTGTTGATTTCTGTAAACTTGGACAAACTTTATAGAGTTTGACTTCAGTCAAAACTATTATGTGGAGTAAATAAAAACAAAGGGAGTACTGTGCAATACAGAAGAAGTAGCACTCCCTCCATCTTGGTGCATAAGGCATGCGCCTAGTTTTAGGTCATCAATTTAACTAGCCAAATGAGGATTATATCTAATAAAAAATGTTTAGAAACTATAGTTTATATGAATCCAATGATATGCTTCTGAAGACATATGACACAGTTGTAGGAGTCAAATCGATGATCTAAAACTACGCGCATGCCCATGCCCCATGCACTGAGACGAGACGGGGGAGTAGTATATCATAGTACATCCGTACCCCCTCCGGTCCTTTTAATCTGCATATAATATTTGTCTGAAGTCAAACTTCATAATGTTTGACCAGCTTTACACTCACAATATGAAATCAATATCACTTGATGCGTCATGAATTTAATTTTCATATTGTATAACTTTAGTATTGACTGTTGATGTTCATATTTTTTTCATATAAACACGGTCAAATTTTATGACATTTGACTTCCAAACAAATTTTATATGTAGAGTAAAAAGGGCCAGAGGGACTATCATATATAAGTATCCCTTTAAATTGGAAGTGAGGGAGTACTAACTTAGAGCATCTACAGCCGGACCACCCAAATCCTCCCTCTACGCCCGGGAGGACAACCCGATCACTGTCCGGACAGAAGAGAGAAAGAAAAAAAGTCATCCAACCCCACCCCACTTTGTCCCCATTTGACCCGGTTGTCCGCAAATCTCATGTCCATATCAAATATGGGGAGAGATAAGAGGATGTCCGGACAGCCCTCCACGTAGGATGCGGCCCACCACAAAACACCTTTCTCTTTCTTTTCTCCCTCTCTCTCTCTCTCCTCATCCCCACCAATCACATGCATTTGACTGGACAATTTGAGAAGGATATATGGGACATGGTTGCATGCATGCACAAATGGAGGCTGAAAACATACTAAATGAGACCACTATGATCAGTGGCGGAGCTAGAAGCAAGTTACGCCTGGAGTTTTGCTATGTTGAGTGATAAACTTCTATTATTTTCTATACTTTGTAGATCGTGTGCTTAAAAGAATTGTCAGGTGGAAGGGGATGGAAATATGAGCATGTGGCAAAGAGGTGCTACTCAAGTCAGTTGTGCAGGTTATCACATCATATGCAATGTGGGGCTTCGAAATTACAAAACACACTTGTAGAGGAGTCACAATCGCGATGTCATGGTATTGGTGGTGTGATGAACATAACCACAAAAGATTACATTGATTTACCTGGTAGAAACTGTGCTTGCCGAAGAAGGAAGGGGGGCTGTGATTTAGAGACATCCATCATTTCAACTTTTTAAAGCAAAGAAATAGTGGAGATTAATTGCTATTCCTGATTCTCTTTCTGCCCTTGTTCTAAGGGTCAGGTATTATCCAAATGGAGATCATTTTAATGCTACTTTGAAGGAGAGGGCGGCGTTTACTTGGCAAAGCATAATGGCGGGTGTTCATTCACTCGAACATGGACACATTTAGAGAGCGCAGTGTGAATCAAATCAATGTTTGGGATGACACATGTATTCCTAACTTACCAAAAAGAATTTTATTGATCCCAACAACGGACTTTGGGATGGGAATTTAATCAAGCAAAGTTCCTAGTGCATATTCCGACTATTCCTTTACCAACACATGATATGTTGGATTTCATTGCCTGTGATTTGAATAAAACAAAATATTTTCTATTCGGTCTCTTACTTTGCGGAATGACAAAATCAATACAGACGTAAGATGACACAAGTGGAGAATTATGGATCATTCGGGAATGTACTGGTATGGGGAAAGATATGGAGCTAACAATACCCAGCCGAAGTAAAAAAATGGTGAAACCTTCATGGTCTTGTGCTGTGTCGGGTCATCTTAGCAAATCGCCATATAAGGTTTCAAAGTAATGCCCTCGCATGAGATATAGGAGGAGAGGACATTAAACACTAGACTTTCCAATGCTCGAATGAGAGAGGTATGGCATGCATTGGGTATTAGTAATGTTATAGGTAAGGCATGTGAGGTGGTTATGGCAGGAGACAGTGGTGGAGCTTGGCACAAGTCTGAGGGGGTCATGCCCCCCCCCCAGCCTTAGGCAAAACGGTGAAGAAAATAGCAGACATTGGAACCCAGGTGGCTAAAGGAAGAGACTGTTAATGAAATCGTTAAGGCATCTTGGGAAAAACAATATTAGTAGGCATTGGCCCTTCTCTTGCTGATCGAATGAGAGCTGTGCATGCTGATTTGCACAATTGGAATCATGAAATTCTAAAGGGGCTGGAGCGAAGAATTAATAAACTAAAAAAGAGTTAGAGAGGGTGAGGCGTGGTCCAACAAATATCGAGTCCCGTTGACGACAGAAGGAGATAATTGTGGTTATTGAGAACCTTTTGGACCAGGAGGAAATCTTCTGGTACAAAGAGGTCGAGCAAACTAGTTGGTGCATGGGGATCGTAATACCTCGTTCTTCCATAATGCAACTATGGCTAGGAAAAAAGAGGAACGATATTAAGAAGCTAATGGTGTTGGGGAACGTAGTAATTTCAAAATTTTCCTACGCACACGCAAGATCATGGTGATGGCATAGCAATGAGAGGGGAGAGTGTATGTCCACGTACCCTCGTAGACCGTAAGCGGAAGCGTTAGCACAATGCTTTTGATGTAGTCGTACGTCTTCACGATCCGACCGATCCAAGCACCGAACGTACGGAGCCTCCGAGTTCAGCACACGTTCAGCTCGAGGACGATCTCCGGCCTCCGATCCAGCCGAGCTCCGGAGATGAGTTCCGTCAGCACGACGGCGTAGTGACGATGATGATGTTCTACCGGCGCAGGGCTTCGCTTAAACTCCGCGACGATATGACCGAGGTGGAATATGGTGGAAGGGGGCACCGCACACGGCTAAGGAACGATCACAAAGATCAACTTGTGTGTCTATGGGGTGCCCCCTGCCCCCGTATATAAAGGAGGAAGGGGGAAGGCCGGCCGACCCCTTTGGGCGCGCCAAGGGAGGAGGAATCCTCCTCCTAGTAGGAGTAGGATTCCTCCTTTCCTACTCCTACTAGGAGGGGGAAGGAAGGGGGAGAGGGGGGAAGGAAAGAGGGCCCCCCTCCTAGTCCAGTCGGACCCGGAGGAGAGAGGCGCGGCCCACCCTGGCCGCCCCTCTCTCTTCCCACCTAGGCCCATGTGGCCCATTAACTCTCCCGGGGGGTTCCGGTAACCCCCCCTGGCACTCCGGTTTTCTCCGAAATCACCCGGAACCTTTTCGGTGTCCGAATATAGTCGTCCAATATATCAATCTTTATGTCCCGACCATTTCGAGACTCCTCGTCATGCCCGTGATCACATCCGGGACTCCGAACAAACTTCGGTACATCAAAACCTATAAACTCATAATAAAACAATCATCGAAACGTTAAGCGTGCGGACCCTACGGGTTCGAGAACTATGTAGACATGACCTAAAACTATTCTCGGTCAATAACCAATAGCGGGACCTGGATGCCCATATTGGTTCCTACATATTCTACGAAGATCTTTATCGGTCAAACCGCATAACAACATACGTTGTTCCCTTTGTCATCGGTATGTTACTTGCCCGAGATTTGATCGTCGGTATCCAATACCTAGTTCAATCTCGTTACCGGCAAGTCTCTTTACTCGTTCCGTAATACATCATCTCATAACTAACTCATTAGTTACATGCTTGCAAGGCTTAGGTGATGAGTATTACCGATGAAGGAAATATGCCCTAGAGGCAATAATAAAGTTATTATTTATTTCCTCATATCATGATAAATGTTTATTATTCATGCTAGAATTGTATTAACCGAAAACATAATACATGTGTGAATACATAGACAAAACTATGGTCACTAGTATGCCTCTACTTGACTAGCTAATTAATCAAAGATGGTTATGTTTCCTGACCATAGACATGTGTTGTCATTTGATTAGTGGGATCACACCATTAGAAGAATGATGTGATTGACATGACCCATCTCATTAGCCTAGCACTTGATCGTTTATATCTCGCTATTGCTTTCTTCATGACCTATACAAAGTTCCTGCAACTATGAGATTGTGCAACTCCGTTTACGGAAGAACACTTTGTGTGCTACCAAACGTCACAACGTAATCGGGTGATTATAAAGGTGCTCTGGTGTTTACGAAGGTACATGTTGAGTTGGCATAATTCGAGATTAGGATTTGTCACTCCGATTGTCGGAGAGGTATCTCTGGGCCCTCTCGGTAATACTCATCACCTAAGCCTTGCAAGCATGTAACTAATGAGTTAGTTATGAGATGACATATTACAGAACAAGTAAAGAGACTTGCCGGTAACGAGATTGAACTAGG
Source organism: Aegilops speltoides (assembly GCA_021437245.1). Classification (NCBI taxonomy): domain Eukaryota; kingdom Viridiplantae; phylum Streptophyta; class Magnoliopsida; order Poales; family Poaceae; genus Aegilops; species Aegilops speltoides. The sequence goes on along the minus strand of CM038141.1, from coordinate 307,645,086 downwards.
TATTGGATACCGACGATCAAATCTCGGGCAAGTAACATACCGATGACAAAGGGAACAAAGTATGTTGTTATGCGGTTTGACCGATAAAGATCTTCGTAGAATATGTAGGAACCAATATGGGCATCGAGGTCCCGCTATTGGTTATTGACCGGAGACATGTCTCGGTCATGTCTACATTGTTCTCGAATCGTAGGGTCCGCACGCTTAAGGTTTTGATGATAGTTATATTATGAGTTTATGTATTTTGATGTACCGAAGGTTGTTCGGAGTCCCGGATGTGATCACGGACATAACGAGGAGTCTCGAAATGGTCGAGACATAAAGATTGATATATTGGACGGATACATTTGGACAACGGAAAGGTTCCGGGAGAGTTTGGGAATATACCGGAGCTCCGGGAGATTACCGGAACCCCCCGGTAAGTATATGGGCCTTATTGGGCCTTAGTGGAAGGAGGAGAAGGAGCAAGGGAGGCGCGCCCCAAGCCCAACCCAATTGGGGGGGGCGGCCCCCTTCCTTCTCTCCTCCCCTCTTCCTTCCTTCTCCTACTCCGAATAGGAAGGGGGGCAAACCTACTTGGAGTAGGATTGCCCCCTAGGGCGCGCCACCCTTGGGCCGGCCTCCTCCTCCCTCCCTCCTTTATATACGGGGTAGGGGCACCCTAGACACACAAGTTGATCATTGAGATCGTTCCTTAGCGTGTGCGGTGCCCCCCTCCACGATATTACACCTCGGTCATATTGTAGCGGTGCTTAGGCGAAGCCTGCGCGACAGAGAACATCAAGATCGCCACCACGCCGTCGTCTTGTGGAACTCCTCCCAGCTTCGCTGGATCGGAGATCGGGTGCGTCATCGAGTTGTACGTGTGTCAAGAACTCGGAGGTGCCGGAGTAACGGTGCTTGGATCGGTTGGACCGGAGGACATCGACTACTTCCTCTACGTTGCGCCAACGCTTCGCTTCGGTCTATGAGGGTGCGTAGACAACACTCTCCCTCTCGTTGCTATGCATCACCATGATCTTACGTGTGCGTAGGAATTTTTTGAAATTACTACGCTCCCCAATGATGGTATCGAGCCAGGTTTTATGCGTTGATGTTATATGCACGAGTAGAACACAAGTGAGTTGTGGACGATATAAGTCATCTTGCCTACCAAGCATGTCATACTTTGGTTCAGCGGTATTGTTGGATGAAGCGGCCGGACCGACATTACGCGACGCTTACGCGAGGCTGGTTCTACCGGCGTGCTTTGCACACAGGTGGCTGGCGGTGTCGGTTTCTCCAACTTTAGTTGAACTGAGTGTGGCTACGCCCGGTCCTTGTGAAGGTTACAACAGAGTCTATTTGACAAACTATCATTGTGGTTTTGATGCGAGGTAAGAACGGTTCTTGCTAAGCCCGTAGCAGCCACGTAAAATTTGCAACAACAAAGTAGAGGACGTCTAACTTGTTTTTGCGGGGCATGTTGTGATGTGATATGGTCAAGACGTGATGCTATATTTTATTGTATGAGATGATCATGTTTTGTAACGAAGTTATCGGCAATGGCAGGAGCCATATGGTTGTCGCTTTATTGTATGAAATGCAAGCATACTGTAATTGCTTTACTTTATCACTAAGCGGTAGCGATAGTCGAGAAGCAATAGATGGCGAACGACAACGATGCTACGATGGAGATCAAGGTGTCGCGCCGGTGACGATGGTGATCATGACGGTGCTTCGAAGATGGAGATCACAAGCACAAGATGATGATGGCCATATCATATCACTTATATTGATTGCATATGATATTTATCCTTTATGCATCTTATCTTGCTTTGATTGACGGTAGCATTTTAAGATGATCTCTCACTAAAATTATCAAGTAGTGTTCTCCCTGAGTATGCACTGTTGCCAAAGTTCGTCGTGCCGAGACACCACGTGATGATCGGGTGTGATAAGCTCTACGTCCATCTACAACGGGTGCAAACCAGTTTTGCACACGCAGAATACTCAGGTTAAACTTGATGAGCCTAGCATATGCAGATATGGCCTTGGAACACGGAGACCGAAGGTCGGCGTGAATCATATAGTAGATATGATCAACATAATGATGTTCACCATTGAAAACTACTCCATCTCACGTGATGATCGGTTATGGTTTAGTTGATTTGGATCACGTGATCACTTAGATGACTAGAGAGATGTCGTCTAAGTGGGAGTTCTTAAGTAATATGATTAATTGAACTTAAATTTATCATGAACTTAGTACCGATAGTATCTTGCTTGTCTATGTTTGTTTGTAGATAGATGGCTCGTCTTTGTTGTTCCGTTGAATTTCAATGCGTTCCTTGAGAAAGCAAAGTTGAAAGATGATGGTAGCAATTACACGGATCGGGTCCGTAACTCGAGGATTATCCTCATTGCTGCCTGAAGAGTTACATCCTGGAAGCACCGCTGGGTGCGAACTCGCTGCTGATGTAACCGACGACGTTAGAACGTCTGGCGAGCAAAGCGATGACTACTCTATAGTTCGATGTGCCATGCTTTACGGCTTAGAACCGAGTCTTCAACGACGTTTTGAGCGTCATGGAGCATATGAGATGTTCCAGAGTTGAAGTTAATATTTCAAGCAAATGCCCGGATTGAGAGATATGAAGTCTCCAATAAGTTCTATAGCTGCAAGATGGAGGAGAATAGTTCGTCGGTGAACACATACTCAGAATGTCAGGTATAACAATCACTTGATTCAAGCGGGAGTTAATCTTCACGATGATAGTGTCATTGATGAATTCTTCAATCACGCCACCAAGCTACAAGAGCTTTGTGATGAACTATAATATGCAAGGGATGAACAAGACTATTCCCGAGCTCTTCGCGATCTTTGAAAGCAGCGGAGGTAGAAATCAAGAAGGAGCATCAAGTGTTGATGGTCAACAAGACCACTAGTTTCAAGAAAAGGGCAAAGGGAAGAAGAAGGGAACTTCAAAAGAACGGCAAGCAAGTTGCTGCTCAAGAGAAGAAACCCAAGTCGGACCTAAGCTCAGAAATCGAGTGCTTCTCTGCAAGCGGTGGACACTAGAAGCGGAACTGCCCCAAGTATTTGGCGGATAAGAAGGATGGCAAAGTGAACAAAGGTATATGTGATATACATGTTATTGATGTGTACCTAACTAGAGCTCGTAGTAGCACTGGGTATTTGATCTTGGTTACATTGCTAATATTTGCAACTCGAACAAGGACTACGGAATAAGCGAGCACTGGCCAAGGACGAGGTGACGATGCGTGTGGGAAATGGTTCCAAAGTCGATGTGATCGCGGTCGGCACGCTACCTCTACATCTACCTTCGGGATTAGTTTTAGACCTGAATAATTGTTATTTGGTGCCTACGTTGAGCATGAACATTATATCTGGATCTTGTTTGATGCGAGACGGTTATTCATTTAAATCAGAGCATAATGGTTGTTCTATTTATATGAGTAATATCTTTTATGGTCATGCACCCTTGAAGAGTGGTCTATTTTTATTGAATCTCGATAGTAGTGATACACATATTCATAATGTTGAAGCCAAAAGATGCAGAGTTGATAATGATAGTGCAACTTATTTGTGGCTTCGCTGTTTAGGTCATATCGTGTAAAACGCATGAAGAAACTCCATACTGATGGACTTCTGGAATCACTTGATTATGAGTCACTTGGTACTTGCGAACCGTGCCTCATGGGCAAGATGACTAAAACACCGTTCTCCGGAACTATGGAGAGAGCAACAGATTTGTTGGAAATCATACATACAGATGTATGTGGTCCGATGAATATTGAGGCTCGTGGCGGATATCGTTATTTTGTCACCTTCACAGATGATTTGAGCAGATAAGGGTATATCTACTTAATGAAGCACAAGTCTGAAACATTTGAAAAGTTCAAAGAATTTCAGAGTGAAGTAGAAAATCATCGTAACAAGAAAATCAAGTTTCTACGATCTGATCGTGGAGGAGAATATTTGAGTTACGAGTTTGGTCTACATTTGAAACAATGCGGAATAGTTTCACAACTCACGCCACCCGGAACACCACAGCAAATGAAGGAGTCTGGATGAAGGAGTTCATTTCCGATCTAGGTGTCATACCTAGTGCATCGGGACCAATGAAGATCTTCTGTGACAATACTGGTGCAATTGCCTTGGCAAAGGAATCCAGATTACACAAGAGGAGCAAGCACATCAAGAGACACTTCAATTCCATTCGGGACCAAGTCCAAGTGGGAGACATAGAGATTTGCAAGATACATACGGATCTGAATGTTGCAGACCCGTTGACTAAGCCTCTCTCACGAGCAAAACATGATCATCACCAAGACTCCATGGGTGTAAGTATCATTACTATGTAATCTAGATTATTGACTCTAGTGCAAGTGGGAGACTGAAGGAAATATGCACTAGAGGCAATAATAAAGTTATTATTTATTTCCTCATATCATGATAAATGTTTATTATTCATGCTAGAATTGTATTAACAGGAAACATGATACATGTGTGAATACATAGACAAAACTATAGTCACTAGTATGCCTCTACTTGACTAGCTCATTAATCAAAGATGGTTATGTTTCCTAACCATAGACATGTGTTGTCATTTGATTAGTGGGATCACATCATTAGGAGAATGATGTGATTGACATGACCCATTCCATTAGCCTAGCACTTGATCGTTTAGTATCTTGCTATTGCTTTCTTCATGACTTATACAAAGTTCACGCAACTATGAGATTGTGCAACTCCGTATACCGGAAGAACACTTTGTGTGCTACCAAAGCGTCTACAACGAATGGTGATTATAAAGGTGCTCTCTGGTGTTTAGAAGGTACATGTTGAGTTGGCATAATACGAGATTAGGATTTGTCACTCCGATTGTCGGAGAGGTATCTCTGGGCCCTCTCGGTTGTTGGGGATTTCAAAAAATTTCCTACGCACACGCAAGATCATGGTGATGCATAGCAACGAGAGGGGAGAGTGTTTTCTACATACCCTCATAGACCGAAGCGGAAGCGTTGACTTAACGTAGAGGAAGTAGTCGACGTCCTCTGGTCCAACCGATCCAAGCACCGTTATTCGGCACCTCCGAGTTCTTGACACACGTACAACTCGATGGCGCACCCGATCTCCAATCCAGCAGAGGCGCGGGGAGGAGTTCCACAATCGACTGACGGCGTGGTGACGATCTTGATGTTCTCCTGTCGTAGGGCTTCGCCTAAGCACCGCTACAATATGACCGAGGTGTAATATCGTGGAGGGGGGCACCACACACGGCTAAGGAACGATCTCAATGATCAACTTGTGTGTCTAGGGTGCCCCCTACCCCCGTATGTAAAGGAGGGAGGGAGGAGGAGGCCGGCCCAAGGGGTGGCGCGCCCTAGGGGGGGCAATCCTACTCCAAGTAGGTTTGCCCCCCTTCCTATTCGGAGTAGGAGAAGGAAGGAAGAGGGGGGAGGAGAGAAGGAAAGGGGGGCCCTCTCGGTTGTTGGGGAACGTAGTAATTTCAAAAAAATTTCCTACGCACACGCAAGATCATGGTGATGCATAGCAACGAGAGGGGAGAGTGTTTTCTACATACCCTCATAGACCGAAGCGGAAGCGTTGACGCAACGTAGAGGAAGTAGTCGTACGTCCTCCTGGTCCAACCGATCCAAGCACCGTTACTCCGGCACCTCCGAGTTCTTGACACACGTACAACTCGATGACGCACCCCGATCTCCAATCCAGCAGAGGCGCGGGGAGGAGTTCCGTCAGCACGACGGCGTGGTGACGATCTTGATGTTCTCCTGTCGTAGGGCTTCGCCTAAGCACCGCTACAATATGACCGAGGTGTAATATCGTGGAGGGGGGCACCACACACGGCTAAGGAACGATCTCAATGATCAACTTGTGTGTCTAGGGTGCCCCTACCCCGTATGTAAAGGAGGGAGGGAGGAGGAGGCCGGCCCAAGGGGTGGCGCCCTAGGGGGCAATCCTACTCCAAGTAGGTTTGCCCCCTTCCTATTCGGAGTAGGAGAAGGAAGGAAGGGGGAGGAGAGAAGGAAAGGGGCCCGGCCCCTCCCAGTCGGATTGGGCTTGGGGGGGGGCGCCCCCTCCCTTGCTCCTTCTCCCTCCCTTCCACTAAGGCCCAATAAGGCCCATATACTTCCCGGGGGGGTTCCGGTAATCTCCCGGAGCTCCGGTATATTCCCAAACTCTCCCGGAACCTTTCCGGTGTCCAAATGTATCCGTCCAATATATCAATCTTTATGTCTCGACAATTTCGAGACTCCTCGTCATGTCTGTGATCACATCCTGGACTCCGAACAACCTTCGGTACATCAAAATACATAAACTCATAATATAACTGTCATCGAAACCCTAAGCGTGCGGACCCTACGGTTCGAGAACAATGTAGACATGACCGAGACATGTCTCCGGTCAATAACCAATAGCGGGACCTGGATGCCCATATTGGTTCCTACATATTCTACGAAGATCTTTATCGGTCAAACCGCATAACAACATACTTTGTTCCTTTGTCATCGGTATGTTACTTGCCCGAGATTTGATCGTCGGTATCCAATACCTAGTTCAATCTCGTTACGGCAAGTCTCTTTACTCGCTTCATGTCGTCATCTCATAACTAACTCATTAGTTACATGCTTGCAAGGCTTAGGTGATGAGTATTACCGAGAGGGCCCAAAGATACCTCTCCGACAATCGGAGTGACAAATCCTAATCTTGAATTATGCCAACTCAACATGTACCTTCGAAACACCAGAGAGCACCTTTATAATCACCCGATTCGTTGTGACGTTTGGTAGCACACAAAGTGTTCTTCCGTAAACGGAGTTGCACAATCTCATAGTTGCAGGAACTTTGTATAAGTCATGAAGAAAGAAATAGCAGTATACTAAACGATCAAGTGCTAGGCTAACAGAATGGGTCAGGTCAATCACATCATTCTTCTAATGGTGTGATCCCACTAATCAAATGACAAGACATGTCTATGGTCAGGAAACATAACCATCTTTGATTAATGAGCTAGTCAAGTAGAGGCATACTAGTGACCATAGTTTTGTCTATGTATGCACACATGTATTATGTTTCCGGTTAATACAATTCTAGCATGAATAATAAACATTTATCATGATATGAGGAAATAAATAATAACTTTATTATTGCCTCTAGGGCATATTTCCTTCAGTCTCCCACTTGCACTAGAGTGAATAATCTAGATTACATAGTAATGATTCTAACACCCATGGAGTCTTGGTGCTGATCAATTTTTGCTCGTGAGAGAGGCTTAGTCAACGGGTCTGCAACATTCAGATCCGTATGTATCTTGCAAATCTCTATGTCTCCCACTTGGACTTGGTCCCGAATGGAATTGAAGCGTCTCTTGATGTGCTTGGTCCTCTTGTGAAATCTGGATTCCTTTGCTAAAGCAATTGCACCAAGATTGTCACAGAAGATCTTCATTGGTCCCGATGCACTAGGTATTACACCTAGATCGGAAATGAACTCCTTCATCCGACTCCTTCATTTGCTGCTTGACGCAGCTATGTACTCGCTTCACATGTAGATCCCGCCACGACGCTTTGTTTAGAACTGCACCAACTTACAGCTCCATCGTTTAATATAAACACGTATCCGGTTTGCGATTTAGAATCGTCGGATCGGTGTCAAAGCTTGCATCGGCGTAACCATTTACGACTAGCTCTTTGTCACCTCCATATATGAGAAACATATCCTTAGTCCTTTTCGTATTTCGGGATGTTCTTGACCGCTGTCCATGATCCACTCTGGATTACTTTGGTACCTTCTGCTAAGCTTATTGCTAAGCATACGTCAGTCTAGTACACAACATTGCATACATGATAGAGCGTATGGCTGAAGCATAGGAACATTTTTCATTTTCTCTATCTTCTGCATTGTGGTCGGGCATTGAGTTCGACTCAACTTCACACCTTGTAGCACAGCAAGAATCCTTTCTTTGCACGATCCATATTGAACTTTTTCAATATTTTGTCAAGGTATGTGCTTTGTGAAAGTCCTATTAAGCGTCTTGATCTATCTCTATAGATCTTGATGCCTAATATGTAAGCAGCTTCACCGAGGTCTTTCATCGAAAAACTTTTATTCAAGTATCCCTTTATGCTATCCAGAAATTCTATATCATTTCCAATTAATAATATGTCATCAACATATAAAACTACAAATGCTCTGAGCTCCCACTCACTTTCTTGTAAACACAGGCTTCTCCAAAAGTGCATATAAAACCATATGCCTTGATCACGGTATCAAAACGTTTATTCCAACTCCGAGATGCTTGCACCAGTCCATAAATGGAGCGCTGGAGCTTGCACACTTTGTCAACACCGTTTGGATCAACAAAACCTTCCGCTGCATCATATACAACTCTTCTTCTAGAAATCCATTCAAGAATGCAGTCTTGACATCCATTTGCCAAATTTCATAATCATGAAATGCAGCAATGGCCAACATGATTCGGACAGACTTAAGCATCGCTACGGGTGAGAAAGTCTCATCGTAGTCAGCCCCTTGAACTTGTCGAAAACCTTTCGCAACAAGTCGAGCTTTATAAACGATAACATTACCATCGGCGTCAATCTTCTTCTTAAAGATCCATTTATTCTCAATGTCTTGCCGATCATCGGGCAAGTCAACCAAAGTCCACACTTTGTTTTCATACATGGATCCTATCTCGATTTCATGGCCTCCACCATCTTGCGGAATCTGGGCTCATCATCGCTTCCTCATAGTTCGTAGGTTCATCATGGTCAAGTAACATGACTTCCGAATAGGATTACCGTACCACTCTGGTGTGGATCTTACTCTGGTAGACCCACGAGGTTCGAGAGAAACTTGATCTGAAGTTTCATGATCAATATCATTAGCTTCCTCACTAATTGGTGTAGTTGTCACGGGAACCGGTTCTCGTGATGAACTACCTTCAATAAGGGAGTAGATCTGATTACTCATCAAGTTCTACTTTCCTCCCACTCACTTCTTTCGAGAGAAACTCCTTCTCTAGAAAGGATCCATTCTTAGCAACGAATGTCTTGCCTTCGGATCTGTGATAGAAGGTGTACCCAACATCTCTTTTGGGTATCCTATGAAGACACATTTCTCGATTTGGGTTCGAGCTTATCCGGTTGAAGTTTCTTCACATAAGCATCGCAGCCCCAAACTTTAAGAAACGACAACTTTGGTTTCTTGCCAAACCACAGTTCATAAGGCGTCGTCTCAACGGATTTTGATGGTGCCCTATTTAACGTGAATGCGGCCGTCTCTAAAGCATAACCCCAAAATGATAGCGGTAAATCGGTAAGAGACATCATAGATCGCACCATATCAAGTAAAGTATGATTACGACGTTCGGACACACCATTTCGTTGTGGTGTTCCAGGTGGCGTGAGTTGCGAAACTATTCCGCATTGTTTCAAATGTAAACCAAACTCGTAACTCAAATATTCTCCTCCACGATCAGATCGCAGAAATTTTATTTTCTTGTTACGATGATTCTCCACTTCACTCTGAAATTCTTTGAACTTTTCAAATGTTTCAGACTTGTGCTTCATTAAGTAGATATACCCATATCTGCTTAAATCATCTGTGAAGGTGAGAAAATAACAATATCCGCCACGAGCCTCAATATTCATCGGACCACATACATTTGTATGTATGATTTCCAACAAATCTGTTGCTCTCTCCATAGTACCGGAGAACGGTGTTTTAGTCATCTTGCCCATGAGGCGCGGTTCGCAAGTACCAAGTGATTCATAATCAAGTGATTCCAAAAGTCCATCAGTATGGAGTTTCTTCATGCGTTTTACACCGATATGACCCAAACGGCAGTGCCACAAATAAGTTGCACTATCATTATCAACTCTGCATCTTTTGGCTTCAACATTATGAATATGTGTATCACTACTATCGAGATTCAATTAAAAATAGACCACTCTTCAAGGGTGCATGACCATAAAAGATATTACTCATATAAACAGAACAACCATTATTCTCTGATTTAAATGAATAACCGTCTCGCATCAAACAAGATCCAGATATAATGTTCATGCTCAACACAGGCACCAAATAACAATTATTCAGGTCTAAAACTAATCCCGATGGTAGATGTAGAGGTAGCGTGCCGACGGCGATCACATCGACTTTGGAACCATTTCCACGTGCATCGTCACCTCGTCCTGGCTAGTGCTCGCTTATTCCGTAGTCCTGCTTGAGTTGCAAATATTAGCAATGTAAGAAAGATATCAAATACCCAAGTGGTACTAAGAGCTCTAGTTAGGTACACATCAATAACATGTACATCACATATACCTTTGTTTACTTTGCCATGCTTATCCGCCAAATACTTGGGGCAGTTCCGCTTCCAGTGTCGATCGCTTGCGGTAGAAGCACTCGATTTCAGGCTTAGGTCCGACTTGGGTTTCTTCTCTTGAGCAGCAACTTGCTTGCCGTTCTTTTGAAGTTCCCTTCTTCTTCCCTTTGCCCTTTTCTTGAAACTAGTGGTCTTGTTGACCATCAACACTTGATGCTCCTTCTTGATTTCTACCTCCGCTGCTTTCAAAGATCGCGAAGAGCTCGAATAGTCTTGTTCATCCCTTGCATATTATAGTTCATCACAAAGCTCTTGTAGCTTGGTGGCGATGATTGAAGAATTACATCAATGACACTATCATCGTGAAGATTAACTCCCGTTGAATCAAGTGATTGTTATACCCGCACATTACGAGTATGTGTTCACCGACGAACTATTCTCCTCCATCTTGCAGCTATAGAACTTATTGGAGACTTCATATCTCTCAATCCGGGCATTTGCTTGAAATATTAACTTCAACTCTGGAACATCTCATATGCTCCATGACGTTCAAAACATCGTTGAAGACTTCGGTTCTAAGCCGTAAAGCATGGCACATCGAACTATAGAGTAGTCATCAGCTTTGCTCGCCAGACGTTCTTAACGTCGTCGGTTGCATCAGAAGCAGTTCGCACCCAGCGGTGCTTCCAGGATGTAACTCTTACGTGCAGCAATGAGGATAATCCTCGAGTTACGGACCCGATCCGTGTAATTGCTACCATCATCTTTCAACTTTGCTTTCTCAAGGAACGCATTAAAATTCAACGGAACAACAAAGACGAGCCATCTATCTACAAACAAACATAGACAAGCAAGATACTATCGGTACTAAGTTCATGATAAATTTAAGTTCAATTAATCATATTACTTAAGAACTCCCACTTAGACAGACATCTCTCTAGTCATCTAAGTGATCACGTGATCCAAATCAACTAAACCATAACCGATCATCACGTGAGATGGAGTAGTTTTCAATGGTGAACATCATTATGTTGATCATATCTACTATATTATTCATGCTCGACCTTTCGGTCTCCGTGTTCCAAGGCCATATCTGCATATGCTAGGCTCATCAAGTTTAACCTGAGTATTCTGCGTGTGCAAAACTGGTTGCACCCGTTGTAGATGGACGTAGAGCTTATCACACCCGATCATCACGTGGTGTCTCGGCACGACGAACTTTGGCAACGGTGCATACTCAGGGAGAACACTACTTGATAATTTTAGTGAGAGATCATCTTAAAATGCTACCGTCAATCAAAGCAAGATAAGATGCATAAAGGATAAATATCACATGCAATCAATATAAGTGATATGATATGGCCATCATCATCTTGTGCTTGTGATCTCCATCTTGAAGCAATCATGATCACCATCGTCACCGCGCGACACCTTGATCTCCATCGTAGCATCGTTGTCGTTCGCCATCTATTGCTTCTCGACTATCGCTACCGCTTAGTGATAAAGTAAAGCAATTATGATGCGTTGCATTTCATACAATAAGCGACAACCATATGGCTCTCGCCGATTGTCGATAACCGGTTACAAAACATGATCATCTCATATAATAAAATATAGAATCACGTCTTGACCATATCACATCACAACATGCCCTGCAAAAACAAGTTAGACGTCCTCTACTTTGTTGTTGCAAATTTTATGTGGCTGCTACGGGCTTAGCAAGAACCGTTCTTACCTACGCATCAAAAACCACAACGATAGTTCGTCAAGTTAGTGCTGTTTTAACCTTCACAAGGACCGGGCGTAGCCACACTCGATTCAGCTAAAGTGAGAGAGACAGACACCCGCCAGCCACCTTTAAGCAGGAGTGCTCGTAACGGTGAAACCAGTCTCGCGTAAGCGTACGCGTAATGTCGGTCCGGGCCGCTTCATCTCACAATACCGCCAAAGCAAAGTATGACATGCTAGTAAGCAGTATGACTTGTATCGCCCACAACTCACTTGTGTTCTACTCGTGCATATAACATCAACGCATAAAACCTAGGCTCGGATGCCACTGTTGGGGAACGTAGTAATTTCAACATTTTCCTACGCACACGCAAGATCATGGTGATGACATAGCAACGAGAGGGGAGAGTGTATGTCCACGTACCCTCGTAGACCGTAAGCGGAAGCGTTAGCACAACGCTGTTGATGTAGTCGTACGTCTTCACGATCCGACTGATCCAAGCACCGAACGTACGGAGCCTCCGAGTTCAGCACACGTTCAGCTCGATGACGATCTCCGGCCTCCGATCCAGCCGAGCTCCGGAGATGAGTTCCGTCAGCACGACGGCGTGGTGACGATGATGATGTTCTACCGGCGCAGGGCTTCGCTTAAACTCCGCGACGATGTGACCGAGGTGGAATATGGTGGAAGGGGGCACCGCACACGGCTAAGGAACGATCACGAAGATCAACTTGTGTGTCTATGGGGTGCCCCCTGCCCCCGTATATAAAGGAGGGAGGGGGGAGGCCGGCCGGCCCCTTTGGGCGCGCCAAGGGAGGAGGAATCCTCCTCCTAGTAGGAGTAGGATTCCTCCTTTCCTACTCCTACTAGGAGGGGGAAGGAAGGGGGAGAGGGGGGAAAGGAAAGGGGGGCGCCGCCCCCCTCCTAGTCCAATTCGGACCATAGGAAGAGGCGGCACGCGGCCCACCCTGGCCGCCCCTCTCTCTTCCCACCTAGGCCCATGTGGCCCATTAACTCTCCCGGGGGTTCCTGTAACCCCCCCCGGCACTCCGGTTTTCTCCGAAATCACCCGGAACCTTTCCAGTGTCCGAATATAGTCGTCCAATATATCAATCTTTATGTCTTGACCATTTCGAGACTCCTCGTCATGCCCGTGATCACATCCGGGACTCCGAACAAACTTCAGTACATCAAAACTTATAAACTCATAATAAAACAGTCATCGAAACGTTAAGCGTGCGGACCCTACGGGTTCGAGAACTATGTAGACATGACCTAAAACTATTCTCGGTCAATAACAAATAGCGGGACCTGGATGCCCATATTGGTTCCTACATATTCTACGAAGATCTTTATCGGTCAAACCGCATAACAACATACGTTGTTCCCTTTGTCATCGGTATGTTACTTGCCCGAGATTTGATCGTCGGTATCCAATACCTAGTTAAATCTCGTTACCGGCAAGTCTCTTTACTCGTTCTGTAATACATCATCTCATAACTAACTCATTAGTTACATGCTTGCAAGGCTTAGGTGATGAGTATTACCGAGAGGGCCCAAAGATACCTCTCCGACAATCGGAGTGACAAATCCTAATCTCGTATTATGCCAACTCAACATGTACCTTCGGAAACACCTGTAGAGCACCTTTATAATCACCCAGTTACGTTGTGACGTTTGGTAGCACACAAAGTGTTCTTCCGGTATACGGGAGTTGCACAATCTCATAGTTGCAGGAACTTTGTATAAGTCATGAAGAAAGCAATAGCAGTATACTAAACAATCAAGTGCTAGGCTAACGGAATGGGTCATGTCAATCACATCATTCTCCTAATGATGTGATCCCACTAATCAAATGACAACACATGTCTATGGTTAGGAAACATAACCATCTTTGATTAATGAGCTAGTCAAGTAGAGGCATACTAGTGACTATAGTTTTGTCTATGTATTCACACATGTATCATGTTTCCGGTTAATACAATTCTAGCATGAATAATAAACATTTATCATGATATGAGGAAATAAATAATAACTTTATTATTGCCTCTAGGGCATATTTCCTTCAAATGGATGACTCAGGGATCTGGAGAGAAGATAAGGACCTGAAGGATCACACCACTGGTTATTTTTCAAATCTCTTCACTTCAGAAATTGAACATCCAAATCAAGAGGTCTTGTCCCTTGTTCGTACAAGAGTCTCTACTAAAATGAACAATGCTCTTCTTGCCCCTTATACTGTTGAAGATGTTCGTAAGGCGTTGTTCGATATTGGGGATCTAAAAGCTCTAGGGTCAGACGGACTCCATGCAATCTTCTACAAAAGATTTTTGGCCCATGTTAGGGGATGATCTAATTGAGGAGGTTTTGCAAGCAATCAATACATGCACTATCCCAGCTGGTTGGAATGATACTGCGATTATAATGATTCCAAAGGTTAATTCACTCGAAAAGGTAACCTAATTTAGGCTGATCAACTTATATAATATGGTATATAAAATTATTGCAAAAATGGTGGCTTCTTGTTTGAAGGTTTTCTTGCCAGACATTATTAGCCCAACTCAAAGTGCCTTTATGCCTGGCAGACTGATAACGGATAATATTTTAGTAGCTTATGAGTGTTTTCACACAATTAAGAACAAAAAAGAATGTAAAGAGGGCGTGTGCACTATAAAACTTGATATGCACAAAGCTTATGATAGAGTTGAGTGGCCTTTTTTTGAAGGAGATTACGTTGGGACTGGGTTTCCGTCAAGACTTGGTGAAGTCTATTATGTGATGTGTCTCAAGGTTGAATAGAGAGCAAGGACTAATGCAGAGGAAAGTGATTGTTTTAAACCTACAAGGGGTTTGAGACAGGGAGACCCGTTGTCACCATACCTTTTCTTTTGTGTACTAAGGGTTTGAATGCTCTAATTACACATGCAAAGGAAAATGGAAATATCTCAGGTGTAAAAGTATGTAGAGACGCTCTACCTATCATAAACCTTCTCTTTGCGGATGATTCTTTGATTCTTATGAAAGCCAACCAACATAGTGCGGAATCTCTGAAAGCAGTGCTTGATCTATATTGTGAGGCATCGGGACAATTGGTAAGCATTGAGAAATCAAGCATTTTCTTTAGCCCTAACAAAAAGGTGGAAATGAGAGAACAAACATGTACAACTTTGAATATAATGACAGAGGCCCTTAGTGATAAATATTTGGGCCTGGCAACAAATGTAGGAATGATAAAACATAATGTTTCCAATTTTTGATTGGGCGAATTGTTAAGAAAATTAGTGTCCGGAAGGAAAAATTATTGTCTACCAGGGGAAAGGAGATCCTACTCAAGGCGGTCTTCCAAGACATACCTACCTATGCAATGTCAGTCTTTAAAATTCCTAAATAAAATTGTAAAGGAATCATTGACACGATAGCACATTTCTAGTGGGGAGACGAAGAGAACCAGAAAAGAATGCACTTGATGTCCTCGTGGAAAATGTGTGTACCAAAGAATCAAGGAGGGATGGGATTCTGTGATATTCACTGTTTCAACTTGGCGCTCCTCGCCAAACAGGCGTGGCACCTTCTGGATAATCCCGATTCCTTGTGTGCTTCTATCCTAAGGGCAAAGTACTACCTCGATGGTGATTTGTTGAACGCTAAGCTAAGGAAAGGCTCCTCCTTTACCTGGCTAAGTATTATGGCAGGTACAAACTCCCTTAAATGAGGCCATATCTGGCGAGTGGGGAATGGATAAAAATTAACATTTGGGAAGATGCGTGGATCCCAAATTGTGCTACTAGGAAAATTGTAACGCCTAAGGGGGGACATCTGTTAACTAAGATGGGTGATGTCATTGATCCTGCTTCTAATAATGGGGATGAAGACTTAATTAGACAAACTATGTGGCCCATCAATGTACAATGGATTCTCTCAATTCCACTCTCGCAACATGATATGCCAGATTTCATTGCCTGGAGTTATATGAAAAATGGTATGTTTTTGGTTCGGTCAGCTTATTTCGTGGAGTGGAACCACTTGTACAACAGCAAATTAAAATACTCTAATGGGATGGGTGAACCACAGTTAACCCTATCTAGGAGAATATCGGGAAGTTAGCTTGTCCCGCAAATGTAAAAAAAAATCTGGCATACACTACATGAAACACTCCCATGCCGGTTACACTCGCTAATAGACATATGAAGGTCTCACCGATTTGTCCCACTTGCTCTGAAGGATTAGAAGATACGAACCACATGTTGTTCCATTTTAGCAAAGCAAAGGAGGTTTGGGAAAGGTTGGGGATGCATGATATTATTGATAAAGCTTGTGAGATTGACCGTGCTAGAGAGGCGGTGTTGGAGTACTTACTACTTCTTCCGAACCAAGATTTGAGGATAATGAGTTATCACAATGTGTGTGAGATGATCGCTGTCTCAGCATGGTATTTATGGTGGGTAAGACGGAAGCTGGTGCACAACAAGAAAACTCAAAATGCACTTCAGATTTCCTTTCCATATGGGGGTTCTAGCCCTTACCACAAATTTTGTAAATGCATCATACCCCAAGGCTTCTACGAAGAAGGAGGGAATGTCTTGTCCACCTAGAGGTTTTGTAAAACTGAATGTTCATGCTTCTTTTGACCATGAACTGCTTAGGGGAACAATGGGGGCGGTCCTGAGAGACGACAGAGGTTGCTGGATGGAATGGGAAGATTGACTACTGCGCGGATGTATTGATGGCAGAAGCTTTAGCCCTCAAATTTGGTCTCACAATGGTGCAAAGGGCGGGATGTAATCGCCTTATTATTAACTCATACAACATGGAGGTGATTGAGATTATGCAGGATGGAGGACAATCAACGGGCACGGCAGCAACAATTTTTGAAGACTGTTTTCATTATGCTTGTGATTTTTTTACTGTAATAGAGAAGCAAATAAAGTAGCTCACAAGCTTGCTAGATTAGCTAGATTTTCCTTGTCTTTTGTTTGGTTTGAGGAACCATTAAATGAATTTGTAATGCTCCTTACAAACGATGTACAAATTACCTCTAATGAATAAAGTTTTGTTGTTTAAAAAATAGTGAAGAAAATATACTATACATGACTTAGATAAGGAAAATGTCAATTATTTTCCGTCTTAGTTGTTTATGTTTTGGCCCCCCCTCCCCTCCCCCTCCCATTAGATTCCTGTCTAACTCTACCACTGGCAGGAGAGGTCGTGCTTGAGTTTTTACCAATGCAACCTATTGAAGAGCACATGATGCTTGGTTTGGGTAACTTTATAGAGGCAATCATTGTGACTTTATGGTATTCGTGGTGAGGAAAAAGAAAGCTTGTCCATGATGAAAAGCTCGGATATCGAAGCATATACATGTGGTCATTAGATCTCCTTCAAACTACTCAAATGCATGCTCATCAAAAGCAAATATGAAGCATCAGGGTTGGCTGAAACCTAGGGGGTTATGTTAGTAAACTTAATATCGAGGTAGCTTTTAAACCCTCATATGCTTCAAGGTTCTTTTTGGAGCAGTCATTAAATACTTGAATTCTTGCAACAGGAAATGGGACAATACACTAGTGTGGAGATGCACTTACGATAGATGCAATGATTCTACGCCATGGTTTAAACCTTGGGTCATCAATAGGGCACAACCTTGTAGAAGTGAACTCAGATAACACTGAGGTCATTGATAAGATGATTTGTTGCGGCCATATTTGATAATAGCTATCATACAATGTGTGACATGTAATTTTTGAACATATACCTTCTTAGAAAATAATTTTTGAACATATACCTAGAGAAGCTACTTGTGAAGCTACGACATGTAGTGGGGGATGGGTGATCCCCGGCTGATATTTTTTCTCATTAACGATGTAAAGATGATCACCATGCAAAACAGAAATATTTTGATGTAACAAAAAACATGCTCCGACTTTTTTTGACAGCAAAAACATGCTCCGACTTAAGGGCATCTCCAACGCGGACATGCAGACCTCCTGCAATCGTCTGGACCGCGAAATCCATCCAACGCGGTCCTATATTGGTGTCCGCAGGGCGGTTTGGACGGATTTCTCCCGCAAACTAGAGAAAACATGGGGGAGGTCTGCCAGAGTCCGGATCTATCCCACGCTTGCTTCTGACCGTCCTGGCCCACCAAAAACCCTCGTCCCTAGCCCGTGCGCGTTCCCGCCTGATACATATCCAAGGTATCTATAATTTTTTATTGCTCCATGACCTCTTAACCTAGAGCCCAGTGTCAGTTTCTGTTTTTTCCTTGTTTTTGAATTTTATAGAGAAAGGAATATCATACGGAGTCCAAACGGAATAAAATTTTACGGTGATTTTTCCTGGACACCCACGAGACATGGAGAGGAGGCCAGAAGACCCACGAGGCGGCCACAAGCTGTGGGGGCGTTGAAGGAAATATGCCCTAGAGGCAATAATAAAGTTATTATTTATTTCCTTATATCATGATAAATGTTTATTATTCATGCTAGAATTGTATTAACCGGAAACATAATACATGTGTGAATACATAGACAAACATAGTGTCACTAGTATGCCTCTACTTGACTAGCTCGTTTATCAAAGATGGTTATGTTTCCTAACCATGGACAAAAGAGTTGTCATTTGATTAACGGGATCACATCATTAGGAGAATGATGTGATTGACTTGACCCATTCCGTTAGCCTAGCACTTCATCGTTTAGTATATTGCTATTGCTTTCTTCATGACTTATACATGTTCCTGTAACTATGAGATTATGCAACTCCCGTTTACCGGAGGAACACTTTGGGTGCTACCAAACGTCACAACGTAACTGGGTGATTATAAAGGAGTACTATAGGTGTCTCCAAAGGTACATGTTGGGTTGGCGTATTTCGAGATTAGGTTTTGTCACTCCGATTGTTGGGGAGGTATCTCTGGGCCCTCTCGGTAATGCACATCACTATAAGCCTTGCAAGCAATGTGGCTAATGAGTTAGTTACGGAATGATGCATTACGTAACGAGTAAAGAGACTTGCCGGTAACGAGATTGAACTAGGTATTTGATACCGACGATCAAATCTCGGGCAAGTAACATACCGATGACAAAGGGAACAAAGTATGTTGTTATGCGGTTTGACCGATAAAGATCTTCGTAGAATATGTAGGAGCCAATATGAGCATCCAGGTTCCGCTATTGGTTATTGACCGAGAATAGTTCTAGGTCATGTCTACATAGTTCTCGAACCCGTAGGGTCCGCACGCTTAAGGTTTCGATGACAGTTATATTATGAGTTTATGAGTTTTGATGTACCGAAGGAGTTCGAAGTCTCGGATGAGATCGGGGACATGACGAGGAGTCTCGAAATGGTCGAGACGTAAAGATCGATATATTGGACGACTATATTCGGAGTTCGGAAAGGTTCCGAGTCATTCGGGTATTTTTCGGAGTACCGGAGAGTTACGGGAATTCGCCGGGGAGTATATGGGCCTTATTGGGCCATACGGGAATGGCGGAGAGAGGCCGAAAAGAAGGAGGGGCGCAGCCCCCCTCTGGTCCTAATTGGACAAGGGGTGCAGCCCCCTTTTCCTTCCTCCTCTCCCCTCTTTCCTTATCTCCTACTCCAACAAGGAAGGGGGAGTCCTACTCCCGGTGGGAGGAGGACTCCTCTGGGCGCGCCTCTCCGGCCGGCCAACCCTCCCCTGGCTCCTTTATATACGAGGCAGGGGGCACCTCTAGGAACAACAACACAAGTTGATCTACTGATCGTTCCTTAGCCGTGTCGGTGCCCCCTCCACCATATTCCACCTCGGTCATATCGTCATGAGTTTAGGCGAAGCCTCGCGCCGATAGAACATCATCATCGTCCACCACGCCGTCGACTTGTGGAACTCATCTCCGGAGCTTTGCTGGATCGAAGGCCGGAGATCGTCATCGAGCTGAACGTGTGCTGAACTCGGCGGCCCCGTACGTTCGGTGCTTGGATCGGTCGGATCGTGAAGACGTACGACTACATCAACCGCGTTGTGCTAACGCTTCCGTTTACGGTCTACGGGGGTACGTGGACATACACTCTCCCCTCTCGTTGCTATACCATCACCATGGTCTTGCGTGTGGGTAGGAAATTTTTGAAATTACTACGTTCCCCAACAGTGGCATCCGAGCCTAGGTTTTATGATTTGATGTTATATGCACGAGTAGAACACAAGTGAGTTGTGGGCAATACAAGTCATACTGCTTACTAGCATGTCATACTTTGGTTCGGCGGTATTGTTGGATGAAGCGGCCCGGACCGACATTACGCGTACGCTTACGCGAGACTGGTTCTACCGACGTGCTTTGCACACAGGTGGCTGGCGGGTGTTAGTTTCTCCAACTTTAGTTGAACCGAGTGTGGCTATGCCCGGTCCTTGCGAAGGTTAAAACAACACTAACTTGACGAACTATCGTTGTGGTTTTGATGCGTAGGTGAGAACGGTTCTTGCTCAGCCCGTAGCAGCCACGTAAAATTTGCAACAACAAAGTAGAGGACGTCTAACTTGTTTTTGCAGGGCATGTTGTGATGTGATATGGTCAAGACGTGATAAGATATAAGTTGTTGTATGAGATGATCATGTTTTGTTGAAGTTATCGGCAACTGGCAGAAGCCCTATGGATGTCTCTTTGTTGCATAAGATGTAAGTGCCAAATAATTGCTTTACTTTATCACTATACGATAGCAATCGTTGCAAGAGCAATAGTTGGTGAGACAACCATGTGATGACACATTGATATAGATCAAGATGATGAAGATCATGGTGTCGTGCCGGTGACGACAGAGATCATGACAGTACTTTGGAGATGGAGATCAAAGGCGCAAGATGATCATGGCCATATCGTGTCACATATTTTGATTGCATATGATGTTTATCTATTATACATCTTATTCTTGCTTTGATTGACGGTAGCATTTTAAGATGATCTCTCACTAATTATCAAGAAGTGTTCTCCCGAGTATGCACCGTTGCCAAAGTTAAATCGTGCCTGGACACCACATGATGATCGGGTGTGATAAGCTCTCGTCCATCTACAATGGGTGCAAGCCAGTTTTGCACACGCGAATACTCAGTTAAACTTGACGAGCCTAGCATATGCAGATATGGCCTCGGAACACGGAGACCGAAAGGTCGAGCGTGAATGATATAGTAGATATGATCAACATAGTGATGTTCACCATTGAAAACTACTCCATCTCACGTGATGATCGGTTATGGTTTAGTTGATTTGGATCATGTGATCACTTAGATGACTAGAGAGATGTCTGTCTAAGTGGGAGTTCTTAAGTAATATGATTAATTGAACTTAAATTTATCATGAACTTAGTCCTGGTAGTATTTTGCAAATTATGTTGTAGATCAATCTTGCGTTGTTGCTTTCATATGTTTATTTTGATATGTTCCTAGAGAAAACTGTGTTGAAAGATGTTAGTAGCAATGATGCGGATTGGATCCGTGATCTGAGGTTTATCCTCATTCTTTGCACTGAAGAATTATGTCCTTAATGCACCGCTAGGTGACAGACCTATTGCAGGAGCAGATGCAGACGTTATGAACGTTTGGCTAAGCTCAATATGATGACTACTTGATAGTTTAGTGCACCATGCTTAATGGCTTAGAATCGGGACTTCAAGGACGTTTTGAACGTCATGGACCATATGAGATGTTCTAGGAATTGAAGTTAATATTTCAAGCAAATACCCGAGTTGAGAGATATGAAGTCTCCAACAAGTTCTATAGCTAAAAGATGGAGGAGAATCACTCAACTAGTGAGCATGTGCTCAGATTGTCTGTGTACTTCAATCGCTTGAATCAAGTGGGAGTTAATCTTCCATATAAGATAGTGATTGACAGAATTCTCTAGTCACCATCACCAAGTTAGTGGAACTTCGTGATGAACTATAATGCAAGGGATGATGAAAACGATTCCCAAGCTCTTCGTGATGTTGAAATCAACGAAGGTAGAAATCAAGAGAGAGCATCAAGTGTTGATGATTGACAAGACCACTAGTTTCAATAAAAGGGCACAGGGAAAGAAAGGGAAACTTCAAGTAGAATGGCAAACAAGTTGCCACTCCTATGAAGAAGACCAAAGCTGGACCAAAGCCTGAAACTGAGTGCTTACACTGCAAAGGAAATGGTCACTGGAAGCGGAAATGCCCTGAATATTTGGTGGATAAGAAGGATGGCAAAGTGAACAAGGGTATATTTGATATATAGGTTATTGATGTGTGCTTTACTAGTGTTTATTGTAGCCCCTGAGTATTTGATACTTGTTCGGTTGCTAAGATTAGTAACTCAAAACAGGAGTTACAGAATAAACAAAGACTAGTTGAAGGGGAAGTGACGATGAGTGTTGGAAGTAGTTCCAACATTGATATGATCATCATCGCACACTCCCTATACTTTCGGGATTAGTGTTAAACCTAAATAAATGTTATTTGGCGTTTGCGTTGAGCATGAATATGATTTGATCATGTTTATTGCAATACGGTTATTCATTTAAAGTCAGAGAATAATTGTTGTTTTGTTTACATGAATAAAACCTTCAATGGTCAAACACCCAATGAAAATAGTTTATTGGATCTCGATCGTAGTGATACACATATTCATAATATTGATGCCAAAAGATGCAAAGTTAATAATGATAGTGCAACTTATTTGTGGCACTGCCGTTTGGGTCATATCGATTGTAAAGCGCATGAAGAAACTCCATAAAGATGGATTTTGGAATCACTTGGTTATGAATCATTTGATGCTTGCGAACCGTGCCTTTTGGGCAAGATGACTAAAACTCCGTTCTCCGGAACAATGGAACAAGCTACTGACTTATTGGAAATAATACATACCGATGTATGCGGTCCAATGAGTGTTGATGCTCGTGGCAAGTATCGTTATTTTCTGACCTTCACAAGATGATTTGAGCAGATTTGGGTATATCTACTTGATGAAACATAAGTCTGAAATAGTTGAAAGGTTCAAAGAATTTCAGATTGAAGTGGAAAAATCATCATAACAAGAAAATAAAGTTTCTGCGATCTGATCGCAGAGACGAATATTTGAGTTACGAGTTTGGTATTCAACTAAAACAATGTGGAATAGTTTCACAGCTCACGCCACCTAGAACACCACAACGTTATGGTGTGTCCGAACGTCGTAACCGCACTTTATTGGATATGGTG
The DNA here is from genome assembly GCA_021437245.1 of Aegilops speltoides. NCBI lineage: Eukaryota > Viridiplantae > Streptophyta > Magnoliopsida > Poales > Poaceae > Aegilops > Aegilops speltoides. The sequence continues at coordinate 307,621,806 of CM038141.1, read as the reverse complement.
CGATCTATGATGTCTCTTACCATTATCGTTTTGGGGTTATGCATTAGAGACAACTGCATTCACGTTAAAAGGGCACCATCTAAATCCGTTGAGACGACACCATATGAACTGTGGTTTAGCGAGAAACCCAAGTTGTCGTCTCTTAAAGTTTGGGGCTACGATGCTTATGTGAAAAAGTTTCATCCTGATAAGCTCAAACCCAAACCGGAGAAGTGCGTCTTCATAGAATACCCAAAGGAAACTGTTGGGTACACCTTCTATCACAGATCCGAAGGCAAGATATTCGTTGCTAAAATGGATCCTTTCTAGAGAAGGAGTTTCTCTCGAAAGAAGTGAGTGGGAGGAAAGTAGAGCTTGATAAGGTAATTGTACCTTCTCCCGAATTGGAAAGTAGTTTATCACAGAAATCAGTTCTAGTGATTCATACACCAATTAGTGAGGAAGCTAATGATAATGATCATGAAACTTCAGATCAAGTTACTACCGAACCTCGTAGGTCTACCAGAGTAAGATCCGCACCAGAGTGGTATGGTAATCTTATTCTGAAAGTCATGTTACTTGACCATGGCGAACCTACGAACTATGAGGAAGCGATGATGAGCCCAAATTCCGCAAAATGGCTTGAGGCCATGAAATCGAGATGGGATCCATGTATGAGAACAAAGTGTGGACTTTGGTGGACTTGCTCGATGATCGGCAAGCCATAGAAAATAAGTGGATCTTCAAGAGGAAGACGGACGCTGATAGTAGTGTTACTATCTACAAAGCTAGACTTGTCGAAAAAGGTTTTTTGACAAAGTTCAAGGTGTTGAAGTCGATGAGATTTTCTCACTCATATCGAAGCTTAAGTCTGTCTGAATCATGTTAGCAATTGCCAGATTTTATAAAATATGGCAACTGGATGTAAAAACTGCATTCCTTAATGGATTTATTAAAGAAGAGTTGTATATGATGCAACCAGAAAGTTTTTGTCAATCCTAAAGATGCTAACAAAGTGCGCAAGCTCCAGCAATCCATCAATGGACTGGTGCAAGCATCTCGGAGTTGGAATATACGCTTTGATGAGTTGATCAAAGCATATGGTTTTATACAAACTTTTGGAAAGGCCTGTATTTACAAGAAAGTGAGTGGGAGCACTACAACATTTCTGATAAGTATATGTGAATGACATATTGTTGATCGGAAATAATGTAGAATTATTCTGCAAAGCACAAATGAGTGTTTTAAAGGAGTTCTTTAAAAGAAAGACCTCAGTAAAAGGTACTTACATATTGAGCATCAAGATCTATTGAGATAGATCAAGACGCTTGATAAGATTTTCAATGAGTACATACCTTGGCAAGATTTTGAAATAGTTCAAGATGTGAAAGCACATTTGCTCCCCGGGTGGTTTTGGTAATTAATGACAACATACTTTGTGGTTGGACTAATGCTTTTATCAAGTATGTTTCAGGAAATTCAATCACATTGGCATGGCAAAAGGACTAAAGAAGTGGACCCCTCAAAATGCTAAGGCAAGCATTGGCAAAAGCTCAAGACTCCATTTTTGGTTTAGTGATCCAAGATCACATTGAGTCCATAGGAAAAGCCAATACTATTAAAAGGGATGAGGTTATGATGATGATCCGTTGCTCAAGTGCTTAGTGATACATCTCCTAAACTATCGCAACTTTCACCGCCATATACACTCATAAGTAGTCTCGGTCCCACCGATATTCCAAACTCACCACACCGAGATGAACCACCTCAGCCATAAGCCAAACCCTAGTAAACTCGGATTTTCCGATTCGAACTCGGTCTCACCGAAACATGAGTTGCCAAGTTTCAGAACCTTCATCATCAAATCGGTGTCACCGAGATGATGAAGTCGGTCCCACCAAACTGGCATGCTCTTGTCATTGCACTAATCGGACTAACCGAGATTGTATATTCGGTCCCACCGAAAATCCCAACGCTCACATTATTTGAACTATCGGTCTCACCGAGTTGTCCACTTCGGTCCCACCGAGATTGCTCAAATGTGTGTAACGGTTGGATTTTGTGTGGAGGCTATTTATACCCCTCCACCCCTCTTCATTCGTGGAGAGAGCCATCGAAAGAACTACCACTCCTACCTTACATTTACGAGAAGAGAACTGCCTACCCTTGTGTTGGGATCAAGTTGCTCCACTCCCACCATATGAAGCTTGATCTCTAGCCTTCCCAAGTTGCTTTCCACTCAATCCTTTCTTCCACCACAGCCAAATCGGTGAGGAGAGTTGAGTGTTGGGGAGATTATCATTTGAAGCACAAGAGCAAGGAGTTCATCATCATCTACAACATCTATTACCTTTTGGAGGGTGGTGCCTCCTAGATTGGTTAGGTGTCGCTTGGGAGCCTCCGTCGTCGAGATGTGGAGTTGAACCAAGAAGTTTGTAAGGGCAAGGAGATCGCCTACTTCGTGAAGATCTACCCCGAGTAAGGCTAGCCCTCCGTGGGCGTGAGGCCATGATGGAATAGACAAGGTTGCTTCTTCGTGGACCCTTCGTGGGTGGAGCCCTCCGTGGACTCTCATGGCCGTTACCCTCCGTGGGTTGAAGTCTCCATCAACGTGGATGTACGATAGCGCCACCTATCGGAACCACGGGAAAAATCATTGCGTCTCCAAATTGCGTTTGATCTTCTCCACTTCTCTTTACTACTTGTGCAATTTACTTTCCGCTGCCCATACTCTAGAATTGCATGTGTAGTGTGCTACTTGACTTGTGTGTTATGCAAAATCTGCCAAAATCTGTCCTTGATAAAAGATGAATTTTTATCTTGTCGAGTAGTCTAATCACCCCCTCTAGACACTCTCACCTTCTTCGATCCCTCAATTGGTATCGAGCTTTGGTCTCCATTGCTTTGGTTTACACACCATTGGAGGAAGATGGACGTTCACGTTTGGGAGTGTTAGCCATAGAGTGCCTATTCTTAATGGAGTGTCCTATAACTCGTGGAGGATTGAAATGCTTATTATCTTTAAGACGTACAATTTATGCAAATATGTTGAGACCCCTATGTGCCTCCATTTGACCCCTTGCACCCTACCATGGATGAAGAGCTTGATTTGCTTCAGAACCTTAGGACTGTAAATCTTATCATTAGAGGGTTACCCGATAACTTGCTTGAGCTCGTTACAAACTTTGAGTGCGCCTATGCTATGTGGAAGTTCTTGGAAGAACTTTATCCGAATACTCTTTGAGAGGTCTTGATGAAATTCTATACAAGACTATTGAATTTGATATGATGCGCCCCAATGATCCCAACTTTGATAAATGCTTCTTTGAGCTTCGTGATCTTATGAAAAAGAAGGGTGATCCCGGTCTTATCAATGTTCTAATTAGAAATGCTCTTGTATTGCATTCCGATGATTATTGTCACATTGACAAAACTAATGCAAGTAGTTATCAAATTGACCTAGGTGTTGATGATGAACAATCTATGGGTCAATATGATGATGAGCATGAGCATGATGATGATTACTCCAATTCGGACACCGAGCTAGACAAGATCATGAAGAGTCTCAATCTTATGGCAAATCTGAGAGACTACATGTCCGGTGGAAAAGAGTGGATTCTTGATAGTGGATGCACCGACCACATGACCGGAGACAAAGACATGTTTCGAGAGCTTGCAAAGAACGATGGTCCACGCAAGTATGTGACTTTTGGAGACAACTCCAAGGGTAAGGTACTTGGCCTTGGTAAGGTGGCCATATCTCATGATAGCTCTATTCAAAATGTCATGCTTGTAGAATCTCTTGGATACAATTTACTTTCCGTGTCTAGATTAGCTGACTTTGGATTCAATGTGCTATTCACCGAAGTAGATTGCCAAGTCTTTCGTCGTGACAATCATAACATGGCGTTTACCGGTATCCGTAGAGGTGATCTATATATTGTTGATTTCACTAAGAAAGACCAACCTAGAGCTTGCTTCATTGCTAAATCCTCTAAAGGTTGGTTATGTCATAGAAGGCTTGGACATGTTGGTATGCGTAATCTAGACAAGCTAATCAAAGGTGATCATATTCTTGGCGTTAAAGATGTTTTCTTTGACAAAGATAGACTTTGTAGTGCTTGTCAAGCAGGAAAACAAGTAGGTGGAAGTCATCCCGTGAAGAACATCATGACCACAAGGAGACCGCTTGAGCTTCTTCATATGGATCTCTTCGGTCCCAATGCTTACAAAAGCCTTGGTGGTAACTCCTTTGGTCTAGTTATAGTTGTTGATTATTCCAGATTTACGTGGGTATTTTTCCTTGGTGACAAATCGCAGGTTCAGAGAATCTTCAAAACCTTTGCCAAAAAGGCCCAAAATCAATTTGAGGTGAAGATCAAGAAAGTTCGAGGACAATGGAACGGAGTTCAAGAACGCCAATGTAGACTCTTTTCTCGATGAGGAAGGGATTCTACATGAGTTCTCGGCTACGTACACTCCTCAACAAAATGGAGTTGTTGAGAGGAAGAACCGAACGCTCATAGAGATGGCGAGAACGATGCTTGATGAATACAAGACATCAAGCATTTTTGGGGGAAGCGGTCGAGACAGCTTGTCATGCTATCAACAGGCTTTATCTTCATAAGCTCCTCGGCAAGACATCATATGAGCTCCTCACCGTAACAAACCCCAAGTGGGATACTTTCGTTTCTTTGGTTGAAATGCTATATCCTTGATAAGCATCGTCGGTCTAAATTTGCTCCTAAAACTCATGAAGGCTTTTTCTTGGTTATGGATCAAACTCCCACACCTACCGTGTCTACAATAATTTCACCCAAAGGTTGAAGAGACGATAGACGGAAGTTTGATGAATCTAATGGCTCGCAAGTAGAGCAAATGCCTATTGATGTAGGAGACAAGGACCCATCGGAAGCTATCCAAGATTTATCTATTGGAAAGATCCGTCCCATGGAAGTGAAGGAGAGTACCTCATCTACATATGTGGAGCCCCCTACCTCACGGCGAGATGAACCTCAAGGCAACATGGAGGCCTCCACAAGTGGAACTCACCAAGATGAGGAAGTGCAACAAGAATATCCACCACAACCTCCTTCTCCACTGCCTCAAGACAACACCAACAACAATGAAGAAGAAGAAGAGGAAGATGAAGATGATGAGGAAGCTCAGCCACAACCTCAACAAAATCTATCCCGAGTCCGAGCAAGAGTCAAGAAAAATCATCCCGTGGAACAAATGATGAACGACATCAACTCCGGGAGAATTACTCGCTCTAAAACTCGCTTAGCTAACTTTTGTGAGCATTACTCATTTATCTCTAGTATTGAACCTATGAAGGTAGAAGAAGCACTTGAAGACCCGGATTGGGTGAACGCTATGCACGAAGAACTACACAACTTCGAGAGGAACAAGGTATGGACTTTGGTAGAGAAGCCCAAGGATGATCAAAACGTCATTGGAACCAAATGGGTGTTTCGTAACAAGCAATATGAAGATGGACAAGTCATCCGCAACAAGGCTCGTCTCATAGCTCAAGGCTACACACAAGTCGAAGGTATGGACTATGGTGAGACCTATGCCCCCGTTGCTAGACTTGAGTCCATTCGCATTCTTCTTGCTTATGCCAATCACCATGATATTACTCTCTATCAAATGGATATCAAAAGTGCTTTCCTAAATGGTGAAATTGAGGAGGAAGTATTTGTGAAACAACCTCCCGGATTTGTGAATCCCAAAAAGCCTAATCATGTTTACAAGTTGCACAAAGCTCTTTATGGTCTTAAACAAGCTCCTAGAGCTTGGTACAAATGCTTGACTAGCTTTCTTCTTGAAAAAGGCTTTGAGATTGGAAAGATAGACTCAACGCTGTTCACGAAAAGGGTTAATGGTGAACTATTTGTGTGCCAAATATATGTTGATGATATTATCTTTGGTTCAACTAACCCTCATTTTAGCAAGAAGTTTGGAAAGCTCATGTCGGAGAAGTATGAGATGTCCATGATGAGTGAACTCAAATTCTTCCTTGGGTTGAAAATCAAGCAATCTAAGGAGGGTACCTTTGTCTCACAAACAAAGTACACCAAGGATCTCTTCAAGAAGTTCAACATGCAAGAAAGCAAAGGTATGAGAACCCCCATGCCTACAAGTGGACATAATGACTTGACAAAAGATGGAGAACCCGTTGATCAAAGGGTTTACCGATCTATGATTGGTTCTCTACTATATCTTTGTGCTTCTCGTCCTGACATAATGTTGAGTGTATGCATGTGTGCTCGATATCAAGCAGCCCCTAAAGAATGTTATCTTAAAGCTGTTAAAAGGATTGTGAGATATTTGATACACACACCAAACTTTGGCATTTGGTATCCTAAGAGGGCCTCTTTCGACCTTGTTGGCTATTCCGACTCGGACTATGCCGGTGACAGGTTGATAGAAAGTCAACTTCGGCACGTGTCAATTCCTTGGTCGATCCCTTGTATCTTGGTCCTCCAAGAAACAAAATTCGGTATCATTATCCACTGCCGAAGCGGAATATATTGCTGCTGGTTCGTGTTGTGCTCAATTGCTATGGATGACACAAATGCTTAAGGATTATGGGATACATGTGAGACATGTTCCCTTGCTTTGTGACAATGAGAGTGCGATTAAAATTGGACACAATCCCGTGCAACACTCTCGAATGAAACATATTGAAGTTCGTCACCATTTCATTCGTGATCACATTGCCAAGGGTGACATCAATCTTAAGCATGTTCATACTGACAAACAACTCGCTGATATCTTTACAAAACCTCTTGATGAGAAGGTGTTTTGTCGCTTAAGAAGTGAGTTGAACATCATTGATGCTTCAAACTTGGAGTGAAAACTCCATTGATGCATGCAAGGCATGAGCCCACTTGACTAATCCTTGATATTTCTCTTATGATGGTGATCATATGTCTTGGACACATTTGCCTCCTTGTATTGCATCTAACTCCTTGCAGGTACTTGGATGATCTACATTCCACAAGATTACCACACACTCAAATCATGAGTAATCTTGTCATTGGCCAAGTATCTAGCCCTTTGGGATGTTGAGTTCAAGGAACAAAATTCCACATATCCTTTTTGACATCTTATACATCTAGTATTTCACTCTTGTCATCTTGGATATCCTTGAGTATTTCCTTGCTTGCCTAACCCATGTAGGAAGATGAACTACACAAGTGGAAATGGCGCCCAACTTCACATTCAATGAGCACCTACATCAAGTTTACCTACATGAGCAAAGCAACAACAAGCCCAAGGTATGTTCTTCACATCTTTAAGGAGCTTTGCTCAAAGTCATGAGTACAAGCAGCTTCATAAGATGTGATCACATCGAATGCTTAATCGAAAAATGGCAACCCCATTTTGAGCTTAAATGATGAGTATGACCTATGATCAAATGTCCTCATTCGACTCCTAAGTCAATATACTCAAACATAGGTGACCTTGTCGCCGACCTTTATCTAGATGAAGTACATATGTTTTGGAGTCTTTCTATTTTCTCTTATGTTCTCTCATTGAGTTTTCATTAAAAAAACTTCATCTAGGAATCTTTTTCATTTCTATTCTTACGTCTTTGTGAATATCCTTCGGCTCGATCAATTCCTCGAAAATCATTCACAAATTCATTGCAAATCCTTTGAAACATTCCTCGCAAAGTGAGCTGAATTATTTCTGTATTTCCTTGAATTAAACTCAAGGCCACCGATTTAAATATTTCGGTCTAACCGAAAAGGATCTACCCTAAGTCCCCGACTTTCGGACCCACCGATCCATCTTAATTCGTGTCACCGATTTATTTCTTCCAGATATCATCTTCGCAGCTCCACTCAATGATTCTCTATGCATGTTCCTTTTTGCCTGTTGTGATTCTTAAGGATCCCACTTCTTTCTTTCCATCTTCCCGACCTTTCTAGTTTGCTATCCTTTTCGCACTTGATGTCAAAGGGGAGAAGACTTAGGGGAGAAGAGAAGATTTAGGGGAGAAGAAGAGCAATCTTACCTTAAGGGGAGAGAATCACATCAAAGCTTTGCGTGTTTTTCCTTATAAGAGAATTTCTTACCGTGTTTCACATTGGACATTACAATTGGCGTCATTCTCATTTGGCATCATTCTTTTGATTTTGCTCTTTCCATCAAACCCTTGATCCGAGAGAACTCAAAGGAGAGGAATCTTCACAATTGATATCTTATGGAAAGCAAAATCTCTCGAGTTCATTGAAAATCTTTTAGTTTGGAGACATGTTTGTTGATTCAAGCTTGTGCTCAATATGAGACACTCTTTATACATGTCATCCCTGGCTTGGTACTCTTGATGTTCTTGCAGTTGGTTGAAGAAATACTCTTGTGTTATCTAACCTTGTTTTCCCAAGTTTATCTCTTGGTACAATGCCAAGGAACCTCAAGGTAAGTATATGCACTTTGCGAATGTGCATGATGGTGACTTGCTTGTGAATACTTGTTTGCAAGAAATCACCATGCACATATGCATTATCACTCACTTCTTTTCATCTCGCCTCGATGCATATAGCCAAGCTGCATGTAGCACATCTTGCTTATCTCTCTTGTGTGCTTGTGGTAGTCCAAAACCATAATTTATGAAAATCTTCACACTTGTAGGGGAGCCTGTACTACATGTTTGTCAAAGCTGTGATAATTCTGTCTTTCTTTCAATAAGCTTTGATGTCTTGTTTAGTGTGTTGCCATCAATTACCAAAAGGGGAGATTGAAAGCACATTTGCTCCCCGGTGGTTTTGGTAATTAATGACAACATACTTTGTGGTTGGACTAATGCTTTTATCAAGTATGTTTCAGAAATTCAATCACATTGGCATGGCAAAAGGACTAAAGAAGTGGACCCCTCAAAATGCTAAGGCAAGCATTGGCAAAAGCTCAAGACTCCATTTTGGTTTAGTGATCCAAGATCACATTGAGTCCATAGGAAAAGCCAATACTATTAAAAGGGATGAGGTTATGATGATGATCCGTTGCTCAAGTGCTTAGTGATACATCTCCTAAACTATCAGCAACTTTCACCGCCATATACACTCATAAGTAGTCTCGGTCCCACCGATATTCCAAACTCACCACACCGAGATGAACCACCTCACCATAAGCCAAACCCTAGTAAACTCGGATTTTCCGATTTCAACTCGGTCTCACCGAAACATGAGTTGCCAAGTTTCAGAACCTTCGTCATCAAATCGGTGTCACCGAGATGATGAAGTTGGTCCCACCAAACTGGCATGCTCTTGTCATTGCACGAATCGGACTAACCGAGATTGTATATTCGGTCCCCCGAAAATCCCAACGCTCACATTATTTGAACTATCGGTCTCACCGAGTTGTCCACTTCGGTCCCACCGAGATTGCTCAAATGTGTGTAACGGTTGGATTTTGTGTGGAGGCTATTTATACCCTCCACCCCTCTTCATTCGTGGAGAGAGCCATCGAAAGAACTACCACTCCTACCTTACATTTCGAGAAGAGAACTACCTACCCTTGTGTTGAGATCAAGTTGCTCCACTCCCACCATATGAAGCTTGATCTCTAGCCTTCCCAAGTTGCTTTCCACTCAATCCTTTCTTCCACCACAGCCAAATCAGTGAGGAGAGTTGAGTGTTGGGGAGATTATCATTTGAAGCACAAGAGCAAGGAGTTCATCATCATCTACAACATCTATTACCTTTTGGAGGGTGGTGCCTCCTAGATTGGTTAGGTGTCGCTTGGGAGCCTCCGTCATCGAGATGTGGAGTTGAACCAAGAAGTTTGTAAGGGCAAGGAGATCGCCTACTTCGTGAAGATCTACCCTTCGTGGACCCTTCGTGGGTGGAGCCCTCCGTGGACTCTCGCAGCCGTTACCCTCCGTGGGTTGAAGTCTCCATCAACGTGGATGTACGATAGCGCCACCTATCGGAACCACGGGAAAAATCATTGCGTCTCCAAATTGCGTTTGATCTTCTCCACTTATCTTTACTACTTGTGCAATTTACTTTCCGCTACCCATACTCTAGAATTGCATGTGTAGTGTGCTACTTGACTTGTGTGTTATGCAAAATCTGCCAAAATCTGTCCTTGATTAAAGACAGAATTTTTATCTTGTCGAGTAGTCTAATCACCCCCCCTCTAGACACTCTCACCTTCTTCGATCCCTCAAGATGGAACAGTCAAAGAAAGAGTTCTTGCCTGTGTTGCAAAGGTGTGAAATTGAGTAAGACTCACATCCCGACCACGGCAGAAAATAGGAAAGAGAATGAAAGTCATTCCCTATGCCTCAGTCATAGGTTCTATAAAGTATGCTATGTTATGTACCAGACCTATTGTATACCTTGCTCTGAATTTGGCAAGGGAGTACAATAGTGATCTAAGAGTAGATCACTGGACATTGGTCAAGAATATCCTTAGTGAGGACTAAGGAAATATTTATCGATTATGGAGGTGATAAAAGAGCCCGTCATAAAGAGTTACATCGGAGCAAGCTTTCACACCGATCCAGATGACTCTAAGTCTCAATCTGGATACATATTGAAAGTGGGAGCAATTAGCTAGAGTAGCTCCGCGCAGAGCATTGTAGACATAGAATATTTGCAAAGTACATACGGCTCAATGTGACAGATCGTTGGCTAAGCTTCTCTCACGAGCAAAACATGATCACACCTTAGTACTCTTTGGGTGTTAATCACATAGCAATGTGAACTAGATTATTGACTCTAGTAAACCCTTTGGGTGTTGGTCACATAACGATGTGAACAATGGATGTTAATCATATACAGATACAAATATTGATGTTAAATCACATGGCGATGTGAACTAGATTATTCACTCTAGTGCAAGTGGGAGACTGAAGGAAATATGCCCTAGAGGCAATAATAAAGTTATTATTTATTTCCTTATATCATGATAAATGTTTATTATTCATGCTAGAATTGTATTAACCGGAAACATAATACATGTGTGAATACATAGACAAACATAGTGTCACTAGTATGCCTCTACTTGACTAGCTCGTTTATCAAAGATAGTTATGTTTCCTAACCATGGACAAAAGAGTTGTCATTTGATTAACGGGATCACATCATTAGGAGAATGATGTGATTGACTTGACCCATTCCATTAGCCTAGCACTTGATCGTTTAGTATATTGCTATTGCTTTCTTCATGACTTATACATGTTCCTCGTAACTATGAGATTATGCAACTCCTGTTTACGGAGGAACACTTTGGTGCTACCAAACGCCACAACGAATCGGGTGATTATAAAGGAGTACTACAGGTGTCTCCAAAGGTACATGTTGGGTTGGCATATTTCGAGATTAGGTTTTGTCACTCCGATTGTCCGGAGGTATCTCTCGGGCCCTCTCGGTAATGCACATCACTATAAGCCTTGCAAGCAATGTAGCTAATGAGTTAGTTACGGAATGATGCATTACGTAACGAGTAAAGAGACTTGCGATAACGAGATTGAACTAGGTATTGGATACCGATGATCAAATCTCGTGCAAGTAACATACCGATGACAAAGGGAACAAAGTATGTTGTTATGCGGTTTGACCGATAAAGATCTTCGTAGAATATGTAGGAGCCAATATGAGCATCCAGGTTCCGCTATTGGTTATTGACCGAGAATAGTTCTAGGTCATGTCTACATAGTTCTCGAACCCGTAGGGTCCGCACGCTTAAGGTTTCGATGACAATTATATTATGAGTTTATGAGTTTTGATGTACCGAAGGAGTTCAGAGTCCCGGATGAGATCGGGGACATGACGAGGAGTCCCGAAATGGTCGAGACGTAAAGATCGATATATTGGACGACTATATTCGAGTTCGAAAGGTTCCGAGTCATTCGGTATTTTTCGATCTGGGAGAGTTACGGAATTCGCCGGGAGTATATGGGCCTTATTGGGCCATACGGGAATAGAGGAGAGAGGCCGAAAGGAAGGAGGGGCGCAGCCCCCCTCTCGTCCGAATTGGACAAGGGGTGCAGCCCCCTTTTCCTTCCTCCTCTCCCCCTCTTTCCTTCTCTCCTACTCCAACAAGGAAGGGGGGAGTCCTACTCCCGGTGGGAGGAGGACTCCTCCTGGCGCGCCCCTCCTGGCCGGCCGAACCCCTCCCCCTGGCTCCTTTATATACGGGGGCAGGGGGCACCTCTAGGCACAACAACATAAGTTGATCTACGGATCGTTCCTTAGCCATGTGCGGTGCCCCCTCCACCATATTCCACCTCGGTCATATCGTCGCGGAGTTTAGGCGAAGCCCTGCGCCAGTAGAACATCATCATCGTCACCACGCCGTCATGCTGACGGAACTCATCACCGGAGCTTTGCTGGATCGGAGGCCAGAGATTGTCATCGAGCTGAACGTGTGCTGAACTCGGAGGCCCCGTACGTTCGGTGCTTGGATCGGTTGGATCGTGAAGACGTACGACTACATCAACCGCGTTGTGCTAATGCTTCCGCTTACGGTCTACGAGGGTACGTGGACATACACTCTCCCCTCTCGTTGCTATACCATCACCATGATCTTGCGTGTGCGTAGGAAATTTTTGAAATTACTACGTTCCCCAACAAGCGTGCCCCGGGGGTGTGCCCCTGGCTTGTTGGCCCCTTGTGTACCGTCTTGACCTAATTCTTGCTCCATAAATACCCAAATATTCCCCCTATACCAGAGGGCACACCAAAAATACTTTTCCGCCGCTGCAACCTTCTGTTCTCATGAGATCCCATCTTGGGACTTTTCCGGCACTCCACCGGAGGGGGATTCGATCACGGAGGGCCTCTACATCAACCTTACTACCCTTGCAATGACGCGTGAGTAGTTTACCATGGACATAAGGGTCCATAGCTAGTATCTAGATGGCTTCTTCTCTCTCTCTCTCTTTGATCTTCAATACAATGATCTCCTCGATGTTCTTAGAGATCTATTCAATGTAATCTTCTTTTGCGGTGCGTTTGTTGAGATTCGATGGTTGTGGATTTATGATCAGATTATCTATGAATATTATTTGAGTCTGTTCTGAACTCTTTTATGCATGATTAAGATAGCTTAGTAATTCTCTTCGACCTATCGATTTGGTTTGGCAACTAGATTGGTTTTTCTTGTAATGGGAGAAGTGCTTTGTGATGGGTTCAATCTTGCGGTGTCCTCTCCTAGTGACAGAAAGGGCAGCGAGGCACGTATTGTATTGTTGCCATTAAGGATTAAAAAATGGGGTTTATATCATGTTGCTTGAGTTTATCCGTCTACATCATGTCATCTTGCTTAAGGTGTTAATCTGTTCTTATTAACTTAATACTCTAGATGCAGGCAGGAGTCGGTCGATGTGTGGAGTAATAGTAGTAGATGCAGAATCATTTCGGTCTACTTGTCATGGACGTGATGCCTATATTCATGATCATTTCCTTAGATATCGTCATAATTATGTGATTTTCTATCAATTGCTCAACATTAATTTGTTTACCCACCGTATGCTTTATTCAAGAGAAGCCTCTAGTGAAACCTATGGCCCCGGGGTCTATTTTCCGTCATATATTTTCAGATCTATAAACCAAAAAACCCAAAAATACTTTGCAGCAATTTACTTATATTTACTTTAGTTTGATCTTTTATTTATCTTTTATACCAATCTCTATTAGATCTCACTCTTGTTCATGACCATAAAGGGATTGACAACCCCTTTTTTCGCATTGTGTGCAAGTGTTTGTTAGTTTGTGCAGGTGCATATATTGGGGACTTGCTTGTGCCTCCTACTGGATTGATACCTTGGTTCTTAACCAAGGGAAATATTTATCTCTAGTTTGTTGCATCACCCTTTCCTCTTCAATGGAAAAATCAACGCAAGCTCAAGAAGGAGGAAGAATTTCTGGCGATGTTGCCGGGGAAGTTCTACATCAAGCCTACCAAGTACCTATCATAAACTCTCATCTCTTGCATTTACATTATTTTCCATTGGCCTCTCGTTTTCCTCTCCCCCACTTCTAAAACGTTTTCAGAAAACACAAAAATATTTGCCTTTTTATTTGCCTTCTTTCCGTTTGCCTTTGTGTCTTACTTGGTTGTTTGCCATAATTGTGTATTTATTCAAAATCGGAAAGCAAAAGGTTTATGGTTCCACTTAAAGTTTTCTACTTGGATCATCTTCGATCCATTTGTGCTCGTGCTGAAATCCCAACTAGTTAGTTGAGGGAAAATCATTAGATGAGCATGCTCATTTTGTGCGTCACCATTTGTCTCAAAAAGGGGGACTCTTATGGAATCAAATAAATTGTTTGCTATGCTATACTTGCAATCTATGTGAAATTTATGATTTTACTTGTTTCTCGGGGAACCCTAAAAAACACCTTCCCTACCTATGTGAGTTTAATGATAATGAAATCCTATCGTCTTATGCCAAGGGTGTTTATAGTTACTATGATATAGAACAAATCAAAGAATCTATTGCTTTTAAGGGTGCTTATGAAGTTGCTTCTTTGATTGAAAAGTATGATATTGCTCTCTACAAATTTGAAAATTTTGACATACTTAAATATTAATATGAAAACTATGCTTCTACTGCCTATGTTAAAGAATTTATTGAGAGAATGTCTAATACTTTGGAAGAGATTAATGATATGCATGAATCTATAGATGATTCCGTTGATTTGATTGAAATATTCCCCCTTGATGAACATGATGCTTGCTATTCTTATGACCATGATGCCAATATTAATGATGCTTATGGAGATGAACTTGCTATAGTTCCTTATGTTAATCATGAAATTATCCCTATTGCACCCACACTTGATAGCTCCTTGAATGAAAATCATGATTGCAATTATATCATTATAAATTCTTTTAATGTCAATTGTGCTAATAATATGCAAAATCCTAAGCTTGGGGATGCTAATTTTGCTATCTCCACTACTTATTGTAATGATCATGATTGGGGTGATAATGCTTCTTATGATCTTGAAATTTTATTTAGGCCTCATGATGAATATGTTTGCGATAATATTGAAAGTGGGTTGGAGAGGTCATGACTTTAGTTAATGATATTCCCACTATTCTGGAAGAGTGTCAACTTTGCATGCATGTGGATCATGTAGAGAAAATTTGAGGACACATAGAGCTAAAGTCACACAGACCTCGCCCAACACTCGTGATAAGTCTTCAGGTGACTTCCAAACCTTCACAGACTTGGTCACTCGGCGATCCACAATTCCTCTTGGATGCTCAGACCATGACGCCTAACCATCTGGAGGATACATAGTCCTCAAAGGTAACAAGCGTCGGTTCCACACAGGAACAATCTCTTCAGTGATGCTCAATCACTTTGGTTTTGTAGGTGTTTGGGTTTGGGTTTTGGGTTTTCCTCACTTGATGATTTTTGCTCAAAGTCCTCGGAGGATGGGATGCTCTCAATAACAAGTGTTAGTTTCTCCCGGAGCAGCCAACCAGCTAGTGGTTGTAGGGGGCGGCTATTTATAGCCTAGGGAGCAGCCCGACATGATAAGACATAAATGACCTTCAATGATATGACCGTTAGGTGGGTAGATATTTTGGACAGCTGGCGCATAGTACAACAATGGTCAGAAATATGAGGTTCAAATTCCTCAGGGCTATCATGTTCCTCACTGGGTAGGCTGTTCGCACTGGCTAATTCCTAACTCCTCAGTCAGAACAAATTCCTCAGAGACTAGAAGATCTTCGTCTCTATCACTGAAGAAATTGACTGAACTGATATGAGATTTCCAATGGCTTCACTCGAAAGGATTGGGTAGTAGTAGGATTGTGAGATGAGCATCACTTGGCCATCAGTTCCTTAGTATTACCTCGACCCCCTTTAACAGTACAGTGTTTCCTATGACTCAAGAAAGAGAAAATGAAACTACGAAAACAAAAGTCTTCACTCTTCATAATCATCGCATGAATATCCAAGTCTTCAAGGTCACACCAATTTCTTCACTTCAAAATCTTCAGGAGAACCAAAGTCTTCAGCTGAAGACATACATTTTTAGGGGTCGACTTTCATCGTAAATATCAAACCCCTCATCAACTTACAGAGCCTGTGTACACTCACAAACATATTAGTCCCTTAACCTATAAGTCTTCAATACACCAAAATCACTAAGGGGCACTAGATGCACTTACAATCTCCCGCTTTTTGGTGATTGATGACAAATAGGTTAAGTTTTCAACGGGGATAAACATATCAATTGAAAGTGCTAAGTATTGTGGAATTTGATTGCAAGATATAGGAGAACTCCCCCTGAAGATGTGCATATTTGAGGAATTTGCTTTGGATAGCAAAGCACATTGTAGAGTAATATCATGGAGATCTCCCCCTATATCTTGTAATTCATACACACATTTAACATATCATATGAAGAATTTGAAATGCATGATGAAATATGGTGTCCGACGAAATTCAGCATGTGTGCATTAAGTACTTCAGGAAATAAGCATGCGGAAATTAGTCAAAAGTATCAGACCACCATAGGACTTAAGTTTACAACTCGGCGAATCAGACACATCAGAAGAACGAGAATTGTAACTTAACAAAAAAAACACCCATATAATAGACCCGCTTGAAGACTAACTCAATTTTCTCCCCCTTTGTCATCAAATGACCAAAAGGGACGAAAAGTGAGGACTAACACCCCTGAAGAATAATATCATGATGTCGATGGAGGAGCGCCAGCATAGTTGGGGTCGTCCATTGTTGTAGGGCCTGCCGCAGTGTCATCCAAATCTTCGGCTTCGTCTGTCTCGCGTGATGAAGAATATGAGCTGACGACCAGTTGAGGAACTTTGACCTTCTTGAATTTCTTCGAAGGTGGCTGAGACCAGTCAAAGTCCCGTTGGAAGTCCATCTTCTTGAGTTCATCATCAGTGTAGATATGCGAAAGAATAGCCCAGGTGCGGTCGAAGACTTGATGCAGATAATGGTGATTCTTCTTCACAGTGTTCTGAGTGATAGTCATGTTCTGAAGAATAGCACTAAACTGACGCTTGACCCACTTGTGATTTCGATCCACCTTCTGATGAAGACTTAGGAGCGGCTCACGATCAGTCATCACACGGAGCAGTTGCTTGAGGATATTGCTTTGAAGCATTTGCAGCAGTGTCATGAGTGGCAGAGTCATCATTTGTAGAGTAGGATGCTTCCTTTGGAAATTGACCATCCAAAGGACGAGTGCCTTCATCAATAATTGCAGCCTTGCCCTTCTCATCAGCTGAGGAAATAGTCCGTTTGAGGACTTCAATTCGGGGCAAATAGCTGAGATGATTATGAAAGTCATCCTTGTAATGAATTTAAGTCCTTGATCTGATGAATTTCATGATCCAGGGAGCATAAGGCTTCAACTCAAAAGGTGACAAAGCAGCATTGGCCAAAGTCCTCATGAAGAAATCATGATAGTTGATTGGAATACCATGCATGATGTTGAAAAGCAGATTCTTCATGATGCCAACAACTTCTTCTTCTTTAGAGTTGTGGCCCTTAATTGGATTGAGTGTTTTGGCCAGAACTCTATAGACAGTCCTTGGCACATATAGCAAATCCTTGACGAGGAAATTTGTCCTTGGAGCTTGGCCAGTGTCGGTGTCAAAACCGGCGGATCTCGGGTAGGGGGTCCCGAACTGTGCATCTAGGCGGATGGTAACAGGAGACAAGGGACACGATGTTTTTACCTAGGTTCGGGCCCTCTCGATGGAGGTAAAACCCTACTCCTGCTTGATTAATATTGATGATATGGGTAGTACAAGAGTAGATCTACCACGGGATCAGGGAGGCTAAACCCTAGAAGCTAGCCTATGGTATGATTGTTGTTCGTCCTACGAACTAAAACCCTCCGGTTTATATAGGCACCGAAGAGGGTTAGGGTTACACAGAGTTGGTTACAATGGTAGGAGATCTACATATCTGTATTGCCAAGCTTGCCTTCCACGCTAAGGAAAGTCCCATCCGGACATGGGACGAAGTCTTCAATCTTGTATCTTCATAGTCTTGGAGTCCGGCCAATGATGATAGTTTGGCTATCCGGACACCCCCTAATCCAGGACTCCCTCAGTAGCCCCTGAACCAGGCTTCAATGACAACGAGTCTGATGCGCATATTGTCTTCGGCATTGCAAGGTGGGTTCCTCCTCCGAATACTTCATAGAAGATTTTGAACACAAGGATATTGTCCGGCTCTGCAAAATAAGTTCCACATACCACCGTAGAGAGAATAATATTTACACAAATTCAATCTGCTGACGTATTCCGTGGCGTGACATCACACCACGGCCAAGCCTTTATTCGAATAGTTTTTACCGTCCCATCTCGGCTTAGCGAGGCGGTTTCTTGGCACGCCTTGTCAAAGCAGTAGATCGTGTCCCCTTATTCCGAGATTCTCATCAATACGGGCGTGGGTAACCCAACCGCGCCATTGATTACGGCGCTTGGGAGATAAGCGAGTTTTCCCAGGTTGGTGGGGACGCATAGCTTCGTCCGTTCATATAAGGGGATAAGGATCCACCTTTTTACCTATGCCTTCTTCCTCCTTTGCTCATCCATTTCACAAGACTCGAGCTCCAGCGCCCAAGTCCGCACATCTCGCCTCAACCTTCCCTAGCCATGTCCGGAGCGGGAGGCAAGTGGATGGCCTCCTCCGTCCTGAGAGGGCACATCAAAAGCTGCGGAAGGCGGATACTTGTCCAATGACATCGCAGATCGGCTCCCCGACAAGGGCAGCTTATCCCCACCCCTGTGCCCCATGAGAGGGTGGTGTTCCTCACCCACCTCCTCCGTGGACTAGGTTTTCCACTTCACCCATTTGTCCGGGGGCTCATGTTCTACTACGGCCTGGATTTCCATGATCTGGCCCCGAATTTCATCCTCAACATCTCGGCGTTCATCGTCGTGTGCGAGGCCTTCCTCTGCATCCAGCCCCACTTTGGCTTATGGGAGAAGACCTTCAATGTCAAGCCGAAGGTAGTGGGCGGCCGCCAAGCGGAGTGCGGAGGTGCCATGGTGGGCAAGATGGCCAACGTCCTATGGCTCGAGGGCTCCTTCGTGGAGACCATAAAGGGGTGGCAATCAGGGTGGTTCTACATCACCGAGCCGCGTGACCCTAAATGGGTGGCGGCCTCGAATTCCGATCTGGCTTCCCTACATGGCTCACCTCCTGGAAGGAGACGGGCCTGACGTGGGGTAATTCGGAAGAGCTGACCGGACTCCAAACCTGCGTCCAAAACCTGGTGAACAAGAAGTTCAAGCTTGTCAACGTAGTCCAGGTCATGCTCATCCGCCAGATCCTACTGTGCCGACAACGGGCCTTCAGCTTGTGGGAGTTTGATCCGGCACAGCACCAAACCTTGAGCAGGCTCTTCGACATCACGTACAAAGATGCATGGAAGGTGCTGTTCAAGGGCGCCGAGGCTCCCGCATCCGCTATCGAAGATCGCGGATTCAGCTCGCAGCGTCAAGCCAGCGAGGTAAGCTACTTTACCCTTTATGGGACTCTTGTTTTCCATAGTTTGACTCTATGCGGGATCTAAACTCCCTTGCCTTTTGACAGATTGGCGAAGACGCCCGGCAGGTTGACCGTCCGCTCCCTTGCCGAAGACCAGCGGACGCCCGATTGACGGGGCTGCTGGTTCCGGCACCTCACGTGGTGCCGGAGAAGAAGGCCAAGAAGAAGGCCACGGGAACTCGAAGGATTTCCCGGCACTAGGTGTTGTCGGACTCATCATCCGATGACTCCGAGGCGGACTCCTCCCGCGAAGACGAGGAGGAGGAAAAAGAGGCCTCTCCCCCAGCGGGGGAGAGAACATAAGGAAGGCCGCCCCAACTGGGGAGGCCGGAGGATCCAAGAAGGGAAGGACCCTTCCTCCGAACTACTCCACCAACACCGACGACGGCGAAGAGGAGTGGCCACCGAGGGCTAAGCCCCTGGCGACATCGTAAGTGTCCGGATACTAGAATAACTCATGGCATTTTGTTTGTCATACAGAATCTCCTAACGCCGAATATAACCCTGCAGCCCGCCCAAGGACGGGCTCGACGCTTCAACGAGCGGCTCCCTGGATTCGTCGGACGTGAATAGCACCTCACTTTCGGCTGCCTCCTCTCCTCGCGCTGCGGATGACGCCGAGATGGGGTCCCAAAAGGGGCCCAGCCAGGAGGAGGTGGTCTAGGAGGCGCCGCAAGGCAACCTCCCGGACTCCATGCACAAGGGGGATAAAACCCCAAGGGCTCTAAGTCCGCCCCGCCCGACTCGCACCGAACCTTGGTGGTTCCGAGTTCGGCAGCGCCCTTCGTAAGAAGGGCAAGATCTCGCGACACCGTGACCTCCGCCCAACCGGAGGCACCGGATAATTTGCTGGAGGCACTTAACGGCGCCCATCGACGAGGAGCACCGCATTGTTATGAGTGTGGTGATCCAGAAGTTTAGTCCGCCAAGAGCGGGCTGATCGAAGCTCGTGCCAGCCTTCTAACAAAGCTTTGAGGTATGTATTTAAGATATGTAAAAATATTACCGATAGACAAGAGTTTTCGATGCTCGGTTTGGTGTTCGGAAAGAAAAGCCAAACCGAGGATCTAAAAGATGTACGCAGGAGTCTAACATAAGTATGTCAATATGGGGAATGCAGGCTGCATCGCCGACCTCTTCCTCACCGATCATGGAGGTCAACGATTGAAGCAGAGCCTCGAGCGTCCGAGAACGAGCTCGGCCTTGCCAAAAGCTGCTCGAGGACAAGGAAGGTAAGTAATACCTTATGGAAGTATATAAAAGATGTGGTTGCAAAAATGACAGAATAACGTGAGTATTGCAGGGCCACTTAACGAGGTGGCGACCTCAAGGAAGCGGTGTCCAAGGCCGAAGCAATGCAGCCGCGGAGCGCACCGAGCGAGAGAAGCAAGAGGCGCGGATGGCGGAGGTGCGGCAAGAGCTCCAGGCTCTCGTGGAAAGACACGAGAGTTTGGAGCGTGACTCAAAGACTCGAGAGTCTAAGCTCGCCTCGGCCCTTGAGAGCGCCAAAGCCGCTAAGGCCGAAGCCCAAAAAGTCCTCCAGGAAATTGAAGCGATGAAGAAGATAGCGGCGGGTAAGGCATTCTTTATGCAAAGCAGGCACGTGAAAGTGAATTACTTGTTACTTACCCAAATCCGGAGCTCTCCAGGAGCATTCGTAGATCTGCCCCACAGTGTGTCTGATGCTGCTGCGTTCTATCGAGCCAAGGAGGGGAGCTCGATGGAGAAGGTGTTCGGTCTCAAGATCTTCGAGGCCGGACACCCGTGTTTTTGAGCGACCAGTGAAGCAGCTGGTCGAGCTCCATAAGGTGGCGAACAGGCCATGAAGGGCCTCATAGTTCGGTGTGGCCTAAGGAAGCCATGCCGGAGCTACCGGGCTGGTGGGCGGCTGGTGGACCTTTGTCCATGGATTGAAGTCGCCAAGCGCTCCGCTCGCATCGAAGGTGCTCAGAGGGCCCTTGCCTGTGCTAAAGTGCACTGGGCAAGATGGACGCCGAGAAGCTTATGACGGATGCACCATCGCCGGGCAAGGAGTATCGCAAGCCCGAGATGTATTATGAGGGCGCCTCAAGGGTGCCCGCTTTATAGCGCTGAATGCTCCAAAGATGTAATTTTTGAGTAAACTCCCATTTGTTATCCTGTACGCTGAAAACTTGTTCATATGCGCTAAGCAACGCTTGTGAATTTAAAATATTACCTTCTGTGCAGCCGTTTATTAAATTTGAGAGATGGCGAGTCGTCGCCTTCTGCCCCCATGCCACGAGTGCTGGGGTGTTCGGGATAAACTTGAGCGCTCTTTTTCCCATTCTTGGGTCCTTCGAGGGAGGGGCTCAACGCAATGAACGAGGCAACCAGACTATAATGCTTGAACACTCTCACTTAGCCATAGAATTCTATAATTTTAAATTTCGACGAAGCCCCTAGTATTCAGAAGACCGAGTTCGGGGCGCTATCCACGCCTGGGCCGGACAAAGCCGACTCCTCACTCTAAGCGGCATAAGTATTTAGGGACTCGAAAACCTCTCGAACAGCGACCGGCTCTTGCCCTATCATGACGGTCAGTTTTAGCTTTCTCCACTGATGTGCTTAACCCAGCTCAACCGGGGCACAATCACAGTGGTTCTCCCAGCGCTACCTTAGCCGATATAACGGAACGTAAGGTACCAAAACATTGGAGCCGGGCAAACCCAACTATTGACCCAAGACATGATTCCGAGCCGATGCATATAATGCTATAAGTTCAGGGTGCCGCACTTGTGAAAGTGTTCGGACTTATCACACCATATTTTGGGGTACTTAAGCCCTGGGTATTTGGCCGCACTAAAGTGTACGGATGCAACATGTCATAAATGAACATATATAGATAAAAAAGGAATGCAATAATAGGCAGAAGCTATGTATTGTTTGTTCAAAAAGGCTGCGGTAAAAGCAGAACGATACAAATAGTGCGATAAGCAATGGACGGACTATTTGACATGTCCTCTCCGTGGGCGAAGCTGGGATGATATGTGAAACAAGTATATCGCTCGTTATAGAGACCACCGACACTGACGAGCTTCGCTTCCTCGGCTGTTGCATCGTGTGTTCGGCGATTCTATCACGGACAGGCTTCTTGAGAACGGAGTCGGAAAGTAAGAAAAAAAAGAATGACACAATCGGGATTTCCTGGTGCGGTTGAGCCGCATTCTGGGCCTGCCGTGGTCGTGCCCCTCCCCCTATGCCCATGGTATTTCCAGAGCGTAATTATGTATGCGTAGTACTGGTTTCGCAATTTCGCGAGGGCTGGGGTTGGAGCCGCATTGCTACGATGCGTTCGGAATGTGCCAGCGGTCTTGTTGTAGGTTACTCCGGCGCGCTTGACGGTGTCCGGATGTTGAATAGCTGGACTCGAGAATTGCCTTGAGAGGCTGCTTTTTACTCCGCCGCAAGGGCCGCCAGATGCTCCTCCGCTCAGAGAGCGTTCGTGTTTCGCTGACCGTAATGACTCGAGGGCCGCATCTTGAGCTTGAGGTATGCATAGTGCGGCACCGCATTGAACTTTGCAATGCGGTTCGTCCGGCAAAGGCGTGATAGCCGCCGCAGAACGGGACTATGTCAAGATTAATTCCTCGCCGAAGTTATCCGGGATCCAAGACCACTTCAAGTGTAATCGAGCCTATCTGATTGGCCTCTACACCTGGTATGACGCCTTTAAAGGTCGTTTTTGTGGGTTTAATCCTTGAGGGGTCTATGCCCATTTTGCACATTGTATCCTGATAAAGCAGGTTCAGGCTGCTACCGCCGTCCATCAGGACTCTGGTGAGGTGAAATCCGTCAATGATTGGGTCTAGAACCAATGCGGAGAATCTACCATGGCGGATGCTAGTGGGGTGGTCCCTTCGATCAAAAGTGATCGGGCAGGAGGACCACGGATTGAACTTTGGGGCGACTGGCTCCATCGCATATACGTCCCTTAGTGCACGCTTCCGCTCCCTTTTGGGTATGTGGGTTGCGTATATCATGTTCACTGTCCGCACTTGTGGGGGGAAGCCCTTCTGTCCTCTATTGTTCGGCGGCCGAGGCTCCTCCTCGTCATCACTATACAGCCCCTTGTCATTGTTTTCGGCATTTAACTTGCCTGTCTGCTTGAACACCCAACAATCCCTGTTGGTGTGGTTGGCTGGTTTTTCGAGGGTGCCGTGTATCTGGCACGAGCGATCGAGTATTCGGTCTAAATTGGACGGGCCCGTAGTATTTCTTTTGAATGGCTTTTTCCGCTGATCGGGTTTAGAGCCTCTGAATCCGGCATTGAGTGCCGTATCCTCAGCATTATCGCCGTTAATGCGGCACTTGTGCTTGTTGTGATGCGACCTACCGTTGCTGTCCTTGGTATCAGAATTACAGGGCTCTTGGCCATGTTGTTACTACGAGCTAGCCAGCTGTCCTCTCCCACGCAAAAGCGGGTCATGAGTGTTGTGAGGGCTGCCATGGATTTCGGCTTTTCCTGTCCTAGGTGCCGGGCAAGCCACTCGTCGCGAATGTTATGTTTGAAGGCTGCAAGGGCCTCTGCATCCGGACAGTCGATGATTTGATTTTTCTTGGTTAGGAACCATGTCCAGAATTGTCTGGCCGATTCCTCTGGCTGCTAATTATGTGGCTTAGGTCATCGGCGTCTGGTGGTCGCACATAGGTGCCCTGGAATTTGTCGAGGAATGCGGCTTCCAGGTCTTCCCAACAACCAATTGACTCCGCTGGCAAGCTGTTAAGCCAATGCCGAGCTGGTCCTTTAAGCTTGAGTGGGAGGTATTTGATGGCGTGTAGATCATCACCGCGGGCCATGTGGATATGAAGGAGATAGTCCTCAATCCAGACCGCAGGATCTGTTGTGCCATCGTATGATTCAATGTTTACGGGTTTGAAACCCTCAGGGATTTGATGATCCATCACTTCATCTGTGAAGCATCGTGGGTGTGTGGCGCCTCTGTATTGGGCTATATCACGACGCAGGTCAAATGAGCTTTGTTCATGTGTTGGCCCGCCGAATTGCCATATCCGGCGTGACGGTTATCATCACGTATCATGGGGCGCCCACGCGATCCGTAGATCGATCTTGTTTGCCTTGCCTTGTCCTCCAATATATCCCGTAGGTCTGGCGCATTTCCCCGCGCCTTGGTATTTTTTGAGCGGCGCCGGGGTGCGGCTTGAGTGGAGGGCCGAGAGGCCTCTCTGTCGCGGCCACGAGGTGGCTGGTCGGCCGTATCATGCGCTGGTGATGTAGGTTTAGGTGCTTCCTCCTCTAATCGGGGTAGCAGCCTGCGTTTTGGGTAGCTCTTGGAGGGGTGTTCGAGTTCATACTCTTCGGCCGTAAGGACTTCAGTCCATCTGTCGGCTAGCAAGTCTTGGTCAGCTCTAAGCTGTTGCTGCTTTTTCTTGAGGCTGCTTGCCGTGGCCATAAGCCCGCTCAAACGCCTTGTTCGACGGGATCCTCCGCACGACAAATTTGTCGTCGCCGAGGCTTGCCTCGCCTTCAAGGGAGGCATGTAATTATCGCCCTCTACCTCTCGCCGCCGCTCTCTCATGAGGGCTGGCTTCTCCATCCTCCTGCACTCAATCCTACTGGAGGGGGTTGTCTTTGGCACTGTCCGGGGTGTTACTGTCTCCCGTGCCGGAATCACCGTTTTTGCTGCGCCGGCGCTTAGGCTGTTTCTTGGAGGGGTCACCCTCCGTTGTTCCATCGCCATTCCCATCTTTTGGGATGTCCACCATGTAAATGTCGTATGACGAGGTGGCCTTCCAGTGCCCTGTAGGCGCTGGTTCTTGATCGTCTCCTGCATCGTTGTCCATATCGTCGATGTCTTCAGAGTCAAAGTCGAGCATGTCGGTTAAATCATCGATAGTGGCTACGA
Organism: Aegilops speltoides; assembly: GCA_021437245.1. Taxonomy (NCBI): domain Eukaryota; kingdom Viridiplantae; phylum Streptophyta; class Magnoliopsida; order Poales; family Poaceae; genus Aegilops; species Aegilops speltoides. The sequence continues at coordinate 307,596,423 of CM038141.1, read as the reverse complement.
AGTGGGTGGTGGGTGGGCTTCGAATTTCTTTGTCGTCCACACCCCAACCTTCCTGACCATAGTCCGGCCAGGGCTCTCCTGATAAAGAGAGAGACTTTAGTGAATTCAGGATGTCGCCAAAGGGCGAGTGCCGAAAGATGTCCACGGCGGTGAACTCCATGATCGGCGCCCAATCGGATTTGATTGGCAGGGGCGCGGAAGGTTCGGAGTCCAGAGAGGAGTCTGGCGCCTTGGAGTCATGAGCTTCACAAAAGACAGGGTTGGTGTATGGCTCAATCGCCGTAGAGATCACAGCCCCCGAGGCGGTGTCCAGCCACTCGTCCTCGATCGGCGCAGACGGCTCCGAGCTAAGGGTCGGAGTGGACACTGGTGCGGCCCCCAGGGCATTGTTCAGCGGCAGAGCTAGATCATGCCCATCGTGACAGTGCGTCGCGCTTGGCTGTGGCTCGAACCCGTCGAAGATCAAGTCTCCGCAATGTCGGCCGTGTAGTTTAAACTTCCAAATCTGACTCGATGGCTGGGGCGTAGCTTCAATCTGCTCCAGATGGCTGCTTAATTGCCGCGCAGCAAGCCGCCGAATACGAAGATCTGTCCGGGAGAAAAGTCTCACCTGGACCGCATCGTTGTTGATGATCGGAGGAGCCATCGGGCCTAAAGATGACGACACGTAGGAACTCTCAATGAAAGCACCAATGTTGGTGTCAAACCGCGGATCTCGGTAGGGGGTCCCAATCGTGCGCCTAGGCGGATGGTAACAGGAGACAAGGGACACGATGTTTTTACCCTGTGTTCGCCCTCTCGATGGAGGTAAAACCCTACTCCTACTTGATTAATAGTGATGATATGGGTAGTACAAGAGTAGATCTACCACGAGATCAGAGAGGCTAAACCCTAGAAGCTAGCCTATGGTATGATTGTTGTTCGTCCTATGGACTAAAACCCTCCGGTTTATATAGGCACCGAAGAGGGTTAGGGTTACACAGAGTCGGTTACAATGGTAGGAGATCTACATATCCGTATTGACAAGCTTGCCTTCCACGCCAAGGAAAGTCCCATCCGGACACGGGACGAAGTCTTCAATCTTGTATCTTCATAGTCCAGGAGTCTGGCCAAAGGCTATAGTCCGGCCATCTGGACACCCGCTAATCCAGGACTCCCTCAGCCAGCCTTCAAAGGCTTCATCAGCACTTGCATCAGATGATTTTGCAATTCAGGTTCTTCATATAGTTTCAGAGCGCCTTCAGTGGGTGGACTGACTGGGACGACATGAAGCAATTCAGAGGCCGGAGCTTTGTGATGAGTATTTTCAGTCATCCAGTCCAGAACCCATGAATTCACATCGTCAACATTGCCTGTCAGATGCAAAGTGGCATAGAACTGAAGAATAAGCTCTTCATTCTAGTCACAGATGTCGGTGCAGAAGTTGAGTAGGCCTGCGTCATGAAGAACACTGAGGACTGGAGTGAAACATGGAAGAGACTCCATATCCACATGAGGAATTTGCATATGGTCAAACACTTTATCCTTTTCAAACAGCAGTGTTGAATAAAAATTCATTTGAGAAGCAGTCCAGAAACGCTTGCGGCGAAGGCGAGCAGGGTCATAAGGATTGAAATCAGAGAAGAAATGACGCTCAACATGTGACTTTGTCCTGGTGTGAGGTTCAGATCGGGCAGAGGTGTGTTGGGATCTTTATGCCAAAGATCGATGAAATCAAGGATCTTCTTTGGATCCAGCAAAGGTGGCACAACACTGCCTCTGGCACTTGTGGCCCGGTGTTGTCGGTCTCTGATGATTTCTGCAAGTTCTTCATCATCAGCTTCATCTTCAGACGATGGAACTTCAAAGGTGACCTGCTTCTTGTGAGGACTTGGCCTTGTGCCGCGTCCAGCAGTGACCTTTTTCTTCAGCAACTGAGGTTGAGCTGAGGAACTTGCTGAAGCTCCTGAAGCAATTAAGAAGCCTGTAGAACTTTGGCACGTGGCAAGGTGCACAGGTGTTGAGGACTTTGCAGGTGCAGCTGAGGGCTTTGCTTGAGCAGGTGGCCCTGATGGCTTTGAAGAGCTGGGTCGTGAGGGCATTGTAGAAGAAGATGGCTTCACAACAGATTTCTTCTTCATGGCCTTGTTGGCTGACTAGCAGAGGCTTCAGCAGCAGCAGCAGCAGAATCTTCATTGAATTTCTTCACTGCCTCTTCTCCTACCTTAGCTAATTTTCTTTGGTGCTTGTCCCATTCCTTGGGAAATTCCTCACCTCTTCTAATGCTAGAGGGATCGGCTTCTTGGCCTGGATCCAATGGAGGTCTTGGGCATGGAGGATTTACCGCGTACTTCTTCATGTACTTTGGTGTGACATAGCGGTATTCCCTCCATTCTCGTGCCCATCTTTGTTCGATATGCTGAATGTACACCTTGCACTAATTTTTGTTCTCCTTGTCGTGAGTGGCCTCATCAGGAGTACAATATTCTTCACAGATATCTTCAGGAATCGCAAAAGCAGTGTTAGTTTCAAGCTTTTTGCCTCCCTTCTGAGGACGCTTTTCTCCAGCCATATTCTTCAACTGAGAATTCTGAACAACGGATGTCTCTGAAGAAGTATGCAGTTTTTCTTCGAGGAACACTGCAAATGAGTTAAGTTGATGAGAACCTAGTAATTCAGCAGCAGACATGTGTACCTGTGAACAGAGTATAGGTGCGAAGAATTTGGAGAGGTCATATGCGTTCTCAGAATTTGTTTTTAAAACGAATCAAGTTTGAGGAATTTGACCAGTGGAGTCTTGAGGAATTTCACTGAGTTCTTGTCTTACGTTCCAGAGTTGTATAGATTGGAAATCCACACAATTGAGGAATCTTGAAGAAAAATACATCTTAGAGAAATAGATCAAGAAGAGATGCAACGGTGGTGTTTAAGGATATGGAAGTCGAAGAATAAACACCTTTTGAAGATTTTGTGTAAATTATCAGAATCAACAAGGGCAGTAAAAAGCGAGTTTTATTTACCCCTAGCGAAGAACACGACGAACTTTGAGATGAACTGTGGAAGTTCGTCTGTTCAGATCTTCCATGCCCTAACTTGGCGGAGGAAGACAGCTACGGCGGCGACGGAGGTGAAGATTTCCGCGGCCGGCGTGAGTACGACGGCAACAAGGTCGAGGCAGCTAAGCTCTTCCTCACCGACGACGATGGAGATTAGCGGTGGTGCTAGGTCAGAGATCTCGAGCGAGGGAGAGAGATCGAGCGGAGTAAATGAGCTGAGGTGAAAGGGAGGGGTATTTATAACCGAAGTGAAAAACCGCTCATCTGAGGAATTTGGACGAACGTGCCCCTGACCCTTGCTATCCTAGCGACATGTGTCACCCACGTACTGACAGGTGGAGATCGTGTGAGATCGTGGGTGAGTAGTTTAATCCTGTCGTGGGATGTGGAAGGATTTGAGCGGCAAAAGCCAAAAAATTAGATATGAAAATTTTAATGTTTCGTTCGCAAATTCTTCAGCTGTCAAGGACATAGTGAAGATTTTGAACGGGTTTCAAATAGAACGCACATGAAGAATTTGTGAACAGACTGGGTTGAATTTAGCATAGAGGGGGAACGGGTCCGATCACACTCACTTAGATGAAAAGATAACTTGAAAAATTAGCTATAAGTGAATGGTGTAGAGGACATGAAAAACTCATATATATATATATATATATATATATATATATATATATATATATATATATATATATATATATATATATATATATATATATATATATATATATATATATATATATATATATATATGACTCTCTTTTATACTCCCAGGAGCATGTACTCCCACCCTTAGTGGATAAGGCTTAATGGGTGAGACGACTGGTAATTAGTGGAAGAGAATAACTAATTCATTTGCATGCGTACCTACTCCCTGAAAGGAAGGAACGCTCAATGCAAATAATCTACTTGGGTGCATGTGGCTGTTATCGGATGGATGGGCTATACTACTTTCCTTTTTTTTTCTTGCGTGGGCATATATACTACTTTCCCTCTCTATAGTATTCGGTATTACACATTTTTTTTGTGGAAGGAGGACTACTTTTCTGTGAGAGACTACATACTACATCTTTTGTGAAAAGAAACATATACTTCATCTTTTACGAGCGCTTATATACAATACAACATCTTTTGCGAGGATTATATACAACATCATTCGCGAGGAAGTATATACTTCACCTTTTTTGAGGGAGTACATGCAACATCATTCGTGAAGAAGTATATACCTCACCTTTTGCGAGAGAGTATATACAACATCACTCGTGAGGAATTATATACTTCATCTTTGCGAGAGAGTATATACAACATTACTCGTGAGCAAGTACATACTTCATCTTTTGCGAGAGAGTATATACAACGCCATTCGTGAGGAAGTACATACTTCATCTTTTGCGGGAGAGTATATACAACACCATTCTTGAGGAAGTATATACTTCATCTTTTGCGAGGGTGTATATACAATGTCATTTGCGTGAAAGTACACTTCATATATTTATGATAGTGTATACACTACATGGCTTGTGATAGATATGCCTCATCTTCGGGAGTGTATACTACATTCCTGGAGAAGTGTATACTATTTCATCTGTGAGAAATACCTCTTTACTTTTATGCTCTAGTATATATACTTTACAAGAGTTTATATACTACACTATTATGCTCCACTATATACTTTACTTTTTATACGAGAGTATATACCACATTACTTATGAAGTATATGATTTTTTTATGAAGAGTACATTTATATGTATATTATTTAGAAATGACAGTTAGTGTATTCAGCTGGCATAATAATTTATTCACCAAAAAACAGAGTATATATATATACACACATGAGTAAAAGGGAGTATACACGCCTTTGATCATCAGTAAAAAGACATCAATTGTATACGCGCAAAGAAGGACGTTATAGCCACTCCCAGTCATACAGTAAGTACATGATAAGCCATGGATGCAATCGATATATGCATCGTTGGTGACCATATGAGTACATTCTTTTGCGGCGCGACGTGTGCCAGATCAACAGATATCAGTCCCGACATGGTGCAGCAGATGTTGAGAGCTACAGTATTGAAGTCTGCCGAAGAACACTCAGCTTCCCGGTGTGACGCCGCCGCCGCAACCTAGTCCATCTGTTAATGCTCTTCATATACTAGATTTTTTTTTGAGGGAAGCTCTTCATATACTAGATAATAAGTAACAATGGGGCAATGATACGTCTGATGCATAGAAAAATTACATGGATGCAGAACTAGAATCTGATCTATGTGTACCTACGGGTACCTTGACTTGTGAGTAACATATCACTAATTAATGCGTCCTGGAACAAGAGTTGCAGAAGAAAGGTGAAATGCGTTAATCTCTCAATAACCACAAATTAAAATGATGCTGTAGGCATGTATGTAAATTATCCACAAGAGGTCACCAGAGTATAACGCGGGAGCACACCAGAGTAGGAGCTGAGCACGGTCTCATGTGCACGTCGGGCTTGGACATTAGCATATCGTCATCGGTGGCCGGCGATCGGCCCAATCACATAGTGGTGCCGCTCCCAATGAACGACGACAAGACGATCACATGAGCAATTAGACGAGAAAGGGTTGTCATCGTTATCTCGTCGCAGCTACCGATGCGAAATCAGATGAGAGAGCTGCATCTTGTTGTCGTCGCTGTCACCGGCACCGCTGCTTGCTGTGTTACGTACGTGAGGATGTGACGGCTATATTTCCAAAGTAATCGGCTAATATGCAGTATGTAATAGAAATCAGCTGTGTGCTTATCCCTAATAATTCGGAGCTAATTTTCAGTGGCTAGCGTGATCCCCTCGATGGGTTATCTGGATGCGAAATGGGTTTGTTAGAGGGAGGAAATCCAAAAGTGAGCCTGGAGAGCCTAAACAACGGCACGTGGCTAGGAGTATGTACTCTTAGGAGTACTATATATATATATATATATATATATATATATATATATATATATAGGAAAATCCATCCTACCACCCGTGATAGTTACCCCACATATCTCATATACTACCATGCGGTATTATATATACTATTTTATTATTTTAAATATGTTCGTACACTATATCTAAGATATTTCAAAACAAGTTACATGAAAAATTGCATATGAGTCCATAGTTTTGTTATATTTGTGAAATACGTACATATTTGTATGTAAAAAGAGCATACTCAAAATATAATACATACTACCTAAAAATTAGTATATGTACTACCTAAACATTGTTATATACTACATACTACACGTACATACTCTCGGTTTCTACATATACTACATACAACATACAAAACGCAAGTGGTGGTAACTACCACGCTTGTAGGAAACATTTATCCTATATATATATATATATATATATATATATATATATATATATATATATATATATATATATATATATATATATATATATATATATAACAAAGAAGAACAAGGTCGGAAAGACTGAGGAAATTGCAAAGTTGAAGAACTTGAAAATTAAAGAAATTGAAAAACTCAAATTGAAGATTTTCAACCTTGGTTTGTGGCGTAACCCATCGTATAAGAATGATGATTTCAGACACCGCGTACAATTTTTGTAGGGTTCTAAGAATCAAATCCTTCATTAATTTCTTCACACTTAGAGGGTTAGTATTCATTGATTGAAGAAAAACGTTACTTCGTGTGTTGCACATCTAAGTCATCAAATTTGCGCAAGTGTTAGGATGTGTGTCATTATCAAAGAACATTCGAAGATTCTAAGATATTTAGCTCACAACGCAACTTGCTAAATCTCTTCTCATCCAAGGGCTTTGTGAAGATATCTGCCAGCTGATCTTCAGTATTCGCGTGGTCTATGGAGATGTCGCCCTTCAAGAAAATGATGACAGATCTGGATGTGCTTTGTCTTCGAGTGCTGAACTGGGTTGTGAGCAATCTTGATAGAACTCTCATTGTCACAGTAGAGTGGAACATTCTTCACATTGATGCCATAGTCCTTGAGGATTTTCTTCATCCATAGCAACTGAGCACAGCAAGGTCCAGTAGCAATGTACTCAGCTTCAGCAGTATAGAGTGATACACAGTTCTTCTTCTTCGAGGACCAACATACCAAGGATCATCCGAGGAAATGACATGTGCCTGATGTTGACTTGCGGTCCACCCGATCACCAGCATAGTCAGAGTCAGAATATCCAATGAGATCAAAAGAAGAGCCCTTGGGATACCATAATCTAAGTGTTGGAGTGGGAGCTAGATATCAAAGAATATGCTTCACAACCTTATGATGTGATTCCTTCGGTGTAGCTTGAAATCGGGCACACATGCAAATACTAAGCATAATATCCGGCCTAGATGCACATAGATACAATAAAGAGCCAATCATGGAGCGGTATACCTTTTTATCGAAGTCTTTACCATTTTCATCGGTGCATAGATGGCCATTTGTGGGCATAGGGATTTTGACGCCTTTGCAATCTTGCATGCCAAATTTCCTCAACACATCCTTGAGGTATTTCTCCTAGGATATGAACATGCCATTGTGTTGTTGATGAAGTTGAAGACCTAAGAAGAATTTAACTCTCCCATCATAGACATTTGATATTCCTCACCTCATCATATAGGAAAATTTGTCACTGTAACGTTAGTTAGTACAGCCAAAGATAATATCATCAACATATATTTGGCACATGAATAATTCATCATCATATGCTTTGGTGAAAAGAGTTGGGTCAAGTGAACCGGGTTTGAAGCCTTTCTTCATGATGAATTCCTTCAATCTATCATACCATGCCCGAGGTGCTTGCTTGAGGCCATAGAGGGCCTTGTTGAGTCTGTAGACGTGATCTGGAAATTTTGGATCCTCAAAACCTAGTTGAGTAACATATACTTCTTCCTCAAGCTTACCATTGAGGAATGCACTTTTCACATCCATTTGATGTAGATGATATTATGATGGTTAGCATAAGCAAGCAATATGCGAATAACCTCAAGTCTAGCAACAGGTGCAAAAGTTTCATCGAAATCAATTCCTTCAACCTGTGTGTAGCCTTGAGCTACAACACGAGCCTTGTTCCTCACCACAAGGCCATTTTCATCTTGCTTGTTGCGGTAGATCCATTTGGTGCCGATGATACTGTGCTTGCGTGGATCTGGTCGCTTGACAAGCTCCCACACATTGTTGAGCTCGAATTGATGCAATTCATCTTGCATAGCTGAATCCACTCAGGCTCCATGAATGCTTCATCAACTTTGGTGGGCTCTGTGATAGAGACAAATGCAAAATGCCCACAAAAGTTAGACAAATGTGAAGCTTTTGAGCGTGTGAGAGGACCTGGTGCGTTGATGTCGTTGATGATTCTCTCAATCTGCACTTCATTTGCAACACGAGGATGAGCAGGTTGACGACTTTGATTTGGCCCAGCAATTTCTTCGGGGCCATTTTCTTCAGTAGCACCAGCGTGATTATCTTCACGATCCGGAATAACTTCTTCAGCAGATTCTTCGGTAGGGATGACATCCTCAGTAGCCTTGAACTTAATGGATTCCTTAGGTGACATTTCATCTAGCACAGGAGGTAGGTGCTCTCTTTGCGAGCCATTAGTCTCATTGAACCGCACATCTACAGTTTCAACAACCTTGTGATGATAGGTGTTGAAGACTCTGTAGGTGTGCGAGTCCTTTCCATAACCAAGCATAAAACCCTCATGTCCTTTCGGTGCAAATTTAGAGTGGTGATGAGGATCTCTAATCCAGCATTTAGCACCAAAGACTTTGAAATAACTTAAATGAGTTCATATGAGGTCTTTTTGAAGAATTTGTGAAGATATACCCTGTTGATGATGTGGCATGCAGTATCAATAGCATCTGGCCAGAAACAATGTGGAGTCTTGTATTCATCAAGCATAGTGCAAGACATATCAACAAGAGTTCTGTTCTTGCGCTCCATGACGTTGTTTTGCTGAGGAGTATAGGGAGCAGATAACTCGTGAGTAATACCAAGTATATCAAGATATACATCGAGACCAGTATTCTTGAACTCGGTCCCATTATCACTCCTGATATGATTGATCTTCACACCGAAGTTCGTAGATGCTCTTGAGGAAAATCGTTTGAAGACTTCTTGCACTTCATTTTTGTAAGTGATGATATGCACCCAAGTGTAACGATAATAATCATCAACAATGACAAAGCCATATAATGATGCAGAATTAGTGAACGTGGCATAATGAGTAGGGCCAAAGAGATCCATGTGAAGTAATTCAAAGGGACGAGAAGTGGTCATGATAGTCTTCGTGGGATGCTTGGCTCTGGTGATCTTTCCAGCCTCACAAGCCCCACAAAGATGATCTTTGAGGAATTTGACACCCTCAATGTCAATGACAAGATTCTTCTTCGCGAGTGTATGCAAGTTCCTCATCCCAGCATGACCAAGTCATCGATGCCATAACCAGCCTTCTGAAGCTTTTGCAAGTAGACACGTGGCAGGCTGTGGTCCTGCAAAGAAATCAACAATATACAAGTCTCCTCTCCTAAAGCCTTCGAAGACTTGCTTTTCCCTTTGTCAGCGTAGGTGATATGCTTTAGATGAGATGGAGATAAAGCAGTGTCCATCAATAAGTTCCTATCACCGGTCATGTGATTTGTACATCCACTATCGAGGACCCACTCAGTAGCTTTGGGTTGTTCATCCTACAAATGAATTAGTACAACTTACGAACCCATATACTTCATCAGTGAAGAATAAGATATCAATTTCATCAACAGTAAAAATATAGCAATATGAGGACGTGAGAAATGAGTAATTCATTTCTTCATGATTAGCTTGTGTCCATTCAAGCATATTCAGGTCTCGAGCAAATTCTTCAAACGACTAAGTTCGTCTAGAGACCTGACCCTGCACAAGAAATTGTTCTTTTTCTTCACCACCCACATCTAGCGGGGCGGCTAGGAGTTCATCATTCTGCGAGCTCCATAAGAAAAAGATGGCATTGAAGCCAGTGCACTTCATTTCACATAAGAGGGGTTAGGATAAGCATAAGAATAAGCAGAGAAATTCTTTGAGGACTTATGAACATAATGGTTTGAAGAGTAATGCACATATTATAGCCTTTGGACTTTCCCTACAAAACAAAAGTGTTAGCACGACGATGTTTATATGAGGATTTGGAATCATGTGAGGAATTTGATCCAGATGAAGAATTTGGTCCATAAAAGGACTTGGATCCATATGAAGATTTTGATCCGTATGAAGAATTTGATGTGGGGTTCTTATTCTTCATGGGTGGTGTCATGATGACATTCACCTGAAGATTTTCAAGGCACCTTTTGGGAACCCAGATTTTCTTCATAGGGGGACCGTTCCTGCAGTTAGTTCCAACATATCGAGCAAATACTTCATCATTCTGATTTTTGAATAGTTTATAGTTGGAGTCAAATGACTCATCAGAGGAATATGAAGATTCACAGGTAAAGCCAGATAAAGTGCATGGATCTACAAGAGGTCCTTTCGCAGCAACCCATGAGGTTTTGGGGTACTGCTCAGGTTTCCAGTAGGTCCCATCAGCATTGAGTTTCCTCTCAAAGGCAATACCCTCTTTCCTAGGGTTCCTATTCAAGATCTGCTTTTTGAGCACATCACAAAGAGTCTGATGCCCTTTGAGGCTTTTGTTGCATGTCACATACAATTCCTTCAACCCTGCATGGTATCTTCAGATGAGGAATTTGTGACCACAGAGACAGTTGAAGAATTTGCAGCAATAGAAGCATTTGAACATTCAGGTGAAGAATTAGGAGATTCACGCTCAATGCATTTCAGACATGGTGGAATAAATTATTCCTGAGCGAAACTGATCTGTTGAGCAAGCAATGAATCGTTTTCATCCTCACTAGATTCAGAGGGGGAATGTTTGAGTACCTTGGCACCTTTTGCCATGAAGCAATAGGTGGGAGCATAGTCATCGGCGCTCTTGTCAGCGGAGTTGGGGAGGTCATTTTGTTCAGCGTTGAAGATGGACATGCTGACGTAAGCAGTAGAGAGGGCTAGGCCCGCCACACCAGAATCTGACTCCCCAGATTCCTCCTCTTCCACATTTTCCTCAGATTCAACTTCAGAGTCCATTTCCTTGCCAATAAATGCCCGTGCCTTCTTTGAACTGCTCTTCTTGTGAGATGAAGACTTTGAAGATTTTTATGATGAGGATTTTGAAGATTTATTCTTCTTGTTTGAGTCATTTGAATCGTCATCTTTGTACTTCTTCTTCTTTGATTCCTTTTCCCATAGAGGATAATCAGACATGTAGTGACCAGGTTTCTTGCATTTGTGGCAAGTTCTCTTTTTGTAGTCGTGGGACGAGGAATCATCACTCCTTCAAGACTTCCCGAAGCGACCACGGCGAGAGAACTTATGGAATTTCTTCACGAGCATTGCTAGCTCCTGGCTCAGTTCTTCAGGGTCACCAAGGCTGCTACCAGAATCTTCACCTTCAGATTCAAAGACTTCCTTGGCCTTCAGTGCACGTGATCTTCCAAAGCTCGGTCCGTAGAGGTCTCTCTTCTCAGCAAGCTGGAACTCATGAGTATTTAGCCTCTCAAGAATATCAGCAGGATCTAGTGACTTGTAATCAGCTTGTTCTTGAATCATCAGTGCAAGAGTATCGAATGAGGAATCAAGTGATCTCAGCAATTTCTTCACCACCTCATGGTCGGTGATGTCAGTGGCACCAAGTGCTTGAATCTCATTTGAGATGTCAGTGAGGCGATCAAAGGTTTGCTGAACATTTTCATTGTCGAGTCTTTTGAAGCGGTTGAAGAGATTGCGAAGAACATTAACTTGGGTGTCACGTTGAGTGGACACTGCTTCGTTGACCTTGGACAGCCTGTCCCAAATTAGCTTAGTAGTTTCCAAAGCACTCACTTTGCCGTACTATCCTTTGCTCAGATAGCACATATGATATTCTTCGCTTCAGAGTCGAGTTGCTTGAACCTCTTCACATCAGCAGCATTCATAGATGGAGTGACTGAGTGAACACCATTTTCCACAACATACCAGAGATCGTTATCAATTGCCTCAAGATGCATGCGCATCTTGTTCTTCCAGTAGGGGTAGCCATCCCATCAAAGGTAGGACACCCAGCCAAGAACTTGATCATTCCTGCAGTCGACATAACTAAAACTCCAGGTGGTTAAACCAAATCCACACAGAACAAGGGGGTACCTTTCTCTGATACCAATTGAAAGTGTGTTATATCGACTAGAGGGGGGTGAATAGGCGATTTTTACAAATTCGTCACTAAGGAATTTCTAGGTGAAGAAATTCCTAAGCAATGACACACTAGCAGCGGAATAAGTACTCAGGTATAAGCATACAGAGCAACATTGTAGTCATCATGATGAAATGAAAACAAGCACAGAGTACAAATAGCGTGAAAACAAGATAAGCAGGCGGACGACTATGTGACTGAAGAATTAGGATTGAGGAATTAGAGAAAGTCTTCAGTCAAAGTCTTCAAACAGTAATGATCAGGTCCATCGACACATGAATGAGGAAATGAAAGGGTTGAGGAAATAGAACCAGTTAGCTTGGTGAAGACAATGATTTGGTAGACCAGTTCCAACTGCTGTGACAGTTGTACGTCTGGTTGGAGCAGCTGAGTATTTAAACTCGAGGACACACAGTCACCACCGTATTCTCCTTGAGCTAAAGTCACACAGACATCGCCCAACACTCGTGGTAAATCTTCAGGTGACTTCCAAACCTTCACAGACTTGGTCACTCGGCGATCCACATTTCCTTTTGGATGCTCATACCATGACGCCTAATCGTTTGGAGGATACACAGTCCTCAATGGTAACAAGCATCGGTTCCACATAGGAACAATCTCTTCAGTGATGCTCAATCGCTTTGGGTTTTGCAGGTGTTTGGGTTTGGGTTTTGGGTTTTCCTCACTTGATGATTTTCGCTCAAAGTCCTCGGAGGATGGGATGCTCTCTATGACAAGTGTCAGTTTCTCTCAGAGTAGCCAACCAACTAGTGGTTGTAGGGGGCGCTATTTATAGCCTAGGGAGCAGCCCGACATGATAAGACATAAATGCCCTTCAATGATATGAATGTTAGGTGGGTAGATATTTTGGACAGCTGGCGCATAGCACAACAACGGTCAGAAATATGAGGTTCAAATTCCTGAGGGTTATCATGTTCCTCACTCGGTAGGCAATTCACACTGGTGAATTCCTAACTCCTTAGTTAGAACAAATTCCTCAGAGACCAGAAGATCTTTGTCTCTGTCACTAAAGAAATTGACCGAACTGAAATGAGATTTCCAATGGCTTCACTCGAAAGGATTGGGTAGTAGTAGGATTTTGAGATGAGCGTCACTTGGAAATCAGTTCCTTAGTATTACCTCGGACCCCTTTAACAGTACAGTATTTCCTATGACTCAAGAAAGAGAAAATGACACTTAGAAAACAAAAGTCTTCACGCTTCATAATCCTCGCATGAGTATCCAAGTCTTCAAGGTCACACCAATTTCTTCACTTTCAAAATCTTCAGGAGAACCGAAGTCTTCAGCTAAAGACATACATTTTTAGGGGTTAGCTTTCATCGTAAATATCAAACCCCTCATTGACTTATAGAGACTGTGTACACTCACAAACATATTAGTCCGTTAACCTATAAGTCTTCAATACACCAAAATCACTAAGGGGCACTAGATGCACTTACAGTGTGCTAATGCTTTGGTCTGGTTCTCTATTAAAAGGAGGCCTTAATATCCCTTAGTTTCCAATAGGACCTCGCTGCCACGGGAGGGTAGGACAAAATATGTCATGAAAGTTCTTTCCATAAGCATGTATGACTATTTACGGAATACATGCCTACATTATATTTATGAACTGGAGCTAGTGTTGTATCGTCCTAGGTTATGACTGTCACATGATGAATATCATCCAACAAATTACCGACCCAATGCCTACAAATTTATCTTATATTGTTCTTGCTAAGTTACTACTACTATCATTACTGTTGCACTTGCTACAAAATTACTGCTATCACTGTTACCGTTACTATTGCTGCTACTATCATTAAAACTATCATATTACTGTTCTACTGATCACCTTGCTGTAGATAATTAATCTCCAGGTGTGGTTGAATTGACAACTCATCTGCTAACACTTGCAAATATTCTTTTGCTCCCCTTGTGCCGAATCTATAAATTTGGGTTGAATACTCTACCCTCAAAAACTGTTGCGGTCCCCTATACTTGTGGGTTATCGAGACCTTTTTCTGGCATCGTTGTCAGGGAGCATAGCTATACTTGTGGAGTCACTTGAGATTATTATCAATTTATCACTATGAAGAATCTGAAGGATGCTAAGACTAAGATTTTAACCTCTAAGACGAGGGGAGGTAAGGAACTGCCATCTAGCTCTGCTTTAGATTCACCTTCTGTTATAAGTAAACTTGCAACACCAACACATGATATCAATCCTGATATAACGCAAGTTATTGATGATGCTACTTCTGCCATGAATGATGCTTATGATGATGCTCGTACCTTGCTTGATGATAATGTGCCACTAGGTGAATTTCTTGATGAACAAATTGCTAGAGTAAGACAACAGGATATTGTTGAAGTTGATGATGAGCATGAAACTGAAAATCTTGAAACACCTGCTAGAACTAGCCTTCCTAGATATGAATTGCCTAAGGTGCCGGAAGGTTACGTTATGAATGAGGAGACAACTAGAGATATTCTTGCTTGTAAGGATAGAGATGATCTAGAGAAATTATTATGCAAGTATAGAGAAAAATCATTGAATGCTAGAATGCAATTTGATCCTAAGTTTGCTACCACGTCTATCTTTATTGACGATAAGGATTATGAATTCCCTGTCGACCCAGAGTTAATTACTTTGGTTGAATCTGATCCTTTCCATGGTTATGAAACTAGAATTGTTGTGGCACATCTTACTAAGTTGAATGACATAGCCACCCTTTTTACTCATGATGAGAAAACTCGCTACTACTATATTTTTGTTCCCACTAAAGGGTGATGCTAAAGCTTGGTACAATACTCTTGCTCCTGGTTGTGTGCGTAGTCCCCAGGATATGATTTATTACTTCTCTGAAAAATATTTTCCTACTCATAAGAAACAAGCTGCCTTACATGAAATATTTAACTTTGTGCAAATTAAAGAAGAGAGTCTCCCACAAGCTTGGGGGAGGCTTATCCAATTGCTTAATGCCTTGCCTGATCATCCTCTTAAGAAAAATGAAATACTTGATATCTTCTATAACGGACTAACTAATGCTTCCAGGGACTTCCTAGATAGTTGTGCTGGTTGTGTTTTCATGGAACGAACTATTGGGCAAGCTGAAGAATTATTGAATAACATATTGAAAAATTATGATGACTGGTATCTTCCTGAACCACCGCTTAAACCCACTCCAAAGAAGAGGGGTATCTTATATCTCAGACCCGAAGATATGCAAGAGGCAAAGAAATATGTGAAGGAAAAAGGTATTAAAGCTGAGGATGTTAAAAATTTACCTCCTATTGAAGAAATACATGCGCTTGTTACACCACCACTGCCGAAGGTGATAGAGGTAAATTCTCTAATGAAATTCAATCATAATGATGATCCTCACAATATGCACCCTAGCCAATGTCTTTATGAGTTTTAAAATTACATTAGAAAGCAAGATCACTTCAATGCAAATGTTACGAAAAAATTGAAATACAATTCTGATATGATTGCTCGCTTAAGTAACTTGTTATTTAGAATCTCAAATGATGTTAGAAGTGTGGGAAAGCATGCTTCTATAGTACAAACTCAGTTAGAACAAGTTGCTAAATCTCAAAGAGAGTTGCTTGATGAAATGAATAATAACATACATGACGTGCTGTTAGAGTCGCAACCAGAGGAGGTAAAATAACTCAAGAACCATTTTATCCCAAGGGACACCCAAAAAGAATTGAACAGGATTCACAAAGGAATAATACCACTGCACCTAGTCCGTCTAGAAAGAAGAAGAAAAAGAAAAATGATAGGACTTTGCATGCTTCTAGTGAACCTGAAATAGAAAAACCTCCTGATAATGATAATGATGTTTCTATTTCTGATGCTGAAACTCAATATAGTAATGAACACTCACCTAGTGATAATGAAAATTAAAATGCTGATGTTAATGAGGATACTCAACTAAACAATGAAAAATAACCAGATAATGATGTTGAAATAGAACCAGCCGTTGATCTTGATAACCCACAACCTAAGAATAAAAGATATGATAAAAGAGAATTTTTTGCTAGAAAACATGGTAAGGAGAGAGAACCATGGGTTTAAAAACCTATGTCCTTTCCACCTAAGTCCACTAAAAAGAAAGATGATGAAGAATTTGAACGCTTTGCTGAAATGCTGAGGCCAATCTTTTTGCGTACTCACTTGACTGACATCCTTAAAATGCCTCCTTATGCAAAGAACATGAAAGACATCATCACCAATAAGAGGAAAATACTAGAAACTGAAATCTCCACCATGCTTGATAATTACTCTTTTAAAGATGGAGTACCTAAAAAACTTGGAGATCCAGGAATACCAACTATACCTTGCCCCATCAAAAGAAATTATGTGAAAACTGCTTTATGTGATTTAGGAGCTGGTGTTAGTGATATGCTTTTCTCTTTATATAAAAGACTTTATTTGAATAAACTCACACCTACTGAAATATCTTTGCAAATGGCTGACAAATCAAGTGGCATACCTATCGGTATTTCTGAGGATGTGCCCGTTGTTGTTGCTAATGTTACTATTTTGACTGACTTTGTTATTCTTGAGATGCCCGAGGACGACAACATGTCGATTATCCTTGGTAGACCCTTCTTGAATACTGCACGGGTTGTTATTGATTAAAATAAAAGCAAGTTCACTTTTCATATAAATGGTAATGAGCATAAGGTCCACTTTCCGAAGAAACAATTCCAAGTGAATGGTATTAATGTCATTGAAAAATCTCCGACGATCACTATTGGAAGTTTTCAACTACCACTACCTATTGTTAAAAAGAAATATGAAATGCTTATTGTTGGGGACATTCATATCCCTGTTGAGGTAACTTAGTGATTTACGAAAGTTCTTCGGTTTCATGCTAATCGAAAGTGGTTGTTAATAAGACCTGATCAACCTTATTAATGGATCATTTTTTAGAGGTATGAAGTTGATGAATTTAGTAAGCACTAACTTCTATCCCTACCTTTTGTTTTCTGTTTTTGTTAGTTAAATAAAATAAAATGCCATGTTTTGTTGGTTTTCTGAATTTCCCGTGTAATAAAAAATGACCCGAAATGAAAGTTCTCATAATGCTATGAAAATTTAATACGATTTTTTCTGAATATTTAAGAATTTTTTGTGCAAATGATATCAAAGGGAGGTGCACCAGGTGGGCACAACCCACCTGGGCGCGCCAGGACCCCCAAGCGCGCCCTGGTAGGTTGTGGATCCCACATGGCCCCCCTCACTTATCCCTTGATCCCACATCATCACCTACCTCCAGAAAAAATTCACCATTGCTCTCTCTCTCTCTCTCTCTCTCTCTCTCTCTCTCTCTCTCTCTTGTGTTCTTGCTCTCAAACCCGCGGATTTCGATCTCTTTGCTCGATCTCCGTTTCCGAAACTGTTTCAGGGGATTGTTGCTTGGTATGTGACTCCTCTGTTTGTACAATTAGTTTTGCTTTAGTGGTTTATATTTTGAATAATTAGAAACTCTTGGTGCTGCTGTAGATGAGCTTGTATCCCCATGAGTAGTTGCTACCAATCTTGTAAAGTTTTGTTGATAAATTTTTGTCACTCAAAAATTTTCAGAAAATTGTACGCGAACATGATGAACCTCTTTGGAAGGGGGTCTTCGAAGAGGAGATCCTCGGAGGCATCTTCCAGTGACAGTTTCGTTCATCGGGCTTGTGTTGAACCAAGTGAAAGTTCCATATGAGATGCCGGCACCAAAACATGCTTATGGTCGTGCGACGATTATATGGTGCATGTGGGCATTAAGGAGGAATTTGAGCAATATGTTCACAATGCCGGTCTGAGTCCCTGTATTTATGATAAGTGCAATCAACACCACACTCTCACTGAATCATTTGTCAAAGGATTTAAATTCCATCCCCGTGAGTCTAGGGTGTCATTTAAACTGTATGAAAATTCATTTACCATATCACTAGAGAGATTTGCTCACCACTGCAAAATTCCATTCTAGGGTTCGCTTGATGAACCACCAAGGTATGAATTCCAAGGATTTCTGACTAGCCTTTGCTATGGTGAGACGAGGGGAGTAACGCAGCGTAGAATAAAGAGCATTCATTTTCCTGCAATTCAGTACTTTGCATTATTTAATGGAAAATGTATAGTAGGCAAACAAGATTGTAGTACACTTTGTGCTCCACATTTGAGCCTCATACGCACTGCTCTCGCTGGTGACAGAAGTTATAATCTTGGGGCAGTTGTTGCACACAGGTTGCAACACAACGCTAATAGTGGTTATTTCTATGGTGGAATTTATGCCACATGTTTAGCAAGAGAGCTGTGTGTTTCACCTTTGCCATATGTCCCTATTTTACCCATGCAGTATTTAGACTTTGATGTTATGTAATGTCATAAGATTCCTAGGGGCGAACCCGATAACTTCATCGATAAATTGTTGTTTAATCAAGAATCCATTGTATACACATATTTGCATGCACCTGCTCTCTTTGATTATCAAAGCAGGGGAAGATATTTCGTTCTTGAGAGCGAGGCCCGAGCTCACAACGCGGCAGTTATGGCTTCATGGCAGGCTGAGACATCCGCACCGAGAGCCTCCATGAGCTACCACCCCGACTATTATCCAGGCTACTGACTGATTACCAAGTTAGGCCAAAAGCCTAAGCTTGGGGAGTATGTATTCCCACCGACATTACATTCATGTTCACACATTTTATTCCAGTTGTCGGTGTCCATACTTTTTCATTGTATTATCCATGTTAAATTTATTTTCTTGCTTTCTTCTTGTGTGTTTGAAAAACTTTGAGAAAATCCAAAAATATTTCCTGCTTCGTTTTGATTTTTCTTTCTAGAGTAGCTAGTTGTAGTACTAAAAAGAAAACCCAAAGATTTCCTTGTTCTTCTTTTGCTTGTTGGGAGCTTTCCCGTGTAAATAGTTTTTATCGTTTTTGCTTTTCCCTTTAATTTGTTTGTACTAGAAAATCAAAAACTCCAAAAATATTTCAGTGTGTTTCTCTGAATTTCTTTTATGTTTATTGAGTCATTCCAAGGAGAAGACCATGATGAAAATGTTGAGTGGCTCTCTTATGCATAATTGTTGATCTAACAAAGACCCATATTACCTTGTCTTCTCCTGTTGAATAAAATGTTTGCAGATTCCAGCTTAGTCCATGGCACTCTTGCACTATTATTGTTTTCATATCGTTCGGTCGTGCAAGTGAAAGGCAATAATGACGATATTTGATGAACTGGTCGTGGCAGAGAGAAACGGGTATGAACTTGACTTCTTCTATTTTTGTAAATATGTTTAACCTAGAATTCATGATTCAACCCATTATGATTAAACATGTTTGCAATGACAATCCGAGATTATAGTTTCTCATGCCATGCATAAGTAGCTAGGAGTGGATAATGATTTATCTTGGATGTCAACATTGCGTTAAAATGATTATGATGTAGTATGATGATATGGTATCCTCCTCTGAATGTTCGAGTGGCTTGACTTGGCACATATTCATGCATGTAGTTGAATCAAAACCAACATAGACTCTATGATATTTATGTTCATGGTGTTCATATCCTTCTCATGCTAGTGTCCAATGTTACTTATGCATAATGCATGTTCATGACCGTTGTTGCTCTCTAGTTGGCCGCTTCTCAACCTATTTGCTAGCCTTCACCTGTACTAAGTGGGAATTCTGCTTGTGCACCAAAAACCTTGAACCCAAGTTATTCCAGATGTGTCCACCATACCTACCCATATGCGGTATTACCCTGCCGTCCTAAGTAAATCCGCATGTGCCATCTCTAAGAACTTCAAATAAAATATCCTTTTGTGTGCCTGGATCGTTCATGGAACGATAGGATGTAGTCGGTATCTTCCATGCTAAGAGGGTTATTCTTAGGATGAGTGTTTATTCAGTCACCATTGCACAAGAAAAGGGCGGTAATAGGGATGCCCAGTCCCAAATTGCAAAATTAAAAAGCTTACGAATAAAAAAACTCCAAACGGAGTCATAACCTTTACTTTATCGCTTGGGAACCGCCACTAGCATGCTTAGCATGGAAGATATTGATAACTAATGGTCGTAAAGTAAACAAGAAGGGTGCATGTCTCAAAATATCATTTACCTCTGTTTTAAAAACTTGAGCTCTGGCACCGCTGCAAATCACTACTTCCCTCTGCGAAGGGACTATCTATTTACTTTTATGTTGTGTCATCACCTTCTAAAACAAGCGCCAGAACCTAAGAGCACTGTTGTCATGTTGATGCATTGTGTGTAGCTAATGTTGGGTGCATCATGACTGGATCTTTTCTACCATGAATTACAATGTTTAGTCGTTGCTTGGACTTTGGAGGTGCTCTGCATTTATGTTTTGCGGTCTCACAAAGGGCTAGCGAGATACCACTATTGTCATATTATATCATGGTTGTTTTGATAATGTGTTGCTATTTGAGATATCTTATTATTGCTAGCTAGCTGATTATGTTATTGATATGAGTTAATATAATTTTTAAGACTTATTGTTGGCATGGTTAGTTATAATGTTGGCTGAAAACCTGGGTTTTGTTTAAGCTTATTTATGCAAACAAGAGAAAAAGAGTTCGTAAAAGTTTTTCTTTTTCACTTTCAGTTTATCAACTGAATTGCTTGACGACAAGCAAAGGTTAAAGCTTGGGGGAGTTGATACGTCTCCAACGTATCTACTTTTCCTAATGCTTTTCCTCTTGTTTTCGACTCTAATTTGCATGATTTGAATGAAACTAACCCCGGACTGACGCTGTTTTCAGCAGAAATACCATGGTGTTATTTTTGTGCAAAAATAAAAGTTCTCGAAATGGAACGAAACTTTACGCGGGATTTTTTTTACAAAATAAGAGAGTTTCTGGAGCCAAGAACCACCAGAGGGGGGCACCTGGGTGGGCACAACCCACCAGGGCGCGCCCAGGTGGGTTGTCCCCACCTGGTGGCCCCGCAGACCCTGAAACCTACACTATAAATTCACATTTTTTCCAGAAAAAAATCAGGGAGAAAGAATTATCGTGTTCCACGAGACGGAGCCACCGTCCCCTCCTGATCTTCATCGGTAGGCCAGATTTGGAGTCTGTTCGGGGCTCTGGAGAGGGGGATCTTCGTTCTTCGTCATCACCAACCCTTCTCCGTCGCCAATTCCATGATGCTTACCACCGGGAGTGAGTAATTCCTTCATAGGCTCACTGGTCGGTGAGGAGTTGGATGAGATTCATCATGTAATCTAGTTAGTTTTGTTAGGGCTTGATCCCTAGTATCCACTGTGTTCTGAGATTCATGTTGCTATGAATTTGCTATGCTTAATGCTTGTCACTTTGGGCCTGGGTGCCATGATTTCAGAACTGAACCGTTTATGTTATCACCATTATATCCATGTTCTAGATCCAATCTTGCAAGTTAGATTCACCTACTACGTGTTATGATCCGGCAACCCCGGAGTGAAAATAGTTGGGACCACTCCCGGTGATGACCGTAGTTCAAGGAGTTCATGTATTCATCGTGTGCTAATGCTTTGTTCCGGTTCTCTATTAAAAGGAGGCCTTAATATCCCTTAGTTTCCAATAGGACCCCGCTGCCATGGGAGGGTAGGACAAAAGATGTCATGCAAGTTCTTTCCATAAGCACGTATGACTATTTACGGAATACATGCCTACATTATATTTATGAACTGGAGCTAGTGCTGTATCGCCCTAGGTTATGATTGTCACATGATGAATATCATCCAACAAATTACCGATCCAATGCCTACGAATTTATCTTATATTGTTCTTGCTAAGCTACTACTGCTATCGTTACTATTGCACTTGCTACAAAATTACTGCTATCACTGTTACCATTACTATTGATGTTGCTACTATCATTAAAACTACCATATTACTGTGCTACTGATCACCTTGTTGCAGATAATTAATCTCCAGGTGTGGTTGAATTGACAACTCAACTACTAACACTTGCAAATATTCTTTGGCTCCCCTTATGTCGAATCTATAAATTTGGGTTGAATTCTCTACTCTCAAAAACTGTTGCAATCCCCTATACTTGTGGGTTATCAGATACGTCTCCAACATATTTATAATTTGTTATTGTTCCATGCTATTATATTATCTGTTTTGGATGTTTTATATGCATTTATGTGCTATTTTATATTATTTTTAGGACTAACCTATCAACCAAGAGCCCAGTGCCAGTTTCTATTTTTTCCTTGTTTTTGACTTCCACAGAAAAGGAATATCAAATGGAGTACAAACGGAATAAAACCTTATGGCGATTTTTCTTGGACTAGAAGAAACCCACGAGATTTGGAGAGGAGGCCAGAAGACCAATGCGGTGGCCACAAGCCGTGGGGGCGCGCCCCAGCGCTTATGGGCCCCTTGTGGCCCGTCTTGACATATTTCTTGCTCCATAAATACCCAAATATTCCCCCTATACGAGTGGGCACACCAAAAAATAGTTTTCCGCTGCCGCAAGCTTCTGTTCTCGTGAGATCACATCTTGGGGCCTTTTCCGGCAATCCGCCGGAGGGGGATTTGATAACGGAGGGCCTCTACATCAACCTTGCTGCCCTTCCGATGATGCGTGAGTAGTTTACCACGGACCTAAGGGTCCATAGCTAGTAGCTAAATGGCTTCTTCTCTCTCTTTGATTTTCAATACAATGTTCTCTTCGATGTTCTTGGAGATCTATTCGATGAAATCTTCTTTTACGGTGCGTTTGTTGAGATCTGATGAATTGTGGATTTATGATCAGATTATCTATGAAATTTATTTAAGTCTTTTCTGAACTCTTTTATGCACGATTAAGATAGCTTAGTAATTTTCTTCTATCTATCGATTTGGTTTGGCCAACTAGATTGGTTTTTCTTGCAATGGGAGAAGTGCTTTGTGATGGGTTCAATCTTGTGGTGTCCTCTCCCAGTGACAGAAGGGGCAACAAGGTATGTATTGTATTGTTGCCATTAAGGATAAAAAATCGGCTTTATATCATATTGCTTGAGTTTATCCCTCTACATCATGTCATCTTGCTTAAGGCATTACTCTGTTCTTATGAACTTAATACTCAGATCCAGGCAGGAGTTGGTCGATGTGTGGAGTAATAGTAATAAATGCAGAATCGTTTCGGTCTACTTGACGGACGTGATGCCTATATTCATGATCATTGCCTTAGATATCGTCATAATTATGCGCTTTTCTATCAATTTCTCAACATTAATTTGTTTACCCACCGTATGCTTTATTCAAGAGAGAAGCCTCTAGTGAAACCTATGGCCCCCGGGTCTATTTTCCATCATACATTTTCAGATCTATAAACCAAAAAACCTAAAAATACCTTGCTTCAATTTATTTATATTTACTTTAGTTTGCATGTTTATTTATCTTTTATACCTATCTCTATTAGATCTCACTTTTGTTCGTGATCGTGAAGGGATTGACAACCCCTTTTTTGCGTTATGTGCAAGTATTTGTTAGTTTGTGCAGGTGCATACATTGGAGACTTGCTTGTGGATCCTACTGGATTGATACCTTGGTTCTAAA
The DNA here is from genome assembly GCA_021437245.1 of Aegilops speltoides. Classification (NCBI taxonomy): domain Eukaryota; kingdom Viridiplantae; phylum Streptophyta; class Magnoliopsida; order Poales; family Poaceae; genus Aegilops; species Aegilops speltoides. Next base: position 307,572,573 of record CM038141.1, on the reverse strand, counting down.
CTAAGAGTAATACTTATCTCTACTTTGCTACATCACCCTTTCCTCTTCAAGGGAAAAATCAACGCAAGCTCAAGAAGTAGCACCGCCCGACGCCAGCTGACCGCATTCATGCCGCTGTAGAGCGCGTCGCTCAACATTGAGGATGGCTCAGGACGGATGTGACATCTCACTACCTCTACCATTGAAGCGGCGTGCCAGCCGAGGGCGCTGTCATGGGAACGGATCTAACAGTAGAGATGGGCGGTACATAGGAGAGGGCAGAGACCTAGCTACAGTGAAGTTGTACACTCGGATTTACGAGTTCAGGCCCCTCTCGAAGGAGGTAAAAGCCCTACGTCTCGGTGCTGCGGGAGCTCTGTTGATTGGTGTATGAGTGACAGGGGGTGCGAACCCTTGTGCCAGAGGGGAGGGGTGGCTTATATAGAGTGCGCCGACCCCTTGCTGCCCTCAGTTACACAGGGGTTCAATGAGAGCTAAGTCCTGAACGTTATTAGTAAAGCCCGTATTAAATGATTTTTATGGCGATGGAGTGAATGCCTGATCGTTTCCATCCATAGGTGACTTTAGTCCTTCTATACTCCTGAGTGGATTCTTGTACGGTCGAGTGGAATTGGGATATCTGAGTGAGATCTTCTGTCGAGTGGATTACACTTCATGGGGATTTCAGTCGGTATCTTCTGTTGAACTTTATAGGCCTTGGACTCTTGTGTAGCATCTTTGGGTAGGGCATCTAGGTCAGGCCTAAGACCCTGCCCTAGGTACATGTCATCGTCATTAGCCCCCGAATGGATTGAGGACTGAGTGAAGAAGGGTTGAAGTTGATTCTGACCCGATGCAATGTCCTGGAGACATCTTAGGGGCAAGGAAGTATATTAGGTATTTTATCCCTTCGTCAGTCGCCTCGATCGATTCTGGCTTCCTGATCTTCCCAGTGAAGTAAGGAACATATTACCTGAGCAGATTGGATTTGCAAATCTCTGATGTGATCGACTGCTTTGTGGAGCCCGGATTTCACGGGATTCGAAATTTGGAGAAGCACGTGGGTAGGGACACGGTGCGGTAAGCGGGACAGGTGGATAGGGACTCCTCGATCCTCGCGTCGCCTTTTTCACCACGTATCAAGCCGGCGCCAGTTGCGGGATGCGCTAGGATTGCACGGGCCCACTCGTCAGTCACTCGGATGTGTGGCCATATATGGCGCTGCTGCCGATGCGTGGAACAGTGCTCGCCATTCACCCCCTCTCCTTTGCTTCTCTGCCTTGTCTTCCCCAACGCCTCGCTCCTCAGCCCACTCCTCTCGAGCTCCGCAGCAATGGCAAAGGACAAGACTGCGACTCTGGAGCGTGCAAAGAAGTCGATGGCTAAGGGTAAGTGATACGTCTCCGTCGTATCTATAATTTTTTATTGTTCCATGCTAATATTATTCAACTTTCATATACTTTTGGCAACTTTTTATACTATTTTTTGGGGCTAACATATTGATCCAGTGCCCAATGCCAGTTCTGTCTGTTGCATGTTTTATGTTTCGCAGAAACCCAATATCAAACGGAGTCCAAACAGGATAAAAACGGACGGAGAATTATTTTGGAATATTTGTGATTTTTGGGAGGAAGAATCAATGCGAAACGGTGCCCGAGGTGGCCACGAGAGTGGCCCATGCCACCACTCCAGGTGGGCGCGCCCTACCCTCTCGTGGGCCACCCATAAGGCGTTTGATGCCCTTCTTTGGCCGCAAGAAAGCTAATTTTTGGAAAACGATCTGGGCGAAGGTTTCAATCCAATCGGAGTTATGGATCTCTAGATATAAAGGAAATGGTGCCAGGGCAGAATTCCAGAACGCAGAAACAAAGAGATAGATCCAATCTCGGAGGGGCTCTCGCCCCTCCCACGCCATGGGAGCCAAGGACCAGAGGGGAAACCCTTCTCCCATCTAGGGAGGAGGTCAAGGAAGAAGAACAAGAAGGGGGGCTCTCTCCCCCTTGCTTCCGGTGGCGCCGGAATGCCGCCGGGGGCCATCATCATCACCGCGATCTTCACCAACACCTCCGCCATCTTCACCAACATCTCCATCACCTTCCCCCTTCTATCTACAGCGGACCACTCTCCCTAAACCCGTTGTACCCTCTACTTGAACATGGTGCTTTATGCTTCATTTTATTATCCAATGATGTATTGCCATCCTATGATGTCTGAGTAGATTTTCGTTGTCCTATCAGTGATTGATGAATTTCTATGATTGGTTTGAGTTGCATGTTTTATTATTGGTGATGTCCTATTGTGCCCTTCGTGTCACGCAAGCGTGAGGGATTCCCGCTGTAGGGTTTGCAATATGTTTATGATTTGCTTATGGTGGGTGGCGTGAGTGTGAAGCTACTGCACCGAGTAAGTAGGTTGTTTGCATTATGGGATAAAGGGACTTGATACTTTAATGCTATGGTTGGGTTTTACCTTAATGAATCTTTAGTAGTTGCGGATGCTTGCTAGAATTCCAATCATAAGTGCATATGATCCAAGTAGAGAAAGTATGTTAGCTTATGCCTCTCCCTCAAATAGAATTGCAATAGTGATTACTGGTCTAGTAACGTAGTCAATTGCTTAGGGACACTTTCACAACTCCTACCACCACTTTTCCACACTCGCTTTATTTACTTTATTGCATCTTTATCTAAACAGCCCCTAGTTTATATTTACGTGTTCTTTATTATCTTGCAAACCTATCCAACAACACCTACAAAGTACTTCTAGTTTCATACTTGTTCTAGGTAAAGTGAACGTCAACCGTGCGTAGAGTCGTATCAGTGGCCGATAGGACTTGAGAAAGTTTTTTTCTACCTTTAGCTCCTCGTTGGGTTCGACACTCTTACTTATCGAAAGAGGCTACAACTATCCCGTGTACTTGCGGGTCATCAAGACCTTTTTCTGGCGCCGTTGCCGGGGAGTCATAGCGGGGGGTGAATATTCTCGTGTGTGCTTGTTTGCTTTATCACTAAGTAATTTTTATTTGTTGTTCTAATTTGTTCTCTATCTTTAGTTATGGATATGGAACACAAAATACCAAAAAAATTAGGTGTAGATGCTACTCATGGAGATGGGGAACCTCCTAAAACCCTCGATGCTCATTATGTGAAAGAAATTATGTACTACTTTAATAATCCTGTGAAAGCCCCATTCCGTTATGTTATGGGAGACACGTTGGATCAACGTGAATACTTTAGGGATTATCGCCTGACACAAAAAGGGAAACTATTATGGGATCAAATTTCTATGTTGTGTTGGTATGCTCGTCAACTATGCATGATACATGATTATACTTGTTGCTCTAGGATGAAGGCTCCACACCTTCCCTTTTCATGCAAATTCAATGATAATGAAACCTTAGCTTCTTATGCTAATGGTATCTATGATTACTATGATGTGGAACAAATAGAAGAATTTGTTGCTTTTATGGGTGCTTATGAGGTTGAATCTATGTTTAAAGCGTTTGATGATTTTGATGATTCAGTTTATAGACCAGAAAATCTTGCTATACTTGGATATTGCTATGAAAATTATGAATACAATTACTATATTAATGCATTTATTGAGAAAGTCTCTGCTGTCCAAGAAGAGATTAATATTTTGCAGGAAGCTATGGAAGAAGAAATTGATGAAACTGTGAGCTCATTAGATGAAAAAGATGATGAGGAGAGCGAAGAACAAAAGGAGGAAGAGCAGATTGATCACCCATGCCCACCTTCTAATGAGAGTAACTCTTCAACTCATACTTTGTTTAATTCCCCTTCGTGCTTACCGAAGGATGATTGCTATGATGATTATTGCTATGATCCCGTTGATTCTCTCGAAATATCCCTTTTTGATGATGCTTGCTATGCTTGTGGCCAAGATGCCAATATGAATTATGCTTATGGAGATGAACTTGCTATAGTTCCTTATGTTAAACATGAAATTGTTGCTATTGCACCCACACATGATAGTCCTATTATCTTTTTGAATTCTCCCTACTACACTTTATCGGAGAAGTTTGTGCTTATTAAGGATTATATTGATGGGTTGCCATTTACCATTGCACATGATGATTTTGATAGATATAATATGCATGTGCTTGCTGCTCCTACTTGCAATTATTATGAGAGAAGAACTACATCTCCGCCTCTTTATGTTTCCAACACGATAGAATTGCAAGAAACTGCTTATACTATGCATTGGCCTTTACTATGTGTGCATGAATTGTTCTTTTATGACATGCCGATGCATAGGAAGAGAGTTAGACTTCGTTGTTTCTTGATATATGTTACTTTGTGCTCACTACTAAATTACAAATCATTGTTAATTAAAATTGGCTTTGATATACCTTGGGATCCGGGTGGATCCATTACTTGAGCACTATATGCCTAGCTTAATGGTTTTAAAGAAAGCGCTGCCAGGGAGACAACCCGGAAGTTTTAGAGAGTCATTTACTTCTGTTGAGTGCTTTCATATAGTTTAAAAACAAAAAAATAAAGAGGGGAATCTAAAAACTTTTCAAAAAGGAAAGTGGAAGTGAGGAAGACAAGCATTGTTGAAGTGGGAGCTAGCCTTGAACTTTGTTCATGCTTACGGAAACTTTGTGAATCTTGATTACAGAAACTTTTCAACAAAAATAATTATCCCCTTGTATAATTCCATTGTATTATAAAAATAATGTGCCAAGGTTTACCTTTAGGATGTTTACAATGCTTGTTGGTTTGTACGGTGCAGGACAGAAACTTTGGCTGTAGTGCGTGATTTTACATTTTCAACTGGAACATCAAACGGTTCTGATTCATTTTGCACTGTCTGCTGTACAAATTGTTTATTTTTCCTAATTTTGGTAGAATTTTTGGGGTACCAGAAGTATGGTGGATGTTCAGATTGCTACAGACTGTTCTGTTTTTGACAAATTCTGTTTTTGATGGATAGTTTGCTTGTTTTGATGAATCTATCAATTTATATTAGTGGATTAAGCCATGGAAAAGCTATATTACAGTAGACACAATGCAAAAACAAAATATGAATTGGTTTTCTACAGTACTTAGAGTGGTGATTTGCTTTATTATACTAACGGATCTTACCGAGTTTTCTGTTGAAGTTTTGTGTGGATGAAGTGTCTAATCGAGGATGTCTCGATATGAGGAAAAGGAAGAGAGGCAAGGGCTCAAGCTTGGGGATGCCCGAGGCACCCCAAGTAAATACTCAAGGAGACTCAAGCGTCTAAGCTTGGGGATGCCCCAGAAGCATCCCCTCTTTCTTCAACAAGTATCGGTATGTTTTCGTATTCGTTTCGTTCATGCATTATGTGCAAGTCTTGGAGCGTATTTTGCATTTAGTTTTCATTTTTCTTTTATGCACCATGCTGGTATGAGTTAGTCCTTGGTTGATTTATATAATTCTCATTGCACTTCACTTAAATCTTTTGAGTATGGCTTTATAGAATTCTTCATGTGCTTCACTTATATCATTTGAAGCTTGGATTGCCTCTTTCTCTTCACATAGAAAACCGCCATTTGTAGAATGCTCTTTTGCTTCACTTATATTTGTTAGAGCATGGGCATATATTTTTTAGGAAGAATTAAACTCTCTTGCTTCACTTATATCTATTTAGAGAGATGACAGGAGTTGTTCATTCACATGGTTAGTCATAAAATCCTACATAAACTTGTAGATCGTTGAATATGATATGTTTGATTCCTTGCAATAGTTTTGCAATATAAAGATGGTGATATTAGAGTCATGCTAGTGGGTGGTTGCGTATTGTAGAGACACTTGTGTTGAGGTTTGCAAGTCCCATAGCATGCACGTATGGTAACCGTTGTGTGACAAATTTGAAGCATGGCGTGTTTCTTTGATTGTCTTCCTTATGAGTGGCCGTCGGGGACGAGCGATGGTCTTTTCCTACCAATATATCCCCCTAGGGGCATGTGTAGTAGTGCTTTGCTTCGAGGGCTAATAAACTTTTGCAATAAGTATATGAGTTCTTTATGACTAATGTGAGTCCATGGATTATACGCACTTTTACCTTTCCATCATTGCTAGCCTCTTCGGTACCATGCATTGCCCTTTCTCACCTTGAGAGTTGGTGCAAACTTCGCCGGTGCATCCAAACCCCGTGATATGATACACTCTATCACACATAAGCCTCATTATATCTTCCTCAAAACAGCCACCATACCTACCTATCATGGCATTTCCATAGCCATTCCGAGATATATTGTCATGCAACTTTCCACCGTTCCATTCATCATCATGACATACATTACTTTTGTCATATTGCCATTGCATGATCATGTAGTTGACATCGTATTTGTGGCAAAGCCACCATGCATAATTTTTCATACATGTCACTCTTGATTCGTTGCACCATCCCGGTACACCGCCGGAGGCATTCATATAGAGTCATATCTTGTTCTAGTTTCGAGTTGTAATTCATGTGTTGTAATCAATAAAAGTGTGATGATCATCATTATTAGAGCATTGCCCAAAAAGAAAAAAATAAAGGCCAAAAAAAGAAAGGCCAAAGAAAAAAAAGAAAAAGAAAAAAAGAAAAAGAAAAAGGAAAAAAAGAAAATAAATAAAAATGGGCAATGTTACTATCTCTTTTTCCACACTTGTGCTTCAAAGTAGCACCATGTTCTTCATGTAGTGGGTCTCATATCTTGTGCTTCAAAGTAGCACCATGTTTTCCATATAGTGAGTCTCATAGGTTGTCATTTTCATATACTAGTGGGAATTTTTCATTATAGAACTTGGCTTGTATATTCCTACGATGGGCTTCCTCAAATGCCCTAGGTCTTCGTGAGCAAGAAAGTTGGATGCACACCCACTAGTTTTCTTTTGTTGAGCATTCATTTATAGCTCTAGTGCATCCGTTGCATGGTAATCCCTACTCCTCGCATTGACATCAATTGATGGGCATCTCCATAGCCCGTTGATTAGCCGCGTCGATGTGAGACTTTCTCCTTTTTTGTCTTCTCCACATAACCTCCATCATTATATTCTATTCCACCTATAGTGCTATATCCATGGCTTGCGCTCATGTATTGCGTGAGGGTTGAAACAGCTGAAGCGCATTAAAAAGTATGAACCAATTGCTCGGCTTGACATCGGGGTTGTGGATGATGGGAGCATTTTTGTGTGATGAAAATGAAGCATGGCCAAACTATATGATTTTGTAGGGATAAGCTTGCTTTGGCCTTTTGTTTTGAAAAGACATGATTGCTTTTTTGGTACGCTTGAAGTACTATTGTTTTTATGTCAAATGATAGACTATTGCTTTGAATCACTCGTGTCTTAATATTCATGCCATGATTAGACATATGATCAAGATTATGCTAGGTAGCATTCCATGTCAAAAATATCTTTTTTTTATCATTTACCTACTCGAGGACGAGCAAGAATTAAGCTTGGGGATGTTGATACGTCTCCGCTGTATCTATAATTTTTGATTGTTCCATGCCAATATTATTCAATTTTCATATACTTTTGGCAACTTTTTATACTATTTTTTGGGACTAACATATTGATCTAGTGCACAGTGCCAGTTCCTGTCTGTTGCATGTTTTATGTTTAGCAGAAACCCAATATCAAACGGAGTCCAAACGGGATAAAAACGGAAAGAGAATTATTTTGGAATATTTGTGATTTTTGGGAGGAATAATCAACACGAAACGGTGCCCAAGGTGGCCACGAGAGTGGCCCACGCCACCACTTCAGGTGGGCGCGCCCTACCCTCTCGTGGGCCACCTGTAAGGCGTTTGATGCCCTTCTTTGGCCGCAAGAAAGCTAATTTTTGGAAAACGATCTGGGTGAAGGTTTCAATCCAATCGGAGTTACAGATATCCAGATATAAAGGAAACAAAGGCTGGGCGGAATTCGTAAGCGTAAACAGAGAGATAGATCCAATCTCGGAAGGGCTCTCGCCCCTCCCACGCCATGGGAGCCAAGGACCAGAGGGGAAACCCTTCTCCCATCTAGGAGGAGGTCAAGGAAGAAGAACAAGAAGGGGGGATCTCTCCCCCTTGCTTCCGGTGGTGCTGGAATGCCGTCGGGGGCCATCATCATCACCGCGATCTTCGCCAACACCTCCGCCATCTTCACCAACATCTCCATCACCTCCCCCCTTATATCTACAGCGGTCCACTCTCCTGCAACCCGTTGTATCCTCTACTTGAACATGGTGCTTTATGCTTCATATTATTATCCAATGATGTGTTGCCATCCTATGATGTCTGATTAGATTTTTGTTATCCTATCGGTGATTGATGAATTGCTATGATTGGCTTGAGTTGCATGTTTTATTATTGGTGCTGTCCTATTGTTCCCTCCGTGTCGCGCAAGCGTGAGGGATTCCCGCTGTAGGGTTTGCAATATGTTTATGATTTGCTTATGGTGGGTGGCGTGGTGTGATGAAGCTGAGCACCGAGTAAGTAGGTTGTTTGCGTATGGGATAAAGGGGACTTGATACTTTAATGCTATGGTTGGATTTTACCTTAATGAATCTTTAGTAGTTGCGGATGCTTGCTAGAGTTCCAATCATAAGTGCATATGATCCAAGTAGAGAAAGTATGTTAGCTTATGCCTCTCCCTCAAATAGAATTGCAATAGTGATTACCGGTCTAGTAACGTAGTCAATTGCTTAGGGACACTTTCACAACTCCTACCACCACTTTTCCACACTCACTTTATTTACTTGATTGCATATTTATCTAAACAGCCCCTAGTTTATATTTACGTGTTCTTTATTATCTTGCAAACCTTTCCAACAACACCTACAAAGTACTTCTAGTTTCATACTTGTTCTAGGTAAAGCGAACGTCAAGCGTGCGTAGAGTCGTATCAGTGGCCGATAGGACTTGAGAGAGTATTTGTTCTACCTTTAGCTCCTCGTTGGGTTCAACACTCTTACTTATCGAAAGAGGCTACAACTATCCTGTATACTTGCGGGTCATCAGTAAGAAGGCAGCGAAAGGATCAAGCTCGCGGTCCGTTCTGCCACCTGGTTGGATCCAGGGGGATTGGATCCGCTCCTCCATCATGGAGGAGGATCTAGAGAATCTCGCCACCGATGGCCTAGTTGCAGAGGGGTCTTCGAGGTTGCCGGAGCGGGAGATCGAGCCCGAGCCGCGCGAGGGCGAGCGCGTTCTCCTCATGACACACGTCGATCAAGGTTTCTCTTTGCCCCCTCACCCATTCTTCTGAGGCTTCTTGAACTTCTTTGGTGCTCAGATGCACCATTTTTCTCCCAACACCATATCTTATCTTGCTGCATTCGTTTCTATGTGCAAAAACTTCTTGGGGTGCCACCCACATTGGGGACTGTTTAAGCACATCTTCACTTGCCGATCTCAGTCGGTGAAGAAGGCTAATCCGACTGATGAGAGGACGCATGTGATCCAGATGTGTGGGGGTTAGGGATCTAGATGAGAGGTAGGAGCTCTTGTCCTCCTATGACCTTTCCTGAATCAGTTAGGGGGTGGCAATCGACTTGGTTTTACTGCAAGGATGTCCCGACTCCTGGCCAGTCGACCGGCCTCCCCCCTTTCTCTCTAGAGAGAATCCGCACCCCTCATTCATTGACTGTATCTGCGGAGGAGAGGGTTGAGGTAGCTATTTTGATCGATGCGGTCGTTGCATTGGTCCAGGGTGGAGTTACTGGCATGGATCTGTTGGAGGTGTTCCTCAGTCGACGCATCCAACCCTTGCAAGATCTCGACCACCCCATGTGGATGTACTCAGGCCCAGAAGACACCGCTTGGACCCACCTGGAGGAGGTCAGCGAGGAGACGGGTGGCCCAATGGCTGCGAAGCATCACTGGCAACAAGGACAACCCCCGCAAAGCCTAGAGGATCTTGCCATTCGCCGCCGACAACGCCCCAAATGAGGTCATGCACGATTTGTTGAGTGTTTATGTCTGGTATTCTCCAATATGCAGTTATACTGGAATCCGACTGATATTTGTGACTTCTGTCTTGCAGGTTTTCATGAAGATGTACTCGCTTGTACCAAACTGAGAGCAGCACCTCGGAGGAGTAGAAAGCAAGGAGGAAGCGCCGACATCCAATATGTTGATGATAACAACGATGATAGTGACGAATCCGACGACAGCGAGGAGGTCGAGTCACCACCATGTTCCGAGCGCCGCTCCAAGTAATCACAAGATCCTGCAGGCGGCCGCAGCAAGGCGGCTGCGTCGAGTGCAAGGATTCCAAAGCGCACTCGAACGTCAACTCCAGAGCCGACTGAGAAGACCTCGAAGCAAGCCAAAGTCGCTCCACCCAAACCTCGGAAGGCTTTTCCCAGGATCAAGGTGGTTGTGCCCGTCGCTTCGACGTAAGTGTTCCTTTTGCTTTCCCTTCATCGCTGTTGCAGGCCTTCTTGTTTGTTTGACCGAATGAGATTTTGGTCCTCCAGGGCCGCTACTTCAGGGACATCCCACATGGAGAATGATGATGAGCAGGCTAACATGGACACATCAGACGTGGCCACTTCTTGAGTAGGTACGAGACTGTAGACATGCTCACGCTTTATCAGTTGTTTTGGTGGTCGACTGGAATGTCACTATCGAGTGTTTGTAGTACCATCAGATGTAATCCAGCTTCCAGACGACGATGAGGATGAGACTCCAAGAAATGCAGGGGGGAGAAGCAGAGCCTCAACCATTTCACGGGGCCCAAGCAAGAGAACGCCTTCGAGTTGGACGTATCACCCGCCAACTGAAACCGTCGTTCAAGAACTCGGTGGCTCATCTCGAATTGGTGTTTCCTTTGCTGTCCCACTGTCGACTGCTCAACTTCCGGTGACGGCCGTTCAAACCACCGGTCCGACTGGGCAGCCTCAAATGTTGACTCCTCCAGCTTCATCATCAACCCCTGAGTCGATTAGACTCGGTCTTCATCACGTCCCGGAGGACCAAACTGGAGCTGCCAAGGAGGCCATGATCCAAGCAGGCCTGTTGATGGAGAGGATGAAGGTGGTGTATGAGAATAGCAAGGCTGCTTACGACGCCAGTTCTGCCCTTCATACCAACGTCCGAGTAAGTACAATTGTAAGTTGGTTTCCGATTGGCTTTTCAGCTTGAACCTTTCTCTACTAGGATATGCTATCTGAAAATTGCTGCTTTATTATTCATAAGATGTCCGTGGATGAGCGTTTTCGAACCTTTAATGTGCATCTATCATGGGTTTGTGCCTTGTATCTGTACACCCACTAGGTGTTTTCTCTTTCTGTGTAGTTCTTCCACTCGAGTCAGTCAGGACGTGTCGAGTGATACGTCCATTTTGCATCATGCTTTTATATCAATACTTATTGCATTGTGGGCTGCTATTACACATTATATCTCAATACTTATGGCTATTCTCTCTTATTTTAGAAGGTTTACCATGAAGAGGGGGAATGCCGGTAGCTGGAATTTTGGCTGGAAAAGGAGCAAACATTGGAAACCTATTCTGCACTGCTCCAAAAATCCTGAAACTCCACAAAACTTATTTTTGGAATTAATAAGAATTATTGAGTGGAAGAAACACCTCAGGGGGCCCACACCCTGTCCAGGAGGGTGGGGGCGCGCCCACCCCTACTGGGCGCGCCCCCTGTCTCCTGGGCCCCATGGTGGCCCCATGGTGTCCATCTTCTGCTATATGAAGGCTTTTACCCTGGAAAAAATCGTGGCCAAGCTTACGGGACGAAACTCCGCCGCCACGAGGCAGAACCTTGGCGGAACCAATCTAGAGCTCCGGCAGAGCTGTTCTGCCGGGGACACTTCCCTCCGGGAGAGGGAAATCATCACCATCATCATCACCAACGATCCTCTCATCGGGAGGGGGTCAATCTCCATCAACATCTTCACCAGCACCATCTCCTCTCAAAACCCTAGTTCATGTCTTGTATCCAATCTTGTATCAAAACCACAAATTGGTACCTGTGGTTTCTAGTAGTGTTGATTACTCCTTGTAGTTGATGCTAATTGGTTTACTTGGTGGAAGATCATATGTTCAGATCCTTAATGCATATTATTACGCCTCTGATTATGAACATGTATATGCTTTGTGAGTAGTTATGTTTGTTCCTGAGGACATGGGTGAAGTCTTGCTATTAGTACTCATGTGAATTTGGTATACGTTTGATATTTTGATGAGATGTATGTTGTCTTTTCCTCTAGTGGTGTTATGTGAACGTCGACTACATGACACTTCACCATTATTTGGGCCTAGAGGAAGGCATTGGGAAGTAATAAGTAGATGATGGGTTGCTAGAGTGACAGAAGCTTAAACCTTAGTTTATGCATTGCTTCGTTAGGGGCTGATTTGGATCCATATGTTTAATGTTGTGGTTAGGTTTACCTTAATACTTCTTTTGTAGTTGCGGATGCTTGCAATAGGGGTTAATCATAAGTGGTATGCTTGTCCAAGTAAGGGTAGTACCCAAGCACCGGTCCACCCACATATCAAATTATCAAAGTACCGAACGTGAATCATATGAGCGTGATGAAAACTAGCTTGACGATAATTCCCATGTGTCATCGGGAGCTCTTTTCTCATTATAAGAAATTGTCTAGGCTTAGCCTTTGCTACAAAAAGGATTGGGACACCTTGCTGCACTTTATTTACTTTATTTGCTTGTTACTTGTTACAATTTATCTTATCACAAAACTATCTGTTACCTACAACTTCAGTGCTTGCAGAGAAAACCTTACTGAAAACCGCTTATCATTTCCTTCTGCTCCTCGTTGGGTTCGACACTCTTACTTATCGAAAGGACTACGATCAATCCCCTACACTTGTGGGTCATCAAGACTCTTTTATGGCGCCGTTGCCGGGGAGTGTAGCGCTTTTGGTGAGTGGACTTAGTAAGGAAACATTTATATAGTGTGCTGAAATTTTCTGTTACTTGTCACTATGGAAACTAATCCTTTGAGGGGCTTGTTCAGGGTATCTTCACCCCGACCAGAAGAGCAAAGAGTTGCTCCTCAACCTACTGAACTTTTTGAAAATATTTACTTTGAGATTCCTTCGGGTATGATAGAGAAACTGCTAGCTAATCCCTTTGCAGGAGATGGAACATTGCATCCCGATTTACACCTTATCTTTGTGGATGAAGTTTGTGGATTATTTAAGCTTGCAGGTATTCCCGATGATGTTGTCAAAAGGAAGGTCTTCCCTTTATCTTTGAAGGGAGATGCATTGACATGGTATAGGCTATGTGATGATACGAGATCTTGGAATTATAAACGATTGAAGTTGGAATTTCACCAGAAGTTCTATCCTATGCATCTTGTTCATCGTGATCGTAATTACATACATAATTTCTAGCCTCGCGAAGGAGAAAGCATCGCTCAAGCTTGGGGGAGGCTTAAGTCAATGTTATATTCATGCCCCAATCATGAGCTCTCCAGAGAAATGATTATTCAGAATTTTTATGCTCGGATTTCTCTCAATGATCGCAACCTGCTCAATACTTCATGTGTTGGTTCTTATATGCTGAAGACTATTGATTTCAAATGGGACTTATTGGAAAGAATTAAACGCAACTCTGAAGATTGGGGTTCCGACGATGGTAAGGAGTAAGGTATGACACCTAAGTTTGATTGTGTTAAATCTTTTATGGATACTGATGTTTTCCATGGATTTAGCGCTAAGTACGGACTTGACTTTGAGATAGTAGCTTCTTTCTGTGAATCTTTTGCTACTCACGTTGATCTCCCTAAAGAAAAGTGGTTTAAGTATAATCCTCCCGTTGAAGTAAAAGTAGTTGCACCTATTACAGTTGAAGAAAAGACTGTCACCTATAGTGATCCTGTTGTTCCTACTACTTATGTTGAGAAACCTCCTTTTCCTGTTAGGATAAAGCATCATGCTAAAACTTCGACCGTTGTTCGTAAGAGTAATACTAGGACTTACACCCCTCCTGAGCAAATCAAAGTTGAACCTAGTATTGCTACGGTTAAACATCTCTTGGATGATGATTTAGATGGGCATGTTATTTATTTCTGTGGTGAGACTGCTAATATTTCTAGACCAGATACTAAGATACATAGACCTGTGGTAGGCATGCCTGTTATTTCTGTTAAAATAGGAGATCATTGTTATCATGGTTTATGTGATATGGGTGCTAGTGCTAGTGCAATACCCTATGGCTTATATAAAGAAATTATGCACGACATTGCACCTGTTGAATTGGAAGGTATTGATGTTACTATTAAGCTTGCTAATAGGGATACCATTAAACCAGTTGGGATAGTTAGAGATGTTGAAGTCTTGTGTGGGAAGGTTAAATATCCTGCTGATTTTCTTGTTCTTGGTTCCCCACAAGATGACTTTTGTCCCATTATTTTTGGTAGACCCTTCTTAAACACTGTTAATGCTAAGATTGATTGTGAAAAGGATACTGTCACAATTGGTTTAGAAGGTATGTCTCATGAGTTTAATTTTGCTAAGTTTCATAGACAACCTTGTGATAGAGAATCACCTAGTAAGGATGAGATTATTGGTCTTGCTTCTATTGCTGTGCCTCCTACTAATCCGTTAGAACAATATTTGCTTGACCATGAAAATGATATGTTTACGAAGGAAAGAAGGGAAATAGATGAAGTGTTCCTTAAACAGGAACCTATGCTGAAACACAACCTTCCCATTGAAATTCTTGGGGATCCCCCTCCACCCAAGGGTGATCCTGTGTTTGAACTCAAACCATTACCTGATAATCTTAAGTATGCTTATCCTGATGAAAAGAAAATATATCCTGTTATTATTAGTGCTAACCTTTCAGAGCAAGAAGAAGAAAGATTATTGAAAACTCTGAAGAAGCACCGCGCTGCTATTGGATATACTCTAGATGATCTTAAGGGCATTAGTCCCACGTTATGCCAACACAAAATTAATTTGGAGACCGATGCTAAACCAGTTAGTGATCCTCAACGACGACTGAATCCCAAGATGAAAGAAGTGGTAAGAAAGGAGATAATAAAGCTCCTTGAGGTAGGTATAATTTATCCCGTTGCTGATAGTGAATGGGTAAGCCCTGTCCATTGTGTTCCTAAAAAGGGAGGTATTACCGTTGTTCCTAATGATGAAGATGAATTGATCCCGCAAAGAATTATTACAGGTTATAGGATGGTGATTGATTTTCGTAAATTAAATAAAGCTACTAAGAAAGATCATTACCCTTTACCTTTTATTGATCAAATGCTAGAAAGACTATCCAAACAAACTCATTTCTGCTTTCTAGATGGTTATTCTGGTTTCTCTCAAATACTTGTGTCAGCGAAGGATCAATCGAAAACTACCTTTACTTGCCCTTTCAGTACTTTTGCTTATAGACGTATGCCTTTTGGTTTATGTAATGCACCTGCTACCTTTCAAAGATGTATGATGGCTATATTCTCTGACTTTTGTGAAAAGATTTGTGAGGTATTCATGGATGATTTCTCCGTTTATGGATCCTCTTTTGATGATTGCTTGAGCAACCTTGATCGAGTTTTGCAGAGATGCAAAGACACTAGTCTCGTCTTGAATTGGGAAAATTGCCACTTTATGGTTAGTGAAGGCATTGTAATGGGGCACAAGATCTCCGAGAGAGGTATTGAAGTTGATAAAGCCAAAGTAGATGCTATTGAAAAGATGCCATGTCCCAAGGACATAAAAGGTATAAGAAGTTTCCTTGGCCATGCCGGTTTTTATAGGAGGTTCATTAAGGACTTCTCTAAAATCTCTAGGCCTCTAACTAATTTATTGCAAAAAAGATATTCCTTTTGTATTTGATGATGATTGTGTAGAAGCATTTGAAATATTTAAGAAAGCTTTGATCACTACACCTATTGTTCAGCCACCTGATTGGAATTTACCCTTTGAAATTATGTGTGATGCTAGTGATTATGCTGTAGGTGTTGTTCTATGGCAAAGAGTTGATAAGAAATTGAATGTTATCCAGTATGCTAGTAAGACTCTTGATACTGCCCAGAGAAATTATGCTACTACTGAAAAAGAGTTCTTAGCAGTTGTGTTTGCATGTGATAAGTTTAGACCTTATATTGTTGATTCTACAGTTACTATTCACACTGATCATGCTGCTATTAAATATCTTATGGAAAAGAAAGATGCTAATCCTAGACTCATTAGATGGGTTCTCTTGCTCCAAGAATTTGATTTGCATATTATTGATAGAAAGGAGCTGAGAACCCGTTGCTGGATAACTTGTCTAGGTTAGAGAATGTTCTTGATGACCCACTGCCTATTGATGATAGCTTTCCTGATGAACAATTAGCGGTCGTTAATGCTTCTCGTACTGCTCCTTGGTATGCTGATTATGCTAATTATATTGTTGCTAAATTTATACCTCCTAGTTTCACATACCGGCAAAAGAAAAAGTTCTTTTATGATTTAAGACATTACTTCTGGGATGACCCACACCTTTATAAAGAAGGAGTAGATGGTGTTATTAGACATTGTGTACCTGAGCATGAACAGGAACAAATCCTACACAAGTGTCACTCTGAATCCTATGGAGGACACCATGCTGGAGATAGACCTGCACACAAGGTATTGCAATCTGGATTTTATTGGCTTACTCTCTTCAAAGATGCTCGTAAGTTTGTCTTATCTTGTGATGAATGTCAAAGAATTGGTAATATTAGTAGACGTCAAGAAATGCCTATGAATTATTCGCTTGTTATTGAGCCGTTTGATGTTGGGGCTTTGATTATATGGGACCTTTTCCTGCCTCTAATGGTTATACTCATATTTTAGTTGTTGTTGATTATGTTACTAAGTGGGTAGAAGCTATTCCAATTAGTAGTGCTGATCATAACACTTCTATTAAAATGTTTAAGGAAGTTATATTTCCGAGGTTTGGAGGCCCTAGATATCCTATGACTGATGGTGGTTCACATTTTATTCATGGTGCTTTCCGTAAGATGCTTGCTAAGCATGATGTTAATCAGAGAATCGCACCCCCTTATCATCCGCAGTCTATTGGTCAAGTAGAGTTGAGCAATAGAGAGCTCAAATTAATTTTGCAAAAGACTGTCAATAGATCTAGAAAGAATTGGTCCAAAAAACTTGATGATGCATTATGGGCCTATAGAACTTCATACAAAAATCCTATGGGTATGTCTCCTTATAAGATGGTTTATGGAAAAGCTTGTCATTTACCTCTTGAACTTGAACATAAAGCATATTGGGCTATTAAAGAGCTCAACTATGACTTCAAACTTGCCGGTGAGAAGAGGTTATTTGATATTAGCTCACTTGATGAATGGAGAACCCAAGCCTATGAGAATGCCAAGCTATTCAAAGAAAAAGTCAAACGCTGGCATGACAAAAGGATACAAAAGCGTGAGTTTAACGTAGGTGATTATGTGTTATTATTCAACTCTCATTTAAGATTTTTTGCAGGAAAAATTCTCTCTAAATGGGAAGTTCCTTATGTTAACGAGGAGGTCTATCGTTCTGGTGCCATAAAAATCAACAACTTCGAAGGCACAAGTCCGAGGGTGGTGAACGGTCAAAGAATTAAACATTATATTTCAGGTAATCCTATCCATGTTGAAACTAATATTATTGAAACCGTAACCCCAGAGGAATACATAAGGGACACTTTCCAAAACGTTCCAGACTCCAAAAAGGAATAGGTGTGTGGTACAGTAAGTAAATCGACTCCAAAACAATTCTAATGGCAATTTTTAATAGTTTTGGAATATTTAAGAATTTTAGGAAGAAAGAAGTAGTCCGGGAAGGACACAAGGCCTCCACGAGGGTGGAGGGCACGCTCACCCTTACTGGGCGCGCCCCCTGTCTCGTGGACACCTCGTGTGCCTCCCGGACTCCGTTTTCTTGCACATTACATATTTTGGTCGGTAAAAATTCATTATTTAACCTCCCGAAGGTTTTGACCACCGTATCACGTAAACATCATCTGTTTTCGTTTCGAGCTGTCTCTGTTGCAGATCTAGAGCACCATGACGTCACCCTCCTTCAACAACAAAGACAAGGATGCTTGGCTATTGAAGATAGAGCTGAAAAGGGAAGAACTGGAAGAGATCAACAAGGATGAAGGGATCAAGAAGGCCATGGAGGTCCAAGCTCCGGTGGTGAAAGAAGAAGACATCCCTCAACCTTTACCTAAACTCTTTACTCCAACAGAGATTGAAGATTTCAAGATGATTGAGTTAGCACGCATACAGAACAAGTATCTCACGCAGGAGAATATTTTGTTAAAGGATCATATCGCCGGACTCAAGGGTATTATCCGCAAGCTGGAGGAGCTTTTACGCTCGATGTGCGATTATCCACCGTCATCATCACCACCTCCATCACCTCTGAGGACCTAATTACATGGGTATGGGCACTCCCCCTTGGCAACTGCCAAGCTTGGAGGAGGTGCCCCGGTATCGTATCACCATCACACTCCTATCTTTACCGTTTTCTTTAGTTCGATCCTTTTAGTAGTATTTTGATGTAGTAGATTGAAGTTTTGATATCAAGTAGTTTTGAGTTTTGCTTTGTGATCTCTTTATGTAATCAGTCCATGAGCTATCTATAATAAAGATTAGTGTTGAGTCAAGGGCTTTGCTATCTTGCTATGATCTTGAGAAAGTAGAGAACAAAAGAGTTTATATTGATCTTATGGTTAGTGATGACTTCAAACATAGAAAGTATGAGGCATAAAAGTTGTTGAGAGTTGATAAACGTAGCTTTGGTCATCGTTGCAATTAATAGGAAGTAATAAGGAAAGAGAGGTTCACATACAAATATATTATCTTGGACATCTTTTATGATTGGGAGCACTCATTAAGTATGACATGCTAAAAGAGTTGACGTTGGACAAGGAAGACAACGTAATGGTTTATGTTTTCTCACATCTCAGTTAAAGTATATTGTCATTGACCTTTCAAACATGTTGAGCTTGTCTTTCCCCCTCATGCTAGCCAAATTCCTTGCACCAAGTAGAGATACTACTTGTGCTTCCAAATATCCTTAAACCCAGTTTTGCCATGAGAGTCCACCATACCTACCTATGGATTGAGTAAGATCCTTCAAGTAAGCTGTCATGATGCAGGCAATAAAAATTGCTATCTAAATATGAAGGAAATATGCCCTAGAGGCAATAATAAAGTTATTATTTATTTCCTTATTACATGATAAATGTTTATTATTCATGCTAGAATTGTATTAACCGGAAACATAATACATGTGTGAATACATAGACAAACAGAGTGTCACTAGTATGCCTCTACCAGACTAGCTTGTTAATCAAAGATGGTTAAGTTTCCAAACCATAGACAAAGGAGTTGTCATTTGATTAACAAGGTCACATCATTAGTTGAATGATCTGATTGACATGACCCATTCCATTAGCTTAGCACCCGATCGTTTAGTATGTTGCTATTGCTTTTATCCATGACTTATACATGTTCCTATAACTATGAGATTATGCAACTCCGTTTACGGAGGAACACTTTGGTACTACCAAACGTCACAACGAATCGGGTGATTATAAAGGAGTACTACAGTGTCTCCAAAGGCGGATGTTGGGTTGGCGTATTTCGAGATTAGGATTTGTCACTCCGATTGTCGGAGAGGTATCTCTGGGCCCTCTCGGTAATGCACATCACTTAAGCCTTGCAAGCATTACAACTAATGAGTTAGTTGCGAGATGATGTATTACGAAACGAGTAAAGAGACTTGTCGGTAACGAGATTGAACTAGGTATTTGATACCGACGATCGAATCTCGGGCAAGTAACATGCCGATGACAAAAGGAACAAACGTATGTTGTTATGCGGTCTGACCGATAAAGATCTTCGTAGAATATGTAGGAGCCAATATGGGCATCCAGGTCCCGCTATTGGTTATTGATCGGAGACGTGTCTCGGTCATGTCTACATTGTTCTCGAACCGTAGGGTCCGCACGCTTAAGGTTTCGATGACGGTTATATTATGAGTTTGTGTATTTTGATGTACCGAAGGAGTTCGGAGTCCCGGATGTGATCACGGACACGACGAGGAGTCTCGGAATGGTCGAGACGTAAAGATTGATATATTGGACAGCTATGTTCGGACATCGGAATGGTTCCGAGTGGTTTGGATAATACCGAGTGCTTGGGAGGGTTACGGAACCCCGGGAAGTAATGGGCCTTAATGGGCCACGAGGGGAGAGAGGGCTGCGCCAGAGGTGGCGCCCGAGGAGTCCGGTGGACAAGGAGGGGGCGGCCCCTTTCCCTCTCCTCTCCTCTCCTTCCTTCCCCTTCCCCTCCTAGTTGGACTAGGAAAGGGAGTCCTACTCCCACCAGGAGGAGGACTCCCCCTGGCTTGGCGCCCTCTAGGGCCGGCCGGCCCTCCCCTTGCTCCTTTATATACGGGGCGGGGGCACCCTAAGACACACAAGTTGATCCTTGAGATCGTTCCTTAGCCGTGTCGGTGCCCCCTCCACCATATTCCACCTCGGTCATATCGTAGCGGTGCTTAGGCGAAGCCACGGTCGGTAGAACATCAAGATCGCCACCACGCCGTCGGCCGTGGAACTCTCTCCCGGAGCTTTGCTGGATCGGAGCCCGAGGAGCGCCACCGAGCTGTACGTGTGTCAAGAACTCGGATGCGCCGGAGTAACGGCGCTGGGATCGGTTGGATCACGAGGAGAACGTACGACTACTTCCTCTACGTTGTGATCGCTTCCGCTTCGGTCTACAAGGGTATGTAGACAACACTCTCCCCTCTCGTTGCTATGCATCACCATGATCTTGCGTGTGCGTAGGAAATTTTTTTGAAATTACTACGTTCCCCAACAAAATATGTATGACTTATTAGTGCAGAGAAAATAAGATTTATACGATCTTGTTGTGGAAGCAATAAAAGCGACGGACTGCATAATAAAGGTCCACATACAAGGGGCAATATAAAGTGACGTTCTTTTGCATTAAGATTATGTGCATCCAACCCTAAACGCACATGACAAACTCTGCTTCCCTCTGCGAAGGGCCTATCTTTTACTTTATGTTTTTACTTTTTGCTTGAGTCAAGATGATCTTCACCTTTCCCTTTTTCATTTTATCCTTTGGCAAGCTCTTTGTGTTTGAAAGATCATGATACATATATCCAATTGGATGTAAGTTAGCATGGATTATTATTGTTGACATGACCTAAAGGTGAATACATTGGGAGGCATCACAATAAGCCCCTATCTTTCTCAGTGTCCGGTTGAAACTCCATAACCACAAGTATTGCGTGAGTGTTAGCAATTGTAGAAGACTAAATGATAGTTGAGTGTGTGGACTTGCTGAAAAGCTCTATTCTTGACTCTTTCTGATGTTATGATAAATTGCAATTGCTTCAATGACTGAGATTATAGTTTGTTAGTTCCCAATGAAGTTTCTGAACCATACTTGACATTGTGAATTGATTGTTACTTGAGTATAAGAAATCATATGATAAAATCTATATATGTTGCTGTTATAAGAATGATTATGATGCCCTCATGTCCGTATTTTATTTTTATCGACACCTCTATCTCTAAACATGTGGACATGTTTTTCGATTTCGGCTTCCGCTTGAGGACAAGCGAGGTATAAGCTTGGGGGAGTTGATATGTCCATTTCGCATCATTCTTTTATATCAATATTTATTGCATTATGGCTGCTATTACACATTATATCTCAATACTTATGGCTATTCTCTCTTATTTTACAAGGTTTACCATGAAGAGGGGGAATGTCGGCAAATGGAATTCGGTGGAAAAGGAGCAAACATTGAAACCTATTTCTGACTTTGCTCCAAAAATCCTGAAACTCCATGAAACTTATTTTTGGAATTAATAAGAATTATTGAGCGGAAGAAACACCTCGGGGGCCCACACCTGGCCAGAGGGTGGGGCGCGCCCACCCCACTGGCGCGCCCCTGCCTCCCTGGCCCCCGGTGGCCCCGGTGTCCATCTTCTGCTATATGAAGGCTTGTACCCTGGAAAAAATCATGGGCAAGCTTACGGGGAACCTTGGCGGAACCAATCTAGAGCTCCGGCAGAGCTGTTCTGCCGGGGACACCTCCCTCTGGGAGGGGGAAATCATCACCATTGTCATCACCAATGATCCTCTCATCGGGAGGGGGTCAATCTCCATCAACATCTTCACCAGCACCATCTCCTCTCAAAACCCTAGTTCATCTCTTGTATCCAATCTTGTATCGAAACCACAAATTGGTACATGTGGGTTGCTAGTAGTGTTGATTACTCCTTGTAGTTGATGCTAATTGGTTTACTTGGTGGAAGATCATATGTTCAGAACCTTAATGCATATTATTACCCCTCTGATTATGAACATGAATATGCTTTGTGAGTAGTTACCTTTGTTCCTGAGGACATGGGTGAAGTCTTGCTATTAGTAGTCATGTGAATTTGGTATTCGTTCGATATTTTGATGAGATGTATGTTGTGTTTTCCTCTAGTGGTGTTATGTGAACGTCGACTACATGACACTTCACCATTATTTGGGCCTAGAGGAAGGCATTGGGAAGTAATAAGTAGATGATGGGTTGCTAGAGTGACAGAAGCCTAAACCCTAGTTTATGTGTTGCTTTGTTTGGGGCTGATTTGGATCCATATGTTTAATGCTATGGTTAGGTTTACCTTAATACTTCTTTTGTAGTTGTGGATGCTTGCAATAGGGGTTAATCATAAGTGGGATGCTTGTCCAAGTAAGGGCAGTACCCAAGCACGGGTCCACCCACATATCAAATTATCAAAGTACCGAGCGCGAATCATATGAGCGTGATGAAAACTAGCTTGACGATAATTCCCATGTGTCCTCGGGAGCTCTTTTCTCATTATAAGAAATTGTCCATGCTTATCCTTTGCTACAAAAAGGATTGGGCCACCTTGCTGCACTTTATTTACTTGTTACTCGCTGCAATTTATCTTATCCCAAAACTATCAGTTACCTACAATTTCAGTGCTTGCAGAGAAAACCTTACTGAAAACCGCTTATCATTTCCTTCTGCTCCTCGTTGGGTTCGACACTCTTACTTATCGAAAGGACTACGATCGATCCCCTACACTTGTGGGTCATCATCGAGTGAGTTCCTGGTCCAGTGGGGGCACGCTGAGTGCACCCACTGGGTGTAGTCCCCGAGACCGTTGTCGAATGTTTGATTCGGCGGGGGTCTGTAGAATATGTTGTTTTGTTGCTTGTCACTCGGGTCATCAGGCTGTGTCAAGTGGGTACCTGTTCCAGTGGGGGCACGCTGAGTGCACCAGCTGGGTGTAGTCCCCAAGACCGCCGTCGACTGCGGGCAGTCGACGCGGGTGTGAGAACAAGGATTTGTTTCCTCCCACTCGGTCTGGTCAGACCGTGCCAAGTGGGAAATCGAACCGGTGGGGGCACGCTAAGTGCACCCACTGGGTGTAGTCCCTGAGACCGTCGTCGAATGTTTGATTCGACGGTGGTCTTAGAACTTCTCCGATAATCAGCAGTATGAATTTGCTCTTCCCCTTGCCATTGCAGAGTCGGTCTTCCTCTTTGCCATTCGCATACCGAGTGGCTATCTCCATCATCCGATTCAGAGGTATGGCCCCAGAGCGACTGAATTACAGTGTGAGCTCTTCGTACCGTACGCCTTCCTTGAAAGCGCAGACAGCCTGGTGCTCTAAAGCATTCTGCACCAGATGATGAAGTGTAGTCCACCGCTGGATGTAATACCTCAAAGTTTCATTCAGTTTCTGGACACAATGCTACAACTCAGACAACCCAGCGGGGCGCTTGCAAGTGCCTTCGAATGTCTTGATAAAAACTCAGGTCAAACCTTCCCAATAGTATATGCTTCCAGGAACCAACTGATTCAACCAAGCCCTGGCCGAACCTTCAAGCATCAAGGGGAAGTGCTTCATGGCTACTTCGCCGTTGCCTCCACCGATCTACACCACCACTCAGTAATCTTCTAACCATGTGTATGGCTTCGACTCATCAGTGAACTTGCTCACTCCCGCATCCAATATGAAGTTGGGGGGGATTCTCAGCTGCTTGAATGGCCCCGCTGAAACATTCGGGCCCTGGAACGAATTCCCTGCTTCCACTCGGACGATCTCTGTCCAGCCCTTCTCTGTTAGCTCTGCCTCTATCAACCAAGCCCTATACAAGGACTGACCTCGCATCGAACCCAGGCTCCCCGAGGTCGAGTGGAACTCTCTGCTCATTACCGTACGATCACCTATCATCATACCGCCGGGGCGCGTACGAACCACCCCCTCGGAGGGGGCATAGGGACTCCATGATGGTCATCACGATGATATTGAGGATCGAACTGCCCGTGGCCTCAACCAAGGTACTGGTCCTGGTGATAACCACGATCTTCGTGTCGTAGAGGCGATCTTGGGCTGTGTGCCGACTGAACTGTGTCCGCCATGACGGACCTGTTGTGAATCATGTTGCGTGACTGAGAAACAACTGAGTTCTGTTCCCCGACCGCCCTGAGCAGTGCTCGAATCTATTGCAACCCTCTACCAGCTTCAGAACGGGATGGCTGGATCGAATCTGCAATACGTGCAGCTGCTACAACATTCTGGATCGGGGTACGGTATACCTGACACTCTTCTCGAGGTCCAGTCGGAAACAATTGTCGTTGCCGTCGGCTGGAACTTGGAATTTGTCTGCGGGCCCGGTCATCGAGTGCTTGCTGAAGATTCTCCATGCGTGTATGCTCAGCCAAGGTGGCTAAGCGCGCAACCTCCAAAGCCCGAGCCTCGGAGGTCTCCCCAACAATGGGGGTCTGAAGAGCTTGATTGTTTCTACGATGCATCTCGTCCCTCTGCTTCGTAGTGAGGGCTTGGGGGTAATGCTCGTTGTTGTCGCATGACGGGCCACCACTGGTGCTTCCACCGTGGCGGAATCTGGGTGGACTGCACTAGGAGTTGACCATGAGGACTTCCACCGCATGATCATTGCTCTCACACTCGGAAAGCGTATCCGAGTGGCCAGACGACAGATCAAACTACCCATAGAGAGATTCATTTGGCTCAATCGCCACGACTTGTGGGGTGGTCGACTGACGAGCCACTGCATGCTTCACCCACCGCTGGAGCCGTGAGCGACCGGATCGCTTGCAGCGGCGGACGGCGGGAAGCGAAGAGGCCACGGGAGCCGACCGATACTGAGTCGACGGCTGCCGCACGAGGACCCACAGGCACTCGCGCGGAAGTGTGCCGCCCCACGAATGGGGAGAGCCTTGAATCGAGGGGGGCTTCATGAAGCCAGACGGAGTCGTCGGCAATGAAAGTGAGCGTGCCGAGACGGATCTCGCGACTCAGGGTCAATCCACCGCTGGAAACCATGTTGATGAAGATCGAAGATCGCAACCTCACCGGAAGTCGCTCAGACGCCTGCCCCGTGGTGGGCGCCAACTATCGTGGGAATGGATCTGACAGTAGAGATGGGGGTACGTAGGAGAGGGCAAAGTACTAGCTACAGTGAAGTTCTACATTCAGATTTACGAGTTCAGGCCCCTCTCGGGGGAGGTAAAAGCCCTACGTCTTGGTGCTGCGGGAGCTCTGTTGATTGGTGTATGAGTTACAGGGGGTGCAAACCCTTGTGCCAGAGGGAAGGGGTGGCTTATATAGAGTGCACCGATCCCTTGCTGCCCTCAATTACAGAGGGGGTTCAATGAGAGTTAAGTCCTGAACGTTACTGGTAACGCCTGTATTAAATGATCTTTATGGTGACGGAGTGAATTTCTGGCCGTTGCCATCCATGGGTGACTCTAGGCCTTCTGTACTTCAAGTGGATTCTTGTACGGTCGAGTGGAATTGGGATATCCGAGTTAGATCTTCTGTCGAGTGGATTACACTTCATGGGGATTTCAGTCAGTATCTTCTGTTGAACTTTATAGGCCTTGGACTCTTGTGTAGCGTCTTTGGGTAGGGCGTCTAGGTCAGGCCTAAGACCCTACCCTAGGTACATGTCATCGTCAGGCACCACTCGTGACACGTCTCCGGTGTTCGCGTCTGTTCAATGTTGGAGACATGTGACTAGGAAGGACGAGATGGATATCTACCATGGCCGCTCAATGCCTCTGTCCATCCGTATGCCGGTATTAACCAGACTCATCGGCCGAGAAACCCCTTCGGCACCATGCATTGACGCACCCGGGCGCCTCGCCTCATCGCAATCCGCTATATAAAGGCGGCCACACCCGACTAACTCCACAACACAACACAAGCCCCTCCACATCCTCCTCCCTTACACTGAATACTCCATGACCGCCAGTGGGAAAGCATTGTGGGACAGTCTGTCGCCGGAGATGAAGCACGCGGTGGCCGCCCTTGCTGCCGCCTGGCAAAGTCGTCGTGCCAGGCGGATCGAGGCCGCTTGCCGACCAGCTCACCTGAGGTCTCCGACGACGAGGACGACACCATGATGGAGACTGGCTCCAACGACTCCGCCCCAGCTCCGGCGCCTCCTGTGCATGCCGGCTTTACCATGCAGCAGGCGCATGTGCACTTGAATGCTGCAATGAGAGAGGTGCAGCCTGCACTGGCGCCTTTGTCGGTGTTCTAGCAGGCACAGAAGGAACAACTGATGTAGGGTAGAACCCTAGATGTCCGATCTTTCATGATTGGAGGGGATCCTACGAAGAACATGAAGAACACGAAGGGGAAAACAAGGGGAAACACAAGAGAAATTACTCAACCGACAAGATCCGGTTACACATATGCTAGATCCTCAAAACACAAAGAGAGATACACGATTCAAAGTCAACAAGGGATGATACAAATTGTCTTCTCCGAGAGGAGTTCTTGAAGGGTCTTCCGTAAAGGGGTCTTGAATCCGCTTGGGGGATCTTCTCCGAAGAGGCGCTCGGCTCCGATAGAGAAGTAACCAAGTGGATGAGCAAAGCTCTATCTCAAATATGAGGTATCACAATGTTAACCCTAACTAGGAGGAGGTGGAGGAGTATATATAGTCTAGGGCCACAGAGGGGTAAGTTGAGGATACATGGGCCTCGGCCCGATACTCTGCACACAGATAGGCGTCGGACGTCCCACGGCTGTCGGTCATCCGGTTGCTCGCGGGCGTCCGGGCGTCCGGAAGTCTTTGGACTTCCGATGTTTTGGCTCTGGTCCGGTAGTGTCGGACGTCCGGTCGGCGTCGGTTGTCCGGGGGCTGATGAGTGTCGGATTTCCGGTGTCGAGCGGTCATCCGGGCGCTGTAGGTTGCCTCGGCTGGGGTCGATCTGGCTGGTGGAGTCTCCAGGCGTCGGACATCCGGAGATCGTCGGTCATCTGGAGGTCGTCCGACGTCCGAGAGCTGAAGCTTCCTGGTAGCTCTTCCTCTTGTTCCTTGCGCTTGGTGTCCTCGCCGTCTAGTCCAATGCTCCTAGCTGTTCCATGGCCTTCCTCTTGGTTCCTGGTCATGCATAGCACATATGTTTGAGGTAGTAGCAATGTCTCACATGTGGAAAGTGAGATTCGGAGAGGACCTCAACTACGGACACTTTAACTGATTGGTGGCTTAGGGAAAGGAGGAGCTTCCATGGGCGGGATAGAAGGGGTTTCGACACTTTAGTCACGGCCACCACTTGGTCCATTTGTAAACAGAGGAATGCTCGGGTGTTCAACCGCCTTGATCAACAAGTGACTCCTAGTGCATTGGTTGACAAGGTGCTCGCGGAGGTAGAAGAATGGAGACTTGTGGGTGTCGGTGTGGGAGGGTTACAACGCTTTGTGAGAAGTTAGCTTTAGGACCTTAGGTGTTGGTGTGTGTCTCGTGTTGGGCCTTGTGTTCGCACTATGCCAAACTTCTTGTACATACATTCTATCTTCTATAAAAATATGGTACGCCATTGCCGTACTCTCGAAAAAAACGATTCGGAGAGGAGCGAGTTCGCCTTGTGTCCAATGCGTATGTTTGAGGTCTCGTCATATGTCATCTTGGGGCTTGGAGAGTAGTTGAAGTATACATGGGGATGAACGTGGGATGCTCCGCATCATCCCCCCCCCCTTGGGAAAGATCCAACCTCGGATCGTGATCCTCATCACCATGGAACTGGTTGTCGTCGACGGACTTGTAGTTGGACGGAGTTGAAAGCATGGCGCAATCCAAGTACTCCAAGGTGTCTCCGGTATGTGGTACATGCAAAATGAGCAAACACAAGCGACACTCAGAAATATAATGGTTAGCGCACACAAAATGTCCATCAATTAAGCATGAGTTCGTGCGAAGAGATAGTGCGTGGCAAAGCACAAGATGCTTATCCAAAAGATGTATAATGATACGTAAAGCATTCATGGGGTAATTAGCATGGTGCACAAAGCAACAAATTCTACCATTGTGCAAAATGATGTCATAGAGAGATGGTTTATCAAGAGCATGAACATGGCAATGGATGCTCAATATGTGTATGTTATCATGCAATTGGTGGTGGCCAATATGATCATGATGTATGAATATGCCATCAAGGAAGATCACAACAAATTTGCTAAGGAAATGCACAAGCTCATATAGCATGGGTGACATAGAAATACAAGATACAACAAGGCAATCATAATGTTAGTCAATCCATGCATAGTGTGCGAACTTGTGGTGAGTATGAAATGTCCATCGAGCATGACATGTATGAGCACAGTCAATAAATATGGAGGTGTTGGTGTACCCATGCTCGATGTCGTGGCATGCATGGAGTTTCGAAGGTGCATCCAATACGTGCAAGTGCTCCTCAACTTGAAGGTCCAAAGGGTCCATCTCCAATGTGGCTCCTCCATCCAACAGATGTAACATGTAGACAACAAGAAGGAGACAACAATGAAAGAATGACCCATCCAATATGCATATTCGAGGATGGCTCAAAGTGAAGGAGTTCACCTTTATGAGGATGTCGAAAATGTTGGTGTCGCGCATCATATAGACCTTTGCATGACCAATATGGCTCATGATGGTACCGCCTTGTGAATCCTTCAAAATGAAAGAACATGACAAACACTCATAAAAACAAATGAGGTTAGCGGAAGTGCAAAACCTATCATTCGAGTGGTAAGATACCCAACAAGTGTATGCATCATGCTCATCATAAGGAAGTACAATGGAGCATTTCATAGTATGGAGGCATATGATGCGAGAACAACCAAATACAATAGGCTCACTCAAACAAGCATGCATTACAAGTAAGGTGTCAAAGTCTCCAAGATCAATAAGCATAGTATGGTTGCACTCAATACAGGTGGATATGAAAGAGGCAACTAATGGACACAAGAGACAATGATCAAGATATATCATGTGAGAGGCATGAACATATATGTCATCAACCCAAGAAAGCAAGTAAGAGTGGGACATGGGTGATGCGACAAAGCAAACAATCATAGTGATCAAGTCAAGCAAGCTATTAGTGCGAAGATGCAACATACTAGAAGGAATCATGGCAAGCATGTCATGGGTGCAAATACTTGGCATGAATAATGCATGTGACATATCACAAGCATGAAACCAAGATATGAGCAAAGTAGGTTCATGGTGTCGGCAAGAAGTCCTATATAAATAGCAATGGGACATCATGACTCTCCCAACACAACAAGCATCAATAGCATGGGTCACAAAGAAATCATGGCAATAGCTATAAGTATCTCCACCAAGCATGCAAATACACATAGGAGTAGAATAATGGTGAATCATGGGTAGATTCAAGCAAGGGTCACAATTGCATGGAAAGATCATGTAAAGAGGCATAACCTGCAAACTGAACACGATAGTATGGGCACAAATAAACAAGTGGTATATATCCCATAGCCGTGTGAGAGCCAAGTAGACGAGATGCCTGTAATCCTTGCATGAAGGGAACGGTGGTAAGGATAGTCCACGGGATCCCAAGTCATCGTTTCTCTCAAGAGATTGTTTCGTCAACTCTTGGGATTGAGAGGTTGACGAGTATACATGAGTACCTACACAAAACAAAGACAAAGGGAAAATTGTGTGTGCGTGGTATATGTACACATCATCCATCATGATGCACACGTGCTTATGTTGGTTAACACAAAATATCCAATGCTCAAATAAATGAGATGCGTGATATAGAAACATGTCATCCATCATGATGGGTTTGTTGTTATGTATTTCATAATGGAGACTCAAAGGGTGTAATGCATCATGAGAAATATCTAGAGCATTGTTATTCATGGAATGCATATGATGCACGCAAACATGGAAATTATGCAAAGTATGGAATGCATCAAAATCTCCTAATATGTATGAGGAAACTCTGGGGGTCTCCTCATGAGCATTAGTAGAAGCATCACATGGAGAATATTGACAACATCCAAAACAAGCATATTTGGTTCTATGTGATCATGGCATGACATAGTAGATGAATTGCGCAAATCATGTAAAGGAAGCATGGCAATATCATCACATGAAAAACAAAATCCAATGACCATCATCTCGTCATCTATGCCATAAGTGCAAATGGGATTTATTTTAATGGGACATGCATAGTTACTATGTTGAGATTGAAATGATGCAATATAGGAGATCTCACTCATAGCATATGACAACTTCAATGGATTGTCAAACATGAAGTGACCAATAGAATTTTCACATGATATTCTATGGAGCATAGCATCACAACTAGGCAACTCAACATGCTCATCATCATATTCATCATAAATTGGTAAGTCATGACATGAGGAAGTGGCACTAGCATGAAGCATGGGAATAAGTTAATCAACATCATGTAAGCAATCATTGGTGAGATAGTCCACTAGTGGGACAAGAGAAACACCGGCACCTATGTTACCTTTGGTGCATCGCTCATGTGTTGTAGGTGAGGTGTCGAAGATCCACTCGTTGTCATCTTCATCTTGATGGAACCATGTGGGGGGGCATCATCGTCCACCATGGCCATCGTCGTCTCCATTGTAGGAATGGACTCGTCGAGGATAGGCATGTCATCATGTAGGAAACCTAGCACCAAAGAACAAAACACACTCGAAGTAGAGGTTAAGTCGTTAGAAATCATAGTGGCCTCACATGTCGTGTCAACTACCTCACTCACTAAGTATTGTGGCTCACTCACTCCCTCAAAGATGCTCTCACTCATATGGTCGATGGAGTTACTCAAATGGCTCTCAACCTCACATAGGATGTGTGTCATAGTCTCGTGTGTGGGGCTAGTGATGGTCACACTCATCCTCTCATAGGAAATGCACTCAATGTCATATATGGTGGAGTCACTCATCTCACTCATGGGGTGGTGGCTCTCCTCACATGACAAATGGGGCATCTCGACATATGTGGGTGTCGGAGAGATGTAGGTGCAAATGTCACCATGCTCAACCTCCTCATCCATAACGCCTCCAAATATGAATGCCGTAGGATGTGGCAAATCATCACTCTCCTCCGAGATCAAAGATAAGGTCTCATGTGCGCTCGGAGTAGGAGTCCAATATGGGTGCCGTCTTCATGTTGTTGAAGAGGTTCGTGGTCGTCGTCGTGGTCAAAGGGGATGGCCCTTGCTCGACCTTCTTGTCACCGTCTTGTTGTTGGAGGCCCATATGGTGTGGCACCTCGTAGCTCATCTCCATGACCGAAGAGAAATTCCCAAGCCCGACCATCTTCCTTGAGGGGCTTCCGAAGATGGAAGTGTCTCCCTCGCTCGTAGGTGGTCGCCTTGGAC
Source organism: Aegilops speltoides (assembly GCA_021437245.1). Lineage (NCBI taxonomy): Eukaryota > Viridiplantae > Streptophyta > Magnoliopsida > Poales > Poaceae > Aegilops > Aegilops speltoides. Next base: position 307,540,929 of record CM038141.1, on the reverse strand, counting down.
TTGATGAAGTCATTGTATGCGTACTCATGGGAAGTAGGCGAAGATGACGTACGTCCAAAGGTGAAGATGCCTTGATAGCACTTGGCAAAGATGCCGAAGTGGTTGGTGTAGCCATAGCTCGGTCTTGGTGGTGCTCATCTCGCGTTCTTCTCTTTTGATCATGAAGCTTGGACTTGGCGTGAAGTAGGGCTTGTTGGGCTTGTACGTTTGCGCTTGTGGAGCATCTTCATGATGGTGGTGTCATTGTCGCACTTGAGCTTGATGGCATTCATCATCGTCGTGCACATGATGCTTGGAAGTGACTTGCCCTTCATGACGATGTTGATCACGAACGTGATGGTGGTCGCCATGGAGATGTGTACATGGACGAATTGCACTTGCATCGTTTTCGCGCTCCGAAGACTTGTGGCTTGAACATCGCCGCCTTGAAAATGACAAAGGGGAAGAAGACATTATCAAGGCCCGAATCTCCTCCATCCTTGCATCTTGCTCCTCTTTTTGTGCGGAAAGCTTCTTGTTGATGTAGTCCCTTTTCCTTGCTTCGGAGTGACGAATGTCTATGGAGAGGTTGTCGATGCGCTCTTGCAATCTTGATTGTGCGCCTTGCATTTTTCGTTGTAGATCAAAGATGGATGCTTTGGTGATGTAGTTGTTCACGCCGTCGTTGTTTTCGAAGACCAGAGATGAAATGTCTGGCCTATCCATCACAAGACTCGGGAAAATATGAGTGGGAGAAAGGAGAGAACTATACCAAATGTACCTTGACCGATGTTGAAAATGGATCAATGGTCACTCAATGATGTAACAAGGAAATGGCACAATTGGTACCGATCTCATCGATTTCTCACACCTACACAAGTAAGGCTTATGGTGGAGCTCGGTGAGGATAGTGACACAAAAAATTTGATGCAAAATGTTAGCAAGAGTCAATAATGTTGAAAGAGATTCACAAATTCGCAAGCGAAACAAGTAGACCAATAGCAATATGTGGCACACGGAAACACACACACGAATAGATAGATGGGGTCGTGCAACCAAGGAATGAGCACAAAATGTGGAATCCACGGAATACGCTCGTGTTGCACAACTCAAGAGAGACTCTAGCACAATTGCTCAATAGGCGGATACGACACTTGTGCACAACCTATAAGATGCAAAATGGATAAACTTTCTATCCCAAGTATGCTATGTATGTATGGTTCCCGGTGTTTCTCTCAAGATGATCCAAGATGATCGGATATGACAATCTTATATGCAATGTGGTATGATGCTATGGAACTTGCTTACAAGCTTCTTTGCTTTCTTTTTTTCTTTGCTTAAAAGCTTATACTCTCTTTTTTTGGTATGGACACCTTTGCACAATCCACAAACCAAGATAGCAATTGTGTATATGTGGGAACAAACTTGTGACACAAGATATGATATGACAGCAAGATGATACCAATATGATATGGTATATATGCAATGGAAGGAATGATCACTAATGTGCACAAGTAATGTTGCCGACAATACTCAGAGGCTAGTCTTGATAGGTAAGTGATGCAAAAATGGGCTAGGGGCTATCAATGCAATGGCAAGAATGTACAATGATGTCGTCGAGGTTACCGTCCGTGTCGATGATGAGAGGCGGTGTTCTTGATGTAGAACCGTTCCTAATTAGCCGAAACACCTTAGGAAATGGAAAAATCACAACTCAAAATCTCAAGGACAAAATTCAAATGGTGGTAGCGGAAAAGCAATGGTGGTTTGCACTCGGCAATGCGGAAGTGGAATGATGGGTTATGCATGTCGAAGTTGAAGTTGTCATCCCTAAGTAGCCGAAACACCTTAGGAGACACAAGCCACAGCTCAAACAAGCTCAAACAAAATTGGGTTATGTTGGGGTGGCGAAATGTATGATGGGCAAGGTTATGCAGAAGTGGTGGTGATGGTTTATGAAGAAGCAACCGTTCCTAAGTAGCCGAAACACCTTAGGAGACTTGAATCACTTCTCAAGCAACCACTAATGCTATATGGAACAAAATGGGCTAGGTTGCGGAAATCGGTGGTGGTGTAGCGGATGATGTGGTGGAAGCCCTAGGCAAAGATGCCAAAATTCACAATTATAGAAGGAGTCAAATGATGTTGGAAGTATTTTTGTGGGATGGGGGATGTCAATAGCTTGAAAACAAGCTAAAGAACGTCAAAATCAGAGTTAGGATGAATTAGTTATGGCCGAAACAAAAATCAGCCGAAGTCAGTTTTCAAAGGGGTCGGACGTCCGATAAGGGTCGGACGACCGGTGGCTGGAGCGCGGGACGGACGTCCGGAAATGGCCGGAAATCCGATGTTTTGGTACTGGATCGGGGGTGTCGGACGTCCGGTAAGTGTCGGTCGTCTGATGCTTCCAGGGGCTCCGGATGTCTGAAAAAACGTCGGTCGTCCGGTGATTCGGGGTCAACACGAGATGCGAATTTTGGGACGCAATTTTGGGCGGAAATTTGAGATTTTGGGGTCAAAATTGATGAAATTTCGTGGATGGAAAGTGGGGAAACTTGGGGAGATGCTAGATCCACTTGAAACCAAGCAAATCCATGGATCAAAATCGACAAAACATCATCAAACCAACAAATCACAAAAAAAAAATTGGGGCTATTTTTGGTGGGAATTTTCGAATTTGGGGAAGAACACAACAAAATTAGGGTAGATGCGCGATCAACCTTGCTCTGATTCAAGATGATGTAGGGTAGAACCCTAGATGCGTGATCTTTCACAATTGGAGGGGATCCTAAGAAGAACACGAAGAACACGAAGGGGAAAATGAGGGGAAACACAAGAGAAATCACTCAACCGACTATATCCGGTTACACATATGCTAGATCCTCGAAACACAAAGAAAGATACACAATTCAAAGTTAACAAGGGACGATACAAAGGGTCTTCTCCAAGAGGAGGTCTTGAAGGGTCTTCCGGTAAAGGGGTCTTGAATCCGCTTGGGGATCTTCTCCGAAGAGGCGCTCGACTCCGATGGAGAAGTAACCAAGTGGATGAGCAAAGCTCTATCTCAAATATGAGCTATCACAATGCTAATCCTAACTAGGAGGAGGTGGAGGAGTAAGTTGGGGATACATGGGCCTCGGCCTGATACTCTGCACACAGACAGGCATCGACGTTTGACGGCTGTCAGTCGTCCGGTTGCTCGCGGACGTTCGGGCGTCCAGAAGTCTTCAGACTTCCGATGTTTTGGCTCTGGCCCGGTAGTGTCGGACGTCCCGTCAGTGTTGGTCGTCCGGGGGCTAATGAGTGTCGGACGTCCGGTGTCGGGCGGTCGTCCGGGCGCTGTAGGTTGCCTCGGCTGGGGTCGATCTCGCTGGTGGAGTCTCCAGGCGTCGGACTTCTGGAGACCGTCGGTCGTCCGGAGGTCGTCGGACATCCGAGAGCTGAAGCTTCCTGGCAGCTCTTCCTCTTGGTGTCCTCGCCGTCTTGTCTAATGCTCCTAGCTGTTCCATGGCCTTCCTCTTGGTTCCTGGTCATGCATAGCACATATGTTTGAGGTAGTAGCCATGTCTGACATGTGAAAAGTGACGAGTCGGAGAGGAGCAAGTTCACCTTGTGTCCAATGGCATATGTTTGAGGTCTCATTATATGTCCTCTTGGGGCTTGGAGAGTAGTCGAAGTGTACATGGGGATGAACGTGGGATGCTCCGCATCAACAGCGGTACAACCTGTTCCTCCTGGAGCAGCACCAGCTAGCGAAGGGCCAGATCGACAACGAGCACGCGAGCGAGGAGGCCGTGGCGGCCATGGCCGCGGCGAACCCAAATTTTGTTGGAGCAGCGTGCCATCTACGATGTCGTCCACGCTCAAGCCGCCGCTAGTCAGGAAGCGGCTGATAGATTGTTTTGGATCGCTTAGGCTAGGATTCCGGCAACAGTGATGGTAGATATTACCTTCTTCTTGTGGCTCGAGGACGTTCCAATGCCGGCCATGGTGACGGTGGCCGGTGGTTGTGGATACGGTGGTGATGGCAGAGAGTGCGTGAGTGGCGGCGGTGGAGCTTCCCGTCGCTTGAGTGCATCCTCTGGATCGGATAGGGTTAGGAGTGGGGAACAGTGGCGGCGACGAACCTCGTACCTTGTGCCCTGGTCCCCACCTCCTCTTTATAGCATTGCGCGACAGGGGCCCACCAGCCTTGCTTGGGCTGGACGCCCCTGATCAGGGCATGGGTCAAGGGCCCAATGAGCCGTTGAGCCCATTGGAGGAGAGATCAATCTAACATTCTCCCCCTTGATCTCATCATATAAATTTAACTTTATACTTTGAAATAACTCTTTTCAAAGTATTCGTTCCATCACAGATTTGCATGTAGAGCATGTCTCATCATCACGGTTCATTCTCTTATTTTTTTTGTCCAGTTTTTTGGGCAAATTACAGTATATTTTTTTCTATTCAAAATAATTCAAAGAAACTTTATGTTTAGAAAAAAAAGTAAAAGTAATGCCTTTGAAAATAAAAAGTTCATGAATTTTTCATTCATGTTTTTCCGCTGCAAAATAAATAAAAGTGTTTTTTTAAAAATCTTATGAATAGAATATCGTAAAGTTCCACTGCAAAGTAAAAGTTCTATCCTCCAATTAAATTGGAACCAACGGGAAATTGAATTGGAAGAACAGTTTTTGAGAGAAGTTTTTTCACTCGTGGGTGAAATCTAGCTTCTGCTATGTCAGTAGAAAGATATTTGATTAAAATTTAATTATGGTATTGTTACTTTCTGACCAACGTTGAAGATGACAATATTATAATTCAATGAGTCTTATAGTTAAAAGTTGGAATCTCTGATAAATTTTGTATCAATGACCAATTTTCAGAGAATTTGATAAAGATTGAGATATTTATATTGCTAGTTTTCCACTGCAGTAAAGTTGATAATGATGATTATTTTCTTAGCAAAGTTACTTAGTAGAAATTTTATCATCACATTATTTATGAGCTATATGTGTTTTTTCCATTTCTGCCCAACGGTGATGTGGAATTAATGTAAAAAAGGTGATGTTTATTCTAGTTCTGTCACAACGGTGATTCAGAATATAAAAGAAAGTTTCAAAAGTTTAATGTGCATATTTTTTAACCAGACCAACGTAGGTTTATTTTTATGCTCACTATTGTTGATTATTCGCTAAGTTTCCCAGACTAAAAGTTTTCCATGCTTTCATTCGTCAATGCAAAAAGTTGGGTACTTGTGTCCCGAAAGATGACCAAGAAAGGTCATAACGTGAGGGAGTATGTTCTCTCTAAAGATGTAGCCAATTTTGGATATTAATCCAAGAAAGAGATATATCATTGAGAGTCTTGCTCGACGAATGTCTTCATGTACTCTCCGTGAAAAAGAATTCTCATCTTCTATGAGATGCAATGAGTGATATGAGTGATTAATTTGACCAACGTCGGATTAAGCATGTGTATTAAAGTATATTCGGATTTATTCCTAAATTTGATGATTGAATATGCAGTCAAAAGAGCCAATTCTGGCATTTATGTCCCTTACAGGGAATTACCCGCATGGCGGGAAAGGATGATTATGATAAAACCAGCATGGCAGGAAAAGTCTGGGAAAATCCCTGCGTAACCCGTATGGCGGCAGAAATCTTCTCAGACTTATCCTGTATGATAGGAGAAAGACATGATGACTCATGTGCTTTTAATGTGTCCCACCCTGGGAGAAAAGCATGGAGTAGCTATTATGCTTTCCTAGTATTGACCGTACATCTTATGTGTAACGGTCATAAGCACTCAATAAATCCAAAGAGAATAAAAGTTACAGACGAACCTAAAGATAAGAATGATATGCAAGTGCGACTTGTAAAAGTACTAATAATAAAGAACTCTATTGAGTTTCTGAAATGGAAAAAGGGAAAAGTACTCCCATACCACTTTCCTCAATTCACAAGAGTTATGAATGGTTTTTCGAAATTGTGGCAGAAAAGTTATTGCCACATTTCGTGGGGGAGAAAGAAATATGAGATATCCATTAATGAAGAATGTGATCGTCTGGGGAGTACGACGGTCATAATAATACCCCTAAAGAAAAGAAATAGCTGTATTCCTGGATCTTTTACATTTTCGAAAGCAGACTAAGGAATACTGAGACGGTGCTTAAAGTGTCATAAAGAAGAAAGTTCTATCAGAATAAACCCAACTAATAAAGTTTAAAGATACGTCATTTTTAGTGAAGATGGAGTAATCTGGGTGAGCATGTTGTATGACCTATACAACACCTGTTGTTAGCTCTATAAAGGAGGAATGAGTAAATATGGTTCTTATGATATAGGACCCTGTAAAACCTATTGCCTGTTGGAAATGAAAGACTATACAATTAATTTGCCTCTTGGCAATGACAGAGCAACAACAGCCCCATATGAAAGAAGTGTCGGTACCTGAGACACAGATGGTCTCAAGGAATGAGAAAAACATATACTTTTGATTACTATAAAGTCTATGTTAATGGAGGTTGATTCCACCTCATTTAAAGCGGTCAATCGAGCTTTGAGAAGTGTCTCTTTGTCTAACTGATAAGAGACTATGTGAGATGAAATAAAATTGGTGAATCCCGGTGATGTTTGGGACTCATAAGTAATTTCCAATGAAGCCAAAACAGTAGGCTGTAAAGAGTCTACAAGGACAATGTGACTCCAAAGGAAATATGTAAAGGTGTAAAACGCGACTTAAATCAAAAGGTTTTTGCATGTTTTACACTGAATAGATTACAATGAGTGTTGGTAGCACATCATGATCTGAGTTACATCAGATGAAAGATATTATGAATTGAATTACATCAGATGAAAGTAAAGAACACGTGGGATACTGCCTGAAGAAGTCTTTTATGGACTAAAGCAAACAAATGTTGTTTTGGGTTAAAGAAAATGTGAGGACAATTGTGTTTGTATAAAGTTATAGAATGGGAATTTCATTTCCTAATCATGTACATACGGATAACATTCTACTCCCTCCGTCCCAAAATAAGTGACTCAAAAATGACTCAACTTTGTACTAACTTTAGTACAAAATTGACTCACACTTATTTTGGGACGGAGGGAGTACTTGTTAGTAGTGATGTTAATCGACCGCAGGAGGAAAAGAAGTTCTTGTCCTCAAAGTTCAAAAGAATGTTCTTGGTAGAATGTCTCTCGTTATAAGGATCGAGATTCACCGAGAAAAGAATAAAATGGGTATTAGGAGTGTCGCATGTGTATGCTAAGGAAAGTTTCTAAAGTATGCATGCGAGGAAACCTATGCCTGTTCTTATAATAAAGGGTAATAATTTTGGGAACTTTAGTGTTCTAAATGTCAATACAAAATAGACCAAATGAATATGGTACCATATGCTTTAGCTGTTGGAAGCTTAATGAATGCAAAAGTATAACATTACCGTGACACAGTTCACGTAACCGGGTTGTTTTGGTAATGTCCAGTCCATATATAGATCACTGGAATGGAGTCAAGGATATCGGCCTCATGCTGAAAGAAATAAGTGCTCTCAAAAGATTGTGAGTACAAAGACCGTGATGATGAGACATGCTCTACATGCAAATCTGTGATGGAACGGATACTTTGAAAAGAGTTATTTCAAAGTATAAAGTTAAATTTATATGATGAGATCAAGGGGAGAATGTTAGATTGATCTCTCCTCCAATGGGCTCAACGGCTCATTGGGCCCTTGACCCACGCCTACGATCGAGGCGTCCATTAAGCAAGGCTGGTGGGCCTGATCATGTGATGCTATAAAGAGGAGGTGGGGACCAGGGCACAAGGTACGAGGTTCATCGCCGCCACTGTTCCCCACTCCTAACCCTATCCGATCCAGAAGGATGCACTGAAGCGACGGGAAGCTCCACCGCCGCCACTCACGCACTCTCTGCCATCACCGCCGTATCCACAACCACCGGCCACCGGCACCATGGCCGGCATCGGAACGTCCTCGAGCCACAAGAAGAAGGTAATATCTACCATCACTGTTACCGGAATCCTAGCCTAAGCAATCCAAAACAATCTATCAGCGGCAACTGCGGAGGTGCAGCTGCAGGCGATCGCGGAGGAGAACAACGTCAGCTGCACCTCCTACGCACCGCCGCCGAACCATCAGCCGACCCAGTGGGATGACGACAGCGCCAACGCCACCATTTCCCTCGTGGACCTCAGTCCATCGGCTACGGACAAGGCGCGGACTCCTCCGAGGATGTGTAGGCCACGCGGGGAGGCAGGGCCTGGTGTCCCATGCGTGTTCTACTCTTTGTCGCCGGACCGCACCTTCACTTCATCGGTCTTATTACCGGTGCTCATGGAGACGGCGGATGGAGGGCGACACAGGCTTGGACGCTGGGCATCGCCGCCGTAGGATAGGTTTAGGAGCGAGTCTTTTTTTGTTGTTCTACATGTTCGAAATGCAATTAAATCCTTCGTGTTCGTATGAAATCCGGCATGTCTGTATGAGATCCAGCTGTGTTTGCATGAATTTAATCCGTTTTGTTGAAAAAGAGTTTAAAATGTACGTGGCTAGCATTGGATGGCGTCTTGCCGTCCTCCCGCATCTATGTCCATGGACTGATCCACCTGTCCACGGACGGATGCGAGAGGATTTTTGCGGGTCGCCGTCGCAGATGCCCGTCATCTAAAGTTCGCAACCGTACCGGGTTAAAACATATGTGGTCGATCAACGAGAGAACAGTCACAAGCCATGCGTCGACCTGCCTGTGGACCAGGAAGCCGACCAGCCCATCTGCCACGTAGACCTGCTATGCCCCATCGCCGCGGGCCCCTCGAGCGGCCGGGCCCCATGTATAGGAAGTATACGGATGGACGGGACGGAGAGAGCACTCAGGATACGACGACACGGCCGACCAGCGTAGGAAACACGACTACTCCATTCGTCGCGAGCTGCGTCGAACCATCGAAGGATCCCGAGTTCCTGACGGCGAGAGGTGCAAATGTCGAATGATTTTCACCAATCAACTGCATAGGTGGTGTGATCCTCATCAGACCCGGTGCTCCTCCGCGTGTCTGTTTCGGTCGCCCACCCAAGCTTCTTACCAGATCATTTTATTTTCTATCTGTCCAATAGAAAAATAATACTTACCGTAATTGTTCCATGCGCCAGTGCGTCACGATCCAACTTGCACGCTTCGATTGTGCAAGAATCGATCACAATAAATGGATATAAGATGGTTTATTATAGAAGAAGAAGGAAAAAAAGGTTATCTGGATAAGCGTGGCGAGGTGTTATCTCGTGTCTAATCACAGAAGAGTATATGCTCTTCCATTAGCCTACACTTCTGATTCACTATAAGCTTGCTCCATGATTGACCGGGACTCTTCTTATGGTTAACGTCGTGTCACAGTTTTTTTTTCGCAAAAAAACTTTCAATCTATTCATCTTCAATCATGGCAGTACAACGAACACCAAAAATAAAAATTACATCCAGATCCGTAGACCACCTGGCGACGACTACAAGCACTGAAGCGAGCCGAAGGCGCCCCGCCGTCATCACCCCTCCATCGCCGGAGTCGGGCACAACTTGTTGTAGTAGACAGTCGGGAAGTCGTCGTGCTAAGGCCCCATAGGACCAGCGCACCAGAACAGCAACCGTCGCCGATGAAGAATAACGTAGTTTAGAAGAATTCAACCCGAAGACACACGAACGTAGACGAACAATGACGAGATCCGAGCAAATCCACCAAAGATAGATCCACCAGAGACACACCTCCACACACCCACCAACGATGCTAGATGCACCGCCGGAACGGGGGCTAGGCGGGAAGATTCCATCTTCAGGAAGTCGCCGCCGTCTCGCCTTCCTGAGCATGTCACAAACCCTAAGAAGACAGGAAAAAACGACTGAAAGCGAAGCCCTCCCGCCGGCCCTTGGCAGGATCCACCGCACCCCCATGGACCTAGGGCCGCCGGAGACGAGGCGGACCTGCGGCGGCGTCGGCGAGAGGCAAAAACCCTAGTTTTCTTTCTTGGATGAGGAGGAGGGATAAGTGCTTGTCATGTCACTGTTTTTGAGAGAGATGCCATCCCTACACACCTGGTCTAGAGTGGATCAACATGCTGAATCGTCATTTTGGCATCATATATCCGGTCACCAGGTCTAGAGTGATCAACATGCTGAATCGTCATTTTGGCATCATTTTGATAGACGATATGTGTCCCGTAAGCAGAAATGATGTGCGCACCACGCAATCTGTGTCCCGTCTGCACACGTTCGAGTCTAGGCGGTAGGGGGCGAAAGTCCCCTGTGTATCGCCACGTTGGGCACTGGGCAGCTTCGTCGTAGAAGAGAAAAAATTAGTAAGAGGGTGCTTGGATCCAAGGGACTATTTTTAGTCTGACTAAAAATAGTCTTTTTTAGAGGCTAAAGTTTCAAGCACCCCGGACTAAATATGTATTAGCCCTCTCTCTCCTCATTTAATTCCTCTCCTTTAACACATGCGAGTTCTGGATTGAAGGGTTTGGAGGATAATAAATGCTCAATAACTGGATTTTAGTCTCTTTATTAGTATTTGGATTCAAACATGGGTGAGGCTAGCAAGTTTTAGTCCCACTATTTTTAGTCATGGGACTAAAACGTATCTATTCTGTCTATTTGCGCGACTAGTAGGATGACCTAGTCGTGATCCAGGGGCCCTGTGATGCATGCACCCGTTTGTCCACTTGTCCAAGCTACTGGGTTGGCACTCGCCGCACACACGCCCGCATCCGCTGACCTTCTTCGAACCAGCACCGGCATGCCGCTGCTGACTCTGTCGCACCCGCTGGGCCGTCCGCCTCACGCCTTGTGGTCGTGGCCATGGCCATCTGCGTCGCGACCCCGCGCGTACATACGTGGGCATGGAAATATCCCTGATCACGGATTCAAGGTGTCCCGTTTTCGGCAACGCCTGTGTCTGTGTGTCATGTAGCCCGGCTCACCAGCATGTCTTGCACGGAAGCGGTAACACCTTTGGACGTATGGCAACGGGCAAAACGGGGTGGTAAATTTTACTCTTCGAAAAGGAGAACAAATTCAGTACTTCACATGTGAGGAAACTCTGCTCACGGACGATACGACCAACGCGGAGAACGGGTTTTGACCAACGCTCACAGCGAGGAAGGCCGCACGTTGCCGCTGAGTGCCTGCCCACCCGACCCGAACCTGTATACTTTTCTCTCACTCCGACGAGTCGCATGAAAGCTGACCGGAACTGCATGCAGAGAAGAGACAGATCTGGACGTCCGGGAGAGGTGACCACGACCGATCTTTGACCGACCGGCTGCCACTACGTTTCTCCCAAGTCCACATCAAAAGTGCGCTCTGTCGTCCGTCCTACCCCGCTACTCTTGAGCTCTAGCCGGCCGCGTTCCTCATCGACCATTGGTGAACGCTCTGTCTCCGTCCTACTCTTCAACTCCAGCCGGCCGCGTTCCTCATCTCAAGCTCCAGATATATGCCGCCAGCAGGCGGCAATGGGCAACCCTATTTCTCACTTTAAGCGACCACAGGGGCAGCCTCGCGTCGGGGCAACCCCAGAAGGGCCGGCCCAGCAGCGCGAGAGGCTACAGCCTGTTTTGTTTTTTGTTTTTTTCCTGTTTTATGTTCTCTTTCTTTGCTTTATTTTTGTACTTTTACTTATACTTTAAAATATTCTACATATATATACAGAAAACGATCTTCAAAAACACATTTGAATTTTTGTAACAAGTATATAAAAAATATTGAATAAGTATTACAAAATGTTGAGCAATTATTTAAAAATTGCTGAAAGGGTATTTGAAAATGTTGAACAAGTATTTTTAAAAAAGGTTGAAGAAGTATTAAAAATTATTGAACAAGTATTTAAAAATATTGAACAAGTATTTGAAAATGTTGAATAAGTATTGAAACTGTTGAACAAGTATTTGAAAATGTTGAATTAGTATTAATAAATGTTGAATGATTATTTGAAAAATGTTGAACATTTATTTAGAAAAACTTTTGAATAAGTATTAAAATGTCGAATAAGTATTAAAAGTGTTGAAAAATATTTGAAAATGTTGAATAAGTATTAAAAATATTAAATGAGTATTTGAGAAATGTTGAACATGTATCTGAAAAACTATTGAATAAGTACTAAAATGTTGAACAAGTATTTAAAAAATGTGGAATATGCCTTCGGACAATGTTGAATGCGTATAAAAAAACATGTTGATCACTTATTATTATTTTTTACGTATACGAAGATGTGGAGTGAAAATGAAAACAAACATAAGAAAAAAAAGGAAGGAATGTTAGACTTGTATTTGAAAAATATTGTTGACATATAGAAAAAAATGCAGAATTATAACAAAAAAACAAAAAAAAACAAAAAGTAAACAAAAAGAAAAAAGAACAAAGAAGAAAGAAACAATATGCAAAAATAATGAAAAAAGAAAAATAATAAAAATAAAATAAAATAAAAAGGAGAATAAAGAAACCAAAGGGAACAGAAAAAAATAAAAAATTCTGTGAAAACTGAGAAAGAAAACAAAAAAAGCACTCGCTAAAATGGCATAAAGAAGGTCACGCCCCTAGTTCCAAGCATGAATGGAATTTGGTCGTAGTGGCTAGAAGCATCACCTGGTATCCTTTGTGGCCATGGATCCATCCCTGGTTCTCCCTTTCCTCTCTCTTTTTATTTTAGAGCACGCGAACGGCCCGACCGAATTACCTCAGACCTTAATGCGACAAATAGTCGCCGCGGGTAGCAATTGCACACTGACAAGCCGAGATGGGTCAAGCCCAATTTGCCCTTTCTCACTGTTTACCCGTTTGCTGAGTTGCCGCGGCTTTTCCTTCAGCCTTTTCATTTTTAATTATTCTTTATTTATAAATAATGGTGAATAATTCCGTTTTTGCGAGGGGATGAATAATTCTTTAATATACATAGAACTTTTTTACGCACATACTAAATAATTTTGTACATACAATTAACATTTTTCAATACAAATCATTTTTTTAATGTGCGTTGAACATGTTTCCATATATACAATTGTGGTTGAAAAAGTTGATCATGTATTTAAAAAGTGTTACTCAAGAATTTGAAAAATAATTATGAAACAAGTATTTGAAACATGTTAATCAAGTGAAAAATATTAAATGTGTGTAAAAAATTGTTGACCATGGATTAAAAATATATCAAATGTGTATTTGAAAAATATGTATCAAACATTTGAAAATGTTAAAATGTGTATAGGAAAAAAAGTTGACCATGTATTCAAAACATGTTAATCTTGTATTTGAAAAGTATTTAAAAATGTGTATAGAAAAAATGCTGACATTGTATTCAGAAAATGTTAACCAAGCATTTAAAGAATGTTAAATATGTATAAAGCAAATGTTTATCATGTAGACGGAAAATGTATGCAGAATATACAATATATGTAAAAAAGAGTTGATCGTGTATTTTGCAAATGCTGAGGAAGCATTTTAAATAATGTTAAACAAATATTTGAAAAATAATAAATAAATCATTTAAAAAATGATAAAATTTTATGGAAAATGTTGATCATGCATTAAAAATGTTAATCTTGTTTTTCAAAATGTTAATCAAGCATATGAAATTATTAAATGTGTATAGGAAAAATGTTGACCATGTATCCAAAAATGTTAATCGTTTGTTTTGAAAAATATTAAACGCGCATTAGAAAAATGTATTGATAGATACAAGATATGTAGAATGAAAACCAAAAAAAAGAAAGGAAAATGAATTAAAAGGAAAAGGAAAGAAAGCAAAGGGAAAGAAAACTTAAAAAAGGAAAAAAAAGTAGAATTCCATTAAAGAAATAAAGAAAACCGATAAAAATGAGAAACATAAAACAATCGAAAAAACAAAACAAAACCGAATGAAAAAGGAAAAAAAACTGGCAAGCCAGCACTTCCAATGAGCGAGCGAGCGAGCTAGCTAAGTTAATGGACCGGCACAAAATGCGGGCGCATTTAGCGAAAGAGATGCTATACTCGTTAGAAGCGAAATATAGAATTCACTTTCCATTATAATTTTCATCGTTTTTCCTTGGTATTTTTTAAGTATCATTCTTATTCCTATGATTTTATTGGGTTTTCATTTTCTTTCTTTTTTGAGTTTTCAAACACATATTTTTCTTCCCTTTTATTTGTTTTAACAGTTTTATTTTAGGGTTTTGGTTTTCCTTGTTTCTTCTTTGATTTTCTCCTTTATTTATACGCATTGTACATTGTTGGTATACGTTAGGAAAAAAATTACTATAAATTTAGCATTTTTTAAATACATGATAACTTTTTCTAATATAAGTTTTGGATGTCTAATTTCTTTCATAAATATTGTAAAAAATTTGTACACATATGAAACAGTTTTCTATACATGTTTAAGTTTTCAAATACATTATTAGTATGCCCGCAAAACAATATATTATTGGTATGCTCTCAAGCATATTTTGATGTGTAATTTTTTCATGGACATGTGTATTTTTGTATACATCTTTATACATGTTTAAATTTTTCAAACACATCAATTTTTTTGACATAGGATGAAACATTTATTTAATAATATAAAACGTTTTTAAAACTAAGCGGCCAGTTTTTACATTGTATAAATATTTTTTAAACTAGTTGAATATATATTTGAAATTTATGAACATTTTCTAAATGTAATTCACATTTTTGTAATTTGCACAAAATTTACATTAAAAATTGCACTTTTTATAATGTGCAGTTAGAATCTTTAAAAAACTTAAAATTAGAAAAATATATTAAATGAAAATTAAAATAAAGTTTTCTTAGAATGAATGAATTAGTGCCATTTGTTTGCACATAATTTACACATAAATTGTGATTTTCTGTAGCATGCAAGAATAAGCATATACCCCCTAAAGAAGTAAAAGATGAAATAACTTTTTTTTGCTAAAAGGAACTTTTCTTCGAAGGATTGAATTAGGTGCATTGGTATTATCCCTAAAGAAGAAAGAAAATAGTTAACATTTTGTGAAAAATTATAAGAAGAAATGAATTAGTGGCATTTGTATTATCCCTAAAGAAAAAAAAGAAATTAGAACTAAAATAAAATGAAGTATTCTATGAAAGAATGATTGATAGCACCATAGTAAGAAGTAACAGGTGTACGCCCTGCTCCCTTGTTTGGTTTGGCATTGGTATAACCGTTTAAGAAGAAATAAAAATATATTTTCCAAAACATTTGCACACAACTAAGCTCTAAAATTGTACTTTTTTTTGTAACTATACAAAGAATAAACATAAAATAAATTGTGTTTATACATTTACACTGATCCAACATCACAAAATAACCACAAAGGAAAAAAAGGAGAATCCGGCTAAAGAAAGTAAAAGCAAAAATGCATAAAGACCGAAAGAGACATGCAACGGGCCAGGGCCCCAAGCCCAATAAGAACATGGGCAGGTCAAAAAACTCAGCCTAGGTAGTCATAAAACAACACAAGGGAGAAAAAGGACAACTCGAATCTTGACAAAAGAAACGGCTAGAAATTGACTGACCCAATATTTTTTAAAGATAACTTACATATAGTTAAAATGAGAACATAAAGAGTTGGAAAGAACAGAGCATAAGAAGTCGTCACCAAAACATACTCGACACCATCATCTTCATCACCACCATCAAGATAAGCCGAAGCACTGAGCGACATTTCGCTAGGCTTGCAACGGATGCTATGACAGAATAAAACCAACTTCTCGGTCTCCACTGCTTCAACCATGACAATCACGCCAGAATGGAAACAGAGTCATGAGACTTTTATACGTGTCATCCTCCACATGGAGATGCTGCCGCCAAGAAAATGTAAATGCACACACAAAATAGAGAAAACCCTGCACCTCAATATTGATAGGACCCGAATAACTAATGTTCAATTGCCCAGGAGGAGGGACGATCGAACGAATTCGGTCACTAGGGAGAGCAATCCAGCCAAACGTATCGGCCCCTCCTAATCGCTACTAGGGGAAGAGCCATGGTGAACCCTCGTTGGACCAAAGGCCCAGATTACTTCTTTTTTTTAATGCCATGAACACAAAAATACATTTTTTCTTATAGAAATTACAGAACACATAAAATGTACAATTGACATGATATGAAAATATGGAAAATCCCATCCTACTTATTGCCATGCTAATTTATTAATTTACAAATGCTATTAATTCCACCATGTGGATGTTTAACTGTAAGAGAATAGGGAGAATATTTTATCTTTATTTTTGTCTAGGACCAAAAACAAAAATGCCATGCTATAACTTTTTTCTTTATTGGGTTGTAACATCCCAAATTTTCAATTTGGAATGTTATACATTAGATTATCATTGCATATCATATTTTATTGCATTTTGGCCTGATCCTAGAAATTCTATGAAACTCAAGGACCGACGGAGAGAGTTGGGGATTTCGTTATTTTCATATTTGTGTTTTCTCAAAATTTGAAAATATGATCATTTGATTTTAATTATTTTATCTTTGAATATTACTTTTGTAAAAATAAAAGAGAGAGAATAAAATGACTTTCCCAAAATAAAGAAATATTGGACATTTAATAATAAAATCAAATAAGATTTTATTTCGGTGTTTTATCGCTCTTTTATTTGAATTAGGAAAAATGCGCGTTTTCCAAAATTGCATTTTAGGCCCAAATGAATGTTCATCTTGTCCGGCTTATTTTTAGAGGACGGAGAAAGTTTATTTCGGGATTTTTGAAGTTCGTTTAGTATTTCTTTTCTTTCTTTTTCATCATGTCCGAATTATTTAAAGAAAACTAACCGACCTAACCGGGTCGTGACCGAGCCGGACACTAGCCCGGCCGGCATTTATAAGGGGCCGAGGCCACCCGCCAGCCCAGCCACCGCGCGCCTTCTAACCCTAACCCTAGCGGCCGCCGTTGGCTGCTGCGCGCCGTCGCCGCCGCCGCCGCCGCCGCCGCCGACGCTTTGCCACCGCCGAACCCGCCGCCCTCGCCGGACCCCGCCGCCGCCGGTTTTCTTCGGAAACCTGTTGGATTTTTTAGGAAACCCCGGTTTATATTTTTTTAGATCGGTTCGTCGTTTTTTTGGGTTTATTTATTTTGCGGACGTTCGTCCGTACGTTCGTTTTAACGAACGGTTTTTGTCGTTTAGCCGCAGACAGCGAACGTTCGTTTGTTAGCCTGTCCGTCCGTTTTTTCTTTTTCCCGGATTTTCCGCGATTATTTTTTATCGCGATTTCTGATCCGATTTTTGTTCTAGTATAACTTTTCACTCATTTATCGGAATTAGGTGATTCAAGCGCCTAGAGTTTCGTCTCGAAACCCTCTTTCCGTTTAACAAACTTAAACAAGTTTTTGCTACTGTAAAATTTGACTTAGGTCCAGATTAGTAAATGAAGCTTGTTTCTTTCGCTGTTTGACTTTCGTTGCTTCGTTTGATTTGATTCTTTTTGCAAACCGGAGTTCTTAAGTTGAAATTTCTGGTTAGATCTCTTATTTGAGTTTTACCCATGATTTAGATGAGTGCTTATTGTATGCTTGTTTGTTTGTGATAGAGTACCCGGAGTGCGCCACTTGCTACTACGAGTCTCTAGGTTTCACGGATCATCAGCAAGGCAAGTAACACTTTGATCATACCTCTTTACTACCCAGTTTTATTGCATTAGATCAATCCTCAAACAATTGCATGATTAGGATCTGATTTAATATGTGGGATTTGGGAATTAGATGAGGTAGACCTATTACCTGTTCATTATCAAACCTTTGGGAGTTACTTCTATGTTTGCTTATATTGCTATGCTATGCCAGTAGACGTGGATTGGGTGAGTGTATCCATGACAGATGTGAGATTGTTAATTAATGGTTTAGTTAAGGTGACAACTTTAATACACATCTGGGTGGATTGAGGCACCCGGGGAACCCAGTGTTCTCTGTATTTTTGGAAATCCCGGGGTACCGTGTGATTCTCCTATGGACCGCCACCCAGGCTCAAAGGGATCATGATATTATTCATGCTAGAAACTTCTGTGTGCAGCCGCAAGCTACTATGGGCTCTAGCATAGTTGATTAAGTCGTGTGAACTCTTACAGTGGTAGACTAGCAGATGTAGGGGAAAGTAGGTGTAACTGTCTACCCATCGTAAGGTGTTAACGCTTATGAAAGACTGTGTCTCGGTCATCCGTTTCTCAAACACCATGTAGTGCGAGAACCAACGGAGGAGATCGAGTCTTGTGGGGAAAAGTGCGCAAACCTCTACAGAGTGTACAAACTAATCATGGTTAGCCGTGTCCCCGGTTATGGACGTTTTGAGTATCTAGTACTTGGATTATCATGTGAATCTCATCATGTTACTTCATTTAATTTGTTTGGTTTAAATGATGATGCTTAATTGGGATTGAGTTAGGTGAACCTTCTCAATGTTTAACAACCACCATGATAGTTAAATAAAATGTATTCCTTTGTTGTAGGGAAAAATTGGCTTTTTGCAAAAACTGTAACCATAGAGCTTTCCACCAGCATATATACATGTAGTGATAGCATTATTCTGTTCATTACTCTCTATGTGTTACATTGCCAACATATTCCATGTGCTGACCCGTTTCGGGCTGCAACATTCATGTTGCAGACTTTTCAGACCACGAGTAAGGTGCCTTAGGTCGTGGTCTTATACTCAGTGATGTCGTTGGAGTTGATGGACTCGCTTTATCTTCCAAGCCTTCTATTGTTATTGTATTTTAGATGGCCTTAAGCCATATTTATTGTAATAAGCTCTCTTTTGAGACATTCGATGTAATAAGTGTGTGATTGGTACTCTGTTATAAATCCTTCAAGCATCGTATGCGTGTCAAGATTACCGATCCAGGATGACACGATGCACGAGATTAGATCGTTTGAGGTGCAGTCGCTACAAGATGGTATCAAAGCACACCTGACTGTAGGACACGACCACTAAGCTAAAGCCCTAGATCACTACTCTCTTCTCATTTCTGACTCCCCACCTTTTCTACTCTTTAGGATGGCGGATGCAAGGAACAAGTTCACGCAACCGGATGAAGATACACCCTTTGGACGCCACTTGAAGGAAGTCACTAGATACCTGAACATCGGAGTGCCAAGCTTCACCGGGACCTACATCGCCACCTTAAGAAGAGGAGCGTTGGATGATTCAAGTTCAAGTTCCAGGAAGGACGTTCATGCCCGTCACTGAGCCCATAGAGTTTTCCTTTGATGCACCAACCTGGAGTCTAGGAAAGAGCATGGCAGCCCACATCACCATGGGACGCATTGGAGAAGTTTACCACAAGGATCTCAAGGATACTATTTACCAGATTCGTGGGCGCCGAGATGAGCAATGGGAGATGATCAGCACCAGGAAGGATAGATCAATTGCAGCTTTCATCCAGGAGTTAAACCAGCACATTCGATGCCAGGAGAACCGGATGTGCGCAGGCATGATAGATATGAAGAAGGCATTGACCAAGATTACAGAGCTGGAAGTAGAACTCAAGTCTACACGCGATGGATATGAGGAGGAAATGACGACACTCATGGAGAAGAATGATGATCTGAAGAAGAAGCTAAAAGTATTCATGGGATTCCCCGTGATTGGAGAAGAAGACGATGATTGCACTTGCCCGGAGAACTACATCATCATCGACGACACCGACTCAGACCCATACGATAGCGATGATGACTTTGTTGATGAAGCTGGAGCAGATATCATGGAGTCTTCGACCGATCAATTTTTCTAGTCGACCACCATAACAATAGTAGTATTCCCCAATGCATATAGTATAGTCCGAGCACTTTGATAACGATAGTTAGACCGTTGTATGCCCTTGTTTGAATTGAGTGAAGTGATATTGATTGTATTTGTCTCATGTGCATATGGGTAATGTTTTTCTCTATAGACCTCATTCTATTCTGTATTCTCCTAAACCCTCAGATGCCTCCGAGACATGACAATGGATTTGCTTTCCCACCGGAGCTCACTCAGTTGATCCAGCAGCAAAATGCATTGATGTAGATGTTAGTCCAGAATCAGAATAAGGGGAACAAAAACAACAACAACCCACCACCACCACCACCTGTTGATCACTTAGCCCGTTTCTTGAAATTTGAATCCGCGGTGTTCTCCAAAGAGCACCGAGATGATAGTTGCAGATGATTGGCTCCGCAAGATGGGAAGGGAGTTGACCATTGCAGGATGCACAGATGCAGAGAAGGTGCGTTTTTCCGCACATCAGCTTGATGAACCCGCAGCATCATGGTGGGAGAATTTCACAGCCACTTACCCCATCGACACAGTCACATGGGACCGGTTTCAGCAGGCTTTCCGTACTACTCATGTTTCAGTAGGAGCTATGGCCATGAAGAAGCATGAGTTTCGCAACTTGCGCCAAGGAGGACGTACAGTTGGCTAATATGTGGATGACTTTGGTAAGCTAGCGCGTTATGCTCCAGATGACGTTGCTACGGATGCAGCTAAGCACGAGAAGTTTCTGGAAGGACTGAATGATGAGCTGAGCATGCAGTTGATGGTGGCAACCTTCAACAACTACCAGGAGTTGGTAGATAGAGCTCTCATGATCGAAAGGAAGCAGCAGCAGATTGACAACCTCAAGAGGAAATATGGACATGGGAAGTACAATTTTGGAGCTCAACAGAAGCCTCATTTTACCCCGAACTCGAGAGGACCTTTTCAGCATACCCATGGAGGAGGGAGCTCACACAACCATAGTGGCCCCAAGAATGGTAATGGGAATGGAGGAAGCAACGGCCAGAACCGTACCAACCCATCAACCCCAGCCAAGAAGGACCTGAGCCACGTCACTTGCTACAAGTGCCAGAAGACTGGACATTATGCCAATGAGTGTCCTGAAGTTAAGAATGGAAATGGCAAGGGAAGCTCTTGGAAGAAGCCAAACCCTTTCAACAGGGGACAGGTGAACCACGTTAACGTGGAGGAGGTTGAAGCTCAGCCAGATGCAGTAATAGGTAAGTTTTTGGTTAAGTCATTTACTGCAATCGTTCTTTTTGATACTGGTGCATCGCATTCATACATATCAAGGGGATTTGTGGATAAGTATAAACTTCCCACCAAGGTTCTTAGAACACATATGTTAGTAAGCTCTCCAGGAGCGGAGTATATGGCCAGTCAAGGATGTTTTCAGGTGCCATTGACCATAGGTAGGCATGTTTTCCCCTCGGATTTAATCATTTTGGAGTCGCAAGGTTTGGATGTGATTCTGGGTATGGATTGGCTATCGATGTATGGAGGAAACATCGATTGTGCCAGCAAGTCGATTTTGCTTACCACCCCAGAAGGAAGAAGGATCAAGTATGTATCACGGCATGAGACGAAGAGGACTCAAGTGAATTCCTTATCAGGAGTGGTACAGGAGGAAGTACCAGTGGTGAAGGATTTCCCTAATGTATTTCCAGAAGAGTTGCCAGGCATGCCACCGGATAGAGACATTGAGTTTTTCATTGAGCTTTTGCCAGGCACATGGCCGATATCTAAGAGACCGTACAGGATGCCCGCAAAGGATTTGGAGGAAAGTAAGAAACATATTAAATGAGTTACTGGATAAAGGCTATATTCGCCCAAGTTCGTCACCTTGGGGATCGCTAGTGCTTCTAGTGGAGAAGAAGGATGGATCGTTGAGGATGGTTGTTGATTATCGAGGATTGAATGAAGTGACAATCAAGAACAAGTACCCACTACCGATGATCAATGATCTGTTTGACCAGTTGCAAGGAGCTAAGGTATTTTCCAAGATCGATCTGCGATCAGGATACCACCAGCTGAAGATTCGAGAGCAGGATATACCTAAGATGGCTTTTACCACCAGGTACGGGCTATATGAGTATACCGTTATGTCATTTGGTCTGACTAACGCACCTGCCTATTTCATGAACATGATGAACAAGGTGTTTATGGAGTTTCTAGATAAGTTCGTCGTGGTGTTCATTGATGATATTTTGGTCTACTCGAAGAATGAGGAGGAGCATAAGGAGCATTTGCGCTTGGTACTTGGGAAGCTCAGAGAACATCAGTTATATGCCAAGTTCAGCAAGTGTGAGTTTTGGTTGAAGGAAGTTGGATTCCTCGAACATGTTATATCCGGAGAAGGGATAGCAGTAAACCACACCAAAGTTGTCACTGTGACAAATTAGGAAGCCCCAACAACAGTTGGAGAGATCCGGAGTTTCCTTGGACTTGAGGGATACTACCGGAGGTTCATTGAGAATTTCTCGAAGATTGCAAAACCCATGAAGGAGTTGTTGAAGAAGGACACCAAGTTTAACTGGACTGAGGAATGTGAGGCCAGTTTCCAAGAGTTGAAGAAACGTTTGGTTACATCACCGGTGTTGATTCTGCCAGATCAGCGCAACGATTATGAGGTGTATTGCGACACTTCTCGTCGAGGACTTGGAGCAGTGCTTATGCAGGAGGGTAAAGTTGTTTCATATGCCTCACGATAGCTTAAGCCCCATGAGCAAAATTATGCTACACATGACTTGGAGTTAGCAACCGTAGTGCATGCGCTGAAGACATGGAGACATTTTCTCATCGGAAACCATTGTGAGGTGTACATGGATCACAAGAGTTTGAAGTACATTTTCACACAGAAGGAGTTGAATCTCAGACAAAGGAGATGGTTGGAGCTCATTAAGGATTATGATATGAGATTGCATTATCACCCCAGAAAGGCTAACGTAGTAGCCGATGCGTTGAGCCGCAAGAGCCATGTCAACACACTCATGAACGGAGAGTTACCCAAGGAGTTAGCCGAGGATCTTCGCGAGCTATGTTTGGAGATAGTTCCGAGAGGCCATGCAGCAGCATTGGAAATTCAGTCTACTTTGATGAATAAGATCAGAGAAGCTCAGAAGACAGACAAGGAGATTGCCGAGATAAAGGAGAAGATGAGCAAGGGAAAAGCTAAGGGATTTCGTGAGGATGAGCATGATACCTTATGGTTTGAGGACCGCGTTTATGTGCCTAATGACCCGGAGATCAGGAAGTTGATTTTGCATGAGGCCCATGATTCACCGTATTCGATTCACCCAGGAAATACCAAGATGTATCTGGATTTGAAATATAGTTTCTGGTGGACCGGAATGAAGAAGGATATTGTAGAGTATGTAGCAGTTTGTGATGTATGTCAGAGAGTAAAGGCAGAGCATCAGAAGCCAGCAGGATTGCTACAACCATTGCCGATACCCGAATGGAAGTGGGACAAGCTAGGCATGGATTTTATCACGGGATTACCCAAGACTCATTCAGGCTATGACTCAATTTGGGTTGTAGTCGATCGGTTGACGAAAGTAGCTCATTTCATCCCAGTGAAGACCACTTGCACTAGTGCTAAGTTGGCCAAGATATACATGACCAGGATCGTATGTCTGCATGGAGTTCTGAGGACCATTGTATCAGATAGAGGAACCCAATTTACCTCAAAGTTCTGGAATCAGTTGCATGAGACTTTGGGTACTAGACTGGAGTTTAGTACAACCTTTCATCCAGAGACAGATGGACAGACCGAGAGAGTCAATCAGATTCTGGAGGACATGTTGAGAGCTTGTGCGCTAGATTATGGATCTAGTTGGGACGATAATTTGCCATATGCAGAGTTCTCTTACAATAATAGTTATCAAACCAGTTTGAAGATGACCCCTTTCGAAGCTTTATACGGAAGGAGGTGCAGGACACCGTTGCTATGGGATGAAGTTGGAGACCGTCAGTTGTTTGGACCAGATTTGATTAAGGAGTCTGAAGAGAAGGTTAAGCTGATTTGCGATAGACTCAAGGTAACCCAGTCCGGGCAGAAGAGCTATGCGGATTCTAAACGCAAGGAGACAGTTTACGAAGTCGGAGACAGAGTGTATCTTCGTGTGTCCCCACTTCGAGGAGTTAAGCGTTTTGGAGTTAAGGGAAAGTTAGCACCACGTTTTGTGGGACCATACAAAGTTTTGGAGCGTATGGGAGAAGTTGCATACAAGTTGGAGTTGCCAGAAGGATTGTCAGGAGTTCACGATGTCTTCCACGTTTCCCAGTTGAAGAAATACCACGCAGAGATGGCCCATATTCCTCTAAGAGATACAGTGCCGCTGGAAGCAATTCAGTTGGATAGCGATTTGACCTACGAGGAGAACCCAATGAAGATTCTCGAGTTTGCCAGTCGAGTCACATGCAGCAAGGTTATCAAGTTCTACAAAGTTCAGTGGAGCCACCATACTGAGGACGAAGCCACCTGGGAACGAGAGGAAGACCTACGGAAGGACCAACCGCACCTATTTTCTAGCCAACCCGAGTCTCGAGGGCGAGATTCATCTTAAGGAGGGTAGGTTTGTAACATCCCAAATTTTCAATTTGGAATGTTATACATAGATCATCATTGCATTTCATATTTTATTGCATTTTGGTTGATCCTAGAAATTCTAAGCAACTCAAGGATCCACAGAGAGAGTTGGGGATTTCGTTATTTTCATATTTGAGTTATCTCAAATTTTGAAAAGAGGATCATTTGGTTTTAATTATTTTTCTCTCCGAATATTTTCTATATGAAAATAAAATAGAGGGGATAAAATGACTCTCCCAAAATAAATAAATATTGGAGGGTAAATAATAAAATCAAATAAGATTTTATTTTAGTGTTTTATCGCTATTTTATTTGAATTAGGAAAAATGCGCTTTTTTCAAAATTACATTTTAGGCCCAAATAAATGTTCATCTTGTCCGGCTTATTTTTAGAGGACGGGGAAAATTTATTTCGGGATTTTTGGAGTATGTTTAGTATTTCTTTTCTTTCTTTTTCTGCATGTCGGAATTATTTTAAAAAAACTAACCGACCTAATCGGGCCGTGCCCGAGCCGGACACTAGCCCGGCCGGCCTTTATAAGGGGCCGAGGCCACCCGCCAGCCCAGCCACCCGCGTCTCCCCTAACCCTAACCCTAGCCGCTGCCGCCTGCTACCTCTTGAGCATTGCGTTGGTTTTCCCCGAAGAGGAGAGGATGATGCAGCAAAGTAGCATAACTATTTCCCTCGGTTTTTTAGAACCAAGGTATCAATCCAGTAGGAGACCACGCACAAGTCCCTCGTACCTACACAAAACGATAGCAACTCGCAACCAACGCGATTAGGGGTTGTCAATCCCTTCACGGTCACTTACGAGAATGAGATCTGATAGAGAAGATAAATAATATTTTTGGTAATTTTGATAGATAGATGCAAAGAAAAAGTAAAAGGCAAAGTAAAAACAAAGCAAGTAAATAAAGTGATAGAGATTGATATGATGAGAATAGACCCGGGGGCCATAGGTTTCACTAGTGGCTTCTCTCAAGAGATAAGTATTCTACGGTGGGTGAACAAATTACTGTTGAGCAATTGACAGAATTGAGCATAGTTATGAGTATATCTAGGCAATGATCATGTATATAGGCATCACGTCCAAGACAAGTAGATCGAAGCGATTACGCATCTACTACTATTACTCCACTCAAATCGACCGCTATCCAAAGATGCATCTAGAGTATTAAGTAAAAATAGAGTAACGCCTTAAGCAAGATGACATGATGTAGAGGGATAAATTCATGCAATATGATAAAACCCCATCTTGTTATCCTCGATGGCAACAATACAATACGTGCCTTTGCTTATACATCCTTCGGGTAAGGACACCGCAAGATTGAACCCAAAGCTAAGCACTTCTCCCATTGCAAGAACTACCAATCTAGTTGGCCAAACCAAAAGGATAATTCGAAGAGACTTGCAAAGATAACTCAATCATACATAAAAGAATTCAGAGAAGAATCAAATATTTTCCATAGATAATACTGGATCATAAACCCACAATTCATCGGTCTCAGCAAACACACCGCAAAAAGAAGATTACATCGAATAGATCTCCACAAGAGAGGGGGAGAACATTGTATTGAGATCCAAAAAGAGAGAAGAAGCCATCTAGATAATAGCTATGGACCCGAAGGTCTAAAGTAAACTATTCACACTTCATCGGAGGGGATATGGTGTTGATGTAGAAGCCCTCCGTGGTGGATGCCCCCTCCGGCGGAGCTCCGGAACAGGCCCCAAGATGGGATCTCGTGGATACAGAAGGTTGCGGCGGTGGAATTAGGTTTTTGGCTCCTGTTTTGATCATCTGGGGATACGTAGGTATATATAGGAGGAAGGAGTACGTCGGTGGAGCTTCGAGGGGCCCACGAGGTAGGGGGCGCGCCTAGGGGGACGCCCTCCACCCTTGTGACCGCCTCGTGGCTTTCTTGACGGAGGTTCCAAGTCTCCTGGGTCTTATCTGATGAGAAAATCACGTTCCCGAAGGTTTCATTCCGTTTGGACTCCGTTTGGTATTCTGTTTCTTCGAAATACTAAAAATGGCAAAAAACAGCAATTCTGGGCTGGGCCTACGGTTAATAGGTTAGTCCCAAAAATAATATAAAAGTGGAAAATAAAGCCCAATATAGTCCAAAACAGTAGATAAAGTAGCATGGAGCAATCAAAAATTATAGATACGTTGGAGCGATCGAGGCATCCCCAAGCTTAATTCCTGCTCGTCCTCGAGTAGGTAAATTATAAAAAAGAATTTTTGATGCGGAGTGATACTTTGGCATAATTTCAATGTAAAACTTCTTAGTGATATGAATATTCAGATCCGAAAGATTCAAGACAAAAGTTCATATTGACACAAAAATAATAATACTTCAAGCATACTAATCAAAGCAATCATGTCTTCTCAAAATAACATGGCAAAAGAAAGTTCATCCCTACAAAATCATATAGTTAGGCTATGCTTCATTTTCGTCACACAAAGATGTTCCCAACTTCTATACCCCCGATGACAAGCCAAGCAATTGTTTCATACTTAAATAGTCTCAAACTTTTTCAACCTTCACGCAATACATGAGCGTGAGCCATGGATATAGCACTATGGGTGGAATAGAATATGATGATGGGGATTGTGTGGAGAAGACAAAAAGGAGAAAGTCTCACATTGAAGAGGGCTAATCAACGGGCTATGGAGATGCCCATCAATTGATGTCAACATGAGGAGTAGGGATTGCCATGCAACGGATGCACTAGAGCTATGAATGCTCAACAAAAGAAAACTAGTGGGTGTGCATCCAACTTGCTTGCTCATGAAGACCTAGGGCATTTGAGGAAGCCCATCATAGGAATATACAAGCCAAGTTCTATAATGAAAAATTCCCACTAGTATAAAAAGACAACTTATGAGACTCACTACATGAAGAACAAGGTGCTACTTTGAAGCACAATATATGAGACTCACTTCATGAAGAACACGGTGCTACTTTGAAGCACAAGTGTGGAAAAAGAGATAGTAGCATTGCCCTTTTCTTTTCTTTTTTTGGGCCTTTCTTTTTTTATTTTGGCCTTTCTCTTTTTTTTTATTTGGGCAATGCTCTAATAATGATGATCATCACACTTCTATTGATTACAACATAAGGATTACAACTCGAAACTTAGAACAAGATATGACTCTATATGAATGCCTCCGTGTGTGTGCGGGATGGTGCAATGAATCAAGAGTGACATGTATGAAAAATAATGCATGGTGGCCTTGCCACAAATACGATGTCAACTACATGATCATGAAATGGCAATATGACAAAAATAATGTATGTCATGATGATGATGGTGGAAGTTGCATGGCAATATATCTCGGAATGGCTATGGAAATGCCATAATAGGTAGGTATGGTGGCTATTTTGAGGAAGATATAAGGAGGTTTAGGTGTGATAGAGCATATCGTATCATGGGGTTTGGATGCACCGGCGAAGTTTGCGCCAACTCTCAAGGTGAGAAAGGGCAATGCACGGTACCGAAGAGGCTAGCAAAGGCGGAAAGGTGAGAGTGCGTATAATCCATGGACTCAACATTAGTCAAAAGAACTCATATACTTATTACAAAAATTTAGAAGCCATCAAAAAATCAAGTACTACGCGCATGCTCCTAGGGGGATAGATTGGTAGTAAAAGACCATCGCTCGTCCCCGACCGCCACTCATAAGGATGCACAAGCCAGGTACACTTCATGTTTCAAGTTTGTTACACAACTTTAACCATATGTGCATGCTACGGCACTTGAAACCTTCAACACAAGTATTTCTCAAATTCATAATCACCCAACTAGCACGACTTTGATATTATCACCTCCATATCTCAAACAATTATCAAGCATCAAACTTATCTTAGTATTCAATTCACTCAAAAGAAAGGTTCACATATCTTGAATACCAAGTATATTAACATTAAGCACATTACCATGCTATTAATGACTCTCAAAATAATCTAAGTGAAGAATGAGAGATCAATAGTTTCTTTAAAACAAATCCACCACCGTGCTCTAAAAGGTATAAGTGAAGCACTAGAGCAAAGATTATCACGCTCAAAAGATATAAGTGAAGTACTATGAGCAAAACTATCAAGCTCAAAAGATATAAGTGAAGCACATAGAGTATTCTAACATATTCCAATTCATGTATGGATCTCTCAAAAGGTGTGTACAGCAAGGATGATTGTGATAAACTAACAAGTAAAGACACAAATAATACAAGGCGCTCCAAGCAAAACAGATATCATGTGGTGAATAAAAATATAGCTCCAAGTAAATTACCGATGGAAGTGGACGAAAGAGGGGATGCCTTCCGGGGCATCCCCAAGCTTTGACTTTTTGGTGTCCTTGGATTATCTTGGGGGTGCCATGGGCATCCCCAAGCTTATGCTCTTGCCACTCCTTGTTCCATAATCCATCAAAAGAATTCACCCAAAACTTGAAAACTTCACAACACAAAACTCAACAGAAATATCGTGAGCTCCATTAGAGAAAGAAAACAAAAGATTACTTCAAGGTACTGTAATGAACTCATTATTTATTTATTTTGGTGTTAAACCTACTGTATTCCAACTTCTCTATGGATTATAAAATATTTTACTAGCCATAGATTCATCAAAATAAGCAAACAACACACGTAAAACAGAATCTGTGAAAAACAGAATAGTCTGTAGCAATCTATAATTAATGCAAACTTATGGTACTCTAAAAATTCTACCAAAATAGGAAGTCCTGGACAATTTGTTTATTGAACACGCAGCAAAAATAATCAATGCAAAATCACGTTCCTGTGATTTAACATAACTATATTCGTGCGCACAAAGTTTCTGTTTTTCAGCAGAATCAAATCAACTATGATCGTAGGTTATCCTATAGGTTCTACTTGGAACAAACACTAATTAAAAGATAAAACCACATCCAAACAGAAGCTAGATGGATTATTTATTCCTAAACAGAAGCAAAAACAAAAAACACAAAAAAAAATTGGGTTGCCTCCCAACAAGCGCTATCGTTTAACGCCTCTAGGTAGGCATAAAAGCAAGGATAGATCTAGGTATTGCCATCTTTGGTAGGCAATCCATAATTGGCTCTCATGATAGATTCATATGGTAATTTTATTTTGTTTCTAGGGAAGTGTTCCATGCCCTTCTTTAAAGGAAATTGGAATCTAATATTTCCTTCCTTCATATCAATAATTGCACCAATCGTTCTAAGGAAAGGTCTACGAATAATAGGACATGAAGGATTGCAATCTATATCAAGAACGATAAAATCTACGGGCACATAATTTCTATTTGCAACAATAAGAACATCATTAATTCTTCCCATAGGTTTTTTAATAGTGGAATCCGCAAGATGCAAGTTTACAGAAAAATCATCAAAATCACGGAAATCTAGCAAATCACACAAAGCTTTGGGAATAGTAGAAACACTAACACCCAAATCACACAAAGCATGAAACTCATAATTTTTAATTTTAATTTTGATAGTAGGTTCCCACTCATCATAGAGTTTTCTAGGGATAGGAACTTTCAACTCAAGTTTTTCTTCATAAGATTGCATCAAAGCATCAACAATGTGTTCAGTAATAAAGGCTTTATTTTGACTATAAGCATGAGGAGAATCTAGCACGGATTGCAACAAGGAAATACAACCAATCAAAGAGCAATTTTCATAATTAAATTCCTTGAGATCCAAAATAGTGGGTTTAGCAACATCTAGTTTTTTATTTATTTTAATCCCACTTTCATCAATTTCATCATCAAGATCTAGAAACTCCGAATTCTTAGAATGCCTTCTAGGTAAAGGAAGATCATATTCAGTTTCATCAAGATTCATATTGCAAAACAAAGATTTTATAGGGGACACATCAATAACTTTTAGATCTTCATCTTGATTTTCATAGGAATTAGAAGAACACGCTTTAATAAAGGCATCTTTGGAAGCACGCATCCTAGCGGTTCTTTCCTTGCACTCATCAATGGAAATTCTCATGGCTTTGAGAGACTCATTGATATCATGCTTAGGAGGAATAGATCTAAGCTTTAGAGAATCAATTTCAAGAGAAATTCTATCAACGTTCCTAGCCAAATAATCAACTTTAAGCAATTTCTCTTCAAGCAAAGCATTAGAATTTTTTTGTGAATTCATAAACTCTTTAACACTACTCTCAAAATCAGAGGGCATCTTATTAAAATTTCCATAAGAGTTGTTGTAGGAATTTCCATAATTATTATAAGGATTACTAGGATAAGGCCTAGGATTAGAATTCCCTCTATAAGCATTGTTTCCAAAACTATTCCTACCAACAAAATTCTTCTTGTTACCTCTTGAGCACTGCGTTGGGACGAAATCACTGTTCTGACCTTATTAGCAATCTTTGTCGCAAATTGAACTCGACATGGATGTATTTCACGATCTGACCCTTTTAGCAACGCCACAGCCCGCGACGTTTCTTCTCAACTTAGAAACGTTGAACCAGCTAGCGTTGCATCGGCACTTAGACACGCCGAGCTAGCTCGCTTTTCTGCCCAACTTAGAAACGCCACAAGCTGGGGCGTTGCTGTCCAATATAGAAACGCCATGCACGACTGCGTTACTGGCATGGCCCACGATAGGCCGGCTGCTAATGTGGCTGAGCACGGAACGCCAATGTTGTTGGCGTTCCCTAAGCTTTCACCAACGCCATTGACCATAGTGTTTGCTCCTTGGTACAGCGCAGATGCTTGGCATTGCATTCATGAATGCATGCATGCACGTAGGAAATAGTAGCAGTAGTACTCGACAAGAGCATGCCATCATGCTGCTGCTGCTCTAGCTAGGTAGCCATCAAAGGCTTAAGTAAGCATGCATGCATGCACCTGTAGGACCCCTAGCTGGCCACCTCTTGTGCTTGTTCATACCCTTCTCAACTAAATACCCAGCCAGGGCTTTGTAAGAGGCGCCCTTCTCTCTCTCTCTCTCTCTCTCTCTCTCTCTCTCTCTCTCTCTCTCTCTCTCTCTCTCTCTCTCTCTCTCTCTCTCTCTCTAGCTGCATGCATGCATGCCCTACAAAGCCAGCCATAGGATGAGAGAGGGAGGGAGAAGAGAACAGAACGATGGATGCAAGCAAAGGGCATACTAGGCATAACTATTGTTGGAAGTATAAGCACCTTCATAGTGCATTCTAGACCTACGTGCATGCATGCATTCATGGATGCAATGCCAAGCATCTGCACTACCAAAGAGCAAATGCCATGCTCAATGGCGTTAGGAAACGCCAACAACATTGGCGTTCGTGCTCAACCACATCGCTGACCCGACTGCCGTGGGCCATGCCGATAATGCCTTATCTTATGGCGTTTCTATATTGGCGACAACGCCCTAGCTTATGGCGTTTCTATGTTGGTCGAAAAGCGAGCTAGCTCAGCGTGTCTAAGTGCGGTCTGCAACGCTAGCTGGTTCGACGTTTTTAAGTTGGGCAGAAACGCCACGGGCTCTGGCGTTGCTAGAAGGGTTAGATCGTGAAATACTTCCATGTCGAGTTCAGTTTGCGACAAATATTGCTGACAAGGTCAAAATAGTGATTTCGGCCTTGGTTTTCCCCGAAGAGGAGAGGATGATGCAGCAAAGTAGTGTAAGTATTTCCCTCAGTTTTTGAGAACCAAGGTATCAATCCAGTAGGAGACCACGCACAAGTCCCTCGTACCTACACAAAACGATAGCAACTTGCAACCAACGCGATTAGGGGTTGTCAATCCCTTCACGGTCACTTACGAGAGTGAGATCTGATAGAGAAGATAAATAATATTTTTGGTAATTTCGATAGATAGATGCAAAGAAAAAGTAAAAGGCAAAGTAAAAACAAAGCAAGTAAATAAAGTGATAGAGATTGATATGATGAGAATAGACCCGGGGGCCATAGGTTTCACTAGTGGCTTCTCTCAAGAGCATAAGTATTCTACGATTGGGTGAACAAATTCTTGTTGAGCAATTGATGTAATTGAGCACAGTTATGAGTATATCTAGGCAATGATCATGTATATAGGCATCACGTCCAAGACAAGTAGATCAAAGCGATTACGCATCTACTACTATTACTCCACTCATCGACCGCTATCCAACATGCATCTAGAGTATTAAGTAAAAACAGAGTAACGCCTTAAGCAAGATGACATGATGTAGAGGATAAATTCATGCAATATGATAAAACCCCATCTTGTTATCCTCGATGGCAACAATACAATCGTGCCTTGCTGCCCCTTACATCCTTCGGGTAAGGACACGCAAGATTGAACCCAAAGCTAAGCACTTCTCCCATTGCAAGAACTACCAATCTAGTTGGCCAAACCAAAAGGATAATTTGAAGAGACTTGCAAAGATAACTCAATCATACATAGAAGAATTCAGAGAAGAATCAAATATTTTCCATAGATAATCTTGGATCATAAACCCACAATTCATCGGTCTCAAAGCAAACACACCGCAAAAAGAAGATTACATCAAATAGATCTCCACAAGAGAGGGGAGAACATTGTATTGAGATCCAAAAGAGAGAAGAAGCCATCTAGCTACTAGCTATGGACCGAAGGTCTGAAGTAAACTACTCACACTTCATCGGAGGGGCTATGGTGTTGATGTAGAAGCCCTCCGTGGTGGATGCCCCCTCCGTGAACTCTAACACAGCCCCAAGATGGGATCTCGTGGATCTGAGAAGGTTGCGGCGGTGGAATTAGGTTTTGGCTCTGTTACGATCGTTTGGGGATACGAGGTATATATAGGAGGAAGAATGCGTCGGTGGAGCTTGAGGGCCCACGAGGTAGGGGCGCTGTGGGGGCGCCCTCCACCCTCGTGACCGCCTCGTGGCTTTCTTGACGGAGGTTCCAAGTCTCTGGGTCTTATCGATAAGTGTTGGGGAGCGTAGTAATTTCTAAAATTTTCCTACGCACACGCAAGATCATGGTGATGCATAGCAGCGAGAGGGAGAGTGTTGTCTCGTACCCTCGTGAGACCAAGCGGAAGCGATCTGGCGTAGAGGAAGTAGTCGACGTTCTCCTCGCGATCCAACCGATCCGGCGCCGTAACTCCGGCGCCTCGAGTTCTTGACACACGTACAGCTCGATGGCGCTCCTCGGGCTCCAATCCGGTGAGAGCTTCGGGGAGGAGAGTTCCGTCGGCCGACGGCGTGGTGACGATCTTGATGTTCTATCGACGCAGGCTTCGCCTAAGCACCGCCACGATATGACCGAGGTGGATTATGGTGGAGGGGGCACCGCACACGGCTAAGGAGCGATCTCAAGGATCAACTTGTGTGTTCTAGGGTGCCCCTGCCCCGTATATAAAGGAGCAAGGGGAGGGCCGGCCGGCCTAGGAGGCGCGCCAAGGAGGGGTCCTCCTCCTAGTGGGAGTAGGACTCCCTTTCCTAGTCCAACTAGGAAGGAGGAAGGGGAAGGAAGGAGAGGAGAGGGAGAGGGAAGGGGGCGCCCCCCTCCTTGTCCTATTTGGACTCCCACGGGGGCGCCACCTCTGGTGCGGCCCTCTCTCTCCCTCTTGGCCCACTAAGGCCCATAACTTCCCGGGGGGTTCGGTAACTCCTCCGGCACTCCGGTTTTCTCCGAAACTTTCGGAACCTTTCGGTGTCGAATATAGCCGTCAATATATCAATCTTTATGTCTCGACCATTTGAGACTCCTCGTCATGTCCGTGATCACATCCGGACTCGAACTCCTTGGTACATCAAAATACATAAACTCATAATATAACCGTCATCGAAACCTTAAGCGTGCGGACCCTACGGTTCGAGAACAATGTAGACATGACCGAGACCGTCTCCGGTCAATAACCAATAGCGGGACCTGGATGCCCATATTGGCTCCTACATATTCTACGAAGATCTTTATCGGTCGGACCGCATAACAACATATGTTGTTCCTTTGTCATCGGTATGTTACTTGCCCGAGATTCGATCGTCGGTATCCAATACCTAGTTCAATCTCGTTACGGCAAGTCTCTTTACTCGTTCCGTAATACATCATCTCACAGCTAACTCATTAGTTGTAATGCTTGCAAGGCTTAAGTGATGTGTATTACCGAGAGGGCCCAAAGATACCTCTCCGACAATCGGAGTGACAAAACCTAATCTCGAAATCGCCAACCCAACATACGCCTTTGGAGACACTGTAGTACTCCTTTATAATCACCCGATTCGTTGTGACGTTTGGTAGCACCAAAGTGTTCCTCCGTAAGCGGAGTTGCATAATCTCATAGTTATAGGAACATGTATAAGTCATGGATAAAAGCAGTAGCAACATACTAAACGATCGTGTGCTAAGCTAATGGAATGGGTCATGTCAATCAGATCATTCAACTAATGATGTGACCTTGTTAATCAAATAACAAACCTTTGTTCATGGTTAGGAAACATAACCATCTTTGATTAACAAGCTAGTCTAGTAGAGGCATACTAGTGACACTCTGTTTGTTTATACATTCACACATGTATTATGTTTCCGGTTAATACAATTCTAGCATGAATGATAAACATTTATCATGAAATAAGGAAATAAATAATAACTTTAT
Organism: Aegilops speltoides; assembly: GCA_021437245.1. Lineage (NCBI taxonomy): Eukaryota > Viridiplantae > Streptophyta > Magnoliopsida > Poales > Poaceae > Aegilops > Aegilops speltoides. The sequence goes on along the minus strand of CM038141.1, from coordinate 307,506,009 downwards.
TATTGCCTCTAGGGCATATTTCCTTGATCTCCCACTTGCACTAGAGTCAATAATCTAGATTACATAGTAATGATTCTAACACCCATGGAGTCTTGGTGTTGATCATGTTTTGCTCGTGGAAGAGGCTTAGTCAGCGGTGCGCTACATTCAGATCCGTATGTATCTTGCAAATCTCTATGTCTCCCACCGGACTAAATCCGGATGGAATTGAAGCGTCTCTTGATGTGCTTGGTCCTCTTGTGAAATCTGGATTCCTTTGCTAAGGCAATTGCTCGATATTGTCACGAAGATTTTCATTGGACCCGATGCACTAGGTATGACACCTAGATCGGATATGAACTCCTTCATCGAGACTCCTTCATTAGCTGCTTCGAAGCTGCTATGTATTCCGCTTCACATGTAGATCCCTTCTGACGCTTTGTTTAGAAGCGCACCAACCGGCGGCTCCTCCGTTTAGTGTAAATACGTATCCGGTCGTGATTTAGAATCGTCCGGATCGGTGTCAAAGCTTGCATCAACGTAACTGTTCTGACGAGCTCTTTGTCACCTCCATATCGAGAAACATATCCTTAGTCCTTTTCGGGTATTTGGGATGTTCTTGACCGCTGTCCGATGATCCCTCTGGATTACTTTGGTACCTCCTGCTAAGCTTATAGCAAGGCACACATCAGTCAGTACACAAGACATTGCATACATGATAGAGCCTATGGCTGAAGCATAGGAACATCTTTCATTTCTCTCTATCTTCTGCGGTGGTCGGGCATTGAGTCTTACTCAACTTCACACCTTGCAACACAGGCAAGAACCCTTTCTTTGCTTGGTCCATTTTGAACTTCTTCAAAATTTTGTCAAGGTATGTGCTTTGTGAAAGTCCAATTAAGCGTCTTGATCTATCTCTATAGATTTTGATGTCCAATATGTATGCAGCTTCACCGAGGTCTTTCATCGAAAAACTCTTATTCAAGTATCCCTTTATGCTATCAGAAATTCTATATCATTTCGATTAGTAATATGTCATCTACATATAATACCGTAAATGCTATAGAGCTCCCACTCACTTTATTGTAAATCTGAGCTTCTCCAAAAGTCTCAGATGAACCCAAATGCTTTGATCACACTATCAAAGCGTTTATTCCAACTCGAGATGCTTGCACCAGTCCATAAATGGATCATTGGAGCTTGCACACTTTGTTAGCTCCTTTGGATCGATAAAACCTTCGGTTGCATCATATACAACTCTTCTTCCAAAAATCCATTCAGAATGCGTCTTTACATCCATTTGCCAAATTTCATAATCATAAAATGCGGCAATTGCTAACATGATTCGGACAGACTTAAGCATCGCTTCGGGTGAGAAGGTCTCATCGTAGTCAATCCCTTTAACTTGTCGAAACCCTTTGCGACAAGTCGAGCTTTGTAGACAGTTATATTACCGTCGGCGTCGGTCTTCTTCTTGAAGATCCACTTGTTTTCTATTGCTTGCCGACCCTCGGCAAGTCAACCAAAGTCCATACTTTGTTTTCATACATGGATCCCATCTCGATTTCATGGCCTCAAGCCATTTTGTGGAATCTGGGCTCACCATCGCTTCTTCATAGTTCGTAGGTTCATCATGATCTAGTAGCATGACTTCGAACAGGATTACCGTACCACTCAGTGCGGATCTTACTCTGGTTGATCTACGAGGTTACAGAGTGACTTGATCTGAAGTTTCATGATCAACATCATCAACTTCCTCACTATTTGGTGTAGATGTCTCAGAAACCGGTTTCTGCGACAAACTACTTTCAAATAAGGGAGAAGGTACAATTACCTCATCAAGTTCTACTTTCCTCCCACGCACTTCTTTCGAGAGAAACTCCTTCTCTAGAAAGGATCCATTCTTGGCAACAAATGTCTTGCCTTCGGATCTGTGATAGAAGGTGTACCCAACTGTCTCCTTCGGGTATCCTATGAAGACACATTTCTCGATTTGGGTTCGAGCTTATCGGGTTGAAGCTTTTCACATAAGCATCGCATCCCCAAACTTTAAGAAACGACAACTTTGGTTTCTTGCTAAACCATAGTTCATAAGGTGTCGTCTCAACGGATTTTGACGGTGTTCTATTCAGTGTGAATGCGGCCGTCTCAAGAGCATAACCCCAAAGCGATAGCGGTAAATCTGTAAGAGACATCATAGATCGCACCATATCTAGTAAAGTGCGATCACGACGTTCGGACACACCATTACGTTGTGGTGTTCTGGGTGGCGTGAGTTGCGAAACTATTCCGCATTGTTTCAAATGTAGACCAAACTCGTAATTCAAATATTCACCTCCACGATCAGATCGCAGAAACTTAATTTTCTTATTACGATGATTTTCAACTTCACTTTGAAATTCTTTGAACTTTTCAAATGTTTCAGACTTATGTTTCATTAAGTAGATATACCCATATCTGCTTAAATCATCTGTGAAGGTGAGAAAATAACGATATCCGCCACGAGCCTCAACATTCATCGGACCACATACATCTGTATGTATGATTTCCAACAAATCTGTTGCTCTCTCCATAGTACGGAGAGCGGGTTTTAGTCATCTTGCCCATGAGGCACGGTTCATAAGTGCCAAGTGATTCATAATCAAGTGACTCCAAAAGTCCATCGGTATGGAGTTTCTTCATGCGTTTTATACCGATATGACCTAAACGGCGATTGCCACAAATAAGTTGCACTATCATTATCAACTCTGCATCTTTTGGCTTCAACATTATGAATATGTGTATCACTACTATTGAGATTCATCAAAATAGACCACTCTTCAAGGGTGCATGACCATAAAAGATATTACTCATATAAATAGAACAACCATTATTCTCGATTTAAATGAATAACCGTCTCGCATCAAACAAGATCCAGATATAATGTTCATGCTCAACGCAGCACCAAATAACAATTATTTAGGTCTAAAACTAATCCCGAAGGTAGATGTAGAGGTAGCGTGCCGACCGCGATCACATCGACTTTGGAACCATTTCCCACGCGCATCGTCACCTCGTCCTTTGCCGGTGTTAAGCAATCCGTAGTCCTGTTTGAGTTGCAAATATTAGCAATGTAACCATTATCAAATACCCAGTGCTCTGCGAGCTCTAGTAAGGTACACATCAATAACATGTATATCACATATACCTTTGTTCACCTTGCCATCCTTCTTATCCGCCAAATACTTGGGGCAGTTCCGCTTCCAAATGACGATCGCTTGCGGTAGAAGCACTCGATTTCAGGTTTAGGTCCGGACTTGGGTTTCTTCTCTGAGCGACAACTTGCTTGCTGTTCTTCTTGAAGTTCCTTCTTCTTCCCTTTGCCTTTCTTCTTGAAACTAGTGGTCTTATTGACCATCAACACTTGATGCTCCTTCTTGATTTCTACCTCCGCAGCCTTTAGCATTGCGAAGAGCTCGGTATAGTCTTTACTAACCCTTGCATATTATAGTTCATCACGAAGCCTTTGTAGCTTGGTGGCGGTGATTGAAGAATTACATCAATGACACAATCATCCGGAAGATTAACTCCCGGTTGAGTCAAGTGATTGTAATACCCGGACATTACGAGTATGTGCTCACCGACAAAACTATTCTCCTCCATCTTGCAGCTATAGAGCTTATTGGAGACTTCATATCTCTCAATCCGGGCATTACATTGGAATATCAACTTCAACTCTGGAACATCTCATATGCTCCATGGCGTTCAAAACGTCGTTGAAGTCCGGTTCTAAGGCGTAAAGCATGGCACTTGAACTATAGAGTAGTCATCAGCTTTGCTCGCCAGACGTTTTAACGTCGTCGGCCACATCGACAACAGTTCTGGTACCTAGCGGTGCATCCGGGGCGTAACTCTTACGTGCAGCAATGAGGATAATCCTCGAGTTACGGACCCGATCCGTGTAATTGCTACCATCATCTTTCAACTTTGCTTTCTCAAGGAACGCATTAAAATTCAACGAAACAACAAAGACGAGCCATCTATCTACAAACAAACATAGACAAGCAAGATACTATCGGTACTAAGTTCATGATAAATTTAAGTTCAATTAATCATATTACTTAAGAACTCCCACTTAGATAGACATCTCTCTAGTCATCTAAGTGATCACGTGATCCAAATCAACTAAACCATAACCGATCATCACGTGAGATGGAGTAGTTTTCAATGGTGAACATCTTATGTTGATCATATCTACTATATGATTCACGCTCGACCTTTCGGTCTCCGTGTTCCGAGGCCATATCTGCATATGCTAGGCTCGTCAAGTATAACTCGAGTATTCTCGTGTGCAAAACTGGCTTGCACCCGTTGTAGATGGACGTAGAGCTTATCACACCCGATCATCACGTGGTGTCTCGGCACGACGAACTTTGGCAACGGTGCATACTCAGGGAGAACACTACTTGATAATTTTAGTGAGAGATCATCTTAAAATGCTACCGTCAATCAAAGCAAGATAAGATGCATAAAGGATAAACATCACATGCAATCAATATAAGTGATATGATATGGCCATCATCATCTTGTGCTTCGATCTCCATCTTGAAGCACCGTCGTGATCACCATCGTCACCGGCGCGACACCTTGATCTCCATCGTAGCATCGTTGTCATTTCGCCATCTATTGCTTCTCGACTATCGCTACCGCTTAGTGATAAAGTAAAGCAATTTGTATGCGTTGCATTTCATACAATAAGCGACAACCATATGGCTCCAGCCGATTGCCGATAACCGGTTACAAAACATGATCATCTCATACAATAAAATATAGCATCACGTCTTGACCATATCACATCACAACATGCCCTTCAAAAACAAGTTAGGCGTCCTCTACTTTGTTGTTGCAACTTTTACGTGGCTGCTACGGGCTTAAGCAAGAACCAATCTCACCTATGCATCAAAACCACAGCGATACTTCGTCAAATAGACTCGTTTAACCTTCTCAAGGACGGGCGTAGCCACACTCAGTTCAACTAAAGTGAGAGAGCAGACACCCGCCGGTCACCTTTAAGCACGAGTGCTCGTAGCGGTGAAACCAGTCTCGCGTAAGCGTCACGCGTAATGTCGGTCCGGGCCGCTTCATCTCACAATACCGCTGAACCAAAGTATGACATCTTTGGTAGGTAGTATGGTTGTATCGCCCACAACTCACTTGTGTTCTACTCGTGCAAAACATCAAACCATAAAAACCTAGGCTCGGATGCCCTTTGTTGGGGAGCGTAGTAATTTCAAAAATTTCCTACGCACACGCAAGATCATGGTGATGCATAGCAACGAGAGGGAGAGTGTTGTCTCACGTACCCTCGAGACCGAAGCGGAAGCAATCACAGCGTAGAGGAAGTAGTCGACGTTCTCCTCGCGATCCAACCGATCCCAGCGCAGTAACTCCGGCGCCTCAGAGTTCTTGACACACGTACAGCTCGATGGCGCTCCTCGGGCTCCAATCCGGTAGAGCTTCGGGAGGAGAGTTCCGTCGGCCGACGGCGTGGTGATGATCTTGATGTTCTCTCGACGCAGGCTTCGCCTAAGCACCGCCACGATATGACCGAGGTGGATTATGGTGGAGGGGCACCGACACGGCTAAGGAGCGATCTCAAGGATCAACTTGTGTGTTCTAGGGTGCCCCCTGCCCCGTATATAAAGGAGCAAGGGGAGGGCCGGCCGGCCTAGGAGGCGCGCCAAGGGGGGAGTCCTCCTCCTAGTGGGAGTAGGACTCCCTTTCCTAGTCCAACTAGGAAGGAGGAAGGGGAAGGAAGGAGAGGGAGAGGAGAGGAAGGGGCGCGCCCCCTCCTTGTCCTATTCGGATTCCCACAGGGGGCGCCACCTCTGGTGCGGCCTCTCTCTCCCTCTTGGCCCACTAAGGCCCATAACTTCCGGGGGTTCGGTAACCTCCCGGCACTCCGATTTTCTCCGAAACTTCCGAACCTTTCCGTGTCCGAATATAGCCGTCAATATATCAATCTTTATGTCTCGACCATTTGAGACTCCTCGTCATGTCCGTGTTCACATCCGGGACTCGAACTCCTTGGTACATCAAAATACATAAACTCATAATATAACCGTCATCGAAACCTTAAGCGTGCGGACCCTACGGTTCGAGAACAATGTAGACATGATCGAGACCGTCTCGGTCAATAACCAATAGCGGGACCGGATGCCCATATTGGCTCCTACATATTCTACGAAGATCTTTATCGGTCGGACCGCATAACAACATCGTTGTTCCCTTTGTCATCGGTATGTTACTTGCCCGAGATTCGATCGTCGGTATCAATACCTAGTTCAATCTCGTTACGGCAAGTCTCTTTACTCGTTCCGTAATACATCATCTCACAGCTAACTCATTAGTTGTAATGCTTGCAAGGCTTAAGTGATGTGTATTACCGAGAGGGCCAGAGATACCTCTCCGACAATCGGAGTGACAAAACCTAATCTCGAAATCGCCAACCCAACATACGCCTTTGGAGACACTGTAGTACTCCTTTATAATCACCCGATTCGTTGTGACGTTTGGTAGCACCAAAGTGTTCCTCCGTAAGCGGAGTTGCATAATCTCATAGTTATAGGAACATGTATAAGTCATGGATAAAAGCGGTAGCAACATACTAAGCGATCGTGTGCTAAGCTAATGGAATGGGTCATGTCAATCAGATCATTCAACTAATGATGTGACCTTGTTAATCAAATAACAAACCTTTGTTCATGGTTAGGAAACATAACCATCTTTGATTAACAAGCTAGTCTAGTAGAGGCATACTAGTGACACTCTGTTTGTTTATACATTCACACATGTATTATGTTTCCGGTTAATACAATTCTAGCATGAATGATAAACATTTATCATGAAATAAGGAAATAAATAATAACTTTATTATTGCCTCTAGGGCATATTTCCTTCAGTCTCCCACTTGCACTAGAGTCAATAATCTAGATTACATAGTAATGATTCTAACACCCATGGAGTCTTGGTGTTGATCATGTTTTGCTCGTGGAAGAGGCTTAGTCAACGGGTCTGCTACATTCAGATCCGTATGTATCTTGCAAATCTCTATGTCTCCCACCTGGACTAAATCCCGGATGGAATTGAAGCGTCTCTTGATGTGCTTGGTCCTCTTGTGAAATCTGGATTCCTTTGCTAAGGCAATTGCTCCAGTATTGTCACAGCAATTCTGGGCTGGGCCTCCGGTTAATAGGTTAGTCCCAAAAATAATATAAAAGTGGAAAATAAAGCCCAATATAGTCCAAAACAGTAGATAAAGTAGCATGGAGCAATCAAAATTATAGATCGTTGGAGGCGTATATGACCGTCGACGCCTTGCTTGCTGCTTGCCGCCGCCGCCGCTTTCCGCCGCCGCCGCCGTCCGGCCGCTGCCGTCCGCTGCCGCCATCGACCGCCGCCACCGGAGCCCCGCCGCCCTCACGGACCCGCCGCCGCCGGAGGTAGCCACCCGCCGTCGCTGCCGGTTTTCTTCAGAAAACCGATGTTTTTTTAGGAAACCCTGGTTTATTTTTTTTAGATCGGTTCGTCGTTTTTTCGATTTACTTATTTTGCGGACGTTTGTCTGTACGTTCGTTTTAACGAACGGTTTTTGTCGTTTAGCCGCAGACAGCGAACGTTCGTTCGTTAGCCTGTTCGTTCGTTTTTTCTTTTTCTCGGATTTTTCGCGAGTTTTTTTTATCGCGATTTCTGATCCGATTTTCGTTCTAGTATAACTTTTCGCTTGTTTATCAGAATCAGGCGATTCAAGCGCCTAGAGTTTCGCCTCAAAACCCTCTTTCCGTTTAACCAACTTAAACAAGTTTTTGCTACTGTAAAATTTGACTTAGGTCCAGATTAGTAAACGAAGCTTGTTTCTTTCGCCGTTTGACTTTCGTTGCTTCGTTTGATTTGATTCTTTTTGCAAACCTGAGTTCTTAAGTTGAACTTTCTGGTTAGATCTCTTATTTGAGTTTTACCGATGCTTTAGATGAGTGCTTATTGTATGCTTGTTTGTTTGCGATAGAGTACCCGGAGTGCGCCGCTTGCTACTACGAGTCTCTAGGTTTCACGGATCATCAGCAAGGCAAGTAACACTTTGATCTTACCTCTTTACTACCCAGTTTTATTGCATTAGATCAATCCTCAAACAATTGCATGGTTAGGATCTGATTTAATATGTGGGATTTGGGAAGTAGATGAGGTAGAACTTATTACCTGTTCATTATCAAACCTTTGGGAGTTACTTCTACGTTTGCTTATATTGCTATGCTATGCCAGTAGACGTGGATTGGGTGAGTGTATCCATGACAGATGTGAGATTGTTAATTAATGGTTTACTTAAGGTGGCAACTTTAATACACATCTGGGTGGACTGAGGCACCTGGGGAACCCAATGTTGTCTGTATTTTTGGAAATCCTGGGGTACCATGTGATTCTCCTATGGACGGCCACCCAGGCTCAAAGGGATCATGATATTATTCATGCTAGAAACTTCCGTGTGCAGCCGCAAGCTACTATGAGCTCTAGCATAGTTGATTAAGTCGTGTGAACTCTTACAGTGGTAGACTAGCAGATGTAGGGGAAAGTAGGTGTAATTGTCTACCTATCGTAAGGTGTTAACGTTTCTGAAAGACTGTGTCTCGGTCATCCGTTTCTCAAACACCATGTAGTGCAAGAAAACCAATGGAGGAGACCGAGTCTTGTGGGGAAAAGTGCGCAAATCTCTGAAGAGTGTACAAACTAATCATGGTTAGCCGTGTCCCCGGTTATGAACGTTTTGAGTATCTAGTACTTGGATTATCATGTGAATCTCATCATGTTACTTAATTTAATTTGTTGGGTTTTAATGATGATGCTTAATTGGGATTGAGTTGGGTGAACCTTCTCAATGTTTAACAACCAGCATGATAGTTAAATAAATTTATTCCTTTGTTGTAGGAAAAAATTGGCTTTATGCAAAAACTGTAACCATAGAGCTTTCCACCAACCATATATGCATGTAGTGATAGCATTATTCTATTCATTACTCTCTATGTGTTACATTGCCAGCATATTCCATGTGCTGACCCGTTTCGGGCTGCAACATTCATGTTGCAGATTTTCAGACGATGAGTAAGATGCCTTAGGTCGTGGTCTTATACTCAGTGATGCCGTTGGAGTTGATGGACTCGCTTTATCTTCCAAGCCTTCCGCCGTTATCGTATTTTAGATGGCCTTAAGCCATATTTATTGTAATAAGCTCTCTTTTGAGACATTCGATGTAATAAGTGTGTGATTGCTACTCTGTTATAAATCCTTCAAGTACTGTGCATGTCAGCATTACCGATCCTGGGATGACACTGATGCACAGAGAACAGATTGTTTGAGGTCTGGTCGCTACATGGGTGCACTGTGTAAAAATTCATAAAAAATGCCATGTTAGAGAAAAAATGCCTTGGAAATAAAAAGATGTCACCCTCTTAATAATAGAGCTGCCATCCTGTTTAGCAACAATAATAAAAATGCCAGGCTCTTTATAATAAAGTTGCCATCCTGTTAATAACAGAATATTCATCATCCTAATAATAAAAATGGCATGTTATTAATAATAAGAATGCCATACTCTTAATCATAAAACTATCATCCTCTTAATAATAAAAATTCCAGGTTATTAATTATTAAAATCCATGTTCTTAGTAGTAAAATTGCCATCCACTTATTAGCAAAAAAATGGCATATTATTAATTACTACAATGACATGCTCTTAGTAATAAAAATGGCATGTGCGAAAGTAGAAAATCCCATGTTTCACTGGTGGAAAAAAGGCCTTTGGTCGCGGTTCAATCGCCATTAGTCGCGACTCTTAACCGCGACCAAATAAGCGACTAAAGCCCCCACCTTTAGTCGCGGCTGCTTAAGAACCGCGACTAACGGCCCGTCCACGTGGGCGCAAAGTGACCGTCGAGGCGGAGGACCTTTAGTCGCGGTTCTTCGCCAACCGCGACTAAAGGCGCCCTTGCAGTTTAGGGTTTTAGCCCCCTAAACCTGTTTTCTGTTTAATTTGTATTGTTTTATTTCTTTTGTGCTTTATTTTAATTTTGAAGGAGTTTCATATATTCTACGGTACTACATACATGCATATGAATGTACAATTTCAAATAAATTTGAAATTAGAACCAAAAGAATTCAAGAGGAATATACAATATATATTCAATATCATCGGATGACCATATACAATTTTGAACAAGTTTCCATACATGATTTAATCCATATAAATTTCTCGTCCTCGTAATAGTGTTCTCCTTTAGAATGGAGGCTTCCCTTACGAACCATCCAGCTAGTTCCTCTTGAAGTGGTGCAAGCGAGCTTCGGACTAAGCATCCACGGAGGTTATTCCTCCGAGCATTGGTATCACTCGGATCAACCCGCTCAGAGGTGTATCTCGGATCCTCTCCTGAACATAGTATCCACATAGATTGGTCAACGGTGGCTGAATATCCCAAACATTCTTAGGCTTTAACATTTTGAATTCTAGCTCTTTTTGAATTCACCGACCTTTGTATCTCTGAACCGTCTCCAAACCCTACGAGGCAAAGAAAATTAAATGAACAAGAGAGTTATTAGTTACTTGATATTAGGAAATGAGCGAAATAGGCCGATCGATATAGGCGCAAATGAATGAAAATAATTACTTCGCAGCATTTTTCTCATGTCGCCCCAAAGCTTTGGATCCATATTCAGAGAGTCGTGGATGACACATTACGAGGTGTTAACTTTAATTACTAGCGAATCCGGTGGAACTGCGGACACGATACATGCACAAGATCGTCATGCATAACTCATCGATTAGCGGCCACATACCATGCATGGAGTAAACAAAGAGAATGTGCTCAAGGCGAAACACTCACCCAAAATGGTAAGGAAATAGAATATCACTTTTGAGTTCCTGCTTTGTAAGAAAGCGCCACAGTGCGCCTCCACGTCGGCGGGGTAATGCTTCAACACAATTCCATTAACGATGTGTGGGTCAATGAACCCAACATCATGGATGTTCCTTACTCGCATTCCTTAATCTTCATTTCGCATGTATAATAGCGGACACAACAATATAGTTAGGACATATATATAGTGCGAGGCAATATGAGCGAGATGGGGTAGAAATTAATAAATCACTTACGAGCGTAGCAACCGATGATAGATTTGTCGAGCTCGCAGATTGAAAAGCTGGAACAATTCACTCGATTGCAATTTGTACATAGTAATGTTTGAAGTGATGCTCATGTCTAACTTTCGCATAAATATATTCTTTGGCGTTTTTATTTTTATGTAACCCTTGTACCAATTCAGCAGACCTTTCATTTGTGGAGGTAGATCCTTTTCTGCTTGAGCTCGACGAGAGGCCCATTCTTGACATATGTAATTACTACCTCCTTCATTGGCGCCTCATCAAGGCCTAATAGTTCACGAAGAGTAATACCTAAGTTGGCGCTTGTTCTCGCGCACGTTCTGATCAATCCTGTCTTGCCGCAGCTTGTATGATCTCGGGGCATCCGGACGAAGGCTTCCACTATAAGCGGGCAATCGATTGTTTACTTTGTTCCCGAGCTGGGCAACTTGTTTCCGCTTTTTACTTCGGCCTTCTCCGCTCTTTGTTCTCCTTGAACATGAGTGCCTGCTGCAAGTTCACGTGCATAGTCGTTAAGCGATTCTTGGCGGCTTGGGACGGTGTGCTCAAAAATGACTTAGCCCACTTCTTTTGCTCATCGAAAATCTTGGCTTGGGCTCGGGCTCTCTTTTCTTCTTGCAGTCCGCCTTCCATTTCTCCAAATCAGCAGCAGCGGCGCGTCGACTTCCTCGGCACTACGTTCCCAAGGCCTTGTGGGGAGAGGCTTGATGATGGCTCCGTACCTTTGTGGTCTTAGGTACATAAGGGTCGGGTTAATAATCGAGGATCTATACCTTCTTTGCCGTAGGTGGATTGGGGCGGCGTCGATCACCCACGGACGAGGATCGGGGCGGCGGATGATCACCCGCCGGACGTTGTGGACTGGGGGGCGGCGTCGGCTGATGTGACGGAGGTGTAGGTGAACCGCCACCACCACCACCACCACCGTAGGGGGGTGGACTTGTTGTCCTTGGCGCCTCGCCTGGAAACTTGATAAACTTCTTTTGCCATAGAATGTAATGGCGCTTGACATCTCCAAGTCTTTTCTCCCCTTCAGGTGTAGCAATTTCAATCTCCAGGTCCTCAAACCCTTGGACTATGTCCTCCACCGTGACACGAGCATAGCCATCTTGAATGGGGTTGTTGTGGTGGAGTGCTCGAGTAAACATGGTAAAGCACTTGCCGATGGCTACCTTCATGGACATGTTCCCAATAGGATAATACAGATGACATTCTTTCATCTCCTTTATATCGTCCACGGGGTAGCGAGGAGGCTCCGGTGCAGTAATTTCGACCACCAGAGGCTCCGGTGCAGTAATTTCGATCACCAAAGGCTCCGGTGCAGTAATTTCGATCGTCGGTGCATCTGCACCAGCCGGTGGGGCCTCCGTGGAAGCCACGCTGCTTCTCCGCTCTTGGCTTCCGAGATCCGCTGGATGATCTTCATCTTTGCACCGAGCTGAATCTCTTTCGCTACTAGTACACTCATGGTTTTCTTCATCACTTCCATTTCGATGCCAACCGCGACACAACATCCGCTTCCGATCCATCTTTCTCTTTACGGCTTCACGTCAGACGGGTCATCGTTCGGGGAACCCTATTTTCCACGGAATGTGCCCCATGCCTCGTACACGTCCTCCGTGTTCGAGATTCCCGAGGGCTTTTGTCGTAGCGTCGTTCTCTCTGTTGAACTTGATCTTCCTGTTGAGCATCCTTCATTGCGTCAATAAGGGCTTGGGTGGGTTTAATTAATTTGCCCTGGTAAACACACCCCTGTCTCCGGGTTCAGCGTTCCCCATGCCCGTACCACCAGCTTTTGGCCCTTGGGTCCCATCCTCCGTGCACTGGACGGATTCCTCGCGCCTCAGCTCGTTCTCCATCTTCTCCAACCTAGGCACCCAAATGCGATACCCTCCGGCCCCATAACATGATTGTACTCCTTCTTAGCCGCATTTTCCTTATTTTTTCGATATTTCAATGAACTGCTCCGATTTCTTTTGCTTCACAAATTCTGGCCAATCATGTTTCAGTTTCTCATATTGTCCTTTGAAATCCGAGTCTTGTTACGCTTGACAAAGTCACGGGCTAGATTTTGCTTGAATTTCCGGAATCGTCGGCCATCTTATGAAGAGCGAACTGTTTGACTAGCCTCCTCCTCTCCTTGTTTTCCTCAATCTTGTTACCCTCCTCATCGAATTTGTTGTATTCGGAGGTAGAGCGAAATGTTCCATAAGCTTCTTGAAGCAATCTTTTTTGTTCTCTTATCGACAAAAGTGAAACCATCAATTCGTGCCTTCTTTGGCTCATTCCACTCTGGGCGGTGATCGAGGCGTTGTCTCTAACAATGGCTCCGCATTGGCTGATAAACTTGGTGGCGTTCTTGCGGGGCTGCAGCGGCCTGCCGGTTGCACTGTCGACAACCTCGATGGTGCATGTTTCTCCTTGTTTCATCGTCTTGGTTGCGCCACGCTTTGACGACGTACTCAATTGTTTTGACGATCCGGCCGAGGGCTAAAATAAGAAAGAGAGTCGCGCGCGTTAGTACACACATATTTATTCAAATCAGTTAGTTTGTATCACGGAGGCTCAATGTATATATATACCTCGGCGCGGAGGTGGTTGCTTCTTCCATTTGAAGATAAATGCGTTTATCGGCGTTTCTTGACATCATCTTCTTGTGGCGCCCTTCATCTTCACCGTCAAGGTTGAGATAAGAAGAGATATCATCTTCTTCTTCTCCGGTCGGCACATATTGAATATCGCCGTTTATGATGCGAACATATGTGCTTCACCGTCCGGATCATAGTTGTCCATAATCGGTCACTCTATCGTCGCCATTATGTCGATCCCGAAAACATGTAGTAAAACAAATTAATTAAGTGAAGAAGGGGTGGCGGTGGCGGTGGCGAAAGGCGGTGGCAAAAGGAGGCGAGGAAGGGGTGGGAGAGGGTGTCGGTAGAGCGCGAGACGGGCGGCAGAGGACGGCGGTGCTAGGTGTGCCCTAACGCGGCAATGGGTGGTACCGACGAAAGAAACATCCAGGAAAGTATCCCGGTGTTTAGCGTTTTGAACAGTGATCCGGAGGAAAGTTGCAGGTTTGCTATGCTAGGGAGATGTGGCGGTCGAGCAGGCTGCGTGATCCGGATTCGTCTCGTCGTTACGAGCAACTTTCATGTACAAAGTATTTTCATCCGAGTTACGAGTTATTTTATACTAATTTTAAAGTTTTAGGACATTTTAGAATTAATGTAATTAATTAAATTAGGTTAATGTTAATTTAATGATTAATTAGGTTAATGTTAATTTAATTAAGTTAATTAATTAGGTTAATGTTAGTTTAATTAATGCATTAATTAGGTTAATGTTAATTTAATTAAGTTAATTAGGTTAATGTTAGTTTAATTAATGCATTAATTAGGTTAATGTTAATTTAATTAAGTTAATTAATTAATTAATTAATTAATATTTTAAATATTTTTTGTCTCCTCTTTTTTTGATCAGGTAGTGGGCCCGTTTGGCGGTGGCCTAGAGGGCCAAACGCAGGCGGAGTTAGCGGGCGGCGTCGGCGTGGAGGCGAAGGCGGCGGCGGCGTGGCTCATCGCGGCGGCCATGGTCGAGCGGGCGCGTGGCGTGGCTGGTCGAGGCCGGCCGAGTCTGAGGCGATGGGCGGGCGACGCGACGTGGCGAACGGAGGCGGCGGAACGGAGGCGGTGGTTGGTTGCTTTCGAGAGAGGCGGAGGAATTCTGGCGGGCGATCTGAGGCGGGCCATGGCCTTGGCATGGGCGAGGCGAGGGCGGGCGCGGCGGCGGCGAGGGCGGCGGCGGCGAGGCGAGGGCGGCGACGGGCGGCGGCGTCGGAGGCGGCGAGCAGAGATTAACAGCGAGCGGCGCGGCGGCGTCGAGGGCTTGTATTTATAGCCCCCTTTAGTCGCGGTTGGCGGCGAGACCCGCGACTAAAGGTACCCTTTAGTCGCGGTCCGCCTCCCAACCGCGACTAAAGGGTTTTGCCGCCGCTTCGTTCTCACAGAAGACCCTTTAGTCGCGGTTGGGGACAACAACGCGACTAAAGGGTACCCTGCTTTTTGTTTTTGCCTGTTTTTGTTTTCATTTTGCTTTATTTTTGCCTGTTTTTTGTTTTCATTTTTGCTTTATTTATTTTGTTTTGTTTCTACTTACAACAAAAAACTTATTTATTTTATTTTATTTTGTTTCTAATTACTTATTTATTTTACTTTATGATAATTATTTTTGCTATTAAAGTTTCTAATTACTTATTTATTTATGTTATTAAAATCTTAAAAATACAATTATATATCAAAAAATCAGAAAATAAAACTAATTCATTTTAAATTCTTGTTTTTCTTCTTTTTTTCTTCCTTTTTCTTTTTTTTTCTTCTGTTTGTTTCTTCCTTTTCTTGTTTTTCTTCTTTTTTTCTTCCTTTCTTCCTTTTTCCTTTTTCTTCTTTTTTCTTCTGTTTGTTTTTTTCTTATGTTTTTCTTCATTTGTTTTTTTCTTTGCTTTTTCCTTTTTTCTTACATTTGTTTTTTTCTTCTGTTTTTCCTTTTTTTCTTCTTTTTTTCTTCTGCTTTTTTTCCTTTTCCTTCTTTCTTCTTCTTCCTTTTTCCTTTTAAAATCGAAAAATAAAACTAATTCATTTTAAAATCTTAAAAATACAATTATATATCAAAAAATCAGAAAAATAAAACTAATCCTTGAAGGTTTTACAAAGGTTTGATACATCATTCAGTTCATCGACCAAATACAAAGTTTGGTACAATAAATTATTACACATCAATTCTTCCCTTGTGTCCCCTTGCTTACGATTGTCTTAGTATCCATGGAGCATCCTCATCATTTAACTTAATGCTTGGGTCGGTGTTCACTTTGAAGGGCGGAATTTCAGCAAACATATTATAATCTTGACTTGTCGGTCTTGTCCTCCACTCCCACGATGTTTCTTTTCCTGAAAGAACAATGTGGCGCTTTGAATCATCGCATGATGTCTTGATCGTTTTCTTATCTTTCCGTTTCCTCGGTTTGCTACTCATGTCCTTCACATAGAAAACCTGAGCGACATCTTTCGCTAGGACGAATGGTTCGTCAAGGTAACCAAGATTGTTGAAATCCACCATTGTCATTCCGTATTGCTGGTCCACCTTTACCCCACCTCCTGTTAGCTTGAACCATTTGCACCGGAACAAAGGGACCTTAAAGGAGGGTCCATAGTCAAGTTCCCATATCTCCTCTATGTAACCA
Organism: Aegilops speltoides; assembly: GCA_021437245.1. Classification (NCBI taxonomy): domain Eukaryota; kingdom Viridiplantae; phylum Streptophyta; class Magnoliopsida; order Poales; family Poaceae; genus Aegilops; species Aegilops speltoides. Next base: position 307,489,609 of record CM038141.1, on the reverse strand, counting down.
TAATATGTGACCTTTTGCCCATTCTCGGTTCTTTGCATCAAAGCGGACACCACTGTTTTGGTTGGTGCTCTTTTTATCTTAGGCGATCGTGTAAAATGTATTCCCATTTATCTCGTACCCTTGGAAAGTCGTTATAGTCGAAGATGGTGTCTTGGCCAACATGTACACTGATCTACAACATCATTGTCATTCATTAAATGTTTTCTCAACCAAGCCGAAAGTCTCCATGTGGGCCTTCCTAATCCAGATTCGGGCCTCCCGGGTTGTCCGGCGTAAAATATTCTTGTGTTTCTCAAAGCACGGAGCCACCAAGCTGGAATTGGTCGATCTGGTGTGGTGTGCTTGATCAGAGAATGGCCGTCCATACATATCGTTGATTTCCTTCCGATCGTGCCTTTTCCACTTAGTCTCCCCTCGTGCGCGATCGAGGAAGACCAATCGGCTTAAGGTCGGGAACAAAGTCAACACAAAACTCAATTACCTCCTCATTTCCATAGCCCTTGGCGATGCTTCCTTCGGCCTAGCACGGTTCTGAACATATTTCTTTAATACTCCCATGAACCTCTCGAAGGGAACATATTGTGTAGAAATACTGGGACCGAGAGCGGAAATCTCTTCGACTAGGTGAACCAGGAGGTGCGTCATAATATTGAAGAAGGATGGCGGGAACACCAACTCAGCCCGACAAGACATTGGATCACATCGTTCAGTAACCGTGGTAGAACTTACGGATTGATTACCTTCGAGAGATTGCATTGAGGAATGCACATAGCTTCACAATGGCTACTCGAACATTTTCGGCAGAGCCCCTCAAAGCAATCGGAAGCAATTGCGTCATAATCACGTGGCGATCGTGAGACTTGAGGTTTTGGAACTTTTTCTCCGCCATGTTTATTATTCCCTTTATATTGGGCGAGAATCCAGGCGGGACCTTCATCTTGCTCGGGCATTCAAAAAGATGACCTTCTCTTCTTTGGTCGAGGCGTAGGTGGCACGACCTTGAAACCATTCCGGATGCGGTCATCGTGGTCTTTCAAGCGTTCTTTGGTCTGCCGTGCTTCCTTTGTATCATTTGTCTTCCCATACGCCCAAGAAGCTTAGGAGGTTCATGCAAATATTCTTCGTAACGTGCATCACGTCGATTGCAGAGCGGACATCTAGGACTTTCCAATATTCTAGCTCCCGAATATAGATTTCTTCTTCCACATGGCTGCGTGCCCGTCGGCTCCTTCGAACCGATTGTCCGCGGGACCCTTTCCAAAGATGACTTTCAAATCCTTGACCATATCAAATACCTCGGCACCGGTCGTTCGCGAGCTTAGGCGGTGATCTGCCTTGCCGTTGTAATGCTTGCCTTTCTTTCTTCTTGGATGAATTTTGGAAGAAATCGGCGATGCCCAAGGTACACGTTCTTCTTACAATTTGGCAAATGTACACTTTCGGTCTCATGTAGCGATGCGTGCATGCATTGTATCCCTTATTTGACAGTCCGAAAGGTTACTAAGAGCAGGCCAATCGTTGATGGTTCAAAAGCAACTCGAGGTCAAATTCCTCTTGTTTGTGCTCATCCCACACGGACACCACCCACAGGTGTAAAAGTTCATCAACTAATGGCCTTAGGTACACATCGATGTCGTTGCGGGTTGCCGGACCTTGGATGAGCACCGGCATCATAATGAACTTCCGCTTCATGCACAACCAAGGAGGAAGGTTGTAGATGCATAGAGTCACGGGCAGTGCTATGGTGGAGCTCGCTCGCCAAAAGGATTCATGCCATCCGTGCTTAGAGCAAATCTTATGTTCCTTGCGTCGGTGCAAAATCTTTGAACCATCGTCGATCTTTCTCCATTGCGTTCCATCTGCGGTGTGTCTCAACTCCCGTCCGACTTACGGTCCTCTTTGTGCCATCGCAACAACTTGGCATGCTCTTTGTTCATGAGCAGACGTTTCAACCGTGGTATTATAGGAGCATACCACATCACCTTGGCGGAACCCTCTTCACGGGTTTCGGCCCTCAACATCGTCACCGTGGTCATCGCCTCGATCTTATAACGCAATGCGGTGCATACCGGGCATTCATTCAAATTCTCGTATTCACGCGGTAGAGGATGCGATCGTTGATGCATGCATGTATCTTCGAACCTCTAAACCTAGAGGCGGACAACCTTCTTTGCTTCAGTGCGTCTTGGCGGGCAACTCGTTATCCTTTGGAAACATATTCTTCAACATTTTCAGCAAGTTTTCAAATGCCGAGTCACTACACTGCCTCTGCCTTCCATTTCAGCAAATCTAGTGTGCAGCCCAGCTTTTTGAGACCATCATCGCATCCGGTGCAGCGCCTTTACGTGATCCTCTAACATGCGATCCAAATTCTCCTCTCCTTTTCGGGCCAGCGGCGTCTCCGTGCATCGGCAATGGTCCGACCAAGATCATCAGCGGGATCATCACGTGCCTCTTCTTCACCTTCCCTTCACCTTGACATCCTCCATGAAAGTATCACGAAATGAGCAAGATAGCTTTCATCGATGAAATCATCCCTTCTTCATCTTCTTCCATTATAACCCTCTTTCTCCATGCTTGGTCCAACAATTATAGCTTGGCATGAAACCCTTACAAGCAGATGCATGTGAACAACTCTTGAGGAAGAGTAACCCTTCTCATTCTTACAGATAACACATGGACAGATAACAAAACCCCCGCTTGTTCGCATTAGCCACTACGAGGAAATCTTTCAAACCCGTAGTGAACTCGCCGGAGAGTCGGTTACCGTACATCCATTGCCGATTCATCGCATTATTATAATATAAAATATATAATTAACCATCATGCATTTGTTATGAACTACACACATGCATATTGACACATCAAAGGTTCATCAAGTTGCTAACCGCGATCGAAGAGTGTGGCTCCAACACTTCATGTCATGTTTGTTTCATGCTCTTGGGGCATTTCATCAAACACCTTATGTGCATAAGAGGAACCAAAAGCAAACCTACACCCACTTGTGAAGAGAATGGCTCCAAATGGCTAAGTGTTGGCTCTTTGGATGGGTATATATAGGGGAGGGCTTTAGTCGCGGTTGGCACAGCAACCGTGACTAAAGGTGCCGAAAACCTTTAGTCGCGGTTGTGTCTGCCAACCGCGACTAAAACCCCTCACGCACCAGTGGCCACCGAGCGCCACAGGCCCGAGCCTTTGGTCGCGGTTCACCTCGAATCGCGACTAAAGGTTCCATTGGTCGCGGTTCCTCTGACCCATGACTTATGGGGCTGGACGGAAAGCCTGTTTTTCCACCAGTGTTTTAGAAGACAAAAAATATCACTATTTTCATAGAAAAAAGAATGCTACCTATAATAAAAATGCACATGGCAAGTTTAGAAAAAAATCGCCACTTAAAAATAGGGATTTGTGTTCCTTAAAAAAATCAGAATTTTTGGATTTTTTCAGAACGGATTTTTAAAATTGACTCAAATTGACAAAAGGCGATTTGAGTGCAAATGATCACGAATCCCTCTTCAGCCCAAGTGGTAAGCGAGCATGCTGCATGAGTACGAGTGTGCAAATTCTAAAATCACCAGTTAAGGGTTACCCTTGCAAAGATCAGCCCCACCTTCTTAAGCACTAATAAATCTTGTCGCAACTTGGAAGTATTTTTTTTCATAGATTCTTTTATTCAAACTGTTGGATTTCTCCCTCTGAGATCTTTGAAACTAGATTCCATGTTAATTGGCTCCGAAATTTTTTCACAAAAAAGCAAAAGAAAATTCAAAAACAAAAAAACAATATTTGGTACAAAAATGAAAATGAAAAAAGTCAACCACAAAAAATGAAAAACAAGAAAAACAAAGCATGGAAGCACGGTTGTGGGGTTTCACCTTTTTTCCTTTTGGCGCTTCTCGCGCAAGCAAAATTTGCTTTCGTGGAAGCACATTTTTTGTTCTCTGTAGTTTTCTTGTGGATGCATAGATTTTTCCTTTCAAAGTGTTCTTCTCGCAAAAGCACTGTGTTTCTCGTGGATGCGCAATTGTTTATCTCTTTTGTGCTTCTCGCGGAAGCAAATTTGTGCTTCTTGTGGATGCATTTTTTTTCTCTTTTGTGTTTCTCACAAAAGCAAATCTATGCTTCCGCGAGAAGCAAATATGTGCTTCTCGTGGATGCACAATTTGTTTTTCTCTTTTGTGCTTCTCGTGGAAGCAAATTTGTGCTTTCATGAGAAGCAAATATGTGCTTCTCGTGAAAGCACATAATTTTTTCCTTTTCAAGAAGCACACTCGTGGAAGCAAGTATGTGCTTCCACAAGAAGTAAACCTATGCTTCTCGTGGAAACATAGATTTTTCCCTTTCTGAGAAGCGCAATTGTGCTTCGCCAAAAAACCAGTTTTTTTCTACAAAACCTAGGGAAAAATCAGGCAAAAACCAAAATGCAAAAAACACACACATCTAAAACCCAAAAACGCGTACAGAAAAAAAAAAACTAGAGGGAGCGTCCAGCACAAGACACATGCCGGCGGTTGGATGCACCACTTGACGTGCTCTCAGAGCACAAAAGTGACCCTTGCGGGCTCCCGCAAGGGGTAACCGTTCGTTAGTTGGTCTCTGCAAGTTGGAGTGGCCACATGTGCAGTTTATTTGAAGACATAAAGAAAGGGTCGTTCGCCAGGAGAGCTAGAATAGTGAACGAGTCGAGGGAGCTGACTTGGCACCCGCTCATGTGTCACCAGAATCAGACGGCTGGAAGGGCGTTTGCGTTCGCCAAATAACATTTCCAATGTTGATATATGGTTCCCCAGCATCTTGCTTGAATAAGTTTCATTTTGTTCGAATGGTTCGCAACATTTTCCCCTACGGCCGAATCAGAGGCGCCACGTTCCTATCAAGAGATTGACACACCATTCTCTCACCTAAAAAAAATGCCAGTTTCATCTGTCCTAACGTTGACGCCTCTCTTCCTCCCCGCCTGCCTTCTCCTGTACTACTCGGTACGAGAAGAAATTGCAGCGTGCGCACGGCCAAATTGAAAAGGATTCTAGGTCACCATGGCGTGCCGGCACTCAACAGATGGCGTACACCTGCCTGCCCTCTCCCTTTCTCCCACCAAACCCCACCACTTCCACAACACATGCATCTGGAAAAACACGCCGAAAGAACTTTCCATGGTGATGGTGTGCACACAAGCAAAAGTCACAGGTGAAACGATCTGATGGTGTGATGAGTACGAGTGAGTAACTATTTGACGTACGACCAGGATAGATTTGAAGGCATGGTCGACAGGCCGAGAATATATGGCATCTGGTTACTCCGTCGTGTCTCACGAGTGGGACGCGCCCTCGCGTGCATGGAAGAAGCACTTGTTCTCCAGCTATATCTAGTGGCGTTTCGGTGCTGGCTAGTGTCCTTGTGATGCACCGTCGTTCATTCTTCTCCCCCCCCTAGTATTTAGGATGCTGCGAACACCGCGCTTGCTCTGATCCATCGGAGAAGCTTAATTTTATTTATTTATTTATAATTTATTAACTTATTTGTGTATTCGTAATTTTATATATTTATTATTAATTTATCGGCCTCCGTCGTCTATGGAGTCCGCCGGCGGTAGCATCCCTAGGCCGCAGACGGCGTCCGCGCGCCGGCTGGGGCGCAGCTCCAGCTCTGCCTCCCGCGCCGGCGCTGGCGCGTTCGCCTACGACGGGATGCGCGCCGCGCCGCTCTTCTCCTCGGCCAACTTCGCGCGCTCCCTCCGCAAGGCGGCCTCCTTCGGCCACAAGAAGAAGCCAAGCGCCGGCGACGCCGATGCGGCCGCGCAGCCACCCCGCCGGGCATTGAGCAGCAAGGACCAGAACACTGTACACGGCGCGGACGCCGGCGCGGTGACGTTATCCCCTCGCCGGTCGCCACCCGAGCCTGGCGTCGGTGCGAGACAAGGCCCCTGGGAGCCGACAAGGCGGAGGCGGAGCACCGGTGGGGCGTCGCCGGACGAAACCCCGGCGAATAAAGTATCGGCTAGCGCGCTGAGGGACATGATGGCGCGGAAGAGGGAGGGGTCCGAGAAGGAGGAGATGGTGCACCGGGCGCGCGTGCTCGCCACGCGGCTGCTGCAGTGGCGGTTCGCCAACGCTCGGATGGAGAAGGCCGTCGCCCGCGCGACCTCCGCAGCCGAGGTGAGCCATGCACGCATCGTGTCCTTCAGTGGCCGAGTATATTGATGAGGTGATGGATGGTCATGGCACGCGCATGCATGCAGAACAAGCTGTTCTACACGTGGCTGCGCGTGGCGGAGCTGCGCAACATCCATGCGGCGAAGCGGATCGTGGCGCAGCGGCGGCGGCAGAAGCTGAAGCTGGAACGGCTGCTGCGGCCGCAGCTCCCCCTCCTCGCACCATGGGAGTCGCTCGACGAGTCCCACTCCGATGCCGTCACCGACCTCGCCAGCGTCCTCTCCGCCGCCTGCACACCCCTCCCCGTAACCGCCGGCGCCCAAGTATGCACACGCATGCACTCCCCCATACACAGCGCGCGCCCACACTTGTTTACTTCTCACTCCCATCCATGCATCTGACAGCTAGGGCACTACACTTGCATGCAGGTCGACATGGAGTCGCTCCGCGAGATCATGTTCGCCTGCGTGGGCACGGTGACCGAGATCGAAGCCAACGCCGACACGTTCTACGCCACGGTACGCACGCAACAATGACGGCAAATTAAGTTTCCCCGGTTCCTGCACGTTCTCTACTTCTCTTCACGTACGTACTTGACTCCGGTGTGACTGCCGCCGGTGCCTTCCTGCAGGCCGGCGCGACGAGCGGCGCGCTAGGCGAGCTTGCAAGCACGATACGGCAGGAGGTGGAAGGGCTGGAGGAAGCCATGCGGCTGTCGAGGGTCGTCACTCGCTTGCAGGTGGGGGTTGGTGGCACGTCGTTTTTTCTGCTCCCACTGATGTTTCACCGGAACAGACCTACTCTGAATCTTGTACCGTACTGAACTTCTTTCACTTTTTGGACCGATTCGACCGATCTTTCTCACGCAATACTCCTTTGCTTTTCTAAGTGCCATTCGTCGACTTTCTTAACTATTAAATTCTTGTGTGAGTCCGGTGCTGCAGATGCAGGAGGCGAGCCTTCGAACGAACTTAGTTCAGGCGAAGCAGAAGCGTGATCACGACATGGGAGTCGCCTTCGTCGCCCCGGCGACTGCAGCTTCCGGGTGGTGCTATTGAGTTTTGATCAGTCTCACACGCTAGCTATGGCTAATTTAAGATAAGATGCCGGGCTTGTGTCACCGTGACAGACCGACGGGAGATGTCACCTCTCTAGACCTGATTCATGTATGTATGTCCATTTTAATAAATTACGTTTGCAGTAATTTGAGTTACTCGGGCCCCGGGTTATGTGTGTTGAACGACCGTGTGCTGTAAATAGCGTGTTTCCTGGGTAGGCAGGCATAAATTTACATTCAGATACTGTAATTTGAACCATTCAATTATTTGAACCATTTGGAGAGCATCCACAAGACTCTGCCATGCATCCAATGTTATCCCCAAATGTCCGCGAACGCATCCGGACGTCCAAATTCGGCAAAGCGGTAGCAAACTTGGCGGGCTTTCCCGACATCCGCCCAGCCAACCAAAAGCCACCACATGGGACATCTGGACACCCCCCGTCCCTCCTCAACCGCGACTTGCACATGCGTAGATAGATGAAACCGGATATATATGGGATAGCATTGGATGACTGTCGTGGTATTCTCGCGGGTGGATTCGCGTCACGGCAGATGCCACGGGGTGACTTGAGGGGAGGGCAAGGCTACCGTGGAGATCAGGGGACGGGATTGGGTAAGCAGCACGCGGTGGTTTACCCAAGTTCGGGGCCCTCGCTAGGAGGTAACACCCCTACTCCTGCATGTCTGATGATATATGCAATGTATATGATTGTACAGAGTTACTCCTGGAGCTGTATCCAGAGGAGGAAGAAGGAGGCTGGAAGCGCTCCTCTTCTCTGCCTCATGTGTGAGTGTGTGAACGAGAGAGTGAGAGGGAGTGTGCCTTCTGGGCAATGGGCTCCCTGGGTCACCTTATAAAGGGGTGCCCAGGGGACAAGAGGTGGCCCACATGGCCCAACTACACTGTTGGAGTATCACATGATGCAGGAACAGTGATAGCCACTCATCTACAGTGCCAGCCGGTCATCTACAGTGCTATACTATAGAGCATGGCCGTCACGTCTGCGCAGGTCCGACAGGACGTCTTAGTTGACTTGGCGATTCGGTACGGACGGGTCAACCGGATGGCTTCGACCAACCAGTTCAACCGGATGGCTTCAACCACCAGTTCACCGGCCGAGTTGATCGGCGAGCGCGATCCCCGGCAATGTTTGAGCGTCGTTCGCCGTCTTGGGCATACCCGGGGGTCATCCCCCCGACAATGACTCTATCCCCTATCCTACGCACACGTCCCGCATGACCGCGAACATTTTGTGGTGTCCTTTTGGGGTGTTGGAGATACCCTTAGCTCGTTAATGGCAATGGCCCGCGGCGTGAAATCCATCTGTTTCCTATTCAATGCAACATAACTGGCTTTGCATATGTTCGAACTTCAATTTAGATAGCTCCAAGCACCGCAGCTAAATTAAATCACCGCGGTAGCACCAAATGCACATTCAATATTCAGTCAAAGCATAACTAGCTTTGCATCCGTTCGAACATCAATTTGGATAAGAACAACAACCAAATTAAATCATCACGGTAGCACATAACTCCTCAGCAAAGGCACTTCCAATATCCTTCACACGTGCAGCGGCAGACACATGCCTAAAATTTCAATGGAGGCCCGAGTGAAGGGGGCACATTTGATTTGCTATCGGAGGGCCCAACCAGTAAAAAGTTGGGCTTCAAAGCTAGAAAAATAGAAATTAACTGGGGGCCTAGGCCTACTCGACCCAGTGTGGGTCCTCCCTAGTCAACACAATCGCCATGAGAGTCGCGGGCATCAATGCCCTTGCCACCATGACTCTGTCTAGGCATATACGTTTCATCCGGATTTAACTTCAGAATTTACTTTATGTTTTATTTAACAAATTGAGTTTCGAACGCCTTCGCTCTTAACTAAGATGTGCATGTTATTTTCAAATTTTCAAATATTCTTTGTTTTCTATATTAAATTTCTGATGGTCAACTTTTGTCGGATTAAATATGTTGTGCTCCATATGTTTAATCTCACATGCATAAGCCTCTGAAACATACCAAGATGTTGCCTGGAGGGGAATGTGAATAGGAGTTTTTTTTACAGATTTGACTTTATCCTAATGAGGAAATAAACTAGCTATGTGGCTACTTTTCAAGCACAAATTTTAAGTAAACTAACTAAGTGCACCAAAAACTTAAGCTAAACAAGATGTGCACAACAAAGATACATGCAAGCACATGTATGTTGGACAAACTTACACACGATAAGGAAACATAGGATAATAGCAAGATATTGAAATGAATGATAGGAGCTAATAATTCACACTAAGCACAATTTAAATCAATAGTGGCAAGTATGCGTTACGCAAAGTGAAGGGGGACATGAGACAACCAATGTTTTACTCAAGTTCAAGTAGCATTCGTACTCTAGTCTCTGTTGGAGAGGCGCAAGATCATAAAGGCCCTCAAAGACCAACCGCCTCACCTTGTTCTCCAAGGCCCCACTAAACTAAGTATGAGCACACCTTCACTATGAGTAGCCTCTTCCTCCACTCCGAAGATGTCAAGCTCAATAGCTACTTCACAATCCCCACAAAGGGGCAACTGGGACCTCTTCACAAACTCCACAAAGGGGTTGCTAAGGCAATAATCACCAAACTGTCTAGGAGGCGGTGGCCTCCAAGAGTAACAAGCTCAGGGGTTCTCACTCGAATAAATCAACGCGTAGAGCTCAAACAGTGGAACAAAGGCAAAGCAAGAACGAAATAATGCTCAAATCCCTCTCTCATGGATCTCAGCCAAAGATAAATATATTATAGAGGGATGAGAGGAGAAGAACAATGGAGGAGGTCAACTGATGACTCCTAGATTCATGGAGTACTCTTCCTTTAAATGGATTGGGGTTCTGAGGCTTGGGGGAGGAGGATAGAGCCTAAAATGATAGGGAAATATAATATCCAAATGACATTTTCATTGGGAAAAGGCCCCTTAAATAAGGGGCAACCAAACCTGCTGGTTAGGGGCTTCGAGGCCTCCCAGAGGTTTTGAAATCAACTTCCATGTAAATTACATGCTTTTCTACATATTTGTTTCCACATCAATAGTATTGAAACTAACAAAGTGAAAAAAATGTTACCAGAGTATAGTTGTACATGTGAAAATAACAAATTTACATACTTTAATTATTTTAGTTTAATATGTTTTATGCATGCACGGTTACTAGTGTGTTGCAAACAGAAGATTCTATAGTGACCCTCTGGAATCAACCTTGGGTGCCAGATTCCTATTCGTTGAAATATTTAATTCCTTGGTCATTAAGGTGAGGTGATAGACAATGACCAATTCTAGAAGATCAACGAAGGATAGTTCCAGTCACCTCTTTGCACTCATGCCTTCATCCTATGATTCATATTAGATCTAGGGGATGCACAACTGATTCACGTGAATATGAAAATTTAGAAAAAATGGACAACCTAGAAATGGGTTCATTCGTCGCATGGGGTTGCTAAGTTAAACATTGATGGCGATGTATCAAGTGGAGGTGATACTTGTGTTTCGCGGTCGTAATGGCAACTATCTTGGATCTTCGGTTGTGGTGTTTCCATCACTAACTAAAATGATGACCTTGGAGCTTTAGCATGTTGTGAGGCGCTTGTTTTGGCTCAATACTAGTGACTTATCCATTCATCGACTGCGAAGTGCTCCGGATTGTCTCGCAATCGTCAGCTACATTAAAGAGTACTCAGTTGGATGCAATACTATTATTATTAGCGAGATCAAGGTATATCTGCCAGAGTTTCAGGAAGTCTCTTATGTCCATGAAGAAATGTGCTCAAATTATGAAGCACATAATCTAGTTCTCTATGCTCATTCTCTTGGGGTGGGTCTCCCTCTTTGGCTTCTCAAGCCTCATGATGTAATTTCTATTCCTTTGAACATTTTGCAATAGAAATAAAGTGAGTGAACTGTTGTACGAAAAGCAAAAAAGGAATGAATGAAAATTTATTTGAACCAGTAATGGCTATAGTTACATCCATGTTCTTATACATTACAACCTATGGGCTGGCATGGCCTCAACTTATTGGAATTCACGGGGGCTCGCAGTTGGAATAAGTGGGTGGAGAGATGAATGATTGAGGACACATATTCCGGTAGCCTCCCGTTCATAACATGTTGTCGTAGGTTTGGGAATTTTGAGAATCATTAAGAGAACGGGTGGTTGCGAGTTGCAAGAACACAAAGGATGGACTGGAGGCGGTTGTGTCCTAGGTATCCGAGAAAAATGATTAGGCAAGGCTCATGTTCTCACTATCGACAGTGACTTAAGGTTGGGGGAGGCAGCACACCACAGCGCTGGATTGAGATCCAGTGACCTGCTGTGATTAAGTCACCGGTGAACAATACAGTGACTGGCTCCCCTCTCCACACCGTCCGATCAAGGGTCAACGGACATATCCGCGTGAACAGTACTGGGTCGGCTCCTTTGTTCCTGAATCAAACCTGGAACCTAGAAACTCGATATAGAAATGTAGCTGCCTTTGTTCCTTTTTTTCTTTGAACAAATAAATTCTAAATATCATTACTTACTAAAATTCCCTATAACTAAATGATGCTAGTTTAAATAATGTTGTTGTTGTGTAAATGTTCCTTGTTCTTGTGCAATCTAGCATGAAGATGGGTCGTATCATATTGCCAATAAAACATGAGACCACTTGATATTGGACCACTGGGTCGGCTCCATGTCCCTGAACAGAATAGAGGGACCAACAGGGACAAGGTCTAGGCCGGAGCAGCCCGACCCATTCCCATCCTGAGGCAGGTCGGACGTGGCTTTGGAGGAGAATGACAGGAGCTCCTATGTGGCGCCTTAAGACCATGTAACGCCCCGAGACCGATGCTCGAGAAGACTTCCATATATTCCGGGTTTTTGCCGTGTGTTTCATTTGTGCCTGCCCTTTTTATTTTTGCATTGCATCATGTCATCATGCCATCATCTCATAAATCTTTTGCAACTCAACTAAATAAATGGCATGGATCTTTGATCCATTTAAATCGAGGGAATTCACATGGTGATTCTCTTTAAAACATATCCTCTCGATATTTAGAGAGCTATAGTAAATATTCCAATTATTTGGATTTACCGCAAACACACTTACAAAATATCCTAATACCTTTGTTGTCTTAATTCTTGATCTCCAACTTTGCCATTTATTCTTTCATCATCTTCCGGAGCTCCACCAAAAATCCCAACATTTTTGGAAACCTCTAATTCCTAGTCCTTGCTCAAACCTTTTTAATTAAATTCAAATGAGTTTGAATTTAAATCTTTCGGTCATGCCCACTTCTATTTTCTTGGATCAAGCTCATTTTTGCGAGTCCGGGAAAATTACCCCCGTGCGCAAATTCTTTCCGTAACCCTCTCTTTCTTTTTCTTCTCTCTAATTTGTTTTCTGCTAAAGGAAATAAGAATTAGAGTGAGAAAGAGAGAGCCTGCAACCCAGCCAACCTCTAAGCCCAAGGCCCAGCCGCGCCCAGCTCGATAACCCTAGCCACAGGGAGACCCCTGCCCGATCCCCCACTCTCCCTCGTCTCCTCCCTCGCGCCGTCACCACGCACGAGAGCGCCTCGCCCGATCCTCGCCTCCTCCTCGCTCGCCTCCTCGCCATAGCCGCGTCAAGCCGCCGTCCCTCTCTCGCCGGTCGCCCCTCCATTCCGCGCGGGAGCGGAACCCGCGCCGGATCTCGCCTCCACCACCATGCGCCGCGCGCCCAACCTCCTCCCTCACCTGCGGCCTCCTCCTCGCCGCATCCTGCCGTTCTCCGTCGTCGCCGGACCTGCGCCATCCTCCGCTTCCTCTACGGCGACCAGGGGCCCCATCGCGTCGCGCCCAGTCGCCACCAGCTACTCCGGCGAGCCCCTGCCGCTCACCACCACCATCATCTCCTTGCTCCGTCGCCCGCCGTCGCCCTGCTCCACGAGGACGAGGACGAGCCCCTGCCGTTGCCCCGCCTCTGCTTCCATGCCCCAGATCGAACGCCAACGCCAAGTGCAGGACGCCTCCGCTCCTCCTCACCTCGTCCGCGTCGCCGGGATCGCGTCAAGTCCCTCGCCGTTGTCCTCTGCTTGGGAACGAGCTCGGCCCCGTGCCCTGACCTCGTCACATGCGCAGACCTCCCTGCGCCTCGCCACCTGCTGCCTCCTCTGCATCGCGCCAAGCCCCGCTCCTGCCCCTGTTCGAGAGGAGGATGCTGTAGACACGCCCGGTCGCTCGCGTTGACCGCGACCTGTCCATCTCCTTCGCCTCCTTGCTGTTGATGTTGACGCCAAGTCCAACGACCACCGAGCATGGAGTAGCGCCAAGTACCACGACACCCATGTTCCGTCAACGTTTGTCTACAAAATATGTACCACTACCGTTGACCTGAACATCTACGAAAATGTATACAACTACCGTCACCGTGTACCACTACTTCCACTACCGTCGCCACGTGAACCACTACTTCCACTATGGCATGTGTACGACTACTTCCCACGACGACCCGTGAACGACTACTTCCTCTACATCATACGGAACCCGAACCGCCCCGAAATGCACGCTTCAAAGGTATAACCCCGAGACGATCAACCGTGGACCGAATGCATGTGTTGTATGAGATGCTCGTGTTTTCACCCTGTCCGAATTGTCACTCGTTTTCATGCCCCTAACCCGTGGGAACCCGATAGTCGGGAGCACCCCACCATCTCTAGCATGTTGTGCACATCCGCACACTTACTTTTGCACTGGTATCTCCATGAGCTACCGAAACCGATATGTTGACGTGGCATCATTTTTGGATTCGCTGCCGTGGCACCCTTTTTGTTCCGCCATGGTGACCAAATGCTTCATAACATGCTCTTGTCAACATTTTCATAAAAACTGCATAAAACTTGAATATGTCATCCGCATCATGATAACAACATTTAAAATGTTTAAACTTGTTGTTGCATTAAATTGCTAAATGCATATGGGGATTTACCGGATTTGTTGTTTTTATATTCGGCCCCATTTAAATTGTTTAGATGGTATAGTTTTTGGTATGCTTCACCACTTGCCATGTTAACCAATATTTAATATTGTTGGGTACATAACCGAGAGAGAACTAAATAATTGATGTGGTGTTCCGTCAACATGCACCTCATTGCATATTGAGCTCCACTTAACTTGTAGTATGGTTTGTTGCACTTTGCCATGCCATGCCTCATTAAACCGGACATGCATCATACTTGTTTGTGCATCATGACATGTTTATGCTTGTGTGTTTACCATATTGTTTGCTTCTTTCCGGTTTGCTTCTCTCGTTAGCTTCGGTTTCGTTCTGGAGTTGTGAGGATTCATTCGACTACGTTCGTTTGTCTTCTTCATGGAGTCGTTCTGCTTCCTTGCGGGATCTCAGGCAAGATGACCATACCCTCGAAATCACTTCTATCTTTGCTTGCTAAATGCTCGCTCTTTTGCTATGCCTATGCTACGATGCCTACCACTTGCTATATCATGCCTCCCATGTTGCCATGTCAAGCCTCTAACCATCCTTTCCTAGCAAACCGTTGTTTGGCTATGTTACCGCTTTGCTCAGCCCCTCTTATAGCGTTGTTAGTTGCAGGTGAAGATGAAGTTTGTTCCTTGTTGGAACATGGAGATGTTGTTCCTTGTTGGAACATGTTTACTTGTTGGGATATCACAATATCTCTTATTTAATTTAATGCATCTATATACTTGGTAAAGGGTGGAAGGCTCGGCCTTATGCCTGGTGTTTTGTTCCACTCTTGCCGCCCTAGTTTCCATCATACCGGTGTTATGTTCCTGGATTTTGCGTTCCTTACGCGGTCGGGTGATTTATGGGACCCCCTTGACGGTTCACTTTGAATAAAACTCCTCCAGCAAGGCCAACATTGGTTTTAACATTTGACTACCTAAGCCTTTTTCCCTTGGGTTCTGCAGACTCAAGGGTCATCTTTATTTTACCCCCCCGGGCCAGTGCTCCTCCGGGTGCTGGTCCAAATCGAGCGATGTCCGGCGCCCCCTGGGCAATCAGGGTCTATGCCAACCCGACGTCTGGCTCATCCGGTGTGCCCTAAGAACGAGATACGTGCGACTCCTATCGGGATTTGTCGGCACATCGGGCGGCTTTGCTGGTCTTGTTTTACCATTGTCGAAATGTCTTGTAAACCGGGATTCCGAGACTGATCGGGTCTTCCTGGGAGAAGGTCTACTCCTTCATTGATCGCGAGAGCTTGTCATGGGCTAAGTTGGGACACCCGTGTAGGGTATAAACTTTCGAGAGCCGTGCCCGCGGTTATGTGGCAGGTGGGATTTGTTAACGTCCGGTTGTAGAAAACCCGAAGTTGACCTTAATTAAAATACATCAACCGCGTGTGTAACCGTGATGGTCTCTTCTCGGTGAGTCCGGAAGTGAACACGGTGTTGGAGTTATGTTTGGCGTAAGTAGTTTGGGATCACTTCTTGATCGCTACTAGCTTCACGACCATGCCTTGCTTCTCTTCTCGCTCTCTTTTGCGATTGTAGCCACCATATATGCTAGTCGCTGCTGCAGCTCCACCTCATTACTCCATCCTTCCTATAAGCTTAAATAGTCTTGATCTCGCGGGTGTGAGATTGCTGAGTCCTCGTGACTCACAGATACTTCAAAACCAGTTTGCGGTGCCTATGTTACCGGCGGTGGCGCAACCAAGCTCAAGGAGGAGCTCGATGAAGATCTTGCCCTTTGTGTTGTTTTGTTCTAGTTGATCAAGTAGTGGAGCCCACTGGGGTCGATCGGGGACCTTTATCGCATTTGGGGTTCTTCTTTTATTTTGGTTCCGTAGTCGGACCTTGATTGTATCTGAATGATGTAATGCTTTATTCATGTAATTGTGTGAAGTGGCGATTGTAAGCCAACTATGTATCTCTTTCCTTATGTATTACATGGGTTGTGTGAAGATTACCTCACTTGCGACATTGCTTTCAATGCGGTTATGCCTCTAAGTCGTGCTTGACGCGTGGGAGATATAGCCGCATCGAGGGCGTTACAAGTTGGTAATCGAGCCTTCCCGACCTTAGGAGCCCCTTTGCTTGATCGTTTTAGCGGCGAGTTGTGTCTAGAAAAATGTTTTGAGTCATTTAGGATTATATATATCGGAGAGTTAGGAATTCTTTTTACTCCCCAGTCTCTTCATCGCTCTAGTAAGGCATCCTGACGTAGAGTTTTGACTCTTCTCTTCTCAACTTTCACTAATTTTTTTTTAGGATCACGCAGGTATCTTGGAATCGTTCCGATGGTTTTATGATGAGAACATTGTCTTGGTGCCTCCTGTCAGGGTTTTAGTGGAAGTGTCCCGGGGAGTTGAGCTCTGAGGTGTTGTCGTCATAATTTTATCGTTGCAGTTCGGAATACACGAGTTTAATACGCCGACATCGAAAATCTCTTTTATGCGTTGTTGGTGAGATAACCCGATAACCGAGTACTGAGGTGAGTACGGGAGTATCGCCATAACTTGTATAACGGATGCTTTTGAAGGTTGAGGTAGAGCGATTTCGAAGGTTTCTTGGTTATGTGTTGAAGGATGGATACAATTGGATGTAGGATTTGCTAGTTTTGGGTGAGATATTATGCTTCCCCTGTATCCCCAACACCTGATTGCATAACCGGAAAATTTCGTGAGTTTCATAGGTGGGAATTCAAGTAGCTCTTAGGATATCTTTCCACGAATGTATGATATGAAATTGGGGTTCGGACGTCTAGTGGTCCGCCTATTCACGGTTGGTTTCTGATGGTCTCGTTGTGTCTTAAAGAGTCCTTGGCTATGTCGACTGGGGCGCTTCAGTATGTCATGTGCCTTGCCTTGTACATGATGGTGCTGTCTGATCGAGCCGTGTAGGCCCCACCACGAAAACTTGGACGAAATCTCTATCATATGTTTGTTTCGGCTTATTCTGCAAGCCAGTCCTTTGTTTTTGTTTTGAGTTGTGGTATTCGAGTTGCTTCAATGTCAAGTGTTGATTCCATACCTTTCCGAAATGGCGTTCTCATACTCCGATGTAAATACCAATCCTTCTCGACAATCGAGATTGTCATGTCAATCCTTTTCAACCGGCGTGTTTCTCTTCAAGTGGATCCGATCACTTCAACATCAGCAAGACCAATTATCATTTCTTCTCAACGGTGTTTGTTTCATCCGTCTCCAAGTTGCCTTTGTTTTTTCCCGCCCACCCACCCTTTTTCCTCAAGGACTAAGATTTCTTTACCAAGTATCCTTTTATTTTTGTGAAGTTTCTCCATTCTTTTCCGTCAATGTTCTTACCCGGTGGTTCTCAAGAAGATGTTCTACTAGTTCATCATCCTCCGTTCTCTTTTCTTCTCCGGTGGATTCAAGTGAAGTTTTGTTGATCATACCTTTCTCCTCATTTCAATGTCTTCTCATACCGGTGCACCTCATTATCATTCTACTTCTCGCTATTTGTTATTCTGGAGTGCTCAAGATATCTCGAAGATTCGTGTTTCCACTCTGCATTCGTTCAAGCTCTTTCGAGATTGGTATCTCATTCAAGTCATTTAATTCAACCGGTGCAACATCTCTTTTAAATCTTTTCAACGGTGTTCTTTTGAGTGGGCCCTAACCCACAGGTCTTTTCCCAGGATCTTACCTGACTCTTCTATTTCTTTCCGGAGTTATTCTCAAATTCATTGCAAAGTTTGACGTAAGAATGAATTATCATCAGTCAAATGTCTTTCTCCAAGATATTTCAAATTATTTTTCATTGTTGGCTCAACCTTTTTGTTTACATTCTCCCGGAGTATCTGAACAATTCATGGTGGTGGTTCTCATCATCATTCTCAACATTTGAAAACCGAGGAAGAGATTTCTCCTAAAATCTTGGTCCATTCTCTTGAAGATTCATGGTTCTAGCTTCATGTCATCCTCTCATAATTGTTTTCGATTGTGACAATTCTTTTCTTACCATCCGGAGCATTTCATGAGTTATTTCTATTTCTTTCCTCCGAAGGCCTTCATGTCATAATTCTCTTTTCTCAACTTTCAGCTCTCGTTCTCCAAATCATACCGGTGCATCATTCAAATACCCTCTAATCAGTTCATGATCTCTTCATTCTCATGTATCTGAATCCCCTCAAGTATCTTCATTCGTTTTCCAACTCTTCCTGGTGAATTGTGCCTTTGCTACTTTCATTTTGAATTCTTACGGTGGTTCGTTCAAGAGTTCTCTTTCTTTGTTATCATATCAATTCATTCGTTCTTTCCAAATCCTACCGGTGGTTCGTTGAAGACCTTCTCAAGTTTACGCCATATCTCTCTTAATCCTTTCTACGAGAATAAGTAGTATGCCAAATCCGTTGCTTGTCATCAATTTAAATTGGTGAAGGATACGCATAACGTAATTCTTGTTCTTGTTTCATCCAAGTGATTAATTCCTTCTTTCGGAGTTTGTTCATGATGAATAAATTCTCGGTTTCAGTTGTTTCATCTTTTCTTTTCCTGGAGTTCCAAGCTCTCATCATCACGAAGATCCATCTAAATCATTGCAAGGCTTCGCCTTGTGTTTTCAACTTCTCTTTCTTTCTATCACCCTTTTGTTTACCGGAGTTCTTCATGGAGGCTCTACATGGTGCTTATCAATGATCCAAGTTTTCTCCTATCCTCTTGGTGAAAGAAGTTTTTCATCGCCTTGGTGCTCTCACTCAAATCAATGGCTTCCTTTAGTGGCCATTTGTCACCTCATAATGTTGAGATGTTTCAATAAGTCCACTACAAGCTTATTCTTTTCGTTGTGGGTTTTCTAACAACTCCGTTCAATCCTTCTTTTTAAGGAGGCTCTTCCAAATTCAATTGTGATAGAAGTTGTTATTCTCTTCTCTGTTCTCTCGATTCCACTCTTTCATTTGTCCCGAAGGCATTGTGATGTTTTCTTTGACCCATTATATCATTTTGGAGATCATGTTCTTTTCCTTACTTATCCATTTAACCGAAGTGTCGTGTTTTCATTCGAGTTCTCTAATTTTATCAAGTTTTCCCTCCTTCCTCAACTGGAGAGCTGTCTGAAATCTTTCTTACCCCTTGTGCCATTCTTTCAATAGTTCCGGAGGCAGTGTGTTGTTCATTTCATCAAGTATCCTCTCATCTTGTCAAGTTCATGTTCAGTTCCTTCCATGTTCAACCGGAGTGCTGCCCGAATTCTTCCCCTCTCATCTTGTTTTAACCGGAGTGGTTTCAAATTCTATCTTGTCCATTAAACTCTTGATTCATGTCTTTGCAACCTTCAAGTTCCCATAATGTTCCTTGTTCCTTTTTTCTAACGGATTGTTTGCAATCTCGTTCATCTCTGTTGTACTCTTTCTTTTAAATTGCTCAACCTCTCAAGGTTCGTGGTTTCACTCATTCGTCAAAGAAGCAACTTAGTTTTACCTCCTCTCTTCCTCTTCCGTTTCTCTCCGGTGCCATCCTAGATCTCGGGACGAGATCCTCTCGTAGTGGTGGAGTGTTGTAATGCCCCGAGACCGATGCTCGAGAAGACTTCCATATATTCCGGGTTTTCGCCGTGTGTTTCATTTGTGCCTTCCCTTTTTATTTTTGCATTGCATCATGTCATCATGCCATCATCTCATAAATCTTTTGCAACTCAAGTAAATAAATGGGATGGATCTTTGATCCATTTAAATCGTGGGAATTCACATGGCGATTCTCTTTAAAACATATCCTCTCGATATTTAGAGAGCTATAGTAAATATTCCAATTATTTGGATTTACTGCAAACACACTTACAAAATATCCTAATACCTTTGTTGTCTTAATTCTTGATCTCCAACTTTGCCATTTATTCTTTCATCATCTTCCGGAGCTCCACCAAAAATCCCAACATTTTTGGAAACCTCTAATTCCTAGTCCTTGCTCAAACCTTTTGAATTAAATTCAAGTGAGTTTGAATTTAAATCTTTCGGTCATGCCCACTTCTATTTTCTTGGATCAAGCTCATTTTTGTGAGTCCGGGAAAATTACCCCCGTGCGCAAATTCTTTCCGTAACCCTCTCTTTCTTTTTCTTCTCTCTAATTTGTTTTCTGCTAAAGGAAATAAGAATTAGAGTGAGAAAGAGAGAGAGCCTGCAACCCAGCCAGACTCTAAGCCCAAGGCCCAGCCGCGCCCAGCTCAATAACCCTAGCCGCAGGGAGACCCCTGCCCGATCCCCCACTCTCCCTCGTCTCCTCCCTCGCGCCGTCACCACGCACGAGAGAGCGCCTCGCCCGATCCCTTCCGCCTCCTCCTCGCTCGCCTCCCTGCCATAGCCGCGTCAAGCCGCCGTCCTCTCCTCGCCGGTGCCCCCCCTCCATTCCGGCGTCGGGAACGGAACCCCACGCCCGGATCTCGCCTCCACCACCATGCGCCGCGCGCCCAACCTCCACCCACACCTGCGGCCTCCTCCTCGCCGCATCCTGCCGTTCTCCGTCGTCGCCGGACCTGCGCCATCCTCCGCTTCCTCTATGGCGACCAGGGGCCCCATCGCGTGGCACCCAGTCGCCATCAGCTACTTCGGCGAGCCCCTGCCGCTCACCACCACCATCATCTCCTTGCTCCGTCGCCTGCCGTCGCCCTGCTCCACGAGGACGAGGACGAGCCCCTGCCGTTGCCCCGCCTCTGCTTCCATGCCCCAGATCGAACGCCAACGCCAAGTGCAGGACGCCTCCGCTCCTCCTCACCTCGTCCGCGTCGCCGGGATCGCGTCAAGTCCCTCGCCGTTGTCCTCTGCTTGGGAACGAGATCGGCCCCGCGCCCTGGCCTTGTCACATGCCCAGACCTCCCTGCGCCTCGCCGCCTGCTGCCTCCTCTGCATCGTGCCAAGCCCCACTCCTGCCCCTGTTCGAGAGGAGGATGCTATAGACGCGCCCGGTCGCTCGCGTTGACCGCGACCTGCCCATCTCCTTCGCCTCCTTGCTGTTGATGTTGACGCCAAGTCCAACGACCACCGATCATGGAGTAGCGCCAAGTACCATGACACCCATGTTCCGTCAAAGTTTGTCTACAAAATGTGTACCACTACCGTCGACCTGAACATCTACGAAAACGTATACAACTACCGTCGCCGTGTACCACTACTTCCACTACCGTCGCCACGTGAACCACTACTTCCACTACGGCATGTGTACGACTACTTCCCACGACGACCCGTGAACGACTACTTCCTCTACATCATACGGAACCCGAACCGCCCCGAAATGCACGCTTCAAAGGTATAACCCCGAGACGATCAACCGTGGACCGAATGCATGTGTTGTATGAGATGCTCGTGTTTTCACCCTGTCCGAATTGTCACTCGTTTTCATGCCCCTAACCCGTGGGAACTCGGTAGTCGGGAGCACCCCACCATCTCTAGCATGTTGTGCACATCCGCACACTTCCTTTTGCACCGGTATCTCCATGAGCTACCGGAACCGATATGTTGCCGTGGCATCATTTTTGGATTCGCCGCCGTGGCACCCTTTTGTTCCGCCATGGTGACCAAATGCTTCATAACATGCTCTTGTCAACATTTTCATAAAAACTGCATAAAACTTGAATATGTCATCTGCATCATGATAACAACATTTAAAATGTTTAAACTTGTTGTTGCATTAAATTGCTAAATGCATATGGGGATTTACCGGATTTGTTTTTTTATATCCAGCCCCATTTAAATTGTTTAGATAGTATAGTTTTTGGTATGCTTCACCACTTGCCATGTTAACCAATATTTAATATTGTTGGGTACATAACCGAGAGAGAACTAAATAATTGATGTGGTGTTCCGTCAACATGCACCTCGTTGCATATTGAGCTCCACTTAACTTGTAGTATGGTTTGTTGCACTTTGCCATGCCATGCCTCATTAAACCGGACATGCATCATACTTGTTTGTGCATCATGACATGTTTATGCTTGTGTGTTTACCATATTGTTTGCTTCTTTCTGGTTTGCTTCTCTCGTTAGCTTCGGTTTCGTTCCGGAGTTGTGAGGATTCGTTCGACTACGTTCGTTTGTCTTCTTCATGGAGTCGTTCTGCTTCCTTGCGGGATCTCAGGCAAGATGACCATACCCTTGAAATCACTTCTATCTTTGCTTGCTAAATGCTCGCTCTTTTGCTATGCCTATGCTACGATGCCTACCACTTGCTATATCATGCCTCCCATGTTGCCATGTCAAGCCTCTAACCATCCTTTCCTAGCAAACCGTTGTTTGGCTATGTTATCGCTTTGCTCAGCCCCTCTTATAGCGTTGTTAGTTGCAGGTGAAGATGAAGTTTGTTCCTTGTTGGAACATGGAGATGTTGTTCCTTGTTGGAACATGTTTACTTGTTGGGATATCACAATATCTCTTATTTAATTTAATGCATCTATATACTTGGTAAAGGGTGGAAGGCTCGGCCTTATGCCTGGTGTTTTGTTCCACTCTTGCCGCCCTAGTTTCCGTCATACCGGTGTTATGTTCCCGGATTTTGCATTCCTTACGTGGTCGGGTGATTTATGGGACCCCCTTGACAGTTTGCTTTGAATAAAACTCCTCCAGCAAGGCCCAACATTGGTTTTAACATTTGCCTACCTAAGCCTTTTCCCTTGGGTTCTGCAGACTCAAGGGTCATCTTTATTTACCCCGGGCGGTGCTCCTCCGGTCTTGGTTCAAACCGAAGCGATGTCCGGCGCCCCGGGCAATCGGGGTCTATGCCAACCCGACGTCTGGCTCATCCGGTGTGCCCTGAGAACGAGATATGTGCGACTCCTATCGGGATTTGTCGGCACATCGGGCGGCTTTGCTGGTCTTGTTTTACCATTGTCGAAATGTCTTGTAAACCGGGATTCCGAGACTGATCGGGTCTTCCTGGGAGAAGGTCTATTCCTTTGTTGATCGCGAGAGCTTGTCATGGGCTAAGTTGGGACACCCGTGCAGGGTATAAACTTTCGAGAGCCGTGCCCGCGGTTATGTGGCAGATGGGAATTTGTTAACGTCCGGTTGTAGAAAACCCGAAGTTGACCTTAATTAAAATACATCAACCGCGTGTGTAACCGTGATGGTCTCTTCTCGGCGGAGTCCGGGAAGTGAACATGGTGTTGGAGTTATGTTTGACGTAAGTAGTTTCAGGATCACTTCTTGATCGCTACTAGCTTCACGACCGTGCCTTGCTTCTCTTCTCGCTCTCTTTTGCGATTGTAGCCACCATATATGCTAGTCGCTTGCTGCAGCTCCACCTCATTACTCCATCCTTCCTATAAGCTTAAATAGTCTTGATCTCGCTGGTGTGAGATTGCGAGTCCTCGTGACTCACAGATACTTCAAAACCAGTTTGCGGTGCCTATGTTACCGGCGGTGGCGCAACCAAGCTCAAGGAGGAGCTTGATGAAGATCTTGCCCTTTGTGTTGTTTCGTTCTAGTTGATCAGTAGTGGAGCCCAGTTGGGGTCGATCGGGGACCTTTGTCGCATTTGGGGTTCTTCTTTTATTTTGGTTCCGTAGTCGGACCTTGATTGTATCTGAATGATGTAATGCTTTATTCATGTAATTGTGTGAAGTGGCAATTGTAAGCCAACTATGTATCTGTAGGATCGAAAGTATGTCTAGAGGGGGGGTGATTAGACTACTTGACAATATAAAAATTCAGCCTTTTGATAAAGACAAGTTTTTGGCAGATTCACGATTATGATCAAGTCAAGTATCACCCTACACATGCAATTCTAGAGTATAGGCAGCGGAAAGTAAATTGCACATGTAGTAAAGAGAGGTGGAGAAGAGCAAACACAATTTGGAGACACGGAGATTTTTTCTCGTGGTTCCGATAGGTGGTGCTATCGTCAATCCACGTTGATGGAGACTTCAACCCACGGAGGGTAACGGCTGCGAGAGTCCACGGAGGGCTCCACCCACGAAGGGTCCACGAAGAAGCAACCTTGTCTATGCCATCATGGCTCACGCCCACGGAGGCTAGCCTTACTCGGGTAGATCTTCACGAAGTAGGCGATCTCCTTGCCCTTACAAACTTCTTGGTTCAACTCCACATCTTGACGGAGGCTCCCAAGCGACACCTAACCAATCTAGGAGGCACCACCCTCCAAAAGGTAATAGATGGTGTTGATGATGATGAACTCCTTGCTCTTGTGCTTCAAATGATAATCTCCCCAACACTCAACTCTCCTCACTGATTTGGCTGTGGTGGAAGAAAGGATTGAGTGGAAAGCAACTTGGGAAGGCTAGAGATCAAGCTTCATATGGTGGGAGTGGAGCAACTTGATCTCAACACAAGGGTAGGTAGTTTTCTTCTCGAAATGTAAGGTAGGAGTGGTAGTTCTTTCGATGGCTCTCTCCACGAATGAAGAGGGGTGGAGGGTATTTATAGCCTCCACACAAAATCCAACCGTTACACACATTTGACCAATCTCGGTCAGACCGAAGTTGACAACTCGGTGAGACCGAAAGTTCAAATCATGTGAACGTTGGGATTTTCGGTGGGACCGAAAATACAATCTCGGTGAGTCCGATTCGTCCAAAGACTAGGGCTTGCCAATCTCGGTGGGACCGACTTCATCAACTCGGTGAGACCGATTTGATGACAGAAGGTTACAGAAGCTTGGCAACACAAGTTTCGGTGAGACCGAGTTCAGAATCGGAAAATCCGAGATTTCTAGGGTTTGGCTTTGTGGTGAGGTGGTTCATCTCGGTGTGGTGAGTTTAGGAAATCGGTGGGACCGAGATTACTTATGAGTGTATATTTGTAGTGAGAGTTGCTGATAGTTTAGGAGATATATCACTAAGCACTTTGAGCAACCAGATCATTAACATAACCTCATCCCCTTTTAATAGTATTGGCTTTCCTATGGACTCAATGTGATCTTGGATCACTAAACCAAAAATGGAGTCTTGAGCTTTTGCCAATGCTTGCCTTAGCATTTTGAGGGGTCCACTTCTTGATCATTGCCATACCCATATCACTAAACTTTCGAAATGATTCTCAAGAAACTATTAGTTCAATGATATATATGTTGTTATTAATTACCAAAACCACCCGGGATTAGTTGCACTTTCAATCTCCCCTTTTGGTAATTGATGACAACATATAGATCAAAGCTTCGACAAAGGGTATACTCAATGAATAATATAAATCGCTTTGAGAAGTATGTGATAAGCAAGAGCTCCCCTAAATTTGTGCATTATTTAAGATTTGCGTTTGAATGCAAATGCACAATCGATTAGGATCATGGGTCACTCTTCCATGTCACATACATCTTGGTGGGCGCACAAAATGATAAGAATGAATAACATGCACCCAATCACCAAGACATGAGTAAATGGTCATACAAGATATGAATAGCATATGATAAGCATTAAGCACACATTAAGGCATAGTACGACCAAGCACTCATCAATGTAGAGCAAACGTAGTATCAAACACACAAAATGTCTCGAAAAACTCAAAAGTATCTCAAGAAACCGCAAATGAACGAAAGAGCAAAAGCGCAAAGACAAAGCACTCTCTCTCTCGAAGTCCTATGATCTATACAATTTCTCCCCCTTTGGCAACAAGTAACCAAAAAGTTCGAAAAGGCATAGAGCTAAACGTCACTAGGGACTCTCTTTGGCGGCTCTATGCAGGTTGATGGAGTTGAGATGGCAGCATCGGCGAAGACTTCAGTGATGTCTATGGAGCTGGAGGAGTGGTCTTTGGAGCTGGAGCAACTGATGGAGCTGTGGAGGTCTTGATCTTTGTAGTCTGGTGTCATCCTTTGGAATAGCGGTGATCGGGTCTTGTGGGAACCGGAGCAGGCTGTTGATAATCATCTGGACTAGGTCATCCTGCATCTCACGCATGAGCTCTTCCTTCTCCCTCTTTGCTTCCTCAATATCTGCCTCAAGCTTGTTGTGATTACTTGCACTTGATCGACTTCACATCGAGCATGGATCTTGTCTTCAACAATCCTTTCAAGACTCTCCGAGGCTGTACAATGCTGGCAGGCGTTGTTCAATCCTCCGGTAGCTTCAAGGAGCTGCTCTCCAACACTCTTGGGTTTAGCTGCTGCTGCTGCTGCTTCCTTCTCAGCTTTAGCTTTCTTGGCAGCTTCAATCTTTGCTTGACCTTCAAGCGACGTTGGATCCTCCTCATCCATCACAACTTCATTGTCCTCATGCTCGGGCTGCGATGGCAAGTGTGGTCTATCCAACAAATATGTGCCCGTGCCAAACTTGGCATTGATAAGCATCTGAATGTGCGGGCAAATCCACACGACCTCTTACGGTCATTGCAGTCCTCTTGATGGTCTCAACTATCAAGTCCATCACCTTGAAAGGTGCCTTCTCATCAAGTATATGCAGCATGTTGATAGAATATCATCGATCATGCGATGATCTCGGACTTGGGCATCAAGGTATGCCTCGAATAGTGTTTGTGGTAGGTAGACCTGCTCGGAGATGATATCTTGAGCCGAGCTTCAGATTCCTACATCCTTAGCTGGTACCTCGTTGTACATATTCTTCATGGATTCATGGTTCTTCTTGGGAATACCATAGACATCAACATCATCCTCTCTCTCAAGCCTTTGGAGCATTCAGCGAGTGCTGCCCATTCTTCAACAGTTGAAGAGAATCTTTGGCCTTCAGTCATCCATGTGATCTTTCCATCCGGATAGAAATGAGTTGTGGCATAGAATTGCATAATCATCTCATCATTCCAATCATCAACTTTTGACCAACAAAATCTGCAACACCACATGCAAGTGAAGCTCTCATGCACATGTGGAAAGAAGTCTCTGTGCTCTTCACTTTGTCAATGTATGCCCGATCAACATATCTAGTGTGCGCAACTATGGGCTTCTTGTCCATCGACTGATCTCATAGAAGTCCTGCTGCTCTCTCGGTGTGGAATCTTGAATCAACAGCAGTTCTTCTCCTCACAAACATATGGATCAGCTTGTCTCCATAGCCTGAGACCTCTATCCTTTCTTTCCTTCATGTTCTCAGCTTGAGGATGAGCATCATTGTGAAGTGGCAGTTTCTGACGAAGTTTCAGCAAGACAGGTGCCTCATCATCTAACACAGCTGGTGGCACATCATCTTTCTTCTTCTCTGAAGCTAGAATGTTCCTGACAGTCTTCTTGGGCTTGGCAGCAGGCTTGGCTTGAGCTGCCTTGACTGGAGCAGATTGCTTGGGCTTAGAAGGGGCTCCTGCCCTGATGGCATCACCCATGAACTTAGACTTCTGAGGAGGAGGCTGGGGTGCTTCCTCATCCTCATCTTCCTCTGCTGCATCATCATGCACAATCCTCTTCCTCTTGGAAGTTTTCTTCACCTTGCTTGTAGTTTCCTCTTCGATACTTAGCTTCTTGGCAACAGTGGACTTCTTCACTTTTCTGGTGCCTTTCTTGGTTTGCTTCCCTTGATGCTCTTTGGCAACAACTTTTCTCTTTGGCTTGGAGGAGACCTCTTCCTCAACAATGAAATCAGAATCTTCTTCATCAGAGTTCCTCTTCTTTCTGGCCCTGGTGGCTGCAGGAGGCAAACCACTTGGTGTGCTCCTCTCACCATCATCTGAAGAGCTGCTGGGCTCAGGACTAGTGCCTGCCTCTGGAATGTCAGCAATAGGTGACTCAGACCTGTTCTGGCTGTCACTGGCATCTGACATGGCTGACAACCTGTGAATAGATAAGGTGTAGGCAGAGTAGAAGAGTTATCACAAACTGCAGAAGATTTTGCAAAAAAATGAGTTCAAATTTCAGTTTTAGGTTTTCACAGAATGCATTTCGGTCAGACCGAGTTTAAAATTCCGTGAATCCGAAGTGTTCAAACGAAGCATTCACACCACTTTCGGTGGGACGAAGTGGGTTTCGGTCTGCCGAGAACACTAGGGTTTCACTAAATCCTCATTTCGTCGCACCGATTTGCACACTTCGGTTGGACCGAAGGTGCAGTCAATGGCCAGAGGCCAAATCGGTCATACCGAGAATGTAAAATCGGTCTCACCGAGATGTGTTCGCGGAAACCTAACCCTAAAACTTTTACTCGAATCTTGTTCTAACGAACTAATCTGGTGTTAAGGAAGATCTCAAAGCGTGGCAAGATGCTAGGCAAACCAATCGTGCATAGAATCGGAGATGGGAGCACGAGTGGGATCAAACTCACCCTAACTTGGTGGAGTTCCTCTCGGCGCAACGGCGCGGAGAAGATGTCCATTGACGGCGACGGAGACTGCGGAGGGCGCACTGGTGGCGACGGAGGCGATCCGGAGACCACGGCGGCGGCGGCAAAGGGGTGTGGGGCGGCGTTTGAAGTAGAAATCAGCGCGCTGCCCTCGAGTATATATACCCCTTTGTTGTCGGTGGGACGAGTTGTAAAACTTCGGTGGCACCGAGATGGATAACTATGACGATTACACACTTGATCACCGAAAATTACAACTCGGTTTCACCGAGGTGAAAACCTAGATCAATCCAAGTGCTTTCGGTTTGACCGAGTTTGAGTGGGTTGGTCGACCGAAATCACTTAGAAGGTTTTGGAAGTTAGCCCTTGACGGATCGGTGGCTCGAGTGCTCCTCACTCGGAGGGTCCGAAATGACTTGTTCAAAGTTTGTGATGTAAGCATGAATAGAATTGAGACAAGAAAGCATGGATAGCTAGGGGAGGAACTTAGGCATTCTTGTCCATCCATTTGGTCAGAAAAACCAAAAAGACCAAAACAACAAATGGATGTCCTCGAATGGATAAAATCATGCATCCAACATGCTCACACAATAAGATAGCAAATGAAATATGTGTCAAACATGCACAAACAAAACTCTAGCTACTATCACACAATTTGTCGATGACTAGGTCATCTTTATATGAGTATATTGACTTAGGAGTCAAATGAGAACATTTGATCATAGGTCATACTCATCGTTTAAGCACAAGTGGGGTTACCACTTTTACATAAAGCATTAATGTGTTCACATCATTTGAAGATGCTTTAGCTCAATTCTTTAGAGCAAAGCTCCCCCTAGATGTGAGAACCCTTTTAAAGGGTCAAACTAACCTTGGGTTGTCGTAGAAGACTTCATGTAGATGTTGAAGATGTGGATGCTCAATGTTGATGAAGATCATCAAGAGTTGGGAGCAATCCTTTGGATTCGGGCACTTTCAATACCTACATGGGTTAGTCCCACAAGGAACAAACAAGGATATCCATGGACATAGATTGAAGTTCACAATTGATGATGTCCATGAAAGCAATGATTACCTTGTCCCTTGACTTACCAACAAGAGGGTTTGTGACTCCATGAACTAGTGCATAATGTGGAAGTTGGTTGCACAAGTTCTTGCCAAAAAGAATGTGAGTGAAGTATGTTGGCGGAGTCACCCTCAAGAACTCTCTAGTTCTTCTTCTTCGAGATCCACATCATCTTGATGGGAATCCTTGGGGTTGTAGTTGAGCTTGACAAAGTAGAACTTGACGTTTCCTTGGGAACCCACTTGACCATGGCTTTAGGTGCTTCAATAAATGCATCAATCTCCTCTTGAAGCTTGTCCTTGCCTTTTAGCTTGTGGTCTTGTGGTGGAAGGTCATCTTGTGCTTGTTCCACATTGGAAGAAGTAGGATCATACTTCTCCTTTTGAGAAACAAACTTTGGAGTGGGATATTGACCTTCTTCCCATTCAACACCCTCGGCGTTGAACTTTCGCTCAAAACCAATTCCTTGATTCTTCCGGTGCCTTCCTTGCTTGCGAACAATTTCCTCAAAGTTCTTGCTTCCGGCAAGGCTCTTGTAAACACCCTTCTCTATAATCCCTTTCAATAAACTATTTTCTTGCTCAAGTGTAACTTGGCTTGAAACATTGTTAGTGGAATCTAGAGAGCTACTAGAACCAATATTGTTGCTTCTAGATGAAGAATTTTTCTTATGCTTGTCATGCTTAGTTTTAATAGGTGGCAAGAAATTAGACAAGAGAAGTCGTTTGGCAAGATATGAAGAACTCTTCTTTCGAAGATCGTCATTGATAGCTTTTAGAAACTCATGTTCTTGCTCTAGATTGAGCTTCTCGAAGCGTAGCTTCTCATGAGATCTTAGGAGCTCTCTATGATCTTCTTGAGTTGTTTCATGAGCTAACTTAAGAGTGTTTATTTCTTTAGTTAAACGCTCAATCTCCTTCATAGCATTGTCATTCGACTCTTCTCGACTATAAAGACTACTAGCATGTTCATCATTACTAGGCTCACTAGATTTGTCATGTAAAAGCTCATCTTCACCAAGCAAGTCATCCTCATCACTATCAAATTCAATGAATTCAGGGTGTGATACCTTGGGGTTGGAGGATACGAGAGCAAGACCGGCAACACCTTCATCTTGACTGTAGTCGGAGTTGGAGTGATAGCTTCTTTCGGAGTGATTGTCGGAGTCGGAGCCGGAGACCCATTCACCTACATGAGCTTGATGTTTTCTTCTTGTGTAGCTCCTTGATGACTTGTCTTTCCTCTCCGAATCCTTGCTTCTCCGAGAGGGACTTCGTTCATAACGATCATCTCTACTCCTTCTCTCTTTCCGAGGTGACTCATCTCTTGAGCTTCTTCTTCTTGGAGATTCTTCTCTTCTCTTGTGGGGAGCCGAACACTCATTTGAGTAGTGTCGGGTCTTCCACAATTGTAGCAGATTCGATCACGACTAGAAGATCTCTTTTCATCATATGATCTAGACTTTGAGCTTCTCTCTTTGCTTCTACTCTTGGAGAATTTGTTGAAGTTCTTCACCATTAGGCTTATCTCTTCATTGGAAACTAGCTTGTCACTTGAGGTTGTGGGAGCATCACTTGTAGCTTTGTAAGCACCACTTGACTTGTTGTGAAGCTCTTCCTTATCTTTAAGTGTCATCTCATGAGCAACAATTCTTCCAATGACTTGGTTGGCTTGAGATTCTTGTAGTTTGGCATCATTTGGATCAAAGTGCACACGGTGTCATACTTTCCATCCAAAGCTCGAGAATCTTCTTGATGATGAATCGGTCGGTCATTTCTTCGCTTCCTAAGCCGGCAATCTCATTTGTGATGAGAGCAAGCCTAGAGTACATTTCAGCGACTCCTTCACCTTCCTTCATCTTGAACTTGTCAAGTTGACCTTGAAGAACATCTAGCTTTGATTCCTTCACGGACTCGGTACCTTCGTGCATTTCGACCAAAGTATCCCAAATCTCTTTTGCATTCTCAAGGCGGCTGATTTTGTTGAACTCCTCGGGACACAAAGCATTGAAGAGAATGTCACAAGCTTGAGCATTGTTTTGCAACATCCATAATTCATCCGTTGTAGCTTCACGATCCGAACTTTTCCTTCCTCGAAGAATTCACCTTGCAAACCAACACAAATAATGCCCCATGCTTGGCGGGGTTATGGCCAAGAATATGCATTTTCATTTTATGCTTCCAACTAGCAAAGTTTGAACCATCAAAGTAAGGACCTCTCTGAAAATTACCCTCACTAGACGCCATACTCTCCTAGGTTGTGAAACCAAGCTTATGGAGTCAATGCAATGGAAACCAATACAATGGAGACCAAAGCTCGATACCACTTGTAGGATCGAAAGTATGTCTAGAGGGGGTGATTAGACTACTTGACAATATAAAAATTCAGCCTTTTGATAAAGACAAGTTTTTGGCAGATTCACGATTATGATCAAGTCAAGTATCACCCTACACATGCAATTCTAGAGTATAGGCAGCGGAAAGTAAATTGCACATGTAGTATAGAGAGGTGGAGAAGAGCAAGCGCAATTTGGAGACACGGAGATTTTTCTCGTGGTTCCGATAGGTGGTGCTATCGTCAATCCACGTTGATGGAGACTTCAACCCACGGAGGGTAACGGCTGCGAGAGTCCACGGAGGCTCCACCCACGAAGGGTCCACGAAGAAGCAACCTTGTCTATGCCATCATGGCCTCGCCCACGGAGGGCTAGCCTTACTCGGGGTAGATCTTCATGAAGTAGGCGATCTCCTTGCCCTTACAAACTTCTTGGTTCAACTCCACATCTTGACGGAGGCTCCCAAGCGACACCTAACCAATCTAGGAGGCACCACCCTCCAAAAGGTAATAGATGGTGTTGATGATGATGAACTCCTTGCTCTTGTGCTTCAAATGATAATCTCCCCAACACTCAACTCTCCTCACTGATTTGGCTGTGGTGGAAGAAAGGATTGAGTGGAAAGCAACTTGGGAAGGCTAGAGATCAAGCTTCATATGGTGGGAGTGGAGCAACTTGATCTCAACACAAGGGTAGGTAGTTTTCTTCTCGAAATGTAAGGTAGGAGTGGTAGTTCTTTCGATGGCTCTCTCCACGAATGAAGAGGGGTGGAGGGTATTTATAGCCTCCACACAAAATCCAACCGTTACACACATTTGACCAATCTCGGTCAGACCGAAGTTGACAACTCGGTGAGACCGAAAGTTCAAATCATGTGAACGTTGGGATTTTCGGTGGGACCGAAAATACAATCTCGGTGAGTCCGATTCGTCCAAAGACTAGGGCTTGCCAATCTCGGTGGGACCGACTTCATCAACTCGGTGAGACCGATTTGATGACAGAAGGTTACAGAAGCTTGGCAACACAAGTTTCGGTGAGACCGAGTTCAGAATTGGAAAATCCGAAATTTCTAGGGTTTGGCTTTGTGGCTGAGGTGGTTCATCTTGGTGTGACTGAGTTTAGGAAATCGGTGGGACCGAGATTACTTATGAGTGTATATTTGTAGTGAGAGTTGCTGATAGTTTAGGAGATATATCACTAAGCACTTTGAGCAACCAGATCATTAACATAACCTCATCCCCTTTTAATAGTATTGGCTTTCCTATGGACTCAATGTGATCTTGGATCACTAAACCAAAAATGGAGTCTTGAGCTTTTGCCAATGCTTGCCTTAGCATTTTGAGGGGTCCACTTCTTCAGTCATTGCCATACCCATATCACTGAACTTTCTGAAATGATTCTCAAGAAACTATTAGTTCAATGATATATATGTTTTTATTAATTACCAAAACCACCCGGGGATTAGTTGCACTTTCAGTATCTCTTTCCCTTATGTATTACATGGGTTGTGTGAAGATTACCTCACTTGCGACATTGCTTTCAATGTGGTTATGCCTCTAAGTCGTGCTTCGACGCGTGGGAGATATAGCCGCATCGAGGGCGTTACAGGCCACTTTGAAGGAACCAGAGCTCACATGCCCCCATGTAGAAGGCGAGTGCTCGATCACTTGACCGGTCCCCTTCCCCCCACCCCCGGCTGCTCGATCACATTTTGACCGATGGCATTTGATCATCGACTTTTAAAAAATGAAATAAGTCACGAATTTTTTTTCAAAAAGTTCATGAATTCCAAAATGTTCATGGATTTTGGAAAAGAGTTCACAAACTTCATAAAAGTGCACGAATTTTAAAAAAAGTCATTGATTTGGAAAAAATCATCAAACTTCAAAAAGTTCATCGACTTTGAAAAAGTTTAATTGATTTTAAAGAAAAGTTCATCAATTTTTTTAAAAAAGTTCATCAATTTAATAAATCATCAATTTGGAAAAAACAGGCATTAAAGAAAAGAAAAAAGAAATAGGGAAACAAAAAAAGAGAGCATAGAAAACCGAAGTGAAAACATAGAAAAAAGGCGAACATAACAGATAATGGGTCGGCTAGCTACTAGACCTAGTGTACATGCCTGTAGGAAATGTCGACAGTGCCCCTCGGATTACAACACAGATAGCTAGGAGTGCGTTGCATAAGAGCATCTCCAACAGCCGCACGACGCGCTAAAAAAGCGTTTACAGCGCCG
This sequence comes from Aegilops speltoides, assembly GCA_021437245.1. NCBI lineage: Eukaryota > Viridiplantae > Streptophyta > Magnoliopsida > Poales > Poaceae > Aegilops > Aegilops speltoides. The sequence goes on along the minus strand of CM038141.1, from coordinate 307,455,604 downwards.
TAATGTCAAGTTTTTGCGTGGCGAGGAGCGCTTGCTCCAGCGGCCGCTGCAAAGTATAGCACGCGCGAGCCGCTGCAAAAAAACCGCGCGCGCGCTCTCAGCACAAAAAACATATGCACTTTAAACACAACCAAGAAGATCAAACATAAACAAAATAAATCAACAATAAATAGTTCAATTTTATTATTACAACTCAAATAAATAGTTTATTTTGCAATACAACAAATAGTTCAACAATACAACATCAAAACATACAAATCATGGTGCTCTTTGTCGGCTGATGACCCAAAAGTATAGGGGATCTATCGTAGTCCTTTCGATAAGTAAGAGGGTCGAACCCAACGAGGAGCAGAAGGAAATGATAAGCGGTTTTCAGCAAGGTATTCTCTGCAAGTACTGAAATAAGTGGTAACAGATAGTTTTGTGATAAGATAAATTGTAACAAGCAACAAGTAACAAAAGCAAATAAAGTGCAGCAAGGTGACCCAATCCTTTTTGTAGCAAAGGACAAGCCTGGACAAACTCTTATAATAGGAAAAGCGCTCCCGAGGACACATGGGCGTCAAGCTAGTTTTCATCACGCTCACATGATTCGCGTTCGATACTTTGATAATTTGATATGTGGGTGGACCGGTGCTTGGGTGCTGTTCTTACTTGAACAAACATCCCACTTATGATTAACCTCTATTGCAAGCATCCGCAACTACAATAAAAGTATTAAGGTAAACCTAACCATAGCATGAAACATATGGATCCAAATCAGCCCCTTACAAAGCAACGCATAAACTAGGGTTTAAGCTTCTGTCACTCTAGCAACCCATCATCTACTTATTACTTCCCAATGCCTTCCTCTAGGCCCAAATAATGGTGAAGTGTTATGTAGTCAACGTTCACATAACACCACTAGACGTTAGACAACATACATCTTATCAAAATATCGAACGAATACCAAATTCACATGACTACTAATAGCAAGACTTCTCCCTTGTCCTCAGGAACAAACGTAACTACTCACAAAGCATATTCATGTTCATAATCAGAGGGGTAATAATGTGCATAAAGGATCTGAACATATGATCTTCCACCAAATAAACCAACTAGCATCAACTACAAGGAGTAATCAACACTACTAGCAACCTACTAGCACCAATCACGGACTTGGAGACAAGAATTGGATACAAGAGATGAACTAGGGTTTGGAGATGAGATGGTGCTGGTGAAGATGTTGATGGAGATTGCCCTCTCCCGATGAGAGGAGCGTTGGTTATGACGATGGTGATGATTTCCCCCTCCCGGAGGGAAGTGTCCCCAGCAGAACAGCTCTGCCGGAGCCCTAGATTGGTTCCGCCAAGGTTCCGCCTCGTGGCGGCGGAGTCTCGTCCCGAAAGGTTGCTTATTATTTTTTTCTCATCGAAAGACTTCATATAGGAGAAGATGGGCGTCGGAGAGCCACCAGGGGGCCCACGAGGTAGGGGGCGCGCCCAGGGGGAGGGTGCGCCCCCACCCTCGTGAGCAGGGTGTGGGCCCCCTGGCCTTCATCTTTGGCGACGATTTTTCTTTATTTCTTTTAAGATATTCCGTGGAGTTTCGGGACTTACGGAGTTTGTGAGAATAGGTCTCAATATTTGCTCCTTTTCGGCCGAATTCCAGTGCGGCATTCCCCTCTTCATGGTAAGCCTTGTAAAATAAGAGAGAATAGCCATAAGTATTGTGACATATCGTGAAATAACAGCCCATAATGCGATAAATATCGATATAAAAGCATGATGCAAAATGGACGTATCAACTCCCCCGAGCTTAGACCTCGCTTGTCCTCAAGCGAAAAGCCGATAACAATAAATATGTCCTCATGTTTAGAAGTAGAGGCGTCAATAAAAATAAAATACGGACATGAAGGCATCATGATTATTTTCATAACAGCAACATATATATATTTATCATATGATTACTTATGTTCAAGTGATGATCTTTTCACAAAGCCAAAGTATGAATCAGAAACCTTATTGGGCACCAACAATTATAATCTCAGTCATTGAAGCAATTGCAATTTATCATAACACCGGAAATAGTCTATGTCAAAGCTTAAAAGCAAGCCCACATACTCAACTATCACTTAGTCCTTCATAATTGCTAACACTCACGCGATACTTGTGGTTACGGAGTTTTAATCGGACACAGAGAAAGATAGGGGCTTGTAGTTTTGCCCCACAACCTTTTACCTCAAGGGTAATGTCAACAATAATAATTCATGCTCCCCCACATCCAATTAGATATATATATATATATCATGTTCTTTCCAACATGCTGAGCTTGCCAAAGGATAAAATGAAAAAGGAAAGGTGAAAATCACCGTGACTCTTGCATAAAGTAGAGGATAATAATAAAAGATAGGCCCTTCGCAGAGGGAAGCAGAGGTTACCATGCGCTTTTATGGTTGGATGCACAAAATCTTAATGCAAAAGAACGTCACTTTATATTGCCCCTTGTATGTGAACCTTTATTATGCAGTCCGTCGCTTTTATTGCGTCCATAACAAGTTCGTACAAAGCTTATTTCTCTGCACTAATAAGTCATGCATATTTAAAGAGCAATTTTTATTGCTTGCACCGATGACAACTTACTTGAAGGATCTTACTCAATCCATTGGTAGATATGGTGGACTCTCATGGCTAAACTGGTTTAAGGGTATTTGGAAGCACAAGTAGTATTTCTACTTAGTGCTGAGAATTTGGCTAGCATGAGGGGGAAAGGCAAGCTCAACACGGTAGAGGAACCATGACAACATACTTTATCTCAGATGTAAGAAAGCATAACTCATTATATTGTCTTCCTTGTCCAACATCAACTCTTTAGCATGTCATATTTTAATGAGTGCTCCCAATCATAAAAGATGTCAATGATAATATATCTATATGTGAAACCTCTCTCTCCTTATTACTTCCTATTAATTGCAACGATGACCAAAGCTATATTTGCCAACTCCCAACAACTTTTAATCATCATACTCTTTCTATGTGGAGTCATTACTTTCACTAAGATCAATATAAACTCTTTGTTTCTTTTTATTCTTTTCTTTATTCACCCAAGATCATGGCAAAGTAATCAAGCCCTTGACTCAACACTAATCTTTATTATATATAGCTCACGGACTCGATTACATAGAGGGATCATAAAGCAAAACTCAAAACTAGATTGTGCCATGACTTTATTCTACTAAATCAAGATACTACTAATAGGATCGAACTAAGAAAAACGGTAAAGATAGGAGTTGTGATGGTGATACGATACCGGGGCACCTCCCCCAAGCCTGGCAGTTGCCAAGGGGAGTGCCCATACCCATGTGATTATATCTCCTTCTTTGTTGTTGGCGGTGGAGGTGTTGTTGATGATGGAAGCTTGTCGTCCACCTTCCATGGCATAGGTTCACCCTCATAGAAGGATGATCGAGTCTCCGGAATCCTCAAATCTGCAACGGAAACAGCTCGAAACGAAAACAGAGGATATTTGCGTGATACGGTCGTCAAAACCTTCGGGAGAATATATAATGAATTTTTACCGACCAAAATACGTATCGTGCAAGAAAACAGAGTCAGGAGGGCACACGGGGTGCTCACGAGGTAGGGGGCGCGCCCAGGGGGTAGGGCGCGCCCTCCACCCTCGTGGAGGCCTCGTGTCCTCCCTGGACTGCTACTTATTTTTCTATTTTTCTAAATATTCCAAAACGGAGAAATATTGCTTTAAAAATTGTTTTGGGGTCGATTTACTTACCGTACCACATACCTATTCCTTTTCGGAGTCTAGAACGTTCTAGAAAGTGTCCCTTATGTATTCCTCCGGGGTTATGGTTTCAATAATATTGGTTTCAACATTTATGGGATTACCTGAGATATAATGTTTGACTCTTTGACCATTTACCACCTTCGAATTTGTGCCTGTGAAGTTGTTTATTTTTATGGCACCGGAACGATAGACCTCCTCGATAACGTGAGGACCTTCCCATTTGGAGAGAAGTTTTCCTGCAAAAAATCTTAAACGAGAGTTGTGTAGCAATACATAGTCACCTACATTAAACTCACGCTTTTGTATCCTTTTATCATGCCACCTTTTAACTTTTTCTTTAAACAGCTTGGCATTTTCATAAGCTTGGGTTCTCCATTCATCAAGTGAGCTAATATCAAACAACCTATTCTCACCGGCAAGTTTGAAGTCATAATTGAGCTCTTTGATAGCCCAATATGCCTTATGTTCTAATTCAAGAGGTAAATGACATGCTTTTCCATAAACCATTTTATACGGGGACATACCCATAGGATTTTTGTACGCAGTTCTATAGGCCCATAATGCATCATTCAGTTTCTTGGACCAATTCTTTCTAGACCTATTGACAGTCTTTTGCAAAACTAATTTGAGCTCTCTATTGCTCAACTCTACCTGACCACTAGACTGCGGGTGATAAGGAGATGCAATTCTATGATTAACATCATATTTAGCAAGCATCTTACGGAAAGCACCATGAATAAAGTGTGAACCACCATCAGTCATTAAGTATATAGGGACTCCAAACCTCGGAAAAATAACTTCCTTAAGCATTTTAATAGAATTGTTATGATCAACACTACTAGTTGGAATAGCTTCTACCCACTTAGTAACGTAATCAACAGCAACTAAAATATGAGTGTAACCATTAGAGGCAGGAAAAGGTCCCATATAATCAAAGCCCCAAACATCAAATGGCTCAATAACAAGTGAATAATTCATAGGCATTTCTTGACGTCTACTGATATTACCAATTCTTTGACATTCATCGCAAGACAAAACAAACTTACGGGCATCCTTGAAGAGAGTAGGCCAATAAAACCCGGATTGCAATACCTTATGTGCAGTTCTATCTCCAGCGTGATGTCCTCCATAAGCTTCGGAGTGACACTTGCGTAGGATCTGTTCCTGTTCATGCTCAAGTACACAACGTCTAATAATACCATCTACTCCTTCTTTATAAAGATGTGGGTCATCCCAAAAGTAATGCCTCAAATCATAAAAGAACTTTTTCTTTTGTTGATATGTGAAGCTAGGTGGTACAAATTTAGCAACAATATAATTAGCATAATCAACATACCACGGAGTGCTACGAGAAGTACTTATGACATTTAATTGCTCATCAGGAAAGCTATCATCAATAGGTAGTGGGTCATCAAGAACATTCTCTAACCTAGATAAGTTATGCAGAATGGGTTCTCAGCTCCTTTTCTATCAACAATATGCAAATCAAATTCTTGCAGCAAGAGAACCCATCTAATAAGTCTAGGTTTAGCATCTTTCTTTTCCATAAGATATTTAATAGCAGCATGATCGGTGTGAATAGTTACTTTAGAATCAACAATATAGGGTCTGAATTTATCACAGGCAAACACAACTGCCAAGAGTTCCTTTTCAGTAGTAGCATAATTTCTTTGAGCATTGTCTAGAGTCTTACTAGCATAATGGATAACATTTAATTTCTTATCAACTCTTTGCCCTAGAACAACACCTACAGCATAATCACTAGCATCACACATAATTTCAAAGGGTAAATTCCAATCAGGTGGCTGAACAATAGGTGCAGAGACTAATGCTTTCTTAAGTATTTCAAATGCTTCTACACAATCATCATCAAAGACAAATGGTACATCTTTTTGTAATAAATTAGTCAGAGGCCGAGAAATTTTCAAGAAGTCCTTAATGAACCTCCTATAAAATCCAGCGTGACCAAGGAAACTTCTTATACCTTTGATGTCCTTGGGACATGGCATCTTTTCAATAGCATCAACCTTGGCTTTATCAACTTCAATACCTCTTTCAGAAACTTTGTGCCCCAAGACAATACCTTCATTAACCATAAAGTGGCACTTTTCCCAATTCAAGACAAGATTAGTTTCTTCACATCTCTGCAAAACTTGATCAAGATTGCTCAAGCAATCATCAAAAGAGGAACCATAGACGGAAAAGTCGTCCATGAAAACCTCACAAATCTTTTCACAAAAATCAGATAATATAGCCATCATGCATCTTTGAAAGGTAGCAAGTGCATTACATAAACCAAAAGGCATACGTCTATAAGCAAAAGTACCAAAAGGGCATGTAAAAGTAGTCTTTGATTGATCTTTAGCCGACACAGGTATTTGAGAGAAACCAGAATAACCATCTAGAAAGCAATAATGTGTATGTTTGCATAATCTTTCTAGCATTTGATTAATAAAAGGTAAGGGGTAATGATCTTTCTTAGTAGCTTTATTTAATTTGCGGAAATCAATTACCATCCTATAACCTGTGATAAGTCTTTGCGGGATCATCTTTATCATTAGGGACAACAGTAATACCTCCCTTCTTAGGGACACAATGGACATGACTTACCCACTGACTATTAGCAATGGGGTAAATTATACCTGCCTCCAGAAGCTTGAGTATTTCCTTTCTTACCACTTCTTTCATTTTAGGATTCAAATGTCGTTGAGGATCACAAACTGGTTTGGCATCAGCTTCCAAATTTATTTTATGTTGACATAGAGTGGGACTGATGCCCTTAAGATCATCCAGAGTATATCCAATAGCGGCATGGTGCTTTTTTAGAGTTTTCAATAATCTTTCTTCTTCATGCTCTGAAAGGTTAGCACTAATAATAACAGGATATATTTTCTTTTCATCAAGATAAGCATACTTAAGATTATCAGGCAACGGTTTAAGCTCAAACACGGGATCACCCTTGGGTGGAGGAGGATCCCCTAGGATTTCAACAGGCAAATTGTTTTTCAGAATAGGTTCTTGTTTAAAGAATACTTCATCTATTTCCCTTCTTTCATTCATGAACATCTCATTTTCATGGTCTAGCAAATAATGTTCTAAAGGATCACTAGGAGGTACAACAATAGAAGCAGGACCAATAATTTCATCCTTACTAGGCAATTCTTCCTCACGATGTTGTTTACTAAATTTGGAGAAATTAAACTCACGAACCATATCATCTAAGCCAATAGTAACAACATTCTTTTCGCAGTCTACCTTAGCATTAACAGTATTCAAGAAGGGTCTACCAAATATAATGGGACAAAAGCTATCTTGTGGGGAACCAAGAACAAGAAAATCAGCGGGATATTTGGTTTTCCCACACAAGACTTCAACATCTCTAACAATTCCCATTGCAGATATAGTATCTCTATTGGCAAGTTTAATCGTAACATCAATATCTTCTACCTCAGCAGGTGCGATATCATGCATAATTTCTTTATATAAGTCAATGGGTATAACACTAGCACTAGAACCCATATCACATAAGCCATGATAACAATGATCTCCTTTTTTAACAGAGATAACAGGCACGCCTACCACCGGTCTATGTCTATCTCTATCACAGGGTTTAGCAATTCTAGCAGTTTCACTAGAGAATTCAATGACATGCCCATCAATATTATCGGACAAGAGATCTTTAACAATAGCAATATTAGGTTCTACTTTGACTTGCTTAGGAGGTGTAAATGTTCTAGTATTTCTTTTACGAACAACAGTTGAAGCTTTAGCATGATCCTTTACTCTAGCAGGGAAAGGTGGTTTCTCAGCATAAGAGGTGGGAACAATAGGATCATTATAAGTGATGGTCTTTTCTTCAACTTTAATAGGTGCAGCTACTTTTACTTCTATGGGAGGATAATATTTAAACCACTTCTCCTTGGGGAGATCAACATAAGTAGCAAAAGATTCACAGAAAGAAGCTACTATCTCAGAGTCAAGTCCATATTTAGTGCTAAATTTACGGAAAATATCGGTATCCATAAAAGATTTAACACAATCAAACTTAGGTGTCATACCTGACTCCTTACCTTTGTCGAGGTCCCAATCTTCAGAGTTGCGTTTAATTCTATCCAATAAATTCCATTCAAATTCAATAGACTTCATCATAAAAGAACCAGCACAAGAAGTATCGAGCATGTTGCGATTATTTTCAGAAAGCCGAGAATAAAAATTCTGGAGAATTGTCAATTTCGAGAGCACATGATTGGGGCATGAATATAACATTGATTTAAGCCTCCCCCAAGCTTGAGCGATGCTTTCTCCTTCGCGAGGCCAAAAATTATATATATAATTGCGATCACGATGAATAAGTTGCATAGGGTAATACTTTTGATGAAATTCCAATTTCACTCTTTTATAGTTCCATGATCTCGTATCATCACATAGCCTATACCATGTCGATGCGTCTCCCTCGAAAGATAAAGGGAATGCCTTCTTCTTAACAACATCATCGGGTATACCTGCAAGCTTAAATAGTCCACAAATATCATCCAAATAGCGTAGATGCTCGTCGGGATGCTTTGTCCTATCTCCTGTAAAAGTATTAGCCAACAGTTTTTCCATAATACCCGAAGGAAATTAAAAAGGAGTTTTATTTTAAATAGGTTCAGTAGGTTGAGGAGCAACTCTTTGCTCTACTGGACGGGGTGAAGATACCCCGAACAAGCCCCTCAGAGATTCACTTTCCATAGTAACAAGTGACAGAAAATTTCAGCATACTATATAAATTTTTCCTTACCAAATTCCACTTACCAAAGGCGCCACACTCCCAACAGCGGCGCTTTAAAAGAGTCTTGATGACCCACAAGTATAGGGGATCTATCGTAGTCCTTTCGATAAGTAAGAGTGTCGAACCCAACGAGGAGCAGAAGGAAATGATAAGCGATTTTCAGCAAGGTATTCTCTGCAAGTACTGAAATAAGTGGTAACAGATAGTTTTGTGATAAGATAAATTGTAACAAGCAACAAGTAACAAAAGCAAATAAAGTGTAGCAAGGTGGCCCAATCCTTTTTGTAGCAAAAGACAAGCCTGGACAAACTCTTATAATAGGAAAAGCGCTCCCGAGGACACATGGGAATATCGTCAAGCTAGTTTTCATCACGCTCATATGATTCGCGTTCGATACTTTGATAATTTGATATGTGGGTGGACCGGTGCTTGGGTGCTGTTCTTACTTGAACAAACATCCCACTTATGATTAACCTCTATTGCAAGCATCCGCAACTACAACAAAAGTATTAAGGTAAACCTAACCATAGCATGAAACATATGGATCCAAATCAGCCCCTTACAAAGCAACGCATAAACTAGGGTTTAAGCTTCTGTCACTCTAGCAACCCATCATCTACTTATTACTTCCCAATGCCTTCCTCTAGGACCAAATAATGGTGAAGTGTTATGTAGTCGACGTTCACATAACACCACTAGAGGTTAGACAACATACATCTTATCAAAATATCGAACGAATACCAAATTCACATGACTACTAATAGCAAGACTTCTCCCTTGTCCTCAGGAACAAACGTAACTACTCACAAAGCATATTCATGTTCATAATCAGAGGGGTAATAATGTGCATAAAGGATCTGAACATATGATGTTCCACCAAATAAACCAACTAGCATCAACTACTAGGAGTAATCAACACTACTAGCAACCTACTAGCACCAATCTCGGACTTAGAGACAAGAATTGGATACAAGAGATGAACTAGGGTTTGGAGATGAGATGGTGCTGGTGAAGATGTTGAAGATTGCCCTCTCCCGATGAGAGGAGCGTTGGTGATGACAATGGTGATGATTTCCCCCTCCCGGAGGGAAGTGTCCCCGGCAGAACAGCTCTGCCGGATCCCTAGATTGGTTCCGCCAAGGTTCCGCCTCGTGGTGGCAGAGTCTCATCCCGAAAGGTTGCTTATTATTTTTTTCTCATTGAAAGACTTCATATAGGAGAAGATGGGCGTCGGAGAGCCACCAGGGGGCCCACGAGGTAGGGGGTGTTGGGGAACGTAGTAATTTCAAAAAATTTCCTCCGCACATGCAAGATCATGGTGATGATATAGCAACGAGGGGAGAGTGTTGTCTACATACCCTCGTAGACCGAAGCGGAAGCGTTGACGCAGCGTAGAGGAAGTAGTCGTCGTCCTCCGGTCCGACCGATCCAAGCACCGTTACTCGGCACCTCCGAGTTCTTGACACGCAGACAGCTCGATGGCGCACCCTCGATCTCCAATCCAGAGAGGTTCTCGAGGGGAGTTCCGTCAAGACGACGGCGTGGTGGCGATCTTGATGTTCTCTGTCGCAGGCTTCGCCTAAGCACCGCTACAATATGATCGAGGTGTAATATCGTGGGGGGCACCGACACGGGTGAGGAATGATCAATGATCAACTTGTGTGTCCTAGGGTGCCCCCTACCCCGTATATAAAGGAGGAGGGAGGAGGTGGCCGGCCCCAAGGGGGCGCCATGGGGAGGGAAACCTACTCCAAGTAGGTTTCCCCCTTTCCTTATCTTATTTGGAGGGAAAGGAAAGAGTACTAGTATTAGGAAGTAGTACTAGTAGTAGTAATAGGAAGAGGGGAAGGAGAAAGGAAGGGGGGCCCCTCCCCAATCGGATTGGGCTTGGGGCGCCCCTCCCTTGTTCCATCTCCTTCCTCCTACATGGGCCCAATAAGGCCCATATACCTCCCGGGGTTCGGTAACCTCCGGAGCTCCAAACTTCTCGGAACCTTTCCGGTGTCCAAATATATCCGTCCAATATATCAATCTTTATGTCTCGACCATTTTGAGACTCCTCATCATGTCCGTGATCACATCCGGGACTCCGAACAAACTTCGGTACATCAAAATACATAAACTCATAATATAACTGTCATCGAAACCTTAAGCGTGCGGACCCTACGGTTCTAGAACGATGTAGACATGGTGAGACACGTCTCGGTCAATAACCAATAGCGGGACCTGGATGCCCATATTGGTTCCTACATATTCTCGAAGATCTTTATCGGTCAAACCGCACAACAACATCGTTGTTCCTTTGTCATCGGTATGTTACTTGCCCGAGATTCGATCGTCGGTATCCAATACCTAGTTCAATCTCGTTACCGGCAAGTCTCTTTACTCGTTTTGTAATACGTCATCTCATAACTAACTCATTAGTTACATGCTTGCAAGGCTTAGGTGATGAGCATTACCGAGAGGGCCCAGAGATACCTCTCCGACAATCGGAGTGACAAAACCTAATCTCGAATTATGCCAACTCAACATGAACCTTCGGAAACACCTGTAGAGCACCTTTATAATCACCCAGTTACGTTGTGACGCTTGGTAGCACACAAAGTGTTCTTCCGGTACACGGGAGTTGCATAATCTCATAGTTGTAGGAACTTTGTATAAGTCATGAAGAAAGCAATAGTAGTATACTAAACGATCAAGTGCTAGGCTAACAAAATGGGTCATGTCAATCACATCATTCTTCTAATGATGTGATCCCACTAATCAAATGACAACACATGTCTATGGTTAGGAAACATGACCATCTTTGATTAATGAGCTAGTCAAGTAGAGGCATACTAGTGACTATATGTTTGTCTATGTATTCACACATGTATCATGTTTCCGGTTAATACAATTCTAGCATGAATAATAAACATTTATCATGATACGAGGAAATAAATAATAACTTTATTATTGCCTCTAGGGCATATTTCCTTCAGTCTCCCACTTGCACTAGAGTCAATAATCTAGATTACATAGTAATGATTCTAACACCCATGGAGTCTTGGTTATGATCATGTTTTGCTCGTGAGAGAGGCTTAGTCAACGGGTCTGCAACATTCAGATCCGTATGTATCTTGCAAATCTCTATGTCTCCCACTTGGACTTGGTCCCGAATGGAATTGAGGCGTCTCTTGATGTGCTTGGTCCTCTTGTGAAATCTGGATTCCTTTGCCAAGGCAATTGCACGATATTGTCACGAAGATTTTCATTGGTCCCGATGCACTAGGTATGACACCTAGATCGGAAATGAACTCCTTCATCTAGACTCCTTCATTTGCTGCTTGAAGCAGCTATGTACTCCGCTTCACATGTAGATCCCGCCACGACGCTTTGTTTAGAACTGCACCAACTTACAGCTCCTTTGTTTAATAAAAACACGTATCCGGTTTGCGATTTAGAATCGTCGGATCAGTGTCAAAGCTTGCATCGGCGTAACCATTTACGACTAGCTCTTTGTCACCTCCATATCGAGAAACATATCCTTAGTCCTTTTCGTATTTGGGATGTTCTTGACCGCTGTCGATGATCCACTCTGGATTACTTTGGTACCTTCTGCTAAGCTTATTGCTAAGCATACGTCAGTCTGGTACACAGCATTGCATACATGATAGAGCCTATGGCTGAAGCATAGGAACATTTTCATTTCTCTCTATCTTCTGCTGTGGTCGGGCATTGAGTTCGACTCAACTTCACACCTTGTAGCACGAGCAAGAATCCTTTCTTTGCTCGATCCATATTGAACTTTTTCAATATTTTGTCAAGGTATGTGCTTTGTGAAAGTCCTATTAAGCGTCTTGATCTATCTCTATAGATCTTGATGCCTAATATGTAAGCAGCTTCTCCGAGGTCTTTCATCGAAAAACTTTTATTCAAGTATCCCTTTATGCTATCCAGAAATTCTATATCATTTCCAATTAATAATATGTCATCAACATATAAAACTAGAAATGCTACTGAGCTCCCACTCACTTTCTTGTAAATCTGAGCTTCTCCAAAAGTGCATATAAAACCATATCTTTGGTCACACTATCAAAACGTTTATTCCAACTCCGAGATGCTTGCACCAGTCCATAAATGGAACGTTGGAGCTTGCACACTTTGTCAGCACCTTTTGGATCAACAAAACCTTCCGGCTGCATCATATACAACTCTTCTTCTAGAAATCCACTCAAGAATGCAGTCTTGACATCCATTTGCCAAATTTCATAATCATGAAATGCAGTAATAGCCAACATGATTCGGACAGACTTAAGCATCGCTATGGGTGAGAAAGTCTCATCGTAGTCAACCCCTTGAACTTGTCGAAAACCTTTCGCAACAAGTCGAGCTTTATAGACAGTAACATTACCATCAGCATCAATCTTCTTCTTAAAAATCCATTTATTCTCAATGGCTTGCCGATCATCGGGCAAGTCAACCAAAGTCCATACTTTGTTTTCATACATGGATCCCATCTCAGATTTCATGGCCTCCAGCCATTTTGCGGAATCTGGGCTCATCATCGCTTCCTCATAGTTCGTAGGTTCATCATGGTCAAGTAACATGACTTCCAGAACAGGATTACCGTACCACTCAGTGCGGATCTTACTCGTAGACCCACGAGGTTCTGCAGAAACTTGATCCAAGTTTCATGATCAATATCATTAGCTTCCTCACTAGTTGGTGTAGTTGTCACGGGAACCGGTTCTTGTGATGAACTACTTTCCAACAAGGGAGTAGATACAGTTATCTCATCAAGTTCTACTTTCCTCCCACTCACTTCTTTCGAGAGAAATTCTTTCTCTAGAAAAGATCCATTCTTAGCAACAAATTTTTTGCCTTCGGATCTGTGATAGAAGGTGTACCCAACAGTTTCCTTTGGGTATCCTATGAAGACACATTTCTCCGATTTGGGTTCGAGCTTATCTGGTTGAAGTTTCTTCACATAAGCATCGCAGCCCCAAACTTTAAACGACAACTTTGGTTTCTTGCCAAACCATAGTTCATAAGGCGTCGTCTCAGCGGATTTTGATGGTGCCCTATTTAACGTGAATGCGGCCGTCTCTAAAGCATAACCCCAAAACGATAGCGGTAAATCGGTAAGAGACATCATAGATCGCACCATATCAAATAAAGTACGATTACGACGTTCGGACACACCATTTCGTTGTGGTGTTCCAGGTGGCGTGAGTTGCGAAACTATTCCGCATTGTTTCAAATGTAAACCAAACTCGTAACTCAAATATTCTCCTCCACGATCAGATCGTAGAAACTTTATTTTCTTATTACGATGATTTTCTACTTCACTCTGAAATTCTTTGAACTTTTCAAATGTTTCACACTTGTGCTTCATGAAGTAGATATACCCATATCTGCTCAAATCATCTGTGAAGGTGAGAAAATAACGATATCCGCCACGAGCCTCAACATTCATCGGGCCACATACATCTATATGTATGATTTCCAACAAATCTGTTGCTCTCTCCATAGTACCGGAGAACGGCGTTTTAGTCATCTTGCCCATGAGGCACGGTTCACAAGTACCAAGTGATTCATAATCAAGTGATTCCAGAAGTCCATCAGTATGGAGTTTCTTCATGCGTTTTACACCGATATGACCTAAACGGCAGTGCCACAAATAAGTTGCACTATCATTATCAACTCTGCATCTTTTGGCTTCAACATTATGAATATGTGTATCACTACTATCGAGATTCAATAAAAATAGACCACTCTTCAAGGGTGCATGACCATAAAAGATATTACTCATATAAATAGAACAACCATTATTCTCTGATTTAAATGAATAACCGTCTCGCATCAAACAAGATCCAGATATAATGTTCATGCTCAACGCAGGCACCAAATAACAATTATTTAGGTCTAAAACTAATCCCGATGGTAGATGTAGAGGTAGCGTGTCGATTGCGATCACATCGACTTTGGAACCGCTTCCCACGCGCATCGTCACCTCGTCCTTGGCGCTGCTCGTTTATTCCGTAGTCCTGCTTTGAGTTGCAAATATTAGCAGCAGAACCAAGTATCAAATACCAGTGCTACTACGAGCTCTAGTTAGGTACACATCAATAACATGTATATCACATATACCTTTGTTCACTTTGCCATCCTTCTTATCCGCCAAATACTTGGGGCAGTTCCGCTTCAAATGACGATCGCTTGCGGTAGAAGCACTCGAGTTTCAGGCTTAGGTCCAGACTTGGGTTTCTTCTCTTGAGCAGCAACTTGCTTGCCGTTCTTTTGAAGTTCCCTTCTTCTTCCCTTTGCCCTTTTCTTGAAACTAGTGGTCTTGTTGACCATCAACACTTGATGCTCCTTCTTGATTTCTACCTCCACGGCTTTCAAAGATCGCGAAGAGCTCGGGAATAGTCTTGTTCATCCCTTGCATATTATAGTTCATCACAAAGCTCTTGTAGCTTGGGGGCGATGATTGAAGAATTCATCAATGACACTATCATCGGGAAGATTAACTCCCGGTTGAATCAAGTGATTGTTATCTGCAGACATTACGAGTATATGTTCACTAATGTAACTATTCTCCTCCATCTTGCAGCTGTAGAACTTATTGGAGACTTCATATCTCTCAATCCGGGCATTTGCTTGAAATATTAACTTCAACTCCTCGAACATCTCATATGCTCCATGTCGTTCAAAATGTCGTTGAAGACCCGGTTCTAAGCCGTAAAGCATGGCACATTGAACTATAGAGTAGTCATCAGCTTTGCTCGCCAGACGTTCTTAACGTCGTCGGTTACATCAAGAAGAGCTGGCACCCAGCGGTGCTTCCAGGCGTAACTCTTCTGCGCAGCAATGAGGATAATCCTCGAGTTACGGACCCGATCCGTGTAATTGCTACCATCATCTTTCAACTTTGCTTTCTCAAGGAACGCATTAAAATTCAACGGAACAACAAAGACGAGCCATCTATCTACAAACAAACATAGACAAGCAAGATACTATCGGTACTAAGTTCATGATAAATTTAAGTTCAATTAATCATATTACTTAAGAACTCCCACTTAGCAGACATCTCTCTATTCATCTAAGTGATTACGTGATCCAAATCAACTAAACCATAACCGATCATCACGTGAGATGGAGTAGTTTTCAATGGTGAACATCATTATGTTGATCATATCTACTATATGATTCACGCTCGACCTTCGGTCTCCGTGTTCGAGGCCATATCTGCATATGCTAGGCTCGTCAAGTTTAACTTGAGTATTCTGCGTGTGCAAAACTGGCTTGCACCCATTGTAGATGGACGAGAGCTTATCACACCCGATCATCACGTGGTGTCTCGGCACGACGAACTTTGGCGACGGTGCATACTCAGGGAGAACACTACTTGATAATTTTAGTGAGAGATCATCTTAAAATGCTACCGTCAATCAAAGCAAGATAAGATGCATAAAGGATAAACATCACATGCAATCAATATAAGTGATATGATATGGCCATCATCATCTTGTGCTTGTGATCTCCATCTCCAAGCACCGTCGTGATCACCATCGTCACCGGCGCGACACCTTGATCTCCATCGTAGCATCGTTGTCGTTCGCCATCTATTGCTTCTACGACTATCGCTACCGCTTAGTGATAAAGTAAAGCAATTATGTATGCGTTGCATTTCATACAATAAAGCGACAACCATATGG
The DNA here is from genome assembly GCA_021437245.1 of Aegilops speltoides. NCBI lineage: Eukaryota > Viridiplantae > Streptophyta > Magnoliopsida > Poales > Poaceae > Aegilops > Aegilops speltoides. Next base: position 307,439,353 of record CM038141.1, on the reverse strand, counting down.
CTCCTGCCAGTTGCCGATAACTTCGGTTACAAAACATGATCATCTCATACAATAAAATATAGCATCATGTCTTGACCATATCACATCACAACATGCCCCTGCAAAAACAAGTTAGACGTCCTCTACTTTGTTGTTGCAAATTTTACGTGGCTGCTACGGGCTTAAGCAAGAACCAATCTCACCTACGCATCAAGACCACAACGATAGTTTGTCAAGTTGATGCTGTCTTAACCTTCGCAAGGACCGGGCGTAGCCATACTCGGTTCAACTAAAGTTGGGGAAACTGACACCCGCTAGTCTCCTGTGTGCAAAGCACGGCGGTAAAACCAGTCTCGCGTAAGCGTACGCGTAATGTCGGTCCGGGCCACTTCATCCAACAATACCGCTGAACCAAAGTATGACATGCTGGTAAGTAGTATGACTTATATCGCCCACAACTCACTTGTGTTCTACTCGTGCAAATAACATCAAACCATAAAAACCTAGGCTCTGATGCCACTGTTGGGGAACGTAGTAATTTCAAAAAAATTCCTACGCACACGCAAGATCATGGTGATGATATAGCAACGAGGGGAGAGTGTTGTCTACGTACCCTCGTAGACCGAAGCGGAAGTGTTGACGCAGCATAGAGGAAGTAGTCGTACGTCCTCCCGGTCCGACGGATCCAAGCACCGTTACTCCGGCACCTCCGAGTTCTTGACACACCCTCGATTTCCAATCTAGTAGAGGTTCCGAGGGGGAGTTCCGTCAGCACGATGGCGTGGTGATGATCTTGATGTTCTCCTGTCGCAGGGCTTCGCCTAAGCACCGCTACAATATGATCGAGGTGTAATATCATGGAGGGGGGCACCGCACACGGCTGAGGAACGATCAATGATCAACTTGTGTGTCCTAGGGTGCCCCCCTACCCCCGTATATAAAGGAGGGAGGGAGGAGGTGGCCGGCCCCAAGGGGGGGCGCGCCATGGGGAGGGGAAACCTACTCCAAGTAGGTTTCCCCCCTTTTTCCTTATCTTATTTGGAGGGAAAGGAAAGAGTACTAGTATTAGGAAGTAGTACTAGTAGTAGTAATAGGAAGAGGGGAAGGAGAAAGGAAGGGGCCGCCCCCTCCCCAGTCGGATTGGGCTTGGGGCGCCCCCTCCCTTGTTCCTTCTCCTTCCTCCTACATGGGCCCAATAAGGCCCATATACCTCCGGGGTTCCAGTAACCTCCCGAGCTCCAAACTTCTCCGGAACCTTTCCGGTGTCCAAATATATCCGTCCAATATATCAATCTTTATGTCTCGACCATTTCGAGACTCCTCGTCATGTCCATGATCACATCCGGACTCGAACAAACTTTGGTACATCAAAATACATAAACTCATAATATAAGCTGTCATCGAAACCTTAGCGTGCGGACCCTACGGTTCGAGAACGATGTAGACATGATTGAGACACGTCTCGGTCAATAATCAATAGCGGGACCGGATGCCCATATTGGTTCCTACATATTCTCTGAAGATCTTTATCGGTCAAACCGCACAACAACATACGTTGTTCCTTTGTCATCGGTATGTTACTTGCCCGAGATTCGATCGTCGGTATCCAATACCTAGTTCAATCTCGTTACCGGCAAGTCTCTTTACTCGTTCTGTAATACGTCATCTCATAACTAACTCATTAGTTACATGCTTACAAGGCTTAGGTGATGAGCATTACCGAGAGGGCCCAGAGATACCTCTCCGACAATCGGAGTGACAAAACCTAATCTCGAATTATGCCAACTCAACATGAACCTTTGGAAACACCTGTAGAGCACCTTTATAATCACCCAGTTATGTTGTGATGTTTGGTAGCACACAAAGTGTTCTTCCGGTACACGGGAGTTGCATAATCTCATAGTTGTAGGAACTTTGTATAAGTCATGAAGAAAGCAATAGCAGTATACTAAACGATCAAGTGCTAGGCTAACAAAATGGGTCATGTCAATCACATCATTCTTCTAATGATGTGATCCCACTAATCAAATGACAACACATGTCTATGGTCAGGAAACATGACCATCTTTGATTAATGAGCTAATCAAGTAGAGGCATACTAGTGACTATATGTTTGTCTATGTATTCACACATGTATCATGTTTCCGGTTAATACAATTCTAGCATGAATAATAAACATTTATCATGATACGAGGAAATAAATAATAACTTTATTGTTGCCTCTAGGGCATATTTCCTTCAGGGGGCGCGCCCAGGGGGGAGGGGTGCGCCCCCCACCCTCGTGAGCAGGGTGTGGGCCCCCTGGCCTTCATCTTTGGCGACGATTTTTCTTTATTTCTTTTAAGATATTCCGTGGAGTTTCAGGACTTTTGGAGTTGCGCATAATAGGTCTCCAATATTTGCTCCTTTTCGGCCAGAATTGTACTGCCGGCATTCCCCTCTTCATGGTAAGCCTTGTAAAATAAGAGAGAATAGCCATAAGTATTGTGACATATCGTGAAATAACAGCCCATAATGCGATAAATATTGATATAAAAGCATGATGCAAAATGGACGTATCATCGGCCATTCCATGCCCACCACTCCTCGATGAGATCCTTCTAAAGATCATCATGCGTTTCGGCATGTCGAATGGCATGATAGGAGGCAACGAAACGGGCCACCCTCGCGGCCCTCCGCCGCACTCGCACGGGATGACCCAAGAGCTCATACCGAGAGTAATCTAAATCTTGACCACGCTCATTCTCGATAATCATGTTGTGCATGATCACACAAGCATGCATGATGTACCAAAGCATATTTTGATCACAAAATCTAGCCGGCCCTCTCACAGTGGCAAATTGGGCTTGCAAAAATCCCAAAAGCTCTCTCCACATCTTTCCTAGGCGCCACCTGAGCATTGTGGAAATCAAGATTTTTCTTACCTTTCGATTTTTTCAACGGCTTCACAAATGTTTGCCACTTTGGGTAGATGTCATCCGCAAAATAGTAGCCATAATTGTATGTACAAAATGCACCGGTGGCAGTTCACCATTTGCAATCTTATTCATGAGTGGTGACCGATTGACAACGCTGATGTCATTCAGAGATCAAGGTATTCCAAAGAAAGCATGCCAACTTCAAGTCTCTTGATCGGCCACCGCTTCAAGGATTATAGTGGAACCCTCTTTTTGGCCGTGGAATTGCCCATGCCATGCCTTAGGACAGTTCTTCCAACTCCAATGCATGCAATCTATTGAGCCAAGCACACCTGGGAACCAACGAGCTTTGTTCATCTCCAAAAGCCTTACATAGTCTTCAGCATTGAGAAATCTCAAATACTGTGGGCCAAATACTTGCACAATTCCGACTACGAAGCGCGTGACACACATGATGGCTTGACTCTCACCCATGGCCAAGTGGTCATCAACTAGATCAGCCGGAATACTGTATGCCAACATACGCAAAGCGGCTGTCACCTTCTGATATGTGCTATGCCGGAGCTCTTCGGCGGCGTTCCTCCTTTGCTGAAGTGCCTGAACAACTCGGTGCTCATCCTAAACCGGTGCCGGAAGTATGACTCGGGGTACACGGGATTGTCCACAAAATAGTGCCTCATCAATCTGTTGTCGGCATCGATCGTATCCCTCCAAATTTTCTGCCGACCCATAACCGAAGCACCGTGCTTTGGTTTTTTATTGATGTGCATAGCTACGATCATTGCAAGGTCCTCCTCCTCTTCAATATCAAATTCTTCTTCAAAAGAATCATATGACAAACTCATCTACAATGTTGAATTTAAACTAGTCTATAAAAACTACAAACAACATGCACCAAATTCATGTAAAAAAATGTGAAGTTATCAATACATACCTTCCAAGCATTTTGTCAAACACTTTGTGGGCGCCGAGCGGTAGTGGGTGACCGGGCACTGTTCATCGAAGGATTGGCACGCGCGAGGGGCGGCAGCGACTAGAGGGAGACGGAGGAAGTAGCGGCGGCGCATGGATAGGACGGGGAAGCGCCGGAATGGTCGCCGGAACAAATGGGATGGCGCGGACGGCGGCGCCAGCGCTTGGATTGGGGTAGGTGGAAGTCGCGAGTGGGCGCTCGAGTGTGCAACGCGCGGGAGCCGGCGTAACAAATAAACGGTGCGCGATGCCGTCTCGGCCCGCGCATTGAACAATTTATGCCCGACACGTGGTTTTAGCGCCTTCGCTGGAGCTTCGGGAGCGGTTGCTCACGCATAAAAAACCCTAATTTCTAGTGCACGCTTATATAGCACGGCTGTTGGAGATGCTTTAAAACTGAGCTCGTGACCAGCATGTTGCATTCAGCACAATAAGTATGTCTGAGACAGTTCACGTGCTGGGGGAGAGGATTTGCTGGACACGAACATGATAATTTCTCTGATTAGGTTGTGTTCTTGGTTCCGTGCTAGGGTACATTTTTTAGGAAGAATCAACTTGCACTTGCTAGGGTACATTTTTCTTGGAGCAATGAGCGTGATGCAGCAACCCTCACTAGAATTGATAGAGCTCTGGTCTCGGTGGATTAGGAGATGGAGTACCCGGACTGCCTCCTGCAGGCTCTATCGACGGCCTCATCGGATCACTGCCCGCTACATTTGGCCTTGCACGAGCATATGCACCCGTACCGATGGTTTAGATTTGAGCTATTCTGGACAAAGCTGGAGGGATTTGAGGATGCTGTGAGAGAAGCCTGGAAATGCAACCCGGAGATCACCGATCCATTCAAAAGGATCGACCACTTGCTTAGGAACACAACAAGGTTTCTTACGGCTTGGGGTTAGAAGAAAGTGGGCAACGTTAAGCTGCTCATAGCTACTGCCAATTGGGTAATTTTCTAGCTGGATATTGCTCAAGAGAGGAGAATGCTCTTGGAGGGAGAGAGGTGGTTGAGGAGAACACTCAAGCTCACCACCTTGGGTTTGGCTTCGCTTGAGAGGACTATCGCCCAACAGAGATCTAGAATAAGATAGCTTCAAGATGGTGACGCCAGTTCCAAACTGTTCTACCTTGTGGCCAACGATCAAAAAAATGAAGAACTTCATCCCGGCTATCTCGCACGAGGGCAACCTGATCACGGATCAAATGGGCAAAGAACGAGTCTTCTGTGACACCTATAAGGAGCTTCTAGGCACGACAACCATCCGCGAGCATACCCTGGAGCTAGAGTTTCTAGGCATCACACCTACTAACCTGAAGGAGCAGAACTTGATATTCACAGAAGAGGAGGTGTGGGAAACAATCAAGGTGATGCCCTCGGATCATGCCCTCGGACCTCATGGTTTTATTGGGATATTCTTACAAAAAGCTTGATGCATTATCAAGGATGATATTATGGCGGTTATTCACAAGATCTTCCTGGATAATGGGCATGGCTTTGGGCGGCTCAACTAGGCCCTGATCACGCTCATACCCAAGAGGCCCGATGCTTGCCATGTTGGGGACTTCAGGCCCACAATGCTGGTGCATAGCCTACCCAAAATCTGCTCCAAACTGCTCGCAAACAGACTCTGTCCTCACATGGGTGATCTCGTACAGGCCAACTAATCGGCCTTCATAAAAGGGAGAAACCTTCACGACAACTTTGTGCTAGTCTGACAAGTGGCAAGATCCCTTCATCGAAGGAAGGCCAAGGGTGTTATGCTGAAACTTGACATTTCGCGAGCCTTTGACACCATCGCTTGACCTTTCCTGTTTGAAGTTCTCCAGGCCAAAGGATTCTCTGAGATTTGGCTATCTTGGGTAGCAACTCTACTCACTACGGCATCATCTAGGGTGGTAGTAAATGGATATGCGGGGACTAGATTCATGCATGCTCAAGGTCTCAAACAAGGCGACCCGATATCTCCCCTGCTCTTCGTCATTGCCATGGATGTCCTGACATCGATTGTCACAAAAGCCCAAGAGATGGGCGTTCTTAGCAAGATGCTAGGCTGCTCCCCGATGCAGATTTCAATATATGCTCACGATGTGGTGATGTTCATCCGGCCTTCCCCGCCTGACCTCCGGTTCATCCAAGCGGCAATGCTCTTATTTGGGAGAGCTTCAGGGCTCCAAATTAACTTTGCCAAGCCTGCTGCGATTATGATTCGAAAGGGAGATGGAGACAAGGAACTCGTAGCAGCAACTTTACCATGGAAGATGGACAAGATCCCATGCAAATATCTCGGGCTGCAACTCTCAATCTGGCAGTTGACTCGAGCTGAGTGGCAAACGATCATGGACAATGTGTTGAACTTTCTCCCTGGCTGGCAGAGAGGGCTTATCACCCACGCTGGCAGGTCGGTACTCGTGCATGATGTGGTGATGGCGAGGCCAACACATCACCTTCTTGTGGCTGACGCCTCGAAATGGGTTGTCGAGTGCGTGAACAAAAGATGTCGAGCATTTTTTTGGGAGGGGACGGAGCAGATTCATGGAGGGAAATGCCTGGTGTCATGGAAAAGGGTCTGTAGACCTAAAGATCTAGGCTACCTCGACATCTTGGACCTGAAGAGACATGGCCTGGCTTTGAGACTGCGTTGGGAGTGGCTGAGGTGCATCGATCCTTCCAGACCGTGGCATGGGCTACCGATGACAAGTGACCCGTAGGTTGAGATGGCATTCAACAGTCTGGTCCACTGGCGGCTGGGCACAGGCGAGAAGGTGTTATGTTGAAAGGATAGATGGATCGATGGAGCCTCGATCGAGGACATTGCCCCGGACATCAAGGCTCTAATCCACACCCAAACTGCTAACAAGAGATCGGTGAAAGATGGGTTGCTGAACCATAGATGGGCTTCGGACATCACAGGAGAGTTGTCCACTAACAGCCTGATCCAACTGATCCGGCTGTGGGATATCATGTTGAACACTCAGCTCGATCCTAACCAACAAGATGAGCCGATATGGCCAAGGAATGAATGTGGAGTCTACAAATCTGCATCGGCTTACAAGATGCTCTTCATGGGTGCGATCAAAGCTTCCTTTGCTAGCTGGATATGGAAATGTTGGGCTCCCCTCCCCATCAAAATTTTCATGTAGCTTGCGATCCAATATCGCATTTGGACGTCTGACAGGAGGCTGAGACACGGCCTACAAGAAGAAACTTCTGCTTGCCTCCTTTGCGACCAAGAGGAGGACAAGGTAGACCACATCATGCTTCAGTGTGCCTACTCCAAGCAAGTATGGTTCATGACTTTCACCAGGAGCAGGATAGATCAACTGCTCATACCCGAGGGAAATGTCTCTTTGGAGCATTGGTGGGGCACTACTCGCAAGCACATTCACAAAACACATCGCAAAGCGTTCGACTCACTGGTGAGCTCGGTATGCTGGAGCCTTTTGAAACAAAGAAACAACCGTGTGTTTCGCGATAAATCTACTAGGATGAATGCTACGGATCTAGTTACGAAGATCTTTGAGGAGCTACATTTGTGGACACTAGGAGGAGGAAGAGGAGTCAGTGTGTGGTGTGAGTAGTAGTGTGAGGTAGTAGGAGTTGGAGTGGAGTGTCTGTTTGCCTTAGCCGACCTGTGGCTTCGAGGCAACAAGTTCTTGTAAATACGCTTTCTATCTTCTATAAAGCTACGGTACGCATTTTGCGTACTCTCAAATAAAAAACTTGCACTCAATCTTCAGTATAAACTACTCCAACATTTTTACCGTGTGGGCTTTGGTGGTACCGTACTCATCATGAGAGCATCTATATTCGGACCTCTTAAAGCCACCTCATAACGCCCGGTCGAGCTGCCTAGTCATAGTTCGGTCATGTTTTCTTACCCAGACGGACGTCTCAAACGAACCTCAAATGCCCGGATTGACCAGCACCCCCATATCCAGCCCAAATATGAGACGGATATAGGGTGGCCCGGGCACGCCCGGGCGCGTCCGCCTAACAAGCCCGGACCACCACCGATCCTATGGATGTCCCACAAAAAACCCCACCGGCCTCGTCGGTCCAAAACCCTAGCTCACCCACTCTCCTCTCTTGCTCTGTCCTCTCCTCTTCCCTCATTGATTCCGATCAAATTCAGCGCAATGTCGAGCTCCAACAGCCGCCCCGACGATGAGGTGGATCCGGAGTATGAGCTTGCCCTCCGCATCGCCTTGGAGCGATCCAAGGTGTAGAACGGGGGCATCTTCGGATCTGCAGCCTCGCTGCAGCCACCATTTCCCCGTCGGTGCATCTAGGATGCCGGCGCTGGCCCTTCCCGGCCCAGGGGCAGCTCCGACAGGCAGCAAGCGCAATCGGCGCCTACCCTACGCCGTCCCCTCGCCCCGCCGGCTACTACTCCCCTTCATGGGCAGCGGTGGATGCTTGTGCACGCCCCGCCCGCCCGGACATGCACGCCGGAATCGGAGGCACGCACCGCCCACCGCAAGAGGCAGCGGGTAAGGGAGAGAGAGGCTGTGGAGAGCTCTGTCCACTGCTGGCGTGGGTTACCGGCGGAGCCCAACGAGGACCAGTGGCTCCTCGCGTGGGTCTACCGCCGGCCGCTTACGATGGCGGAGATGGATGCTCGGCGGCTCCTCCGAAAGAACGCGAGGGCTCTTCGGCTTGCCATCAAGCAGTCTGAGTGGGAGGCGTTGGAGAAGGCGAAGGAGGCGGCTCGGCTGGCCAAGCTCAGGCGCCAGCAGGATGGGGCCGTCCAGCGCCTCAAGGGCCTCGTCATCGTCGACTCCTCCCCCTCCGATGACCACAACTCCTCCTTTGACGAATCGAAAAGTCCTCCACCATCTACCGACGGGTACAGCTACATCGACGACTAGAAGGGGAAAGGGCCGGCCCGAAAGTAGTGAAGTCGATTTTAATTTCACGTTTTAGATGTAGTATAAGTTGTTCATCGTTTATGTGAACTTTGGTGGATCTTTTGGTGAACTGTTGTGCAATTTCTATGTCCGGAGCTAATCTACATAGTTTCATTGGTGTTGCATGATATAGTATGGATATAGGGGTTCGGATATGAGAGACACGAATGTGGATGACGCAATTTGAGGAGTGCCCGGTCGCTGTCTGTGGACGCGTCCGGGCACATCCGTGGGCGTTTGAGGGCCCGGATTTACCAAGTCCATCTCTAGATGCTCTGATCTCCTAAGGATGCGCTCGGAAATGTCTTCCAATATTGTTAGGGTTGACCCTAAAAAAATATTGTTAGGATTGGGTTTGAATTTTCATGGATAAGTTTGTTTCTTGGGCTTAGAGGAAGATCGCCATGTGACTAGGCTACCTACAGAGGACCAAGTAGTTAGGGCATCTCCCCTTCAAACCTCCCGCATCCGTTCGGATCGTGTTGTCCGGGCAGCGGAAGTCATCCAAAGCGGGTCTTGATGGGTGCGTCGGGCGGTCCGGACAGGATTTCTGTCGCAAATCAGAGACAAACACGCGCAGGGGCGGGGGGAAGGGGGGCTTTGCGGACGCTTCTGACTGCCCTGGCCCACCCAAACCCCCTCCTCCATCTTGCTCGCGCGTCCCCGTCCGGCGTCAGCTGCCCACATTCATGCCGCTGCACATTGAAGACGACACAGGGTGGACGCGACATCTCACTGCCTCTGCCATTGAAGCGACATGCTAGACGAGGGCGCCGCCCGCGATGCATCTTCGTTGTCTGCGCCTATTCAATGCCAGAGACGCGTGACTGGATGGGACGGGCCAAATATCTACCACAAACATTTAATGTCCCATCCGTCTGTATGCCGGCATTAAGTAGACTCGCCTGCCAAGAAATCCACTCCGGCGCCGCACATTGATGCACCCGGACGCGTGGCCTCATCAGAATCCGCTATTTTAAGGCGGCCACACCCGGCTAACTCCACTCCACAACACAAGCTGCTCCCCATCCTCCATCCTTGCACTACATCCGCCATGACTGCAGACGGCAAAGCTCTATGGGAGAGCCTTTCCACTGAGATGAAGCACGCGGTGGACGCTCTTGCCACCGCCATGCCAGGAGGATCGAGGCCGGCTAGCTGGACAACTTGCCAGAGGTCTACCACGAAGAGGACGACCCCATGATGGAGACGGGGTCCGACAACACCGTCCCGACTCCTGCATCTCCTATGCACGCCCGGCATCCGAGCCCTTGTCGTCCTCCATACGTCGTCTTCATTACCACCGGCGATAAGATCGATGAAGTGAAGGTGCGGTCTCCGGCAAGGAAGAATAGAACACGGGAGACGGACCGGCCCACATGGTGAAGGAAATATGCCCTAGAGGCAATAATAAAGTTATTATTTATTTCCTCATATCATGATAAATGTTTATTATTCATGCTAGAATTGTATTAACCGGAAACATGATACATGTGTGAATACATAGACAAACATATAGTCACAAGTATGCCTCTACTTGACTAGCTCATTAATCAAAGATGGTCATGTTTCCTGACCATAGACATGTGTTGTCATTTGATTAGTGGGATCACATCATTAGAAGAATGATGTGATTGACATGACCCATTTTGTTAGCCTAGCACTTGATCGCTTAGTATCGCTATTGCTTTCTTCATGACTTATACAAAGTTCTCTGAACTATGAGATTATGCAACTCCAATGTACGGAAGAACACTTTGTGTGCTACCAAACATCACAACGAATCGGGTGATTATAAAGGTGCTCTCTGGTGTTTCGAAGGTTCATGTTGAGTTGGCATAATTCGAGATTAGGATTTGTCACTCCGATTGTCGGAGAGGTATCTCTGGCCCTCTCGGTAATACTCATCACTTAAGCTTTGCAAGCATATAACTAATGAGTTAGTTATGAGATGACGTATTACAGAACGAGTAAAGAGACTTGCCGGTAACGAGATTGAACTAGGTATTGGATACCGACGATCAAATCTCGGGCAAGTAACATACCGATGACAAAGGGAACAAAGTATGTTGTTATGCGGTCCGACCGATAAAGATCTTCGTAGAATATGTAGGAACCAATATGGGCATCCAGGTCCCGCTATTGGTTATTGACCGAGACGGTCTCGGTCATGTTCGCATTGTTCTCGAACCGTAGGGTCCGCACGCTTAAGGTTTCGATGATGCTTATATTATGAGTTTATGTATTTTGATGTACCAAGGTTGTTCGAGTCCCGGATATGATCACGGACATGACGAGGAGTCTCGAAATGGTCGAGACATAAAGATTGATATATTGGACGGATATATTTGGACACCGGAAAGGTTCCGGAGAGTTTGGGAATATCTGGAGCTCCGGAGGTTACCGAACCCCGGGAAGTATATGGGCCTTATTGGGCCCATGTAGGAGGAAGAGAAGGAGCAAGGGAAGGCGCGCCCCAAGCCCAATCCGACTGGGGAGGGGGGCCCCCTTTCCTTACTCCTTCCCTCTTCCTTCCTACTACTAGTACTACTTCCTACTACTAGTACTCCTTCCTTCTCCCTCCAAATAAGATTCGGAAAAAGAGGGGAAACCTACTTGGAGTAGGTTTCCTCCTCCCTATGGTGCACCCCCCTCGGGCCGGCCACCTCCTCCCTCCCTCCTTTATATACGGGGGTAGGGGGGCACCCTAGAACACACAAGTTGATCATTGATCGTTCCTTAGCCGTGTGCGGTGCCCCCCTCCACGATATTACACCTCGACCATATTGTAGCAGTGCTTAGGCGAAGCCTTGCGACAGGAGAACATCAAGATCGTCACCACGCCGTCGTGCTGATGGAACTCCCCTCGGAGCCTCTCATTGGATTGGAGATCGAGGTGCGCCATCGAGCTGTACGCGTGTCAAGAACTCGGAGGTGCCGAGTAACGGTGCTTGGATCGGTCGGGCGGGAGGACGACGACTACTTCCTCTACGTTGCGTCAACGCTTCCGCTTCGGTCTACGAGGGTACGAGACAACACTCTCCCCTCGTTGCTATATCATCACCATGATCTTGCGTGTGCGTAGGAAATTTTTGAAATTACTACGTTCCCCAACAAAGGGTATCCGAGCCAGTTTTATGGTTTGATGTTATTTGCACGAGTAGAACACAAGTGAGTTGTGGGCGATATAAGTCATCCGCTTACCAAAGATGTTATACTTTGGTTCAGCGGTATTGTTGGATGAAGCGGCCCGGACCGACATTACGCGTACGCTTACGCGAGACTGGTTTTACCGCCGTGCTTTGCTCACAGGTGACTAGCGGGTGTCTATTTCTCCAAATTTAGTTGAACCGAGTGTGGCTACGCCCAGTCCTTGCGAAGGTTAAAACAGCATCAACTTGACAAACTATCGTTGTGGTTTTGATGCGTAGGTGAGATTGGTTCTTGCTTAAGCCTGTAGCAGCCACGTAAAATTTGCAACAACAAAGTAGAGGACGTCTAACTTGTTTTTGCAGGGCATGTTGTGATGTGATATGGTCAAGATGTGATGCTATATTTTATTGTATGAGATGATCATGTTTTGTAACCAAAGTTATCGGCAACTGGCAGGAGCCATATGGTTGTCGCTTATTGTATGAAATGCAAGCATACTGTAATTGCTTTACTTTATCACTAAGCGGTAGCGATAGTCGTAGAAGCAATAGATGGCGTAACGACAACGATGCTACGATGGAGATCAAGGTGTCGCACCGGTGACGATGGTGATCACGACGGTGCTTCAGAGATGGAGATCACAAGCACAAGATGATGATGGCCATATCATATCACTTATATTGATTGCATGTGATGTTTATCCTTTATGCATCTTATCTTGCTTTGATTGACGGTAGCATTTTAAGATGATCTCTCACTAAAATTATCAAGTAGTGTTCTCCCTGAGTATGCACCATTGCCAAAGTTCGTCGTGCCGAGACACCACGTGATGATCGGGTGTGATAAGCTCTACATCCATCTACAACGGGTGCAAGCCAGTTTTGCACACGCACAATACTCAGGTTAAACTTGACGAGCCTAGCATATACAGATATGGCCTCGGAACACGGAGACCGAAAGGTCGAGCGTGAATCATATAGTAGATATGATCAACATAATGATGTTCACCATTGAAAACTACTCCATCTCACGTGATGATCGGTTATGGTTTAGTTGATTTGGATCACATAATCACTTAGATGACTAGAGAGATGTCTGTCTAAGTGGGAGTTCTAAAGTAATATGATTAATTGAACTTAAATTTATCATGAACTTAGTACCTGATAGTATCTTGCTTGTCTATGTTTGTTTGTAGATAGATGGCTCGTGCTATTGTTCCGTTGAATTTTAATGCGTTCCTTGAGAAAGCAAAGTTGAAAGATGATGGTAGCAATTACACGGATCGGGTCCAGAACTCGAGGATTATCCTCATTGCTGCCTGTAAGAGTTACGCCCCGAAGCACCGCTGGTGTGCGAGCCTGCTGCCGATGCAACCGACGACGTTAAGAATGTCCGCGAGCAAAGTCGATGACTACTCTATAGTTCGATGTGCCATGCTTTACGGCTTAGAACCAGGTCTTCAACGACGTTTTGAACGTCATGGAGCATATGAGATGTTCCAGAGTTGAAGTTAATATTTCAAGCAAATGCCCGGATTGAGAGATATGAAGTCTCCAATAAGTTCTATAGCTGCAAGATGGAGGAGAATAGTTCATCGGTGAACATATACTCGGAATGTCGGGTATAACAATCACTTGATTCAACCGGGAGTTAATCTTCCGATGATAGTGTCATTGATGAATTCTTCAATCATCGCCACCAAGCTACAAGAGCTTTGTGATGAACTATAATATGCAAGGGATGAACAAGACTATTCCCGAGCTCTTGGGATTTGAAAGCCATGGAGGTAGAAATCAAGAAGGAGCATCAAGTGTTGATGGTCAACAAGACCACTAGTTTCAAGAAAAAGGGCAATGGAAAGAAGAAGGGGAACTTCAAAAAGAACAGCAAGCAAGTTGCTGCTCAAGAGAAGAAACCCAAGTATGGACCTAAGCCTGAAACTAAGTGCTTCTACTTCAAGCAGACTGGTCACTGGAAGCGGAACTGCCCCAAGTATTTGGCGGATAAGAAGGATGGCAAAGTGAAAAAAGGTATATGTGATATACATGTTATTGATGTGTACCTAACTAGAGCTCGTAGTAGCACCTGGGTATTTGATATGGTTCATTGCTAATATTTGCAACTCAAACAGGACTACGGAATAAGCGAGCATCGCCAAGGACGAGTTGACGATGTGCGTGGGAAACGGTTCCAAAGTCGATGTGATCGCCGTCGGCACGCTACCTCTACATCTACCATCGGGATTAGTTTTAGACCTAAATAATTGTTATTTGGTGCTGCGTTGAGCATGAACATTATATCTGGATCTTGTTTGATGCGAGACGGTTATTCATTTAAATCGAGAATAATGGTTGTTCTATTTATATGAGTAATATCTTTTATGGTCATGCACCCTTGAAGAGTGGTCTATTTTATTGAATCTCGATAGTAGTGATACACATATTCATAATGTTGAAGCCAAAAGATGCAGAGTTGATAATGATAGTGCAACTTATTTGTGGCACTTGCCGTTTAGGTCATATCGGTGTAAAACGCATGAAGAAACTCCATACCGATGGACTTCGGAATCACTTGATTATGAATCACTTGGTACTTATGTAACCGTGCCTCATGGGCAAGATGACTAAAACGCCGTTCTCCGGTAGTATGGAGAGAGCAACAGATTTGTTGGAAATCATACATACAGATGTATGTGGCCCGATGAATGTTGAGGCTCGTGGCGGATATCGTTATTTTCTCACCTTCACAGATGATTTGAGCAGATATGGGTATATCTACTTAATGAAGCACAAGTCTGAAACATTTGAAAAGTTCAAAGAATTTCAGAGTGAAGTAGAAAATCATCGTAACAAGAAAATAAAGTTTCTACGATCTGATCGTGGAGGAGAATATTTGAGTTACGAGTTTGGTTTACATTTGAAACAATGCGGAATAGTTTCGCAACTCACGCCACCTGGAACACCACAACGAAATGGTGTGTCCGAACATCGTAATCGTACTTACTTGATATGGTGCGATCTATGATGTCTCTTACCGATTTACCGCTATCGTTTTGGGGTTATGCTTTAGAGACGGCCGCATTCACGTTAAATAGGGCACCATCAAAATCCGTTGAGACGACGCCTTATGAACTATGGTTTGGCAAGAAACCAAAGTTGTCGTTTCTTAAAGTTTGGGGCTGCGATGCTTATGTGAAGAAACTTCAACCAGATAAGCTCAAACCTAAATCGGAGAAATGTGTCTTCATAGGATACCCAAAGGAAACTGTTGGGTACACCTTCTATCACAGATCTGAAGGCAAAACATTCGTTGCTAAAAATGGATCCTTTCTAGAGAAAGAATTTCTCTCGAAAGAAGTGAGTGGGAGGAAAGTAGAACTTGATGAGATAACTGTATCTACTCCCTTGTTGGAAGGTAGTTCATCATGAGAACCGGTTCCCGTGACAACTACACCAACTAGTGAGGAAGCTAATGATATTGATCACGAAACTTCAGATCAAGTTTCTGCTGAACCTCGTAGGTCTACCAGAGTAAGATCCGCACCAGAGTGGTACGGTAATCATGTTCTGGAAGTCATGTTACTTGACCATGATGAACCTACGAACTATGAGGAAGCGACGATGAGCCCAGATTGCGCAAAATGGCTGGAGGCCATGAAATCTGAGATAGGATCCATGTATGAAAACAAAGTATGGACTTTGGTTGACTTGCCCGATGATCGGCAAGCCATTGAGAATAAATGGATCTTTAAGAAGAAGACGACGCTGATGGTAATGTTATCGTCTATAAAGCTCGACTTGTTGCGAAAGGTTTTCGACAAATTCAAGGGGTTGACTATGATGAGACTTTCTCACCCGAAGCGATGCTTAAGTCTGTCCGAATCATGTTGGCTATTGCTGCATTTCATGATTATGAAATTTGGCAAATGGATGTCAAGACTGCATTCTTGAATGGATTTCTAGAAGAAGAGTTGTATATGATGCAGCCGGAAGGTTTTGTTGATCCAAAAGGTCTTCGACAAAGTGTGCAAGCTCCAACGCTCCATTTATGGACTGGTGCAAGCATCTCGGAGTTGGAATAAACGCTTTGATAGTGTGATCAAAGCATATGGTTTTATATGAGACCTTTGGAGAAGCTTTGATTTACAAGAAAGTGAGTGGGAGCTCTATAGCATTTCTAGTTTTATATGTTGATGACATATTATTAATTGGAAATGATATAGAATTTCTGGATAGCATAAAGGATACTTGAATAAAAGTTTTTCGATGAAAGACCTCGAGAAGCTGCTTACATATTAGGCATCAAGATCTATAGAGATAGATCAAGACACTTAATAGGACTTTCACAAAGCACATACCTTGACAAAATATTGAAAAAGTTCAATATGGATCAAGCAAAGAAAGGATTCTTGCCTGTGCTACAAGGTGTGAAGTTGAGTCGAACTCAATGCCCACCACAGCAGAAGATAGAGAGAAAATGAAAAATGTTCCTATGCTTCAGCCATAGGCTCTATCATGTATGCAATGTTGTGTACCAGACCGACGATGCTTAGCAATAAGCTTAGCAGAAGGTACCAAAGTAATCCAGAGTGGATCATCGACAGCGGTCAAGAACATCCTGAAATACCGAAAAGGACTAAGGATATGTTTCTCGTATATGGAGGTGACAAAGAGCTAGTCGTAAATGGTTACGTCGATGCAAGCTTTGACACTGATCCGGATGATTCTAAATCGCAAACCGGATACGTGTTTTTATTAAACGGTGGAGCTGTAAGTTGGTGCAGTTCTAAACAAAGCGTCGTGGCGGGATCTACATGTGAAGCGGAGTACATAGTGTGAAGCGGAGTACATAGCTGCTTCTGAAGCAGCAAATGAAGGAGTCTGGATGAAGGAGTTCATTTCCGATCTAGGTGTCATACCTAGTGCATCGGGACCAATGAAAATCTTCTGTGACAATACTGGTGCAATTGCCTTGGCAAAGGAATCCAGATTTCACAAGAGGACCAAGCACATCAAGAGACGCTTCAATTCCATTCGAGACCAAGTCCAAGTGGGAGACATAGAGATTTGCAAGATACATACGGATCTGAATGTTGCAGACCCGTTGACTAAGCCTCTCTCACGAGCAAAACATGATCATAACCAAGACTCCATGGGTGTTAGAATCATTACTATGTAATCTAGATTATTGACTCTAGTGCAAGTGGGAGACTCAAGGAAATATGCCCTAGAGGCAATAATAAAGTTATTATTTATTTCCTCATATCATGATAAATGTTTATTATTCATGCTAGAATTGTATTAACCGGAAACATGATACATGTGTGAATACATAGACAAACATATAGTCACTAGTATGCCTCTACTTGACTAGCTCATTAATCAAAGATGGTCATGTTTCCTGACCATAGACATGTGTTGTCATTTGATTAGTGGGATCACATCATTAGAAGAATGATGTGATTGACATGACCCATTTTGTTAGCCTAGCACTTGATCGTTTAGTATACTGCTATTGCTTTCTTCATGACTTATACAAAGTTCCTGCAACTATGAGATTGTGCAACTCCGTGTACGGAAGAACACTTTGTGTGCTACCAAACGTCACAACGAATCGGGTGATTATAAAGGTGCTCTCTGTGTGTTTCCGAAGGTTCATGTTGAGTTGGCATAATTCAAGATTAGGATTTGTCACTCCGATTGTCGGAGAGGTATCTCTGGGCCCTCTCGGTAATACTCATCACTTAAGCCTTGCAAGCATATAACTAATGAGTTAGTTATGAGATGACGACATGAACGAGTAAAGAGACTTGCCGTAACGAGATTGAACTAGGTATTGATACCGACGATCAAATCTCGGGCAAGTAACATACCGATGACAAAGGAACAAAGTATGTTGTTATGCGGTTTGACCGATAAAGATCTTCGAGAATATGTAGGAACCAATATGGCCATCCAGGTCCCGCTATTGGTTATTGACCGAGACGTGTCTCGGTCATGTCTGCATTGTTCTCGAACCGTAGGATCCGCACGCTTAAGGTTTCGATGATGGTTATATTATGAGTTTATGTATTTTGATGTACGAAGGTTGTTCGAGTCCGGATATGATCACGGACATGAAGAGGAGTCTCAAATGGTCGAGACATAAAGATTGATATATTGGACGGATATATTTGGACACCGGAAAGGTTCCGGGAGAGTTTGGGAATATACCGGAGCTTCGGGAGGTTACCGGAACCCCCCGGGAAGTATATGGGCCTTACTGGGCCCATGTAGGAGGAAGAGAGAAGGAGCAAGGGAAGGGGGCGCGCCCCCCCAAACCCAATCCGAATTGGGGAGGGGGGCCGGCCCCCCCTTTCCTTTCTCCTTCCTCCTCTTCCTTCCTACTACTAGTACTACTTCCTACTACTAGTACTCCTTCCTTCCCTCCAAATAAGATTAGGAAAAGAGGGAAACCTACTTGGAGTAGGTTTCTCCTCCCTATGGCGCCCCTTTGGGCCGCCACCTCCTCCCTCCCTCCTTTATATACGGGGTAGGGGGCACCCTAGAACACACAAGTTGATCATTGATCGTTCCTTAGCCGCAGCGGTGCCCCTCCACGATATTACACCTCGATCATATTGTAGCGGTGCTTAGGCGAAGCCCTGCGACAGAGAACATCAAGATCGCCACCACGCCGTCGTCTTGACGGAACTCCCCTCGGAGCCTCTCTGGATTGGAGATCGAGGGTGCGCCATCGAGCTGTACGCGTGTCAAGAACTCGGAGGTGCCGGAGTAACGGTGCTTGGATCGGTCGGACCGGAGGACGTACGACTACTTCCTCTATGTTGCGTCAACGCTTCCGCTTCGGTCTACGAGGGTACGTAGACAACACTCTCCCCTCGTTGCTATATCATTACCATGATCTTGCGTGTGCGTAGGAATTTTTTTGAAATTACTACGTTCCCCAACACATGGGACATAAGGTCCTGCCGCCTCCTGTGGCCTACTCATCCTCGAAGGAGTCCGCGACCTATCCGTCGTCAGTGGATGTGAGGTCCATGATTGAAATGGTGGCGCCGGCGTTGTCGTCGTCCCACCAGGCCGCCTGATAGTTCGAGGATGAGTAGGCCACATGAGGCGGCAGGACCTTATGTCCCATGTGGGCTGGTCCGTCTCCCGTGTTCTATTCTTCCTTGCCAGAGACCGCACCTTCACTTCATCGGTCTTATCGCCGGTGGTAATGAAGACGACGTATGGAGGACGACAAGGGCTCGAACGCCGGGCGCCGCCGGTGTGTAGGATAGGTATAGAGTCAGATCGTTTTCTCTCTCTAAATGTTCGAAATCTAGTGAATCTGCCATGTTTGTATGAAATCTGTCTTGCTTGTATGAAATCTGGCGTGTTTGCATGAATTTTTCATCTGGTTTATTGAAAAAGCGTTTAAATGTATGTAGGCAGCGTTGGATGGTGGCCTCCCGATCCATGTCCGCGGACTGGCCCCCCTGTCTGCGGACGGATGCTGGAGTAAATTTGCGGGTTGCCGTTGGGGATGCCTTTAGAGCATGAGGTCTACACTCTTCGCTTCCCGCTCCCCGGTGGTCAAGTTTTTTTCCTTTTTTATTTAAAGAAACACAGTACGTCGACGCTCACAACACGCACACACACTCATTTTTATAAACATATGTACACACATTATCCTTTCAGGCACCTCCAAGAGACTTTAGTTAATCGGCAAATCTTGAGATCGATGAAGCCGTCCAAACATCTCATAGTTGACAGGCACACCATACCACTAAAAGAGTAGCACCGAAGAGCCTGGAATAAATTCAGAAAATACGGAAACACCCGTACCAAGTTTAGGCCTCGAACTGGGATGAGTTTCTTCCACCACAAGGAACCCAAAAATTCGCAGGTGTAGGGGCACGTACCTGCTAGCCATGCCGGATTGCCTTGCGATCTGCAAAGCTGTTGGATTCCGCACGATGGGACACCATGTTTAACATCTTAGTTCCTGAACTTTTGATTTTGTCATCCAATCGTACCAAGTTTTAACAGTTGAAAGTTATCGAAGTTTTAAAAACTCAACAAGATGTAATCGAATAGAATCTATTTGAAAGCCCTTGTCAGAAGAAACACAAAAATGCAAACAGAACTTAATTTGAACTTCTGGTTCAAAAGATATAGAAGATTAAAAATCAAAAACCAAAAAAAAAGGGTCGGGCCATGTCCCTACTACCACAAATCCTCTCCCACAAGAAACCTACTCCCTCCGTCCGAAAATACTTGTCATCAAAATGGATAAAAATGATGTATCTAGAACTAAAATATGTCTAGATACATCTCCTTTTATTCATTTTGATGACAAGTATTTCAGGACAGAGGGAGTACCATCTAAGCTATGCTTAGTTCGCCCGAGTGGTCAGATTCTACTTTTTAGGTTTGAAATCTCGGTTTGTATTGGTACAACGAGTTAGCCTAAGACCTCTTCCACTGTAGTATGATAAGCAAGTATCATGTTATGTCTTGTACTCCCTCTATAAAGAAATATAAAAATGTTTAGATCATTACTTTACTGATCAAAATGCTCTTATATTTCTTTACGAAGGGGAATACCTATTAAAATGATGTGACATTGTAATTGAACTGCAATTGAAGATGAGACTTACGATTTTCGTAACATAGAGAAATAGAAGGTCTAAGAAGAAAGACAATGGATTGCAGTTTGGTCAAATTTCCCTTGACTCGGATCTAACAATCACAGGTTACTATGCTGTATCTTGGAAATACTAAATCAAATTCATTAGATGCTATGCATCTTTCAAATTCAAAAATTAGGAAAAGATAATGTAACGACAACAACACCAACAACAAACGGCCACATTCCAAAGCAAAATTGAATGGTCACTACCACAAGCTACGACTCAAAAGTTTACGTAATAAAACAACTAAACCAAAGCAACAATTTTGATTATTGAGCGCATGCATGCACTTCCTTGAGATCATGCATGCATGCGTGGACGTGACCTCTCTCATCTCCTTCTCTTTGTGGGAGATCAAACGCGAACTCAATAGGATCACCGGGATTAGGTAGGGCACATGAAGCCGGTCGGGACGCCCTTGCCGCAGAAGTTGAGGATGAGGCTGAGGTGGATGGGGAGGTTGATGTGGATGCCTAGCACGTCGGCCTTGATGGCGGTGCAGAGGCAGATGGCGGCGTCCAGGTCGACGAGCCCATTGAGCAGCGGGCAGCACCGGTCATTCAACGGAGGCACGCCCACCTTCGCCTTGATCAGATCCAGCACATTGGCGCACACGTGCAGCTTCAGCGCGTCCGTCGGGCACTTGCCGTACCACCCACTCGTCCCGCCGCCGCCTCCTCCTCCATACCCGCCACCCCCGCCGCCGCCACTTCCACCACCACCGCTCCCGCCGCCGATGATCCCGCCACCAGGGCCCCCACCGATGATGCCACCACCTGGAGCGCCGCCAATGATCCCACCACCAGGACCGCCGCCAATGATCCCACCACCGCTACTTCCTCCACCCCCTCCGCTTCCGCCTCCATATCCGCCGCCGCCGCCTCCATGGCCTCCGCCGCCCCCGCCTCCATGCCCTCCTCCGCCGCTGCCACCTCCACCGCCACCACCTCTCCCGCCGCCGCTGCTCCCGTGGCCACCATTGTTGCCCGAGTCGCCGCAGCTTGGGCAGGCACTGGTCACTGCAAACAAGAGGAGGTTAAGGGCAAGGAGGAGGCCATATGAAGCCGACACCTTGGACGCCATATTGGTCACGAGCAGTAGTAGGTCAAGCACCTAGCTAGCTACTGCGAGTGTGTGAGTCTGGCTATCAGGTCTTGGCGTTATATAGAGGTTGCCACGAGAGACAATGGTGGTATTCTTCGGGAGATGGGCGGAATGGGACAGGAGTCCGTGATAGATGACACATGCGTGGATCCACGATAGGGCAGGCCTGTTTCAACCCGTGGGCTAGGTGCACTGGTTTGTTTTCTGGTTGCAGGCACTGCGTGCAGATCGTGGGTGACAGCGGTGAAATTTTGGAGGTTTACTCGTTTTTAATTAAGATGTGTAATCGCTTGAACTAATCCACATCCATCAACCTCCTAAGGTACAAACCTATCATCTCTTCCAATCCCACGGAAACACCCAAAGCTTGATTGAGCCTTAAACCCCACGAGAAGCGGGAGGGAGGTGGCGAATCGTCGAAGAAAGAGTAGCTGGAAGCTACGAAACGCTTCCCCGACTCCTACCCCCCTAACGAGTAACTCCCCATGCGTCTAGGGCTTCCCTATCGCCGCCGCCGTCGACGATCTGTCTCGTCTTTAGTGTCCTTAGGCCATGGAGGCACACGGGGATCACGACCCTTGCTGGCGGGAGGGTCCGTTCATGGTTTTAGTGTTTTTTAGTTTGTCTATGGCTTGTACGAGGTGGCGACTCCTTGAAGATGGAATAAAGTTCTCCCTGTCTAGCCTCCGTCCCGGCGGGACTTCTAGTGTCGTCGGTGGGCATGTGTGTCGAGCATATTAGCAATTTTTTTGATTAATTTAATCCAGAAATAAATCACGAACATGGCATGGATAGTATTAATTAATCACATACTGAAATCTAACCAGATAGGCATGTACTATGCATATAGCAGAAAGGTAGCTAGTACGACGAACACAGAAATAAATAAGAGCGGGATAATCGAGTTATACCCTTAAGTAGTCCGGTTTGCAGTCGTGGATCATCATCATCGGGTGCCTTCTTCTCGGCAGCGTACTTCTCGGCTTCGGTGGACATGATGATGTTGAAGCCGACGCGGACATAGATGAAGTAGACGAATGATGGCGAGCAGTCGCGTAGGAGACGCTCCCCAAAAAGCTAATCGCCCTTCTCCCATACAGGATCTCAGAGGGCGGAGTTCCGAAGGCCCGCTCTCTTGTATAGCTATGCACGCGATGGAAGGGATGGTATCGCCGACAACAGAATAACGGGAGGAGTGGCGGTGGGCAGTACACGTGGAGGCAGAGCAGATGTGATCTGATCTTGGGTAGCTGCTAGGGTTGTTGACGCCTCCAATATGTAGGTGCGGTCTGGTAGGAGATGTGTTGGACCCACGTCTGAGTTGGCAACAACCCATGATATGACGTCTCAGATTCCTGACCGGCAAAAATTAAGCACACGCGTGACATATGTCTTAGTTTGGCTCAGCTCATTCACATAAGCCCTTAGAGATTTTCTGTTATTGTTAGATGGTCCTAAAGCCGACCCTATATTTCAACAATCCTCCACCATATCTCGAAGGCTCATTGTGTTGTCCTCTGTTCTAAATATTGTTTTTATATACCAATATTTTCAGTCGAGACCAGTCAAGGTTGAATATCCACCTGGAGCAAGTAGCTACACTCGTTCACAACTCAACAATGGACTATGCCTTGAATTGTCAGTTTAACATAAATAAGTTTCACCAAATGTCTTACCGGTACTAGCTGGTGAAGACTGACCCATCGGATGGAGCATATTAGTCACACTCTTGGCCTATTTCATGAACTTACCAGAGATCACCCAATCTCATATACTATGACCTATAGTGGTGCTCATATAGGTGGGTTCTTCCAAAGACCGCTTTGTAGGATAGCATCTTGCTTATAAAAACTTTAAAACACATTAAGACAAAAGTCAACCTGCCATACAACTTTCAAGAGTGCTACATCTCCAATGGAGTGTGTCGGGGCTACAAATACAGGGCAGGCCCAAGTATATGGATGACCCACAAAAAGCCCATGACCCATCCAAGATACGACTCGGAAGACCATGGGCCATGGGGCATCATCATCAGCCCAACGACAATAAGGAGGCCAGGAAATACCTTATAGGTAGCAGCTTAACAGTAGCGTGGGGTAAAAGACTCACGCTAGCTGCTGTTAACTAGCAGCAGCGCGGGCCTAAGGCCCACGCTACAGGTAAGACTTAGTAGTACCGCGGGCCCACGAACCATGCGCTACTGCTAAGTGGGCCACAAGGCTTTCCCCGGGTCTAGCCTTAGTAGGAGCGTGGGCTTGGCAACACGCGCTACAACTAATATGTTAGCTGTAGCGCTGGGTGCACGACCCACACTGCTACTAAAACTGCACGTGGGCAGGTGGTGGGCCCAAATTAGCAGTAGAGTTGATTGCCAGAGAAGCACTACTGGTACTGCCCTTAGCCGTAGCGCGGGTCGCGTGGCCCGTGCTACTGCCAAGCCCACCTTATCCCCTACCTCGCCTGGCTCGTTGGTTTCTTCTCCCTCATCACATTCACTCTCACTCCATCTATCCCGCGCAGTGCCCGGTCGCCGTCGCGAGGCACCGCCGCCCGCCACCGTCGCTCACCGCTATCGCCCGCGCGTGACCGACACCGAGGTAGCTCCTCCTAGCTACCTCCCTCCCTCCCCCCTTCCCCCTCCTTCCCCCTCCTCCCTTCTTCCTCCACCCTTCCTCCTTCCTCCCCCTCCTCCCTTCCTCCTTCCTCCCCCTCCTCCCTTCCTTCTTCCTACCCCCTCCTCCCTCCCTCCCTTCTCTCTCTGTTCTTGTAGAATGAAGGTTTAAGAATGTAGACATTGTAGAATGTACGTTTTTAAAAGAATAATTTTTTTAGGTCATTTGAGTAAATGTAGTTTTTTTACTATTTTAGGTGTTTTGAATAGAATAGGAAATTTTAGGTCTTTTGATTAGAAATTTCATTAATAGAAACTTTTAGTAAAAAATAGTAATAGAATTTTTTTATAAATTTCTAAATAGAACAATATCGGAGTGCCATATGAGAAATTTAATAATAGAAATTTTTAATAAGAAAATTTAGGTATGGAAATTTTTAGTGATTTTTAGTATAGGATAATTTAATTTTTTTATGTCATTATCACTTTGTCATCAAAGAATGCTATATGAGATTTGATGATCTAAACTTTTCACTCGGTGGAATATGCAGGCTTTGTAGTGTCGCGTCTCCCTAGAGTGATCATCATCAGAGTTACCTCTATTTCCTCTACACCCGAGTCGGCGAGCAAAAAGTCCGCCTCCTCCTTCTCTACTCCTCGGTGTTGAATAGAGTAGAACTAGGGTATTTAGTTATGCTTCTTAACCAAATGAAATGTTCGGGTTATAAGATATATTGAATTATTTTTGTTAACATTGAACCATTGAAATGCAATGAGCACCAAGTTTGAATGCTTCTGTGTGAATGCTTGTGATAATTGATCTGGATAGAATTTCAAGTTTAAACATCGTTGTATGTGTATGGACACCTTTGTAACACAGGGAAAATCCGAGTGGCCTATGTTTTGCCGGAGTGTTGATTCATTTCCATTCCGGGAAATTTCAGGCGCTCGATATGTCCTATTTTAGCAAAGGTCATGCTGGATTTTCCTATGGAATTTAGCATGACTTTTGCTAAAATGTAGGAAATATCGAGTGCCTTGGATTTGTCGAAAAAAGAATTAAACGACATTTCGGGTTGACTTTAAGTCCGTCAGGGCTCCATACATGAGAGAAGAAGAGTGCTGACTGTTGTCGTGGGGTCGCTTCTCCTTCTTCTCTTGTGCTAGACCTTTGTTATGCACTAGGGGCAGGAAACAGTCGAAAAATCATTGAGGGAGAGTGTCCACCATATATGAGAGAAGAAGAATCCCTACTGTTGTCATGATGGGAGCTTCTTCTTCATTCAAAGGTGCTAGACATCTTGGTGTAATGCACTTTCGAATGAAAGTAGGAGCTTCCATCACCAACGGTCGCAAATATGAGAGAGGAAGAATCCCCCTCCTCCCTTCTTCGTCCTCCCTTCCTCCTTCCTCCCCCTCCTCCCTTCCTCCTTCATACCCCCTCCTCCCTCCCTCCCTTCTCTCTTTGTTCTTGTAGAATGTAGGTTTTCTAATAGAATAATTTTAGGTCATTTGGGTAAATGTAGGTTTTTGACTATTTTAGGTGTTTTGAATATGATAGGAAATTTTAGGCCTTTTGATTAGAAATTTTAGTAATAGAAATTTTTAGTAAAAAAATAGTAACATAATTTTTTATAAATTTCTATATAGAACTGTATTGGAATGCCATATGAGAAATTTAATAATAGAAACTTCTAATAATAAAATTTAGGTATGGAAATTTTTAGTATTGGACAATTTAATTTTTTTATGTCATTATCACTTAGGCATCAAAGAATGCTATATGAGATTTGATGATATAAATTGTTTACTCAGTGGAATATGCAGCCTTGTAGTGCCGGGTCTCCCTGGAGTGATCGTCGTCAGAGCTACCTCTACTTCCTCTATACCCGAGTCAGCGAGCAAAAAGTCCACCTCCTCCTTCTCTACTCCTTGTTGTTGAATAGAGTAGAATTAGGGTATTTAGTTATGCTTCTTAACCAAATGAAATATTTGAGTTATAAGATATATTGAATTATTTTTGTCGATGTTGAACCATTGAAATGCAATGAGCACCAAGTTTGAATGCTTCTATGTGAATGCTTGTGATAATTGATCTGGATAGAATTTCAAGTTTAAACATCATTGTATGTGTATGGACATCTTTGTATCACAGGGAAAATCCGAGTGGCCTATGTTTTGCCGGAGTGTTGATTCATTTCCTTTCCGGGAAATTTCAGGCGCTCGATATGTCCTATTTTAGCAAAGGTCATGCTAGATTTTCCTGTGAATTTTAGCATGACTTGTGCTAGAATGTAGGAAATATCGAGTGCCTTGGATTTGTCAAAAAGAGAATTAAACGACATTTCGGGTCGACTTCAAGTCTGTCAGGGCTCCATACATGATAGTCAAAAAATCAGTGAGGGAGAGTGTCCACCATATATGAGAGAAGAAGAATGTCGACTGTTGTCATGGGGGTCGCTTCTCCTTCTTCTCTTGTGCTAGACCTTTGTTATGCACTAGGGAAAGGAAACGGTCGAAAAAACATTGAGGGAGAGTGTCCACCATATATGAGAGAAGAAGAATCACGACTGTTGTCGTGAGGGGAGCTTCTTCTTCATTCAAAGGTGCTAGACATCTTGGTGTAATGCACTTTTGAATGAAAGTAGGAGCTTCCAATCACCGACGGTCGCAAATATCAAAGAGGAAGAATACCCTTCCTCCCTTCTTCCTCCTCCCTTCCTCCTTCCTCCCCCTCCTCCCTTCCTCCTTCGTACCCCCTCCTCTCTCCCTCCCTTCTCTCTCTGTTCTTGTAGAATGTAGGTAATTGAATGTAGGTTTTAGAATATAGACATTGTAGAATGTAGGTTTTTTAATAGAATAATTTTTAGGTCATTTGAGTAAATGTAGGTTTTTTTGACTATTTTAGGTGTTTTGAATAGAATGGGAAATTTTAGGTCTTTTGACTATAAATTTTAGTAACAGAAATTTTTAGTAAAAACATAGTAATAGAAATTTTTTATAAATTTCTATATAGAACTGTATCGGAATGCCATATGAGGAATTTAATAACAGAAATTTCTAATAAGAAAATTTAGGTATGAAATTTTTTAGTATTGGACAATTTAATTTTTTTATGTCATTATCACCTTGTCATCAAAGAATGCTATATGAGATTTGATGATCTAAACTTTTCACTCGGTGGAATATGCAGGCTTTGTAGTGTCGCGCCTCCCTGGAGTGATCATTGTCAGAGCTACCTCTACTTCCTCTATACCCGAGTCGGCGAGCAAAAAGTCCACCTCCTCCTTCTCTACTCCTCGGTGTTGAATAGAGTAAAACTAGGGTATTATTTATGCTTCTTAACCAAATGAAATGTTCGAGTTATAAGATATATTGAATTATTTTTGTCAATATTGAACCATTGAAATGCAATGAGCACCAAGTTTGAATGCTTCTGTGTGAATGCTTGTGATAATTGATCTGGATAGAATTTCAAGTTTAAACATTGTTGTATGTGTATGGACATCTTTGTATCACAGGGAAAATCCGAGTGGCCTATGTTTTGCTGGAGTGTTGATTCATTTCTGTTCCGGGAAATTTCAGGCGCTCGATATGTCCTATTTTAGCAAAGTCATTCTGGATTTTCCGGCGAATTTTAGCATGACTTGTGCTAGAATGTAGGAAATATCGAGTGCCTTGGATTTATCGAAAAGAGAACTAAACGACATTTCGGGTCGACTTTAAGTCTGTCAGGGCTCCATACATGACAGTCAAAAAATCAGTGAGGGAGAGTGTCCACAATATATGAGAGAAGAAGAATGCCGACTGTTGTCGTGAGGGCCGCTTCTCCTTCTACTAGACCTTCCTTATGCACCATGGGAAGGAAACGGTCAAAAAATCATTGAGGGAGAGTGTCCACCATGTATGGGAGAAGAAGAATCACGGTTGTTGTCGTGAGGGAAACTTCTTCTTCATTCAAAGGTGCTAGACATCTTGGTGTAATGCACTTTCGAATGAAAGTAGGAGCTTCCATCACCGACGGTCACAAATATCAGAGGGGAAGAATCCCGACTGTTGTCTTGGGGGTCGGTTCTCCTTCATTCTCGTGTGCTAGAAATTTTTGTGTAATGCACTTGGGGACAAAGGGAGGAATGACCATCACCGACGGCCGAATATATCAGAGAGGAAGTGCCCACCATATACACCACGTGAGATGAGAGTTTTCAAGGAAGACTCGACAGACCAAAAGTCAACCCGCGATGAATAATAATGATCTGTTGTCATGAGTTCCTTGTAATCACCATTGATTTATAATCTTTGAATTTTGAACACAGGAAATTTCTGACGATGATAGGGTCCCGGAGTGTGTGACAGGGAGCCTCACTGCAAAATTGTCGGTTTTTCACCATGAAGCTGGAAGAGACCTTTGATGTTTGTATGGTATGCAACGACAAGCATTTCATCATAAGTAATCATCACTTGTGCTTCTTTGCTTCAAAGCGTGGGTTTTTTCAATTTGACTAGTACATCCCGTGCCATGCAAGACCGTAGATCTTGCAGAAGCTCGGTTTCCCCGACTTTGAGAATATGGAGACGAGGAGGGCTCAGCTAAGGACTAAACATGGTTATGCGTTCCATATTAAGTTGTATAATGTGCTTAATAACTCCCATTTTGGTTGCTGTAATTGGGAAGCTCTCTCCAAGGCATATGGATTTAAGGAGAACATGCAAACAACATTTGATATTCGTCCCGAACATGATGATATTGAAAATATCGACATCTGGGTGGATGTGGATATGCCTCCAGTTTTGCCTAAATGTGAGTTTGTCAAACTAATTTTTTAAGTTAAGTAATTTATATTGTTTATTGAAAAATATACTTGGTGTTCATCGCAACTAAACTTGTTTATTTATAATTGTCAGCTTATTTCTTATCTTCAAGTTATACTCAGAAGGCTATAAATAGGACATACTATATCTATGGATCCAAACTTAATTGTGAGGAGAAAGGTTATCTTGTCTCATTTATAGATGATGTTAAGGCCTTTAAGACAAATCAGTCTATCAGCCCAAATTTTAGCGGATACGTGCCACTAGTCCATGAGTTGCAGGATGGTAACTTGATTGCCAAAACTTGGTATGATTTTGTTAATGATGGTAACTTCATTGCATACATTCTTCTTAAGTAAAAAAACATTGCTAACTATATATGTTATTGTGTTGTTCAACAGAAGCTCCCGAAGGAGGTTTTGCCTGACATGATGCTTACCGAAGGTCATATGTACATGGTTAGCTTACGACCATTTCCGCCAACGGCTTACCATAGTGCATACTCTATTTCTTTGAAAGATGCAAGGCTCAATGTAGGAACGAAGTATGTCTACCAGAGGGGGTGAATGGGAGTTTTAAATTTTCTTCAGAAAATTCAAAACTCTCAGAACCCAGCAGCGGAGCAAATGAAAAACAAACTACAACGAGCGAAAACTAAGTACCAAAAAGAAACTAAGTCATGTATTTAGACAAATCACACGAATGAAAATACATCGAAGGTAAACATGGGTGACAGAGGTAACAAGCGATTCTTGATGGCGATAGGGTATTTGTTATACCAGTTCATCCTTCTGCACAAGGACTACGTCTAGTTGGAGGGGTTATGACTTAACACGGAAGATAAACTCTTTTCACCATATTCTCCTCGACAATTGGTTCGTAAACCAATGCCGATCACTCATGGTAGATACTTGAAGGTGATTTCCAAACCTTTAAAGACTTCTTATTCAAGAACCACAATCACTCTTGGTCTGTGAAGAAATTGAAACCTAACCATCTAGAGAGTTTGCAGCTCTCAAGAGTAATTGGCAAAGCGTACTGGACTTAGATTCAAGTGATGCTGAATGACTATCTAATTCTTCAGCTCTAGGGGTTTTTCTCTCGGTGGATTTTAAACTCAGTTCGCTCAAAGAGAGGGTTGCTCAACTATCTTCACAGAATCAAACGGAGCAGCCACATGACAACGCCGACGTGGGATGGCTATTTATAGCCGCAACCTTCCCATATGGGAAATGACCATTTTGGACACTCGTCCAGCCAATGGCCAACCGACACGTTTGCAACGGTCGGATTTTGGAGCAACAGTAACATTACTTGAGGAACCAGTAATGCTAACTCCTCGGTCTGAGTCAAATCTCTCGCATCGAAGAAGATCACAGTCTCTTCCTGGCAAGTATTTTCTCGGAACACAAAGAGATTTCTCTCACAACTTTCATAGGATTTGGGTTTAGCATTGGAGAATCAAAGTTTTGAATGCTACACCCCTCTTAATAGTACGGTGGTCCTACGACTCAGTAAAGAGAAGAAGAACAACAAAATAAATTCTACGTCTTCAATCTCCTCGGACGTAGTCATTTTCCTTGGACAGAAACCAAACCAATTGCTTCACTTCAGCAATTTTTCAAGGGGTAACTCTTGTCATCATGATCTTCAGTGATAACCTTCACTGCAACTCAGGGAGATTATCTTCATTGTTTTCATCAAACTCCTCGTGATCTCAGGGACCTGTTACTCTTTGTGCACTAGAAAACACATAAGTCCCATACTATTTATGTCAACAAACTCCAAAAACATAAGGGGCCTATCACTGCACCAACAATCTCCCCCTTTTTGGATGGTTGTTGACAAAACAGATAATCATCAAAGTGAAGATAGATAAGTGAAAAGGCGGATTGAACAAGAGTGAATTCGTGCTACTTGGCTTGATGATGAAATCCCCCTAGATGTATGCAGGGTCACAAATATGAGATAAAAGTCTCTGCAATTCATTGAAGTATGTGGAGGACATTTCAATCATTCATGGTAATGATTCACACTGAAGATATATAATCCATCGAGAAAGTATTGCACTCATTCATAGCTTCTGATAATAATTCCACCTGCAAAACAAATGCTTCGAGATAAATAATGCAACAGGCAGGGTTATTAATATTACAACACATAAGTTCTACATCAGAGCACATATAGTCTTTAAGGCATGGATCTCAAAAGTCTCATAAACCAGACCAAATAAACACAAAGAGAAAATCTAACAGAGCAAGTCTATCAAAACTTGATGGAATTCTCAAGCAAATCAATCAGAGCAAGTCTATCAAAACTCGATGTAATTCTCCCCTTTTTGTTAACTAGTGTCAAAAAGGTGACGAAGAACATGAGTGCAAAAATGGTGAACTTGATTTACTCTGAGACGTCTCCAGAAAAGCTGGCCGAAGAGGTTTTAGATTCAGAAGTGGCTGGTAAATCTTCATCGTCAGCAGCAGCAGCAGATGTTCCTTCAGGAATGGCTTGAGGCTGAGAAGATGAAGGCACATTGGGATTAGCTTCTTGATTCCTACAAGACATCACATTTCCTTCAGCTGGTTTCTCAATTGGTGAGGTAGCTTCTGATTTGTCGAGCAACTTGTGCAGCTTAAACCGAAGTAGTCAGTTGTTGGCTCACGAGCTGGCAGAGGTGGAGTGATGCAATCTTGAAAATCTTCAGCGGAGAAACCTTGATCAATACACTCAAAGAGTTCTTTAAGATCGGAGTCAAGAAGTTGTTTCTTGGAGAAGAAATTTTGAAGCAACTTCCATAGGCACTTCTTATTTTCAGTAGTAATCATGTGCACAACTTTCATTCTGTTGTTGATGGCATTCAATTCGGTAGCCAGATGTTCTTTCTCTCGGCAATCCTCAGACATATGCTGCAACAGCAGCTATTCAGTACGCGAACTCACTTCAAGGTGTGAAGGAGGTTGAGTAGTTGGTTGTCGATCACGCTGAGGTAGACGCGGACCACCAAATGAATTGTGATAATCTAGAGGGCTTGACACTGGTACTTTCCCGAAGAAAAATCTTCCATGACTCGCAATGTATCACGTATAGGAGGAATGAAGCTTTTGTGACTGACTTTTGCCAAATATCTGGTGTGCATTGCATAATCAACCACTTTCTGAATCTAAGGCACAAAGACTTTGATGGTTTTCGAATGCTGAGCAGAATCCATCAGTATATGCACAAACATGTCCTTGTCATCAAAGATATATCCTTTGGAGATTGCATGAATGGTGTTTCGAAGAACATCAGATATAACATTGTCGGTATTCATTCCGTCCAGAGGACAGATGGTATAAGTGAGCATGTGGAAGAGAGTCTGATTAACAAAAGTCAAATGCTTGGGCATGTATAAGTGAGCATCTGAGTGATCAGGAGACTTTTCAGTCGTAAGAGGAGGAGCATTTTTCTTCGCGGTTTTCTTTCGCCTCTTCTGCTGAGCAGTTGGATCAATGTGTCCCTCGACAAGATCATTATAGCCAGTTGCTTGTGCTTGATTATCAAGGCAGATCTTTTGAACAATACCATCTAGATCTAAGTGAAAACCCAATCTTCTACTGCTTAGAATCTTCAATGTTGATTTACATCCACATATGATTCTTCAAGTTCTTTCATGACAAACTTGGACGTTGTTGTCTTCATTTGATCATTAAGATCACTAAGTTTGGCTTGGAGGTTGTTGATCTCAATAGAGTCTTCTCTCATATCTTTAACAACATCAGATGCTTGTGCGGCAACTTCAGCAGGGATTGGCAAAGATGTCACTTCTCCATCGAAGGATTTTCAACAAACTTGTCAAGTTGCTCCATGATGAATGCATGATTATAACAGTGTGGAGCATCAAAATGAGCATCAGTCTAAGCAACCGAAGCAGTTGACACTAGAATTTTCTCGGACAGGGGCGTAGAAGCCAATGGTTGTGTCAAACTGGGAGCAAACTGAGAAGCCTTTTCTTTTGATGCAGTCTCTCGAGGAGTAGTTTGCTTGGTGGTTAGAGCCTTGGTAGGAGCCATGATTTTATTCATTTTTGGCGTTGGAATTTTCTCGCCTGGCTTGGTTGAGCTGAATGGAGCATCAACTACCAAATCCTTCAAGTTGACTCCATCAGGATGAGGAGTTGTGCTGACATGATCCACCATGGTGACAGTGGTAGGTGGAGTCTTTCTCTTTAGAATGATCTTCTTCTTTGGTGTTATTGGAAATGCACTTGCTCGAAGATCAGGCAATGCTACCTCTTGAGCTTGTCTTAGTTTTCCCTTGAAGAGGAAAGGGTTATGCAGCAAAGTAGCATAAGTATTTCCCTCAGTTTTGAGAACCAAGGTATCAATCCAGTAGGAGACAACGCACAAGTCACCGAATACCTGCACAAACAATCAACAACTTGCACCCAACGCGATAAAGGGGTTGACAATCCCTTCACGGTCACTTGCAAAAGTGAGATCTGATAGAAATAGATAAATGGTAAAGTAAATATTTTTGGCATTTTTGGTTTATAGATTGGAAACTAAAGATTGGAAAGTAGTAGATCGGAAACTAGCAAGATGTAAACGAGATTCAAAATAATGGAAAACAGACCTGGGGGCCATAGGTTTCACTAGTGGCTTCTCTCGAGGTAGCAAATATTACGGTGGGTGAAAAATTACTACCGAACAACTGATAGAAAAGCGCATAGTTATGATGATATCTAAGGCAATGATCATGAACATAGGCATGACATCCGTGTCAAGTAGACCGACTCCTGCCTGCATCTACTACTATTACTCCACACATCGACCGCTATCCAACATGCATCTAGAGTATTAAGTTCATAAAGAACAGAGTAACGCATTAAGCAAGATGACATGATGTAGAGGAATTAACTCAAGCAATATGATGAAAACCCCATCTTGTTATCCTCGATGGCAACAATACAATATGCTCCTTGTTGCCCCTACCGTCACTAGGAAAGGACACCGCAAGATTGAACCCAAAGCTAAGCACTTCTCCCATTGCAAGAAAGATCAATCTAGTAGGCCAAACTAAACCGATAATTCGAAGAGACTTGCAAAGATATCAAATCTTGCATATAAGAATTCAGAGAAGAACCAAATAATATCCATAGATAATCTTGATCATAAATCCACAATTCATCGGATCTCGGCAAACACACCGCAAAAGAGTATTACATCGAATAGATCTCCAAGAACATCGAGGAGAACATGGTACTGAGAATCAAAGAGAGAGAAGAAGCCATCTAGCTAATAACTATGGACCCGAAGGTCTATAGTAAACTACTCACGCTTCATCGGAGAGGTAATGGTGTTGATGTAGAAGCCCTCCATGATCGAATCCGCCTCCGGCAGGACGCCGGAAAAGGTCCCTAGATGGGATCTCACAGGTACAGAAGGTTGTGGCGTAGGAAAAGTGGTTTCGTGGTTCTCCTGGATGTTTTTAGGGTATAAGAGTATATATAGATGAAGGAACTAGGTCAGGGGAGCTATGAGGGGCCCATGAGGGTGGGGGCACGCCCTACCCCCTGGGCGTGCCCTCCTGCCTCGTGGCTGCCTCGTTGCGTCTCTGACTTCATCTCCAAGTCTTTTGGTTTGCTTTCGGTCCAAGAAAGATCATCGCGAAGTTTTCATTCCGTTTGGACTCCGTTTGGTATTCCTTTTCTGCAAAACTCTAAAATAGGCAAAAAAACAGAAACTGGCACTGGGCCCTCGGTTAATAGGTTAGACCCAAAAATAATATAAAATAGCGTATAAATGCCTATTAAACATCCAAAATAGATAATATAATAGCATCAAACAATAAAAAATTATAGATACGTTGGAGATGTATCAAGCATCCCCAAGCTTAATTCCTGCTCGTCCTCGAGTAGGTAAATGATAAAAACAGAATTTTTGATGTGGAATGCTACCTAACATATTTATCCATGAAATTTTCTTTATTATGGCATGAATGTTCAGATCCGAAAGACTCAAGACAAAAGTTTAATATTGACATAAAAACAATAATACTTCAAGCATACTAACAAAGCAATCATGTCTTCTGAAAATAACATGGCCAAAGAAAGCTATCGATACAAAATCATATAGTCTGGTTATGCTCTATCTTCATCACACAAAATATTTAAATCGTGCACAACCCCGATGACAAGCCAAGCAATTGTTTCATACTTTGATGTTCTCAAACTTTTTCAATCTTCATGCAATACATGAGCATGAGCCATGGATATAACACTATAGGTGGAATAGTATGGTGGTTGTGGAGATGACAAAAAGAAGAAGATAGTCTCACATCAACTAGGTGTATCAACAGGCTATGGATATGCCCATCAATAGATATCAATGTGAGTGAGTAGGGATTGCCACACAACGGATGCACTAGAGCTATAAGTGTATGAAAGCTCAAAAAGAAACTAAGTGGGTGTGCATCCAACTTGCTCGCTCACAAAGACCTAGGGCATTTTGAGGAAGCCCATCATTGGAATATACAAGCCAAGTTCTATAATGAAAATTCCCACTAGTATATGAAAGTGAAAACATAGGAGACTCTCTATCATGAAGATCACGATGCTACTTTCAAGCACAAGTGTGGAAAAAGGATAGTAATATTGCCCCTTCTCTCTTTTTCTCTCATTTTTTTATTTGGGCCTTCTCTCTTTTTTTATGGCCTCTTTTTTTTCTCTTTTTTTAAATTTTTTGTCCGGAGTCTCATCCCGACTTGTGGGGGAAACATAGTCTCCATCATCCTTTCCTCACATGGGATAATGCTCTAATAATGAAGATCATCACACTGTTATTTACTTACAACTCAAGAATTACAACTCAATACTTAGAACAAAATATGACTCTATGTGAATGCCTCTGGCGGTGTACCAGGATGTGCAATGATTCAAGAGTGACATGTATGAAAAAATTATGAACGGTGGCTTTGCCACAAATACGATGTCAACTACATGATCATGCAAAGCAATATGACAATGAATGAGCGTGTCATAATAAATGAAACGGTGGAAAGTTGCATGGCAATATATCTCGGAATGGCTATGGAAATGCCATAATAGGTAGGTATGGTGGCTGTTTTGAGGAAGGTATATGGTGGGTGTATGGTATCGGCGAATGTTGCGCGGTACTAGAGAGGCTAGCAATGGTGGAAGGGTGAGAGTGCATATAATCCATGGACTCAACATTAGTCATAAAGAACTCACATACTTATTGCAAAAATCTGTTAGTTATCAAAACAAAGTACTACACGCATGCTCCTAGGGGGATAGATTGGTAGGAAAAGACCATCGCTCGTCCCCGACCGCCACTCATAAGGAAGAAAATCAATAAATAAATCATGCTCCAACTTCATCACATAACGGTTCACCATACGTGCATGCTACGGGAATCACAAACTTTAACACAAGTATCTCTCAAATTAACAATTACTCTACAAGCATGACTCTAATATCACCATCTTCATATCTCAAAGCAATCATAAAGAATCAAACTTCTCATAGTATTCAATGCACTTTATATGAAAGTTTTTATTATATAAATCTTGGATGCCCATCATATCAGGACTGGTTTTATAACCTAAGCAAATTACCATGCTTTTCTAAAAGACTCTCAAAATAATATAAGTGAAGCATGAGAGTTCAACAATTTCTATAAAATCAAACCACCGCCGTGCTCCAAAAAGATATAAGTGAAGCACTAGAGCAATATTGTCTAGCTCAAAAGATATAAGTGAAGCACATAGAGTATTCTAATAAATCCCGATTCATGCGTGTCTCTCCCAAAAGGTGTGTACAGCAAGAATGATTGTGGTAGACTAAAAATCAAATACTCAAATCATACAGGACGCTCGAAGCAAAACACATATCATATGGTGAATAAAAATATAGCCTCAAGTAAAGTTAACGATAGACGAAAACGAAAGAGGGGATGCCTTCCGGGGCATCCCCAAGCTTAGCCTCTTGGTTGTCCTTGAATTTTAACTTGGGGTGCCTTGGGCATCCCCAAGCTTAGGCTCTTTCCACATCTTATTCCATAGTCCATCAAATCCTTACCCAAAACTTGAAAACTTCACAACACAAAACTTCAACAGAAAATCTCATGAGCTCCGTTAGTATAAGAAAATAAATCACCACTTCAAGGTACAGTTGTGAACTCATTCTTATTTATATTATTGTAATATCTACTGTATTCCAACTTCTCCATGGTTCATACCCCCCGATACTACTCATAGATTCATCAAAATAAGCAAACAACACGCGAAAAACAGAATCTGTCAAAAACAGAACAGTCTGTAGTAACCTGTAACTCTCGAATACTTATGTAACTCCAAAAATTCTGAAATAAATTGGTGGACGTGAGGAATTTTTCTATTAATCTTCTTAAAAATAATCAACTTAAAATCACTCTTCTGTTAAAAATGACAATTATTCTCGTGAGCACAAAGTTTCTGTTTTTTTTCAGCAAGATCAAATTAACTTTCACCCAAGTCTTCCCAAAGGTTCTACTTGGCACAAACACTAATTAAAACTTAAAACCACATATAACCAGAGGCTAGATGAATTATTTATTACTAAACAGGATCAAAAAGCAAAGAACAAAAATAAAATTGGGTTGCCTCCCAACAAGCGCTATCGTTTAACGCCCCTAGCTAAGCATTGAGATTTCGATGATGCTTACATGAAAGACAAGAATTAAAGAGCAAGAAAAACACATCTAAGTCTAACATACTTCCTATGCTTCGATGATGCTTACATGAAAGACAAGAATTAAAGAGCAAGAAAAACACATCTAATTATAATAGCAAGCAAAAACTAGCATATGCAAAGAAGTGAAAAGAAACAATAGCAATCTCAACATAACGAGAGGTAATTTAGTAACATGAAAATTTCTACAACCATATTTTCCTCTCTCATAATAATTACATGTGGGATCATAAGAAAATTCAACAATATAACTATCACCTAACATATTCTCAACACGATCCACATGCATGCGAAGTTTACACTCTTCCAAAATAGTGGGAGTAAAACTAACTAAAGTCATGACCTCTCCAAACCCACTTTTATCAAAAAATTCATAAGATTGAACATTCTCCAAATATGTGGGATCTAAAGTTGACACTCTTCCAAACCCACTTTCAATATTATTGTAAACATTATTATCAATCTCATATTCATCATGGGGCTTAAATAAATTTTCAAGATCATAAGAAGAATTACCCCAATCATGATCATTGCAACAAGTAGTAGACATAGCAAAACTAGCATCCCCAAGCTTAGGGTTTTGCATACTATTAGCACAATTTACATCAATATAATTTATAGTAAAATCATTGCAATTGTGCTTTTTATTCAAGGACCTATTGCGAATCACTTCATAAATTTCTTCATCACAATTTTCAGATTCACGAATTTCAAGCAAAACTTCATAAATAATCTAGTGCACAAAACTCAGTAGCAATTGGTTCATCATAATTGGATGTCTTAAAAAGATTAGCAAGTGGATGAGTATCGATAAACTTTTAGCAAGCGAATATGCAAGCAAAAAGAAGGCACATAGTGACACAAGCAAACAAACGATCGAACGGAAGAGGGGCGAATAAAAGGCAAAGGTTTTCGAAAATCGTTTTAGAAGTGGGGGATAGGAAAACGAGAGGCGAATGGCGAATAATGTAATGCAAGGGAGAAGAGTTTATGATGGGTACTTGGTATAGCTTGACTTGACGTAGATCTCCCCGGCAACGGCGCCAGAAATCCTTCTTGCTACCTCTTGAGATTGTGTTGGTTTTCCCTTCAAGAGGAAAGGATGATGCAGCAAAGTAGCGTAAGTATTTCCCTCAGTTTTGATAACCAAGGTATCAATCCAGTAGGAGACAACGCACAAGTCACTGAATACCTGCACAAACAATCAACAAATTGCACCCAACTTGATAAACGGGTTGTCAATCCCTTCACGGTCACTTGCAAAAGTGAGATCTGATAGAGATAGATAAACAGTAAAGTAAATATTTTTGGTATTTTTGGTTTATAGATTGGAAAGTAAAGATTGCAAAGTAGTAGATCGGAAACTAGCAAGATGTAAACGAGATTCAATATAATGGAAAAGAGACCCGGGGGCATAGGTTTCACTAGTGGCTTCTCTCGAGATAGCAAATATTACAGTGGGTGAACAAACTACTGCCAAGCAATTGAGAGAAAAGTGCATAGTTATGACGATATCTAAGGCAATGATCATGAACATAGGCATCACGTCCGTGTCAAGTAGACCGATTCCTGCATGCATCTACTACTATGACTCCACATAACGACCGCTATCCAGCATGCATCTACTACTATGACTCCACACAACGACCGCTATCTAGCATGCATCTAGAGTATTAAGTTCATAAAGAACGGAGTAATGCATTAACCAAGATGACATGATGTAGAGGAATTTAACTCAAGCAACATGATGAAAACCCCATCTTGTTATCCTTGATGGCAACAATACAATACGCACCTTGCTGCCCCTACTGTCACTGAGAAAGGGCACCACAAGATTGAACCCAAAGCTAAGCACTTCTCCCATTGCAAGAAACATCAATCTAGTAGGCCAAACTAAACCGATAATTCGAAGAGACTTGCAAAGATATCAAATCATGCATATACGAATTTAGAGAAGAACCAAATAATATTCATAGATAATCTTGATCATAAATGCACAATTCATCGGATCTCGGCAAACACATCGCAAAAGAGTATTACATCGAATAGATCTCCAAGAACATCAAGGAGAACATGGTATTGAGAATCAAAGAGGGAGAAGAAGCCATCTAGCTAATAACTATGGACCCGAAGGTCTGTGGTAAACTACTCACGCTTCATCGGAGAGGTAATGGTGTTGATGTAGAAGCCCTCCGTGATCGAATCCCCCTCTGGTAGGACGCCGGAAAAGGTCCCTAGATGGGATCTCATGGGTACAGAAGGTTGCGACGGTGGAAAAGTGGTTTCGTGGCTCTCCTGGATGTTTTTAGGGTATAAGAGTATATATAGGCGAAGGAACATGGTCAGGGTAGACACGAGGGGCCCACAAGGGTGGAGGCGCACCCTACCCCCCTGGGCGCGCCCTCCTGCCTCATGGCTGCCTTGTTGCATCTCCGACTTCATCTCCAAGTCTTCTAGTTTGCTTTCGGTCCAAGAAAGATCATCATGAAGGTTTCATTCTGCTTGGACTCCATTAGGTATTCCTTTTCTGCAAAACTCTAAAATAGAAAAAAAAAATTGGCACTGGGCCCTCGGTTAATAGGTTAGTCCCAAAAATAATATAAATAGCATATAAATGCATATTAAACATCCAAAACATATAATATAATAGCATGGAACAATCAAAATTTATAGATTTATTGGAGACGTATCAGGCAACACCGTAGAAGTGGTGATGTTTACTTGCTCACTGACAGAAGCTTCAACTTCTTCTCTTGTTGGTGGGGGGTCATCTTGATCAGAAGAATTGCTTTCAACATTTTTATCGGTTGGTACAACCGGCTTCCTATTTGGTGCACTCTTTTTCTTCAGAGTAGTAGTGTTGGGATCATGCTTAAGCTTAGAGCAGTGTTCTGATTTTCCTTCAGCCTTTTTCTTCTCAACATCAGATTTGATGAGGCGACGATTTTCTTCTTCTCAAGCTCTATCCTTCTCTGCCTTCTTGGCTCTCCTTTTAGCATTCTTTAGGCGCTTGGCCAGTTCATCAGGATATGATTCGGGGGTGCGAACAGTGGACTTGTCAGCATCTTCTGGCGATGGTGGTCACTCCTATGGATCGCCTGGACGAATGAGTCCATTTTCATGGCAGTCACCCCACGGAGGATGGAAAGCAAAGTTCTTCGCAAACCGAGGATGGACCATTTTGTAGTGAAACCACTTGCACACCCAGTGGCGTCGAATCTTTTGCAAACACTTGTCTCTTTCTCTTTTAGTCTGACCAGGAGCAGTTTTATGATCATCATGAGATATGTACTGAGCTAAATTTGTGTATGGTTGCCTGCCACCTTTCTTTTTCTTCGGTGCATCTTCTTCTTGCTCATTGCCATTTTGCTCATTTCTCTTTCTTTTGCTGGTAGCTAGGACTACCGTTGGGCCCATTGCATTTGGTGCCTTTGACTCGTCTGGTGTACCCAAGATTAACTCATCTTCATTGGCCATGCTCCTTGGTCGAGCAGAATCCTCAACTGATTGCATACACCTATGAATGAGAATAGATAAGAGGGGAAAACGGGATAGGGTCACAGATGCTCACATCGAAAAAAATCGAGCAAAAATGGTTTTGAGGAAGAATTAGATGCAGACTTTGTTTAAAAAGAAAGAAATGTATAGAATGAACTAGTAAGTCCGAAGAAAAATACTAGTCAGCAGGCTAAGCATTCCATTCATGCGAGAGATAAGACAAACCCTAGATCTGAAAAAGCTTTCAGATGCGAGGGAAAACTACAAACCACATCCGCAGAAGTTACCTGAGCAGTAAAGATCTAAGATATGTAGTAAATCATAAAATAATAACCACGGACAAACTCGAACGAGAAGGACGGAGGCCCGAGTTCGAACTGCATGTCCCCTAGCTTGGTGACGTGCATCAGCTATGGCGGCGTGGGGAAGAAGATGGCCCGTGACGGCGAGGAAGGACTCCGGTGACCGATTTCCGGCAGTGAAGTGGAGAAGGGGCCGTCAGCATCAAGCTCAAGGTGGAGCACTATGGCGAGGGTTTCGGAGGGGATAGTGGCGAGGAGGAAACAATGTGAATGAGGGAGCGGAGAAGCGACAATATTTATATGCGAGGGAAAATAACAGCGCGGTGTAAATCTGATCGAACGGCCACCATCGAGAGACTATTGCGATTCAACGGCCTGGATGTGGTGGCAGTTGATGGATTGCACGTGGCAACCATCATAAAGAGATTGTGGTCCTGACTTGGGTGGGAAACCCCAAATTTTAGACAACTTTTGCCAAAATAGATTAAAGTTTGGACCTAATCTTTATCGTGGTCAAGGACACCAGATAAAGTTTCGGTACCAGATGAAATTGAGCATTCATCACGGAAAAGCATAGACTGGAAGAGATAGAACAGAGGAAAACATGGT
This sequence comes from Aegilops speltoides, assembly GCA_021437245.1. NCBI lineage: Eukaryota > Viridiplantae > Streptophyta > Magnoliopsida > Poales > Poaceae > Aegilops > Aegilops speltoides. The sequence goes on along the minus strand of CM038141.1, from coordinate 307,397,082 downwards.
CCTAGGCATTTCACTCAGACAATGAAACACAAACACCGAAGGAATAGCTATGAGAGAAATTCATTCGGACAAATGCAAAATCCTTCGAACAAACAGAAAACCCAATGAAAGAAAATTGTGGGGGTGTGACCCACCGTATAAGAACTGTAGGACCCCGAGCGTCACACAATTATCGTGGCACCCGATAAGTCTAGTTCTTCTTTAATGTATTCACTCTCAGAAAGAAATTTTCACTTCGTCAAAATTTTCAAATTCTTCGAGGGTTATGCACCCATTCCTTCTATGATGTGGAAGTGTTAGCATGGGTGCTGAGTCCAGCTTACTGCATGTTTGCAAAGTCTAGGATATTTAGATCACACCATAACGCACAGAATCTTTTCTCATCGAGAGGCTTGGTGAAAATATCAGTGAGATTGTCTTTCGTGTTGACGTGATTGATGACAATATCCTCTCGAGCAACATGATCGCGAATGAAATGATGTCTGATGGCAATATGCTTCGCGCGAGAATGTTGCAGGATTGTGTACAATTTTGATGACACTCTCATTGTCATAGTATAAAGGAATCTTCTTGACCTTGATGCCATAATCCTTTAGTGTTTGCTTCATCCACAATAACGGAGTGCAACAACCTCCAGCAGCAATATATTCTGCCTCAGCCGTAGAGAGAGATACACAATTCTGCTTCCTTGAAGACCAACAGACCAAAGATCTACCGAGGAAATGGCATGTCCCCGAGGTAGATTTCCTATCAACCAAGTCGCCTGCGTAATCTGAGTCTGAATATCAAGATCGAACTGTGCTCCCTAAGGATACCATAAACCTAAGGTGGCACTATTGGAATCAGGACGTTTGCCGTCAGCTAGCTGATGGCAAAGAAGGTCTTTGCCATAAGGTTAAATAAAACTAATGACAAAGATATTGTTTGCCGTCAGCCGTCTCTTTACCGTCCGCTAGCTAACGACATAGATGCATTGTCGTCAGCGAGCAGACGACAAAGAGGGGGGTGGCCCACTAGTGAGAGCCACCTAACGGCCACTTTCTTTGCCGTCCGCTAGCCAATAGCAAAGAAAGTGCACAAACTGACGTCTGTTAGCTAGGCTCTTTGCCGTCTGCTAGCAGACGGCAAAGAACCGTGCCCTAACTAAAAGCAAACACGCCCGCGGCCGACCCCTCTCTCTTTGTCCCCTCTCTCCGCCCCGTGCCCGAGCCGCCGCCACCCCACGCCACCCCCGTCTCCGGACGCCCCCCCCCCCCCGTGCCGCCGCCTGCGCCACCCACATCGCCATGCTGCCCCGGCGACCCCCTCTCTGCCCCGCGCCAACCCCGGCCCATCGTCGCGCCACCCCGCCGCCTCGGTGACCCCCTCCTCCGCCCTGCGCCACCCCGACCTCGACCTCGACCGCTCCTCACCCTCAAGTAAGTGCGCCACTCTTCATGGTGCCCCAATTGAGGGGGGGGGGGTTTAGAGTGATTTTGTACAAGAGTCAACATAGTGTAAATCCTCAATAAAAAAACCCTAATGTGGATCTTTGAATTAAAGAAGTGATTCAATGCTTGTTAGCAAATTTTCCATTTGCCATGAAGCAACCAAAATGTTAAAAGAAGTGATTCAAAGCGAAGTAGCACATGCTGGAGAAGACTAGGATTGTAGAACTAGTTGCTGCATTGCAGTGATGTTTAGATGCTTATCCTAGATTGTAGTTTATTACATAACTCATGTTGAGCATTGTCTACTAGCTCATCCTAGTATATTGAACATTACCCGGCTTTTTTGATGTAGAACTATGATAAATTGGTAATATTAGAGCATAGGACGAGTTTGTTGTTTCAGTTAGCACAAAATATATCACAAATATATTATACACATATACACACACATTACATCAATTATATTATACAGTATTTAGTAGTTGTGGGAATCACTGGGTAGCTCAGTGCTAAAACACATGGCCATTCTACCAAGCAACCCAGGTTCAAACCACTTTCCTTGGGTGTGCTAGTAGCCCTAGGCGGCTAGGCAAAGGACAAGATGCAATGGCTTCAAAGGTGATTTTGACCATAGTAATTAATCAGAGTAAATGAGACACAAGATGCTGCTGGTTCCAGGAAAAATCGTTTTACAAAGTATACACATAATAAAGATATAAAGGAATCACAGCAATCTAGTTTCTGAGATAGACTATTCTCTCTTGTTCCATGGTTGTATTACTTTGTGTAGTTTCTTTAGTAGATGTTCTTAGCAAGTTAAAAGGGGAACTGCAATAATTATGTTGCTTGGCAGGTCTTTTTATTGTAATTACTTAAGTTGTAATCATGGCTCATTTTGTAACAAATGGTTCATTGTGTTGGAGAGTACAACCAAGTATTGTTGGGAGTAGATCAAATTATACCATATTGTTAGTCAAATTTTCAATGTCATGTTGCTAAGACTGCCTTTATCACAGAACTTCAATTATGCATATCTCTTCTTGCTCTAGACACTACTCCAAGTAAATTAAAACCAAATGTTACTCCAAGTAACTGCAACTTGTTAATTAAAGGATCATTTGTAGTTTCAGTAGTTTTGCTTGCATCTGTAGTTTTAATTAAAGGATCATCTGTAGTTTCAATATCATTGGTAGTGGTAATGTTTTCTTATTGGTATCACCATCAATTTGGTTTACATTTTCAGTTTTGTTTCATGTCTAAAGAAATCCCTAGTTTTGAAGGGTTCTAGCTGTTGCCTTCATATGTCCACAAGTGCATTGCTTTTTGAATGTGAAATGATAACTTGGTGTAGTTGATTATCTTCTGCTAAAAACTTCTGCTATTGTAATGTTGTAAGGGTAGTAATTGGTCTCTTATGCTGCTTATCAGAGATGGGGGGAGGCCGCCACCACAGGTTGCGCTCTGCCACACCGGAGTACGGGTTGGATGGTTTCGAGTTCTTCACGATCATACTTGAGAATTCCTCCAGGAGGCAGGTATAAAAAGGAGAGGTCTCCCCTTCAACCATCTCTTTATGATAACTCTACTGTTTGCTACATCACTCCTTGACCCACGCTGCAGAGGCTGCCTGACACTTTTATGAAGATGCTGGGCGGCCATCGGCCCAAGAATGTGAAGCTGTGACAGGCCGGCTGCGGGCCTAGCAGGCATTGGGACGTGGAGGTGGTGATCAGGTACAACCACATGTACATGTGTCATGGCTGGGAGCAGTTCATCCGTGCCTATGACCTGTGGCGCGGGTACTTCCTTGTCTTCAGGTACGATGGCGATGTGATGCTCACCGTGAAGGTGTTCAACACGACTATGTGTTGCATGCGCTACCAGGACGACGATGATGCCAGTACATCCTGCCTCTTCTTCCTCTACATTTGGTTTTGTCTCACATCGATTGTTTAAAAAACTTTGTTGCATTTGGTTAGGCAATGGGAGCAGCAGCAGTAACTCTGGCTACAGCCAAAGTAGCAGCGACTCTGGCTATAGCAAAAGCAGCAGCGAGGATGATCCAGAATGGAGTGGGGAAGAAGAGGACCAGAGTGGGGATGAGGAGATGCAGCCTATTCTGTCTGACGATGACCTCGCGGTGGTGGTGGCTGACGATGGCCAAGCGATGGTGGTGGCTGGTGATGGGCAATAGATGGTGGTGGCGGATGATGACCTAGTGATGGTGCTGCCTGAAGATGGCCTCGCGATGGTGGTGGTGCCTAACAATGACCATGCGATCCCACAGCTGGGCGGCATGACCATGCCAATTGTGGTAGAAGACTACATCCCACTACCTCGCCGCTCTAAGCGCATCAGGATGATGAAGGAGAAGGAGAAGAAGGAGGACTGAAGTATGTCAGGTATGTCAGATCTCCAAAATGAGATATACTTAGCTTTGTTTCCTTCGAAATGACCTAAGTTAGCTCTAATATGCTAAGTTATCTCTAATATGCTTAGTTACCTAGGTTTGCTCAATAATGACATACACTTAGCTTACTTATGTAAAAATGGCATAATTAGCTTACTTAGGTTTGAAATGGCATAACAATCTTGGTAACCTCATATATGTCATATAGTTAGCTTATTTTCCTCGAAAATGACATAATAAGCCTAATTACTCCAAAATGACCTAAGTTAGCTCTAAGTTAGATCTAAAATGCTCAATTAGCTCTAATATTCTTAGTTACCTAGGTTAGTCGAAGAAAGACCTATACTTAGCTTACTTATGTCAAAAATGGCATAATATGCTTAGTTAACTAAAAATGGCATAATTAGCTAGGTTAGCTCCAAAATGAACAATTTTACCTAGGTTAGCTCCAATGTTATCCATTTTACCTAGGTTAGCTCCAAAATGACCAAGTTTACCTAAGTTAGCTCCAAAGTGACCTAAGTTAGCTCTAAGTTAGCTCTAAAATGCTAAATTAGCTCTAATATGCTTAGTAACATGGGTTGGCTCAAGAAAGACCTATACTTAGGTTACTTATGTCAAAAATGGCATAATATGCTTAGTTAACTCAAAATGGCATAATTAGCTAGGTTAGCTCCAAAATGAACAATTTTACCTACGTTACCTCCAATATGATCCTTTTTACCTAGGTTAGCTCCAAAATGGCCAAGTTTACCTAGGTTAGAAGAAGAAGACAAATAAGAGGAGAGGAGAAAAAGAAAGAGAAGCTAAATTCTTCTTCTTCTTCCTTTTCTTCTTTTTCTTCTAGCTAGTCTTCTTCTTCTTCTTCTAACTTTCATCTTTCCCAATTCGCAGATTTGCTTTACATGAGGAAGCTTGCATTGATGGAGTGTAATCTTCTCCTTGTGCTTACTTTTTGTTTATGGAAACTTGTTTGAAACTTCTTTTGGATATGTATGTATATATGGATATTGTCGTGGATTTGTCACGGCAGATGTCCTAGTGAAAGGACTTAGTTGTGGAGCCATCGCTACGGGTTTACTTGAAGGGGTTAAAGCGGACACAAAGACACGAGGGTTTATAGTAGTTCGGCCCCTTCGATGAAGGTAAAAGCCTACATCTAGTTGTGATGGAATTGATGTGGTCTCGATGGCTAGGGAGCAAACAAGCTTCGCCTAGGCTCGAGTTGTGGTTGTCTGTCTTGAACCGCCGCCGGGTCGTCCCCTTATATACACGGGTGACGCCCGTCGGCCCATAGAGTCCCAACCGGTTCATACTTGTATCCCGGTTGGTATCTGTCTATTCCTAACTTACAATACAAATTATACATAAGGCCGGTTTACGGCTACAGGTTCTAAACCGACTATAGGCCTTGGGCCTTCATCTGTTTATACCACTAATGAAGCTAACCCGGCCCAAGTAAGCCGGTTCACGCCTAGTGGTAATATCCCCAACATTAGGCCCCAGATTGATTTGAACCGGTTCATGTCAATCCTTCCCAAAATCTTGTGTCTTGGACATCTTCTGGTAATTGGTAAACCGCCATGTCATCATCATTTCTGGTTGTTGTAAACCGGCATGACGTCATCATGAAATTTATCATTTATAATGCCCTCCTTTAACAATAGCTCCTGGATTCGCGCGCTTGACTCAACTCTGTTGCCTTATAAATAAGACCGAAGGGTCATTTCCTTTCCTTTCCCTTCGTCTCTTCTTCTTCGTCTTCCTCGCATCGCCAGCCTTGGAGCTCCGCCGCCGCCGTCGACCTCTGCCGTCTTGGGCGCTGCATCAACTCGAACGCGTGCGAGCACTGCGGTATCCTTCCGCATCTTCTCCGTTTCCAGTAAGCTTTCTTCTCTTCTTGACCTAGATCTGTTCTTAGGGTTTCATGTTCGTGCTGTGTTCGTCACTTGCTCATACTTGTACTCCGACTCTTGGATGAATCTGTGAACCCCTGCTGTGTTTAATAGTAATCTCTAAGCATCCGCCTGTAACTTCTCATCTAAGTCCATAGATCTCACGCACATACCCTCTCAACGGTTCACTTCCGTTCTGCCCTACTCTTCGGAATATTTTCTATTTTTGTGAGCTTGCTGTAGATCTGCGGCTGTAATATGATCTTGTGAAACCTGTTTCTGCATACCTAGCTGTCCGCAACTTCAATTGCTTCCGATGTTTAGCTCAGGCGGTTTTACTTACCATAGAAAAAAGTTCTTAAACCGGTATATACCATTAGTCCCCTTGTTGAACCGCCAGAATCCATATAATGCCGCATCGTAGAAGACCGGTTTATAGGTAGTGCCTCCGGTTTAGCGTTGTTCAGACCAACACCTATTTTTTATCCACATATTCTTGAACCGGATCACCTATTTCTTGTAGATGTCACCATGGCCAAACAAGTATATGAGTGCAATTGGGTTCCCTCTCGCGTCACAGAATCTCAGTTGGATGATCTAGTCCTGATCGGCGCTTTAGACAACAAAGATACGATCCACTGGAGGGTTCCTGGAAATGAATGTCCTCCCACACCTCAAGAGGGAGAGGTTGTGGTCTTTGCAGATCACTTGGCCCGGGGCTTCAAACCGCCTGGTTCTAAGTTTTACCGGGATGTGTTAGCCAATTTTCAGCTCCGTCCACAGGATATTGGCCCCAATTCCGTTACCAATCTATGTCACTTTCAAGTACTCTCTGAGGTATACCTTCAAGAGGAGCCTTCAGTCGAGCTGTTTAGAGACTGCTTCCATTTAAACCATCGCACTGAATTTACCGACAGCCCCAATACTGAATTGGGCGGCATGGCCATTCAGAAGAGGAAGGAGATCACTTATCCCCATGTCAAACTCCACACTCACCCCAAGGAGTGGAATGCAACTTGGTTTTATTGCAAAGATACCTCCCCTGAGAATGAAAATCCCTTGCCTGGCTTCCATCCGGAACGGCTCAGCAACACTCACCCTTTTCCACAAAGACTAAGCGCCAAGGAGAGAATTAAATATGCTCCGCAACTGTCCATGTCCGAGCCTTTATGGCCAACGGTTTAACGGGAATAGACCTTGCACGCTGTTGGATATCATGGAGCATACTGCCTCTGAGCCGACGCTCCAGTTTGATGTGCAAGTATACTGATAGCGTCGATGACCCACTCCGACACACTAAAATCCAACTCTCGGATGATGAAGTCACACATTCTATAAAGAAGATGTTGAATGAACCGGAGCACCTCTGCGCTCAAACCGGTCTGCTTCCTTACTGCACCACCAACAAACCGCCAGCGGTAAGATTTTTAATTGCTCTATTGTTGAATCTGTTACTGCTTTATCCGTCTGACATTTAATTACTGCTGATCCAGGGCGATAATCTGTTTTGGAGCAAGAAACTTCCACAAGACAAAACGGAGAAGGCAGGGCGGTCAACCCGGCCCAAGACCAAGGTTATCAAGAAGCCAGCTCACAAAAGAAAAACCACCGCTTCATCTGATCCAGCTATTGATGATGTTGTGGGTAACCTGGACCTTGAGGTAGAACTTGATTCACTTGGCTTACTTTTTACACGCCTTATTGATGATGATGCTTGTCAGGACGACGCTGAAGCCAGCAATGCAGATTTCGCTGAGGTAACTATTCTCTCTTCTGATTCAGAAATCCTGCCTTTGCCAAAATTTCGCCAGGCAAATCGGAAAGTTAAATTTTCTCATCCTCTTGCTTATTTGGATCCCAAATTTCTTATGAAGACTCAGCAACATGAAGCTCGCCGCACAACCCGGCACAGTGGCCAGGTAGTTACCTCCGCCGGTTTACCAAACAGTCCGGTTCGAAAACGACGCTCCGAGGTCTCCGACCTTTTCATTGATTTAAATCCTAAAGCGGGTTTCTTCCGTCAACCTCTTAATCCATCCGACTCTGATTATCAGGTTACTTCTCATTCATCTTCTGGTGAATCATCGGCCACTCAGCTGCCACCATTGAAAACGGTTCTTGGGTAAGCTAAGCTGAACATATGCTTCCAGTATACTGTGTAATGGCTTATGCTTTTCCTTGAATCTTTGGTTTTATTTCAGGGCCAAACCTAAACCAAGCAAGAAGGCCCGCCTGGATAAAGGGGCTGAAGAAGATGTAGCCCCAGAACATGACAAAGCGCCAGATCTTGAAGCGTTTGCTCCTGAGGATATTCCCAATGATCCTCTTTTGCAAGACGATGCTATTCCCGAAGAGAGGCCTATTAATACTTCAGTCTCACGACTACCGCCAGCTCCATCCGGATTGAGAAATCCCACGATCCTGGCGACAAACCGACCGCACCAACACAAACCGGCGAGTCCAAAGATGATGATGTTGTGATTACCGGTGTAGGCCGCTTTGAACCCGGGAATCCTGTCACCTTAACTAAGCATACCGTAAAAGAGGATTTTTCCGCTCTGAACAAGGGAAAATGGGATGTTGAACTGGAGACATATGCTGCTCTGAGTGCCCAAGATCTTCATTCCGGCTATTTAAACCGGCTTTATACTAGCCGTGACTGTGAAGCTGGTCTGGTAAACATGATGAGGGATAAATTTGAGGTCACTTATTTTTTACTTACCACCATTGTATCAATCCTCCTAGCCCCCAAGGGTCGGTTTGTAACCTTCATCAAACCGGGACTTGAATACGATCCTCAACACTTTGAAATCCATCAATATAGCCCCCAAGGGCCGGTTTAACTTAGCATAATTAAACCGGGGCTCCGATTGAAAACTATCCTTAGAACATAATTTGATCAAATAGCCATTAGCCCCCAAGTGCCAAGTTGAATACCTGTATTGAGCTTGGGACTTTGCAATCTAGTAATATATGAAAATTGAAGGTGCATTAGCCCCCAAGTATCAGGCGTATAACTTTGTTATGTGGTTGATACTTCGATTTCTTAGACCGCTTGTTTAAAGCTAAATGCTATCTGTATGTAGGCTGAGGTGAGAATCAAGGAGGACCGGATTGCCGATTTACAGGAGACCTTGAAAACCCAACAGGCTGAAATAGACAAGGTAAAGGAAGAATTAACCAGCGCCTTGAGCATCGCTGAACAGCTGAAGGAAGGCTTCAAGAAAGAGCGGGCTGATTGGGCCATTGAGAAGGCCGCTTTAACCAAGAGAGCTGAAAATGCTGAAGCTGCCCTTAAACCGGTGGTGGATGAACTTACGGCCGTAAAGCGGCAAATACACTCCATGACCGCTGCGATCTTTGGTAAGCTCCTTTTAACTTCTGTGATAACTTGAACCTGCTGTAATATAAATCCGGTTTGAGACCGTCCCTGTGTTGTTGCAGGTACACGCATCGGGCACTTAGGATCCGATGTGCGGAAGAAACTGAAGGCTGCCTACACCTTAGTGGAACAACTGTATACAGGAGCCCAGCGGATCATCACCACAGCCTCTCATAACAACCCGGCACCCTCTTTAATCCAGGACACTCTTAACAGATTGTCAATGCTTCCGGCCCGGATTGAAGAGTTGAAAAAGTCCGCTGCTCAAACCGGAGCTATTAACGCCTTGATCCGGGCAAAGGCATGGGTGCCAGATTTCGACCCTGTGGAGGCAGCTCAAGGCTATCCCAGCCTGAAGGAAGATGGCTCTGAATTCAACGAAGATGATTTGAGGGTAATAAACCGTGCGGTCGCCCTCGGCTGTCAATTAGTCAAGAGGCGACTTGGCGCATTATCAAGTGCAATACAACGATCAGAACAAGCGAGTGCCTGCCCCAACTTTTGAAGCGGAGAATCTGATTCCTCCAATCTGTAAGCATACTTACGCTCCTGATATTGAACCGTCTTCCCTGATCCATGAAGAGGCTGTTTTCCAAGCTTTAATGGGAATCGACTGGACCACCGTTGATTTCCAGCCAATGGATAGAGACGAGGAAACTGAAGCGGCGGATGACGAAGAGCAGGCTTGAACCGGAAGCCGGTTTGGATAGCTGTTTTTGACATCTTTCCAAAATAACAATGATCTTATTTGGGCACCGTGTTGCCTTGTAACATGATAGTTAATACTTCTACCTTGAATATGCCTTCGTGCATAAGTACCGAAGCTTTTGTTCGGAAAACCTCAATTCATATTTCCTGCAATCAGAAAAATTTGAACTTCGGTGGCGGTTATACCGCCAGCCGGTTTATGATCTTGATGTGTGTATCAGTAATGTAACAAAATAGGTGATACAAAATACCTGCCATGTCTGGGCATAAAGCTGGCTCAGCCAAGCTTGAAGCGGAGGTTTTATAAACCATTACCGTCAAAAAAAGGGGGGAGAAAACAGCTCCCGTATAAACCGTACTGAGTCAATACGAACCCCCTTGTTACTCCATCATGTTAGCAAGAAAAGGTAAACCGGGCATACTTCTCCAGATTAAAGGGGAATCAAATCCATCGGCTGAACCGGAAAAAAGGTGTTGTTGACATAAAAGAAATACAACAAAAACAAAGAAAAATAGGCCATGAAAATAACATGGAAGCAAAGGCAATGATAAAGACCGTTTGCAAAAATATGCTATACTGAGCTAATCAGATGGTGTTACCATGGTCGGACAGGACCAAGCCCCCAATAGGAGTGACAATGATTCAAGTCAGCCAGCTCCCCAAATGAAACCGTGGCATATATGCCAATCAAGAGGCGTGGCAATGGTTCGGGTTCGACCAAGCCCCCAAGTGATTTTGTGGCCTTAGGCCGATCAAGAGGCGTGACTGGTTCAGACTTGACCATGTCCCCAAGTGATCTGGTGGCTGTCTCCTATCAAAAGGTGTCGTGTTGGTTCGGACACGACCAAGGCCCCAAGTGATATATAAAAAGCAAATGTCAAGGGGTAAACCGGAGGCCACTTTAAAAACAGAACCACTCCATGTAACCACACATGATAAGAAAAGACAGAGACCCTGCTTTAGCTGAGGCTCCGGTTTTATTATATCAAAGATAATATATACACTGTCATGATATGTACATAGATAGAGCCGATGGCTCAAGTGTAGTAAGGCCGAAGATGAGCTATGTTCCACGGCCTGTTGGTCTCCTCCTCTGATGTGCGTGAGTCTTTATGCTCTCGAATATCAATCGATAGTACGACCCGTTGTGCGATTCTTCTCGACCACGAAAGGTCCCTCCCAAGGTGGGGATAACTTGTGCATATCTGTCTGGTCTTGGATGAGTCGAAGCACCAAATCTCCTTCTTGAAAAGTTCTGGTTCTAACCCGGCGACTGTGATAGCGATGAAGATCTTGTTGGTAAATCGCCGAACGGGCAGCCGCTATATCACGCTCCTCGTCCAATAGGTCCAAAGCGTCTTGCCGTGCTGTCTCATTGTCCGCTTCAACATAAGCTGCCAGGCGAGGCGAATCGTGCCGGATATCACTAGGGAGAACTGCCTCTGCGCCGTAGACCATGAAAATGGTGTGTATCCTGTGGATCCGTTTGGTGTAGTATTAATACTCCATAGCACAGATGGTAGTTCTTCAACCCAACATCCTGGTGTTCTTTGCAATGGGACCATAAGCCGGGGTTTGATGCCTCACAAGATCTCTTGATTAGCTCGTTCTGCCTGTCCATTGGACTGGGGGTGTGCCACTGACGACACGTCAAGTCGGATGTGCTCACGTTCACAGAACTCCTTCATAGCGCCCTTGGATAAATTGGTACCATTGTCGATAATATCTGTGTGGAAAGCCAAACCGAAAATCACCTTTTGATGAACTGCACATTGTTGCCGCATCACACTTGGCCGACAGCTCCGCTTCAACCCACTTGGTAAATTTGTCAACCGCCACCAAAAGGTGGGTTTTCTTATCCTTGGATCTTTTAAAAGGTCCGACCATATCCAGCCCCATGTTGCAAACGGCCACGTTATTGGGATCATCCTCAATTCTTGAGCCGGCACATGAGCACGCCTTGAAAATTTCTGACATCCATCACACCGTTTAACCAAGTCCTCCGCATCAGCATGCGCTGTCAACCAGTAGAACCCGTGACGAAACGCTTTTGCCACCAGAGACTTTGAACCGGCGTGGTGTCCACAATCCCCTTCATGGATTTATCTTAAGATTTCACAACCTTCCTCAGGAGAAACACAACGTTGAAACGCCCCTGATACACTGTAATGATGCAATTCACCATTGACAATCGTCATAGACTTGGATCGCCGGACTATCTGCCTGGCTAGAATCTCATCCTCTGGTAACTCCCCCCGGTTCATGTACGCAAGATAAGGAACTGTCCAATCCGGAATAACATGCCACCAATTGAGCTTCCGGATCAGGAATAGCCAAATCCACTTCACCTGGGAGCTTGACTGACGGGTTGTGCAATACGTCCAGAAAGACATTAGGCGGGAACCGGTTTGCACTGAGAACCCAACCGGCTTAAAGCGTCCGCCGCTTCATTCTTCCGACGGTCCACATGATCCACTTGATAACCCTTGAAGCAACCCGCAATATTATCCACTTCCCGACGATATGCAGCCATGAGCGGGTCCTTAGAATCCCAAGTGCCAGACACCTGTTGAGCCACGAGGTCCGAGTCACCGAAACACTTAACCCGGCTTAAATTCATCTCTTTAGCCATCCGGAGACCATGGAGCAAGGCTTCGTACTCAGCTGCATTATTAGTACAAGGGAACATTAAGCGGAGAACATAACAAAACTTATCACCTCGTGGGGAAGTTAATACGACTCCAGCCCCCGAGCCTTCCAATTGCCTGGATCCATCAAAATGAATAGTCCAATATGTGTGATCCGCTTCTCCTCGGTGCTTGTAACTCCGTCCGGTCATTGATGAAATCAACAAGTGCTTGAGACTTCACCGCCGTCCGGGTACATACTTCATCCGTGTGGCCCAAGCTCTATAGCCCACTTGGCAATCTAGCGATCGCCTCCGGTTACATATGATATCACCCAAGGAGCTGAATCGACCACTCGATGGGGTGCCCTTGAAAATCTGCTTCAACTTCCATTGTCCATGAAGACACCATAGACCAGCTTCGCCAATGCGGATACCTTTGCTTGGATTCAATAAGCACCTCGCTAATATAATAAACCGCCGCTGAACGGATATTCCTTGCCGCTTCCTTGCGCTCCACCACAATAGCCACGCTAACTGCCCGAGCATTGGCTGCTACGTATAATAATAGTGGCTCCTTGTCGACCGGAGCTGCAAGAACAGGCGGATTGGCTAATTGCTGCTTCAAGTCCTCAAATGCTTCATCAAGCGGACTGCAGCGAAATGGTCATCTTCCTCAAAGCATTTGGTACAAAGGATGGCCTTCTCTCCGAGGCGGCCGATAAACCGCTCGATCTTGGCGATTCGCCCGCTAAACGCTGAACATCGTTGATGCACTTCGGTTTAGCTAGGAGGTAATAGCCGTAATCTTCTCCGGATTAGCCTCAATTCCTCTGTTAGACACCGAAACCCAGTAACTTGCCTACCGGAACACCAAAGACACACTTGGCCGGATTAAGCATCATCTTGTAAACTCGCAAGTTGTCAAAGGTTTTCTTCAAATCATTCACCACCGTCTCCTTCTGCCTTGACTTTACTACAATATCATCCACATAGGCGTGCACATTGCGGCCGATCTGTTTATGCAGGCAATTCTGTACACACCGTTGATAGGTGGCTTGGGCACTCTTGAGCCCGAAGGGCATAGATACATAGCAGAAGGCTCCAAAGGGAGTAATAAACGCTGTCTTCTCCCGGTCCTTAACTGCCATTTTGATCGATGATATCCGAACATGCATCCAAAAACTCAAACGCTCACAACCCGCCGTGGCATCAATGATCTGGTCAATGCGGGGGAGGGCAAAAGGATCCATTGGACAAGCCCTGTTAAGATCCGTGTAATCCACACACATACACCAAGTGCCGTTTTTCTTAAGAACCAGCACCGGATTAGCAAGCCACTCTGGATGGAATACCTCAATGATAAAGCCGTTGCTAAAAGCACGCCACTTCCTCTCAATGGCTTTGCGCCTTTCTTCGTTAAACCGGCGGAGGAATTGTTTCACCGGTTTATACTTAGGATCCACATTAAGAGTGTGCTCAGCGAGTTCCCTCGGTACACCTGGCATGTCAGACGGTTTCCATGCAAAAATGTCCCGATTCTCACGGATGAACTTGATGAGCGCACTTTCCTATTTGGGATCCAGATTGGCACTGACAGTGAACTGCTTGGACGAATCGCCAAGCACGAAGTCAACAAGCTTGGTCTCAGGTGCCGATTTGAACTTCAGATCCGAATCATGCTCTATAGTTGGCTTCTTCAAAGGGGTCATATCTGCCGGATCAACATTGTCCTTATAGTACTTCAACTCCTCCGTGGCACAGACTGACTCTGCATAAGCCGCATCACCTTCCTCACATTCCAAAGCGACCTTGCGGCTCCCATGAACCGTTATTGTCCCCTTGTAACCCGGCATCTTGAGCTGCAAGTAGATATAACAAGGCCGCGCCATGAACTTGGCATAAGCCGGCCGCCCAAACAAGGCGTGATACGGGCTCCGGATCTTCACTACCTCAAAGGTTAGTTTTTCCGACCGGGAATCGTGTTCGTCCCCAAAAGCCACATCCAGGGCTATCTTACCAACAGGATATGCAGATTTGCCAGGCACCACACCATGGAACACCGTATTAGACGGTCTGAGATCCTTGTCTGTTAGACCCATGCTAATACCGTCCTCAAAGGTTAGTTTTTCCGACCGGGAATCGTGTCTCATAGTATAGTATGTTAATATTGCTCCCTCCATCCATGAGTACCTTGGTGAATTTATAACCCCCCACCTGAGGGTCTACCACCAATGCTAGCTGGCCCGGATTATCAACCCGGGGCGGGTGATCCTCTCTGCTCCACACGATAGGCTGCTCCGACCAGCGTAAGTAACGTGGTAAGGCCGGTTCAACAGAATTCACCGCTCGCTTGTGGAGTTTTCGGTCGCGTTTATCCAAGCTAGTTGTTAAAACATGATATTGCTCATTGTTCAACTGTTTTGGCTGGCTCGATAACCCATTGCTGCTGCTGCTGCTGCTGGCCATTCGATTACTCTGGTTGTTACGACCCATACGATTGAGACACGAACCGGAAGCTCCATCGTGGGCCCGCCCATGGGAACCGGATCTGAACCGCCACGACCAGCGGTCATACCGGAAGGCATTAGAGTTTTAAACTCCTGCATAATATAACAATCCTTCCAAAGGTGGTTAGCGGCGCCTCCTTAAATCCGTGCTTTGGGCAAGGCTGATTCAACAAATAGTTCAAACAATCTGCGTTAGGATTGGGAGCCCCATTACGATTTGCCGCTTTACCTCTGCGCCGCTGCCCACATCCCTGCATTAGTGTTAGCCACAAAGTCTATGCTGCCATCCGCCTTTTCGCTTGCCTCCGTTTCCATAACCCGTCGGTTTGTCTTGTTGCCCCTTGGAGTTGCTATTCTTCTTTCCTTCCTCGCTTCATCATCATCGGTCTCGGGATCCTTGGTCTTGTCCAAATCAGCATACTTCACTAAAGCGGCCATGAGAGTTCCCATGTCATTACAGAACCGCTTCATGCGTCCCAATTTCAATTTTAAAGGCTTAAACCGGCAGTTGCCCTCCAGTGTTAAGATCGCAGAGTCAGCATTGATCCTATCAGACGAGTGCAAAACTTCTGAAACGCGGCGCACCCAATGGGTCGTTGACTCTCCGTCCTCCTGGACACAAGCCGCCAGGTCTACTATGGACTTGGGATGCTTACATGTATCCTTGAAATTCTGGATAAACCAGGCCCGCAACTGGGCCCATGAGCTGATAGAATTGGGCGGCAGGCTCTTCAACCAAGTACGAGCCGTGCCTTCAAGCATCATGGTGAAGTATTTTGCACACGCGGTCTCATCCACATCTAGCATCTCCATGGCCATCTCATAACTCTCTACCCACGCTTCGGGAGATAAATCAGCGGTGTAATTCGGCACCTTGCGCGGACCATTGAAGTCTTTGGGCAGGCGCACATTGCGTAAAGCGGGGATTAAACAAGGCACTCCCAAAGCGGATGCGACCCCTGGTCCGGCGGAGGTGGTAGGACGAACCGATGTAAGTTGACCCGCATCATTCTGTGCTGCTAACTCGGCCTCCCTTCATGCCCGGGCCCGGTCCACCACATCCTGAGCATCTCGAACACCACCTGCCGGGTTATTGCCACGGGCCGCTTCACGGCCTCGCGCATTGCTCGATATGGCCGGTTCATCCATGCACCTGCTATAGCTCAGGCTTGGACGGGGTGTGGAGTGAATCCGATCCCGGCTGTACGAATATGCTTCCTGCTGAATCAGCGCGGTCCGGAGAAGCTCCTTAACCCGGCACGTCTTTATCGCCTGCGGAGAGTCCCCTTCAACTGGGATAGCCTCTAATCGCGCGGTGGCTGCAACAAGGTTGTCCATAGGATTAGAATAATGACCCGGGGGCGTCTGGACCGGCGGAGGAACCACAATGTTCTGTTGAGGAGGTTCCATCAGGCGAGGTTGGACCGTCGCCCCTGGTCCTTGTGCCTCAATCCGGTTTGCCTCCAGGTACTGCGGCGGGTTACTGGGTCCAGCTCCTGGAGTGTGAAAGAGATTTCGGGGGTCAAACCCTAACGGCAGGCGTGATCTGTGCTTCCGCTTCAAGACCTCCTGTGATGCGTTCTGGTCAAGCATGAGCTTATAGGCCTGGGCGTCCAAAGCGGCCCGCTCTGCAGCCATCTTGTCTCTTTCTGCTGCCAGATCCGCTTTGGCTTGCACGATCTGCTCTCTCACCTTTGCAATCTCTGCATCATGGGCCTCCTGATCCGCCGGATTGGCCTCTGCCATAAGCACGGCTAGTGCATCAAACAGATCAGATAGAACTTGAACCGGTGGGCGCACAAGGCCTCCTGCCCCTGCTGCCGCTGCCGCTGCTGATCCGGAGAGCATCGCTGTGGCGGTCAAAGAGTGATTCGCCGCCTGGGTGCCGGCCATGAATATTCCAACCCGGTTGACCTGGCCCGGGGGGTCTGGAACACTATCGCCATCGGAACAGCCCCCAACCTGGTTGTCCTGCAACTGGTATAGTGATTCGATCTCTCCGGTCGAGGACTCGTCGGCGGAATAGACGACGGTCTCGCTACCATGTTCTGACTCGTCCTCACGCTCTCCTCCGTGGATGACTCCAACGAAGGCATGCTTCACGGCCGGTTTAGCCTGGGTAGATCTCGCACGCTGAGCCATCTCGACGAGGTCGGTGCAGATGTCCGGCTCAGGCCCAGGCTCACCGATCTTGCCGATGAAAACGTGTATGCCACCAAAGGGGACCCGGTACCCGTACTCGATCGAATCGGCCTCGGGACCCCATCCTGCATCGTCGATGTAAATCTTGCCACGACGACTCTTGGTCATCCGGCCCACAGCATAGCCTTCGAGTCCTTTGAGCTTGCCCTCCAAGATCGTCAAACCATCGTGCGATGGCCCCACGGTGGGCGCCAACTGTCATGGATTTGTCACGGAAGATGTCCTAGTGAAAGGACTTAGTCGTGGAGCCATCGCTACGGGTTTACTTGAAGGGGTTAAAGCGGACACAAAGACACGAGGGTTTATACTAGTTCGGCCCCTTCGATGAAGGTAAAAGCCTACGTCTAGTTGTGATGGAATTGATGTGGTCTCGATGGCTAGGGAGCAAACAAGCTTCGCCTAGGCTCGAGTTGTGGTTGTTTGTCTTGAACCGCCGCCGGGTCGTCCCCTTATATACACGGGTGACGCCCATCGGCCCACAGAGTCCCAACCGGTTCATACTTGTATCCCGGTTGGTATCTCTCTATTCCTAACTTACAATACAAATTATACATCAGGCCAGTTTACGGCTACAGGTTCTAAACCGACTATAGGCCTTGGGCCTTCATCTGTTTATACCACTAATGAAGCTAACCCGGCCCAAGTAAGCCGGTTCACGCCTAGTGGTAATATCCCCAACAGATATGTTCTTGGAAACTTCTTGTTGGAGCTTGTTTTGGATATGTATGCATATATGGATATGTTGTTGGAAACTTCTTGTTGGAAATCATTGTATGTTGGATAAGTTGTTGGAAACTTGTATGTTTCTTATGTTGTTGGAAACTTATTGTTGGTATGCTTGTTGAAACTATTTGCAAATGTGCATATATATATATATATATATATATGTGTGTGTGTGTGTGTGTGTGTGTGTGTGTGTGTGAAATTCTGTCAAATTGAATGAATTAAAGAAAAAATGGGATATACAGGCACTTTGCCGTCTGTTGGTGGACGACAAAGAGCTTTGCCATTAGCCAGCGAACGGAAAAGCTGCCACATGCCAGCTACCTGTACAACCTGTAGGCACTGGGCTGGCCTATATGATATATTTGCCGTCTGCTAGCAGACGGCAAAGAACTTTGCATCTTTGCCATCTGCCAGCAGACGGCAAAGCACACTGTTAACCCCTTAATGGCCCTAAGCTGGCACGTGTGTCGTCCAGGTCCTTTGCCGTCCGCTAGCTGACGGCAAAGACCAGTTCACCTTTTTCGTCTGCTAGCAGACGACAAAGAGGCCTTTGTCGTAGCCTATTCAGCCGGACATGTTGCCGTCTGCTGGCTGAGCCATGGCTGACGGCAAAGTGCCTGATTCCTGTAGTGTGGGGGTGTGAGCCAAATATCTCAAAATACGCTTGACCACTTGATGATGCGATTCTTTGAGTGCAGCTTGATAGTGGGCACACATGCAAACACTCAACATAATGTCAAGTCTAGATGCACATATGTAGAGAAGAAAACCAATCAACGAACAATAAGCTTTCTGATCGTAATCCTTACTGTACACATCTGCATCCAGCTTACCATTCGTGGGCATAGGATTTTTGTAGCCCTTCATTTTGGAATATTGCATTTTGAACTTCTTCAGGCATTCCTTAAGATATTTCGCCTGGGATATGAAAATTCCATTTGCTTGTTGATGAATTTACAGACCGAGAAAGAACTTAAGTTCACCCATCATCGACATTTGATATTTCTCGGACATCATTTTCCCGAACTCTAAGCTACAAGCATTGTTAGTACAGCCAAAGATAATATCATCCACATAGATTTGACATACGGATAGATCATTATCAACAGCACGAGTGAAAAGAGTGGGATCAGTGGATCCTGGCTTGAACCCTTTATCAAGCAAAAACTTCTTCAAGGTGTCATACCATGCTCGAGCGGCTTGCTTCAGCCCATATAGAGCCTTTTTCAACCTGAAAACTTTGTTAGAAAACTCAGGATGTTCAAAGCCAGGTGGCTGTCTAACATAAACTTCCTCATCAAATTCACCATTGAGGAAAGCACTTTTCACATTCATTTCATAAAGCAAGATATCATTGAAATTTGCATAGGCGAGAAGAATGCAAATTGCCTCAAGGCGTGCAACAGGAGCATATGTTTCACCAAAATCAATACCTTCCACCTGTGTGTACCCTTGAGCAACAAGACGAGCTTTGTTTCTCACCACAATGCCATTTTCATCTTGCTTATTGCAAAAAATCCACTTTGTGCCGATGATATTATGCTTCTTAGGATTCGGCTTGTCAACCAATTCCCAAACATCATTCAGTTCGAATTGCACCAACTCCTCTTTCATAGCATTTATCCAATCAAGATCATTAATGGCTTCCTCATACTTGGTAGGTTCTACCAATAAAACTAAGGAGAAACTGCCATATTAGTTAGCTAAACGAGTGTGTGAATGAGTTGTTGGTTGATAACCTGGATTCTCAAGTTCATTGAGAATTAATGAGGGATCAAATCAATTTGCCACTCGAGGATGAGGATTTTCATCTTAATGAGCATCATCATTTTCATCAGTATCAGCATTTGCGTTAACATTTCCTTCAGGATTGCCATTTTGCTCGGCATTTGGATTCTAATTGCCATTAGTATTTGGAATGGCATTTTCTTTGGCAGTAGGTTGACGAGTTCTGCTTCGAGTCATAGGAGCATCATCCTTGGAAGAATCAGGTGTATTTTCTTCAACTGGCTTGATACTCTCGATGGCCATTTGCTGAATAGCATCCGAAATTAGTGGTTCATCTATCACATTTGGCAGGTTCTCCTTTTGGTAGCCGTTAGATTCGTCAAACTACACGTTTACCATTTCCATGACTTTACCGAAGTGAGAGTTATAGACACGATAAGTATGCAAGTTCAAGCCATAACTAAGAAGAAAACCTTCATGTGCCTTAGGAGCAAACTTGGAAGAATGATTCATATCAAGAATATAGCAAGGTGCACCAAAAACACGGACATAAGAAACATTCGGTTTCTTGCCAGTGATAAGCTCATATGAAGTTTTTTTAAGGAGCTTGTGAAGATAAACCTGGTTGATAACATGACAAGCAGTGTTAATAGCATCAACCCAAAAATGAATTGGAATTTTGTACTCACCGAGCATGGTTCTTGCCATTTCAATGAGAGTTCTATTCTTTCGCTCAACCACTCCATTCTGTTGGGGAGTGTATGCAGCAGAGAACTCATGAGTAATACCATTTTCGTTGAGAAAATCCTCGATGTGAGTATTTTTTAACTCAGTTCTATTGTCACTTCTGACATGCTTAATTCGCACATCATACTCATTATGGGCCTTTCTGGCGAAGCTTTTGAAGATGCCTTGGGTGAAGGTTGTCTTCGAGAAAGAGTACCCAAGTGTATTAAGAGAAATCATCAACAATTACCAGACCATAATGACTGCCATCGAAACTTGCATGATTTTGAGGATCTAATGAATCCATATGAAGAATTTCCAATGGTCTTGTTGTGGTCATGACAGTCTTTGATGAATGATGCTTCTTGGCTAATTCACTAGCCTCACATGCAACACAAAGACGATCCTTGTCTAATTTCACATCAGGAATGCCACGGAGATGATTTTTCTTCAATAGAGTCTGCAAATTTCTCATACCTGCATGACCAAGCCTTCGGTGCCACATCCAACCTTTGGTTGCTTTTGCAAGCAAACAAGTTTGGACTGAGGGAGCCTTAGAAAAATCCACAATATACAGATCACCTTTTCTATAACGCTCAAAGACAAAGGAATTGTCAGAGGCCATAAAGACAATGCATTTGGATATGGACAATAGAACTAGCATGCCAAGATCACATAGCTTGCCAACTGACATAAGATTGAACCCAAGTGACTCAATGATGTCTACTATGCAACTTTATTCTTGTAGACACGTGTTGGGCCTCCAAGTGCAGAGTTTTGTAGGACAGTAGCAATTTTCCCTCAAGTGGATGACCTAAGGTTTATCGATCCGTGGGAGGCGTAGGATAAAGATAGTCTCTCTCAAACGACCCTACAACCAAATACAAGAAATCTCTTGTGTCCCCAACACACCCAATACAATGGCAAATTGTGTAGGTGCACTAGTTCGGTGAAGAGATGGTGATAAAAGTGTAATATGGATGGTAGAATCATTTTTTTATAATCTGAATAAATAAAAACAGCAAGGTAGCAAATAGTAAACGGGCACAAAAACGGTATTGCAATGCTTGAAAATGAGGCCTAGGGTGCATACTTTCACTAGTGCAATCTCTCAACAATGCTAACATAGTTGGATCATATAACCATCCCTCAAAGTGCGATGAAGAATCACTCTAAAGTTCCTATCTAGCGGAGAACATAAGACGGAATTGTTTGTAGGGTATGAAACCACCTCAAAGCTATTATTTCCATTCGATCTATTCAAGAGTTCGTACTAAAATAACACGAAGCTATTCTTTCCGTTCGATCTATCCTAGAGTTCATACTAAAATAACAACCAAAGCAAATTCATATTCATAATACTCAATCCAAAACAAAGAACTTCAAGGAGTTCCCCAAGATTTCTACCGGAGAAACAAAGACAAGAACGTGCATCAACCCCTATGCATAGATTACCCCAATGTCACCTCGGGAATCCACGAGTTGAGTGCCAAAACATATATCAAGTGAATCAATACGATACCCCATTGTCACCATGAGTATTCAATTGAAAGACATATATCAAGTGTTCTTAAATCCATAAAAATATTCAATTCGATAACAACGAAATCTCAAAGGGAAAAACTCAATTCATCACAACAAGATAGAGAGGGGGAAACACCATATGATCCGACTATATTAACAAAGCCCGCGATACATCAAGATCTTGACATCTCAAGAACATGAGAGAGAGAGATTAAACACATAGCTATTGGTACAAACCCTCAGCCCCGAGGGTGGACTACTCCGTCCTCATCGTGGTGGCCACCGGTGATGATTCCCCCCTCTGGCAGGGTGCCGAAACGGGGTCTAGATTGAATCTTGTGGATATAGAGGCCTTGCAGTGGCGGAACTTCTGATCTAGGGCTACCCCCAAGGTTTTTGGAATATTTGGGATTTTATAGGGTGAAGAAGGGGTGCGGGAGGCCACCGAGGTGGGCACAACCCACCTAGGCGCGCCTGGGGGCCCAGGCGTGCCCTGGTGGGTTGTGCCCCCCTTGGGACACCCCCAGGTGCTACTCTGGCCCATCCTGGGTGTTCTGACCCATAAAAATTCTCCAAGGAGTTTCGTGGTGTTTGGACTCCTTTTTATATTGATTTCCTGCAATGTAAAAAACAAGGAAAAAAAACAAGCAAGCGCTTTGAGCATGGGTCAATAGGTTAGTCCCAAAAAATGATATAAAGTTGCTATAAAATGATTGTAAAACACCCAAGAATGGTAATATAACAGCATGAATACTTCATAAATTATAGATATGTTGGAGACGTATCAGCATCCCCAAGCTTAATTCCTACTCGTCCTGGAATAGGTAAATGATAAAAGAAATAATTTATGAAGTGTGAATGCTAGCAAAGTGCATAAGTTTGATCAATGACAATTTCAATCACTTTTCCTAGCATCATAACAGTAATTCTTTCTTATAAAACTTCTCATGTTTCACATGTTAAGGTTCAAAGAATGAATTCTCTTGAAACTCAACAACCTATGTTCTCAGTCACCAAGCATTTGTAATTCAACTTATTCAATAGAGTCTAAGTAAGAGCTCCACATGCTCAACCATCATATATTCTTCTATGATTGCTAACACTCACCGCATACACATGAGCAAAACATTTCAACTGGACACATAGAAAGGTAGGGGCTTATAATTTTGCCTCCCAACGTATTCACCTTTGGGTGATGTCAACAATAATAACTCATGCTACCCATATCCAAATGGATATATGTGCCTAGATCTTTCCTCACCACATGATGCTTGCCAAAGGAGAAAAATAAAAAGGAATAGAGAGAAAAACTTTGACTCTTTGCATAAAAATAAATACATAAAAGTAAAAGATAGGCCCTTCGCAGAGAGAAACATAGGTTGCCATGCACTTATTTGTTTATGCTCAACCCCTTAGTGCAAAAGAACGTCATGTTATATTGCCCCTTATGATAGCAACCTTTATTATGCAGTCTTCCGCTTTTATTCTTTGCCATCACAAGTTCGTACACCGCTCAATTTTCTCTTACACTAAATGATCTAACACTTTTGGAAGCAATTTTTATTGCCTTATTGCACCGATGACAACTTTCTTGAAGGATCTTGCTCAATCCTTAGGTAGGTATGGTGGACTCTCAAAACAGGATTTGGGTTTAAGAGTTTTTGGATGCACAGGTAGTATCTCTATTTGGTGCGGAATTTTTGGCTAGCAAAGATAGGTGGCAAGCACCACGTGTTGAAGGATCTATGATAATATAACTTCTATGTGAATATGAACAAACATAAATCATTACATTGTCTTCCTTGTCCAACGTCAACAATTTTTGCATATAATAATTTGATATGGGCTCACAATCACAAAAGATGTCCAAGATAGTGTATTTTCATGTGAAAGTTCTCTTCCTTATACTAATCATTCATGAATTGCTTGTATGACCAATATTGTGATTGTCAAGCTTCAAAAGCTTTCACTTCCTAAACCCAATGTGAAGCCACTGCTAGGCATGATATGAACATGTAATTTCAACTTCATGATATTCAATTCATTCAACAATTTACTCATAGGATATAAGTGAAGCACTAGAGCAATTCCATAAAAAAGAGCTTCGTTTACGGGATGTGAATGCCGCTTACCTAGCCTCCTATTTGAGGACTCTATTTTATTTAAAAACTTTCAGGTCTAAGTATTTTATTAAAACAGCAAGCAAAATGAAAATAAAATGACATTCTAAGAATATCACAACTCATGTGAAGAGGCAAAAACTTAGGCTCAACCGATACTAACCGATAATTGTTGATGAAGAAAGGTGGGATGCCTATCGGGGCATCCCCAAGCTTAGATGCTTGAGACTTCTTTAGCTTGGGATGCCTTTGGCATCCCCAAGCTTGAGCTTTTGTGTCTACTTAATTCCTCTTATATCACGGTTTCCCTAAATCTCAAAAACTTCATCCACACAAAACTGAATAAGAATTCGTGAGATAAGTTAGTATAAATCAATGCAAAACCTTATCATTATCTACTATAGAAAATCACTAAAATTATTATTCAACATTTCATACTAAATTCCTATGCATATTTAATACTCCTATCCTCAAATAGAATCATTAAACAAGCAAACATATGCAAACAATGCAAACATAATAGCAATCTGCCAAAACAGTACAGTCTATAAAGAATGCAAGGTTCATCATACTTACCTAACTACAAAAATTACGAAAAAAAATTAACACTGTAGAGAATTTATCAGATCTTATTTTTCAAAAAGTTTCAACAATTTATCATATTCTTACTTTTCTAGGGAATTTTTGCAACATCGATAAACTTGCTGTTTTGAAACAGCAACATGTATACTAGCAAAATAAGCATGGCAAAGGCTAGCATTGCCACTTTTATTGAAATAAAAGATGCAAAACATTATTCTAAATAACAAAAAGCAAATCCTAAAAAAATAAATTGACGCTCCAAGCAAAACACATATCATGTGACGAATGAAAACATAGCTCCGAGTGAGGTTACCGATAATGTTGGAGACGAAAGAGGGGGTGCCTTCCGGGGCATCCCCAAGCTTAGTTGCTTGGATATTCCTTGAATATTACCTTGGGGGTTCCTTGGGCATCCCCAATCTTAGGGTCTTGTCACTCCTTATTCTCCTCATATCAATATCTCACCCAAAACTAGAAAACTTCAATCACAGAAAACTTAACGGAACTTTGTGAGATAGGTTAGTACGATAAAGAGCAAAACACTTGTGGTACTATAAAAGAAAAGATTCATAATTGTTTCCACAAAATTCCTACTGTATCATATCATTTCTACAATTTATATTGATCAATATAAGCCATAGAAACAAGGAAGCAAGCAAACTATGCATTGAAAACAGAATCTGTCAAAAACAGAACAGTCTGTAGTAATCTGTACTCAAACCATACTTCTGCTACTCCACAAATTATGAAAAAATATGACCAGTTGAAAAATTTGTATATTAATCTTCTGCAAAAAGAATCAACTCAAGAGAACTCTTCTGTTAAAAATGATAGTTATTTTCGTGAGTGCAAAAGTTTCTGTTTTTCCGCAAGATCAAATCAACTATCACCCAGCATGATCCCAAATCCTTTACTTGGCACTTTATTGAAACAAAAACAATAAAACATGATTACTACAGTAGCATAATCATGTGAACACACAAAAACAGTAGATAAAAGTGTTGGGTTGTCTCCCAACAAGCGCTTTTCTTTAATGCCTTTTAGCTAGGCATGATGAGTTCAATGATGCTCGCATAAAAGATAAAGATTGAAACATAACAAGAGAATCATGAATCATAAGTTCCTCTCTCATAATAATTTTCAGTAGCATCATGAATAGATTCATCCATATAACCATCACATAAAGCATTCCTTTCATGACACAAAAGCTTAGAAAATTTATTACTCTCCACATAAGCAAATTTCTTCTCATCAATAGTAGTGGGAGCAAACTCAACAAAATAGTTATCATGAGAGTGAAAATTAAATCATGATGACAAGTTTCATGGTTATCATTATTCCTTATAGCATACATGTCATCACCATAATCATCATAGATAGCAACTTTGTTATCATAGTAAATTCAAGCCTCATCCAAGATGGTGGATTCATCACTAAATAAAGTCATGACCTCTCCAAATCCACTTTCATCATTATAATCATCATAAATAGGAGACATGCAATCATTATAACAAATTTTCACATCAAATCTTGGGGGACTAAAGATATCATCTTCACCAAACATAGCATCCCCAAGCATATGGCTTTGCATATCATTAGCATCATGGATATTCAACGAATTGATACTAACAACATTGCAATCATGCTTATCATTCAAACAATTTGTGCCAAACATTTTATTGACTTCTTCTTCTAACAATTGAGCACAATTTTCCGGACCATCATTTTCAAGAAAGACATTATAAAGATGATCAATAATATGATGCAACCTTAATTCCATTCTTTGTAGTTTTATTTTATAAACCAAACTAGTGATAAAACAAGAAACTACCAGATTTGATTGCAAGATCTAAAGATATACCTTCAAGCACTCACCTACCTGGCAACGGCACCAGAAAAGAGCTTGATGTCTACTACACAACTTTATTCTTGTAGACACGTGTTGGGCCTCCAAGCGCAGAGTTTTGTAGGAAGTAGCAATTTTCCCTCAAGTGGATGCCCTAAGGTTTATCAATCCGTGAGAGGCGTAGGATGAAGATAGTCTCCCTCAAACGACCCTGCAACCAAATACAAGAAATCTCTTGTGTCCCCAACACACCCAATACAATGGCAAATTGTATAGGTGCACTAGTTTGGCGAAGAGATGGTGATAAAAGTGTAATATGGATGGTATAAATATATTTTTATAATCTGAATAAATAAAAGCAGCAAGATAGCAAATAGTAAACGGGCACAAAAATGGTATTGCAATGCTTGAAAATGAGGCCTAGGGTGCATACTTTCAGTAGTGCAATCTCTCAACAATGCTAACATAGTTGGATCATATAACCATCCCTCAAAGTGCGATGAAGAATCACTCCAAAGTTCCTCTCTAGCGGAGAACATAAGATGTAACTATTTGTAGGGTACAAAACCACCTCAAAGCTATTCTTTCCGTTCGATCTATTCAAGAGTTCGTGCTAAAATAACACAAAGCTATTATTTCTGTTTGATCTATCCTAGAGTTCGTACTAAAATAACACCAAAGCAAATTCATAGTCATAATACTCAATCTAACACAAAGAACTTCAAGGAGTGCCCCAAGATTTTGTACCAGAGAAACAAAGACAAGAACGTGCATCAACCCCTATGCATAGATTACCCCAATGTCACCTCGGGAATCCACGAGTTGAGTGCCAAAACATATATCAAGTGAATCAATACGATACCCCATTGTCACCATGAGTATTCAATTGAAAGACATATATCAAGTGTTCTTAAATCCATAAAAAATATTCAATTCGATAACAACAAAATCTCAAAG
Source organism: Aegilops speltoides (assembly GCA_021437245.1). Taxonomy (NCBI): domain Eukaryota; kingdom Viridiplantae; phylum Streptophyta; class Magnoliopsida; order Poales; family Poaceae; genus Aegilops; species Aegilops speltoides. Next base: position 307,369,709 of record CM038141.1, on the reverse strand, counting down.
GGAAAAACTCAATTCATCACAACAAGATAGAGAGGGGAAAACACCATATGATCTGACTATATTAACAAAGCCCGAGATACATCAAGATCGTGACATCTCAAGAACATGAGAGAGAGAGAGAGATTAAACACATAGCTACTAGTACAAACCCTCAGCCTCGAGGGTGGACTACTCCCTCCTCATCGTGGTGGCCGCCGGGATGCTGTAGATGGCCACCGGTGATGATTCCGCCCTCCGGCAGGGTGCCGGAACGGGGTCTAGATTGGATCTCGTGGATATAGAGGCCTCGCAGCGGCAGAACTTCTGATCTAGGGCTACCCCCAAGGGTTTTGGAACATTTGGGATTTTATAGGGCAAAGAAGGGGTGCGAGAGGCCACTGAGGTGGGCACAACACACCTGGGGGCGCCTGGGGGCCCAGGCGCGACCTGGTGGGTTGTGCCCTCCTCGGGACACCCCCAGGTGCTGCTCTGGCCCATCCTGGGTGTTCTGGTCCATAAAAGTTCTCCAAGGAGTTTCGCGGTGTTTGGACTTCGTTTGATATTGATTTCTTGTGATGTAAAAACAAGCAAAAAAACAGCAACTGGCACTCAGCACTGGGTCAATAGGTTAGTCCCAAAAAATTATATAAAGTTGCTATAAAATGATTATAAAACACCCAAGAATGGTAATATGACAGCATGAATACTTCATAAATTATAGATACTTTGGAGACGTATCACTCAACAAGTAAAACATCATCAATGGACTTGTCTTTCGATACGACAATTTTATCTAGCCCAATTACCTTTTCTTTGTTGGTGTCGCCAAAAGTGATATACTTCATAGGTGAAGCAATTAAGCTGGGGTCGACAAACAACGACTTGTCTCCGGTCATATGATTAGTGCATCCACTATCCATTATCCATTTTTTACACCCGGAGACATAGTCCTGCAGGAGAATTAGGCTTTCTTAACCACCCACACCTTTGCAGGTGGCTTCGAAATAGTATAACGAGCAGGATATGATTTCTTTCGGTAACCATAATTGTTGCTCGTGGAGGTGCGAGCATAATTGAAAGAATAGGCATTGGAATTCTTTCCAGAAGCATGATTGTAGTGATTGTATGAAGTGTGCACGTACTCATTCTATCAAACAAAATGACGAGCATTTTCTGCCTGCATGGTTAGAGAAGAAGTAACAGGCAATGCATCAATAGTTTTCTTGGGCACCCAAAGAGCTTTCTTTGGGGAGCCATTTCTGTTGTTAGGTCCAACATAACGAGCAACAGTTTCGCCATGCTGGTTTTTGAACAGCTTATAGCTATCCAAAGAGACCTCATCATGATATTCAGGGATGGGAGAGTCATATCCCGAAAGAAATGCCGAGTCGAGCGTTTTGCTTTTAGCTGGCACCCACATGGTTTTTGGATATTGACCAGGTTCCCATTAGGATCCATCCTCATTCAGTTTCCATTCGAAACTGATGCCATCTTTTCTGGGATTTTTGTGAAGAATGGATTTCTTCAAAACATCACAAAGGGTTTGATGCCCCTTGAGAGATTTGAACATTCCTGTTTGAAGAAGATCCTTCAACCTAGCATTTTCATCAGAAACAAAATCATTTTCCTCGACAGAGGAGTTATCATTCACAGATGATTCAACATTTGATTCAACATTGGTTCGTTCAAGACATTTCAAGCAAGGTGGAACAAACACTTCAGGTTTCTCTTTAAGTTGTTGGGTGAGAAGAGAATTTTCTCTGATCACATCCTCATGAGCCTCCTTCAGCGCCTGGAGTTTCTGTTTTATTTTCAGGTAATCATAGGTCAATCTTTTGTGGTCAGCTGAGAGAAATTCATGATGGTTTGTCAGTTCTTCCATCTGCGACTTGAGAGCGGAATGCTCTTCGGTCAGCGGTAGATTTTTCTCCATCTCCTCAACCAACAACCCTTCAGATTTCCTGAGGGTTTTCTCAATTTTCTCAAGAGATTTTTATTGAATTTTAGCAATTTTGATCAGTTTAGCATGGTCATCCTCATCAGAAGAATAATGATCACTAGAGTGAACCTTGTGATTTTTGGAGCATAAGTAGTAGGCAGGAGATTCATCATTGCTTGACGGATCCCCGAAGAAGTTTGCTGCAGGGAAGGAAGCATAAGCAATGCCAGCTGATACGTCTCCAATGTATCTATCATTTTTGATTGTTCACTCCTATTATATTATCTATTTTGGATGTTTTATATGCATTAATATGCTATTTTATATTATTTTTTGGACTAACCTATTAATGCAGAGCCCAGTGCCAGTTTTTGTTTTTCCCTTGTTTTTGAGTTTTATAGAAAAGGAATATCAACAAAGTCCAAACAGAATAAAACTTTACGATGGTTTTTCTTGGACAAGAAGACATCCACAGAGCTTGGAGAGGGGGTCACATGATGGTCGAGGAGGCCACAAGCTTGCCAGGCGCGCCCCGTGGGGCGCTTTGAGGGCTTGTGGGCCCCTCGGTGGTCTCCTAACCCTAATTCTTGCACTATAAATTCCCGAATATTCCCAAACCACTAGAAGCGTCCACCAAAATACTTTTCCGCCGACGCAAGCCTCTGTTCCCGTGAGATCCCATCTTGGGGCCTTTTCGGGTGATCTGCCGGAGGGGGATTCGACCATGGAGGGCATCTACATCAACCTTGATGCCCTTCCGATGAAGCGCGATTAGCTTACCACAGACCTGCGTGTCCATAGCTAGTAGCTAGATGGCTTCTTCTCTCTCTTTGATCTTCAATATAATGTTCTCCTTGATGTTCTTGGAGTTCTATCCGATGTAATATTCTTTTGCGGTGTGTTTGTTGAGATCCGATGAATTGTGGATTTATGATCATATTACCTATGAATATCATTTGAGTCTTCTCTGAATTCTTTTATGCATGATTAAATATCTTTGTATTTCTCTTCGAATTATCAGTTTGGTTTGGCCAACTAGATTGGTATTTCTTGCAATGGGAGAGGTGCTTAGTTTTGGGTTCAATCTTGCAGTGTCCTCACCCCGTGACATAGTAGGGGTAGTGAGGCACGTATTGTATTGTTGCCATCAAGGATAAAAAGATGGGGTTTTCATCATATGGCTTGAGTTTATCCCTCTACATCATGTCATCTTGCTTAAGGCGTTACTCCGTCCTTATGAACTTAATACTCTAGATGCATGCTGGATAGCAGTTGATGTGTGGAGTACTAGTAGTAGATGCAAGTAGGAGTCGGTCTACTTGTCACGGATGCGATGCCCATATTCACGATCATTTCCTTTGATATCATCATAATTTTGCGCTTTTCTATCAATTGCTCAACAGTAATTTGTTCACCCACCGTATGCTATCTTCAAGAGAGAAGCCTCTAGTGAAACCTATGCCCCCGGGGTCTATTTTCCATCATATATTTTCATATCTATAAACCCAAAAACCCAAAAATACCTTGCTGCAATTTATTTATTTTTTACTTTGTTTTACGTTTTAGTAATCTTTTATATCCATCTCTATCAGATCTCATCCTTGCAAGTGGTTGTGAAGGGATTGACAACCCCTTTATCGCTTTGGGTGCAAATGCTTGATTGTTTGTGCAGGTTGACAGATTGGAGACTTGCTTGTACCTCCTACTAGATTGATACATTGGTTCTCAAACTAAGGGAAATACTCATCTCTACTTTGCTGCATCACCATTTCCTCTTCAAAGGAAAAACCAACGCAAGCTCAAGAAGTAGCAGGAAGAATTTCTGGCGCCATTGTCAGGGAGGTCTATATCAAGCCTACCAAGTACCCATCATAAACTATCATCTCTTGCATTACATTATTTTCCATTTGCCTCTTGTTTTCCTCTCCGCCACTTCTAAAATGTTTTTAGGAAAACACAAAAATATTTGCCTTTTTATTCTCCTTCTTTCGTTCGTCTTTTCGTTTGCCTTTATGTATTACTTGGTTTGTTTGCTCATTTGCTTGGTATAATTGTGTTTTTATTGAAAATCAGAAACAAAAATCTTATGGATCCTCATCCACTTGCTAATCTTTTTAAAAGATCCAATTATGATGAACCAATTGCTAGTGTGTTGAGTGCACTAGATTATCTTTATGAAGTTTTGCTTGAGATTCGTGAATCTGAAAATTGTGATGAAGTATTAAAAGAAGAAATTTATGAAGTGATTCACGATAGCTCCTTGAATGAAAAGCATGATTGCAATGATGTTATAATATATTATATTAATGTCAACTGTGCTAATAATATGCAAAACCCTAAGCTTGTGGATGCTAATTTTGCTATGTCCATTACTTATTGTAATGATCATGATTGGGGTGATTCTTCTTATGATCTTGAAAATTTATTTAAGCCTCATGATAAATATGTTTGCAAAAGTATTGAAAGTGGGTTTGGAAGAGTGTCAACTCTAGGTAATAATGATCCCGCTACTTTGGAGAATGATCAATCTTATGAATTTTTTGATAAAAGTGGGCTTGGAGAGGTCATGACATTATTTGGTGATAATCCCACTATTTTGGAAGAGTGTCAACTTTGCATGCATGTGGATCATGTAGAATTTTTTTATGTGATAGATATATTGTTAAATTCGAATATGATCTCACATGCAATTATTATGAGAGAGAAAATTATGGTTGTAGAAATCTTCATGTTACTAAATTACCTCTCTTCATGTTGAGATTGCTAGTGTTTCTTTCTCCTTCCTTGCATGTGCTAGGTTATTCTTGCCTTGATAATTTGTTTGCTTATCAAGAGACGGGGGAAAGACATCGCTCCCGTGCGGCTCCTGCGGCCGCACCGGGGCGCCCAGATCCAATCGCCGGCAGACCTCCCCTACCTCCCCACCTCCCCTCGCCGCCGCCGGAGGGCGTCCCTGGGCAAAGCCCGGGCGGCGCGGCGGCGGCGGGGCTGTTTCAGCGACGTGGTCGCGTCGGATTCCATGAGCTCAGCTGCGAGCTTCAGCGGCTGGGCTTTTCTTCCCCGAGGCGGATGTGGGATGGCGTCGGCGGCTGCTGCCGGCGGTGGGTATGGGCAAGGCTTGGGCGTGCGGTGTGAAGGCTCTGGGCGGCGCGTGGCGTGGAGGCCTAGGGGTGGTGCGCCGCGGGCGAGGTGCGAGGCGGCTCGGATCTGGCCGCGTCCGCCATGTGGAGCTGCACAGCAGCAGAGAGGTGGCAGGGCGCGGACGCGAGGGCCGCGTTTTCACGTCTGGAGCTTCAAGGTGCATCGCTGGGCGCGCGTTGGCACAGGTGCGGGCTGCGGCGCGGCTGGATGCAACGCTGGCAGGCCGCAGTGGCTCAGTCTGCGATGGGAGGCCTTGGATCCGGCCAGCTGTGCTCGGATCTGGCTTGGCGGCTGGATTTGATGGCTGGACGCTTGCTGCGGCGGCTCCTGGCCGTTCTTCATCGGCAAGCTGATCTGTTGGTGGTGATGCATTGCTGGAGGTTCAGCTGGTTTGGTCAGGGCATTGTGCTACTACACCGGGCGAAAGCTTTGACTCTGGTTTTGGCTGGAGCCGGCAGACGGCGGCGCTTGTGGGCGTCGTGACCTTCTTGAAGGCGTTGCCGTGGTGAAGTGCTCATCTCCCTACCGACCCTTTCTCCGAGGGAAACCTCAGATCCGTGCATTCATGGATCGGACGATGGCGGCCTCATGCGTCGTGCCCCTCTTGAGGGCTTCGTCTTTGAAGGTGGGGATCAATTGGAGGGACTAGTGGTGGGTGCGCCAGAGTGGTGAGTTTATGGCGAGGCTTTTGTGGCAACGATGGCGGTGGTGAGCGAGATCGGAGGCACGGCAATGGTTGTGTTAGTCGGCTCTTCTTCGGCGTGTTCGTGGGATTGCCTTAGCCCGTTTGTTGCTGTGAAGTCGGAGCTGAGGAGGCGGGGCCCTTGTGGCAACGGTGACGAGTAGCAGGTGGTCTGTTCGGCGGTTTTTCATGGCGCCAACCTTGCATATTTTTTCTTCGTAGCTCTTTGTCAGAGTCGGAGCTGCGCTGTCCTCGACGTGGGTGGCTGAGTTTTGGTGCGGAGCTTCATTTGTCTCCACATGACCTCTATGGTGTGGTTTGGGTTGATGCTCGTCTACGGTGAAGTCGGAGTCGTTTGCTCGGGGATTAGGGATGGCGATGACGCCGCTGGAGGAGAAGTGATGACGATGACACGAGTGTGCTAGCTCGACGAGGCCCTCTTCGGAGAGGGGTGTATGGGGTATTCTATGTGTGCCGCTCAGCGGATTGTGACGGTTTTCGCCCGGTTTTCTGTTAATTAACTGGGCAATTCTCTTCTGCTTAATTAATGGATGAGGCAAATCTTTTGCCTCCGTTTCAAAAAGATAATTTGTTTGCTTACAAAATTCCTATGCATAAGAAGTATGTTAGACTTAAACTTGTTTTTCACATGCTACATGATACTCTCTTCTTGTTTCAATTGCTATCTTTCATGTGAGCATCATTAAAATTATCAATGCCGCTAAAAGGCTTTAAAGAAAAACGCTTGTTGGGAGACAACCCAATGTTTTTATTTTCTGTTTTTGTGAGATACACATTATTACCTCTGTAGTAATTGTATTTTGGTGCTTTACTTAGTGTTTGAGCCAAGTAAGACCTTTGGGATAGTCTACGGTGATAGTTGATTTGATCTTGCTGAAAAACATAAACTTTTGCGCTCATTGACAGAATTTTCGAAAATGATGGAAACATGCTTTTGATCTGAATTTTTTACACAACATTTGTATACAAATTTTCCAAGTTCTCCTAATTTTTTAGAATTTTTGGAGTTACATAAGTATACAAAGTTTCCAGATTACTACAGACTATTCTATTTTTGACAAATTCTGTTTTCTATGTGTTGTTTGCTTATTTTGATGAATCTATGGGTAGTATTGGGGGGTATGAACCATGGAGAAGTTGGAATTCAGTAGATATAACACCAATATAAATAAAGAATGAGTTCACAACAGTACCAAAAGTGGTGATTTATTTTATTATTTAACGGATCTTATGAGTTTTCTGTTGAGTTTTGTGTTGTGAAGTTTTCAAGTTTTGGTTAATGTTTTGATGGACAAGGAATAAGGAGTGGCAAGAGCCTAAGCTTTGGGATGCCCAAGGAACCCCAAGGTAATATTCAAGGACAATCAAGCATCTAAGCTTGGGGACGCCCCGGATAGCATCACCTCTTTTGTCTTCAATCCATCGATAAATTTACTTGAGGTTATATTTTTATTCACCACATGATATGTGTTTTGCTTGGAGCGTCTTGTATGATATGAGCCTTTGCTTTTTAGTTTGCCACAATCATCCTTGTTGTACACACATTTTGGGAGGGACACACATTAATCGTGAATTTATTAGAATACTCTATGTGCTTAACTTATATCTTTTGAGCTAGGCAGTTTGCTCTAGTGCTTCACTTATATCTTTTTAGAGCACAATGGTGGATTTATTTTATAGAAATTGTTTTTTTGAACTGGCCCGCCAAGGCTGGTGTTTCATTGATTAAGCAGGGAGCAGATGACAAAGCGGCAAAGGCGATGATCCGGGGATCAAGGAGTAAAGGAAAACTGCCAAAAAGAGAAAAACAAAGGCGGAGGTGCCTGCGGCACCGAGAGCTAAAACCCTATATTCTCATGGCGGATCCCCGAAGGGGCTCTGAATGTGCTTGAAACCTCCCTGTTGCCAAAGACAGAACTCCCTCCTGATGGCTTTGATGACATCTAGCGCCGTCGCCTCTTTTTTCCTGAAAACGCGGCTGTTGCGCTCCTGCCAAACTTTCCAAAACACCAGCATGATTAGCGACTTGATCCCTTTGGCATGCGCTAGCTGCGTCGCTGCTACCGTGGCCTCCATCATATCCAGCGAGCTGCTGTCGGTGTACTCACACGCGATGCTGAGCCCCTGGCAGTGCTGCCAGGAGGATAAACTTGCCTAGATTGTCTTCGCAAAGGGGAAACTCCAGAACAGGTGCCCCGCCGTCTCCAGGTTTCTCAGACACAGCTGGCAGAAGTAGGAGTTTGGCCAGCCCCTGCATTGTAGGCGATCATTGCACCACAGCCGGTTCTGATGGAGGAGCCACGCAAACATCTTCAGCTTGGCCGGAACCCAGGCTTTCCATATCATGGCCTGATACGATCCCGACGTCGAACCCAAAAACTGGATGGCGTAGGCCGATTGGGCGCTGTACTGGCCTGACCCCTCCGAACGCCAGCGAATTTGGTCCCGCGCTTCTACTTGAAGGTTGAGCTGGCGGCGTTGAATGAGTCGATGCAGTGCGACAACCTCGCTGATGAGGTAAATGCCGTTGCCATGCGCTAGGTCCAAAACCCAGCGGTCGCCGTTGATGGCTTGCACTACGGTTCTGCCCTTGCGCCTGGAGTGTTTGAAGACAGACGGGAAGCAGAACTTCAGCGGCACCGGCCCTAGCCATGAGCAGTGCAAGAAGCTGGCCGTTTTTCTGTTGCCGACAGTAACTGTCGTTGCTGCGTTGAAAAGAGCATGGTCCGAGGTGTCGCATGGTGGCTCTGTACCCACCCAGGGCCGGGTGGGGGTTTTCCAGCTGTGCCATAGCCATCTCAGCCAGAGCGCGCGGCTGAATTTTGAGAGGTTTAGTACACCGAGTCCGCCGTGCTCGACCGGGGAGCAGACCAGTTCCCAGCTAACCTTGCAGCTACCGCCCGAGAGTTCTTGGTCCTTTCCCCAAAGAAATCGCCGCCTGCACTTGTCAATTTCCTTCAGCAGCTTCTTTGGGACTCGAAGTGCTGTAAGAGCGAAGGTGGGCAAGGCCGAGAGGACGCAGTGGACCGGAACGCGCCTACCCCCCATGGACAGCATCCATCCCTTCCACCCCGCGGCCCGCTAGCCAGGCACGGATACGGTCAAGGATAAACTGAAGGTGAACTAGGTGAAGCTGTCCCGTCGTTACTGGAAGACCTAGGTACCTAATTGGAAAGTGGGCGATCGGGCCTCGAAACGCCTGGAGAACATACTGCAGGTCGATGTTATTGCAGTGGATCGGTGTGGCCGTGGACTTGGCAAGGTTGATCCGGAGGCCCGAGGCGTAGCCGAAACTTTGCAGGATATGCATCAGGTGATCGATCTCCTCCTTGTCAGGGTTTGCGAAGATGATCGCGTCATCGGCGTACAGGCTTACCCTGACTTTAACCTCCCTACGAGGAACTGGCATGATCACCAGGGCTTCCTCGGCAGCTTGCAGCAGGCGGTGGATGGGGTCGATCGCGATTATGAAGAGGAGGGGCAACAGTGGGTCTCCCTACCTGAGGCCCCGTCGATGGAGGATGCGCGCGCCTGGTGATCCATTGAGGAGGATGGCCGATGATGAGGTGGCGAGGAGGAGCGAAATCCAATCCCTCCAGCGTGAACTAAACCCTAGTCTAGTGAGCAACTCTAGTAGATACTCCCAGGAGACATTGTCAAAGGCTCTCGAGATGTCAAGTTTCATAAGGACTGTCGGTGTTTTGCTGCGGTGCAGGCTCTTGACGCAGTTCTGGACGTATACGAAGCTGTCGTGCAGGCATCTGGTCTTCAGGAAAGTCGTCTGCGCAGGCGAGACGATAGACTGCACCACAGAGGCCAGGCGGAGCGAGAGAACTTTGGAGATCAACTTGGCAATTGAATGGATCAGACTAATTGGTCTGTAATCAGCAATGCAGCTTGCTCCGTCTTTTTTGGGGATGAGCGCGATGATCGCAGTGTTTAGAGCCCCAAAATTTTGCCCGGCCAGGTGGTAGAACTGCTGGAACGCTTGCATGATGTCTTCTTTGATGATGCTCCAGCAGCTACGGAAGAACATCCCACAGAAACCGTCGGGCCTAGGTGATTTTTCCGCCGGGGAATCCTTGATCGCCGCCCAAACCTCGTCTTTAGAGAATGGGTTGTCCATGCCGTTTGCTTGCAGCCTGGGTAAACGAGCTCATTCCAATTGATCGACGTGGTTTGGTGTTGGGAGGATCCAAGGATGCAGTTGAAGTGCTCGTGGATTGCCTCTTGCTTCTCTGCATGTGCGGTCACGATGCTATCTCCCACTTTCAGGGCGTTGATGAAGTTCTTGCGTCTTCTCGAGCTGATCTTGGCCATGAAAAACTTGGTAGGGGCGTCTCCTGCACGCAGCCAGGTGAGCCGGGAGGCCTGCCTCTTTCTGTAGCGTTCAATCGCCGCAAGACCCAGCAGCTTGATCTTTAGGCCCTTCCTTAGCTCCGCCTCTGCCGCCGAGAGCCGCCTGCTCTCTTAGGCCACATCCAGACGCAGAATGACTTCACAGGCGATGTGGAACTGAATCCTTGTGTCTCCGATCAGGCTGCTGCTCCAGATTTTTAGGTCCTTGGCCACACGACTCATTTTGGTGCGCAGCCGGGCGAAGGCGCAGGTGGTGGCCGTCGGGCGTGTCCAAGCAGCCAGGACCGTGTCGTGGAAGCCCGGGAGCCGCGACCAGAAGGATTCAAATTTGAATCCTCCCCGTCGCCGAGGAGCGGAGGCGTCCGTGTCGAGGAGCAGAAGAACTTGTCAATGCTAACTAGTGTAGGATTTTCCCTTTCACTACTCCATGTGAACCTATGGTTGCTACACTTGATCTGGCGAAGGCCTGCCCCGTCGATCGCAGCTCTAAAACGGCCCATTAGCCTCCTGTTTAGGTTGTTGTTGTTCTTGTCTCTTGCCTCGTAGATTAAGTTAAAATCTCCATTGATGAGCCAGGGCTCGGCAGCGGGCGGCGCAGTCCTAGCTAATTCTGCAAGGAAATCATCCTTGCTCGCGTCGTCGGCCGGTCCATACACCGTAGTGAGCCAGAAGGAAGAGGGGCTACATACTAAGGTGACCCTTGCTGTGATCGCAAATTGCCCTATTGCATGCGTGGCTATGGTGACTACATCCTTGTTCCATAAGATGGCGGCTCCGCCACGCGTGCTGATGGCCGGCAGGACAGCGCAGCCCTGCATCATGCCTCCACCGATGTCGCGAACGATCTCAGGTGACCAAACATCTAACTTCGTCTCCTGGAGGCACAAAATCGCAGTTTTATGAGCCGCAACAACCTCACGTACTGCCTCCCTCTTCGCCGGCGAGTTCAGCCCGCGCACATTCCAGCTCATGATCGGGGGGGTGGAGGGGCCGTCAATCATGGGAAAACATGAGGCAACTCCGGCGACTACTGAAACTATGAAAAACAGAGCACTGGTACACCATCCACCACTCCGGGGGGCGCCGTCGACCACCAATAGGCCCCAAACTATGATGGCGCAACTCTAGCCACTGCTTACAACTAACACTACAGAAGGGGACGACACGAGACACGGGCCGGCCGAACGCTGGCCGTCGCCGGAAGCAACTACTAGCCCTAGAACTACAGTGTGATGGGCTTGCTAACATGATCACACCGCGGCCTCGTCGGCGACTCCATCAGGCCCGTTGAGCCCCGCTGTGATGCAGAGCGTGGCCTTGTCCATCTTAGTGAGCTTCGAGATGATGGCGATGTCGTCATCGGAGAGGGGCTCATCGAACTTGCGGATGAGAGCTTCTGCCGCCTTCTTCGTCATCTTCTCCTTCGGGCCAAGGAGCCCGAGCCCTTGCACCAGCCTGAGCGAGCCACGTTGCGCCACTGGCACCTTGCAGTTTTGAGCTGCTTGCCGCGCGCTCTGACGTGGGGGAGGGACCGATGTCGCCCTAGACTTTGGCGGTGCAGAGTTTCTCTTGGCCGGCGGCGGGCCGAGCAGGAAGGCCTGCTTGTCGGTGAAGAGGCGGCGCGTGGCTTCTCGGGTCCCGTTGATCTCGATCAGCTGGACTTGTTGCGTCACCGTGCTGAGCTGCAGGGCGACTGTGTCCGCACATGAGGGCGTCTGGCAGCTGAAGTGCTCCGGCGCGTGGTGCGGCCCTGAGAGCGTGGGGTCGAACACGTCCGGCGTCTTGGGTACAGGCGTGCTTGTCTCCGGCTTGTCGCGGTCCTGGAACTCCAGAGGCGTCCCAATGGTGGTGGCGATCTCCTCTTCCAGGGTAGCTGCCACGGCATCTCCCAGGGTGGGCGCGGCCAGCGCCTTCTCCGCAGAGGCAAAGAACTCTGCAACTTCGTCTTGCGTGGTGCGGGAGCCAGCCGGTGCCGCAGCAGGGGAGGGGACGTGGATCTGACTGGCCAGCTTCGCCTTCCCTTGCTTGTGCTTGGCCGGGTACGCCTGGGAGGACGGGCGGCCGCCGTGTCGCCCATGGCCTGCAGCCTTCGACGAGCGACGCGGAGGGGGAGAGCGGCTGCGCTGGCGCTCCTTGCTCGTGGCCTCTCCACGATCAGCTTGGGCGAAGTGGCCACGGCCCCGGCCCAGCAGCGTGTCCTTCCAAGAGCGCCGGCCGCTGCCCCCGCCCTGGTCGTCATGGTCGTCGCGGCGGTGGGCGCCGCCAGGAAGGCCGCAGCAGCCCGTGTCCACCACAGGTGCGCGCTGCCTGTGGCGGTGGGGCTCCATGGGTTGGCCGTCCTCGACGTGCATGACCCAGGTGCCGGGGATGGTGCGGGGGAGGGCGTCGTCGCTGTCAGAGTCGGAGGAGGGGAGGCCACTTTGCGCAGAGTGCAACGACTTGGGGGAGCATGGTGACCAATCCTCGATGCGGTCGACGTGGATGAGCAGGTCGAAGTGCTCCGCGCCCGGTGGGAAGGTGACGCAGCGGTCCGGCGGCGAGAATCCTTCCATCTCCTCCACCCTGCCAGCACCTTGGGGCAGCTTCCAGTAGGTGTGCCGGGTCAGGATGAAAGACATGTCCCAGACCCACACCCAGCACGCGAATGTCTTGGTGTGGTCGCGCTCTAGGGTGCAGCTATCGAGGCGATCGACAAGCACCTTGTCGCCGAAAACCTCCTGGACGCCCTCTAGCGTCCAGTACTGCTGGGGTAGGTGCTCGATGACGCAGCGCACGTGGAGGTTCAAGGTGCCGTGGCCCGCGTGGTTGTTTTCTCCCCACGGCACGATGGCGAAGCTCGCGCCGTCGATGCACAGGACGTCGCGGCGGACCGCGTTGTCGTGGTGCGCTGGCTGCGTGAAGATGACGAAGAAGTCCTCCGGGTTGTGCACCGTGACACGCAGATGGTGCGGCGGGACGCAGAGCTGCGCCTCCAGGGCACGGCCGACCGCCATCGGCGAAGTGGCACAGATGTCGTCAGTGGCGAGCAGCGTGATGGCGTGCCGGCGTAGGAAGAAGATGCTCTACTCTATGGCTGGGGTAGACACGCCTACTTTGTGGCTGGCGTGGGGACGACGAGCAGGGTCGCCCAGGCTCAGGTCAGCCGTTGGCGCCATATCGAGGGGGCGCGGGGGTGGTGGCGGTGGGGTGGGGAAACGGAGATGGCTGTGGACTGGAGCGCGGGCAGGGAGGGGGCCTAGCCTACTAGAAGCAGAGCCGCCGCGGCCATTGCGAGGATTTTGGGGACACTCTCGAGCAAGGTGGCCTTGGAGCTTGCAGAGGACGCAACGAAGGGGATCTCTACAATCTTTCCGACAGTGGTGCTTGCTAAGGTAGCGGAAGCAACGGCCCCGGAATCTGCTTAAGAAAGCCTCCCGGCCATCCACCGCATTGAAGTCAGGCCGTCGGTCCGAGCGGTGTGATGAGCGCGACGAGCTAGAAGCCTCCGGATCGAAGGAGGGCGCGCGGTTTTTCCTCGAGGTGGTCCAGCCACCATCCTTGCCGGAAATGGCAAGGCCATCCGCAGGAGGGGGCCGACGATGATGGACTGCAGGAGCCGCGCAGGAGGCTGGCAAGAGATCGCCGGATCGAAAGGAGGGGCATGCGCAGAGCATTCAATGCGCTGCAGCGGGCGCGGCGTGGGATCCGGATCTGGGGAGGCCGATTCCCCGAGATCCAGGGAATTCGGCTCCAGCGACGGGCTTGGCGATGCCAGCGCGGGGTTGCCCAGCGGTCCGGTGCCCGCACCGTCGAGGGGGAGCGGCGAGCCCATGCCGGGCGGCGGCATGGGGGTGGCCGCCATGCCGGAGGGCGGGGCGGGCGGAGCATGGGAGCGGGGCTATCCTAGCGCGTTGGTGGCCTGCGAGTCAAACTCACCATGTTGCTGTTCGCAGTGTCGGCTGATACCGGTCGCAACTTTGGCCATGGCCTTTATGGAAATTGTGGAACTCTCATGCTTCACTTATATTATTTTCAGAGTTTTAGACAACATGGTAATTTTCTTAGGTTATGAATTTAGTCCTAATATGATGGGCATCCAAGAGGGACGATATAATAAAAAATTTCATATAAAGAGCATTGAATAGATGAGAAGTTTGATTCCTTGCAATTGTTTTGAGATATAAAGATGGTGATATTAGAGTCATGCTAGTGAGTAAATGTGGATTGGTAGAAATACTTGTGTTGAAGTTTGTGATTCCTGTAGCATGGACGTATGGTGAACCGTTATGTGATGAAGTCGGAGCATGATTTATTTTTTGATTGTCTTCCTTATGAGTGGCGGTCGGGGACGAGCGATGGTATTTTCCTACCAACCAATCCCCCTAGGATCATGCGTGTAGTACTTTGTTTCGATAGCTGATAAATTTTCGCAATAAGTATCTGAGTTCTTTAAGACTAATGTTGAGTTCATGGATTATACACACTCTCACCCTTCCACCATCGCTAGCCTCTCTGGTACCGTGCAACTTTTGCCAGTGCATCGAACCCACCATATGCCTTTCCTCAAAACAGCCACCATACCTACCTATTATAGCATTTTCATAGCCATTCCGAGATATATTGCCATGCAACTTCCACCGTTTCGTTTATTATGACACGCATCATCATTGTCTTATTGCTTTGCATGATCATGTAGTTGGCATAGTATTTGTGCCAAGGCCACCGTTCATATTTTTTATACATGTCACTCTTGATCATAGCACATCCCGGTACACCGTCGGAGGCATTCATATAGAGTCATATCTTGTTCTAGTATCGAGTTGTAATTTTTGAGTTGTAAGTAAATACAAGTGTGATGATCATCATTATTAGAGAATTATCCCATGTGACGAAAGGATGATGGAAGCTATGATTCCCTCACAAGTTGGGATGAGTCTCCGGACTTTATAAAAAATAAAATAAGCCAAATAAGCTCAAATAAAAAATAAAAGAGGCCAAAGAAGCCCAAACAAAAAAATGAGAGAAAAGAAAGAATGGACAATGTTACTATCATTTTCCACACTTGTGCTTCGAAGTAGCACCATGATCTTCATGATAGAGAGTCTCCTATTTTTGTCACTTTCATATACTAGTGGGAGTTTTTCATTATAGAACTTGGCTTGTATATTCCAATGATGGGCTTCCTCAAATTGCCCTAGGTCTTCGTGAGCAAGCAAGTTGGATGCACACCCACTTAGTTCCTTTTTTAGCTTTCATACACTTATAGCTCTAGTTCATCTGTTGTATGGCAATCCCTACTCAATTGCATCGATATCAATTGATGGGCATCTCCATAGCCCGTTAATTTTCCTAGTTGATGTGAGACTTTCTCCTTCCTTTTGTCTTCTCCACAACCACCATATTCTATTCCACTCATAGTGCTATGTCTATGGCTCACGCTCATGTATTGCGTGAAAGTTGAAAATTTCTTAGAACACCAAAGTATGAAACAATTGCTTGGCTTGTCATCGGGGTTTTGCATGATGAAATACTTTGTGTGATTTATAGGGATAACTTTCTTTGGCCATGTTATTTTGAGAAGACATGATTGCTTTATTAGTATGCTTGAAGTATTATTGTTTTTGTGACAATATTAAACTTCTGTTCTGAATCTTATGGATCTGAATATTCATACCACAATAAATAAGATTACATTGATAAATATGTTAGGTAGCATTCCACATCAAAAATTCTGTTTTTATCATTTACCTACTCGAGGACGAGCAGGAATTAAGCATGGGGATGCTCGATACGTCTCCAACGTATCTATAATTTTTGATTGTTCCACGCTATTATATTATTTATTTTGGATGTTTTATATGCATTAATATGCTATTTTATATTATTTTGGGACTAACCTATTAACCTAGAGCCCAGTGCTAGTTTCTGTTTTTTCCTTGTTTTTGAGTTTTACAGATAAGGAATATCAAACGGAGTCCAAACGGAATAAAACTTTATGATGACTTTTATTGGACCAGAAGACATCCGCAAAGCTTGGAGAGGGGGTCAGACGATGGTCGAGGAGGCCACAAGCCTGCCAGGCGCGCCCCGGGGGGTGGTGCCCTGAGGGCTTGTGGGCCCCTCGGGGGTCTCCTAACCCCAATTGTTGCACTATAAAATCCCAAATATTCCCAAACCACCAGAAGCGTCCACCAAAATACTTTTTCGCCTCCGCAAGCCTCTGTTCCCGTGAGAACCCATCTTGGGGCCTTTTCTAGCGATCTGCCAGAGGGGGATTCGATCACGGAGGGCATCTACATCAACCTTTCTTCCCTTCCAATGAAGCATGAGTAGTTTACCTGGACCTACGGGTCCATAGTTAGTAGCTATATGGCTTCTTCTCTCTCTCTCTTTGATCTTCAATACAATGTTCTCCTCTATGTTCTTGGAGTTCTATCCGCTGCAATATTCTTTTGTGGTGTGTTTGTTGAGATCTGATGAATTGTGGATTTATAATTAGATTATCTATGAATATTATTTGAGTCTTCTCTGAACTCTTTTATGCATGATTAAATATCTTTGTATTTCTCTTCGAATTATCGGTTTGGTTTGGCCAACTAGATTGGTATTTCTTGCAATGGGAGAGGTGCTTAGTTTTGGGTTCAATCTTGCGGTGTCCTCACCCAGTGACATAGTAGGGGTAGCGAGGCACGTATTGTATTGTTGCCATCAAGGATAAGAAGATGGGGTTTTTATCATATTGCTTGAGTTTATCCCTCTACAGCATGTCATCTTGCTTAAGGCGTTACTCCGTTTTTATGAATTTAATACTCTAGATGCATGCTGGATAGCGGGCGATGTGTGGAGTAATTGTAGTAGATGCAGGCAAGAGTCGGTCTACTTGTCACGGACGTGATGCCTATATTCATGATCATTGACTTGGATATCATGATAACTTTGCGCTTTTCTATCAATTGCTCAAAAGTAATTTGTTCACCCATCGTATGCTATCTTCACGAGAGAAGCCTCTAGTGAAACCTATGGCCCCGGGTCTATTTTCCATCATATATTTTCATATTTATAAACCAAAAAACCCAAAAATACCTTGCTTCAATTTCTTTTATTTTTAATTTCTTTTATGTTTTAGTAATCTTTTATATCCATCTCTATCAGATCTCATCCTTGCAAGTGACCGTGAAGGGATTGACAACCTCTTTATCGTGTTGGGTGCAAGTGTTTGATTGTTTGTGCAGGTGCATAGATTGGAGACTTGCTTGTACCTTCTACTGGATTGATACCTTGGTTTCCAAACTGAGGGAAATACTTATATCTAAAGGCAGCAGATACCCAACGGTGGTATAATCTAGTTAAATACGACAATTACCAGAAGTAAATGCCAGAAAGCAGTCGACCACACCCAAGGCCATAAACAATATTGATACTAGCCGATTATATACCCCCTCCTAACGCACTCTATATAAGCCGAGAGGGGAGCACTGGGCTGAAGGTTGAACATTCATACCCTATACCTTACGCCAAGAGCTAAGAGCACCATAGGAGTAGGGTATTACCTTCACGGAAGAGGGCCCGAACCTGTATAATTCCTTACGCGTACTCCCACCTTCACATTTGGTAGATACGTGTCCCTCTACATTCCTACCCCGGTAGTATTGTCAGGATTATATCCACGATAGTTGGCGCCCGCCGTGGGGCAAGCATCTATCGACAATATGGTGTAGTTAGCTTCATCTTCGATTCTGGCTAGCAGCATTCGCTTCGGGAGGTCCAGTTTCTCATTAACGAATCAATGTGGCATATTGACGCACCATTGAACTACGCCCGACCTACCGTCGCATGGGAGCATCCACTACGGAGCTAATGGCTAGGGAGTTCTAAGTCTACCGCGCCCATTGTCACTCCAATCGGTATAGTCGCCAGAAGCATTCAGGCAAGCCTCGTGCTCAGTTTTGTCGCTCCACGAGTCAGCTCGTGGGGGTGATGGACTATGAGTCTATTTTCCCTCTCTTGGAGTTTGCCTCTGAGTGAGAAGAGAGCAATGGATAACAGTCATCTGCGGCGGAAGTGTTCATGGCTCGCATGTCGCCTCCTGAGTTGAGTCACGGCACGCAACAACAGCCGATCCATGCACTTTAGTTGACGACACTACGGCGAGTGATGAGCAGCTCATTTGGGTGCAACATTAGGCGGTTAAGAGCATCTCTAGCAGACCCCGTATAATGCCCCGACCTACAAAATAACCGCCAAAATACGGGTCTACGTGAAAAATGATGCCCGATCAAATACTATAAACGCATCGGACCCGTAAAAATTTGGAGGGGCGCGGTAAAATCCCATCTCCAACCCGCGAAAACGCAGATTTTCCCCTCGACTCGACGGTGCCCTGTATCCCAGAAAATCGGTTGGCGGGAGGGACATTTCAGCCTGCGCCCGTTCCCCACCCCCTTCCACAGCCACCCGCCAATGGTTCTGCCCGGCCGCCGCCGGCGATTCCGGCCAAATATGTGAATAGAATCTTGTCGCGGGGGCGCTCCTCACCCTGTTCCACCTAGCCACTTCACCGGCTCCCCGGGTCCGCCGAGCCGAGCCGCCTCTAGTCGCGTCGCTGCCCAGGGATCCAACGCTGCAGAGCCACCGCCCCGAGCCACCAGTGAGTACTTTTGGTTGTGCTTTTGGGATGCGCTATGCATAGTTGGCTCATGTAGCATTCGTATTTGTGAATTTAGATGGAATTGAGCCCTTGCGAGAGGTTTTTGCTCGAGGATTCGTCTGATTCAGAAGACTCGGATGTTGAGACGCTGCTTGTGAACCATCGGCAGCAGATGTTGGTGACAGCCCTCGGCGCGAAGGAGCACGAAGATGAGAACCGAAAGAGACCGCGAGGATCGATCATCGGCCGTCTTTGTATTCATCGAAATCGCCATCTCGAGAACGAGATGTTGATGCAAGACTACTTCGCGGACAATCCAACATATCCACCACACCTCTTCTGGAGAAGGTACCGAATGCACCGATCCCTCTTTGTAAAAATAGTGCAAGCTTGCGAGGCCAATTGCCGGTATTTTACTCAATGAAGAAATTATGCGGGCTTGAAAGAATTTAGTGCATATCAAAAAATCTCGGCAGCTATGCAGGTAATTGCATACGGCATTCCGAATGACTATGCTGATGAGTACCTTCGCATTGGTGAAGATACTACAATTGATTCAGTGCGCAGGTTTGCCAAAGTGATCATCCGTACCTTTGGGCATTCATTTCATTTAGTTCATGTGTGATTTGTATTCAGGACAAGTTTTGTATTGAACTGTTTAGTTTGCTTCGGTGATTTCAATAATTATTGTAATTTGGATGGTTGTTGTATTGTAATATTGACATTTTATTTTATATTGAATTAATAATTCTGAATATGTGGCATATGTGCCAAATTCATCTGATTTGCTTGCCGCGCGTGCTTCGACAGAGCAGATCCCGCATAGCGGAACAGTAAAACGAAATATCCGCGCCGACCCGCAAAACTGTTTTTTTGCGAACTGTAAACGAGGTTTGCGGGTCGGTGATATACGGGGTCTGCTAGAGATACTGTAAGTGGCTCCTCGACACTCCAATCCCTAGTGATTCATCGACTGACATGGCCCTTGAGGTAGCGCATCAAATGACTCTGGCCGAGCGAGCTCGACTGACAGAAGTCAAGCATAATTTGATCGTCCGCGAGCATGCGCTCGCTGAGAGCAGTCGGCCATGTCGCCCTGATCCTTCAGTCGTAAGGCGTGGACGAGACCTGAACAACAACTTTGCAGTCGGAGACTCATACAATTTTTGAATCCTTCGCATCCCAATGGACAATGTCTGATTGACGAGCAGGCTAGCGGATGTAATCCAATAGCCTGAAGAGGAGTTGTGGCATACAGTATCCGACGGCTATCAACCTTCCTAAAGGAAGTAGTCTATCAACCTTCCTAAAGGAAGTAGTCGTGCACAACGAGCTCCTTTTCCAGTCTCGTAACTGACTGTCATCTCGCACTCGGATCCCAGGAGGAACAGAGAGCCGAGCACAGACTATCGCTTCATCACTTCCTCGTCAGTTGGTCGGTTGAATGGTTGGCACTCGGATAGAGCGCACAAGAGAGCGTTCTCCACATCGCCAAGAGGAACATCCTCGACGGAATGATGACCCTTCTCCACGGTCTAGAGATGATTCTCCTTTGCTCTGTCATGATTCCTCTCCGCGCCGGCACAGAGATGAAACGTGCGGACGAGATGACTACTCTCCACGACGGTTTTATTGTTTTTCTTCTTTTTTTTTGCCGGTTTCTTAATTTCTTTAACATTTTTACTAGTTCTTTTTTCCTTTTCTTTGGTATTCTTTGTTTCTTTTGCCGATTTCTCTTTAGTCTTTTTTTTTGTTTCTTTCATCGTTTCTTCCGTTTTCTTTTCTGTACTAGTTTTTATTTGGTTCTTTGTTTCATTTTTCTTATGCTTTCTTTTGTTTCTTCCCTTGGGTTTCCTTTTTTTCTTCGTTATACTTTGGTCTCCTATGGTTTTCGTTTTCGTTTTTCTTGTTTTCTATATGTTTTGTTGCTACTTTTCATCATTTTTTCTGTTCCTTCAACACATATCTATTTATTCAGTGCATAGTGTACATTTGGTGTACACACAAATATTTTCTTAATACACGTTCAACATTTCTCAAATACACAATATACATTTTTTTAAATGCTATGAACACTTTTTAAAATATATGGTCAACACTTATTTGAATACACGCTTAACAATTTTTTATTGAAACAAAACATTTATTTACATTGCGCGAACATTTTTTAAATACATGATTGACATTTTCCCAACTATGATTTTGATATCTACTTTTTCCATGCACATTTGTACATTTTTCGTATACAACATCAATTTTCTTATGTACATTTTTAGTATTTGCTACACACGTGATTAACATTTTTTACAATGATTACTTTTTTATGTCTACTTTTTCTACACACACAGAACTTTTTTTGTTTACACCAGGAACTTTTTTATATACACGTTTAATGCTTTTTCGAAAACATGATTACCATTTTCTACGACACATAGTTTATCAAGTTTACCTTTTTCCATAGACATTCTATATTTTTTGTATACACCGGGGACATCTTTATATACTCGCTTAAAATTGTCCAAACACATGATTAACATTTTTAATACATATTTTTATGTCTAATTTTCCTTACACATTGTATTTTTTCTTGTATACATCAAAAAATAATATACATTATTTTTCTGTGTAAAATTTTAATATTTGTAAATGCATGATAAACATGTTTCAATAAAATGAAAACTTATATATTTTTATTTCTACTTTTTCATAGACATTGTACATTTTTTATACATCGAAAAAATCTATACACATTTAATATTTTATAGCATGATTGGCATGTTTCTAAAAATTGAAATATTATACATTTTTAGTTATACTTTTTTCCATACAGATTATACTATGTTTGTATACATTTTATGTATACATCAGAAACATTTTTTCTATACATATTTAACATTTCATAAATAAATGATTACTGTTTTCATCTTTCGTATGTAAAGTTATTTTATAATAGGTATACTTATAATTATTCGAATTTTAAAAATAAAACAAATAAAGATCTCACAATGTGAAAAAACTGAAGGAACCGGCCCATTCGTTGTCCTTCGCGGAATGAAAGGTGCTAGAGATGAAATCCAACTCGCGACCTCTACAGGTACATGTGATACGCTAGCCACTTCCCCTGACGAGCTATGTGTGAAAGATTGGCAGAGCGAATATTAAAGAACAACAAGAAGCGGCACAAAAAAAAACAAGTTCGCAAACTTCCATAATACTTGTGGGTGAGGGATGGAACACAAGTCCCCCACAAGGAAAGCGTGTCCATAGCACTATAGTACCAGAGGTTTAGTGTGTAAATGGCAGCCTGGTATATATTAACTATAATACATGGCATATTAAAAGTTTTAAAAAAATGCCAAAACATGATTTTTAATAATAAACTCTTTTTGAAGAGCAAACTTTATTTGGGAAACCAAAAAAAGGAACAAATATTAAATACGAGAACATTTTCTGAAATAATGAAATACCTATTGTAAACGCAAAACAGTTTTTGAAAAACAATATTTTTCAAAAAATGAATATGTTACAAAATTTCAAACTAGTTTTACAAAATTCTTGCACTTTTTGGATTTGCAAACTAATTTTATAAAATATCAACCTTTTTCTGAATTTGTGAACAATTTTAGAAACTCTAGCGTTTTTTCAATATGTGAATAAATTTGGAAAAAGGAACATTTTTTCAAAATTTGCAAGCATTCTTTAGTTGTGAACAAAAATTAAACATGCGAACACTTTTTTTTTGCATATGTGATTTTTTTTAAACGAAAATTGTTTTAAATTTGTAAACAAAGTCTAAAAAGAGGATTTTTTTAAAAATTCCTGAATATCTTTGAATTTATGATTTTTTTTGGAAATACGAACAATTATCTTGAAATTCCAAAACATTTTTTCATTTGTGAACAAAATTTAAGCATCTTTACATTTTTTTGAATTCGTGTACTAAATTTTAGATGGGATTTTTTTTAAACTAAATATTATTCACTTTGTGCACAAAACCTTTAAAGGCAAACTGTTTTTATTTCCCAAACATTTGTGGAAAAAATTGAAAACCAGACATTTCATAAAAATAACGAACATAATTTGTAAAATGGGAACATTCTAAAAATTTCCGAGTACATTTTGAAAAAGAAAACTAAATTTGAAAAATGAAAGAGAAAATGAAAAAGGAAAGGAAAAATGAAACGAAAAAAAGAAAATAAAATGAAAATATTAAAGAAAATAAACATAAAAAAGAACAGGAAAAAACAAAAAGGGAAATAAAATATAAAGGAAAAACTCCTCTTCTAGAACCTTCTAGAAGTTTCCAGAATAGTTAAAAACCGACAGGAGACCTCTAGAAGGTTCCCAAAACCGGGAAAGCCGAAAACGCTTAAATGGCCCGGCCCAAACCGGCCAATACTCGAACCTCTCCTGTGTGGTACAGCGTCGGCGAATCCTATTTAGCAGTCGAACGTCTCCGGTGCGGTACAATGGCATATTTTGAGGCGAATCCTATTTATCGCTGCAGGCGCCCGTTAACGTATATTCTGCAAATGGGATCTTGCAGCCACGTTTACTGAAGTGCACAGGCAGAGGGGATTGAACCCGTGACCCCTTGGGCGCTATGATTACGCATTAACCATCAGGCCATGGGACATATTGTGTAATTCTACTTCCCTTCTTTTTTTATTTAGTATTCAGTTCGTCTTGTTCTTCTATCCTTTTTTGTTCCTTCTTTTTTGCTTTTTTAATGAGCGACTTTTTCTCAAATTTCATGAACATTTTTTATAAAATGATGAATATTTAAAATTAATTTTTTCAAAAAATGATGAAGTTTTTTTAAAAAAATCGATGATTTTTTATTAAATTTGATGAAATTTCATCATATTTGATGATTTTTCAATTTTGATGAAATTTTTAAATTTGATGTTTTTTTCAAATTCGATGAACTCTTTTTCCAAATTTGACGAACTTTTTTGAAAATTGATGAACTTTCTTCAAATTCTATGAACTCTTTTTCCAAATTTGATGATTTTTTTAAATCGATGAACTTTTCTCAAATTCTTTGAACTTCAAAATCAATGAATTCTTTTTCAATTCCGATGTATTTTTTTCAGAATCGATGAACTTTTTGTCAAATCCGATGAACTTATTCTTTAATTGCACGAACTTTTTTTCAATTTTTGTTCAGGATTCTGTTCTTTTAGTTCTAATTTGTTCATCAGCTTTTTGTGCACCAGATCTTTTCTGATTTCTATTCTTGATGAAATTGTGAAGGAAATAGTTCCTGAAACAGTTAGACACACAACCGCACGCGCGCGCGCGTATAAACAGTCGAAGAAACATTAAGCGAAACATTTCCCGAAATACTTCCCGAAACAGTCATAGTAAACAGTCGAAGGAAAGAAACTATCGCCAATCAGCTAGCTTTGGAAACGGTACACGAACGAAACGTGCAGGCGCCAAGTTCCTTGATCGGCGTTGAAGGCGCGGACTAGGAGTTTCCATATTTTGATGCAGGACGCGTCAAATAGGGATTTCCACCTGGGGGCGTGCAATAGAAAGCGAACAATCCAGTTGGCCTAGGCCCAAAATAGCAGTTTTAGTGAGAAAATTGCCATTACCAAAAAATGAAAAAAAATCAGATACTCCCTGATGCAAATTAATTGATGTTGTTTTAGTGCAATTTTGCCTAAACTTGTACATAAGAGTGTTAATTAATATCGATCAGAGGGAGAACAAAAAAAAGGAAATCTGATACAAGACAAAAAAAGGGTTACGACGGATATATATCGTAGTAAAAGTTTTGACATTTCTATGGTGTCGGGAATGCAGCATGACTAGCATTCCTCGTGCTAAACTGTGCGATTGTACTCCTCAGTCATTTTTTAACACAGTACACATGCAAGCGCTTATATATACGCGCATACACTCATCCCTTCTGAACAAACACACGCACTGCTTCCCCCTATGAGCACATTTGAGAAACTGGGTCGACATGTCATTTAGAGATTTTACGAAGTCGTTGTAGGCGCCTTGTAGCGGGAACATCTCCTTCCGTTGAACGCGTATCGCCGAAAATACCTAAATTAATTTAGGATAAATGTGAACACCAGGATTTGAACCATGCTGGGCTGAGGATACCACTGTCCTTCTAACTATCCAACCACATGTTGGTTCACTCCTCAGTCAATTTTTTGAAATGAAGACGGGTAGGGAATTTGTCCCTCGTTAAAATAATATAACAAAACATTTGTTCCTGATCTAGCGTTTGGCTTCCGGGGATAGCCGAGCCGGTCAAGCCTGGCCGATCAGGACGCGACGTCTCGTGCAACCGTACACACTTGGCGGAGAGGCGTTTGAGTTTGTACGCACAAGTGTTTCTAGAGCTTCAAACTTTGAAACATAGCGGGAAAAAGGGAAAGAAAGAAAAAGAAATGCAGAGCAGTAAATAAAAATGAAAAAGAGAAGACATAAACAAAAAAAGAAAGAGAAAAATAAAACGAAAGAAAAAACAGGAAGGGAAAAAAAAGGAAAAAAACTGGTTTGGGATGGTTCCAGAATCCAGAGTATTCCCAAAACTGATGGTGGAGGAATCCTGAATTGGGTCGGCCCAAAGCGTCCAATTCGCGGGCTTTCTCGGCCGGTTTCTGTTTCGGCAGGATGCGATCAAGTACTGGCTTAAAAAATGGTGCCTTCGCGCAGTATCAAACCCAGGATCTCGTCCTGAGAGGGTAGGCGATACAACCAGCTGGCCCAGTGGGCTTTAGTGATTGTAACACAACACAAACTATTAAGAACCGAACCCCAGCGTAGATTCGAAAAAATTCTGAATTTACGAACGCAACTTTTTCTAGGGCAACGCAAATCATTAAATGCTGAAAACAGTTTTGAATATCGTGAACACTTACTTGAAATGGGAACATACTCCCTCCGGTCCTTTTTAGTTCGCATATAAGATTTGTCTGAAATCAAGCCACGTAAAGTTTACGAACTTTATAGAAAAAAATACCAACAGTCCTAATATGAAATCAATATCAGTAGATGTGTCATGACTTAGATTTTTGTATTGTATAACTATAGCATGGTAGATGTTGATATTTTTTTCATATAAATATGGTCAAACTTTATGAAATTTGACTTTAAACAATTCTAATATACAGAGTAAAAGGGACCAGAGGGACTATTTTGTAATTCCAAAACAAAATTTGGGAAATAAAAAAATTGAAACCCCCAAAGAAAATTTTAAAGTATGAACATTTTTTGAAATTTGTGAACAATGTTTGAAACGGGAACATTTTTTGAAAATCCTAAAATGGAAACATGAACACTTTTTAAAATATGTAGACAACTTGCGAGAACTGGGACATTTTTTTAAGTTCTGAATGATTTTTAAATTACCTTCCAAATAATTTTTGGAAAAGACAATCAAAATTTGAAAACACGAACATTTTTTGAAGCTCCTACAAAATTGAAACATGAACATTTTTAAAAATTTGTGCACTAATTTGAAAGCAGGAATTGTTTATGAAATAGTTATGAACATTTTGAAGGAGAACATCCGAACAAAATTTGAAAATTGCAAACAATTTTTGAAACATGAACATTTTTGAATTCCGGAAATAATAGACATTTTGCAAACAATTTCAGAAATATGAACATTTTTGAAAATTTGTGAACAATTCTTTTATTTGAAATTATGAACATTTTTTATAAAAGTACAAACATTTTATGAAAATCTTGGACATTTTTGGGTCTATGAACAAACAATAAAGCACAAAGATTTCTTAAAATTTTGAAAAAATTGAAGAAATAAAAATAAAAATGAAAGAAAACGAAAGAAAAGAAAAAAACGAAATAGAAACAAAATAATAATAAACAGAGAAGTGAAAAAGGAGAGAGAGTTAAAACAACAGGAAAAAATAAGGGAAAAAACAGCACAAAGAAAAAAACGGTTCAGGAAACTTCTAGGGTTTTCTCAAAATCAGAAAAAACTGGCTGGGAGAGGGTTCGAAAACTGGGGATGTTGAAACGTTTAAACGGGCCGGCCAGCTTGAACGATCGCTTGATCTCTCTCTCCTGTGCCGAGGGAGCGAACGATCCAGCTGACCGATTGTTGAGCATGTTGGAACAACATGGGCTATGCCCAAAATAGCAGTTTTTAAAGAAAAATGCCACTAAAAAAAGATGAAAAAAACACTGACACAAGTAAAGAAAATCTGATAATGTCGTACTAAAGCTGCGATAACTAATTTGGATCCGTGGGAGTAGAAGAAAAAGGAAATCTGTACGAGGGGTCTCGTTGGAGATGCCCTAATTTATACTTATCGCAGTAAAAGTATTCACATTTCCACGGTGTCCGGAACACAGCGTGACTATCGTTCCTCGAGCTAAACTGTGCGATTGTACCCCTCCGTCAACTCTTGAAATCGGAGGAATCTGCCCCGTTGCTATTAGAAAACAAAACATTTGTTCCCGATCTGGCGTTTGGCTTCCGGGGAGAGCCGAGGCGGTCGATCTGGACGCGACGTCTCGTGCGACGCACACGCTTGGCCGAGAGGCGTTTGCGCTTGTACGCACGAGTGTTTCCGGAGCTTCAATCTCTGCAAGCCACACGACACCAACTTGTTTGACCCCCAGCAGATCAGCGACGACCCTCGAGGCACACACGTCGGGATCGGCGGTAAAGCGAACAGTAAGAAGCGACATCGGGTCGTCGTCTTCCCTCACCGCCGCCTCGGCGTCCATTGTCCTCCGCTCACCGAGCTATGACCATTGCTGTTTTCCATGCATGCGCCGGCCGAACCTACTGCACGCGCGTATGTGCTCGGCCTCCTCCGGTCACCGTCAACGACCGATACGTCAATGTGCTGCGCTAACATCTTGACGAGCGATCTCTCGAATCTTTCCCTTTCTGAGTTGCTTTATCAAGCAGGGTAAATTGTCAATGGCGAAATAGGATTGACGTTCTTACGGGAGAAAACTACTGAGCCGTAGCTTCCCGCGCTTGCTTGCTCTTACCAGTACTTGCATTATGCAGCGTAAACAATGCCACACCGGCCTGCGCCCGATCGCTCGTCATGGGAGGGATTTGATTAGGTTTTCTCGCGGAGCCTAACCGGCCCTTGGAGATACCCAAAAGAGGAGGGGAGGAGGAATATTGCCGCGGATAGAGTTCGTGAGCGAGCCAATCTCTGATTAGTTTTTGCTCAATAATTGCGCGCGGCCTTGACCCTGCCGATCCACGACGTGTTTGCTGTGCTTAATTATGTTTGTGCCGGACTTGAGCAGCAACCCGGCTCGCTGCGTTGAATTCTCTAATTATTTTTCACAAGAATAGCTTAGCTCTCTTTCTTTTTTAGTTTACATTATAGTTTCCTTCCTCCGATTTGAGCTTTGCCAAATTTATAAGTTCAGATAGCCAGTCAGCATGCCAGCATGCACACACGTAATTATCTACCTGAATATATATGCTTGTATAGTTCATGAATGATTCAGTCGGTGTGAGTGAAACGCATTTTAAAAATGTTGATCTTGCGATCTCGAGCTCGGAAGAGCCGCGATACATGAGTTTACTCCACCAAGTAAGCAGAGTGGCTTGGACTTGTATTATGAAAAATAGTAATTGAAACCTGGTCAATAGTTGAAACTACCTGAAAACTAGCGTGAGAGGAGACCGTGGAATTTTAATCTATGTACTCCCTCTGTCCCATAATATAAAAATATTTTTTAGACTAGTGTAGTGTCAAAAACGTTCTTATATTATGGGACAGAGGGAGTAGAAACTAGCGTGAGGCATTATAATTTAGTCTTGACAATATTTGAAACCTGGTCGGCATGGACACATCGCCTGGACTCTTAGCCCCATCCACGGAGACAAGGAGAGATGTTCTATTCAACTATCTGAAAAATGTAAAAACCATTATACAGTATTAAAGGCAACAACAGAAAAATTCTCATGCAGATGTGAGAAGGCAGAACCCTAATCACATCCGATGCAAGCTTGAGTTAACACCAACACCTAGAGTCGTGTGATCAGCTGGTTAATTGATTTCTAGTTGGGTCGGTTAACACAAGTGATTGAGCTAGAGCTAGCACGTAGTCATCTGTTTGCCGAGCGCCTGCCCCCTAATCAGGAGCCCAGGTTCGAGCTAATCCTCCTAGGGATCGTATGCATGATTGCTCTCCCCAGCTCACGAGTCAGATTCTCCCGTGCTCGATCGCGCCTAACTCATTCTCCCGCCATGTGATTATCATTCTGTCACGCATGATCCATCTCATTTTCTTGGAAAAAAGAAAAACCGCATAGTGCATGGATCTACTGGCAGAAGTGCTGGGAAATGGGCTGCAAAATATCTTGATCATGTGCTTGTAAACCAGCAGACAACTAGTTTCCCTTGTGCATGGTACTGCCGATGATTGGTGATCCAGTTGTCGCAATTTGGGGAGGATCTGTCTGTCGAGCTGTTTTCCGTAATTTCATCGGTGTTGATCGAACTGGAACGGAGTTGAATACTTTGCGTGCATGATTATTCAATTGGCCGCATACCCAATTAATGTCCTGACAAAATGGTTGGGTTAGAAATTCACATATGGTGATGAGATGAACCCAGCCGGCCGATCGCAGTACCGATCGGTTTAGCTTAATTTCTCCCCTGATTGCTGATAACGAGGTGCCACCCTCCTGTATACATGACCCATGCGTGCTCCAAGCTACCATCAGCAGTTTGTTTGCTCTGAAAAAGAAGGGATTTAGAAGCGTTAGGGCTACTAGTCCAACTACTAGATGTTAAACCTGTGGTTTTGCGTTTAATTAACCTCTCCCTTTTCGAAATTAACAAAACATTTCACCATTAGAAAAGAGAGAAAGATCACTGTTGTCCGGTTCGTCGCGAGATGCATGAATTGGTTGGATTGTTTTCCTACGATGTAATCGAATATGTCACCGTTCTTGGCCTTGGCGTGAACCGAACCAAGCAGTTGTCGGGACTATTAACATGAAGACTATAGGGCTAAATGCCAGGACCACGAGAGGTTTTTACCAATTTTTCTAACGCAATTATTGGCCCAGTTGCACCTTAACTTTTCTCCAGTTCCAGCCTTTTAAAATCGGTTTCGTGCGAGACATGAAAGATGAAACTCATCTAGCTGTTACGTAGCTAGTCGGAATATTCAGCAGTGGTAGCTGTGGCACCGCTTTACCGCATGTCGTTGTCACAAAATTTTGTTGAATCTTCTGGCAGATCGAGTTCATATGCAACTGGCGGAACCTCATGCCCCGGAACAGAACGGCACATAAGCAAGCACAGTGCCGTGTGTGCATGATTGCACGGCTTGATGGATAATGCTGGTTGCTCAGCTGATGTTTTTCTTCCTCCGTTGCAGATAAACACAATTGGCCTGTATACACACGCCATCTTTTTTTCCTTTGAAAAGCAAGTTCAAAATCCCCACACCCACCTATTCGTAGTAATTTTTTTAAAGGAGGATGACCCATGGCCTTCTGCATCAGTCGAGACACACTTGTCACATTTATTAAATAAAGTCTTCACAAAGTACATAATCCGATACAACTTTGCAAGCAAAACCAAAAATAAAATTGTAAGCTGCCACAACCGGCAAAAATAAGATAAGATGACTAGACATCTATTGTATTGTTGGGCCGTCATCCAAAACGATATTCTCGGTGACTTCTGCATGACTGAGTAACGACCACGTACCGATCCAGCTAGTCGCTCGACAGATAACTTGCAAAAAAAGTGTGACGTTTTGTTTGTTAAAAACAACATCATTCTGACAATTCCAAATAGCCCAAAGTAATGGACACATTCCGACTGAACATGCACCGCTGTCCTAGGGTCTTCCCCGGTTAGCCATGTCCGAAATAAAGTGTCAATGCTATTAGGAGGACTGACATTAAATGGCACATGTATTGTATGCCATAATGTCTTATCTAGTGGACATTGGAGAAAAAGACGTCGTATGGTTTTATTCTGATCACAGAAGCAACACCTTTTACTGTCCTCTTTAATTACGTTTTGTCAAGTTGTCCTTAGCCAAGATCACTTGTTTACAAATGGATCGAAGATGCACGAGCACGAGCACTGATTTTCCCCTCTCTAGAGAATCAATAGATCTCACGCCCGTGTGAGCTCTCACCCTCGTGCCTGCGCCGCCGCCGTCGGCCACTACGGCTCCGACGTCCACCAGCACCGCGACGGCTGCCACTCCGGCACCGCCGTCCACCATGACCTCTCGTTCCCCTTCCCCGCTGCCCCTGGCCGCTCCCGCGAGCTCCGCTGGATGGAGTCCAGCCCCTCCTCGGCTGAGTCGGGGGGCCGCCCCTACCGTCAGGCCCTCTCCCCCGGCACCCGCCTCCCCCACTCCTCCGCCGCCGCCCTCGCCACATGCCGTGCCCTTGGCCCCGCTTTGAGGTGCATCGGGTCATGAACGAGGCCGGACTGGCGGACGATGGCGGGTGGGAGATGGCCTTGGGCCGAGACGCCTGCACTCGCCAGAGCCAAGGCCCGGGCTGCAGACTCTCGCCTCCGCCCGGCTCGATCTCGCTGGCGCCGACAAGTGCCCGCTGCTGGCACTGCCACCCCGCCGGAGTGCCGAGGACGGCATGGCTCGCTGCCGCTTCTTTGGGCGCGTGGCTCGGCTTCGCACCAACCCTCACATTACTCTGCGTCGCACCCCGCTGCTAAGCTGCCGCGCGTGTCCTCCCCGCGCTCATCTGCCTCGTCCGCTCCGAGCGTGGCTGGCCCCCTCATGGCCGCGTCTTCCGGCCTGCCCCCACCCGTTCCCCGACGCTTCGCCCCGAAGCCCACCCTCCACGCCCGCCTCCTTCGCGCGCTGGCTCCACCTCGGGCCTTTGCCATGTCCGCCACCCAGACTCCGGCGGGGCTGTTCACATGCCGCGCACTGCCCGCCTTGAGGAGGCCGAGCGCGCCCTCGACCTCGCCCTCGTCACCATGGTTGCTGGGAATCGGCGGCGTGTTTCTGCCTCTGATATCACTGATGAGCTCTCTGCTTGCTTTCATCTTGGCCCGGACGCGTTTTCTGTCCATCGCTATCGAGATGGTGAGTTCCTCCTGCGATTCACGGATGCTGCAACTCGTGCGCGTGTGGCCACGGCTCCCTTCCGCGCCCTCGGTTTCGCCTCATCCTCCATCCTTGGAGCCGCCTCGCTGGCACTGAGCCAATCACCCTGCGCATCTCCATCGCCATTGAGATCACTGGCATCCCGGAGCATGGCTGGGACATCTCCTCCACCGTGCAGCTGTTGTCGCCATTCTGCCTCATCGACCGATTGGCACCGGAGATGCTCGATGGCAGTGACATGTCCGTGTTCTAGCTCTGCCTGGACAGCCAATCCCGATGCCATCCCGCGGTCTTCGGAGCTCCTGCTCGCCAAGCCATATGCCCATGCCGACGCTGATCCCAACCTCCTCGACCGCTTCGCCGTTCAGCTCATGCGCTTCCCTGTCTCCATCCACGTCCGGCATTCCGCTGACTTTCACCTCCCTGGCCCCCCGCCACCCCCCTCCCCCGCCCACCGCTGCCGCCGACGGTGGAGGCTCGCCGCAATGCCCTGAGGCCTGGCTGCGCAGATATGACTTTCCGCCCCCTCGCAGGCCCCCCCGGCTCGATGGAATGGCCACACTTCCTCTCGCCGTCACCGTCGGCGTGCTGCATCGCCGTTCCGTGGCTAGCATGGCGTTCTCAGGCTGCATCCTCCCGTTGGTGGCTTTTTCCGTGGACCCCCGGTCCACATGCGGCTTTCTCTGGCCAGGATGTCAGGGCCGCTACAGGCCAAGGCATGGCTGCTGACCAGGTCGTGCCTGTTCAAACCGGGCGCCGACCAGCCTAATCGCTTCGCCGAGCTACCGCTCATTGGCGTACATTTTGATCCCACTAACTCGTCATACGCTTCACCGCTGTTGCTGATGCCACCCCCCAATAGGAGCGTAGTTGTTGATTCGGTGCCGCTGCAAACTGCGAGCCCCTGCCAATCCCTGTCCAGCTGCAATCCCAATCCTGCAGTAGCGGATAGCGAGGCTTCCCCTGCCCTGGGCATTCTCGTGTCTTCCGCACCGGTGTGCGTGTACCCCCTTGCGAATCCCCAGGCGGTTTCCACCACTCAGCATGCCCGTCTGGTGGATCCCACCGGACCTCACCCATCCTTGGTTACTGCCAGCCTGGTGGACACGGCCTCGGGGCCCGCAGATGCTGCCAACCAGGTGGGCGTGGCCCCACCACCTCCACACGCGCCTAGCCCGCCTTAGGCCAACCAGTCCCAGGATTTGTGTGATCCCAACCACGGCTCGCCACACACCGCTACCAGCCATGGCAACCCTTCCGAGGCCATGTAGACCCCCGCGCCCATGTCCGGGGACATGCAGATTCCCGTGCCCACGACCAACCGGCAGGCCTCCTGTCCTATGCCGTAGCATGTGCTAGCCTACATTGGCACTCCACAGACTGCCATCGACCCCATCCTGCCCACGCCGCCTATGCATCGCAAGCATGGTGAGCTACCACCCAACTTCATGCCAAGGCGCAGCGGTCGAATCGCCATGCACAACAAAAGCCTAGACTCTGAGACCAAAGCAAAGTGGGTCCTCTTACGCCGGCTGGGCCTCTTGAAAGAGGACGAACCCGTCTCCGCCAATGTCTTGGAGAGATACACACGGCTCTTCGAGCGCCCCCTAGCCGCTGAAGTCGTCCAGGCTTTCACCGACTTTTTTGGTTGGCGCGTCCCCCTGGCCTGTTCGACAGCACTGCGCCACCCCAACCTAGGATGGTCGAGATCTGACATCCCTCCACCCCGCTGTCCCACCATGTACCCACTACTTCACATATGGATCAAGACCTTAAGGTTGTCTTCTGGAATGTCTGTGGCTTGAATTGTAGGGCCAAACACTCTGCAATCCGGATCGTTATTACCTCAGTCTCCCCCTCCATCGTTTGTCTCTCGGAGACCAAGCTTACCCTGGTCTCGCCCGCGATCATTCTCGAAACGCTCGGCCCCTTGTTTGTTGGCTTCTACTGGCTACCAGCAGCGGGCACGAGAGGCGGCATCCTCCTTGAGTGGCGCCCTGACCACGTCAGCTTCTCCAACCCTGCTATTGGATCCTACCACGTCTCCGCCGTGGTCTCCACCACATCGTGCATGCATCCTTGGTGGATCACTGGCATGTACGGCCCGCAAGATACTGATGACAAAATCACGTTCCTCAACGAGCTCCAAGAGCTCCGTGCTACCATGAGTTGGCCCTGGCTGATGGGAGGTGACTTTAGCATGGTTACTTCCATCACGGGCAAGAACAATGGTCGGATAAATCAGCGTACCTACAGCAGATTCCGGCGCTTTATCGTTGATCATGCCCTGCGCGACATCTATATGCACGGACGACGCTACACATGGTCGAGCGAGTAGCAGAACCCAACACTTGTCTGCAATGACCGTGTGTTGTGCACCATTCTCGGGCCACGGGCCATCCGCAGCACCTCATGTGCTGCCTCACCTCCACATCCTCCAATCACTGCCCCCTAGTTGTGTATTGCTCCCTCTGCTCGTTGGGGAAGCGAAGATTTTACTTTGAGCACTTCTGGGTCAAACTCGATGGCTTCATGTCAACTGTAGAAGAGGCTTGGCACTCTGCCCCCTCCCCGACGTGGACCCTTTCCGGTGGCTCTTCGCACGGCTCAAGGCCACTGCTCGCCACCTCCAAAGCTGCGGCTTCCGCTCCATCGGGCACATCTCGTCCCAACTCATTATGGTGCGTGAACTCATCTATCGACTCAACGTCGCGCAGGACCACAGAGTGCTTTCCCTCGCCGAGGCCTGGCTCCGGCACGAGCTTAAGTGTACATACCTTGGCCGGGCCTCTGTCGAGAGATCCCTTGTGCGTGAGCGCGTCCGTCTCCGTTGGCTGAAGGAAGGCAACACCAACGCAATCTTCTACAAGATCCATGCCGCGCACCGGAGCCAGAAGAAGCGCATCCTCAGCCTCCGTGTGCATGATGAGATTATCACGGATGCAGCCTCCATGAAGCGGGCATGAGCACTTCTCCTCCATCCTAGGAACCGCGACTGCACGAACCCACTCCATCCACCTTGACGCCATCGACCAGATGAGCTTTGACCTCCTCGAGCTGGATGCCACTTTTTCTGAGAAGGAGATATGGGATGCGATCAAGAAAATGCCTGCGGGCAAGGCGCCCGGCCCCAATGGATTCACCTCTGAATTCCTTCGTGCATGCTGGCCGATCATTAAGGCTAACATTTGTGAGGCCTTCGACAAGCTCTATGCTATGAACGGGCGCGACTTTCACAAGCTCAACGAGGCCCTCCTCAACTTGCTGCCCAAGAAAGCAGATGCCGCCGTGATTGCTAATTACTGGCCCATCAGTCTGATCCACATCATCGCTAAATTGTTCACCAAGGTGCTCTCATTGCGCCTTGCTCCCAGGATAAAGGAAATCGTCTCCACTAACCAATGCGCGTTCATCGCCTGCCGTTACGTGCACGACAACTTTCTCCTCATCTAGCAAACGGCCAGGCTCCTCCACAACAACAAGTCGGTGTGGGTCCTCCTGAAGCTCGACATTGCCAAGGCCTTCGATATGGTCCCCTGGCCCTTCCTCCTCGAGACTCTAGCATACCTTGGCTTTGGAAGGCGCTGGCGAGAGTGGATCTCCCTCCTCACGTCCCCAGCCTCCACTCGCATCCTCGTCAACGGCAATCAAGGGCCGCCGGTGGATCATGCCTGTGGACTGCGCCAGGGCAATCCGGTCTCGCCCATGCTATTCGCCATCGTCATCGACACCCTCAACTCCCTCCTCCAGCACTCCGTGTCTACCGGCGTATTGCGGCGGCTCACCGCGAGGCATGGACCTCCAGCATCTCGCTCTTTGCTGATCGCATGGTCATCTTCTGCCATCCCGACCCGCCTGAGCTTGCCACCATCCATGCGCTACTACAACTGTTCGGCGACGTGTCTGGTTTGTGCACTAATTTTGCCAAGTGCTCGACATCGCCAATCCGGTGCACGAGTGAGGAGGTCACTGTGATCTCCTCGGGAATTTCGTGCGCCGTTAAAGACTTCCCTTGGTTTTCCACTCACCATCTGCAAGTGTCACGCCTCCATGCTCTTCACCTTGGTGGACAAGTTATGCAAGAAGCTCGCCACCTAGAAAGCCTCCCTTCAAACTCGTGCCAAGCGCCTTGCTCTGGTATGACACGTGCTCACCGCCATGCCGGTCCACATCCTGCTCGACATGGCTCTTAACCCCACAATCCTCAAGAGAATCACGACAGTGGTACGGGACTTCCTCTGGCATGGGCGCAAAGATGCCAAGCATGGCTGTTGTTTTGTAAGCTGGCCCAAACTCTCCCGTCAGCTCGAGCATGGTCGCCTCGCGGTGCGTGACCTCCACCGTACGGGCATTGCCTTTCGTGCCCGCTGGCTATAGCTTCAAGCTACTGATCTGGATCGCCCCTGGAGCCATCTTCAGCTCCCAAGTGATGAGGAAAGGAGCCAATTCTTCCGTGCATCTACAACCTGGGTCATGGGGGACGGTCAGAAATGCCGCTTCTGGATTGATCACTGGATCGAGGGCTCTTTGGCCGCTGAGATTGCCCCCGCCCTGGTGGCCCTATTACCGCGCCGACGGTGCCGCTAGCGCCTCGTCTGCGAGGTCCTGCAAAACTCGCACTGGGTTCGTGACATGCACGGAGCCATTTGCGCCGCCGCCGCGAACGAGTACGTCGAGCTGTGCGAAGGATACAACGCATTCAACTCTCTGCTGAACCCGACAAAATTGCATGGAAGTGGATAGACAACGGGATGTATACGGCTAGCTCTGCACACAAGGCCTTGTTCCATGGATCGATCACCAGCCCCTTCCGGCGACACGTCTGGCGCTCGTGGGAACTAGGCGGAGCCAAATTCTACCTCTGGCTCGGCTCGATGGACCGCTGCTGGACGGCCGAGCGCCCTGTTCGCCATGGCTTGCCACACGACTCCCTCTACAAGTTTTGCTGCCAGGAGCTGGAGTCCCTGTACTACCTGCTTGCCCGGTGCGTCTTCTTCAGGATAACATGGCATGAGATCCTCTCATGGTGCCGCCTACCAGTCCCCATGCTAAGCTCAACCGATGGCTTCCCTGACTGGTGGTCCAAGATCAACAACTCTGCTCCAGCCCCCGTCCGCAAGGGGGCAAATTTGCTCATCGTGCTCACCGCTTGGTCCATCTGGAAGCACCGGAACGCCGATGTGTTTGAAAAAGCCCGTCCTTCAAACGACGATCTAGCTCGCACAATCAAAGACGAGGCTCGCCTGTGGGCACGTGCTGGAGCAACTAGGCTAGCATCCATCATTCCTGTAACTTGAATGCACATGTACTGAGGCTGATCACCCTCTTCCCTCTGCTCATGTTGCACACTTCGGGACGCCTTCGGTGTACGCCCCCCTAGAGTTGCACCCTGTACCCCCTATCAATGAAATGATATGCAACAATGCGTATTCACCAAAAAAGATCACTTGTTTGTGTACAAACCACATGAAAGACATTTATTTTTAAAAGTACCTTAATTTTTCAAATATGAAGCGACTTTGGGACTAGTGTTAATCAAATAGACATACATGACACCGATTTCTAGTGCAGTGTATCTGGCTCATCTGAAAGGTTAACCTCCATCAACATACGCACAAGATGCAGCCACCTATCCAATCGCTCCCCTAGGAGGGATCTCCTGAAATGAATATTAAATAGAACCGATCCTAGTATTGTATTAACGAAGGCGTCTTTACATTGTATAATATTGTAAATGGATGGATACTGCGTCTCCCCTAGCCATGTATCCTCCCAGAATCTAGTAGTATTACCGTTCCCAACTATGAACTTGCTCCTCTTGGAGAATGTTGAACATATTGTGCATGTATATAGTGTATAGGGCCCACCTCCTAGTTTTCCTGTATAGTTGAGGTTGTGGCCCCCATCCTGTACATCATATATACGTGCCCAGTGCACCGATCAATGCAATTTGTGTTCACGGCCTGAACCTAGTCTTCTACATGGTATCTATCGCAAGTTGATCCTAACCCTACCCTACCTGTCGCCGCCGTGCCTCCATTGCGCCACCGCCGCCGCTTCCTCCACCCGCCGCCGCCGCCGGCTCTCTCTAGCCGCCGCTGTCGCGGGTCGCCGCCACCAACCTCTCCCACCGGCGCCGCCGTCGTAGGTCGCCGTTGCCACCGTTCCCACTTCCGCCACACACCGCCCCACCCTAGCCGTGCCATCCCCTCACCCCGCCCCAACCTAGCCGCATCGCAACCCTAGCCGCCGCACCCGCCCCTCGCGACCGGGCGTTGCCCTTCTCTCTTTTCCTAGCCACCGCCGCCGTCCCGTCTTCCCCGCCACCACCATGAGCTCCACGGGATCCTCCACCACCACCAATCCCTTCGCCGGCCTGGACACCACCCTCTTTCGCGATCTGAACATCCAAGACCGTGTCCCAGTGGTCCTTGATCAATTCAACGCCTCCTACTCTGCTTGGAAGCGGTATTTTTTCTTGGTGTTTCGCGAGTACCTGTGCTACGTCTTGAGCTTGCGTTGGTTTTCCTTGAAGAGGAAAGGGTGATGCAGCAATAGTAGCATAAGTATTCCCCTCAGTTTTTGAGAACCAAGGTATCAATCCAGTAGGAGGCTCCTCAAAAGTCCCACACACCTAAACAAACAAACAAAGAACTCGCAACCAACGCAATAAAGGGGTTGTGAATCCCTTCATGGCCACTTGCGAAAGTGAGATCTGATAGAGATAATATGATAAGATAAATATATTTCTGGTATTTTATAATATAGATGCAAAAAGTAAAGATGCAAATAAAAGTAGATTGAAAGTTTATATGATAAAAGATAGACACGAGGGCCATAGGTTTCACTAGTGGCTTCTCTCAAGATAGCATAAGTATTACGATGGGTGAACAAATTACTGTCGAGCAATTGATAGAAAAGCGAATAATTATGAGATTATCTAGGCATGATCATGTATATGGGCATCACATCTGTGACAAGTAGACCGACTCCTGCCTGCATCTACTACTATTACTCCACACATCAACCGCTATCGAGCATGCATCTACAGTATTAAGTTCATAAGAACAAAGTAACGCATTAAGAAAGATGACATGATGTAGAGGGATAAACTCATGCAATATGATATAAACCCCATCTTTTTATCATTGATGGCAACAATACAATACGTGCCTTACAACCCTTTCTGTCACTGGGTAAGGACACCGCAAGATTGAACCCAAAGCTAAGCACTTCTCCCATGGCAAGAAAGATCAATCTAGTAGGCCAAACCAAACTGATAATTTGAAGAGACTTGCAAAGATAACTCAATCATACATAAAAGAATTCAGAGGAGATTCAAATATTTCTCATAGATAAACTCGATCATAAACACACAATTCATAGGATCTCGACAAACACACTGCAAAAAGAGTTTACATCGAATAGATCTCCACAAGAGAGGGGCAGAACATTGTATTGAGATCCAAAAAGAGAGAAGAAGCCATCTAGCTAATAACTATGGACCCGAAGGTCTGTGGTAAACTACTCACAACTCATCGGAGGGGCTATGGTGTTGATGTAGAAGCCCTCCGTGGTCGATTCCTCCCATGAGCGCCGCGAAGGCTCCAAGATGGGATCTCATGGATACTGAAGGTTTCAGCGGTGGAAATTGTTTTTTGTTGGCTCCCTTGATGTTTTCGGGGTACGTAGGTATATATAGGAGGAAAAAGTACGTCGGTGGCCGCCGAGGGGCCCAAGAGATGGGGCGCGCCAGAGGGGTGGCGCGCCTCTTATCTCCTGGCCACCTCGCTTGCTTCTTGACTTGCACTCCAAGTTCTCTCGGATCACGCTCGCTCCAAAAATCACGCCTCAAGGTTTCATTCCGCTTGGACTCCGCTTGATATTCCTTTTCTTCAAATACTGAAATAGGCAAAAAACAGCAATACGGGCTGGGCCTCCGGTTAGTAGGTTAGTCCCAAAAATGATATAAATGTGTAAAATAAAGCCCATAAACATCCAAAAGGGGTAATATAATAGCATGGAACAATCAAAAATTATAGATACGTTGGAGACGTATCAAGCATCCCCAAGCTTAATTCCTGCTCGTCCTCGAGTAGGTAAATGATAAAAAAAGATTTTTTGATGTGGAATGCTACCTAGCATAATTCTCAATGTTCTTTATTGTGGCATGAATGTTTAGATCCAAATGATTCAGGATAAAAGCTTATAAAACATAAAAATAATAATGCTTCGAAGCATACTAACAAATAATCATAACCTATCAAAATAGCATAGCCAAAGAAAGCTTATCCCTACAAAATCATATAGTTAGGCCATGCTTCATTTTTATTACACAAAATACTCCCATCATGCACAACCCCGGTTTCGGCCAAGCAATTGGTTCATACTTTTTAACGCGCTTCAGCTTTTTCAACTCTTACGCAATACATGAGCGCAAGCCATGGACATAGCACTATGGTGGTATATGGTGGTGGTTCTGAGGACAAAAAAGAGGGAGAAGATAGTCTCACATCAACTAGGCATATTAACGGGCTATGGAGATGCCCATCAATAGATATCAATGTGAGTGAGTAGGGATTGCCATGCAACGGATGCACTAGAGCTATAAATATATGAAAGCTCAACAAAAGAAACTAAGTGGGTAAAAGGCCCAACTTGCTTGCTCACGAAGACCTAGGGCATTTTGAGGAAGCCCATCATTGGAATATACAAGCCAAGTTCTATAATGAAAAATTCCCACTTAGTATATGAAAGTGACAACATAGGAGACTCTCTATCATGAAGATCATGGTGCTACTTTGAAGACAAGTGTGGAAAAAGAGATAGTAGCATTGTCCCTCTCTCTTTTTCTCTCATTTTATTTTTTTTTCTTCTTTTCTTTTTTTTTTTTTCTTTTCTTCATTTTTTTTTTTTTGGCCTTGGCCTTTTTTTTTTGGCCTTTCTTTTTTTCTTTTCTTTTTCTTTTTAAAGTCCAAGTCTCATCCCGACTTGTGGAGGAATCATAGTCTTCATCATCCTTTCCTCACTGAGACAATGCTCTAATAATGAAGATCATCACACTTTTATTGATTTACAACTCAAGAATTACAACTCAAAACTAGAACAAGATATGACTCGATATGAATGCCTCGTGATGTGTATCGATATGCAATGAATCAAGAGCGACATGTATGAAAATTATGAAAGTGGCCTTGCCACAAATACGATGTCAACTACATGATCATGCAAAGAGCAATATGACAATGATGAAGTGTGTCATAATAAACGAAATGGTGGAAAGTTGCATGGCAATATATCTCGGAATGGCTATGGAAATGCCATAATAGGTAGGTATGGTGGCTGGTTTGAGGAAGGTAAATAATGGGTGCATGATACCAGCGAAGGTTGAGCGGTATAATAGAGGCTAGCAAAGTGGAAGGATGAGTGTGCGTATATCCATGGACTCACATTAGTCATAAAAAACTCATATACTTATTGCAAAAGTCTACTTGCCCTCGAAGCAAAGTACTACTATGCATGCTCCTAGGGGAAGGGTTGGTAGGAGTTAACCATCGCGCGATCCCGACCTCCACTCATAAGGAAGACAATTAAAAGAGCACCTCATGCAACAAATTTGTCACACAACTTTTACCATACGTGCATGCTACGGGACTTGCCAACTTCAACACAAGTATTTCTCAATTTCATAATTACCCACTAGCATGACTCTAACATTACTACCTCTATATCTCAAAACAATTATCAAGCATCAAATTGATCATAGCATCCAATTCACTTCCTATGATAGTTTTTATTATACCCAACTTGGATGCCTACCATTCTAGGACCAATTTTATAACCATAGCAAATACCATGCTGTTCTAAAATACTCTCAAAATAATATAAGTGAAGCATGAGAGACTAGCAATTTCTTCAAAATTAAGCCACCGCCGTGCTCTAAAAGATATAAGTGAAGCACTAGAGCAAAAACTATCAAGCTCAAAAGATATAAGTGAAGCACATAGAGTATTCTAATAAATTCTAATCAAGTGGGCTTCTCCCAAAAGGTGTGTATAGCAAGGATGATTATGGTAAACTAAAAAGCAAAGACTAATATAATACACGACGCTCCAAGCAAAACACATATCATGTGGCGAATAAAAATATAGCTCCAAGTAAAGTTACCAATGAACGAAGACGAAAGAGGGGGTGCCTTCCTGGGGCATCTGTCGGTGTCAAAACCGGCGGATCTCGGGTAGGGGGTCCCGAACTGTGCGTCTAGGCGGATGGTAACAGGAGACAAGGGACATGATGTTTTACCCAGGTTCGGGCCCTCTCAATGGAGGTAAAACCCTACGTCCTGCTTGATTAATATTGATGATATGGGTAGTACAAGAGTAGATCTACCACGAGATCAAGGAGGCTAAACCCTAAAGCTAGCCTATGGTATGATTGTTGTAATGTATGTCGTGTCCTACGGACTAAAGCCCTCCGGTTTATATAGACACCAGAGAAGGCTAGGGTTACACAGAGTCGGTTACAATGGTAGGAGATCTACATATCCAGACGCCAAGCTTGCCTTCCACGCCAAGGAAAGTCCCATCCGGACACGGGATGAGTCTTCAATTTTGTATCTTCGTAGTCTTGGAGTCCGCGGACGATGATAGTCCGGCTGTCCGGACACCCCTAGTCCAGACTCCTCAAGAGTCTCCCGAACCAGGCTTCAATGACGATAAGTCCGCGCAAGATAATGTTCGGCATTGCAAGGCGTGTTCCCACCTTGAATAATCTAGAGAAGATCATGAACACCAGGATAGTGTCCGGCTCTGCAAAATAAATTCCACATTCCACCGTAGAGATAATAATGCACATAAATCCAATCTGCTGACGTATTTAGCGGCATGACATCACACCGCAACCAGGCCTTTACTTGAACCGTTTTTTACTATACCACCTCAGCACGTTTAGCGAAGCGGTTTCCTTGGCACGTCTTGTCGAAGCAGAGATCGTGCTCCCCTTATTCCGGGATTCTCATCAATACGAGCGTGGGTAACCCAACCGTGCCCGTCGCCACGCCTCCTCTATCGAAGGTGAATCCCGAATGGTCACGGAGACGGCTCTTGGTAATTTTTTCCCCTTTATAAGAGGACCAAGTCTCGTTTCTTTTCTTCAATCTTCCATCGAATCTCCTCCTTGCTCCAAGTTCCAACACCCAGAGCCCCAGATTCGAGCGCTTCGGATCTTCAACTATGTCCGCCCGACCTCCGGGGTCGGTGGATGCCTCCTCCGCTACGGAGGAGGACGTGCTAAAGCTGCGTGAGGCCAAGTACACTGCCCTATGAGATTTCAGACAGGTTGCCCGCCCAAGGGCAGGCCGTGCCCACTCCCCGAGCCCGGTGAGTACGCTGCTTCAGATCCCACCTCCTTCGGGTTTAGGCTTCCCGACGGACCCCTTCGTGAGAGGGCTCATGTTCTACTATGGGCTGGATTTTCACGACTTGGCCCCTCGAGTCCATCCTCCATATTTCCGCATTCATTATTGTTCGAAGCCTTCCTCCGCGTCACCCCCCACTTCGCCTGTGGTCAAGACCTTCAATGTGGAGCCAAAGATGATCGGGGACGCAAGCGGAGTGCGGCGGGCGGCCATAAGGTAAGGGCCGATGCCCGGGCCCGAGCTCCTTCCAAGTGGAGCTCGGCTTGTGGCAGCAGGAGTGGTTTTATATCACCGCTCCCAAGGGCAGAAGCAAAGCCGCCACCTTCATTCCGCCGGGACCTCCACGCCGACCGATGTCGTGGGTCAACCAAGGGCTCAATTGGGGCCATCCAAGACGTGCCTTCATTGCAGGGCGGATTCGAGACCTCCAGCGAGGGAGATCAATCTGTGGTGGTGATGCAGTTATGCTAATCAGCGCTCTTCGCCTCGCAAACGCTGTCCTCTCCGGTTATAGGAGTTCAATCCGAGGGACCACGAATTCTCCAACACTTCATGGGTATGACACCCGTGGAGATGTACAAGTTGTTCTTTAGACCGCAGTGGCGGTCCGAATTGACCGAGGACGCAGCCTAAGCCGCAATCGCCTGATACTC
Organism: Aegilops speltoides; assembly: GCA_021437245.1. Classification (NCBI taxonomy): domain Eukaryota; kingdom Viridiplantae; phylum Streptophyta; class Magnoliopsida; order Poales; family Poaceae; genus Aegilops; species Aegilops speltoides. The sequence continues at coordinate 307,325,810 of CM038141.1, read as the reverse complement.
GTGTAAATAGCTCAAAGTCCGGACGCTCTGCTTATCTGCTTTTCTAGAGTTCGCTTCGACCCATTACTCTTCATCGAGTGGGTAGCGCGATCGAAGCCGATAAGGTGTCCGCCCTCCCGAGAGACCGTGACTGGAGCCCGTGGCTGGTCGGGAATGTTGGAGGTCGCCCCAAGAAAGGGGCGATGGGGAAGATAGAGGAGCATACTCGCCTAAGGGGCGCTTGAAGAGGGCGGGATCGAAAATCCCTCCTGCTAGGGGGAGAAGAGGACCGCCTCCGAAGACCTGGAGGCCAAAGCCTCTAAGCGGGAGAAGAAATCTCCACCGGAGGGTCCTGCGTCCGGGGAGAACCCGGACGTACAATCGTCTCTAAAGGATCAGCTCTCCAGCGAGCCGTGAGTAGAGAAGGGGGAGTTCATTAATAAGAAAATACCTCCATTTGTGCTTCTATGGATAACCGAAGTTTTGCTTTACAGTTCGGATTTGCGGACTTCTCAGATGAGTTCGTCTTCGGGGGATCTTCGTCCGGAGATGATGGAGAGCGAAACGCCTCCGACTGCTGCGTCGCCGGACAGGGCAGACGAGCCTGAAGTATCGTCACAGAGGGTGTCCCCGAGTCCGGAGGGGCCGGAGAGTTCGGCGCCCACTAGTATCCGGCCGGGGGAGCTGAAGAATCTGCTTGAGAGGGCGTCCATCTCAGAAGATCACCGTGCTTTGATGCGTATGGTGATTGGAACGATTTCGTCCGCCGAAAGCGGATTGCATAATGCCGTCAGGAGTTTACTGATGGGATTTGAGGTACGCAAGAACGACGCACCTTGTTGACAGTTTGGCACATAGAAGTGCACCCTATATAGATAGTAGCCCCTGAGACTCGGCAGGTTGTCGAAAGCGACGGCGTGCCGAGGGTCAAAATCGCAGGTATTGAATGTTGTCCTTCCTATGTAGGTGGCGGATAGTCCGGGGGCTAGCCGGACTAGTGGAGTTGTTGAGTTAATGCGGCAACTTGATGTGGCGGATGCGGACATCGCGCTTATCAACCGGCGACTTGACGAGTCGCAAGGTAAATGAATTCTCCGCAGTCTCTTATTTGAGGGAGCCAAAGCCCGCCTCTTATAATGTATATGCTGTGATACAGATGGTGCTGCTGATGTGGAGAGCCTTCGGGCCAAACTTGCTCAAGCTAAGGGGCAAGACCGAAGGAGTGATGCGGCTGCCTCGAGGGCGGTCGAGGATTTGAAAGCCGAAAAGGCTGCACACTGCCTAAGCAGGGAAAAGATGGCCGAATTGGCCGTGAAATTAAAAGATGCTGCCGACCGCAATGAGGCTCTTGAAAAGGAGCGCTTATCGGAGCGGGAAGACCTGGGGAAGGCCACCGCCGAGGCTAAGGATGCCCGTTCGCAATGCGGCTATGAAGGAGGAGCTGCGCCAGTCGAGATATTGTGGTCGGCAAGCCTTTTTCGCTATTCGCGTCGCCGGTTTACGGATCAAAAGTATGCTCAACTTGGCCAACTGTGGGGTCCGGAGGATCCATATATGGACTTAGCGGCAAGTGCGGCTGATGCCGCTGAGCACTTCCGGAGCCAGAAGGATCACAAGACGGAGGAGCTATTTTGGTCTCAATTCCATAGTCCGGATCGTTCACTTCCGTTGACCGATCGGTTGGCCGAATGGGCTGACCTAAATAGATTGTCCGGACTTGCCATGACTGATATCGTGGCTCATGTCTGGCCAGAGAGGCCCAAGGCGACGAGCTATTTCGGCTTATTGCAGTAATTTCTTGGAGCGGTGCCGCATATCAAGGACATGAAGCGGTCGGCCTGCATAGAAGGCGCGCGGATGGCCCTTGCCCATGTGAAGACACATTGGACAGAGATGGATGCCACCGCTATTGCCGCCAGTGGTTCGGATGAAAGTCGGTTACCCGCCGAGCACTATTTCGGGAAGTTATGCGTGGCGCCAGGTAATAGAGTCGCATGTTTCAAAAATGTTACGCTCAAATGAACGCTTTTATCTTGTAAGACAATGATTATAATGTAACCACTTTTTATACTTGTGTGTCCCAAGTATTAAAATATCTCCTATGCGGCCGTTTATGTATACATTTGTATAACCTGAAAGATTGCAGTCTTCGGCTTCGGCCCCCATGCACAAGGTGCGGGGGTGTTTGCAAAAATAGCGCGTTTTCACACTTAATCCGACGTCTCGGTCCTATTAAGGAGGTGGTAGCGTGCAAACGAGGCAATCTGGACTATGATGCTTTATCACTTTCACTTAGCCAGTGGAGTTCGAGGGTGGGGCTACGATATAGCCCCTTGGAGCACCGCGATTTTCCGAATTCGGGGCGCGTGTGTGCCTGACCGGGAAACGGTCCTTCGTCAAAGCGGGGAATTCTAAACATTCTAGTAGTCGATCGAGTGGTTGACCAGTCTCTCGCTATATCATGACGATCCGCCGGCTTTCATCGAGGTGCTCGCCCAAATTAACCGGGGCACAATCGCAGATGGTTCTCCGGTGCCGTGTTAGCCGATGAGACGGAACGTAAGGTAGCAAAACACAGGAGCCGGGCAAACCCAACATTTGACCAAAGACATGATTCGGAGCTGATGCATATAATGCCTAACTCGAGACGCCGAACACTCCCTAAGGTGTTCGGTCTTTATAATAATGGGCGTAACAATGCCCTAAGCCCCTAGTGTCCGTGCAGGCATGGTCCTCTCGACGCGCCGATGCTAAAACGTCAGGCTCCGCTTTTGTTATAAGAAGAAACCAAGGGAGAATAACAACAAGAGACAGTAAAAAAGGTTTACGCAGGGTCTTAATCTGAAAAGAATCCTCACGACGGGTCCCTACTGCACGTCTGCGCCTGTCTCTCCGTTGTGCCGTTATCCTGGACGGGTGTGCATGTTGTTCATCTATAAAAGGAGAGGAACTTAGTTTGAAAAGAACTCGTGCGAAAAAAGTATATGTGAAAGAAGAAATATAAATAAGTAGAGCGGGGTCTGTATGAACTTCGCTGTTGTTTGAGCGCGCAGCCCCTTGTAAAGGGATGTGCGGCTAGGGAGCCCTAGCTTACTTATGCGGACTCGTCTAACCGTGTCCGGGTCTTTAAGTGACCAAGATCGTAATGATGCCACGTGGACCGGCATCTTGAGTGTAAGAGACGCGTAATGTGGTATGGTGTTGAAACGGACAAAAGCCTCTCGTCCCATGAGTGCTTGATATCCACTTTTAAATGGGACGATATGAAAGATTAGTTTTTCGCGTCGAAAGTTGTTCGGTGATCCGAACACAACTTCTAGTAATAGGGAGCCTGTGCACTTGGCGTGAGGGCCTGGCGTCACTCCTTTGAAGGAAGTGCGGCTGTGTCGAATTTTAGTAGGGTCTATCCCTAACTTGCGGATTGTGTTTGGATACAGCAGGTTTAAGTCGCTGCCTCCGTCCATCAGGACTTGAGTAAATTGTAGTCCATCGATTATGGGATCCAATATCAGGGCAGTCCATCCTGCATTTCGAACGCTTCTGGAATAATCCAGGTGGTCGAAAGTGATTGGTTTTGATGTCCAATCTCTATGTTCCGCTGGGTTGGACCGTGCGAGACCCATTTTAACAGGTGCCGCACTGTTTGTCCGTATTATCACATGAAGTGAATTTACTGATTTGACCTCTTGTGGGAAATTCTTTTGTTTTCCGGTGCTCTGCTGGTGGGGTTTGTCATCTTCGCTTGACGCGTCGAGCCCCTTGTGTTCGGCGTTTAGTCGGCCGGACTGTTTGAAAACCCAACAATCTCGATGGGTGTGGTTTGCAGGCCTTCCGGGGGTACTGTGGATTTGACATATCTGACCCAAAATCTTGTTTAAGTTGGATAGCTCATCGTTGTCATCCTTAAGAGGCGGTGTTTTGTTGTTTGGCCGCGAGCTTTTGAATCCGGCGTTGACTGTTGTGCTCTTTGGGCTTTTCTCTTTATTTTGGCGCTGCTTTTTTCTGCGTCGTGATTTTCCGTTTCCATCTCTGATCTCGGATGTACTTGGGTCGCTGGTGCTGCATCTTGCTAGCCAGCTATCCTCTCCCGTGCAGAAGCGGGTCATGAGGCTTGTTAGCGCGGACATTGTCCTCGGCTTCTCTTGGCCGAGGTGTCTGGCGAGCCATTCGTCTCGGACGTTGTGTTTAAAAGCTGCTAAGGCTTCGGCGTCCGGACAATCGACTATTTGGTTCTTTTTGGTGAGGAACCTGTTCCGAATTCTTGCTACTGACTCTCCGGCTGTTGAGTTATATGACTTAGATCATCTCAGATCCGGAGGGCGGACATAAGTCCCTTGAAAATTTGCTCTAAACGCGCCCTCGAGCTCTTCCCAACTTCCAACAAGATGTTTTCGGGAGGCTTTTGAGCCAATGACGGCTGGCCCTTTGAGCTTGAGGGTAGGTATTTTATGGCATGGAGATCATCTCCTCTAGCAATGTGTATGTGTAGTATATAATCTTCTATCCGCACTCTGTGGTGCATTGTCCCGTCGAGGCCTCTATGTTCATAGGTTTAAATCCTGCTGGGAATTCATGATCCAGCACCTCGTTGGTGAAACATAGTGGGTGCGTGGCGCCCCTGTACTTGGGTGCTCCGCTGTCTTCGGACACTTGTCGTGTTGCATTGTTTCCTGGGGCCCCCTTCTTTGGCCCGTAAATGGACCTGGTGGGGCCATCTGTCTTTCCAGGGTCGCTGGTCGGCTTATGTGCGGTGCCGCTTTCCGATTTTGGCCTATCATCTGGCCGTCTATCCAACCAGGCATCCTCTTTGTTTTTTGACTGTGGGGGATCTATGGTCTCCTCGTCAAATTCTGGCAGCAGCTTGCGCTTTGGGTAGCTCTTTGATTGACGGCCATTGCCGTATTTGTTTGCGGTTTTGAGCACTTTGCTCCACCTCATTCTGAGTGTATCTTCCGCTGTTTTGAGTTTCCGTTTTTCCTTTTTCAAACTTCTTGCGGTGGCGACGAGTCTGCTCCGAAGGTTTTTATTATCCGGCGGTATGTCCGGCATGAGGTCGCCTGGACTGTTGTTCTCGCCGGGGCTGGATTGATTATCCGACTCGTCTTGTTCGGACGGTTGCTTATCTGCATGTTCGTCGTCCACTTGTGTGCCCTGCTGTATTGCGGGGTCATTAGGAGCGATGTTGTTGTCGAGGCGGGACTTAGGGCGGCGTCTGCGCCGCCGTTTTGGTTGTTTATCGGCGGGGTTATCTTTTGCCGCGGCCCGTTGGTCCTCGTTATCGCTTCCTTTTGGGGTATCCACCATATATACGTCGTTTGACGAGGTGGTCTTCCCGTGCCCTAGAGGCGCTGGTTCTTGTTCATCTCCGGCATCGTCGTCCATACCGTCGATGTCTTCGGAGTCATAGTCTAGCATGTCGGTTAGGTCGTCGACAGTGGCTACAAAGTGGCTGGTGGGCGGGATCTGAATTTCTTCGTCGTCCAGATCTCAACCATCCCGCCATAATCCGCCAGACTTCGAGATAGCGAGAGATGCTTTAGCAAATTTAGGATGTCGCCAAAGGGCGAGTGTTGGAAGATGTCCGCGGCGGTGAATTCCATAACCAGCGCCCGATCAGATTTGATTGGCGGGGGCGTGGGAGGTCCGGAGTCCGGCAAGGAGTCCGACGCCTCGGAATCACGAGTTTCGCGAGGGACAAGGGTAGTGTTCGGCTCCATCACCGTGGAAGTTGCAGCCCCCGAGGCGGTGTCCACCCACCGTCTGGATCTCGCGCGATCGCTCCGCACTAAGGGTCGGAGCGGATCCATGTGCGCCACCAAGGTACCGTGTCGCCGCAGAGTTAGATCATGCCCATCGAGAAAGGCGGCACGCCGGTTGCAGCTCGATCCATCAAGATCAAGTCTCCATGGATATCCGCTAGAAGTTTAAGCTTCCAAATCGACCGACGGCCAGGGCGTAGCTTTCGATCTGCTCCAGATGGCCAAGTGAATTAGCCCGTAGTGCGAAGCCGCCGAATACGAAGGTCTGTCCGGGGAGAAAAATCTCACCCTGGACAGCGTCATTGATTGAAGATGCCATTGAGCCTATCGGTGACGACACAAAGGAACTCTCGATGAAAGCACCAATGTCGGTGTCAAAACCGGCGGATCTTGGGTAGGGGGTCCCGAACTGTGCGTCTAGGCGGATGGTAACAGAGACAAGGGACACGATGTTTTACCTGTGTTGGGCCCTCTCGATGGAGGTAAAACCCTACGCCCCGCTTGATTAATATTGATGATATGGGTAGTACAAGAGTAGATCTACCACGAGATCAAGGAGGCTAAACCCTAAAGCTAGCCTATGGTATGATTGTTGTAATGTATGTTGTGTCCTACGGACTAAAGCCCTCCGGTTTATATAGACACCGGAGAAGGCTAGGGTTACACAGAGTCGGTTACAATGGTAGGAGATCTACATATCCGTGTCGCCAAGCTTGCCTTCCACGCCAAGGAAAGTCCCATCCGGACACGGGACGGAGTCTTCAATCTTGTATCTTCGTAGTCTTGGAGTCCGGCGGACGATGATAGTCCGGCTGTCCGGACACCCCCTAGTCCAGGACTCCCTCAGCATCCCCAAGCTTAGGATTTTGGCTATTCTTGAATATCTTGTGGCACCTTGGGCACTCCCAAGCTTAGGCTCTTGCCACTCCTTATTCCATAGTCCATCAAAGCTTTACCCAAAACTTGAAAACTTCACAACACAAAACTCAACAGGAAATCATATAAGCTCCGTTAGTGAAAGAAAACAAAAACACCACATAAGGTATTGTAATGAACTCATTATTTGTTTATTTTGGTGTTAAACCTTCTGTATTCCAACTTCTCTATGGTTTATAAACTATTTTACTAGCCATAGATGCATCAAAATAAGCAAATAACACACGAAAGGCAGAATCTGTCAAAAACAGAACAGTCTATAGCAATTTGTAACTAACGCCAACTTCTCGAACTCTAAAAATCCTACAAAAATAGGAAGTCCTGGAAAATTTTCTATTGATCAGCAGAAAAAAGAATCAACGCAAAAGCACGTTTCTATGATTTAACAAAATTAATTTCGTGCGTGCAAAGTTTCTGTTTTTTAGCAGAATCAAATCAACTATCATCATAGGTTATCCTATAGGTTCCACTTGGCACAAACACTACTTAAAAGATAAAAACACATCTAAACGGAGGGTAGATGCAAAATTTATTACTAAACATAAATAAAAACAAAAAACACAAATAAAATTGGGTTGCCTCCCAACTAGCGTTATCGTTTAACGCCCCTAGCTAGGCATAAAAGCGAAGATAGATCTAAGTAGTGCCATCTTTGGCACAAAATTCATAAGTAGCTCGCATGATAGATTCATAAGGTAATTTGACTCTCTTTCTTGGAAAGTGATCCATGCCTTTCTTTAATGGAAATTGGAATCTAATATTCCCTTCCTTCATATCAATAATCGCGCCAATCGTTCTAAGGAAAGGTCTACCAAGAATAATAGGGCAAGAAAGATTGCAATCTATATCAAGAATGATAAAATCTATGGGCACCAAATTTCTATTTGCAACAATGAGAACATCATTGATCCTTCACATTGTTTTTTAATGGTGGAATCCGCAAGGTACAAATTTAAAGAGCAATCATCAAGATCATGGAAACCTAGAATATCATATAAAGTTTTCGGAATCGTGGAAACACTAGCACCCAAATCACACAAAGCAAAACACTCATGATCTTTAATTCTAATCTTTATAGTAGGTTCCCACTCATCATTAAGTTTTCTAGGTATAGAAACTTCCAAATTAAGTTTTTCATCATAAGATTGCATCAAGGCATCCACGATGTGTTTGGTAAAAGCTTTATTTTGACTATAAGCATGAGGAGAATTAACAACGGATTGCAACAAGGAAATACAACCTCCTAAAGAACAATTATCATAATCAAATTCCTTGAAATCCGAGATAGTGGGTTCAATGCTATTTAAAGTCATGACCTCTTCAATCCCACTTTTACCAAATTTAGCATCAAGATCTAAAAACTCTGAATTCTTGGGACGCCTTCTAACTAAATTTGACTCATCTCCAGTCCCATTATTATCAAGATTCATATTTCAAAACAAATATCTAATAGGAGACGCATCAATAACTTTAAGTTCTTCATCATTATTTTCATTGAAACCAGAAGAACACGCCTTTACAAAGCAATCTTTCTTAGCACGCAATCTAGCGGTTCTTTCCTTGCACTCATCAATGGAAATTCTCATTGCTTTGAGAGACTCGTTGATATCATGCTTAGGAGGAGAAGATCTAAGTTTAATAGAATCAACATCAAGCGAAAGTCTATCAACGTTCCTAGCCAAATCATCAACTTTGAGCAATTTTTCTTCAAGCAAAGCATTAAAATTCTTTTGAGAAATCATAAATTCTTTCACACTATTCTCAAAATAAGAGGGCATCTTATTAAAATTACCATAAGAATTATTGTAGGAATTTCCATAATTATTAGAGGAATTACTAGGGAACGGTCTAGAATTAAAGTTTCCTCTGTTTCCAAAACTATTCCTACCAACAAAATTCACATCCATAGATTCATTATTATTCTCAATCAAAGTAGACAAAGACATATCATTGGGATCAAGAAGAGTATTTTTAGTAGCAAATAACTTCATAAGTTCATCCATCTTTCCACTCAAAACATTGATTTCTTCTATAGCATGCACTTTTTTACTAGAAGATGTTTCGGTGTGCCATTGAGAATAATTAGCCATAATATTATCAAGAGGTTTTGTATCATCTCCTAACGTGATTTCCATAAACGTGCCTCCCGCGGCCGAATCTAAAAGATTTCTAGAAGCAAAGTTCAGATCGACATAAAAATTTTGTATGATCATCCATAAATTCAAACCATGAGTAGGGCAATTGCGAATCATCAATTTCTTTCTTTCCCAAGATTGGGCAACATGCTCATGATCAAGTTGTTTAAAATTCATAATATCGTTCCTAAGAGTGATAATCTTAGCGGGAGGAAAATACTTAGATATAAAGCATCTTTGCACTTGTTCCAAGAATCAATACTATTTTTAGGCAAAGACGACAACCAAACTTTAGCACGATCTCTAAGTGAAAACGGGAATAACTTCAATTTAACAATATCATTATCCGTATCTTTCTTCTTTTGCATATCACACAAATCAACAAAGTTCTTTAGATGAGTAGTGGCATCTTCACTAGGAAGGCCGGTGAATTGATCTTTCATAACAAGATTCAGCAAAGCAGTATTGATTTCACAAGACTCAACATCATTAAGAGGAGCAATCAGAGTACTAAGGAAATCATTATTATTGGTATTGGAGAAATCACAAAATTTGGTTTTATCTTGCGCCATGGCAACAAGTAATCCAACACACAAGCAAATAGAAAAAGGCAAGCGAAAGAGAGAGATATTGGGAAAGAGAGGGCAAATAAAACGGCAAGGGTGAAGTGGGGGAGAGGAAAACGAGAGGCAAATGGCAAATAATGTAAATGCAAGGGAGATGAGTTTGTGATGGATACTTGGTATGTCTTGACTTGAGCGAAGACCTCCCTGGCAACGGCGCCAGAAATCGCACATTGGCGAGAGGTCGAATCTTGACTTGACTTGGTGGAAGCCTCCCCGGCAATGGCGCCAGAAATCCTTCTTGCTACGTCTTGAGCTTGCATTGGTTTTCCTTGAAGAGGAAAGGGTGATGCAGCAATGGTAGCGTAAGTATTTCCCTCAGTTTTCGAGAACCAAGGTATCAACCCAGTAGGAGGATCCTCAAAAGTCCCACACACCTACACAAACAAACAAAGAACTCGCAACCAACGCAATAAAGGGGTTGTCAATCCCTTCACCACTTCATGTAAAGTGAGATCGAGATAGAGATAATATGATAAGATAAATATATTTTTGGTATTTTATAATATAGATGCAAAAAGTAAAGATGCAAATAAAAGTAGATTGAAAGTTTATATGATAAAAGATAGACCGGGGCCATAGGTTTCACTAGTGCCTTCTCTCAAGATAGCATAAGTATCTGTGGGTGAACAAATTATGTCGAGCAATTGATAGAAAAGCTTAATAATTATGAGATTATCTAGGCATGATCATGTATATAGGCATCACGTCGCGACAAGTAGACCTACTCCTGCCTGCATCTACTACTATTACTCCACACATCGACCGCTATCCAAAGATGCATCTAGAGTATTAAGTTCATAAGAATAGAGTAACGATTAAGAAAGATGACATGATGTAGAGGATAAACTCATGCAATATGATATAAACCCCATCTTTTTATCCTCGATGGCAACAATACAATACGTGCCTTGCAACCCTTTACATCCTTTGGGTAAGGACGCCGCAAGATTGAACCCAAAGCTAAGCACTTCTCCCATGGCAAGAAAGATCAATCTAGTAGGCCAAACCAAACTGATAATTCGAAGAGACTTGCAAAGATAACTCAATCAAACATAAAAGAATTCAGAGGAGATTCAAATATTTCTCATAGATAAACTTGATCATAAACCCACAATTCATTGGATCTCGATAAACACACCGCAAAAGGAGTTTACATCGAATAGATCTCCACAAGAAAGGGGGAGAACATTGTATTGAGATCCAAAAAGAGAGAAGAAGTCATCTAGCTAATAACTATGGACCCAAAGGTCTATGGTAAACTACTCACAACAAATTGGAGGGGCTATGGTGTTGATGTAGAAAAATAGCAATACGGGCTAGGCCTCCGGTTAGTAGGTTAGTCCCAAAAATGATATAAATGTGTAAAATAAAGCCCATAAACATCCAAAAGGGGTAATATAATAGCATGGAACAATCAAAAATTATAGATACGTTGGAGACGTATCAACCTGCTCCATGGCCACGTCGATGACACCATGGACTCCATGAAGGAAATATGCCCTAGAGGCAATAATAAAGTTGTTATTTTATATTTCCTTATTCATGATAAATGTTTATTATTCATGCTAGAATTGTATTAACCGGAGTGAGGGAGTCCTGGACTAGGGGGTGTTCGGACAGCCGGACTATCATCGTCCGCCGGACTCCAAGACTACGAAGATACAAGATTGAAGACTCCGTCCCGTGTCCGGATGGGACTTTCCTTGGCGTGGAAGGCAAGCTTGGCGATACGGATATGTAGATCTCCTACCATTGTAACCGACTCTGTGTAACCCTAGCCTCCTCCGGTGTCTATATAAACCGGAGGGCTTTAGTCCGTAGGACACAACATACACTACAACAATCATACCATAGGCTAGCTTTAGGGTTTAGCCTCCTTGATCGCGTGGTAGATCCACTCTTGTACTACCCATATCATCAATATTAATCAAGCAGGACGTAGGGTTTTACCTCCATCGAGAGGGCCCGAACCTAGGTAAAACATCGCGTCCCTCGTCTCCTGTTACCATCCGCCTAGACGCACAGTTCGGGACCCCCTACCCGAGATCCGCCGGTTTTGACACCGACATTGGTGCTTTCATCGAGAGTTCCTGTGTGTCGTCACCGATAGGCTCGATGGCATCTTCAACCAACAACGCTGTCCAGGGTGAGACTTTTCTCCCCGGACAAATCTTCGTATTCGACGGCTTCGCACTGCGGGCTAATTCGCTTGGCCATCTGGAGCAGATCGAAAGCTACGCCCCTGGCCATCAGGTCAGACTCGGAAGTCTAAACTTCACGGCCGACGTCCGCGGAGAGTTGATCTTCGACGGGCTCGAGCCACAGCGCAAGCCGCCAAGATCGTTATGATGGGCATGATCTAGCTCTGCCGCCGAACAGTGCCTTGGTGGCCGCACACGAATCCGCTTTGGCCTTTAGTCCGGAGCCGATCGCCCAGATCGAGGATCGGTGGATGGACACCGCCTCGGGGGCTTCAACTTCCACGGCGATGGAGCCGAACACCAATCTTGTCCCCCGCGAAACTCATGATTCCGAGGTGCCGGACTCCCTGCCGGACTCCGAACCTCCCACGCCCCTACCAATCGATTCGGACTGGGCGCCGGTTATGGAATTCACCGCCGTGGACATCTTCCAACACTCGCCCTTTGGCGACATCCTAAATTCGCTAAAGCGTGTCTCGTTAACGGGAGAGTCCTGGCCGGACTATGTCCAGGATGGTTGGGATACGGACAACGAAGAAATTCAGCGCCCACCCACCACCCACCTTGTATCCACTGTCGACGATCTAACCGACATGCTAGACTACGACTCCGAAGACATCGACGGTATGGACGACGATGCCGGAGATGAACAAGAACCGGCGCCTACAGGGCACGGGAGGACCACCTCGTCATATGACGTATATATGGTGGACACCCCAAAAGAGAGCGATAACGAGGACCAACGGGCCGCGGCAGAAGATAACCCCACTGACAAACAACCAAAACGGCGCCGCAGACGCCGCCCTAAGTCCCGCCTCGACAACAACAACACTCCTAAAGACCCCGCAATACAGCAGGGCACACAAGTGGACGACGAACATGCAGATAAGCAACCGTCCGAACAGGACGAGTCAGATAATCAGTCCAGGCCCGGCGGAAACGACAGTCCGGACGATCTCACGCCGGACACGCCGCCGAAGGGTAAAAACCTTCGGAAAAGACTCGTCAACACTGCAAGAAGCTTGAAGAAGGAAAAGCGGAAGCTCAAAACAGCGGAGGACACACTCAGAATGAGGTGGAGCAAAGTACTCAAAACCACGGATAAATACGGCAATGGCCACCAATCAAAGAGCTACCCGAAGCGCAAGCTGCTACCCGAATTCGACGAGGAGGCCACAGAGCCCCCACAGTCAAAAGATAAAGAGGCTGCCTGGTTGCATAGATGGCCAAATGATAGGCCAAATTCTGAAAGCGGCGCCGCACATAAACCTACTAATGAACCTGGAAAGATAGATGGCCCAGCCAGGTCCATCTACGGGCCAAAGAAGAAGGCCCCAGGAAGCAAGGCAACACATCAAGTGTCCAAAGATAGTGGCACACCCAAATACAGGGGCGCCGCATACCCGCTATGTTTCACCAATGAGGTGCTGGACCATGAATTCCCAGCAGGATTTAAACCAATAAACATAGAGGCCTACGATGGAACAATGCACTCGAGTCTGGATAGAAGATTATATACTACATATACACATGGCCAGAGGAGATGATCTCCACACCATAAAATACCTACCCCTCAAGCTCAAAGGGCCAACCCGTCATTGGCTTAAAAGCCTCCCAGAAAACACTGTGGGAAGTTGGGAAGAGCTCGAGGACGAATGGCTTACCAGACACCTCGGCCAAGAGAAACCGAGGACAATGTCCGCGCTAACAAGCCTCATGACCCGCTTTATATGGAGAGGATAGTGGCTAGCAAGATGCAGCACCAAAGAACCCAAGTACATCCGAGATAAGAGATGGAACGGAAAATCACGGCGCAGAAAAGAGCAGCGCCGAATAAAGAGAAAAGCCCAAAGAGCACGGCAGTCAACGCCGGATTCAAAAGCTCATGCCAAACAACAAAACACCGCCTCTTAAGGATGACAGCGATGAGTTTTCCAACTTAAATAAGATTTTGGGTCGGATATGTCAAATCCACAAGACTTCTAAGGCATGCAAACCATACCCATCGAGATTGTTGGGTTTTCAAACAGTCCGGCCGACTAAACGCCGAACACAAGGGGCTCGACGCGTCAAGCGAAGACGATAAACCCCACCAGCAGAGCACCGGAAAGTAAAAGACTTTCCCACAAGAGGTCAAAGCAATAAACTCACTTCATGTGATAATACGGAAAAATAGTGCGGCACCTTCTAAAAAGAGCCTCGCACGTTCCAACCCAGCAGACCATAGAAATTGGATATCACAACTAATGACTTTCGACCACCTGGATTATTCCAGAAGCGTTCGAAACGCAGGACGGACTGCCCTGATATTGGATCCCATAATCGACGGACTACAATTTACTAAAGTCCTGATGGACGGAGGCAGCGACCTAAACCTACTGTATTCAAACACAATCCGCAAGATGGGGATAGACCCTACTAAAATTCGACACAGCCGCACTTCCTTTAAAGGAGTGACGCCAGGCCCTTACGCCAAGTGCACAGGCTCCCTATTACTAGAAGTTGTGTTTGGATCACCGAACAACTTTCGGCGCGAAAAACTAATCTTTCATATCGTCCCATTTAAAAGTAGATATCAAGTACTCTTGGGACGAAGGGCTTTTGTCTGTTTCAACGCCATACCGGATTACACGTCTCTTACACTCAAGATGCCCGGTCCACGAGGCATCATTTCAGTGCGAGGGTCACTTAAAGACCCCGGACACGGATAGACGAAGTCCGCATCGAGAGGCTAGGGTTTCCTAGACGCACACCCTTCACAAGGGCTGCGCGCATAAACAATCGCGGGTTCATACAAACCCCGCTTTACTTATTTATATTTCTTCTTTCACACATACCTTTTTCGCACGAGTTGTTTTCAAACTAAAGTTCGTCTCTTTTTACAGATGAACAACGTGCACACCCGCCCGTGATAACAAAGACAACAGAGACACAGCGCAGACGCAGAGGGACCCGCTATGCAGGATTATTTTCAGATTAAGACCCTGCGTAAACCTTTTTTACTTTGTCTTGTTGATATTCTTCCTTGGTTCCTTCCTATAACCAAAGCAGGGCCTGATGTTTTGGCATCGGCCGCGTCAGAGGACCATGCCCGTACCTGGACGCTAGGGGCTTAGGGCATTGTTCTGCCCATTATTATAAAGACCGAACACCTTAGGGAGTGTTCGGCGTTCCAAGTTAGGCATTATATGCATCAGCTCCGAATCATGTCTTTGGTCAAATGTTGGGTTTGCCGGCCCCGTGTTTTGCTGCCTTACGCTCAGATCATTGGCTAACGCGGCACCGGAGAACTACTCGGATTCTGCCCCGATTCGGCGGGCGAGCACCTCAAGAGAGAAAGCCGAAAGTCGATTTGTCATGATATAGCGAGAGACTGGTCAACCACTCGATCGACTACCGTAATGTTTAGAATTTCGCTGACGAAGGACCGTTTCCGGTCAGCACACACGCGCTTCGAACTCGGAGAAGTGCGGTGCCCCAAGGGGCTATATTGTAGCCCCACCGAATTCCATCGCTAAGTGAAAGTGATAAAGCATTATAGTCCGAATTGCCTCGCTTGCTACGCTACCACCTCCTTAACAGACCGAGACGTCGGATTAAGTGTGAAAATGCGCTTATTTTTATAACACCCCGCACCTTGTGCGTGGTAATAAGTCAAGACTCGCAATCTGTCGGGTTATACAAATGTATACGTAAACGGCCGCATAGGAGAAATTTTACTACTTGGGACGCACAAGTATAAAACGCAGTTATAGCATAATCATTGTTTTACAAGCTAAAACGTTCATTTGAACTTGACATGTTTTGAGCACTGCGACTCTATTACACGAGCGCCACGCATAACTTCCCCAAAATAGTGCTCGGCGGGTAACCGGCTTTCATCCGAACCCTGGGCGGCAATAGCGGTGGCATCCATCTCTGTCTAATGTGTCTTCACATGGGCAAGAGCCATCCGCGCGCCTTCGATGCAGGCCGACCGCTTCATCTCCTTGATATGCGGTACTGCTCCAAGAAATTGCTGCAATAAGTCAAATAACTCGCCGCCTGGGCCTCTCGCCGCACATGAGCCACGATGTCGGCCATGGCAAGTCCGGACAATCTATTCAGCTCGCCCATTCGCCAACCGATCGGTCAACGGAAGTGCACGATCCGGACTATGGAATTGAGACCAAAATAGCTCTTCCGCCTTGTGATCCTTCCGCTCCGGAAGTGCTCAACGGCATCACCGCGACTTGCCGCTTAAGTCCATATACGGATCCTCCGGACCCCACAGCTGGCCAAGTTGAGCATACTTTTGATCCGTAAACCGGCGACGCAGCGAAAAGGCTTGCCGACCACAATATCTCCGACTGGCGCAGCTCCTCCTTCATAGCTCGATTGCGAGCGGGCATCCTTGGCCTCGGCGGTGGCCTTCCCTGTGTCTTCCCGCCCGATAAGCGCTCCTTTTCAAGAGCCTCATTGCGGTCGGCAGCCTCCTTTAATTTCACGGCCAATTCGCCATCTCTTCCTCGCTAGGCAAGGTGTGCAGCCTTTTCGGCTTTAACTCCTCGGCCGCCTCGAGGCAGCCGCGTCACTCCTTCGAGCTTGCTCCTTAGCTTGAGCAAGTTCGCCCAAGGCTCTCCACAGCAGCAGCACCGCTCAGATCACAAAGATATAATTTATCGAGGAGGGTTTTGACCCCTTAATAAAGCGACTGTGGAGAACTCATTTACCTTGCGACTCGTCAAGTCGCCGGTTGACAAGTGCGATGTCCGCATCCGCCACGTCAAGTTGCCGCATTAACTCGGCAACTCCACTAGTCCGGCTAGCCCTCGGACTATCCGCCACCTGCATAGGAACGGAGACATTCATTACTTGCGATTTCGATCCTCGGCACGCTGTCGCTTTCAACAACCTACCGAGTCTCAGGGGCTACTACCTATACAGGGCGCACTTTTATGTGCAAAACTGTCAAAAAAAGGGGTGCGTCATTCTTGCGTACCTCAAATCCCGCCAGCAAACTCGTAGCGGCATTGTGCAATCCGCTCTCGGCGGACGAAATCCTTCCAATCACCATACGCATCAAAGCACGGTGATCTTCTGAGATGGACCCCCTCTCAAGCAGATTTTTCAGTTCTCCCGGCCGGATACTAGTGGGCGCCGAACTCTCCGGCCCCTCTGGACTCGGGGATACCCTCCGTGGCGATATTTCAGCTCGCCTTGCCCTATCTCGACGTGCAGCAGACGGAGGCGTTTCGCTCTCCATCATCTCCGGAAGAAGGTCCCCCGAAGACGAACTCATCTGAGAAGGCTGCAAATCCGAGCTGCAAGATAGAAATTTCGGTTACCCACAGAAGCACAAATGTAGGTATTCTCTTAACTAATGAACTCTCCTTTTCCTACTCACGGCTCGCTGGAGGGCTGATCCTTTAGCGATGATTGTACGTCCGGGTTCTCCCCGGACGCCGGACCCCCCGGTAAAGATCTCTTCCCCCGTTTAGGGGCTTTGGCCTCCGGATCTTTGGAGGCAGTCCTCTTCTCCCCCTGGAAGGAGGGGTTTTTGATTCCCCCCTCTTCAGACGCCCCTTTGGGTGAAATAATAGCTCCTCTATTTTCCCCGTCGCTCCCTTCTACGGGCGCGACCTCCAACATTCTGACCAGCACGGGCTCCAGTGCGGTCTCTGCGAGGGGAGCCGGACACGTTATCATCTTCGATCGCGCCACCCACTCCTGTGAAGAGTAATGGGTCAGGAGGCAAACTCTAGAAAAGCGGATAAACAGAACGTCCGAACTCTGAGCTATTTACCTGAGTATCCGGGCGATTGCAGCTTAGGCCTGCGTCCTCGGTCAATTCCGGGCACGCTACCTGCGGTCCGAAGAACAACTTGTACATCTCCACGGGTGTCGCACCCATGAAGTGTTAGAGAATTCAAGGTCCCTCCGGGTTGAACTCCCATAGACGGAGAGGACGGCGTTTGCAGGCGTAAGACGCTCGATTAGCATAACCTGCATCACCACGACCAGATTGATCTCCTCGCCTGGAGGTCTCAACCGCCCCGCAATGAGGGCACGCTTCGACGGCCCCCAATTGAGCTCCTTGGTCGACCCACGACATCATCGGCGCGGAGGTCCCGGGCGGAATGAAGGCGGCGGCTTTTGCTTGCTGCCCTTCGGAGCGGTGATATAGAACCACTCCTGCTGCCACAGTCCGAGTTCCTCTTGGAAGGAACCCTCGGGCCATGGGGCGTCGGCCCTTCTGCTTATGGCCGCCCCGCTGCACTCCGCTTGACGCCCCCCCGATCATCTTCGGCTCCACATTGAAGGTCTTCAGCCACATGCCGAAGTGGGGAGTGACGCGGAGGAAGGCTTCACAGACGATAATGAATGCGGAGATATGGAGGATGGACTCCAGAGCCAAGTCGTGAAAATCCAGCCCGTAGTAGAACATGAGCCCTCTCACGAAGGGGTCCGTCGGGAAGCCTAAACCCCGACGGAGGTGGGATACAAAGACAACGTACTCACCTGGCTCGGGGGCAGGCACGGCCTGCCCTTGGGCAGGCAACCTGTGCGAAATCTCATAGGACAGGTACTTGGCCTCATGCAGCTTTAACACGTCCTCCTCCGTGACGGAGGAGGGCATCCACCGACCTTGGAGGTCAGATCCGGACATGGTTGAGAATCCGAAGTGCTCGAATCTGGGGCTCTGGGTGTTGGAACTGGGAGCGAGAAGGAGATTCAATGCGAGATTGAAGGAAAGGAACGATCCTTGGTCCTCTTATAAAGGGGAAAAATACCAAGAGTCGTCTCCGTGACCGTTCGGGATTCACCTTCGATAGAGGAGGCGTGGCGACGGGCACGGTTGGGTTACCCACGCACGTATTAATGAGAATCCCGAATAAGGGGAACACGATCCGCTCGACAAGACGTGTTAAGGAAACCGCCGCTAAACGTGTTGAGGTGGTATAATAAAAACGATTCAAACAAAGGCTTGGTAGCGGTGTGATGTCACGCCGCATAATACGCCGCCAGATTGGACTGGTGTACATTTTATTTCTCTACGGTGGAGTGTGGAATTTATTTTGCAGAGTCGGACACTATCCTGGTGTTCATGATCTTCTCTGGATTATTCAAGGGAGGAACCCGCCTTGCAATGCCGAACATTATGCGCACCGGACTTATCGTCATTGAAGCCTAGTTTAGGGGCTACTGAGGGAGTCCTGGACTAGGGGGTGTTCGGACAGCCGGACTATCATCGTCCGCCGGACTCCAAGACTACGAAGATACAAGATTGAAGACTCCGTCCCGTGTCCGGATGGGACTTTCCTTGGCGTGGAAGGCAAGCTTGGCGATACGGATATGTAGATCTCCTACCATTGTAACCGACTCTATGTAACCCTAGCCTCCTCCGGTGTCTATATAAACCGGAGGGCTTTAGTCCGTAGGACACAACATACACTACAACAATCATACCATAGGCTAGCTTTAGGGTTTAGCCTCCTTGATCTCGTGGTAGATCCACTCTTGTACTACCCATATCATCAATATTAATCAAGCAGGACGTAGGGTTTTACCTCCATAGAGAGGGCCCGAACCTGGGTAAAACATCATGTCCCTCCTCTCCTGTTACCATCCGCCTAGACGCACAGTTCGGGACCCCCTACCCGAGATCCGCCGGTTTTGACACCGACACGGAGGAATGCCTTTTGTCCTATCAACCTTCACAACGTAACTGGGTGATTATAAAGATGCTCTATAGGTATCTCCGATGGTGTTTGTTGGGTTGGCATAGATCGAGATTAGGTTTTGTCACTCCGAGTATCAGAGAGGTATCTCTGGGCCCTCTCGGTAATGCATATCATAAGAAGCCTTGAAAGAAATGTGACTAATGAGTTAGTTTTGGGATGATGTATTACAGAACGAGTAAAGAGACTTGCCGGTAACGAGATTGAACTAGGTATGAAGATACCGATGATTGAATCTCGAGCAAGTAACATACCAATTGCAAAGGGAATAATGTATGTTGTCATTGCAGTTTGACCAATAAAGATCTTTGTATAATATGTAGGATCCAATATGAGCATCCAGGTTCCGCTGTTGGTTATTGACCGGAGAAGTGTCTCAGTCATGTCTACATAGTTCTTGAACCTGTAGGGTCCGCACGCTTAACGTTCGATGACGATTTAGTATTATATGAGTTATGTGTTTTGGTGACCGAATGTTGTTCGGAGTCCCGGATGAGATCACGGACATTATGAGGAGTCTCAAAATGGTCGAGATGTAAAGATTGATATATAGCTAGGATGATAATATTCGGACACCGGAAGTGTTCCGGAGTGTATCGGGTAGTTATTGAAGGAAATATGCCCTAGAGGCAATAATAAAGTTATTATTTATTTCCTTATTTCATGATAAATGTTTATCATTCATGCTAGAATTGTATTAACCGGAAACATGATACATGTGTGAATGCATAGACAAACAATATGTCACTAGTGTGCCTCTACTAGACTAGCTTGTTAATCAAAGATGGTTATGTTCCCTAACCATGAACAAGGAGTTGTTATTTGATTAACAAGGTCACATCATTAGTAGAATGATCTGATTGACATGACCCATTCCATTAGCTTAGCACACGATCGCTTAGTATGTTGCTACCGCTTATCCATGACATATACATGTTCCTCGTAACTATGAGATTATGCAACTCCTGCTTACGGAGGAACACTTTGGTGCTACCAAACGTCACAATGTAATCGGGTGATTATAAAGGAGTACTACAGGTGTCTCCAAAGGCGATGTTGGGTTGGCGATTTCGAGATTAGGTTTTGTCACTCCGATTGTCGAAGAGGTATCTTGGGCCCTCTCGGTAATACACATCACTTAAGCCTTGCAAGCATTACAACTAATGAGTTAGCTGTGAGATGATGTATTACGGAACGAGTAAAGAGACTTGCGTAACGTAGATTGAACTAGGTATTGATACCGACGATCGAATCTCGGCAAGTAACATACCGATGACAAAGGGAACAACGATGTTGTTATGCGGTCTCGACCGATAAAGATCTTCGAGAATATGTAGGAACCAATATGGGCATCCAGGTCCCGCTATTGGTTATTGACCGAGACGGTCTCGGTCATGTCTACATTGTTCTCGAACCGTAGGGTCCGCACGCTTAAGGTTTCGATGATCGTTATATTATGAGTTTATGTATTTTGATGTACCGAAGAAGTTCGAGTCCCGGATGTGATCACGGACATGACGAGGAGTCTCAAATGGTCGAGACATAAAGATTGATATATTGGAAGCCTATATTTGAGTTCGAATGGTTCCGTGAAATCGATTTTACCGAACACCGGGGTTACCTGAACCTCCGGGGTTAATGGGCCTTAGTGGGCCATGAGGGAAAGGAAGAGGGCCGGCCAGGCAGGTCACGCCCCTCCCCTAGTCCGAATAGGACAGGAGGGGGGCGGCGCCTTCCCTCTTTCCCTCCCCCAATCCTACTCCAACTAGGGGGGAGTCCTACTCCTGGGAGAGGACTCCTCGGCCGCCTCCTTGGGCCGGCCGCACCTCCCCTTGCTCCTTTATATACGGGGCAGGGGGCACCCTAGAACACACAAGTTTGATCTACGGATCGTTCCTTAGCCGCAGCGTGCCCCCTCCACCATATTCCACATCGGTCATATCGTCGCAAGCTTAGGCGAAGCTCGCGCCGGTGGAACATCAAGATCGCCACCACGCCGTCAGGTCGACGGAACTCTCCTCGACACTCGGCTGGATCGGAGTTCGAGGGACGCCATCGAGCTGTACGTGTGTCAAGAACTCGGGGCGCCGGAGTAACGGCGCCGGATCGGTCGGATGCGAGGAGAACGACGACTACTTCCTCTACGCCAGATCGCTTCGCTTCGGTCTCACGAGGGTACGAGACAACACTCTCCCTCTCATTGCTATGCATCACCATGATCTTGCGTGTGCGAGGAAATTTTTGAAATTACTACGCTCCCCAACAAAGGGCATCCGAGCCTAGGTTTTTATGGTTTGATGTTTTGCACGAGTAGAACACAAGTGAGTTGTGGGCGATACAAGTCATACTACCTACCAAAGATGTCATATTTTGGTTCAGCGGTATTGTGAGATGAAGCGCCGGACCGACATTACGCCAGACGCTTACGCGAGACTGGTTTCACCGCCACGAGCACTCGTTGCTTAAAGGTATTGGCGGGTGTCATCTCTCTCTCACTTTAGTTGAACCGAGTGTGGCAACGCCCGTCCTTGAGAAGGTTAAACGGAGTCTATTTGACGAAGTATCGCTGTGGTTTTGATGCGAGGTGAGATTGGTTCTTGCTTAAGCCCGTAGCAGCCACGTAAAATTTGCAACAACAAAGTAGAGGACGCCTAACTTGTTTTTGCAGGCATGTTGTGATGTGATATGGTCAAGACGTGATGCTATATTTTATTGTATGAGATGATCATGTTTTGTAACCGGTTATCGGCAATCGGCAGGAGCCATATGGTTGTCGCTTATTGTATGAAATGCATCGCCTCGTAATGCTTTACTTTATCACTAAGCGGTAGCGATAGTCGTAGAAGCATAAGATTGGCGAGACGACAACGATACTACGATGGAGATCAAGGTGTTGCGCCGGTGACGATGGTGATCATGATGGTGCTGCAGAGATGGAGATCACGAAGCACAAGATGATGATGACCATATCATATCACTTATATTGATTTGCATGTGATGTTTATCTTTTATGCATCTTATCTTGCTTTGATTGACGGTAGCATTATAAGATGATCTCTCACTAAATTATCAAGAAGTGTTCTCCCGAGTATGCACCGCTGCCAAAGTTCGTCGTGCCTGCACACCACGTGATGATCGGTGTGATAAGCTCTCACGTCCATCTACAACGGGTGCAAGCCAGTTTTGCACACGCAGAATACTCAGGTTATACTTGACGAGCCTATCATATGCAGATATGGCCTCGGAACATGGATACTGAAAGGTCGAGCGTGAATCATATAGTAGATATGATCAACATAAGATGTTCACCATTGAAAACTACTCCATTTCACGTGATGATCGGTTATGGTTTAGTTGATTTGGATCACGTGATCACTTAGATGACTAGAGGGATGTCTGTCTAAGTGGGAGTTCTTAAGTAATATGATTAATTGAACTTAAATTTATCATGAACTTAGTACCTGATAGTATCTTGCTTGTCTATGTTTGATTGTAGATAGATGGCTCGTCTTTGTTGTTCCGTTGAATTTTAATGTGTTCCTTGAGAAAGCAAAGTTGAAAGATGATGGTAGCAATTACACGGATCGGGTCCGAACTCGAGGATTATCCTCATTGCTGCATGTAAGAGTTACGCCCCGATGCACCGCTAGGTGCCGTGCTCTTCTGCCGAGCAACACCACATGTTATGAACGTCTGGCGAGCAAAGCTGATGACTACTCTATAGTTCAATGTGCCATGCTTTACGGCTTAGAACCGGGACTTCAACGACGTTTTGAACGTCATGGAGCATATGAGATGTTCCAGAGTTGAAGTTGATATTCCAAATGTAATGCCCGGATTGAGAGATATGATGTCTCCAATAAGTTCTATAGCTGCAAGATGGAGGAGAATAGTTACATCGGTGAGCACATACTCAAAATGTCCGGGTATTACAATCACTTGACTCAACTGGGAGTTAATCTTCCGGATGATTGTGTCATTGATGTAATTCTTCAATCACGCCACCAAGCTACAAAGGCTTCGTGATGAACTATAATATGCAAGGGTTAGTAAAGACTATACCGAGCTCTTCGCAATGCTAAAGGCTGCGGAGGTAGAAATCAAGAAGTTGCATCAAGTGTTGATGGTCAATAAGACCACTAGTTTCAAGAAGAAAGGCAAAGGGAAGAAGAAGGGAACTTCAAGAAGAACGGCAAGCAAGTTGTCGCTCAGAGAAGAAACCCAAGTCTGGCCCTAAACCTGAAACGAGTGCTTCTACCGCAAGCGCAGACAGTCTTCGAAGCGGAACTGCCCCAAGTATTTGGCGGATAAGAAGGATGGCAAGGTGAACAAAGGTATATGTGATATACATGTTATTGATGTGTACCTTACTAGAGCTCGCAGAGCACTGGTATTTGATACTGGTTCATTGCTAATATTTGCAACTCAAACAGGACTACGGATTGCTTAACACCGCAAAGGACGAGGTGACGATGCGTGGGAAATGGTTCCAAAGTCGATGTGATCGCGGTCGGCACGCTACCTCTACATCTACCTTCGGATTAGTTTTAGACCTAAATAATTGTTATTTGGTGCTGCGTTGAGCATGAACATTATATCTGGATCTTGTTTGATGTGAGACGGTTATTCATTTAAATCGAGAATAATGGTTGTTCTATTTATATGAGTAATATCTTTTATGGTCATGCACCCTTGAAGAGTGGTCTATTTTTGATGAATCTCGATAGTAGTGATACACATATTCATAATGTTGAAACCAAAAGATGCAGAGTTGATAATGATAGTGCAACTTATTTGTGGCACTGCCGTTTAGGTCATATCGGTGTAAAGCGCATGAAGAAACTCCATACTGATGGACTTTTGGAGTCACTTGATTATGAATCACTTGGCACTTGCGAACCGTGCCTCATGGGCAAGATGACTAAACCCCGTTCTCCGGTACTATGGAGAGAGCAACAGATTTGTTGGAAATCATACATGCAGATGTATGTGGTCCGATGAATGTTGAGGCTCGTGGCGGATATCGTTATTTTCTCACCTTCACAGATGATTTAAGCAGATATGGGTATATCTACTTAATGAAACATAAGTCTGAAACATTTGAAAAGTTCAAAGAATTTCAGAGTGAAGTTGAAAATCATCGTAATAAGAAAATTAAGTTTCGCGATCCGATCGTGGAGGTGAATATTTGAGTTACGAGTTTGGTCTACATTTGAAACAATGCGAATAGTTTAGCAACTCACGCCACCCGAACACCACAACGTAATGGTGTGTCCGAACGTCGAATCGCACTTTACTAGATATGGTGCGATCTATGATGTCTCTTACAGATTTACCGCTATCGTTTTGGGGTTATGCTCTAGAGACGGCCGCATTCACACTGAATAGAACACCGTCAAAATCCGTTGAGATGACACCTTAAGAACTGTGGTTTAGCAAGAAACCAAAGTTGTCGTTTCTTAAAGTTTGGGGATGCGATGCTTATGTGAAAAAGCTTCAACCTGATAAGCTCGAACCCAAATCGGAGAAATGTGTCTTCATAGGATACCAAAGGAGACAGTTGGGTACACCTTCTATCACAGATCCGAAGGCAAGACATTTGTTGCTAAGAATGGATCCTTTCTAGAGAAGGAGTTTCTCTCGAAAGAAGTGAGTGGGAGGAAAGTAGAACTTGATGAGGTAATTGTACCTTCTCCCTTACTTGAAAGTAGTTTGTCGCAGAAACCGGTTTCGAGACATCTACACCAAGTAGTGAGGAAGTTGATGATGTTGATCATGAAACTTCGATCAAGTTGCTACGTAACCTCATAGATCAACCAGAGTAAGATCCGCACTGTGAGTGGTACGGTAATCCTGTTCGGAAATCATGCTACTAGATCATGATGAACCTACGAACTATGAAGAAGCGATGGTGAGCCCAGATTCGCAAAATGGCTTGAGGCCATGAAATCTGAGATGGGATCCATGGATGAAAACAAAGTATGGACTTTGGTTGACTTGCCCGAGGGTAGGCAAGCAATAGAAAACAAGTGGATCTTCAAGAAGAAGATCGACGACGGTAATGTTATCGTCTTTAAAGCTCGACTTGTCGCAAAGGGTTTCGACAAGTTCAAGGGGTTGACTATGATGAGACCTTCTCACCCGAAGCGATGCTTAAGTCCGTCCGAATCATGTTAGCAATTGCCGATTTTATGATTATGAAATTTGGCAAATGGATGTAAAGACTGCATTCTGAATGGATTTCGGAAGAAGAGTTGTATATGATGCAACCGTAAGGTTTTATCGATCCAAAGGAGCTAACAAAGTGTGCAAGCTCCAGCGATCCATTTATGGACTGGTGCAAGCATCTCGAGTTGGAATAAACGCTTGATAGTGTGATCAAAGATTTGGGTTCATCTGCACTTTTGGAGAAGCCTCAGATTTACAAGAAAGTGAGTGGGAGCTCAGAGCATTTTCGATATTATATGTAGATGACATATTGCTGATCGGAAATGATATAGAATTCTGGATAGCATAAAGGGATACTTGAATAAGAGTTTTCAATGAAAACCTCGGTGAAGCTGCTTACATATTGGGCATTAAGATCTATAGAGATAGATCAAGATGCTTAATTGACTTTCACAAAGCACATACCTTGACAAAATTTTGAAGAAGTTCAAAATGGATCAAGCAAAGAAAGGGTTCTTGCCTGTGTTACAAGGTGTGAAGTTGAGTAAGACTCAATGCCCCACCACCGAGAAGATAGAGAGAAAATGAAAGATGTTCCTATGCTTCAGCCATAGGCTCTATCATGTATGCAATGCTATGTACTGGACCTGATGTGTGCCTTGCTATAAGTTTAGCAGGAGATACCAAAGTAATCCAGAGTGGATCATCGACAGCGGTCAAGAACATCCTGAAATACGAAAAGGACTAAGGATATGTTTTCGATATGGAGGTGACAAAGAGCTCATCGTGAACGGTTACGTTGATGCAAGCTTTGACACCGATCCGGACGATTCTAAATCGCAGACCGGATACGATTTACACTAAACGGAGGAGCTGTCGGTTGGTGCAGTTCTAAACAAAGCGTCAGCGGGATCTACATGTGAAGCGGAGTACATAGCAGCTTCGAAGCAGCTAATGAAGGAGTGCGGATGAAGGAGTTCATATCCGATCTAGGTGTCATACCTAGTGCATCGGGTCCAATGAAAATCTTCGTGACAATATCGAGCAATTGCCTTAGCGAAGGAATCCAGATTTCACAAGAGAACCAAGCACATCAAAAGACGCTTCAATTCCATCCGGGATTTAGTCCAGGTGGGAGACATAGAGATTTGCAAGATACATACGGATATGAATGTAGCAGACCCGTTGACTAAGCCTCTTCCGCAAGCAAAACATGATCAACACCAAGACTCCATGGGTGTTAGAATCATTACTATGTAATCTAGATTATTGACTCTAGTGCAAGTGGGAGACTGAAGGAAATATGCCCTAGAGGCAATAATAAAGTTATTATTTATTTCCTTATTTCATGATAAATGTTTATCATTCATGCTAGAATTGTATTAACCGGAAACATGATACATGTGTGAATGCATAGACAAACAATATGTCACTAGTGTGCCTCTACTAGACTAGCTTGTTAATCAAAGATGGTTATGTTTCCTAACCATGAACAAGGAGTTGTTATTTGATTAACAAGGTCACATCATTAGTAGAATGATCGATTGACATGACCCATTCCATTAGCTTAGCACACGATCGCTTAGTATGTTGCTACCGCTTTTATCCATGACATATACATGTTCCGTAACTATGAGATTATGCAACTCCTGTTTACGGAGGAACACTTTGGTGCTACCAAACGTCACAACGAATCGGGTGATTATAAAGGAGTACTACAGTGTCTCCAAAGGCGATGTTGGGTTGGCGATTTCGAGATTAGGTTTTGTCACTCCGATTGTCGGAGAGGTATCTCTGGGCCCTCTCGGTAATACACATCACTTAAGCCTTGCAAGCATTACAACTAATGAGTTAGCTATGAGATGATGTATTACGGAACGAGTAAAGAGACTTGCCGGTAACGAGATTGAACTAGGTATAGGATACCGACGATCGAATCTCGGGCAAGTAACATACCGATGACAAAGGAACAACGTATGTTGTTATGCGGTCTCGACCGATAAAGATCTTCAGTAGAATATGTAGGAACCAATATGGGCATCTAGGTCCCGCTATTGGTTATTGACCGGAGACGTGTCTCGGTCATGTCTACATTGTTCTCGAACCGTAGGGTCCGCACGCTTAAGGTTTCGATGATGTTATATTATGAGTTTATGTATTTTGATGTACCGAAGAAGTTCGAGTCCGGATGTGATCACGGACATGACGAGGAGTCTCGAAATGGTCGAGACATAAAGATTGATATATTGGAAGCCTATGTTTGAGTTCGGAATGGTTCCGGTGAAATCGGATTTTACCGAACACCGGGGTTACGGAACCTCCCGGGGTTAATGGGCCTTAGTGGGCCATGAGGGAAAGGAAGAGGGCCGGCCAGGGCAGGCGCGCCTCCCCCTAGTCCGAATAGGACAAGGAGGGGGCGGCGCCCCTTCCCTCTTTCCTCCCCCAATCCTACTCCAACTAGGAAGGGGGGAGTCCTACTCGGTGGGAGTAGGACTCCTCCGCGCCTCCCTTGGGCCGCCGCACCTCCCCTTGCTCCTTTATATACGGGGCAGGGGGCACCCTAGAACACACAAGTTTGATCTACGGATCGTTCCTTAGCCGTGTGCGGTGCCCCTTCCACCATATTCCACCTCGGTCATATCGTCCGCAAGCTTAGGCGAAGCTCTGCGCCGGTGGAACATCAAGATCGTCACCACGCCGTCGTCGACGGAACTCTCCTCGACACTCGGCTGGATCGGAGTTCGAGGGACGCCATCGAGCTGTACGTGTGTCAAGAACTCGGGGCGCCGAGTGTGGCGCCGGATCGGTCGGATCGCGAGGAGAGAACGACGACTACTTCCTCTACGTTGTGATCGCTTCGCTTCGGTCTAAGAGGGTACGAGACAACACTCCCCTCTCGTTGCTATGCATCACCATGATCTTGCGTGTGCGTAGGAAATTTTTTGAAATTACTACGTTCCCCAACAGTTATCAGAGTGCCGGGGGGTTACCGGAACCCCTCGGGGGAATAATGGGCCCTATGGGCCATAGGAGGGGAGCACACCCGCCCACAAGGGGTGGCGCCTCCCCCCTAAGGAAGGAGTCTGAGTGGGAGAAGGAAGAGGGGGTTCGCCCCCCTTCCTTCCTCCCTTCCCTCTTCACTTTTCCCCTTTCGGTAATATGGAAGGGGGGTGAATTGGACTAGGGCCCCAAGTAGGATTCCTCCTACTTGGGGCGCCGCAAGGCTGCTCCCCTCCCCCTCCCACCTATATATACTTGGGGAGGGGGCGCCTAGAAAACACACCAACAATTGTTAGCGGTGTGCGGCGCCCCCTCCACAGATTACACCCTCGGTCATATTCTCGCGGTGCTTAGGCGAAGCCCTACGCGGATCACTTCACCATCATCGTCACCACGCCATCGTGCTGAGGAACTCATCCACTCCGTCGACACTTTGCTAGATCAAGAGTTTGAGGGACATCATTGAGCTGAACCTGTGCAGAACTTGGAGTGTCGTACGTTCGATGGTTGATTGGTCGGAACGAGAAGAAGTTCGACTACATCAACCGTGTTGTCAAACGCTTCCGCTTTCGGTCTACGAGGGTACATAAACACACTCTCCCCCTCTCGTTGCTATGCATCTCCTAGATAGATCTTGCGCGAGCGTAGGAATTTTTTTGAAATTGCATGCTACGTTTCCCAACACTCCAGCCTCATGGTGAACGATGAGGAGTGGATGATCCTCGATGCCACCATCATCCGCTGGTTCTACCTCACCATCTCCAAGGACCTCTTCCACATGGTGGTGGACGATGACGATGACGCTTACACGGTCTGGACCAAGCTCAACGGCCTCTTCACCGAAAAAAAGCTCTAGTGCAAGGTCCTCCTCCAAGGCGAGTTTTATGAGTGCCAGCAGCTTGACTCATCCATTGATGACTTTTGCATGCGCCTCAAGAAGCTCGCCGACGAGCTCCATGATCTCGGCGAGACGGTCCGCGACGAGCTCCTCATCAGCACCCTCACCACCGGTCTCAATGAGGATTTTGGGAACACCACCTCCAACCTTACCCTCATCCCGGAGCCTACCTTTACCAAGATGGTGGCGTATCTCAAGCTGGAGGAGAGGCGGATGAAGATGGCCCGGACCCGAGCGACTCACACCGCCCTAACTGCCGGCACTCGCGGGGGTTCGGCGCCGACCCTCCTGCCCTTGCCGGCCTTCCCATAGGCGCCGGCCGTTCCCTTCCCGGTGCCGACCGTTCCCTTCCCGGCGCCCACACCGGCCGCTAATGGGGGTCGCCGCGGGGGCCGCCGAGGTGTCCACAACTAGCAGCAAGGCAACGGGCCTCAAGGAGGAGCCGCCTGTCCCTAATAGCAGTTCCAGCCGGCCCCGGGGTATGCGACCAAACCCGTGGACCGGTCTTGTGCATGGTTATTCCATGTCGGCCTCAGCGCGATCTGCACCAGGAATCCTCGGCTGAGGCCTCGCTTCGCATCAGCGTTCTCTACGCCAAGGCCGCAGCCCTACACGGGCCTGTCGATTGTCAAAACCGCGGATCTCGGTAGGGGGTCCTTAACTGTGCGTCTAGGCGGATGGTAACAGGAGACAAGGGACACGATGTTTTACCTGAGTTGGGCCCTCTCGATGGAGGTAAAACCCTACCCTACTTGATTGATATTGATGATATGGGTAGTACAAGAGTGGATCTACCACGAGATCAAGGAGGCTAAACCCTAGAAGCTAGCCTATGGTATGATTGTTGTTGTGATTGTTGTCCTACGGACTAAAACCCTCCGGTTTATATAGACATCAAGAGGGCTAGGGTTACACAGAGTCGGTTACAATGGTAGGAGATCTACATATCCGTATTGCCAAGCTTGCCTTCCACGCCAAGGAAAGTCCCATCCGGACACGGACGAAGTCTTCAATCTTGTATCTTCATAGTCTTGGAGTCCGCCGATGATGATAGTTCGGCTATCCGGTCACCCCCTAGTCCAAGACTCCCTCAGTAGCCCCTGAACCAGGCTTCAATGACGACGAGTCCGGCACGCATATTGTCTTCGGCATTGCAAGGCGGGTTCCTCCTCCGAATAATTCATAGAAGATTGTGAACACCAGGATAGAGTCCGGCTCTGTAAAATAAATTCCACATACCACCGTAGAGAGAATAATGTTTACACAAGTTCAATCTGCTGACGTATTTTGTGGCGTGACGTCACACCACTACCAGGCCTTTACTTGAATCGTTTTTATTATACCACCTTAGCGCGTTTAGTGAAGCGGTTTCCTTGGCAAGTCTTGTCGAAGCAGAGATCATGTTCCCCTTATTCCGGGATTCCCATCAATACGGACGTGGGTAACCCAACCGCGCCATTGATTGCGGCGCTTGGGAGATAAGCGAGTTTTACCAGGCTAGTAGGGACGCATAGTCTCATCCGCCCATATATAAGGGGATAAGGATCCACCTCCTTTACCTACGCCTTCTTCCTCCTTTGCTTATCCATCTCCGCGCACTCGAGCTCCAGCGCCCAAGTCCGCACATCTCACCTTGACCCTTTCCAGCCATGTTCGGAGTGGGAGGCAAGTGGATGGCCTCCTCCGTTACGGAGGGGCACATCGAGAAGCTGCGCAGCGCCGGATACCTGTCCAGCGACATCACGCACCGGCTACTCAATGAGGGGCAGCTCATCCCCACCCCCAGGCCCCATGAGAGGGTCGTATTCCTTCCCCACTTCCTCCGCGGACTGGGCTTCCCACTTCACCCCTTCGTCCGGGGCTCATGTACTACTACGGCCTGGATTTCCACGATTTGGCCCCAAATTTCATCCTCAATATCTCGGCGTTTATCGTCATGTGCGAGGCCTTCCTCTGCATCCAGCCCCACTTCGGCTTGTGGCTAAAGACCTTCAATGTCAAGCCGAAGGTTATGAAAGGCAGCCAAGCGGAGTGCGGAGGCGCCATGGTGGGCAAAATGCCCAACGTCACTTGGCTTGAGGGTGCCTTCGTGGAATCCATCAAGGGGTGGCAATCGGGGTGGTTCTACATCACCGAGCCGCGTGACCCTAAACGGGCAGCGGCCCTCGAATTCAGATCTGGCATCCCCATGCAGCTCACCTCTTGGAAAGAGAAGGGCTTGCTATGGGGTAGTTCGGAAGAGCTGACCGGACTCTAGTCCTGTCTCTAGACCCTGGTGAACAAGAAGCTTAAGCTTGTCAACGTGATCCAGGTCATGCTCGTCCGCCGGATTCTCCCCGCCGAGAATGGGCCTTCAATCTGTGGGAGTTTGATCCGCACGGCACCGACCTTGAGCGGGCTCTTGACACGATGTCTGAAGCTGCCCGAGGTGCTGTTCAAAGGCGCCA
Source organism: Aegilops speltoides (assembly GCA_021437245.1). Classification (NCBI taxonomy): domain Eukaryota; kingdom Viridiplantae; phylum Streptophyta; class Magnoliopsida; order Poales; family Poaceae; genus Aegilops; species Aegilops speltoides. The sequence goes on along the minus strand of CM038141.1, from coordinate 307,293,940 downwards.
AGCTCCCGTGATCCAGAATCAAGATCACAGATTCAAAGCACGCAGCCCGCCGGCGAGGTAAGCTGCGTTATCCTTTATGGGACACTCATTTTTTTTCATAGTTTGACTCTATGTGGGATCTAAACTCCCGATACCTTTAACAGGACTGTCAAAAGACGTCCGGACAGGTTAAATGTCCGGCTCCCCTTACAGAAGACCCCGCGGACGCCCGTTTGACAGGGCTGTTGGTCCCGGCACTTTACGTAGTGCCAGAGAAGAAGGCCAAGAAGAAGGCCACGGGAACCCGAAGGAGTTCCCAGCGTCAGGTGATATCGGACTCATCGTCCGATGACTCCGAGGCGGACTCCTCCCACGAAGACGAGGAGGAGGAGAAGAAAGAGGCTTCTCCCCCAGCGGGGGGAGAGAAGAAGAGGAAGGCCTCCCCAATGAGGGAGGCCGAAGGGTCCAAGAAGGGAAGGACCCTTCCCCCGGACTGCTCCGCCAACGTCAGTAACGACGACGAGTGGCCCTCAAGGGCCAAGCCCCAAGCAAGATTGTAAGTATCCGGACTCTTGGATGATTTATAATTTTTTTTGCCACACGGTGTCTTTCTAACGCCGCATACAATCTGTAGTCCGGACAAGGACGATCTTCCCGCTTCGCCGAAGGGTCCTTGGGCACGCCGGATATGGATTCTCTTCCGATCGCCTCCACCCCGTGACGCCGACGACGTCGAGGTGGGATCCCAGGAAGGGACCCGCCAGGAGGAGGAGGCACCGGAGGTGCCGCAGGGCGACCTCCTGACTTCAGACGGACTCGCTTGACCGAACCTGCAGTGGTCCCGGAGTACGGCGGGCAGCCCCTTCGTAAGAAGGGCAAGACTATGACGCCGACGGCCTCCGTCCAACCGGAGGCGCCAGATAACTTGTTGGAGGCGCTCAACAGCGCTTCCATCAAAGAAGAACAACACACTGTCATGAGTGCGGTGATTCAGAAGGTTCAGCTCACCAAAAGCGGGCTGACCGAAGCCTGCAGCAGCCTTCTAACAGGCTTTGAGGTAAGAATTTTAAGATATGTAATATAATACCGCATAGACAGTAGCCCCTGATGCTCGGTTCGGTGTTCGGAAAGAAAGTCCGGACCGAGGATCTAAAAGATATACGCAGGAGTGCTAAAAAATATGTCCATATGGGATTGCAGCTGCGCCGACCGACCCCAGACCGATCGCTGGAGGTCAATGCTTTGAAGCAAAGCCTCGAGCGGTCCGAGAGCGAGCTCGGCCGTGCCAAGAAGCAGCTCGAGGACAAGGAAGGTGAGTAACACCGTATTTGTACCTTACAGAAAAGGATTTTGGTTGCAAGAGAAATAACAAGAATAACGTGGGTACTCCAGGGGCCACGAATGAGGTGGCGACCCTGAAGGAGGCGGTGTCCGTGGCTGAACGCAATGCGGCCGCGGAGCAAGCCAATCGAGAGAAGCAGGAGGCGCGGGTGGCGGAGGTGCAGCAAGAGCTCCAGGCTCTCATGGAAAAACATGAGAGTTTGGAGCGCGACTCAAAGACTCGAGAGTCCGAGCTTGCATCGGCTCTTGAGAGTGCCAAGGTCGCTAGGGCCGAAGCCCACAAGGCCCTCCAGGAAGTCAAGGCGTTAAAGAAGATAGCGGCGGGTAAGGCATTTTTCATGCAAAGTAAGCATGTAAATGTGAATTACCTGTTACTTACCCGCATTCGGAGCTCTCCAGGAGCGTTCGCAGATCTGCCCCACAGCGTGTCCAATGCTGCCGCATTCTATTGGGCCGAGGAGGGGAGCTCGACGGAGAAGGTCTTACGGTCTCAAGATGTTGAGGCGGACATCCGTGCTTTTTAGTGACCAGGTGAAGCGGCTGGTCGAGCTCACAAGGTGGCCGAACAGGCCATGAATGGCCTCATAGTTCGGTTGTGGCCCAAGGAGGCCATGCCTGGAGCTACTTCGCCTGGTGCGGCGGTGGTGGACGCGGTCCCGGGTTGAAGTCGTCAAGCACTCCTTTGCATTGAAGGTGCCCGCCAGACCCGTGCGAAGTGCATCAGGCGGGATGGACGCCGAGAAGCTTCGACGACGCGCCGCCCGTGGCAAGGAGTATCGACGCCCAAATGTATTATAAGAGTGTCTCAAGGGTGCCCGCATGATTGCGGGTGAGTGCTCCAAAGATGTAATATTTGAGTAGACTTGCATTTTGTTATCCTGTGCGCTGAAGCCTTTGCTCATATGCGCTAAGCAATGCTTGTTAATTTAAAATATTACCTTTTGTGCGGCCGTTTATCAAATCTGAGAGATGGCAAGTCGTCGGCTTTAGCCCCCATGCCACAAGTGCTTGGGTGTTCGGGATAAACTTGAGCGCTCTTGTTCCCATTTTTGGGTCCATCTAGGGAGGCATTCAACACAAAGAACAAGGCAACCGGACTTATAATGCTTGAACACTCTCACTTAGCCATAGAATTCTATAATTTTAAATTTCGGCGAAGCCCCTAGTGTTCGGAAGACCGAGTTTGGGGCGCTATCCATGCCTGGGCCGGACAAAGCCGGTTCCTCGCTCTAAGCGGCATAAGTCTTTAGGGACTCGAAAAAACCTCTCGAACAGCGACCAACTCTCGCCTTATCATGACGGTCGTTTTAGCTTTCCATCGAGGCGCCGCCCAGCTCAACCGGGCGCAATCGCAGTGGTTCTCCCAATGCTACCTTAGCCGATACAATGGAACGTAAGGTACCAAAACATGGGAGCTGGGCAAACCCAACTATTGACGCAAGACATGATTCGGAGCCGATGCATATAATGCTATAAGTTCGGGGTGCCGCACTTGTGAAAGTGTTCGGACTTATCACGCCATAATGTGGGGAACTTAAGCCCCTGGTGTGTTTAGCCGTACCAAAGTATATAGATGCATCATGTCGTAAATGAACATATATATAAGAAAGAAATGCAATCATAAGCAAAAAGCGATGCATTGTTTATTCAAGGAATACTGCCATGAATGTAGAACGATACAAATAGTGCGGTAAGCAAGGGGTAAGACTATTAAACATGTCCCCCTCCAAGGGTAGGCTGTGGAATGGTGTATGAAAACGGATTTAATGCTCGTAATGGAGACCACCTGGATACTCGTCGTAACCTTTCTCCTTCCCTGGCTGTTGCATCGTGAGTTCGGTAGGTCTACTACCGGACAGGGCCTCTGGTGAACGGAGTCCTGTGGGTAAGAAAAAAGAAAAAGGAAAAAGAGTGACACACTTGGGAGCCCCTGGTGCGGTTAAGCCACATTCTGGGCCTGTGGTGGTCGTGCCCCTCCCCCTATGCCCATGGTATCTCCAAAGTGTAATGATGTACGCGAAGGACCAATCTTGCAATTTTGCGAGGGCTGGGGTTGGGGCCGCATTTCTACGCGTGCTCGGAACTTGCCAAGTGGTCTTGTTGTAGGTTACTCCGGGCACATTTGGCCGTGTCCGGTCGCTTAACGGCCGGACTCGAAAATTGCCTTAAGAGGCTGCTCTGTACTTCTACCGCGAGAGCCGCTGTGTGTTCCTCTGTTCGGAGGGAGCGTTCAGTGCTTCCATTGACCGTAATGACTCCTCGAGGGCCTGGCATCTTGATCTTGTGGTATGCGTAATGCGGCACCGCGTTGAACTTTGCAAACGCGGTTCGTCCGAGCAGAGCATGATAGCCGCTGCGGAACGGTACTATATCGAAGATTAACTCCTCGCTTCGGAAGTTATCCGGGATCCAAGACCACGCCCGATGAAACCGAGCTCGCATAATTGGCCTCTACCTGGTATGACGCCTTTAAAGGTCGTCTTTGTTGGTTTAATCCTTGAGGGGTCTATGCCCATCTTGCGACCGTATCCCGATAAAGCAGGTTCAGGCTCGCCGCCAATCCATCAGGACTCTAGTGAGGTGAAATCCATCGACGATTGGGTCTAAGACCAATGCGGCGAATCCGCCGTGGCGGATACAATTGGGATGGTCCCTTCAATCAAAAGTGATCGGGCAGGAGGACCATGGGTTGAACTTCGGGGCGACTGGCTCCATCGTGTATACGTCCCTGAGTGCACGCTTCCGCTCCCTCTTGGGTATGTGGGTTGCGTATATCATGTTCACCATCCGCACTTGTGGGGGAAAACCCTTCTGTCCTCTATTGTTCGGCGGCCGGGTCACTTCCTCGTCATAGCTATGCAGCCCCTTGTCATTGTTTTCGGCAATTAACTTGCCTGCCTGCTTGAATACCCAACAATCCCTGTTGGTGCAATTAGCTGGCTTTTTGGGGGTGCCATGTATCTGGCAAGAGCGGTCGAGTATTCGGTCCAAATTGGACGGACCCAGAGTAGTTCTTTTGAATGGATTTTTCCGCTGACCGGGTTTGGAGCCTCTGAATCCGGCGTTAACTGCCGTAGCCTCGGTGTTGTCGCCATTAACGCGGCGTTTGTTTTTGTTGCGACACGACCTGCCATTGCGGTCCTTGTTATCTGGACTGCCAGAATTTTTTCTGAGGTTGCTACTGCGGGCTAGCCAGCTGCCCTTTCCTGCGTAGAAGCGGGTCATGAGTGATGTGAGGGCTGCCATGGATTTCGGCTTTTCTTGTCCTAGGTGCCGGGCAAGGCACTCATCGCGGATGTTATGTTTGAAGGCTGCGAGGGCCTCTGCATCCGGACAATCGACGATTTGATTTTTTTGTTAAGAACCGTGTCGTAATCGCTCGGCCGATTCGTCGGCTGCTGAATTATGTGGCTTAGGTCATTTGGCGTCGTGGTCGCACATATGTGCCCTGGAAGTTGTCAAGGAAGGCTTCCAGGTCTTCCCAACACCCAATTGATTCTGCTGGCAAGCTGTTAAGCCAATGTCGGGCTAGTCCTTTAAGCTTGAGTGGGAGATATTTGATGGCGTGAAGATCGTCACCGCGGGCCATGTGGATATGAAGGAGGTAGTCTTTGATCCAAACCGCGGGGTCTGTTGTGCCATCGTAGGATTCAATGTTCACGGGTTTAAACCCTTCGGGGATTTGATGATCCATTACTTCATCTGTGACGCATAGTGGGTGTGCGGCGCCTCTATATTGGGCTATATCATGACGTAGCTCAAGTGAGCTTTGTCTACTGTGTCCGGCCCAGTCGGAGTTGCTGTATCCGGCGTGACAGTCATCGTCGCGCATCGTGGGGCGCCCACGCGATCCGTAGATCGATCTTGATATTCTTGCCTTATCCTCCAATATATCTTGCAAGTCCAGCGCATTCCCCCGTGGCTTCATACTTTTCGAGCGGAGCCGGGGTATGGTTCTGGTGGAGGGACTAGAGGCCTCTCTGTCGCGGCCACGAGGTGGTCGGTCGGTCGTATTATGCGCTGGTGATGCAGGTTTATATGCCTCCTCCTCTAATCGGGGGAGCAACTTGCGTTTGGGGTAGCTTTTGGAGGGGCGTTCGAGTTCATACTCTTCGACCGCAAGGACTTCAGTCCATCTGTCGGCTTGCAGGTCCTGATCAGCTCTAAGCTGTTGCTGCTTTTTCTTTAGGCTATTCGCCGTGGCCATTAGCTTGCGTTTGAAACACTCTTGTTCAACGGGATCCTCGGGCACGACGAATTCGTCATTGTTGAGGCTTGCCTCGTCTCCGGAGGGAGGCATGTAATTATCATCCTCTACCTCTTCGCTCGCCGCTCTCTCATGAGGGCTGGCTTCTCCCTCCTCTGTGCTGAATCTTGCTTTGAGGGGGTTGTCTTCGCACTCTCGGGGTGTTATTATCTCCGGTGCCGGAATCTCCATTCTTGTTGTGGCGGGATTGAGCGGCGCCACGGCGCCGCGCGCTGGGCTGTTTCTTGGAGGGCCTTCCTCCGCTGCTTCTCGCCATTCCCATCCTTTGGGATGTCCACCATATATATGTCGTATGACGAGGTGGTCTTCCAGTGCCCCGTAGGCGCTGGTTCTTGGTCGTCTCCGGCATCGTCGTCCATACCGTCGATGTCTTCGGAGTCGTAGTCTAGCATGTCGGTTAGATCGTCAACAGTGGCTATAAAGTGGGTGGTGGGTGGGTTTTGAATTTCTTCGTCGTCCGCATCCCAACCATCCTGACCGCAATTCGGCCAGGGCTCTCCTGATAGCGAGAGGTACTTTAGCGAATTTAGGATTTCGCCAAAAGGTGAGTGTTGAAAGATGTCTGCGGCAGTGAACTCCATGATCGGCGCCCAATCGGATTCGATTGGAGGGGGCGCGGGAGGTTCGGAGTCCGGAGAGGAGTCCGGCACCTCAGAGTCACGAGCCTCACAAGGGACAAAGTCAGTGTTCGGCTCCATCGCCATAGAGGTTGCAGCCCCCGAGGCGGTGTCTAGCCACCCATCCTCGATCTGCGCGGTCGGCTCCGAATTAAGGGTCGGAGCGGACTCATGTGCGGCCTCCAGGAGCGCTTGCAAGCAGAGCTAAATCATGCCCATCGTGATAAAGGCGGCGCTCGGTACGTGGCTCGAATCCGTCAAGATCAAGTCTCCGCGACATCAGCCGTGAAGTTTAGGCTTCCAAATCTGACTCGATGGCCGGGCGTAGCTTTAATCTGCTCCAGATGGCTGCTTAATTGCCCGCGATGCAAAGCCGCCAAAATCGAAGATCTGTCCGGGAGAAAAATCTCACCACGATCTGCGTCGTTGTTGATGATCGAAGGAGCCATCAAGCCTATCGCTGATGACCGGAGGAACTCTAAATGAAAGCACCAATGTCGGTGTCAAACAGCGGATCTCGGTAGGGGGTCCCGGGCGTGCGTCTAGGCGGATGGTAACAGGAGACAAGGGACACGATGTTTTTACCTGTTCGGGCCCTCTCGATGGAGGTAAAACCCTACTCCTGCTTGATTGATATTGATGATATGGATAGTACAAGAGTGGATCTACCACGAGATAAAGGAGGCTAAACCCTAGAAGCTAGCCTATGGTATGATTGTTGTTGTGATTGTTGTCCTACGGACTAAAACCCTCCGGTTTATATAGACACCGGAGAGGGCTAGGGTTACACAGAGTCGGTTACAATGGTAGGAGATCTACATATCCGTATTGCCAAGCTTGCCTTCCACGCCAAGGAAAGTCCCATCCGGACACGGGACGAAGTCTTCAATCTTGTATCTTCATAGTCTTGGAGTCCGGCCGATGATGATAGTTCGGCTATCCGGACACCCCCTAGTCCAGGACTCCCTCAGGGCCCTACAGGCCTCTCTCCTACGGACAGCCGCCGCAGCCAGGAGGGCTGCCCCTGACGGCCCCGCCCCAGTCGTTGGTCCCTGCGCTTACCTGGCACTCTTGGTGGCCCTGCACTCTGCTCCCTCTCCTTCCAACTACACCGGTGGTGTCGCTTGAACTACGTCGGTATTTCCCCAAAGAGGAAGGGATGATGCAGAACAGCTACGGTATGTATTTCCCTTAGTTATTTTGCTTGTTGGGAGCTTTCCCGTGTAAATAGTTTTTCTCGTTCTTGTTTTACTTTTCTTTAGGGGAAAAAACTCCCACAAATATTTCAGTGTTTTCTTTGAAATTCTTTTCTTTACTTTGGGGGTCGAGAGGAGAAGACCACGATGAAAATGATGAGTGGCTCTCATATGCATTATTGTTAATCTAACAAAGAGCCCATATTACATTGTCTTCTCCTTTGAATAAATGTTTGCAGATTCCAGCTTAGTCCAATGCACGTGCACTATTATTATTATCCACACCGTTCAGTCATGCAAGTGAAAGGCAATAATGACGATATATGATGAAATGATTGAGATGAGGAAAAGCTGGTATGAACTCGACCTATCTTGTTTTTGTAAATATGATTAGTTCATCATTCCTGATTCAGCCTATTATGAATGAAACATGTTTGCAATGACAATTAGAGATTATAGTTACTCATGCCATGCTTAATTAGCTAGGAGTTTATAATGGTTTACCTTATGTACAACATGGAAATTAAAATGGTTGTGATGTAGTATGATAGGGTGGTATCCTCCTTTGAATGATTCAAGTGGCTTGACTTGGCACATGTTCACGCATGTAGTTGAAACAAAATCAACATAGCCTCCACGATATTTATGTTCATGGTGGTTTATATCCTACTCATGCTTGCACTCAATGTTGGTTAATCTCAATGCATGTTTATGACTGTTGTCACTCTCTAGTTGGTCGCTTCCTAGTCTTTTTCTAGCCTTCACTTGTACTAAGCAGAAATACTGCTTGTGCATCCACTTCCATAAACCCCAAAGTTGTTCCATATGAGACCACCATACCTACCTATATGCGGTATTTACCTGCCGTTCCAAGTATATTTGCAAGTGCCAAACTCTAAACCTTCAAATGAAATTCTGTTTTGTATGCTCGAATCGCTCATGTACCAACTAGGGCTATCCATATATTCCACGCTAGGTGGGTTATTCTCACGATGAGTGGACTCCGCTCATCTTTCACGAGAAAATGACTGGTAACCGGGATGCCTAGTCCCATGCTCAAATCAAATAAAAAATAATTGCATACAAAACTCCCCCAGGACTGTTGTTAGTTGGACGGTACCCGTTGTTTCGGACTAGCCGTGGAGTGTGCTTGTTGGTGGTGGGGAAGTATAAGCTTTACCATTCTATTTGGGAATCGCCTAATGTATGTAGCATGGAAGATACCGAGATCTCTTGGTTGTTATGTTGACAATGAAAGCATACCGCTCAAAATATTATTTATCTCTGCTTTCAAAACTCGAGCTCTGGCACCTCTGCAAATCCCTGCTTCCCTCTGTGAAGGGCCTATCTATTTACTTTTATTGCTGAGTCATCATCCTCTTATAAAAAGCACCAGTTAGAGAGCACCACTGTCACTTTTATGCATTGTTATTAATTTATATTGAGTATGACTGTGACTATATCTCTTTTACCATGAATTACAATGTCTAGTCAGTCCTTGATCTTTATGGGTGCTCTGCATTTATGTTTTGCGGTCTCAGAAAGGGCTAGCGGGATACCATCTTGTCATATCATATCATGATTGTTTTGAGGAAGTGTTGTCATCCAAGATTTATTATTATTGCTTGCTAGTTAATTATGTCATTGATATGAGTAAATGTGAGACCTAAATGTTATTGTGAATATGATTAGTCCATAATCTATGCTGAAAACTTGAATGCTGGCTTTACATATTTGCAACAACAAGATCAAACAGAGTTTGTAATATTTTTTTGTTTATCTACTTTTCCAAACTCTTTTGCCCTTGTTTTAGACTCTTAACTTGCAAGATTTGAATGGAACTAACCCGGACTGACGCTGTTTTTAGCAGAATTGCCATGGTGTTATTTTTGTGCAGAATAAAAGGTTCTCGCAATGACCTGAAACTTCATGGAGATAACTTTTGGAATTAAAAAAATATTGGTGAAAGAATCAGCAGAAGTTAACCCAAACCCTAGCCACAAGGGTGGGGGGCGCGCCCTACCCCCCTGGGCGCACCCTCCGACCTTGTGCCCCCCTGGACCTCCACCGACCTCAACTCCAACTCCATATATTCACTTTCGGGGAGAAAAAAATCAGAGAGAAGGATTCATCACGTTTTACGATACGGAGCCGCCGCCAAGCCCCGTTCTTCCTCAAGAGGGCAGATCTGGAGTCCGTTCGGCGCTCTGGAGAGGGGAATCTGTCGCCATCGTCATCATAAACCATCCCCATCACCAATTTCATGATGCTCACCGCCGTGCGTGAGTAATTCCATCGTAGGTTTGCTGGACGGTGATGGGTTGGATGAGATTTACCATGTAATCGAGTTAGTTTTGTTAGGGTTTGATCCCTAGTATCCACTATGTTCTAAGATTGATGTTGCTATGACTTTGCTATGCCTAATGCTTGTCACTAGGGCCCGAGTGCCATGATTTTAGATCTGGACCTATTATGTTTTCAGGAATATATTTGTGTTCTTGATCCGATATTGCAAGTTATAGTCACCTACTACGTGTTATGATCCGGCAACCCCGGTGTGACAATAGTCGGGACCACTCACAGTGATGACCATAGTTTGAGGAGTTCATGTATTCACTAAGTGATAATGCTTTGGTCCGGTACTCTATTAAAAGGAGGCCTTAATATCCCTTAGTTTCCAATAGGACCCCGCTACCACGGGAGGGTAGGACAAAAGACATGCAAGTTCTTTTCCATAATCACATATCACTATATTCGGAATACATGCCTACATTATACTGATGAACTGGAGCTACTTCTGTGTCACCCTAGGTTATAACTGTTGCATGATGAATGCCATCCAACATAATTATCCATCATTGATCCATTGCCTACGAGCTTTTCACATATTGATCTTTGCTTAGTTACTTTTCCGTTGCCACTATTACGATTGTACAAAACTGCTACTGTTACTTTTGCCGCTGTCACCATTACTTCCATACTACTTTTCTACTAAATATTTTGCTGCAGATATTAAGTCTTTCAGGTGTAGTTGAATTGACAACTCAGCTGCTAATACTTGAGAATATTTCTCCCCTTGTGTCGAATCAATGAATTTGGGTTGAATACTCTACCCTCGAAAACTGTTGCGATCCCCTATACATGTGGGCTATCACTTTTCATCTAAGGAGCTATCATGAATCACTTCATAAATTTCTTCTTTTCACACTTCATCACAATTTTTAGATTCACGAATCTCAAGCAAAACTTCAATAAGATAATCTAGTGAACTCAATTCACAGGCAATGGGTTCATCATGATTGGATCTTTTGAAAAGATTAGCAAGTGGATGAGGATCCATTTCAATAAATTTTTAGCAAGCGAAGATGCAAGCAAATAGAAGGCACATGGCAACACAAGCAAACATGAGATCTGAGGAGAAAAAGGCAAATGAAAAAGAAGGCGAATAAAAAGGAAAATATTTTTGTGAAGTGGGCGAGATAAAACGAGAGGCAAATGGAAAATAATGTAAATTGTAAGGAGATGAGATTTGTGATTAGGAACCTGAGATGTTGATGATGTCTCCCGGCAACGGCACTAGAAATTCCTTTCGATGTCGCTTGAACTATGTCGGTATTTCCCCAAAGAGGAAGGGATGATGCAGCACAACTACGGTAGGTATTTCCCTCAGTGATGAAACCAAGGTTATCGAACCAGTAGGAGAACCAAGCAAAACTATGTAAACGGTACCTGCAGACAAAGAACAAATACTTGCAACCCACATGTTAAAGGGGTTGTCAATCCCTTTCGGGTAACGGTGCCAAAAATTGGTGTGTTGGCGGGATAAAAATTGTGGTAGATTGGATAAATAGATCTCGATACTACACGGAATAAAATAAAGTGCAGCAAAGTATTTTGGGGTTTTTTATAATATAGATCTGAAAATAAAATATGCAAATAAAAGAAAAGGAGAATAGCAATGCAGATCTGAAATATATGATGAGAAAATAGACCCGGGGGCCGTAGATTTCACTAGTGGATTCTCTCGAGAAAATAGCATACAGTGGGTAAACAAATTACTGTTGGGCAATTGATAGAACTTCAAATAATTATGACGATATCCAGGCAATGATTATTATATAGGCATCACATCCAAGATTAGTAGACCGACTCCAGCCTGCATCTACTACTATTACTCCACACATGAACCGCTATCCAGCATGCATCTAGTGTATTACGTTCATGGAAAAACAGAGTAATGCAATAAGAATAATGACACGATGTAAACAAGATCTATTCATGTAGGAATAAACTCCATTTTGTTATCCTTAATGGCAACGATCAATACGTGTCTTGCTGCCCCTTCTAGCACTTGGAACACCGCACGACCGAACCCATCACAAAGCACCTCTTCCCATGGGAAGAAAAATTGATCTAGTCGGCCTAACTAAACCAAAGATTCAAAGAAGAAATACGAGGCTATAAGTAATCATGCATATAAGAGATCAAAGAAACTCAAATAACATTCATGGATATAAAATAGATCTGAACATAAACTCAAAGTTCATCAGATCCCAAACAAACACACCGCAAAAAGAGTTACATTAAATAGATCTCCAAGACACCATATCGAGAAATCAAAAGAGAGAGAGAGGAAGCCATCTAGTTACTAACAATGGACCCATTGGTCTACATTGAACTACTCACGCATCATCGGAGAGGCACGAGTGAGGATGATGAACCCCTCCGTGATGGTATCTAGAATGGATCTGGTGTTTCTGGAACTTGCGACAGCTGGAATTGTGTTTCGTGAACTCCCGTAGGGTTTTTTGATTTTTAGGGTATGAGAAAAGAGGCAGTGCGGGAGGTGGCCCAGGTGGGCACAACCCACCAGGGCGCGCTTGGGCCCCCAGGCATGGCCGGGTGGGTTGTGCTCCCCTCGGAGCCCCCCTCTAGTATTTCTTTGGCCCAATAGGTGCCTTCTAGTCCAGAAAAAATCTCCAAAAAGTTTTGTTGCGTATGGACTCTGTTTGGTATTGATATTCCGCGAAGTAAAAAACAAGCAAAAAGCAGCAACTCACACTGGGCACTATTGTTAGGGAACACAGTAATTTCAAAAAAATTCCTACGATCACGCAAGATCCATGTGATGCATAGCAACAAGCGGGAGAGTGTTGTCCATGTACCCTCGTAGATCGTAAGCAGAAGCGTCAAGTGACGCGGTTGATGTAGTCGAACGTCTTCGCGATCGAACCGATCAAGTACCGAAAGCACGGCACCTCCGCAATCTGCACACGTTCAGCTCGATGACGTCCCACGAACTCTAGATCCAGCTGAGGTCGAGGGAGAGTTTTGTCAGCACGACGGCGTGGTGACGGTGTTGATGAAGTTACCGACGCAGGACTTCGCCTAAGCACTACAACGATATGACCGAGGAGGAAATCTGTGGAGGGGGCAACGCACACGGCTAAAAAATGTCAACTTCTATGTTCTAGGGTGCCCCCTGCCCCCGTATATAAAGGATCAAGGGGGAAGCCGGCCGGCCCTATCGCGCGCCAAGGAGGGGAGGAATCCTCCTCCTAGTAGGAGTAGGATTCCTCCTTTCCTAGTCCTACTAGGAGGGGAAAGGAAGGAGTGGGAGAGGGGAAGGAAAAGGGGCGCGCCGCCCCTCCTAGTCCAATTCGGACTCAAGGGGGAGGGGGCACGTGGCCTGCCCTGGCCGCCCCTCTCTCTCTCCATTAAGGCCCATCTAGGCCCACTAGTTCCCCGGGGGGTTCCGGTTACCCTCCGACACTCCGGTTTTATCCGAAATCACCCGAAACACTTCTCGTGTCCGAATATAGCCGTCCAATATATCAATCTTTATGTCTCGACCATTTCAAAACTCCTCGTCATGTCCGTGGTCACATCCGGGACTCCAAACTACCTTCGGTACATCAAAACACATAAACTCGTAATAGCGATCGTCATCGAACGTTAAGCGTGCGGACCCTACGGGTTCAAGAACTATGTAGACATCACCAAGACATGTCTCCGGTCAATAACCAATAGCGGAACCTGGATGCTCATATTGGTTCCAACATATTCTACGAAGATATTTATCGGTTAAACCGCATAACAACATATGTTGTTCCCTTTGTCATCGGTATGTTACTTGCCCGAGATTCGACCATCGGTTTCTCAATACCTAGTTCAATGTCATTACCGGCAAGTCTCTTTACTCGTTCCGTAATGCATCATCCCGGAACTAACTTATTAGTCACATTGCTTGCATGGCTTATAGTGATGTGCATTATGAAGGAAATATGCCCTAGAGACAATAATAAAGTTATTAGTTATTTCCTTATATCATGATAAATGTTTATTATTCATGCTAGAATTGTATTAACCGGTAATATAATACATGTGTGAATACATAGACAAACATGGTGTCACTAGTATGCCTCTACTTGACTAGCTCGTTTACCAAAGATGGTTATGTTTCCTAGCCATGGACAAAAGAGTTGTCATTTGATTAACGGGATCACATCATTAGGAGAATGATGTGATTGACATGGCCCATTCCGTTAGCCTAGCACTTGATCGCTTAGTATGTTGCTATTGCTTTCTTCATGACTTATACATGTTCTCGTAACTATGAGATTATGCAACTCCTGTTTACGGAGGAACACTTTGGTGCTACCAAACGTCACAACGTAATCGGGTGATTATAAAGGAGTACTACAGGTGTCTCCAAAGGTACATGTTGGGTTGGCGATTTCGAGATTAGGTTTTGTCATCCGACCGCTCGGAGAGGTATCTTTGGGCCCTCTCGGTAAAGCACATCACTATAAGCCTTGCAAGCAATGTGACTAATGAGTTAGTTGAGGGATGATGCATTACGTAACGAGTAAAGAGACTTGCCGGTAACGAGATTGAACTAGGTATTGGATACCGACGATCGAATCTCGGGCAAGTAACATACCGATGACAAAGGGAACAACGTACGTTGTTATGCGTTTTAACCGATAAAGATCTTCGTAGAATATGTAGGAGCCAATATGGGCATCCAGGTCCCGCTATTGGTTATTGACCGAGAATAGTTCTAGGTCATGTCTACATAGTTCTCGAACCCGTAGGGTCCGCACGCTTAAGGTTTCGATGACAGTTTTATTATGAGTTTATGAGTTTTGATGTACCGAAGGAGTTCGGAGTCCCGGATGAGATCGGGGACATGACGAGGAGTCTCGAAATGGTCGAGACGTAAAGATCGATATATTGGACGACTATATTCGAGTTCGGAAAGGTTCCGAGGAATTCGGTATTTTTGAGTACCGGAGAGTTACGGAATTCGCCGGGAGTATATGGGCCTTATTGGGCCATACGGGAATAGAGGAAAGAGGCCGAAGGAAGGAGGCGCCCAGCCCCCTCTGGTCCGAATTGGACAAGGGTGCGGCCCCTTTCCTTCCTCCTCTCCCCTCTTTCCCCTTCTCCTACTCCAACAGGAAGGAGGAGTCCTACTCGGTGGGAGTAGGACTCCCCTTGGCGCGCCTCCTCCTAGGCCGGCCGCCCCCTCCCCCTTGCTCCTTTATATACGGGGGCAGGGGGGCACCCCAAGACACACAAGTTGATCTACAGATCGTTCCTTAGCCGCAGCGGTGCCCCCTCCACCATATTCCACCTCGGTCATATCGTCGCGGAGTTTACGCGAAGCCTCGCACCGTAGAACATCATCATGATCACCACGCCGTCAGGTCGACGGAACTCATCTCCGAGCTCGCTGGATCGGAGGTCGGAGATCGCCATCAAGCTGAACGTGTGCTGAACTCGGAGGCTTCATACGCTCGGTGCTTGGATCGGTCGGATCGTGAAGACGCGACGACTACACATCAACCGCGCAGTTAACGCTTCGCTTACATACCACGAGGGTACGTGGACGAACACTCTCCCCTCTCGTTGCTATGCCATCACCACGATCTTGCGTGTGCGTAGGAAATTTTTTGAAATTACTACGTTCCCCAACAGTGGTATCAGGGCCTAGGTTTTATGCGTTGATGTTATATGCACGAGTAGAACACAAGGGAGTTGTGGGCAATACAAGTCATACTGCTTACCAGCATGTCATACTTTGCTTCGGCGGTATTGTTGGATGAAGCGGCCCGGACCGACATTACGTGTACGCTTACGCGAGACTGGTTCTACCGACGTGCTTTACACACAGGTGGCTGGCGGGTGTCAGTTTCTCCAACTTTAGTTGAACCGAGTGTGGCTACGCCCGGTCCTTGCGAAGGTTAAAACAGCACCAACTTGACGAACTATCATTGTGGTTTTTGATGCGTAGGTAAGAATGGTTCTTGCTCAGCCCGCAGCAGCCACGTAAAACTTGCAACAACAAAGTAGAGGACGTCTAACTTGTTTTTACAGGGCATGTTGTGATTTGATATGGTCAAGACGTGATGAGATATAAGTTGTTGTATGAGATGGTCATGTTTTGTTGAAATTATCGGCAACTGGCAGAAGCCCTATGGTTGTCTCTTTGTTGCATAAGATGCAAGTGCCAAATAATTGCTTTACTTTATCGCTATGCGATAGCAATAGTTGCAAGAGCAATAGTTGGCAAGACGACCATGTGACGACACATTGATATAGATCAAGATGATGAAGATCATGGATTCGTGCCAGTGACGATAGAGATCATGACAGTACTTTGGAGATGGAGATCAAAGGCGCAAGATGATCATGGCCATATCATGTCACATATTTTGATGGCATATGATGTTTATTTGTTATACATCTTATTCTATTTTGTTTGACGGTAGAATTTTAAGATGATCTCTCACTAAAATTATCAAGAAGTGTTCTCCCTGAGTATGCACCGTTGCCAAAGTTCGTCGTGCCCAGACACCACGTGATGATCGGGTGTGATAAGCTCTACGTCCATCTACAACGGTTGCAAGCCAGTTTTGCACACGCGGAATAACTCAGGTTAAACTTGACGAGCCTAGCATATACAGATATGGCCTCGGAACACGGAGACCGAAAAGTCGAACATGAATCATATAGTAGATATGATCAACATAGTGATGTTCACCATTGAAACTACTCCATCTCACGTGATGATCGGACATGGTTTAGTTGATTTGGATCACGTAATCACTTAGATGACTAGAGAGATGTCTGTCTAAGTGGGAGTTCTTAAGTAATATGATTAATTGAACTTAAATTTATCATGAACTTAGTCTTGGTAGTATTTTGCAAATTATGTTGTAGATCAATAGCTTGCGTTGTTGCTTTCATATGTTTATTTTGATATGTTCCTAGAGAAAATTGTGTTGAAAAATGTTAGTAGCAATGATGCGGATTCGATCCGTGATCTGAGGTTTATCCTCATTGCTACACAGAAGAATTATGTCCTTAATGCACCGCTAGGTGACAGACCTATTGCAGAGCGGATGCGAAGTTATGAACGTCGGCTAGCTCAAAATGATGACTACTTGATAGTTTAGTGCACCATGCTTAACGGCTTAGAATCGGGACTTCAAAGACGTTTTGAACGTCATGGACCATATGAGATGTTCCAGGAGTTGAAGTTAATATTTCCAGAAAATACCCGAGTTGAGAGATATGAAGTCTCCAACAAGTTCTATAGCTAAAAGATGGAGGAGAATTGCTCAACTAGTGAGCATGTGCTCAGATTGTCTGGGTACTGCAATCACTTGAATCAAGTGGGAGTTAATCTTCCAGATAAGATAGTGATTGACAGAATTCTCTAGTCACCATCACTAAGTTACTAGAACTTCGTGATGAACTATAGTATGCAAGGGATGACGAAAATGATTCCCGAGCTCTTCGTGATGTTGAAATCGATGAAGGTAGAAATCAAGAAAGAGCATCAAGTGTTGATGATTGACAAGACCACTAGTTTCAAGAAAAGGGCAAAGGGAAAGAAAGGGAAACTTCAAGTAGAATGGCAAACAAGTTGTCACTCCCGTGAAGAAGACCAAAGATGGACCAAAGCCTGAAACTGAGTGCTTACACTATAAAGGAAATGGTCACTGGAAGCGGAAATGCCCTGAATATTTGGTGGATAAGAAGGATGGCAAAGTGAACAAGGGTATATTTGATATACAGGTTATTGATGTGTGCCTTACTAGTGTTTATAGTAGCCCTTGAGTATTTGATACTTGTTCGGTTACTAAGATTAGTAACTCGAAACAGGAGTTACGGAATAAACAGAGACTAGTTGAAGGGGAAGTGATGATGAGTGTTGGAAGTAGTTCCAAGATTGATATGATCATCATCGCACAGTACCTATACTTTCGGGATTAGTGTTAAACCTAAATAAATGTTATTTGGCGTGTGCGTTGAGCATGAATATGATTTGATCATGTTTGTTGCGATACGGTTATTCATTTAAAGTTAGAGAATAATTGTTATTCTGTTTACATGAATAAGACCTTCGATGGTCATACACCCAATGAAAATAGTTTGTTGGATCTCGATTATAGTGATACACATATTCATAATATTGATGCCAAAATATGCAAAGTTAATAATGATAGTGCAACTTATTTGTGGCAATCGCCGTTTGGGTCATATCGTGTAAAGCGCATGAAGAAACTCCATAAAGATGGATTTTGGAATCACTTGGTTATGAATCATTTGATGCTTGCAAACCATGCCTTTGGGCAAGATGACTAAATCCCGTTCTTGAACAATGGAACGAAGCTCTTGACTTGTTGGAAATAATACATACTGATGTATGCAGACCAATGAGTATGAAGGCTCGTGGCAAGTATCGTTATTTTCTGACCGTCACAAGATGATTTGAGCAGATATGGGTATATCTACTTGATGAAACATAAGTCTGAAATAGTTGAAAGGTTCAAAGAATTTCAGAGTGAAGTGGAGAATCATCATAGCAAGAAAATAAAAGTTTCTGTGATTTGATCGCGGAGACAAATATTTGAGTTACGAGTTTGGTCTTCAATTAAAACAATGTGGAATAGTTTCACAAACTCACGCCACCTGGAACACCACAATGTAATGGTGTGTCCGAACGTTGTAATCGTACTTTACTAGATATGGTGCGATCTATGATATCTCTAATTGGTTTACCACTATCGTTTTGGGGTTATGCATTAGAGACAGCTGCATTCACGTTTAATAGGGCACCATCTAAATCCGTTGAGACGACACCGTATGAACTATGGTTTAGTAGTAAACCTAAGCTGTTGTTTCTTAAAATTTGGAGTTGCGTGCTTATATGAAAAAGTTTTTCAACCTGATAAGCTCGAACCCAAATCGGAGAAGTGCGTCTTCATAGAATACCTAAAGGAAACTGTTGGGTAATCCTTCTATCACAGATCCGAAGGCAAAACATTCGTTGCTAAAAATGGATCCTTTCTAGAGAAGGAGTTTCCCTCAAAAGAAGTGAGTGGGAGGAAAGTAGAGCTTGATAAGGTAATTTGTACCTTCTCCTGAATTGGAAAGTAGTTCATCACTGAAATCAGTTCCAGTGATTCTTACACCAATTAGTGAGGAAGCTAATGATGATGATCATGAAACTTCAAATCAAGTTACTACAAAACCTCGTAGGTCTTTCAGAGTATGATCCGCACCAGAATGGTACGGTAATCCTGTTCTGGAAGTCATGTTACTAGACCATGATGAACATACGAACTATGAGGAAACGATGATGAGCCCAGATTCCGCAAAATGGTTTGAGGCCATGAAATCTGAGATGGGATCCATGTATGAGAACAAAGTGTGGACTTTGGTGGACTTGCCCAATGATCGGCAAGTCATAGAAAATAAATGGATCTTCAAGAGGAAGACGGACGCTGATAGTAGTGTTACTATCTACAAAGCTAGACTTGTCGAAAAAGGTTTTTGACAAAGTTCAAGGTGTTGAATACAATGAGATTTTCTCACTTGTATCGATGCTTAAAAGTCTGTCCAAATCATGTTAGCAATTGCCACATTTTATGAAATTTGGCAAATGGATGTCAAAACTACATTCCTTAATGGGTTTATTAAAGAAGAGTTGTATATGATACAACCAGAAGGTTTTGTCAATCCTAAAGGTGCTAACGAAATGTGCAAGCTCCAGCGATCCATCTATGGACTGGTGCATGCATCTCAGAGTTGGAATATACGCTTTGATAAGTTGATCAAAGCATATAGTATTATACAGACTTGCGGTGAAGCCTGTATTTACAAGAAAGTGAGTGGGAGCTCTGTAGCATTTCTGATACTATATGTAAATGACATTGTTAATCGGAAATAATGTAGAATTATTCTGCAAAGCATAAAGGAGTGTTTGAAAGGATTTCTTTAAAAGAAAGACCTCAGTAAAGCTACTTACATATTGAGCATCAAGATCTATTGAGATAGATCAAGACGCTTGATAAGATTTTCAATGAGTACATACCTTTACAAGATTTTTAAGTAGTTCAAAATGGAACAGTCAAAGAAAGAGTTCTTGCCTGTGTTGCAAAGGTATGAAATTGAGTAAGACTCAAATCTCGACCACGGCAGAAAATAGAAAGAGAACTGAAAGTCATTCCCTATGCATCAGTATAGGTTCTATAAAATTATGCCATGCTATGGACCAGACCTATTGTATACTCTGCCCTGGTTTGGCAAGGGAGTACAATAGTGATCTAGGAGTAGATCACTGACCATTGGTCAAAATTATCCTTAGTGGAATAAGGATATTTTTCTCGATTATGGAGGTGATAACAGAGCCCGTCGTAAAAAGTTACAACGATGCAAGCTTTTACACCAATCCAGATGACTCTAAGTCTCAATCTGGATACATATTGAAAGTGGGAGCAATTAGCTAGAGTAGCTCCGTGCAGAGCATTGTGGACATAGAATATTTGCAAAATACATACGGCTCAATATGATGCGGACCCATTGACTAAACTTCTCTCACAAGCAAAACATGATCATACCTTAGTACTCTTTGGGTGATAATCACATAGCAATGTGAACTAGATTATTGACTCTAGTAAACCCTTTGGGTGCTGATCACATGATGATGTGAACTATGGGTATTAATCACATGAGATGTGAATATTGGTGTTAAATCACATGGCGATGTGAACTAGATTATTGACTCTAGTGCAAGTGGGAGACTGAAGGAAATATGCCCTAGAGGCAATAATAAAGTTATTATTTATTTCCTTATATCATGATAAATGTTTATTATTCATGCTAGAATTGTATTAACCGGAAACATAATACATGTGTGAATACATAGACAAACATGGTGTCACTAGTATGCCTCTACTTGACTAGCTCGTTTATCACAGATGGTTATGTTTCCTAGCCATGGACAAAAGAGTTGTCATTTGATTAACGGGATCACATCATTAGGAGAATGATGTGATTGACATGACCCATTCCGTTATCCTAGCACTTGATCGTTTAGTATGTTGCTATTGCTTTCTTCATGACTTATACATGTTCCTCGTAACTATGAGATTATGCAACTCCGTTTACGGAGGAACACTTTGGTGCTACCAAACGTCACAACGAATCGGGTGATTATAAAGGAGTACTACAGGTGTCTCCAAAGGTACATGTTGGGTTGGCGTATTTCGAGATTAGGTTTTGTCACTCCGATTGTGGAGAGGTATCTCTGGGCCCTCTCGATAAAGCACATCACTATAAGCGACAAGCAATGTGACTAATGAGTTAGTTATGGATGATGCATTACGAACGAGTAAAGAGACTTTCCGGTAACGAGATTGAACTAGGTATTGGATACCGACGATCGAATCTCGGGCAAGTAACATACCGATGACAAAGGGAACAACGTATGTTGTTATGTGGTTTGACCGATAAAGATCTTCGTAGAATATGTAGGAGCCAATATGGGCATCCAGGTCCCGCTATTGGTTATTGACCGAGAATAGTTCTAGGTCATGTCTACATAGTTCTCGATCCCGTAGGGTCCGCACGCTTAAGGTTTCGATGACAGTTTTATTATTTGTTTATGAGTTTTGATGTACCGAAGGAGTTCGGAGTCCCAGATGAGATCGGGGACATGACGAGGAGTATCGAAATGGTCGAGACGTAAAGATCGATATATTGGACGACTATATTCGAGTTCGAAAGGTTCCGAGTGATTCGGTATTTTTGAGTACCGAGAGTTACGGAATTCGCCGGGAGTATATGGGCCTTATTGGGCCATACGGGAATAGAGGAAAGAGGCCGAAGGAAGGAGGCGCGCAGCCCCTCTGGTCCGAATTGTACAAGGGTGCGGCCCCTTTCCTTCCTCCTCTCCCCTCTTTCCCCTTCTCCTACTCCAACAGGAAGGAGGAGTCCTACTCCGGTGGGAGTAGGACTCCCTTGGCGCCGCCTCCTAGGCCGGCCGCCCCTCCCCTTGATCCTTTATATACGGGGCAGGGGCACCCCAAGACACACAAGTTGATCTACGGATCGTTCCGTAGCCGTGGCGGTGCCCCCTCCATATTCCACCTCGGTCATATCGTCATGAGTTTAGGCGAAGCCCTCCGCCGTAGAACATCATCATGGTCACCATGCCGTCGTCCGACGGAACTCATCTCCGAGCTCTGCTGGATCAAGGCGGAGATCGCCATCGAGCTGAACGTGTGCTGAACTCGGAGGCTCCGTACGTTCGGTGCTTGGATCGGTCGGATCGTGAAGACGTACGACTACATCAACCGCGTTGTGCTAACGCTTCCGCTTACGGTCTACGAGGGTACGTGGACGAACACTCTCCCCTCTCATTGCTATGCCATCACCATGATCTTGCGTGTGCGTAGGAATTTTTTTGAAATTACTACATTCCCCAACACATTACCGAGAGGGCCCAGAGATACCTCTCCGACAAACGGAGTGACAAATCCTAATCTCAATCTATGCCAACCCAACAAGCACCTTCGAAGACTCCTGTAGAGCATCTTTATAATCACCCAGTTACATTGTGATGTTTGATAGCACACAATGTGTTCCTCCGGTATTGTAGAGTTGCATAATCTCATAGTCTAAGGAACATGTATAAGTCATGAAGAAAGCAGTAGCAATGAAACTGAAACGATCATAATGCTAAGCTAACGGATGGGTCAAGTCAATCACATCATTCTATAATGATGTGATCCCGTTCATCAAATGGCCACTCATGTTTATGGCTAGGAAACTTAACCATCTTTGACTAACGAGCTAGTCAAGTAGAGGCATACTAGTGACACTCTGTTTGTCTATGTATTCACACATTTACTAAGTTTCCGGTTAATACAATTCTAGCATGAATAATAAACATTTATCATGATATAAGGAAATATAAAATAACAACTTTATTATTGCCTCTAGGGCATATTTCGTTCAGTCTCCCACTTGCACTAGAGTCAATAATCTAGTCCACATCGCCATGTGATTTAATACCAATAGTTCACACCACTATGTGATTAACACCCATAGTTCACATCACCATGTGACCAACACTCAAAGGGTTTACTAGAGTCAATAATCTAGTTCACATTACCATGTGATTAACACCCAAAGAGTACTAAGGTGTGATCATGTTTTTCTTGTGAGAGAAGTTTAGTCAACGGGTCTGCCACATTCAGATCCGTATGTATTTGCAAATTTCTATGTCTACAATGCTCTGCACGGAGCTTAATCTAGCTAAATGCTCCCACTTTCAATATGTATCTAGATCGAGACTCAGAGTCAAACAGATCGGTGTCAAATCTTGCATCAACGTAACTCTTCACGGCGAACTCTTTATCACCTCCATAAACGAGAAATATTTCCTTAGTCCTCTAAGGATAATCTTGACCAATGTCCAATGATCTACTCCTAGATCACTATTGTACTCCCTTGCCACACTCAGGGCAGGGTATACAATAGGTCTGATACATAGCATGGCATACTTTATAGAATCTATGGCTGAGGCATAGGGAATGGCTTTCATTCTCTCTCTATCTTCTGTCGTGGTCGGGTTTTGAGTCTTACTCAACTTCACACCTAGCAACATAGGAAAAAAACTCCTTCTTTGACTGTTCCATCTTGAACTACTTCAAAATCTTGTCAAGGTATGTACTCATTGAAAAAACTTATCAAGCATCTTGATCTATCTCTATAGATCTTGATACTCAATATGTAAGCAGCTTAACCGAGGTTTTTCTTTGAAAAACTCCTTTCAAACATTCCTTTATGCTTTCCAGAAAATTATACATCATTTCCGATCAACAATATGTCATTCACATATACTTATCAGAAAGCCTATAGTGCTCCCACTCACTTTGTTGTAAATACAGGCTTCAGCGCAAGTCTGTATAAAACTATATGCTTTGATCAACTCATCAAGGCGTATATTCCAACTCCGAGATGCTTGCACCAGTCCATAGATGGATCGCTGGAGCTTGCACATTTTGTTAGCACCTTTAGGATTGACAAAACCTTCTGGTTGCATCATATACAACTCTATTTTAATAAATCCATTAAGGAATGTAGTTTTGACATCCATTTGCCAGATTTCATAAAATATGGCAATTGCTAACATGATACGGACAGACTTTAAGCATCAATACGAGTGAGAGAAAAATTCATCGTAGTCAACACCTTGAACTTGTCAAAAAAAACTTTTCAACAAGTCGAGCTTTGTAGATAGTAACACTACTATCAGTGTCCATCTTCCTCTTGGAGATCCATTTATTCTCAATGGCTTGCCAATCATCGGGCAAAGTCCACCAAAGTCCACACTTTGTTCTTATACATGGATCCCATCCCAGATTTCATGGCCTCAAGCCATTTCGCGGAATCTGGGCTCATCATCGCTTCCTCATTGTTCGTAGGTTCGTCATGGTCCAGTAACATGACTTCCAGAACAGCATTACCGTACCACTCTGGCGCGGAACATGCTCTGGTAAACCTACGAGGTTCGTTCGTAACTTGATCTGAAGTTTCATGATCATCATCATTAGCTTCCTCACTAATTGGTGTAGGAATCACTGGAACTAATTTCTATGATGAACTACTTTCCAATTCAGGAGCAGGTACAATTACCTCATCAAGTTCCCTCCCACTCACTTCTTTCGAGAGAAACTCCTTCTCTAGAAAGGATCCATTCTTAGCACCAAAGATCTTGTCTTTGGATCTGTGATAGAAGGTGTACCCAACAGTTTCTTTTGGGTATCCTACGAAGATGCACTTCTCCGATTTGGGTTTGAGTTTATCAGGTTGAAACTTTTTCACATAAACATCGTAATCCCAAACTTTCAGAAACAACAACTTAGGTTTCTTGCCAAAACATAGTTCATATGGTGTCGTCTCAATGGATTTAGATGGTGCCTTATTTAACGTGAATGCAGTTGTCTCTTATGCATAACCCTAAAATGATAGCGGTAAATCAGTAAGAGACATCATAGATCGCACCATATCTAATAAAGTGCGGTTACGACGTTCAGACACACCATTACGTTGTGGTGTTCTGGGTGGCATGAGTTGCGAAACTATTCCGCATTGTTTCAAATGAAGACCAAACTCATAACTCAAATATTCTCCTCCATGATCAGATCGTAGAAACTTTCTTTTCTTGTTACGATGATTTTCCACTTCACTCTCAAATTATTTGAACTTTTCAAATGTTTCAGACTTATGTTTCATTAAGTAGATATACCCATATATGCTCAAATCATCTGTGAAGGTCAGAAAATAACGATACCCGCCATGAGCCTCAACACTCATCGGACCGGATACATCAGTATGTATTATTTCCAGTAAGTCAGTTGCTCGTTCCATTGTTCCGGAGAACGGAGTTTTAGTCATCTTGCCCATGAGGCATGGTTCGCAAGCATCAAGTGATTCATAATCAAATGATTCCAAAAGCCCATCAGCATGGAGTTTCTTCATGTGCTTTACACCAATATGACCTAAACGGCAGTGCCACAAATAAGTTGCACTATCATTATTAACTTTGCATCTTTTGGCTTCAATATTTATGAATACTGTATCACTACGATCAAGATTCAATGAACCATTTATATGGAGTGTATGACCATAGAAGGTTTTATTCATGTAAATAAAACAACAATTATTCTTTGGCTTAAATGAATAACCTTATTGCAATAAACATGATCCAATCATATTCATGCTCAATGCAAACACCAAATAACATTTATTTTAGGTTCAACACTAATCCCGAAGGTAAAGGGAGTGTACGATGGTGATCTTATCAACCTTGGAATCACTTCCAACACACATCATCACCTCGCCCTTAACTAGTCTCTGTTTATTTTGCAACTCTCGTTTTGAGTTACTACTCTTAGTAACTGAACCAGTATCAAATACCGAGGGGTTTCTATAAACACTAGTAAAGTACACATCAATAACATGTATATCCAATATACCTTTGTTCACTTTTCCATCCTTCTTATCCGCCAAGTATCTAGGGCAGTTCCACTTCCAGTGACCATTTTCTTTGCAGTAGTAGCACTCAGTTTCAGGCTTGGGTCTAGCTTTGGGCTTCTTCATGGGAGTGTCAACTTGCTTGCCATTCTTTCTTGAGGTTCCCTTTCTTTCCCTTGCCCTTTTACTTGAAACTAGTGGTCTTGTCAACCATCAACAATTGATGCTTTTTCTTGATTTCTACCTTCGTCAATTTCAGCATTGCGAAGAGCTTGTGAATCATTCCCGTTATCCCTTGCATATTATAGTTCATCACGGAGTTCTAGTAATTTGATGATAGTGACTAGAGAACTCTGTTAATCACTATCTTATCAGGAAGATTAACTCCCACTTGATTCAACTGATTCTAGTACTTAGACATTCTGAGCACATGCTCACTAGTTGAGCTATTCTCCTCCATCTTGTAGGCTAAGTACTTTGTTAGAGGTCTCATACCTCTCGACTCGGGCATGACTCCGAAATACCAATTCCAGTTCTTGGAACATCTCATATGCTCCATGGTGTTCAAAATGTTTTTGAAATCCTGGTTCTAAGCCGTATAGCATGGTGCACTAAACTATCAAGTAGTCATCATACCGAGCTTTGTCAAACGTTCATAACGTTCGTATCTACTCCTGCAATAGGTCTGTCACCTAGCGGTGCATCATGGACATAATTCTTCTATGCAGCAATGCGGATAATCCTCTGATCACGGACCAAGCCCGCATCATTGCTACTATCAACTTTCAACTTATTTTTCTCTAGGAACATATCAAAATAAACGGGAGCTATACCGCGAGCTATTGATCTACAACATAGATATGCAAGTACTACCAGGACTAAGTTCATGATAAATTAAAGTTCAATTAATCATATTACTTTAAGAACTCCCACTTAGATAGACATCCCTCTAATCATCTAAGTGATCACGTGATACAAATCAACTAAACCATGTCCGATCATCACGTGAAATGGAGTAGTTTTCAATGGTGAACATCACTATGTTGATCATATCTACTATATGATTCACGCTTGACCTTTTGGTCTCAATGTTCCGAGGCCATATCTGCATATGCTAGGCTCGTCAAGTTTAACTTGAGTATTTTGCGTGTGCGAAACTGGCTTGCACCCGTTGTATGTGAACGTAGATCTTATCACACCCGACCATCACGTGGTGTCTTGGCACGACGAACTTTCACATCGGTGCATACTCAGGGAGAACACTTGTACCTTGAAATTTAGTGAGAGATCATCTTATAATGCTACCGTCAATCAAAGCAAAATAAGATGCATAAAGGATAAACACTACATGTGATCAATATAAGTGATATGATATAGCCATCATCATCTTTTGCCTTTGATCACAATCTCCAAAGCACTGTCATGATCACCATCGTCACCGGCGTGACACCTTGATCTCCATCGTAGCATCGTTGTCTTCTCGCCAACTATTGTTTCTACGACTATTGCTACCGCTTAGTGATAAAGTAAAAACAATTACAGGGCGATTGCATTGCATACAATAAAGCGACAACCATATGGCTCCTGCCAGTTGCCGATAACTCTGTTACAAAACATGATCATCTCATACAATAAAATTTAGCATCATGTCTTGACCATATCACATCACAACATGCCCTGAAAAAACAAGTTAGATGTCCTCTACTTTGTTGTTGCAAGTTTTACGTGGCTGCTATGGGCCAAGCAAGAACCGTTCTTACCTATGCATCAAAACCACAACGATTTTTCATCAAGTGTGATGTTTTAACCTTCAACAAGGACCGGGGTAGTCACACTAGATTCAACTAAAGTTGGAGAAACTGACACCTGCCAGCCACCTGTGTGAGAAGCACGTCGGTAGAACCAGTATCGCGTAAGCGTACGCGTAATGTCGGTCTGGGCCGCTTCATCCAACAATACCGCAGAATCAAAGTATGACATGCTGGTAAGCAGTATGACTATTATCGCCCACAACTCATTTGTGTTCCACTCGTGCATATAACATATATGCATAAACCTGGCTCGGATGCCACTGTTAGGGAACGCAGTAATTTCAAAAAAATCCTACGATCACACAAGATCTATGTGATGCATAGCAACGAGCGGGAGAGTGTTGTCCACATACCCTCGTAGACCATAAGCGGAAGCGTCAAGTGATGCGGTTGATGTAGTCGAACGTCTTCGCGAGCGATCTGCACATGTTCAGCTCGGTGATGTCCCATGAACTCTAGATCCAGCTAAGGTTGAGGGAGAGTTTCTTCAGCACGACAGCGTGGTGACGGTGTTGATGAAGTTACTGACGCAGGGCTTCGCCTAAGCACTACAACGATATGAACGAGGTGGAAATCTGTGGAGGGGGCACCGCACACGGCTAAACAATGTCAACTTTTGTGTTCTAGGGTGCCCCCTGCCCCTCTATATAAAGGAGGAAGGGGGGAGGCCGGCCGGACCTATGGCGCGCCAAGGAGGGGAGGAAGCCTCCTCCTAGGGAGTAGGATTCCTCCTTTCCTAGTCCTACTAGGAGGGGAAAGGAAGGAGTGGGAGAGGGGAAGGAAAAGGGGCGCGCCGCCCCTCCTAGTCCAACTCGGACTCAAGAGGGAGGGGGCACGTGGCCTGCCCGGACCGCCCCTCTCTCTCTCTCCATTAAGGCCCATCTAGGCCCACTAGTTCCCCTGGGGTTCCGCTTACCCTCCGACACTCCGGTTTTATCCGAAATCACCCGAAACACTTCCGGTGTCCGAATATAGCCGTCCAATATATCAATCTTTATGTCTCGACCATTTCGAGACTCCTCGTCATGTCCGTGATCACATCCGGGACTCCGAACTACCTTCGGTACATCAAAACACATAAACTCATAATAGTGATCGTCATCGAACGTTAAGCGTGCAGACCCTACGGGTTCAAGAACTATGTAGACATGACCAAGACATGTCTCTGGTCAATAACCAATAGCGGAACCTGGATGCTCATATTGGTTCCTACATATTTTATGAAGATCTTTATCGGTTAAACCACATAACATCATATGTTGTTCCCTTTGTCATCGGTGTGTTACTTGCCCAAGATTTGACCGTTGATATCTCAATACCTAGTTCAATCTCGTTACCGGCAAGTCTCTTTACTCGTTCCGTAATGCATCATCCCGCAACTAACTCATTAGTCACATTGCTTGCAAGGCTTATAGTGATGTGCATTACCGAGAGGGCCCAGAGATACCTCTCCGACAATCGGAGTGACAAATCCTAATCTCGATCTATGCCAACCCAACAAACACCTTTGGAGACACCTATAGAGCATATTTATAATCACCAGTTACATTGTGATGTTTGATAGCACACAAGGTGTTCCTCCGGTATTCGGGAGTTGCATAATCTCATAGTTTGAGGAACATGTATAAGTCATGAAGAAAGCAGTAGCAATGAAACTGAAACGATCATAATGCTAAGCTAATGGATGGGTCAAGTCAATCACATCATTCTCTAATTATTTGATCCCATTCATCAAATGACAACTCATGTGTATGGCTAGGAAACTTAACCATCTTTGATTAACGAGCTAGTCAAGTAGAGGCATACTAGTGACACTCTGTTTGTCTATGTATTCACACATGTACTAAGTTTCCGGTTAATACAATTCTAGCATGAATAATAATCATTTATCATGATATAAGGAAATATAAAATAACAACTTTATTATTGCCTCTAGGGCATATTTCCTTCAACTATGTCAATAGGTTAGTCCCAATAAATGGTATAAACTTGCTATAAAATGATTGTAAAAAAATCCAAGAATGATAATATAACAGCTTGGAACAATCAAAAATTATAAATATGTTGGAGACGTATCAACCGGCGGCGGCAACTGGTACATGGACACTAGAGCTACCGCGCATTTGGCCGTTCATCCCGATAACCTCCACACCTCCTATCTTCTCCACACTTCCGCTTGCATCACCGTCGGTGATGGTTCCTCCCTTCCCATTACTCACATACGACATGCATCTTTTCCATCTACATCTACTCCATTGTCATTATCTAACATCTTAGTTTCTCCTGATCTTCTTAAAAATCTTGTCTCTTTTCATTGTTTTACACGTGAAATTCCTGTTACTGTTGAGTTTGACCAGTGTGTTTTTTCTGTTAAGGACACTCATATCCGGATGGTACTATGATACGTCTCCAACATATCTATAATTTTTTAGTGTTCCATGCTATTATATTACCCCTTTAGGATGTTTATGGGCTTTATTTTACACATTTATATCATTTGTGGGACTAACCTACTAACCGGAGGCCCAACCCATATTGCTGTTTTTTTGCCTATTTTGGTATTTCGAAGAAAAGGAATATCAAACGGAGTCCAAACGGAATGAAACCTTCGGGAGCGTTATTTTTGGAACACATCTGATCTAGAGAGCACAGGTGCAAGTCAAAGCCTCTGAGGGCCCCACGAGATAGGAGGCGCCCCCTATAGGCGCCCCCTGTCTCATGGGCCCCTCGGTGACCACCGGCGATACCTCTTCCTCCTATATATACCTCGTGCCCGAAAACATCCAGGAGCACCACGAAACACAATTTCCACCGCCGTAACCTTCTGTATCTGCGAGATCCCATCTTGGAGCCCTTGCCGACACTCTGCCGGAGGGGGAAGCAACCACGGAGGGCCTCTACATCAACATCCTTGCCCCTCCGGTGAGTTGTGAGTAGTTTACCACAGACCTACGGGTCCATAGTTATTAGCTAGATGGCTTCTTCTCTCTTTTTGGATCTCAATACAATGTTCTCCCCCTCTCTTGTGGAGATCTATTCGATGTAAACTCTTTTTGCGGTGTGTTTGTCGAGATCCGATGAATTGTGGGTTTATGATCAAGTTTATCTATGAATAATATTTGAATCTTCTCTGAATTCTTTTATGTATGATTGAGTTATCTTTGCAAGTCTCTTCGAATTATCAGTTTGGTTTGGCCTACTAGATTAGTCTTTCTTGCCATGGGAGAAGTGCTTAGCTTTGGGTTCAATCTTGCGGTGTTCTTACCCAGTGATAGAAAGGGTTGCAAGACACGTATTGTATTGTTGCCATCGATGATAACAAGATGGGGTTTATACCATATTGCATGTGTTTATCGCTCTACATCATGTCTTCTTGCTTAATGCGTTACTCTGTTCTTATGAACTTAATACTCTAGATGCATGATGGATAGCGGTCGATGTGTGGAGTAATAGTAGTAGATGCAAGCAGGAGTCGGTCTACTTGTTATGGACGTGATGCCTATATACATGATCATGCCTAGATAATCTCATAACTATGTGCTTTTCTATCAATTGCTCGACAGTAATTTGTTCACCCACCGTAATACTTATGCTATCTTGAGAGAAGCCTCTAGTGAAACCTATGGCCCCAGGGTCTATCTCTTATCATATTTGCTTTCCATCTAGTTTATTTGCATCTTTACTTTTTGCACCTATCTTATAAAATACCAAAAATATATCTATCTTATCATACTATCTTTATTAGATCTCACTTTCGCAAGTGGCCGTGAAGGGATTGACAACCCCTTTATTGTGTTGGTTGCGAGTTCTCAGTTTGTTTGTGTAGGTGCGTGGGACTTTTGAGGAGCCTCCTACTGGATTGATACCTTGGTTCTCAAAACTGAGGAAAATACTTACGCTACACTTTGCTGCATCACCCTCTCCTCTTCGAGGAAAAACAACGCAAGCTCAAGACGTAGCATACTCCACTGATGTGACAGACTCGACGACCTCTATCCGGTCCACTCCACCACCTCCATCGCCCTTGTTGCCCTCGCCATCGGTGTGGATCTTTGGCATGCTCGCTTGGGTCATCCCAACCCCGCCACCCTTCGTCATATACTTCAGAGTTTTTCATCCATGTGTAATAAGATCGACGATCACTCTTGTCATGCTTGTCGCCTCGGCAAACATGCTCGTCTCCCGTTTAGGGTTTCTTCTCATGTTGCATCATACCCATTTGAGTTAATTCATAGTGATGTATGGACCTCTCTAGTTGCGAGTAAATGGGCTATCTTTATTATCTTGTCATTCTTGATGACTTCTCGCACTATGTGTGGACCTTCCCGTTGCGGCGTAAGTCCGATGTTATCTCCACTCTTGCTACTTTTTACTCCTATGTTTTCACGCAGTTTGGTCATCCCATCCATGCGTTCCAAACAGATAACGGGAAGGAGTTTGACAACTTAGCTGTTTTCACTCTCCTCACCACACATGGCACGACTTTTTGTCTCACATGCCCTTACACTTCGCAACAAATCAGTCGCGCTAAGCGCGTTCTTCGCACTCTTAATGACTTTGTTTGTACCCTTCTCTTTCACACCAATGTTCCTCCGCACTTTTGTCCTGACGCTCTCGCCACCGCATCACTCTTCATTAACATCCACCCCTGTCGTCCTCGTGGGAACTTTGCACCCCATCATCTTCTCTTCGATGCACCACCCTCTTATGATGAGCTTCGCATCTTCGGTTGCCTCCGGTATCCTAGCATCCCCGCTACTGCGCCTCATAAGCTTGCACCTTGCTCCATCGCTTCCATCATCCTCGACTACCCGTATAACACTAAAGGATGCCGCTGCTACGATCCTGTCTCACATCGTGTATTCACCTCCTGACACGTTTACTTTGATGAGAAGGTGTTTCCATTTCAGCAGGTACCTCCCGTTGCCCCATCGCCTCCGGCCATCGGCTGCCCTCCGGCGACTCTGTCTGGTGGACGGCTCCGCTCGGTTCTTGGACCGCCTCCGGGCTTCGGAGGTCCTCGCACCATGGGACGAGCTGCGCCTCGAGCCCCCACGATGCTCTCACCGACTTTGTCTGGCGCTTTGACATCGCCCGCCTCGCCGGCCACCTCGTCGCCTCCATCTTCACTGGCCGCCTCGCCGTCGGCATCTTCGCCGGCCGCCTCGGGCACCGCCCCGTCGCCGGCCGCTTCACCGCTGTTATCCCCTTCGTCGGCCGCCTCGGGCGCGGAGTCCCCCTCGGGAGGGGTGCTATCTTGAGCTTGCGTTGGTTTTCCTTGAAGAGGAGAGGGTGATGCAACAAAGTGTAGCGTAAGTATTTCCCTCAGTTTTTGAGAACCAAGGTATCAATCCAGTAGGAGGCTCCTCAAAAGTCCCACGCACCTACACAAACAAACAAAGAACTCGCAACCAACACATTAAAGGGGTTGTCAATCCCTTGACGACCACTTGCGGAAGTGAGATCTAATAAAGATAGTAAGATAAGATAAATATATTTTTGGTATTTCATAATATAGATGCAAAAAGTAAAGATGCAAATAATAGTAGATTGAAAGCAAATATGATAAGAGATAGACCCGGGGGCCATAGGTTTCACTAGTGGCTTCTCTCAAGATAGCATAAATATTACGGTGGGTGAACAAATTACTGTCGAGCAATTGATAGAAAAGCGAATAATTATGAGATTATCTAGGCATGATCATGTATATAGGCATCACGTCCGCAACAAGTAGACCGACTCCTGCCTGCATCTACTACTATTACTCCACACATCGACCGACTCCTGCCTGCATCTAGAGTATTAAGTTCATAAGAGCAGAGTAACGCATTAAGCAAGATGACATTATGTAGAGGGATAAACTCAAACAATATGATATAAACCCCATCTTGTTATCCTCGATGGCAACAACACAATACGTGCCTTGCAACCCTTTCTGTCACTGGGTAAGGACACCGCAAGATTGAACCCAAGGCTAAACACTTATCCCATGGCAAGAAAGATCAATCTAGTAGGCCAAACCAAACTGATAATTCGAAGAGACTTGCAAAGATAACTCAATCATATATAAAAGAATTCAAAGAAGATTCAAATATTATTCATGATAAACTTGATCATAAACCCACAATTCATCGGATCTCGACAAACACACCGCAAAAAGAGTTTACATCGAATAGATCTCCACAAGAGAGGGGGAGAACATTGTATTGAGATCCAAAAAGAGAGAAGAAGCCATCTAGCTAATAACTATGGACCCGTAGGTCTGTGGTAAACTACTCACAACTCAACGGAGGGGCAAGGATGTTGATGTAGAAGCCCTCCATGGTCGATTCCCCTCCGGCAGAGTGCCGGCGAAGGCTCCAAGATGAGATCTCGCGGATACAGAACGTTACGGTGGTGGAAATTGTGTTTTGTCTGCCCCCTGGATGTTTTTGGGATACGTAGGCTTATATAGGAGGAAGAAGTACGTCGGTGGATGCCTGAGGGGCCCACGAGATAGGGGGCGCGCCCTATAGGGGGGGTGCACCCTCCTATCTCGTGGGAGCCTCGGCAACTTCTTGACTTGCACTCCAAGTCCTCTGGATCACGTTCGTTCCAAAAATCACGCTCCCGAAGGTTTCATTCCGTTTGGACTCCGTTTGATATTCCTTTTTTTTCGAAATACTGAAATAGGCAAAAAACAACAATATGGGTTGGGCCCCCGGTTAGTAGGTTAGTCCCAAAAATGATATAAATGTGTAAAATAAAGCCCATAAACATCCAAAAGGGGTAATATAATAGCATGGAACAATCAAAAATTATAGATACGTTGGAGACATATCAAGGGGCCACCCCCTCAGGCTCCACCTCGGCCTCGGCTTCGTCGCGGTCCCGGAGTTGCCGTCTCGCCCTCTCACTCGGGTCAGGGCTGGCATCCACCGCCCGAGCCTGTGGTACTCTAGGGACAAGTATCTCCTCGCTGCGTCCACCACCGAGCCGTCACCCATTCCTGCGTCCACCAGAGCAGCCTTACGAGATCCTCATTGGCTCGATGCGATGCCGGAAGAGTTCGACGCCCTTCATTGGAACCATACCTGGATAGTGATTCCCTAGCATCCTCGCGCCAACATCATCAGCGACAAGTGGGTTTTTCGTCATAAGACCCGCTCGGATGGCATACTTGAGCGCTATAAGGCTCGCTGGGTGGTCCGTGGTTTTTGGCAGTGTGCTGGCATTGACTTCACTAAGACGTTTGCACCGGTTGTCAAACCAGGCATGATCCGCACCATCCTTCATCTGGCGGTCTCTCATGGCTGGCCCGTCCATCAGATGGATGTCTCCAACGCCTTTCTTCATGGACACCTTGAGGAGCAGGTTTACTATGAGCAACCCACTGCTTTTGTCGATGCCTCTCATCCTGGCCATGTGTGCTTGCTGTCCCGGTCTCTCTACGGCCTCAAGCAAGCACCTCGCGCCTGGTACTAGCGCATCACCGATTTTCTTCAGAAATTGGGCTTCTGCGTCACTCGCTTGAATGCCTTGTTGTTTGTCTATCACCGCAGCGACACGACTACCTGCTTATTGCTCTACATCGGCGACATCATCCTGACGGCCTCCCCCGCAGCCCTCATTCAGAAAATCACTCTCCAGCTGCGTGACGAGTTTTCCATCAAGGATTTGGGAGCTCTCCATTATTTCCTTGGCATCGAGGTTGTTCGATGAGCTGACGGCTTCTTTCTTCATCAGTAGAAGTATGTGCATGAGCTACTTGAGCATGCCGACATGCTCAAATGTCATCTTGTCGCTACTCCTGTTGACACGAAGGCCAAGGTTTCTGCCATTGAGGGCTCGCCCGCGTCGGATGCTCCATTCTACCGGTCCATTGTTGGTGCTCTCTAGTATCTGACACTCACCCAACCAGATCTGCAGTAAGCTGTCCAGAAGGTGTGTCTCCATGTGCACGCCACTCGTGACTCACATCGGACACTCGTGAAACAGATTCTCCGATACACCCGTGGCATGATGTCCTTGGACTCACTCTCACGGCGTCCACCTCTCTGGATATGGTGGCTGTTGGGGATATGACTATTTGTGTAAGCCGCCTAGGAGGGGCCGGATTACGCAAAGAGGACTCATTAGAGGAAGCCCAAGACCAAGCATGAAGATGGCGGTTCAATAAAAGGCCTAAGGCCCACAGGCGGCCTAAGGCCCGTTGTAGTAAACCGCCATGATGGCATGACTTGTAACATAAGGTAGATTTAACTAGTCACCGAGCTGGACACTGTTTATAAGCGGCGGGACTACGTAAGCTGCTGTAGGCGTCAACCCGTGTATATAAGGGGACGACCTGCTGGCGGCTTAGGGCAAGAAACAACTCATCAAGAGCCAGGCATAGCGTATCTCGCTCCCTGGTCATCGAAACATCAATACCAACCCAACTAGACGTAGGCCTTACCTTCACCATAAGGGGCCGAACTAGTATAAACTCTCTCGTGTCCTTTGTCCCGATTTAACCCCTTCAAGCTTCCTAGTTGCGATGGGTCCACAACTAAGTCCTTTCACGAGGACATCTGACGTGACTATTCCACGACAGTTGGCGCCCACCATGGGGCCAGCGCACGGTGGATTTGAGTTCTTGAAGGGCAACTTCGAAGGGATCAAGGGATACGTAGTGGACCGGATGACCAAGAGTCGTCGCGGCAAGATCTACATCGACGATGAAGGCTGGGGTCCCGACGCCGGCTCAATCGAGTACGGGTACCGGGTCCCCTTCGGCGGAATACACGTCTTCATCGGCCGGATCGGTGAGCCGGGCCCTGAGCTGGACCACTGCAGCGACCTCGTCGAGACGGCTCAGCGTGCGAAAAAGACCCGGACTCAACCGGTCATGAGGCGTGCCTTCGTGGGTTGCATCCACGGAGAGGACTTTTCTGAAGCATCTGAAGATAGGGGTGAGACGGCTGTCCTCTCGGATGATGATTCGTCCGCCGGTTCAATAGATTCGTTGTACCAAGTGCAAGATGGCGGGCTCGGGGGCTGTTCCGATGGCACCAGTATTCCGGACCCCTTTGAGCCGCCAAGATGGGCCGGAATCTTCATGGCTGGGACTCAGCTCGGCTCAAACTCTACAGCCGCTGCAGCAGTAACGTCCGGTTTAGGAGCAGCCGGGGCAGGTGGCCCCGTGCGCCCAATGGCTCAGGTGCTGATAGACCTCATGGACAAGCTCACGGCCCTGTTAACTGCCACAGTTATTCCTGCAGATAAAGATCAGCATGACGCAGCGGTAGCACAGGTGCGTGAGGAGATAGCTCAGGCCAAGGAGGCCTTGGCAGCTGAGGATACTAGACTAGCTTCTGAGCGGGCGGCTCGGCGCTTGGCGCGCGCTGGCGGTCGAAGCTTATCAGCTCACGATGAGCCTAAACGCGTCTAATGAGGTAATGAGGAGGAGACATCAGAAAACTCAATCCCGTTTGCCTCCGAATTACAATCCTCGGGTTCTTTTTGCGACACCCGGGGCCGGCCCAAGTAACCCGCCAGAGACCAATCAGCTTATGACGGCCGAAACAGGAGGGCCTACTCAGCCCCGGGAGACGGTGCCGCCTCACGTGAGCATGCCGCCGCCGCGTTATGTACCAATCCCCCCGGGTCACTTTTCCAACCCTATGGAGAACTTAATTGCAGCTTCAACACGTTTGGCGGCTCTTCCCATGGACGGTGATGACCCGGTGGCAGTGGAGACCCGGAGAGTCAAAGAACTTCTTCAGACAGCCTTGGCTCAGCAGGAGACCTATTCTTATAGCCGGGACAGAATCCATTCAACTCCCCCGCCTTGGTTAACGCCGCCTCGCCAGAACCGGAGCCTGAGTTACAGCAGACACATGGAGTCTGAAGGTTTGTCAAGCAACGCCCAACGCCATAACCAGCCCGGTGGCTATCACCCGGTACAGGATCGGATACGTCACGAGAACAAACGAGCGGCTCAGGCAGCGGCTTATCAGGATCACGCGAAGTATCCGACAACGTCTCTTGAGGTGGCGGTAGTGTAACGCCCCAGATTCGTTGCGCCAGGTGTCTGTCAGTTATTCGCCGTCGTTGCCATGTCATTTGCTTGCGTGTTGCATTTTGCCATGTCATCATGTGCATTTCATTTTGCATATGTGTTCGTCTCATGCATCCGAGCATTTTCCCCGTTGTCCGTTTTGCAATCCGGCGCTCCTATGTCCCCCGGCGTCCCCCTTTTGTCTTTTGTTGTGAGAGGGTATTAAACTTTCTCGGAATGGCCCGAAGTTTGCCAAGCGGCCTTGGTATAGCACCGTGAACCGCTGTCAAGTTTCGTGCCATTTGGAGGTCGTTTGGTACTCCAACGGTTAACCGGGTAACCGAGAAAGCCTCTTTTGTTGCAGCCCAACACCCCTTCCAAAGTGGCCCAAAACCCATCTAGCTACCCTCCACGCTCTCGGTCGTTCGATCACGATCGTGTGGCCGAAAACCGCACCTCATTTGGAGTCTCCTAGCTCCCTCTACCTATATATATGTGCTCTCCTCGAAAATCCCGCAGATCAAACCCTAGCGTCTTCCTCCTCGCGCCGCCGGACACGTCCGTCCGCGCCGGACGTGTCCACCGGACACGTCACGCCGGCCAATGGCACGCTGCCACGTCATCGCCGCCACCGCCTCAGCCAATCTCTCCGCGCCACTCGCCTCGCCCACGCCTCTCTCTTCCCCACCACGCGCCCGCCGCCCATCCGGAGCCCGTCCGGGCCGAAAGCCGGCCCGCCGTCGCCCGCCTCGCTTCTTTGCCCGCCACCTCGCCGCCGCGGCGCGCCCGCCCGCCCGCCGCCCGGCGTCGCCGCGCCGCACCGTAGCCGCCCGCCGCCGCCGCCGGCCAGCTTCATGATCGCCGCCGCCGCCGCCTCCATCCCGACAAGCCTCCGCCTCCCGGCTTCGCCGCCGCCCTCCGAACGCGGCCCCGTTGCCGATCCGCGCCGCCCGCGCCTCCCGGCCCGCGCGCGGCGGTGCTCGCCGGGCGCGCCGCCATCATGCCCTCTGCCGCGCGCGTCGCCCGGTCTTCTCACGACCAGCGCTCAAGCATCCTCCGCCGGCCGAAGGCGCCCTCGCCGGAGTCAACTCCGGCCAGATCCAGTCCGGGTGGACCAGATCCACCAGGACGTGAACCAAACGGCACGCCCAAAACGTACCTCTCCATCCCGGAACCCCTCTGTCCACGTTTCCCCGGGGTAAAATTCCACCAAGTCCCAGATTTCTTGCATAAACATGCCATGTTCATCGCATTGTATCTCTGCATCCGTAGCTCCGTTTCGTGCGTATAATATGTCAAATTGTTCGTATCAACGAGTACTTCATTTCATTCCATTGCATCATTTTCATTTGAGCTCATCTTGATGCCCGAAATGCTGTTGGAAGAGTGCATGTTGCTATTAACCTACTGAAACTGTTATAACTTGCTCATTTGTCATTTTTGCCATGATTGATGTGTGCATCCTATGAGGTTGATGTCTACATGTGTTTCGATCTATGCCATGCCATCTTTGCAGGGGTGTATGCCATGTATTTTTGTGATCAATGTGGTGACTAGCACAAGCATGCAAACTAGGCTTCGTGATATTGCTGATTTTAGTCCACATTACTCATTGTTATTTTGATGCCATGTAAACTTGATGCTACAGAGAGATCCTTGCTTATTTTGAGATACTTCAGTAAGGGTGTTTTGAACATATGGTTATTGTCTATCCATTCATGCTCTTGTTTGAAATTATGGAGTAGTCTAGCATGTCATTAGAGTGCTCTACTTTTGCTTCAAAATGTTTCCTGGCGGATTATTTACGTGTTATTCAATTTGGCCAAGCTTGCTATAGTTGATCCTTGCATGCTATGGACTTGTTCTTGACTTGGTTTGTTTCACAAACATGTCTTCTTGATGATGCTATGCTTATCTTGTCATGCAATGACTTGTAGTGAGTGAATCGAGCTTGTTTAGGAGAGTACTTGCTGTTGCTGTTTTGCTAGACAGATTCTGTAATTTTGTGATGCCATGTTAACATGTTGCTACTAATCAATCTATGCATAATCTGGAGATGCTCTATAAACATGTTTTGATCTACATGTCTTTATCTATCCATTCATGCCCCTGGTTGCATTTATAGACTAATGTAGCTTGTTGTAATCTTGCTCCAAATTTGCTTCATAATGTTGCTGTCAGCCTGTTTACATTAAGTTCAGCTGTTTCCATGTGTTTTCCTAGTGATCCCATGAACCCTATGAACTTTCTCTTGCCATGCTTAGCTTCATAAACATGTCTTCTTACTGTTGGTTGCCTTTCCATGCCATGTATTGCTCTGTGGTGAGTGGTTCAAGCTCACCAACATGCCTACTTATTGTTGTTCCTGCCATGTATGAATCTGTAATATAACTTGCCATGTTTACATGGGTGCCATCATATTTTCTGATCCTTTCTGGCCCATGGTCAGTAAGGGACTGTTGTTCTATGCATTTTGTAGTATCATGCCATGCCTTTGTTTGCCATGATAGCTTCCTGTAACATGTTGTTTGATAGCTCTCAACATTACAACCTGATGTTATTTCTACTAAAGTATGAAACTGTTATTATTTGCAATCTTCCCATGTCATTTTGAGCATGTTCTAGTCTTTTCTGGAGATAGCTCAGTGTTCATGTTTTGTAGTGCTTTACCTGTACTTCATGCCCATGCCTTTTGTTATTATGTTGGGATGTTGTAGCTTGTTGTTTTGATGCTTGTAAGATGCCTAGTTGCTGTTTTGGACAGATTGTTGTTATGACTTGTATAATGTGTGTGTGTGTTGCACCGTTGCTCTGTTTTGAGTGTGCTCTATATGAAACTTGCTTGATTTTGCATGTAGTATCATATTATCATGTTGCATCCTTGTTTTGAGGTGTTTGCTTGATGTTTGTATGCATTTTGCATCAATGCCATGTTTAACTTGTTTTGCTCATATCTTCTAGGCCGTAGCTCCGAATCTAATGAACTTTATATGTAACTTGACTAGAATTTCGTGTAGATCATCTTGGTGCATCTTAACTTGCTGTTTAACAACTTGAACATAAGGTTATTCAGTTCTGGACCAATTACGAAATTTGCATATGAGGACTTACCGGAATTGTTATATGTTGTTTCCGGCCTCATTTAAACTTGCCTTGATGTGTTGTTCTTGTTTGCATCATCTCTTGCCATGAGTAGCCTCATCTAGCTTTCTCATGCATCATGCTTGTTGTGCATCATGTCTTGTCATGTGTGGTGTGCTTACCATGTTGTGTGCTTCTTTTCGATAGTTCCTGTTTCGTTGCGATCGTGAGGATTCGTTCGTCTACTCTTGGTTCGTCTTCGTGGCTTCATCTTCTTCATGGACTCGTTCTTCTTCCTTGTGGGATTTCAGGCAAGATGACCGCTACCCTGGATCTCACTACTATCATTTCTATGCTAGTTGCTTTGTTCTATCGCTATGCTGCGCTACCTATTACCTGTTTATCAAGCTATCCCATATTGCCATGAACCTCTAACCTTTGACACCTTTCCTATGCAAACCGTTGTTTGGCTATGTTACCGCTTTTGCGCAGCCCCTCTTATAGCGTTGCTAGCTACAGGTAAGTTGAAGATTTCTCCATGGTGGACAGGATTTATGTTGGGATATCACAATATCTCTTATATTATTAATGCATCTATATACTTGGTAAAGGGTGGAAGGCTCGACCTTATGCCTGGTGTTTTGTTCCACTCTTGCCGCCCTAGTTTCCGTCATACCGGTGTTATGTTCCCGGATTTTGCGTTCCTAACGCGGTCGGGTGATTTATGGGACCCCCCTGACAGTTCTCTTTGAATAAAACTTGTCCAGCAAGGCCCAACCTTGGTTTTACCATTTGCCTCACCACCACCTACTTTTTCCCTTGGGAGTCGCTCTCTCGAGGGTCATCTTTATTTTAGCCCCCCCGGGCCAGTGCTTGTCTAAGTGCTGGTTCGAACCGAGTAGACTGCGGGGCCCCCTCGGGGCAACTCGAGGTCTGGTTTTACTCAGGATGTCTCATCCGTGTTGCCACGAGCGAGATATGTGCAGCTCCTATCGGGATTGTCGGTGCATCGGGCGGCTTTGCTGGTCTTGTTTTACCATTGTCGAAATGTCTTGTAAACCGGGATTCCGAGACTGATCGGGTCTTCCTGGGAGAAGGTCTATTCCTTCGTTGATCGCGAGAGCTTGTCATGGGCTAAGTTGGGACACCCCTGCAGGGTTTAAACTTTCGAGAGCCGTGCCCGCGGTTATGTGGCAGATGGGAATTTGTTAATGTCCGGTTGTAGATAACTTGACACCAGATCCAAATTAAAACGCATAAACCGCGTGTGTAGCCGTGATGGTCTCTTCTCGGCGGAGTCCGGGAAGTGAACACGGTTTTTGGGTTATGTTTGACGTAAGTAGGAGTTCAGGATCACCTCTTGATCATTGCTAGTTCACGACCGTTCCTTTGTTTCTCTTCTCGCTCTCATTTGCGTATGTTAGCCACCATATCATGCTTAGTCGCTGCTGCAACCTCACCACTTTACCCCTTCCTTTCCCATTAAGCTTTGCTAGTCTTGATACCCATGGTAATGGGATTGCTGAGTCCTCGTGGCTCACAGATTACTACAACAACAATTGCAGGTACAGGTTATGCGATGATCATGGCGAGAGCGATGCTTGCTTGTGTTGAGTTCTTCTTCCGCTTCTTCTTCGATCGGGGATAGGTTCGGTCGGCAGCACTGGGCTAGCGAGGTGGATGTCGTTTGAGTTTCTGTTTGTGTTACATCTGTAGTCGGATGTTGCTCTTATGTAATATGTGATGTTGTATTCGTGTGGCATTGTATGCCTTTTGTATGTATCCCCATCTATTATGTAATGTTGATGTAATGATATCCACCTTGCAAAAGCGTCTCAATATGCGGGTCTATCCTTGGTGGGACCTTCGAGTTCCTTTTGGATAGGGTTGCATATTGGGCGTGACAAGTTGGTATCAGAGCCTCGACCGACCTTAGGAGCCCCCCTTGATTGATCGTGTAGTTTGGCCGTTGTTGAGTCTAGAAGAAAACTGTTTTCGGAGTCTAGTTATATCGGAGAGTAGGATTCTTTTTACTCCTCTGCCCCTTCGTCGCTCTGGTGAGGATTCTTGACGTAGGTGTTTTGAACTATTCCTCTTCCCCTTCAAATTTCTCTTCAGGATCACACAGTTGGTTTTTCCGATCGTTGTTCCCCAGCTCTTTTGTCCGGTGCACCTCTCGTCAAGTTGACTCGAGCCTCTTCATCTTTGAGTTGAATCCCCAGTTGTTTTCTTTTCCCACCCGCCCAGCCCTTTTCCTTCTCGGAATCGAAGTTCGTAATCGAGTATCCATCCTACTCGTGCGAAGTC
This sequence comes from Aegilops speltoides, assembly GCA_021437245.1. Taxonomy (NCBI): domain Eukaryota; kingdom Viridiplantae; phylum Streptophyta; class Magnoliopsida; order Poales; family Poaceae; genus Aegilops; species Aegilops speltoides. The sequence continues at coordinate 307,250,981 of CM038141.1, read as the reverse complement.
TTTGCTTTCTTTCCTCAATGATTTTAACCGGTGTTTTTCTCTTCAAGATATTCGTCGGTTCCCCTTCTAAGTTGCCTTTGTTTTCCTGCCCTCCCACCCTTTTCTCTTCCCGGAGTCTGAGTCTCTCTCGACTATCTATTTCATTCGTGCGGATCCTCTTCAGTCTTCCCTCAATTATTTCAACCGGTGAATTCTCGTCTCTTTTGACATTCATCATCTCTTTTTCTTTTCCGGTGTACTTAATTCAAGTATTCAGTGTTGATCATATTCTTTCCCTCAGCTCAAATATTTCCTCTTTGATCATTCGTCTCTCGCCATTTAATAATCCCGGATTCGGAAGACATCTTAGGAGATTCGTCTGTGTTCGAACTAATTCGAGGTTGCCACCTCATTCAAATATTTCAATTGCTCCGGTGCATCATCTATCTGTTCAACATCCCTTCCCAATGGTGTTATCTCTTCAGTGGGCCCTAACCCACAGGTCTTTTCCCAGGATCTTACCTGACTCTTCTAATTCCCCCGGAGTCATTCATAATTCTTTTCAAGTGTGACGTAAGAATGGATTCCATCAGTCACATGCCTTCTTCAAGGTCTCTTTCAAATTCTTTCCATTGTTGACTCAACCTCTTTGTTTTTCATTCTCCCGGAGTATCTCAGTAATTTTGGTGGTGTTTTCCGTCGCCATTCGAAGACAGAAGAAGATTTCTCTTAAATCTTGTCCGTTCTCCCGGAGATTTGCGGTGCTAGCTCGATGTTATCCTATCAAATTGTTTCAAGTCATGCAAATTCTTTCCATCCATCCGGAGCACTTCAGGAGTTGCTTTCTCTCTCGATTATCCGGAGGCCATCTTTTTCGGAAGATTTCTTCGTTCTAAGTTTTCAGATTCGTTCTCCAATTATTCTATATCCGTGCCCTTTCGTTCGTCTCAATATTTTTCCGGTGCTTCGTTCAAGTGTTCTTCAATCAGTTCGCGATCTCTTCGTTCTTTTGCATCTAAATTCCCTCAAGCATATTTGTCTTCTAATTATTCCCGGTGATTCATTCTCTTTCACCAGTCTTTTCCGAATTCTAACGGTGGTTCGTTCAAGATTCTTTTTCCTTGTTTATCATATTAATCCATTCCTTCTTCCAATCCTACCGGTGGTTCATGAAGACCTTCTCAAGTTTGCGCTATATCTCTTATTAATCATTTTCAAGAAGAATAAGTAATATGCAAAATCCATTGCTTGTCATCAATTTAATTTGATGAAGGGTAAGCATACAATAAATCTTATTCTTATTCCATCCAAGTGATTAATCCCTTCTTTCGGAGTTTGTTCTTAATGAATAAATTCTAGTTCCAAGTGTTTTCATCTTTTCTTTTCCGGAGTCCATTTCCCTCGACCATTTCGTCGGAACCTCCATCTAAATCATCGCAATGCTCATCTTATTCTTTCATCCTTCATTTTATCCCGTCATTCTTTTGTTACCGGAGTTCTTCATGGTGGTTCTTCATGATTTAATCTTTTCTTCAAGAGTTCTTCAAGATTTTGTTGGTGGAGCTCACGTATCTTTTCTTCTCGCGTCTCGAAGCGCAAGTAATTCTTCATTTTCTTTTGAAGTGGAGTTTTGCAGTTCTTCGTTCTTCTTAGATATTCAAATCCATTCAATCCTTCCTTCTAAGTCCTTTTCGCTTCATTCTTTTAATTCTTCCGGAGGTTTTGCGTTGTTAATCTCATCGAGTGCTATCCCGTCTTTTGAAGTTCATGTTCTATCCTTTCCTTGTTCGGCCGAAGTGCTGTCTAAATCCTTTCAGTCTTATTCGTTTCTTTTCTCTTTCTAACCACTCCGGTTAGAACGAGTAGTTTCATAGTCTATCAGTTTCTCTGAGCCTTCAATTCTCGTCATTCTCGCGTTCCTCTCTTCTTCTCGAGTGCTATCGATTCTTTGCTTCTTCTCTTGAGTTCTTGTTTCACCTCATCCCTTTTTCTCTTCCGTCTCGGTCCTAAGATCTCGGGACGAGATCTCTTGTTAGTGGAGGAGTGTTGTAACGCCCGGGATTCGTTGCGCCAGGTGTCTGTCAGTTATTTGCCGTCGTTGCCATATCATTTGCTTGCGTGTTGCATTTTGCCATGTCATCATGTGCATTTCATTTTGCATACGTGTTCGTCTCATGCATCCGAGCATTTTCCCCGTTGTCCGTTTTGCAATCCGGCGCTCCTATGTCCCCCGGCGTCCCCCTTTCGTCTTCTATTGTGAGGGGTATTAAACTTTCTCGGAATGGCCCGAGGTTTGCCAAGCGGCCTTGGTATAGCACCGGTAGACCGCCTGTCAAGTTTCGTGCCATTTGGAGGTCGTTTGGTACTCCAACGGTTAACCGGGTAACCGCGAAAGCCTCTTTTGTTGCAGCCCAACACCCCTTCCAAAGTGGCCCAAAACCCATCTAGCTCCCCTCCATGCTCTCGGTCGTTCGATCATGATCGCGTGGCCGAAAACCGCACCTCATTTGGAGTCTCCTAGCTCCCTCTACCTATATATATGTGCTCTCCCCGAAAATCCCGCAGATCAAACCCTAGCTTCTTCCTCCTCGCGCCGCCGGACACGTCCGTCCGCGCCGGACGTGTCCACCGGACACGTCGCGCCGGCCAATGGCACGCTGCCATGTCATCGCCGCCGCCGCCTCAGCCAATCTCTCCGCGCCACCTCGCCCTCGGCCCGCGCCCTCTCTCTCCCCCACGCGCACGCTGCATCATCGGCCCGTCCGGAGCCCGCCCTGCCCGTCGCCCGCCCGCTCGCTGCCGCCGCCGCCGCCGCCGCCGCCCGCCGGCGCGCCTCCGCCCGCCGCCCGGCGTGCTCTGCGCCACGCCCGTAGCCTTCCGCCGCCGCCCGCCAGCTTCATGATCGCCGCCGCCGCCGCCTCCATCCGGCTGCCCCGCCTCTCCGCTCGCCGCCGCCCTCCGACGCGGCCCTGTCGCTGATCGCGCTGGCCGGGCGCGCCGCCGCGCCTACCGGCCCCGCGCGCCGGTGCTCTTCGGGCCGCGCGCCGCGCGCCCTCGCCCGCGTCGCGTCATGCCGGTCTTCCCCGCCGACCCGCTCTCCCACCTCCTCCGCCGCCGGCGAGCCGCCCCTCGCCGGAGTCTAATCCGGCCAGATCCAGTCCGGGTGGACCAGATCCACCAGGACATGAACCAAACGGCACGCCCATCCCGTACCTCTCCGTCCCGGAACCCCTCTGTCCACGTTTCCCCGGGGTAAAATTCCACTAAGTCCCAGATTTCTTGCATAAACATGCCATGTTCATCGCATTGTGTCTCTGCATCCGTAGCTCCGTTTCGTGCGTATAATATGTCAAATTGTTCGTCTCAACGAGTACTTCATTTCATTCCATTGCATCATTTTCATTTGAGCTCATCTTGATGCCCGAAATGCTGTTGGAAGAGTGCATGTTCTTTGTTAACTTCTTTCAAACTGTTATAACTTGCTCATTTGTCATTTTTGCCATGATTGATGTGTGCATCCTATGAGGTTGATGTCTACATGTGTTTTGATCTATGAAATGCCATCTTTCCAGGGGTGTATGCCATGTATTTTTGTGATCAATGTGGTGACTAGCACAAGCATGCAAACTAGGCTTCGTGATATTGCTGATTTTAGTCCCTGTTCTGCTGTTATTTTGATGCCATGTAAACTTGATGCTACAGAGAGATCCTTTCTTATTTTGAGATACTTCAGTAAGGGTGTTTTGAACATATGATTATTGTCTATCCATTCATGCTCTTGTTTGTAATTATGGAGTAGTCTAGCATGTCATTTGAGTGCTCTACGTTTGCTTCAAAATGTTTCCTGGCAGATTGTTTACGTGTTATTCAATTTGGCCAAGCTTGCTATAGTTGATCCTTGCATGCTATGGACTTGTTCTTGACTTGGTTTATTTCACAAACATGTCTTGTTGATGATGCTATGCTTATCTTGTCATGCAATGACTTGTGGTGAGTGAATCGAGCTTGTTTAGGAGAGTACTTGTTGTTGCTGTTTTGCTAGACAGATTCTGTAATTTTGTGATGCCATGTTAACATGTCGCTACTAATCATTCTATGCATAATCTGGAGATGCTCTATAAACATGTTTTGATCTACATGTCTTTCTCTATCCATTCATGCCCCTGGTTGCATTTATAGACTAATGTAGCTTCTTGTAATCTTGCTCCAAAGTTGCTTCATAATGTTGCTGTCAGCCTGTTTACATTAAGTTCAGCTGTTTCCATGTGTTTTCCTAGTGATCCATGAACCCTATGAACTTTCTCTTGCCATGCTTAGCTTCATAAACATGTCTTCTTACTGTTGGTTGCCTTTCCATGCCATGTATTGCTCTGTGGTGAGTGGTTCAAGATCACCAACATGCCTACTTATTGTTGTTCCTGCCATGTATGAATCTGTAATATAACTTGCCATGTTTACATGGGTGCCATCATATTTTATGATCCTTTCTGGCCCATGGTCAGTAAGGGACTGTTGTTCTATGCATTTAGTAGTATCATGCCATGCCTTTGTTTGCCATGATAGCTTCCTGTAAAATGTTGTTTCATAGCTCTCAACATTGCAACCTGATGTTATTTCTACTAAAGTCTGAAACTGTTATTATTTGCAATCTTCCCATGTCATTTTGAGCATGTTCTAGTCTTTTCTGGAGATAGCTCAGTGTTCATGTTTTGTAGTGCTTTACCTGTACTTCATGCCCATGCCTTTTGTTATTATGTTGGGATGCTGTAGCTTGTTGTTTTGATGCTTGTAAGATGCCTAGTTGCTGTTTTGAACAGATTGTTGTTATGACTTGTATAGTGTGTGTGTGTTTGTGTGTGTGTGTGTGTGTGTGTGTTGCACCGTTGCTCCGTTTTGAGTGTGCTCTATATGAAACTTGCTTGATTTTGCATGTAGTATCATATTATCATGTTGCATCCTTGTTTTGAGGTGTTTGCTTGATGTTTGTATGCATTTTGCATCAATGCCATGTTTAACTTGTTTTGCTCATATCTTCTAGGCCGTAGCTCCGAATCTAATGAACTTTATATGTAACTTGACTAGAATTTTGTGTAGATCATCTTGGTGCATCTTAACTTGCTGTTTAACAACTTAAACATAAGGTTATTCAGTTCTGGACCAATTTCGAAATCATATGAGGACTTACCGGAATTGTTATATGTTGTTTCCGACCTCATTTAAACTTGCCTTGATGTGTTGTTCTTGTTTGCATCATCTCTTGCCATGAGTAGCCTCATCTAGCTTTCTCATGCATCATGCTTGTTGTGCATCATGTCTTGTCATGTGTGGTGTGTTTACCATGTTATGTGCTTCTTTTCGATAGTTCCTGTTTCGTTGCGATCGTGAGGATTCGTTCGTCTACGCTTGGTTCGTCTTCATGGCTTCATCTTCTTCATGGACTCGTTCTTCTTCCTTGCGGAATTTCAGGCAAGATGACCGCTACCTTGGATCTCACTACTATCATTGCTATGCTAGTTGCTTCGTTCTATCGCTACGCTGCGCTACCTATTACCTGTTTATCAAGCCATCCCATATTGCCATGAACCTCTAACCTTTGGCACCTTTCCTATGCAAACCGTTGTTTGGCTATGTTACCGCTTTTGCTCAGCCCCTCTTATAGCGTTGCTAGCTGTAGGTGAAGTTGAAGATTTCTCCATGGTGGACAGGATTTATGTTGGGATATCACAATATCTCTTATATTATTAATGCATCTATATACTTGGTAAAGGGTGGAAGGCTCGGCCTTATGCCTGGTGTTTTGTTCCACTCTTGCCGCCCTAGTTTCTGTCATACCGGTGTTATGTTCCCGGATTTTGCGTTCCTAACGCGGCGGGTGATTTATGGACCCCCGAGTTCGCTTTGAATAAAACCTGTCCAAGAAGTCCCAACCTTGGTTTTACCATTTGCCTCACCACCACCTACTTTTTCCTTGGGAGTCGCTCTCTCGATTGTCATCTTTATTTTAGCCCCCGGGCGGTGCTTGTCTAAGTGCTGGTCCGAACCGAGTAGATCGGGGCCCCTCGGGCAACTCGAGGTCTGGTTTTACTCGTGAGGATGTCTCATCCGTGTTGCCTGAGCGAGATATGTGCAGCTCCTATCGGGATTGTCGGCGCATCGGGCGGCTTTGCTGGTCTTGTTTTACAATTGTCGAAATGTCTTGTAAACCGGGATTCCGAGACTGATCGGGTCTTTCCCTGGGAGATGGTATATTCCTTCGTTGATCGCGAGAGCTTGTCATGGGCTAAGTTGGGACACCCCTGCAGGGTTTAAACTTTCGAGAGTCGTGCCCGCGGTTATGTGGCAGATGGGAATTTGTTAATGTCCGGTTGTAGATAACTTGACACCAGATCCAAATTAAAACGCATCAACCGCGTGTGTAGCCATGATGGTCTCTTCTCGGCGGAGTCCGGGAAGTGAACACGGTTTTTGGGTTATGTTTGACGTAAGTAGGAGTTCAGGATCACCTCTTGATCATTGCTAGTTCACGCCCGTTCCTTTGTTTCTCTTCTCGCTCTCATTTGCGTATGTTAGCCACCATATCATGCTTAGTCGCTGCTGCAACCTCACCACTTTACCCCTTCCTTTCCCATTAAGCTTTGCTAGTCTTGATACCCATGGTAATGGGATTGCTGAGTCCTCGTGGCTCACAGATTACTACAACAACAGTTGCAGGTATAGGTTATGCGATGATCATGACGCGAGAGCAATGCTTGCTTGTGTTGAGTTCTTCTTCTGCTTCTTCTTCGATCAGGGGATAGGTTCCAGGTCGGCAGCCTGGGCTAGCAGAGTGGATGTCGTTTGAGTTTCTGTTTGTGTTACATCCGTAGTCGGATGTTGCTCTTATGTAATATGTGATGTTGTATTCGTGTGGCATTGTATACCTTTTGTATGTATCCCCATCTATTATGTAATGTTGATGTAATGATATCCACCTTGCAAAAGCGTCTCAATATGCGGGTCTATCCTTGGTGGGACCTTTGAGTTCCTTTTGGATAGGGTCGCATATTGGGCGTGACAGGTAGCCACGAGAACCGGCGGTGTTCCTTGCCTGGTACCGGCTCTGCGCAATGTACGTCTGCCCAAGGACTTCAAGGGACCTCGAAAGGTACCGAATTACACGGCCGACTTACAGCCCGGGGCGTGGATCGAGAGTTACGAGATGGCCATGGAGCTGCTAGAGGTTAGTGATGCAGTGATGGCTAAATATTTCACCATGATGTTGGATGGAACAGCCCGGTCTTGGCTGAAGGGGTTGCCACCCAATTCCATTAGCTCATGGGAAGAGTTGAAGGCCTGGTTCATTCAGAACGTCAAGGCACCTGCAAGAAATCCATGTCAATTGTGGACTTAACCAATTGTAAGCAGGGGGAGGGCGAGTCCACCAGTGGGTGCGCCAGGTTAAGGAGATAATTCATTCATCTGACAATATGGATGCTGGCTCTGCAGTCCTTATGTTGGAGAAGAATTGTAGCTTTGAGCCGCTGAGGCAGAAGCTGGGGCGCCTTAAACGTGACTGCAAGGATATGGGTACGCTGATGACGGCTTTAGTCAAATATGCCGATTCTGATAGTACCAAGGATCCCGCGTCTTACGATGAGAAGACAGGGAAGGGAAGAAGGAACGGCAATGGAAAGGGTTAACAGCATAACACGGGGAATCAAAACGGCAGTAAGCGTAAGGCGGACGGTAAGCCGGAGTTCGTAGCCAATGCCAACACACAGGGTAACAATCCGAGACGTAAGGGTAAACCGCCTCGATCCGGCGGGTCAGGCCCATCTCTTGAACAGTTACTCAATGAGCCCTGCCCGAGACACGGCACCAGGGACCGGCCTGCCACACACCTGTGGAAGGATTGTGCAATCATGAAGGTGTTTAAGAATTCCAACACCTATGATGGCCATAATGGGTCTGGTGGTTGTTCAGGAGCTGGCGGTTTCCATGGCCCAGGTGACGGCTCAGGGTCCGGTTTTCAGGGACGTCAAGGAGGGAGCTATAACCAACAGCAGACTGGTCAAGGGGAGCAGCAGCTGGGTTATCAGAGCAACCCGAAGCAATTGAGTAGTGGGCAGTATCACGTATTTACCACTAGCTTATGCAAACGTGACCAGAAGGTGCATAAGAGGGTCGTCAATTCTGTTGAGCCGGCAATCCCTCGTTATTTGAGGTGGTCAGAGCAGCCCATCATATGGAGCAGGGAAGATCACCCTCCGCGGGTCGACAATCCGGGTCAGTTGGCCTTGGTGGTGGCACCTCAAGTTTGTGGGTATAAGTTCACTAAGGTGCTCATGTACGGGGGTAGTAGCATCAACATCCTCTACTATGAGACCTTTCGACGCATGGGCTTAACTGATAAAAATCTGAGAACATCCAATGCTGTTTTCCATGGAGTTGTCCCTCATAAGTCGGCTTACCCAGTTGGCAGGATTGAGCTGGAGGTGGCCTTTGGAGATGAACATGACTCCAGAGCCGAGAAGTTGACGTTTGAGGTGGTCAAAATCAGGAGCCCATACCACGCTCTGTTTCGGCGGCCGGCTTATGCTAAGTTTATGGCCCAGCCATGTTATGTTTATTTGCAGCTCAAGATGCCGGGTCACAAGGGCACCATCATTGTACATGGCAGTCGTAAGGTAGCACTGGAGTGTGAAGAACGTGACGAGGCTTATGCTGAGTCAGCCTGCGCAGCAGAAGAGCTCAAATTTTATCAAGATAATGTTGACCCGGCGGATATGACATCCTTGAAGAAGCCAACTACAGAGCACGACCCGGCGTTGAAGTTTAAGTCGGCAGCTGAGACAAAGCTAGTTGATTTTACCCCGGGTGATTCTTCTAAACTGTTCAACATCAGCAGCAACTTGGATCCCAAATAGGAAAGCGCGCTCATCGAGTTCATCCGTGAGAATCGGGACATCTTTGCATGGAAACCTTCTGACATGCCGGGTGTACCGAGGGAACTCGCTGAGCACACTCTCAACATTGATCCAACGTATAAGCCGGTCAGGCAGTTTCTTCGGTGTTTTAACAAAGAGCGACAGAAAGCTATTGGGGAAGAAGTCGCCCGGCTCTTAGCGGCCGGGTTTATCATTGAAGTTTTTCACCCGGAGTGGTTGGCTAACCCGGTGCTTGTCCTCAAAAATAACGGCACCTGGCGGATGTGTGTGGACTACACGGACTTAAACAAGGCTTGTCCGGCTGATCCCTTTGCTCTTCCACGTATTGATCAAATCATTGATGCTACGGCGGGTTGTGAGCGTTTGAGTTTTTGGATGCTTACTCGGGTTATCATCAGATTAAGATGGCAGTTAAGGACCAGGAGAAGACGGCTTTCATCACTCCGTTTGGAGCCTTTTGCTATGTATCTATGTCGTTTGGGCTCAAGAGTGCCCAGGCGACTTACCAGCGATGTGTGCAGAACTGTTTGCACGATAAAATTGGCCGTAATGTTCATGCTTATGTGGATGACATTGTGGTGAAGTCCAGAGAAAAGGAGACCTTGATATCTGACTTAAAGGAGACTTTTGATAATCTCCGGGTTTACAAGATGATGCTTAACCCGGCCAAGTGTGTGTTTGGCGTTCCTGCGGGCAAGCTTTTGGGCTTTCTGGTGTCTAATAGAGGCATCAAAGCTAACCCGGAGAAGATTAAGGCGAGTACCTCCCTGGCTAAACCGGCGTGCATCAATGATGTTCAGCGACTGGCGGGTCGTGTTGCCGCCTTAAGTCGGTTCATAAGTCGGCTCGGTGAGAAGGCCCTCCCATTGTATCAGATGATGAAGAAAACTGACACGTTTGTATGGAGTGAGGCCGTTGATGCTGCTTTTGAGGACTTAAAGAGACAATTGTCTGAGCTGCTGGTTCTCGCGGCTCCGATTGATAAAGAGCCTTTGTTGTTATATGTGGCTGCCAATTCACGAGCCGTCAGCGTTGCCATTGTGGTGGAGCGTAAGGAAGCGGGTAAGGAGCATTCGGTTCAACGGCCGGTTTACTACATCAGTGAGGTGCTCATTGAATCCAAGCAAAGGTACCCGCATTGGCAGAAGCTTGTTTATGGAGTGTTCATGGCAAACCGGAAGTTGAAGCAGTATTTTCAAAGCCACCCTATAACTGTGGTAAGTTCTGCCCCTTTGGGAGACATCATTCAGAACAGGGAGGCCACAGGACGAGTCGCCAAGTGGGCCATTGAGCTTGGGCCTCACGATTTGAAGTACATGCCACGTACTGCTATTAAGCCTTGGTGGACTTTATCAATGATTGGACAGAGTTACAGGCCCCCGAGGAGAAGCTGGATAACACATATTGGACGATTCATTTTGATGGGTCCAGACAGCTAGAAGGCTCGGGGGCTGGAGTGGTGTTAACTTCCCCTCAAGGTGACAAATTTTGTTATGTACTCCGGCTTATGTTTCCATGTACTAAAATGCAGCTGAGTATGAGGCCTTACTCCATGGTCTCCGGATGGCTAAGGAGATGAACTTAAGCCGGGTATGATGCTTGGGCGACTCAGATCTTGTGGCTCAACAAGTGTCAGGCAAGTGGGATTCCAAGGACCCCCTTATGGCGGCTTATCGTCGTGAAGTGGATGCTGTGGCTGGTCACTTCACGGGTTATCAAGTGGAGCACATCGATCGAAGTAAGAATGAGGCGGCTGATGCTTTAAGCCGGTTGGGATCCCAACGTAAACCGTTGCCGCCCAATGTCTTTCTCGATGTGTTACATAACCCTTCTGTCAAGGTGCCTACCGAGGAAGAACTGGCAGTGCCAGACCCGGAGGCACAGCTGGTGGCGGCTCTTCATGTCATCCCGGATTGGACGGTGCCTTACTTGGTTTATATGACCCGGGGTGAATTGCCGGAGGATGAGACATTGGCGAGACAAATTATCAGGCGCTCCAAATCCATGAAAATTGTTAACGGCGAGTTACATCACCTCAGTGCCACGGGGGCGTTTCAACGCTGCGTGTCACCTACGGAAGGCCAAGAAATACTTCGTGAGATCCATGAAGGAGATTATGGCCATCATGCCGGGTCAAAATCTCTCATAGCCAAGGCTTTTCGTCATGGTTTCTATTGGCTGACAGCGCATGCTGATGCGGAGAATCTGGTCAGTAAATGCGATGGTTGTCAAAAGTTCTCACGACGAGCTCATGTGCCGGCTCAAGAATTGAGGATGATCCCAATCACTTGGCCGTTTGCAGTCTGGGGGCTTGACATGGTTGGACCTTTCAAAAGGTCTAAAGACAAAAAGACACATCTACTGGTGGCAGTGGACAAGTTTACCAAGTGGGTTGAGGCGAGCGGTCGAAGAAGTGTGATGCAGCCACGGCGGTTCAGTTCATGAAAAAGGTGATCTTTCGTTTTGGTTTTCCACATAGCATCATAACTGATAATGGCACTAATCTCTCTAAGGGTGCCATGGAAGAGTTCTGTCAAAAAGAACACATCCGGCTTGATGTTTCGGCCGTTGATCATCCTCAATCCAATGGTCAAGCAGAGAGAGCTAATCAAGAGATCCTGAAAGGCATCAAACCCCGGCTCTTAGTCCCCTTACAGCGGACTCCGGGTTGTCGGGTGGAGGAGTTACCCTCCGTGTTATGGAGCATCAACACTACACCTAACAGATCTACGGGATACACGCCTTTTTTCATGGTTTATGGAGCAGAGGCGGTCCTGCCAAGTGACATCCAGCACGACTCACCCCGAGTGGCGGCTTACATTGAGGCAGATAATGAAAAGGCTCGTCAGGATGCACTTGACTTGTTGGACGAGGCGAGACTTGGCAATAGCCCGCTTCGGCGATTTACCGGCAAGACTGCGCCGATATCACACCGCGCGGGTTAAAGCGAACCTTTCAGAAGGCGACTTGGTGCTCCGGCTCATCCAGGTTCAGTCTAACATGCACAAGCTATCCCCACCTTGGGAAGGGCCCTTTGTGGTCAGCAAGAATCTACACAATGGATCATATTATCTCATCGATATTCGAGAACACAAGGACTCACTTAAATCGGAGGAGGAGACCCGCCGGCCGTGGAATATAGCTCATCTTCGGCCTTACTATACTTAAGTTACCAGTTCTTAAGCTACCTTTTTCTGATGTACATATTATATAAAGCAATAAAGCAGGACCTCTGTCCTTTTTTCCCGTAAAGAATGTTTTATGTCTTCTTTATCAGGTGATAGACGCTGCCAACAGGGGACGGATCATATCTGAATCTGGCTTTCCCTTTGGTCCGGCTTATGATCATATCTGAATCTAGCCATGGTCACTTGGGGGCTTCCTGTTCAAACATAGGTCGTATTCGAACCAAAGAGAACATAGCTGTCGATACCCACTTGATCGGCATACTGCCAAACCCACTTGGGGGCTTCTTGATCATATTTGAATCATAGCTTAACCCCTTTGGGTCTGACGTGGATCGTATTCGAATCAGCGTCATTAAACAACTCTTATGTTCACTTGGGGGCTTCCTGTTCAAACATAGGTCGTATTCGAACCAAAGAGAACATAGCTGTCGATACCCACTTGATCGGCATCGCCAAAGCCCTTCGGGGCTATATGATAAATATCTGAATCTTAGCTTAACCCCTTTGGAACGGTTCTCTGATCGTATTCGAATCAGGAGCCTGTGAGCATTGCTTATAAGTATGATTACTTTAACTATCATTGAAACCTTCTTGAGGAGTTGGTTCTTGATCCTTCCGATTTTATAGTGATTACCTCAGGTTCTAAAAAAGTGCCAGGTAAAAACTTATATGAGCCGGAGAGGCTATTAAAAGGGTTGCAGGTATGCTGTTATGATTTTAACTAATCATGAACCGGCTTATACAGGTGGTCTTTTGATCATGTTCCGGGATATCAATATTCTATAACCCCCTGGTGCAGTAAACCGCCCAGGAAGTCTTTACTTGTTTATGTGCAGGGTAAGGTAAAGCAAGTTAAAACATCAAGGAAATACATGGTTCACATAAGCCAGTAAAATATAGTGATGGCGGCTTACAAAAGTAATAAGCACCATAAACATGCGCAAGGGCATGACCAGCATTAAGGAGTTTTTCTATCCTATTACAAGACTCCCCGAGTCTAAACAAAGTGAAGCATTGTTTTTTGACAAAGGTGGTAACACGCCTGGCGGTTCATTCCTCGGTGGAGCGACTCGGTTATCCTTCCCCGCTCCTCCTTCGGTTGTTTTGTCCTGGAAGGTGGACGAGGCCCAGTCAATGCTGCTCAAGGCTTCAAATTCAGCTTCATCATCTATTAAAGCGGTCGGGTCCACTTCAGGGGCAAAGGTATGCTTGCGCGTTGGAGGGATCAGGCTGACTTGGTCAAACGGGGCGTTGGGGATTCTCCGGTTCTCACTATCGTAGCCCGGTGAATACTTGGTAAGATTAGTATCATTCCCAATGAGAGTCGCCAGGGGACGTACGGCTTTAACACAGGCAGTGAAGTCTTGGTCGTCAAAAGCAGTGCCATCCTCTTTAAGGCTTGGATATCCGAGAGAGAGGTCAGCAAGGTCAAGTTCCGGCACCCATGCTCTTGCTCGACTTAATGCAGCCACAGCTCCGGCTCTCGCAGATGCCCACCTTAAGTCCTGAATTCGTTGAGGTAGCACCGAAAGATGCCTCAACACATCTTGTAGGAGCCGAGGACTGGTATTTGATAAGGCCACAACGGCCAACGCATGCTGTGACCCGGAGTACAGCTGCTCTACTAAGGTATACACCGCCTTAAGTTTGATCAGCATATTTTCTTCAAATTGGTACTCCTGGGGCCTGTATGTTCACAGGTATAACAGTAAGCCGGAGGTAACTATTACGATAACCCTTGAAAAGATTACAATATTTATGAGCGACTTACCGAAGATGGCTGAGACCATTTGGGATATCTGCTGTTTTAAGTCGGACAGCTCGTTTGTTGCTTCGGCAAGAGATGCCTCTGCTGTTTCAGCCCGAGTCACCAGTGAAGCCCTCTCACCAACCCAAGTTTTCTTCTCCGATTCAAATTTTTTCTTCAGCTTCTCTTGTTCGGAGACACTGAATTCAAACTTGGAGTTGGCTTTCTGAGTTTCGAGCTCTTGGGTTTTCAAGCGGCTCTTGGATCGACAATCTCCGCCTTTAAATTGACTTATGGTGGCCTTCATTGACATCAGGCTATAGTAAGAGTCATGGTAAGATAACATTCAAGTCCGAAACATTTTACAAGTAAAGATACTTGGCACTTGGGGGCTAATGTATGCTTAAAGAATTTTTTAACCTATTTTACCGAGTCATACATATTAAGTCTCAAGCACTTTACAAGTAAAGGTACTTGACACTTGGGGGCTAATGTGTAACCCAAATTCAAAGTTTCATGCTATCACCAGGTTAAACAAATTCAATTTAAGCCGAAAAAACTAACAGTAAGTCAATTACTAAGTCTACAACATATTCATTCATAAGCAATAGACTTGGGGGCTAGTATAGTAAGTAAGGTTCAGACTAAAAGCATAAATTATACCTCAGATTTATGCTGTATTTGCTTCACCATGTCAATTTCCATGTCACGACTATTGTGCACTTGTTTCAGATAGCCCGAGACTATATCACCAATACTTAGGTGAGAATAATTAGTGATGTCCTTTTTGGCTTTCCGACGCTGGGCAAACTCCTCCTTCGCAGTGCATTGAGCAAGAGCGGTAGGCCGGCCCGGTTCAACATATTGGCTCTTCACAATTTCGACCTCCGGGTCAGTCGTCTTGACCGGGCTAGGAGTTTCCGGGTCATCCGAGTTGTGGATAACGTCTTCTGCAGGCGGGTCAGAAGTTGGCACCGGAATGTCAGAAGCCGGTTCAGGTGGTGGCTGATGAGTGGAGCTGTCAGGAACGGATGAGTCAAGCACCGACTCAGTAACCACCGGGTCTTGGGACGGCTTATTCTTCTTCGCCCTCTTCCTGGGTTTTACTTGCAAACTGTCAATCAAAGTGGAAGGGTAAGCATCAAAGTGTAAGTATGGGAAAACTTAAAGTAAGAAAGGTTATGTTACCCAGGAGCCGTTTTGAAAGCCGGCATGTTTGATTGCATCGACTCATCAGAAGAAGGGGAGGTATCCTGATAGTTGGAGTCAGATGAATTGAGAGGTTGGCGAATCAGACCCTTCAAAGGTAAAACAAAACGTAAACCGGAGATAACCTCGGTCCGACGCTTCCTGGTTACGTCGGGTAAGCCGGAGGAGAGCTCTGTGTCCTGGTTGGCCCGAGTCTGCCGCCGATTTTCAAGCTGTTGTTGCTTCAAAAGAAATTGAGGATCTTGGTAAGCTAGAGGGTGTGAAAACCTTACTTTCCGGGTCACCCTTCGGATTTTTCATGTTGGCAAAGGCTCTGAGTCGGAGGAAATTATAGTTACCTCTTTGCCAACTGCTTGACTGTTCCCAGTATCCTCCTAGAAGGATTGAATGTCAGTAAAGTAATGACAAAGGAGTTAAAGAAGTATAAAAAAAGATTACCTCTTCCTCATCCGAAGAAGAGTCATCCAGTTTAAGCATATCGGAGGCGTTGGGTTTCTTCTTTTTAGAGGTGCCCGTCCTGGCGGCTTTCCTTTCAGTTTTCTTGGCCACCCTGGCCTATTTGGCAGCCTCATGGTCATACTTGACCTTCCAGAAATTATCACCGGCCTGTGGAAACAGATAAAGAATCATAAGCACAGCAAGGTAACATCTAAAAGAGTATTTGTGAAGATTAGTAACTTACCGCGAGAGCGGGTTCTTCTTCTGAAGGAAGTAATGGCGAAGGTGTTCTTTGGTTCTGATGCCCTCCTTCAACAGCGCCTAGACTGTAGCATCTACCACATCATCTGGTAAATCCTCAGGGCTATGACGCATTGGGTCTTCTTTCTCACCTGTGTAAGTACACATTAAGTCGGAGCGGCGTCTTAATGGTAGTATCCGCCAGGTAACCCAGACCCAGACTAAATCGATGCCGCTTAACCCGTTGCCTAAAAGGGCTTTGATCTTCTTGATGGTGGGATTAAGAGGCAGGCGCTCAACAGCAGTCAACTTGTCCATCAGATGATGGTTGGACTCAAGACACAGGGCACGAAAGCCGGGCAGAGGCTTCTCATTAGCCGGAGAGGTGTCTTGACGGTAGAACCACGTCTGGTTGCAGTCTTTTGGGTGACTCGGCAGCTCAGCGTAAGTAAAAAGACAATCTCTCCGCCGCTGGATTGAGATGCCGCCAAGCTCAAGACTAGGCCCGTTGGCACGTTCATTCTGCCGGTTCAAGTAAAAAAGTTCTCTGAACAGCATCAGACTTGGTTCCTCTCCTAGGTATACCTCGCAGAAGACTTTGAAATTACACAGATTTGACACGGAATTGGGTCCAATGTCTTGTGGCTTCAGGTCCAAGAAGTCCAAAACTTCCCTGAAGAATTTTGAGCCGGGAGGGGCAAATCCCCGGTTCATATGATCTGTGAAAACTATTACCTCCCCATCTTTGGGTTGAGGTATCTCCTCAGACGGGTGAGGGGCACGATAAGACATGGCCTCCTTCTTTGGCAGATGGCCAGACTTCACAAACTCGGCAAGTTTGCTTTTGGTTACTGTGGATGGAACCCAATTGCAAGTTACAGGGGCTTTGGCCGCCTTAGGAGCCATGACAACAAAAGGCCTATGGCAAAATGAGAAAGTTCCGGTTCAACTTTAAACCAGGAGAAACATTTAAATTATTTAAAGTGGCGGCTTAAGAAAGGGGCCTAATGATATAAGGGTGATTGTGCTGAAATATTTAAGCCGCTACCAGTGTCAACAGCAGTTCAAGAATTTTTAAAAGCCAAGAGAAGAGGGCAAGGTTTGTAGTTCAATATCATTTATTTAAATCGGACATCTGGACAGTGGTATTTAAAAGGCATTTTCTAGAAGAAAGCTTTCCAGGTGATAAAAACAAGTTTCACAGACAACAACTATTATCATGGATCAAATTATTGTTCTGAAAGAAAAAATTTCTAGACCTAGAAACAGAGCAGAGAAGTTCATACATTCGAAGAGGGTTTCTAAGCAAGGAAACTGAGATCTATTTCTATGCAAGATCAGTACAAACAACTACCGCATCAGTTCTATACAGTTTTTACGACCTAAACAGGGCGTTGAAGGTGAGAACTAGCGAGGGTTTGTGCCGGGCAGTGATGAACGCCGACGAACTCAGTGGAGGTCCAATGCAGATCTGAGAAAGGAGAGGAGAGGAACTCACGGATGAAGACGAGCTGCGGAGATTCGCCGACGTATTCGGGTCAGAGTCAGGTCGATGCAGCGGCATGAGTCGATGCAGACGAGGGGGTCGACGGCGGCGGCGGCGGAGCTCGAGTGGCAGAGAGGAGAGGAAGAAGACGACTGGAAGGGGAAGAATGAAAGACCTAAGGTCACGCCTATTTATAGGGAGAGGATAACTGAGACGGCACGGAAACGAGGAGATAAGAATTATTATCCAACGGCCCCGACGCCTCGATTTTCGGAACACTTAATAAGGCAGAGATCCGTTGAAGGATACGACGGAATAGAAAATGAATTAAAGAAAGGATGACATCATGCCGGGTTAAGATGGATCCAGAAGATGACGTCACGGCGGGTTAAAAGAAAGCCCTCATGCGATGTAAGATCAAGATTTATTCTTTAGAAGTATATTTTAAGATTAACATGAACAGGTTCAAATCAATCTGGGGCCTAATGTTGGGGATATGACTATTTGTGTAAGCCGCCCAGGAGGGGCCGGGTTACGCAAAGAGGACTCATCAGAGGAAGCCCAAGACCAAGCATGAAGATGGTGGTTCAATAAAAGGCCTAAGGCCCACAGGCAGCTTAAGGCCCGTTGTAGTAAACCGCCATGATGGCATGACTTGTAACATAAGGTAGATTTAACTAGTCACCGAGCCGGACACTGTTTATAAGCCGGTCGGAACTCTGTAAGCTACAGGGCGTCAACCCGTGTATATAAGGGGACGACCTGCTGGCGGCTTAGGGCAAGAAACAACTCATCGAGAGCTGGGCATAGCGTATCTCGCTCCCTGGTCATCGAAACATCAATACCAACCCAACTAGACGTAGGCCTTACCTTCACCGTAAGGGGCCGAACTAGTATAAACTCTCTCGTGTCCTTTGTCCCGATTTAACCCCTTCCAGCTTCCTAGTTGCGATGGCTCCACAACTAAGTCATTTCACGAGGACATCTGACGTGAATATTCCACGACAGTGGCCTACTCTGATACTGATTGGGCTGGCTGCCCTAACACATGATGCTCCACTTCTGGCTACTACGTCTACCTCGGTCCCTCCCTCGTGTCGTGGTCGTCCAAGCGACAACCCATAGTTTCATGCTCCAACGCGACACAGTTGCCGAGTGCACCTGGCTATGACAGCTACTCCAGGACTTGCATCACGACGTCTCACAGGCCGCGGTGTCTACTGTGACAACGTCTCCGCGATGTATCTTTCTGCCAACCCCATTCATCATCGCCGGACAAAGTACATCGAGCTGGACATTCACTTTGTGCACTAACATGTAGCCCTTGGACGCATTTGGGTTCTCCATGTTCTGACCGCACAAATGTTCGCCGATGTGATATCTAAGGGACTGCCTACTTCCACCTTCGAGGAGTTTCATTATAGTCTCTGTGTCTCTAGTGACGCTTCGACTGCGGGGGTGGGGGGGGTTGAACATATTGTGCATGTATATTGTGTCTAAGGCCCAGCTCCTAGTTTTCCAGTATAGTTGAGGTTGTGGCCCTCATCCTGTACATCATATATACGTGCCCAGTGCACCGATCAATGCAATTTTTGTTACACGGCCTAAGCCTAGTCTTCTACACAGAGGACAATCTTTATCTTCATTGGCCCCTTCCAAAAAGGAGAATCATTCAGCTATGTCGGGACTTATGCGAGGGTTTTAGACTGTGCAAATACTTGTTACGCAATAACTATATCCACATGCCCTCCCTCTCCAGATAGCCTATATAGCCATTTACTAAGCAGGCACCTGTTTCTTACTTCGAGGTTTTCAATACCTAAACCCCTTCATCCTTGGGCCTACAAATTACTCCCTCCATTTGTTTATGTAAGGCGTAATATTTTTGGCATATGGGCTAAGGCACAAAATTATGGACATTTGAAGACAAAATTACCCTTGGCCAATCGTTGGTTAGTGGCAAGTAAATCAGGTAGTCCATGAAAGAAAGAGATAGGCGCAATCGAGAGAAAGATACTTTCCTTTTTTTGCCACAAGGAGAGATACATGCAATCAAGAAAGATATACTTTCCTTTTTTCTAGAGGGCTAAGAACAGAATTAGGAGGAATTAGAAGAAATGCGCCTTACATTGTGGAATTATATAAAAAACAAATGCACCTTATATAAAGGAACGAAGGGAGTATATCTCACTTGGCTAGTCTATACTATTATTTATTTTCATCACTTTGCCAGAAAAATCAAGATCGATAGAAGTTCAACCTTTTTCGTACCGCCACAGGTACTTCAAAGACGGACAAAGGGAACATCGGCATACTTGTAAGCACATAGTTTATTAGAATTAGCCGCCCCTCGACGATATGTGGAATGAGTCCACCTACCTATCCATCATCTTTTGCTCGACAATGAGAACTGCCAACATGTCAGCGACGACATTAAATAGGATAGGATACATCAGATTCCCCTTCCTCAATCCCTTTTGCGTCTGGAAATAATGACTCGTGTCATCATTGACCTTTATCCCTATGTTGTCGGCTTGAACAAAGGATTCGACCTACTTCCTTCAAACCGCATCAAAACTCTTCATACGCAAGGCTTGTTGCAAAAATGGACACTTAACTTTATTGTAGGCCTTCTCAAATGTCCAGTTTGGCAACAAATCCATCTAGTTTCTTCTAGTGAACTTTGCGTAAGGTTTCATGTAGAATGACCACACCCTCCAGGATATTTCATCCCAACATAAAAGCCGTCTGAGTCGGATGCACCACAGTGTGTGCAATCTGCGTGAGGCAATTAGTACCAACTTCGGTAAAGATCTTAAAGCTGACATTAAGCAGGCATATTGGTCTAAATTGCTCAATGCGAACCATCTCCTCCTTCTTTGGCAACAACGTAATAGTCCCAAAGTTGAATTTAAACAATTGTAACAGGCTAATCAGATCATGGAACATGGGCATAAGATCCCCTTTGATGATATCCCAACACCTCTTGTAAAATGCGGATGGAAAACCATCTGGCCCGGTGCCTTATTATTCTCCAATTGTGCTATTGCCTCAAACAACTCCTTTTCAGAGAAGGTGCCGACAAAATCTCATTCTCATCGGCACCTAATGAGGTAGATCCCCAACCATTTTCTCATGGAGTGAAACAAAATTATCCTCCGGTGCCTCAAAGAGCTTTTTATAGAAGTTTGAGATATACAATTTTAGGTCATCATGCCCTACAATTGTACCAATATCCTATCTACCTAGATAATTTTGTTTTTCCTATATTTTCCATTTGCGGTCATATGGAAAAATTGGGTATTATTGTCCCCCTGAACCACCCGTCGAATTTTGGCTCTGAGTGCTCATTTTATCTCTTCTTCTCTGAGAAGCTTTCCTAGCTTCTCTTCGTCCTCTCACTTAGCAATACAGTCAATCATGTCGAGCATACCGACCTCGGCTTTTAAATCTAGATAGTTAATGAGATTATGAAGCCTTTCTTTCTCTAGTTTATAAATGCCACAATTATAACCACCTGACACATGTGGTAAGCAATCCAAAATACTCAAAAAATAAATAGTGCACACTATTATATTTATTAAAATATCACATTAAACATCCAAAACAAATACAAAGCAAAAAAAAGGAAATGTCGAGCCAATCGACTGATAATAGGGTTATGTGATCCAAACCATAACCTACTAGTACATTGCCATCCATACCAACTGAATGTAGACCATCCTTCCATCTTCCAACAGTTGCATCCAGTGTCATATGTGCATGATCCTCCGCATGTTACATAGGGTATCACATACGGATCTATCATGAAGTTCTATTAAAAAAAGATCATTTTGGCAATTTCAGATTGTCCATATGCTTCCACGCATATTTGTAACTTCATTTCAGATGCACCCCAACCAATCAGTTCTCGAACAAGTTCGTTAAGCTAATTGGTGGAGGTAGGCTAAACGTTACATGGATTGTACATCGTAAAAAGTGTGGCGAGCGGGCATGACAGAAAAAAATGATGGATCATTTCCTCCTTGTCACAAAAGTTACATTTTTTATAGCCTTGCTATCCGCACTTCATGAGATCATCCTTCATAAAACACCATTTTGTCCAAATTCTACTTGAAAATCTCTATCATTAAAGGTACTTTGGTCTTTGAAATATTTTTCTTTTTTTTCTAAAAACTAGCTCAACGTTAACGAGATTGACATACTAGATTTGACCCAAAATAACACCGAAAATGTGCAACACCTGGTGGAGTACGCTAGTCTCATGTGTTAAATCGACCGACATCAACATATGTGCAAGATGTAGCCACGCCGCCCGCTTGTCATGAGTTAGAGCTCGAAACTACATACTCATAGGACTCTCTCCTAGTATCGAAGAAGCGGAAACATCTTTTTGTTGCATGATATTACACAAATGCAGGTACTAAAGGCCAAGCTGAGCATCTCCGAGCTAGGCATCCTCCCAAAATATCATTATATGCTCATTACCTACCACAAAAGATCCTCGACGAAAAATTCAGCATTGACTCGCATCAAACCCTTCCAAAAGGGGGAGTCAGCAGCTTCACTAAAACCTATGATTATTCTTAAACTAAAGGTATTTGTTTCATAGGGACTCTTGTTAGACACCTTTATCCTCGGTAAGTAAGTTTTATGGACATTTACTAAGTAGCGAGATCCTCAATGCCATGTCCACACTCATCCTTTCGCCTACACCAAATATCACACTTAGCTGCATTTGTGCTCATCGCCCTACTAGAAGAATTTGGACTGGCTGAATTCCACCAGTTTCCGTATACCTTTGGGTATTGCAAAGAAGGGTAGAAAAACAAGGTAAACTAGTGATGACTGGTGAAAGAATCGGTAGGGTCGGCTTGGGGGGGGGAGGGGTGAATATGCGAGTAATACACGACATCCCTTGGATCAAACTCATCTGGGAACAATATTACAGTTTGAATCTGCCTCTGGACAAAATAGAAGGATCTTTCTGGTGGAAGGCCCACCTTGCTCCCTGGACCAAATTCAAAGCAGCAAGTTCATGCAAAGTCTCTTCAGGGCAAATTGTTCTATTTTGTAAAGATAATTGGGAAGGATAAACTCTTCAACTCAAATTTCCTGAATTGCACTCTTTTGCAATAGATGATTCAATCTCAATGCAAAAATTCAATGCCTCTCAAGATCTGACTGTACATTTTCATTTGGCAATGTCAATGGCTGCTTCTAAATAATTCAACAGTTTAAAGGAAATCATCCCACAACTTGAGCCAAGTGGAAAGGATAAGTGGATATGTAATGGATCGCCAATAGATACTCATCCATGTAGATGTATAAAAGATTGATGGGAGATGAAGATGGACATCCATTTTTCAAATTAATTTGGAATAGCTCAGGCAGGCTTAAGCACAAAATTTTCCTTTGGTTGGTAGCTCACTGCAGAATCAACACTAGGGCCCTGCTAAAAAGAAAAGGAATGCATTTAGACAATCCCTTTTGCCCAAACTGCAATCAATGTGCTGAAGAAACCATAATGCATCTGCTATGGGACTATCACTTCGCCCAGGAGTGTTGGAACACAATTATCCCTGGTAAAAAAAAGGGGCACTTCAGTGTTTGAGGAAATAAACTTGGCCATGGACTTGCTACCCAAGAACATTGCATCCGAGATTGTCATGTTGGGACGTTGGAATATTTAGACGCAGCGCAATGGAAAGATTTTTACAGCACAACAGCATCCAAGCGTGGAGATTCTATCTTAAACATGATCTTAAGTTGCTTAGATTCAAAGTGAAAGAGAAACACTCTCAAGAGCTTTCAAGCTGGATAGATAGCAACATGTAAATCAGTTATTTCTCTTCCTAGAGCTGGCATTGGTTAGGCCTTTTGGTATACCCTTTCTCCTTTGTAATATAGTTTTGGTATACCCTTTTGGCACACGAGTTGGCACAATAGTTCTATAAATCTTACCAGGTTGGCTGTTACGGGTTGTGGTCTAATTTTTTCCCTTTGTTAAACTTTTCTTTCATGATTGAGAGCTTGTGTCTGATACTTTATCTCTACTACTAAAGGGAGATTGTTGGTTTGTCCTATCCAGCCCTCTCATCGGTGCATGACTCCTCCCATTGATTATTCTCCAAACCATGCGATAACTCTTACTATTTTTTCCCAAACCAACCCCACCTTCTCATTTATGAGAAAAGAAATTCCTTGCAAGCAATGAACAAAAATGAAATAAACACCAATAGCCAAAATTCCTTGCAAGCAAAACAATCAAATCAACTCATATAGTTGTAAGTACACAATATAAGTCACATCATATATTTTCTTACCTTTGCATATGGATTCCCTCGTAACATATCCCAATCTCAATCCAATCAAAAAAAATTAACGCTTAACCACCAGAATAACGTTGTCCTTGTTTTAAGTAATAAAGCGCTCCTTTACGAAAAAATTTAGCTCGTTAAAGAAATAGTTGTGTATATCATGATGATACTGATGCCATGGTTATCCACTCTTCGGAAAAAGAGACCTCTTTCGCCATTTTTGAACATTTTTCGACAAAGGGTGAATTTTAGTAACTTAAAATGAAGCATCAAGGATACAAACACAATGAGCACACACCCGGCTTCTGCATAGCTAACATACATTTTCGGAAGTTTTAACACGAATCCTGTATTATTGGATGGCTTTAATATGGAACCTATGCATGCAGAGTGCTACTAGTACTACTCCATCCGTTCCTAAATATTTGTCTTTCTAGATATTTCAAATGGACTATAATATACGGATGTATGTAGACATATTTTAGAGTGTAGATTCGCTCATTTGCTCCGTATATAGTCACTTGTTGAAATCTCTAGAAAGACAAATATTTAGGAACGGGGGTAGTATTTTGCAGTGCTTCGCGTTGGTTGGTCCAAATTCCGCTACGGCCTGTACGCACCAAAAATGGTTTGCCTGCCCACGAACGCCTGTATTAGCCTTTCCAATCGCGGAAGGACGGGATAATCAAATAATAATTGACTAATTAATTAAACAGTAGAAGCGACAAGTAATCAAACACATATACACATCACATCCTATGATCTAGCAGTTTAAGTCCAATAGCTGAGATACATAAACAAGACCAAATTGTCAATTTAATTAGGCCGTGACCTAACCGTCACCTGTGTTTGTGGCCTGTACATGCTCACGGCCATTGAATCCATGTCACACTTGGTTCTTGTGGTGTCTGTATTTGCATGTAACGCGAGCTTTTGCAGTAGGAAATTCAGGGCAATTAATGGCAGTTTTGCTGTGCTGTGATCATTACAAGGACATGACAGTGACAGAACCATTGCTATGCGTAAATTGTTTTTCATAGCACATAAATATTGTGCTGAAAAAAAACCCTATCTTTGAATTGAACTCAACCACAAGAATCATAGAGGATTAATATTCAGTGTGAAAACCATCTATTTCGAAGGAAAAAAATTATTGTGAAAACCTATCTTTCATGCCACATGAATTGAACTGGATTAATAATATTCAGCGTGAAATATAATTAGTTATATCTGCACCGCCAATTCATGCAATCAACTGACTGATGAGAAGCTAACCGCATGTATGCATATCCCATTTGCATTATTTAAGCATCGGGTCAATGCTAACCGCTATAAAACGCCATATAATTCGAACTACTCAAGAATGAAACTCGAAGACGTAAACGAATAATTAAGCCAGCTTAGGTAAGAGAAAATCGCGGAAACTATAAATATATCACGCATGAGGCAAAAGTCAAAACTCGACGCTGTGAGCAGCGCAGCGAGAGAAAACACGAGTATGTATGATGCATCCTCATCCAGCTGACAGAAAAACTCGAGAAGGTGTGCATCCTTACCCTATATATACTTTTAAGAATGGTCGTTTAAAATTGTTTACCCTGCATGAATAAATTAGTTACCTGTCCCCTGCAAGAGCATGTGGTGGACATAGCTAAGCTTAATTTGCACATCTCTGTTTACTTAGCTACTAACCATATCGATCCTTTTTTTCTGAGGGAAAACCATATCGATGCTAGACAGTTCTTTGACCAAGAGGATATATTAATATCGAAAAAATATCAATTGCACTCAGTCTGAAACCACCTTTACAGGAAAAAAAAACCCTGAGATGAAGTATATATACTTAGCAGAAAATAATCTTGCAAATAGTGTGCAAGTAATACAACACTCCTTCCATTTTTAGTTACTTCGCATATCAGTTTTGACCTAAGCCTAACTTTATAAAGTTTGACCATGTTATTGAATGATGATTCTAATAATTTTTCATATAAATTTGATAGATGTTTAAAAAGTTTGACTCGAGACAAAACTAGTGTGTGAAGTAAACTAAAAATGAAGGGAGTACATATTTGTTTTTGTGTGCTTAAATTCATAGCATGTACGCCGTACGGGCCAGTTGGGCCTTGCTAAGTACACCAAGTGGCATCTACTTGTTGGCTTTAGTCCTTCATCAAGAGACAAGAACACATGTGAGCGATCAACATACACTCTGATAGGCTGGTCACTAGCCTGGCCAGTACTGGATGGTCTGCACATGACAGACCAGCAAATAGATTCTTCTTAAACATGCATGCATGATATCCACTCTTTTGTCTCTGTTCAGCTAGCTGACTCTAAATCGAGCTAGACCCCAATGTCGTTACTTAGCTCTACAGTGAAACTATGTTTTCATGATGTTCAGTCCTGAGACTGTGAGTACAGTCAAAGTAGTCGAAAGATTCTTTGCCTAGAACCCGTGGGACCGAGATGTGCCCTCTGCTATAGTCTTAGCTAGTGTGGACAAGATTATTGCCTCTGTCTCTGCTAATCCCATACAACAAGAGAGTTATGGGCATTAAGTTATTTATTATCTCAACATGCAAGCGTGCAACCTCATCATACAATTATGAATGGAATAAGGCTCATATCAACATCCAACCATGTATGAGAAAAGACCCACTACATCATTTAACCATGCATGGAAAAAAATGTTTTTGTTCAATTATTCTACATATTCAATGAATATTGTTATAGTTATACATAATCAAATAGTATAAGTCATATGTATTTTAAATTTTGATTCTCATGTTATTAAGCAAAAATTTCCTTCAACCGATTACCGTAGCAACACGTGGGGTATCCTCTAGTTTTCATAAAGAAAAAAAAAGATACATGACCGGACGAGTCCAAAGGCCTCAATCATTTAATGAACAAAAGGAGAATTTTAAATAAAATATGATTTATAAATAAAAGTAGAGAAATGTTGAGACGCCATTTTAAACTTTATCGGGCGTCCAAGATCTTTAGGTGCAATCGATCGGAGATGGTATCTCTGGATTTGTTCAACCGGTTTGGTTGACGGCCTATTAGTAGGATTTTGTGATGCATAAGGCTCGTCTCAATTTTTTTTCATTTTTTATTAACCTTGGGGCAGCCATGCTGTTAACTTTATGGTGTTCGGATGATGAACTTTGAAATAAATAATAAAAGTCTGTGTGCACCAGTCCATGCAGAAGTAAAGAACATCTCCCTCTTTGGTAAAAAATATTAACCAAAAACTTTGTATAAGAAAATCATGGCTATTTGCCTCCTCATACATCGGTAAACTATAAGAGCATCTATAGCCGTGGCCATCAAGTCCGCCCCCTCAAACGCCGTGCGCGCCCGTGGACACTTACCGAGCACTCCTTAATTTGTGTCCTTCACATCCTGTATTTCATATATGATACCCTATATTCATACTAAGCATATGCAACATTAATAAAAAGTATGTGGATTATCACACCGACTATGAAACAGACGTATATATACACATTTCGATCACCAAAAGATCACCAACAGATCTCCAAAAGGTAGTCTAAGTTTACATAATCCACGTACACGACGGGTAGGTTCTAACTAGAGTACTAAATAACTAGAAATTAACGACGGAGACACAGGGAGATTCACCACTTCCTCGTCGGGCCTTTTCCCTTCCGGTCATCGGCGCAGTTGTAGGCCTCTGCGGCAGGTGGTGGATCGTCGGAGTCAGAGGAGTCGAAGCCATGGTCGTCGTTGTCGTCGGACAAGGAGTCGAAGAGGACGACGATCCCCTTCATAGGTCGAACGATCATGTCCTGCTGTCGCTTGAGCTTGCGCACCCGAGCCGCCGCCGCTGCTTCCGCCGCCTCGTGCTCTGAGTGCTCAATGGCAAGCGAGAGTGCCTTCACATTCTTCCTTCATAGCCGGCGAGCGGCAGATTCTGTCGTCGTCACTGACCGGAGGTAGACCCAAGTGAGGAGTCGCTTGTCCTCGTTGGGCTCCGCCGGCAACCTGCAGTGGTGACGCACGGATTGCTCCGCCGCTTTCCACTCCCTTCCCCGTTGCTTCTTGCGACGGGCGCTTCCGATTCCATCGTGCGCGTCCGGGCCGGTGGAGCGGGCACTAGCACCCACCCACAAAAAAAAGAAATATTGGTTATACTCCCTCGTGTCCTTTTTAGTCTGCACATAAGTTTGTCCGAAGTCAAAGTATCTCTACTTTGACCAAACTTATGAAAATATCAACATTCACAATGCCCAATCAATATTTTTAGATTCATTGCGAAATGTAGTTTGATGGTATATATAACTTTATAGTATAAATATCAACATATACAATAGCAAATATATATACCATCAAACTACATTTTGTAATGAATCAAAGTTTGACTTAACAAAAATTTAATATGCGGAGTAAAAATGGCCGGAGGGAGTACTAGTAAAAGTTACTCTCGGACCTCTGCAGTATGAATGATCAACACCAGCAGCCGACTACTGGAGAAGATACTCCACGAGAAAAATTGATGGGTTCTGAGAGTCGCCTTGTCAACGGGTGTCGCCGTTGAAGGAACTAGCTAGGTCGTAGCTGCTGTCCATCAGGAATTGACAGCTTTGTTTGTCCCTGGATCTGTAGCAGAAGAAACATTGTCACTCATGGACGCATACACCACTTGCTTGACAAGTTAGTCCAGGACAGATCCAAAGTTCACCTGTTGCACTGATAGATCGACCAAAAAGGAATCTTGGATTAAAGTTTAGATCTTTCCTCATGCCACCTGGAGTACATTCTTTTGTCTTCAGTCAAAATTTATAAGTTTAATCAAGCTTATCGAAAATATATTAGTTAGGAAATAGATATCAGTTGATCTATCATAAAAATATATTTATATAACGTATTTATTTGGTATTGTTTATATTAATATTTTTCTAAATTTTGGCCAGACTTAGCATAGTGGCACACGACAAATTTTTAAGCCTTATAAAGGGGAGGGTAGCATATGTTGCCCCAAAATGTGAAATCTAATTACCTATGAGATTTGTTTTACAAATTCCAATAAAATATTGATGTTATATTTAAATAAAACTTTCTGATATTACTATATAAAATTCCTTGTGATTCTTATTTCTCACATATCAAATTGCACATTCTCAAATCTACAGTTGCACAATATATCAACAAACTATCTTGCCCGAAAAGCAAAGTAAATGCTTTTGAAAATCACCAATGTAGGGATCAAAGTTATCCACGAGAGAGGGTGAACCGACGATTTTAACAAATTCTTCAAAAAATAAAAATGCTTTCATAAATTGAAGACTAACATGATAGCAATGCAGCAATAATGCGGAAATTTAGCTAAAAAACTACGAGACATAGAAGCATGCAACACAAAACTACTGACACTAGTAGAAAACAGGGCTAACGTTCGGGCCTGGCCAGCCCATTAGTCCCGGTTCTTCAAGAACCGGGACCCATGGGGGGTTATTAGACTCGGTTCGTGAGCCCAGGGGGCCGGCCGGGGCCTCGTGGGCATTGGTCCCGGTTCATGTGGAACTATTTGTCCTGGTTCGTGGCTTGAACCGGGACGGAAGGGGGTGCTTTAGTCCCGGTTCATGCCACGAACCGGGACAAATAACTTGCCTATATATACCCACCGCCGCGGT
Source organism: Aegilops speltoides (assembly GCA_021437245.1). Taxonomy (NCBI): domain Eukaryota; kingdom Viridiplantae; phylum Streptophyta; class Magnoliopsida; order Poales; family Poaceae; genus Aegilops; species Aegilops speltoides. Next base: position 307,221,787 of record CM038141.1, on the reverse strand, counting down.
AGAGCACTCCACAGTGCTCTGGTTTTTCAAGCCGACGAGGGGAGGGCATTTGGGTGCTCTAGTTCACCTCCTATGCACATGAGGTGTTCGATGAAATGCCCGAGCCACACTAGTTAAGCTTTCTCCTCTCAAAACTCGACCTCCGAGCTCCATTTTCAACGAGATTTGTCTAGATTTAGCGGTCCATCACGCCTCGTCCCCGCCTTCACCGCCGTCGATCGCCCGCGCCGATCTCTTCGCCGGCACCACCGTGGTGAGCCTCTTGTTCTTATCTTCTTTCTGAAAGAAAAAATTCTTACTTCAGATAGATACTTGTCTAATTTTCTTACTTTTATTATTCCTTGTTATTATATAGTGCGATGGTTTTGGTATCCGCCCCCGTCGGCCCTCGTCCTGTCAATGATTCAGATGTGGTATATATTATCTTTTCATAACTATTTGGTTCATTTATTGTTTATGACAATTATGCCGACCAATGTGACATAGATTTTATTTATCTAGGAGGTTGTTGAACCGGAAATTCCAACCGACCCTATTGTCGAGAGGTTAAATTTAGTTGAAGAAGAAAACAATTATTTGAAGGAAAAATAAGAAAAATTGAGGAGGAGGAGATGATATTGGAGTTGCATATTGCGGATGTCGTCGATGATCACAAGATCAAGATGGATGCAATGCGGTTGAAGATTAAAAATATTAGAAAATATGCCATTCATACCGAGGCTTGGTATCATTATGCAGTTGGATCAGTTGTTACCTTGGTTGCGATTATGATCGCATTTGTTGTTGCATTGAAATGTTTTACATAATTTCAATGTATGGTTTAATTAGATGCTCTGTAGAGCTATATGTTGTTCAATGAGAATTATGTATGTACTTTGGTTTTAATGCTCTGGAGAACTATGTATGTACTTTGGTTTCAGAGTTTATTTCAAATGCTTTTCAACTTCATGGTCTTATAGCTCAAAATAATCAGTAAATGCATGAAAAATAACAAATGTAGTCAGAAAAGGGTTGTAAATTGATGATGTGGCTTTGAATGGTGCATTTTGAACACAGTAAAACAATGGAGTTCAAATAAGTTCCAAAAAAAGAAATCCCTTTGTAACATACGAGTTTTCGTATGAAACCCTGATACTTCGAAAGAGATTGTTCGTTTTGTACACGAAGTGCATCCAGTTTTTGCCGTAACCCTCTCTACTTTCTCGCACATGCTATGTGGGTAAAATGATGATACCATGCCAACTTGGAACCTTTTCAGAGTTCATTTCAAATGTTTTTCAATTTCATGGTCTTATAGGTCAAAATAATCAGTAAATGCATGAAAAACAACAAATGAAGTCAGAAAGGGTTGTAAATTGATGATGTGTCTTTGAATGGTGCATTTTGAACACAGAAAAACAATGGAGTTCAAATAAGTTCAGAAAAAATGAAATCCCTTTGTAATAGACGAGTTTCCGTGTGAAACCCTGATACTTCGAAAGAGATTGTCCGTTTTGTACACGAACTGCATCCAGTTTTTGCCGTAACCCTCTCTACTTTCTCGCACATGCTATGTGGGTGAAATGATGATACCATGCCAATTTCAAACCTTTTCAGAGTTCATTTCAAATGCTTTTCAATTTCATGGTCTTATAGGTCAAAATAATCAGTAAATGCATGAAAAATAACAAATGAAGTCAGAAAGGGTTGTAATTGATGATGTGGCTTTGAATGGTGCATTTTGAACCCAAAAAAAGACAATGGAGTTCAAATAAGTTTAAAGAAATGAAATCCCTTTGTAACAGACGAGTTTCCGTATGAAACCCTGATACTTCGAAAGAGATTGTCCGTTTTGTACACGAAGTGCATCCAGTTTTTGTCGTAACCCTCTCTACTTTCTCGCACATGCTATGTGGGTGGAATGATGATACCATGCCAACTTGGAACCTTTTCAGAGTTCATTTCAAATGCTTTTCAATTTCATGGTCTTATAGGTCAAAATAAATCAGTAAATGCATGAAAAATAACAAATGAAGTCATAAAGGGTTGTAAATTGATGATGTGGCTTTGAATGGTGCATTTTCAACACAGAAAAACAATGGAGTTCAAATAAGTTCAAAAAAATGAAATCACTTTGTAACAGACGAGTTTCCGTATGACGAGCCAAGGACCAGAGGGGAAACCCTTCTCCCATCTAGGGAGGAGGTCAAGGAAGAAGAAGAAGAAGGGGGGCTCTCTCCCCCTTGCTTCTGGTGGCGCCGGAACGCCGCCGTGGGCCATCATCATCACCGCGATCTTCACCAACACCACCGTCATCTTCACCAACATCTCCATCACCTTCCCCCATCTATATCCAGCGGTCCACTCTCCCGCAACCCGCTGTACCCTCTACTTGAACATGGTGCTTTATGCTTCATATTATTTTCCAATGATGTGTTGCCATCCTATGATGTATGAGTAGATTTTCGTTGTCCTATCGGTGATTGATGAATTGCTATGATTGGTTTGAGTTGCATGTTTTATTATTGGTGCTGTCCTATGGTGCCCTCCGTGTCGCGCAAGCATGAGGGATTCCCGCTGTAGGGTGTTGCAATGCGTTCATGATTCGCTTATAGTGGGTTGCGTGAGTGACTGAAACACAAACCCGAGTAAGGGGATTGTTGCGTATGGGATAAAGGGGACTTGATACTTTAATGCTATGGCTGGGTTTTACCTTAATGAATCTTTAGTAGTTGCGGATGCTTGCTAGAGTTCCAATCATAAGTGCATATGATCCAAGTAGAGAAAGTATGTTAGCTTATGCCTCTCCCTCAAATAGAATTGCGATAGTGATTACCGGTCTAGTAACGTAGTCAATTGCTTAGGGACAATTTCACAACTCCTGCCACCACTTTTCCACACTCGCTTTATTTACTTTATTGCATCTTTATCTAAACAGCCCCTAGTTTTTATTTACGTGTTCTTTATTATCTTGCAAACCTATCCTATCACACCTACAAAGTACTTCTAGTTTCATACTTGTTCTAGGTAAAGCGAACGTCAAGCGTGCGTAGAGTCGTATCAGTGGCCGATAGGACTTGAGAGAGTCTTTGTTCTACCTTTAGCTCATCGTTGGGTTCAGCACTCTTACTTATTGAAAGAGGCTACAACTATCCCGTATACTTGCGGGTTATCAAGACCTTTTTCTGGCGCCGTTGCCGGGGAGTTATAGCATGGGGTGAATATTCTCGTGTGTGCTTGTTTGCTTTATCACTAAGTAATTTTTATTTGCTGTTCTAAGTTGTCCTCTATCTTTAGTTATGGATATGGAACACGAAATACCAAAAAAATTAGGTGTACTTGCTACTCATGGAGATGGGGTAACTCCTAAAACCCTCGATTCTCATTATGTGAAAGATATTATGTACTACTTTGATAATCCTGAGAAAACCCCATTCAACTTTATAATGGGAGACACGTTGGATCAACATGAATACTTTAGGGATTATCGCTTTACATAAAAAGGGAAACTATTATGGGATCAAATTGTTATGTTGCGTTGGTATGCTCGGGATCTATGCTTGAGATATGATATTACTTGTTACTCTAGGATGAAGGCTCCACACCTTCCCTTTTCATGCAAATTTAATGATAATGAAACCTTAGCTTCTTATGCTAATGGTATATATGATTACTTTGATGTTGAACAAATAGAAGAATGTTTTGCTTTTAAGGCTGCTTAGGAAATTGAATCTTTGTTTGAAAAGTATGAAGCTTTTGATGATGATGGTGTTTATAGGCCTGAAAATCTTGCTATACTTAGATATTGCTATGAAAATTATGAATACAATTACTATATTAATGCATTTATTGAGGAAGTCTCCGCTGTCCAAGAAGAGACTAATATTTGCAGGAAGCTATGAAAGAAGAAATTGATGAAACTGTGAGCTCATTGGATGAAAAAGATGATGAGGAGAGCGAAGAACAAAAGGAGGAAGAGCGGATTGATCACCCGTGCCCACCTTCTAATGAGAGTAACTCTTCAACTCATACATTGTTTAATTCCCCTTCGTGCTTACCGAAGGATGATTGCTATGATGATTGTTACGATCCCGTTGATTCTCTTGAATTACCCCTTTTTGATGATGCTTGCTATGCTTGTGGCCAAGATGCCAATATGAATTATGCTTATGGAGATGAACTTGCTATAGTTCCTTATGTTAAACATGAAATTGTTGCTATTGCACCCACGCATGATAGTCCTATTATCTTTTTGAATTCTCCAAACTACACTATATCGGAGAAGTTTGTGCTTATTAAGGATTATATTGATGAGTTGCCTTTTACCATTGCACATGATGATTTTGATAGATATAATATGCATGTCATTGCTGCTCCTACTTTCAATTATTATGAGAGAGGAACTATGTCTCCACCTCTCTATGTTTCCAATACGATAAAATTGCAGGAAACTTTTTATACTATGCATTGGCCTTTACTTGCTATGCATGAATTGTTCTTTTATGACATGCCGATGCATAAGAAGAGATTTAGACTTCGACATAGCTTGATATATGTTACTTTGTGCTCACTACTAAATTACAAATCATTGTTAATTAAAATTGGCTTTGATATACCTTAGGATCCGGGTGGATTCATTACTTGAGCACTAAATGCCTAGCTTAATGGCTTTAAAGAAAGCGCTGCCAGGGAGACAACCCGGAAGTTTTAGAGAGTCATTTATTTCTGTTGAGTGCTTTCATATAGTTTAAAAACAAAAAAATAAAGAGGGGAACACAAAAACTTTTCAAAAAGGAAAGTGAAAGTGAGAGAGACAAGCATTGTTGAAGTGGGAGAGCTCCTTGAACTTTGTTCATGCTCACGGAAGCTTTGTGAATCTTAATTACAGAAACTTTTCATCAAAAATAATTATCCCCTTGTACAATTCCTTTGTATTATAAAAATAATGTACTAAGGTTTGCCTTTAGGATCTTTACGATGCTTGTTGGTTTGTAAGGTGCAGGACAGAAACTTTGGCTGTAGTGCGCGATTTTACATTTTTAACTAAATGTCAATTGGTTCTGATTCTTTTTGCACTGTATTTCTATACAAATTGTTTATTTTTCCTAATTTTGGTAGAATTTTTGGGGTACCATAAGTATGGTGGATGTTCAGATTGCTACAGGCTGTTCTGTTTTTGACAGATTCTGTTTTTGATGCATAGTTTGCTTGTTTTGATGAATCTATCAATTTATATTAGTGGATTAAGCCATGGAAAAGTTATACTACAGTAGACACAATGCAAAAACAAAATATGAATTGGTTTGCAACAGTACTTAGAGTGGTGATTTGCTTTATTATACTAACGGATCTTACCGAGTTTTCTGTTGAAGTTTTCTGTGGATGAAGTGTCTAATCGAGGATGTCTCGATATGAGGAAAAGGAAGAGAGGCAAGAGCTCAAGCTTGGGGATGCCCAAGGCACCCCAAGTAAATATTCAAGGAGACGCAAGCGTCTAAGCTTGGGGATGCCCCGGAAGGCATCCCCTCTTTCTTCAACAAGTATCGGTATGTTTTCGAATTCGTTTCGTTTATGCATTATGTGCAAGTCTTGGAGCGTCTTTTGCATTTAGTTTTCACTTTTCTTTTATGCACCATGCTGGTATGAGATAGTCCTTGGTTGATTTATAGAATGCTCATTGCACTTCACTTAAATCTTTTGAGTGTGGCTTTATAGAATGCTTCATGTGCTTCACTTATATCATTTGAAGTTGGATTGCCTGTTTCTCTTTACATAGAAAACCGCCATTTGTAGAATGCTCTTTTGCTTCACTTATATTTGTTAGAGCGTGGGCATATCTTTTGTAGAAAGAATTAAACTCTCTTGCTTCACTTATATCTTTCTAGAGAGATGACAGGAATTGGTCATTCACATGGTTAGTCATAAAATCCTACATAAACTTGTAGATCGCTGAATATGATATGTTTGACTCCTTGCAATAGTTTTGCGATATAAAGGTGGTGATATTAGAGTCATGCTAGTGGGTGGTTGTGGATTGTAGAGACACTTGTGTTGAGGTTTGCAAGTCCCGTAGCATGCACGTATGGTAACCTTTGTGTGACAAATTTGAAGCATGGGGTGTTTCTTTGATTGTCTTCCTTATGAGTGGTGGTCGGGGACGAGCAATGGTCTTTTACTACCAATCTATCCCCCTAGGGGCATGCGTAGTAGTACTTTGCTTCGAGGGCTAATAAACTTTTGCAATAAGTATATGAGTTCTTTATGACTAATGTGAGTCCATGGATTATACGCACTTTTACCTTTCCATCATTGCTAGCCTCTTGATGCCGTGCATTGCCCTTTCTCACCTCGAGAGTTGGTGCAAACTTCGCCGGTGCATCCAAACCCCGTGATATGATACGCTCTATCACACATAAGCCTCCTTATATCTTCCTCAAAACAGCCACCATACCTACCTATCATGGCATTTCCATAGCCATTCCGAGATATATTGCCATGCAACTTTCATCATCATCATATACATGACTTGAGCATTCATTGTCATATTGCTTTGCATGATCGTAAGATGGCTAGCATGATGTTTTCATGGCTTGGCCGTTTTTTGATGTCATTGCTACGCTAGATCATTGCACATCCCGGTACACCTCCTGAAGCATTCATATAGAGTCATATCTTTGTTCCAGTATCGAGTTGTAATATCGAGTTGTAAGTAAATAAAAGTGTGATGATCATCATTATAGAACATTTCACCATAAAAAAATAAAAAAGGGGAAAGGCCAAAGAAGCCCACAGAAAAAAAGAAAAAAAGAAAAAGAAAAGGGGCAATGTTACTATCCTTTTTCCACACTGGTGCTTTAGAGTAGCACCATGTTCTTCATATAGAGAGTCTCCTATGTTATCACTTTCATATACTAGTGGGAATTTTCATTATAGAACTTGGCTTGTATATTCCAACGATGGGCTTCCTCAAATGTCCTAGGTCTTCATGAGCAAGCAAGTTGGATGCACACCCACTTAGTTTCTTTTGTTGAGCTTTCATACACTTTTAGCTCTTAGTGCATCTGTTGCATGGCAGTTCCTACTCCTCGGATTGACATCAATTGATGGGTATCTCCATAGCCCGTTGTGTTTGGGAATGTAGTAATTTCAAAAAAATTCCTACGCACACGCAAGATCATGGTGATGCATAGCAACGAGAGGGGAGAGTGTTGTCTACGCCCTCGTGAGACCGGGCGAAGCGATCACAACATAGAGGAAGTAGTCGACGTTCTCCTCGCGATCCAACCGATCCCAGCGCCGTTACTCTGGCGCCTCGAGTTCTTGACACACGTACAGCTCGGTGGCGCTCCTCGGGCTCCGATCCAGCAAAGCTCCGGGAGAGAGTTCGTCAAGCCTGACGGCGTGGTGGCGATCTTGATGTTCTACCGACGCGGGGCTTCGCCTAAGCACCGCTACGATATGACCGAGGTGGAATATGGTGGAGGGGGCACCGCACACGGCTAAGAGCGATCTCAAGGATCAACTTGTGTGTCTATGGGGTGCCCCTGCCCCGTATATAAAGGAGGGAGGGAGGAGGAGGCCGGCCTAGGGAGGAGGCGCGCCATAGGGGAGTCCTACTCCCACGGGAGTAGGATTCCCCTTCCTAGTCCAACTAGGATCCTTCCATGTATTAGGAGTAGGAGACTAGGAAGGGAAGAGAGAAGGGAAGGAAGGAGGGTGCGGCCCTCCCCAGCCCATTCGGACTAGGGCAAGAGGGCGCTGCCTGCCTAGGGCAGCCCTCTCTCTTTCCCGTATGGCCCATAAGGCCCAATACTTCTCCCGGCGAATTCCGTAACTCTCCGGTACTCGATAAATACCGAATGACTCGGAACCTTTCCGAACTCCGAATATAGTCGTCCAATATATCGATCTTTACGTCTCGACCATTTCGAGACTCCTCGTCATGTCCCCGATCTCATCCGGGACTCCGAACTCCTTCGGTACATCAAAACTCATAAACTCATAATATAACTGTTATCAAAACCTTAAGCGTGCAGACCCTACGGTTCGAGAACAATGTAGACATGACCGAGACACGTCTTTGGTCAATAACCAATAGCGGGACCTGGATGCCCATATTGGTTCCTACATATTCTACGAAGATCTTTATCGATCAGACCGCATAACAACATACGTTGTTCCCTTTGTCATCGGTATGTTACTTGCCCGAGATTCGATCGTCGGTATCCAATACCTAGTTCAATCTCGTTACCGGCAAGTCTCTTTACTCATTCCGTAATACATCATCTCACAGCTAACTCATTAGTTGTAATGCTTGCAAGGCTTAAGTGATGTGTATTACCGAGAGGGCCCAGAGATACCTCTCCGACAATCGGAGTGACAAATCCTAATCTCGAAATACGCCAACCCAACATCTGCCTTTGGAGACACCTGTAGTACTCCTTTATAATCACCCAGTTACGTTGTGACGCTTGGTAGTACCCAAAGTGTTCCTCCGGTAAACGGGAGTTGCATAATCTCATAGTTATAGGAACATGTATAAGTCATGGACAAAAGCAATAGCAACATACTAAACGGTCGGATGCTAAGCTAATGGAATGGGTCACGTCAATCAGATCATTCAACTAATGATGTGACCTTGTTAATCAAATGACAACCCCTTTGTCTATGGTTAGGAAACTTAACCATCTTTGATTAACAAGCTAGTCTAGTAGAGGCATACTAGTGACACTCTGTTTGTCTATGTATTCACACATGTATTATGTTTCCGGTTAATACAATTCTAGCATGAATAATAAACATTTATCATGAAATAAGGAAATAAATAATAACTTTATTATTGCCTCTAGGGCATATTTCCTTCACGTTGATTAGACGCGTCAATGTGAGACTTTCTCCTTTTTTGTCTTCTCCACATAACCTCCATCATTATATTCTATTCCACCTATAGTGCTATATCCATGGCTTGCGCTCATGTATTGCGTGAGGGTTGAAAAAGCTGAAGCGCGTTAAAAAGTATGAACCAATTGCTCGGCTTGTCATCGGGGTTGTGCATGATGGGGGCATTTTGTGTGAGAAAATGAAGCATGGCCAAACTATATGATTTTGTAGGGATAAGCTTACTTTGGCCTTCTTGTTTTGAAAAGACATGATTGCTTTATTGGTACGCTCGAAGTATTATTGTTTCTATGTCAAATGATAGAATACTGCTTTGAAACACTCATGTCATAATATTCATGCCATGATTAGACATATGATCAAGATTATGCTAGGTAGCATTCCACATCAGAAATTATCTTTTTATCATTTACCTACTCGAGGACAAGCAGGAATTAAGCTTGGGGATGCTGATACGTCTTTGTCGTATCTATAATTTTTGATTGTTCCATGCCAATATTCTTAAACTTTCATATACTTTTGGCAACTTTTTATACTATTTTTGGGACTAACATATTGATCCAGTGCCCAGTGCCAGTTCCTGTTTGTTGCATGTTTTATGTTTCACAGAAACCCAATATCAAACGGAATCCAAACGGGATAAAAACGGACGGAGAATTATTTTGGAATGTTTGGGATTTTCCGGAGGAAGAATCAACGCGAAATGGTGTCCGGGGTGGCCAAGAGACAGGGGGGCGCGCCCTCCCCCCTGGGCGTGCCCTGGACTCTTGTGGGCCACCCGTAAGGCGGTTAACGCTCTTATTTTGCCATAAGAAATCTAATTATACGAGAAAAATCTGGGCGAAAGATTCACCCCAATCGGAGTTACGGATCTCCGGATATAAAAGAAACGGTGAAGGGGCAGAATCGGAGAACGCAGAAACAAAGAGATAGATCCAATCTCGGAGGGGCTCTCGCCCCTCCCACGCCATGGGAGCCAAGGACCAGAGGGGAAACCCTTCTCCCATCTAGGGAGGAGGTCAAGGAATAAGAAGAAGAAGGGGGGCTCTCTCTCTCCCCCTTGCTTCCGATGGCGCCGGAACGCCGCCGTGGGCCATCATCATCACCGCGATCTTCACCAACACCGCCGTCATCTTCACCAACATCTCCATCACCTTCCCCCATCTATATCTAGCGGTCCACTCTCCCGCAGCCCACTGTTGAAGGAAATATGCCCTAGAGGCAATAATAAAGTTATTATTTATTTCCTTATTTCATGATAAATATTTATTATTCATGCTAGAATTGTATTAACCGGACACATAGTACATGTGTGAATACATAGACAAATATAGTGTCACTAGTATGCCTCTACTGGACTAGCTTGTGAATCAAAGATGGTTAAGTTTCCTAGCCATGGACAAAAGAGTTGTCATTTGATTAACGGGATCACATCATTAGGAGAATGATGTGATTGACTTGACCCATTCCGTTAGCCTTAGCACTTGATCGTTTAGTATGTTGCTACTGATTTCTTCATGACTTATACATGTTCCTGTAACTATGAGATTATGCAACTCCCGTTTACCGGAGGAACACTTTGTGTGCTACCAAACGTATCCAAAGGTACATGTTGGGTTGGCGTATTTCGAGATTAGGATTTGTCACTCCGATCGTCGGAGAGGTATCTCTGGGCCCTCTCGGTAATGCACATCACTATAAGCCTTGCAAGTAATGTAGCTAATGAGTTAGTTACGGAATGATGCATTATGTAACGAGTAAAGAGACTTGCCGGTAACGAGATTGAACTAGGTATTGGATACCGACGATCGAATCTCAGGCAAGTAACATACCGATGACAAAGGGAACAACGTATGTTGTTATGCGGTTTGACCGATAAAGATCTTCATAGAATATGTGGGAGCTAATTTGAGCATCTAGGTTCCGCCATTGGTTATTGACCGGAAACGTGTTTCGGTCATGTCTACATTGTTCTCGAACCCGTAGGGTCCGCACGCTTAAGGTTTCGATGATAGTTATATTATGAGTTTATGAGTTTTGATGTACCGAAGGAGTTCGGAGTCCCGGATGAGATCGGGGACATGACGAGGAGTCTCGAAATGGTCGAGACGTAAAGGTCGATATATTGGACGACTATATTCGGACTTGGAAAGGTTCCGAGTGATTCGGTATTTTTCGAGTCTGGGAGAGTTACGGAATCGCCGGGAGTATATGGGCCTTATTGGGCCATACGGGAATAGAGGAGAGAGGCCGAAAGGAAGGAGGTGTGCAGCCCCCCTCTGGTCCGAATTGGACAAGGGGTGCAGCCCCCTTTTCCTTCCTCCTCTCTCCCTCTTTCCTTCTCCCCTACTCCAACAAGGAAGGGGGGAGTCCTACTCCCGGTGGGAGGAGGACTCCTCCTGGCGTGCCCCTCTTGGCCGGCCGACCCCCTCCCCTTGCTCCTTTATATACGGGGGCAGGGGGCACCTCTAGACACAACAACAATTGATCCCTTGAATCTCTTAGCCGTGTGCGGTGCCCCCCTCCACCATAATCCACCTCGATAATATCGTAGCGGTGCTTAGGCGAAGCCCTGCGTCGGTAGAACATCAAGATCGTCACCACGCCGTCGTGCTGACGGAACTCTCCCTCGACACTCGGCTGGATCAGAGTTCGAGGGACGTCATCGAGCTGAACATGTGCTAGAACTTGGAGGTGCCGTAGTTTCGGTGCTTGATCGGTCGGGCCGTGAAGACGTACGACTACATCAACCGCATTGCTCTAACGCTTCCGCTTACGGTGTACGAGGGTACGTGGACAACACTCTCCCCTCTCGTTGCTATGCATCACCATGATCTTGCGTGTGCGGAGGAATTTTTTTGAAATTACTATGTTCCCCAACAGTGGCATCCGAGCCAGGTTTTATGCGTTGATGTTATATGCACGAGTAGAACACAAGTGAGTTGTGGGCAATACAAGTCATAATGCTTACCAGCATGTCATTCTTTGGTTCAGCGGTATTGTTGGATGAAGCGGCCCGGACCGACATTACGCGTACGCTTACGCGAGACTGGTTTTACCACCGTGCTTTGCACACAGGTGACTAGCGTGTCTGTTTCTCCAAATTTAGTTGAACCGAGTGTGGCTACGCCCGGTCCTTGTGAAGGTTAAAACAGCACTAACTTGATGAACTATCATTGTGGTTTTAATGCGTAGGTAAGAACGGTTCTTGCTAAGCCCGTAGCAGCCACGTAAAATTTGCAACAACAAAGTAGAGGACGTCTAACTTGTTTTTGCAGGGCACGTTGTGATGTGATATGGTCAAGACATGATGCTATATTTTATTGTATGAGATGATCATGTTTTGTAACCGAAGTTATCGGCAACTGGCAGGAGCCATATGGTTGTCGCTTTATTGTATGAAATGCAAAGCATACTGTAATTGCTTTACTTTATCACTAAGCGGTAGCGATAGTCGTAGAAGCAATAGATGGCGTAAACGACAACGATGCTACGATGGAGATCAAGGTGTCGCGCCGGTGACGATGGTGATCACGACGGTGCTTCGAGGATGGAGATCACAAGCACAAGATGATGATGGCCATATCATATCACTTATATTGATTGCATGTGATGTTTATCCTTTATGCATCTTATCTTGCTTTGATTGACGGTAGCATTTTAAGATGATCTCTCACTAAAATTATCAAGAAGTGTTCTCCCGAGTATGCACCATTGCGAAAGTTCTTCGTCTTTGAGACACCACGTGATGATCGGGTGTGATAGGCTCTACGTTCAAATACAACGGGTGCAAAACAGTTGCACACGCGGAATACTCAGATTAAACTTGACGAGCCTAGCATATAACAGATATGGCCTCGGAACACAGAGACCGAAAGGTCGAGCGTGAATCATATAGTAGATATGATCAACATATTGATGTTCACCGTTGAAACTACTCCATCTCACGTGATGATCGGACATGGTGTAGTTGATATGGATCACGTGATCACTTAGAGGATTAGAGGGATGTCTATCTAAGTGGGAGTTCATAAGAAATATGATTAATTGAACTTAAATTTATCATGAACTTAGTCCTCGTAGTATTTTGCAAATTATGTTATAGATCAATAGCTTGCATTGTTGCTTTCATATGTTTATTTTATATGTACCTAGAGAAAGTTGTGTTGAAATATGTTAGTAGCAATGATGCGGATTGGATCCGTGATCTGAGGTTTATCCTCATTGCTGCACAGAAAAATTATGTCCTTGATGCACCGCTAGGTGAAGGACCTATTGCAGGAGCATATGCAGACGTTGTGAATGTTTGGCTAGCTCAATATGATGACTATTGATAGTTTAGTGCACCACGCTTAAACGGCTTAGAATCGGGACTTCAAAGATGTTTTGAACGTCATGGACCATATGAGATGTTCCAGGAGTTGAAGTTAATATTTCAAGCAAATACCCGAGTTGAGAGATATGAAGTCTTCAACAAGTTCTACAGCTAAAAGATGGAGGAGAATCGCTCAACTAGTGAGCAAGTGCTTAGATTGTCTGAATACTACAATCGCTTGAATCAAGTGGGAGTTAATCTTCCAGATAAGATAGTGATTGGCAGAGTTCTCTAGTCACCATCACCAAGTTAGTGGAACTTCGTGATGAACTATAATGCAAGGGATGACGAAAACGATTCCCGAGCTCTTCGTGATGCTAAAATTGACGAAGGTAGAACTCAAGAAAGAGCATCAAGTGTTGATGATTGATAAGACCACTAGTTTCAAGAAAAGGGCAAAGGGAAATAAAGGGAAACTTCAAGTAGAATGGCAAACAAGTTGTCACTCCCGTGAAGAAGACCAAAGCTAGACCAAGCCTGAAACTGAGTGATTACACTGCAAAGGAAACATTCACTGGAAGCGGAAATGCCCTGAATATTTGGTGGATAAGAAGGATGGCAAATTGAACAAGGGTATATTTGATATACAGGTTATTGATGTGTGCCTTACTAGTGTTTATAATAGCCCCTGAGTATTTGATATTTGTTCGGTTGCTATAATTAGTAACTCGAAACAGGAGTTACAGTATAAACAGAGACTAGTTGAAGGGGAAGTGACGATGAGTGTTGGCAGTAGTTCCAAGATTGATATGATCATCATCACACACTCCCTATATTTTCGAGATTAGTGTTAAACCTAAATAAATGTTATTTGGTGTTTGCGTTGAGCATAAATATGATAAGATCATGTTTATTGCGATACGATTATTCATCTAAGATAGAGAATAAATTGTAATTCTGTTTACATGAATAAAACCTTCTATGGTCATTGTCGGTGTCAAAACCGGCGGATCTCGGGTAGGGGGTCCCGAACTGTGCGTCTAGGCGGATGGTAGCAAGAGACGAGGGACACAATGTTTTTACCTGTGTTGGGCCCTCTCGATGGAGGTAAAACCCTCGTCTGCTTGATTAATATTGATGATATGGGTAGTACAAGAGTAGATCTACCACGAGATCTAGGAGGCTAAACCCTAGAAGCTAGCCTATGGTATGATTGTTGAGATGTAATGTTCGTCCTATGGACTAAGGCCCTCCGGTTTATATAGACACCGGAGAGGCTAGGGTTACACAGAGTCGGTTACAATGGTAGGAGATCTACATATCCGTATTGCCAAGCTTGCCTTCCACGCCAAGGAAAGTACCTTGGGACACGAGCGAGTCTTCAATCTTCTATCTTCGTAGTCTGGGAGTCCGGCGGATATTGATAGTCCGGCTGTCCAGACACCCCCTAGTCCAGGACTCCCTCAGTAGCCCCTGAACCAGTCTTCAATGACGATAAGCCCGGCGTGCATAATGTTCGGCATTGCAAGGCGGGTTCCCCTCCTTGAATAATCGGAGAAGATAATGAACACCAGGATAGTGTCCGGCTCTGCAAAATAAATTCCACATTCCAACGTAGAGAGAATAAAATATACACTTAACTCAATCTGCTGACGTATTATGCGGCATGACATCACACCGCAGCCAAGCCCTTGTTTTTATTATTCCGCCTTAGCACGTTTAGCGAAGCGGTTTCCTTGGCACGTCCTGTCGAAGCAAAGATCGTGTTCCCTTTTATTCCGGGATCCTCATCAATACGTGCGTGGGTAACCCAACCGTTCCCGCCGCCACGCCTCCTCTATCGAAGGGGAATCTCAAACGGTCACGGAGACGGCCCTTGGTATAATTTCCCCTTTATAACAGGACCAAGGCATGTCCTTGTCTTTCAACCTTGCATCGAATCTTTCCTCTGCTCCCCGTTCCAACACCTAGAGCTTCAGATTCGAGCACCTCGGATCCACAACAATGTCCGGCTCCGACCTCCAGGGCCGGTGGATGCCCTCCTCCATCACGGAGGAGGACATATTGAAGTTGCGCGAGGCCAAGTACCTGGCCTACGAAGTTTCGCATAGGTTGCCTGCCCCAAGGCAGGCCGTGCCAGCCCTCGAGCCCGGCGAATCGTCGTTTCGCATCTCACCTCCGTCGGGATTAGGCTTCCAGACGGATCCTTTCGTGAGGGGCTCCTATTCTACTATGGGCTGGACTTCCACGACTTGGCTCGAGTCCATCCTCCATATCTCCGCATTTATCATTATCAGTGAGGCCTTCCTCCGCGTCATCCCCACTTCGCCTGTGGCTGAAAACATTCAAGGTGGAGCCGAAGATGATCGGGGCGTCAGCGGAGTCTTGTGGGCGACCATAAGCAAGAAGGTCGGTGCCCCATGGCTCAAAGGTTCCTTCCAAGAGGAACAGGGATTGTGGCAGCAGGAGTGGTTTTACATCACCGCTCCAAGGGGCAGCAAGCAAAAGCCGCCGCCCACCTTCCGCCCGGGACCTCCACGGCAACTAATGTCGTGGGTCAACCAAGGAGCTCAAGCTGGGGCCGTCGAGGGCGTGCCCGCACCGCAGGGCCGGATTCGAGACCTCCAAACAAGGGAGATCGACCTGGTCAAGGTGATGCAAGTCATGCTAATCGAGGCACCTCTGCCGCAAAGCGTCGTCCTCTCCGTCTATGGGAGTTCAATCCGGAGGGACCTCGTATTCTCCAGCATTTTATGGGCGCGACACCCACGGAGATGTACAAGCTGTTCTTCGGACCGCAGGTAGCGTGTCCGGATTCGGCCGAGGACGCGGGCTTAAGCCGCGATCGCCCGGATACTCAGGTAAGTAGCTCAGAGCATGGACATTCGTATGCCTTTCAAAAGATCATCTCCGGACCCTTTTTGTTCTTTACAGGAATGGGTGGCACGATCGAGGCTGATAAGGTGTCCGGCCCCCCTCCCAGAGACCGCACTGGAGCCCGTGCTGGTCAGAATGTTGGAGGTTGCGCCCACAGAGGGGGGCAACGGGGGAGATAAAGGAGCCAATACTTCGTCCAAAGAGGCGACTGAAGAGGAGGAAGCCAAGGATCCTTCCCTTCGTAGAGAGAAGAGGACCGCCTCCGAAGATTCGGAGGTCAAAGCCCCTAAGCGTGGGAAGAAATCTCCACCGGGGGGTCCGACGTTCGGAGAGAATCCGGACGCGCAATCATCGCCCAAGGACCAGCCCTCCAACGAGCCGTGAGTATGAAAGAAGAAGTTTTAATAAGGAAGTACCTTCGTTTATGCTTCTGTAGGTAACCGAAATATTTATATCGCAGTTCGGATCTGCAGCCGTCTCAGATGAGCTCATCCTCGGGGGATCTTCTTCCGGAGATGATGGAGAGCGATATGCCTCCGTCTGTCGCGCCGCCAGATGAGGCAGGCAAGCCCGAAGTGTCGTCGCGGAGGGCGTTCCCGAGTCCGGAGGGGCCAAAGAGTTCAACACCCACGAGTCCGGCGGGAGGCGAAGAGTTTGCTTGAGAGGGCGTCCATTTCAGAAGATCACCGTGCGTTAATGCGTATGGTGATTGGAAGGATTTAAATCGGCGAAGGCAGATGCGTGGACGCCGCCATGAGCTTCTTTGGCGGGATTTGAGGTATCTGAAAATAGCGCACCCTTTGTTGTTCTAACGGTTTGTGCATATAAAAATGCGCCTGTATAGATAGTAGCCCCGAGACTCGGTAGGTTGTCGAAGGCGACAGCGCGCCGAGGATCGAAAATCTAAACAACTCGGGTAATGAATACCGCCGTTCGATCTGGTGGAGGATAGTCCGGGGCCACCGGTTCGATCGGTTTGCGAACCGAAGTCGACAATGGACATGGCAGATCTTGATATCGCACTTGTCAATCAGCGACTTGACGAGTCGCAAGGTAAATAAATTCTCCGCAGCCGCTTTATTGAGTGGGTTAAAGCCCTCCTCGATAAGTTATATGCTGTTTATCTGAGCAGTGCTGCTGCTATGGAGAGCCTTGGGCGAGCTTGCACAAGCTAAGGAGCAAGCCGAAGGAGTGATGCGTTGCCGCGAGGCGGCCAAGAGTTGAAGGCCGATAAGGTTGCGCACTGCCTAAGTAGGGCGGAGGTGGCCGAATTGGCCAAGAATTTAAAGGATGCTACCGACCGTAGCGAGGCTCTTGAAAAGGAGCGCCTATTGGGGCGGGAAGACCTGAAGAAGGCTACCGCCGAAGCCAAGGATGCCCGTTCTGCAATGCGGGCTATGAAGGAGGAGCTGCGCCAAGCCGGAGAAATCATGGCTGGCAAGCCTTTTCTTATGCGTCGCCGGTTTATGGATGCCAAGTACGCTCAATTTGAGCGGCAGTGGAGTTCGGAGGATCCGTACATGGATTTGGCTGCGAGTGCGGCTGATGCCGTTAAACACTTCCGGAGCCAAGGGGATCACGAGGCGGAAGAGTTGTATTGGTCTCAATTCCACAGCCCGGATCGCGCTCTTCCTCCGACAGACAGAGTTGGCGAATGGGCGAATCTGAATAGACTGTCCGGACTGGCCATGACTGACATCGTGGCCCATGTCTCGCCAGAAAGATCCAAGGCGACGAGCTACTTTGGCTTATTGCAGCAATTCCTTGGTGCGGTGCCGCATATAAGGGAGATGAAGCGGTCGGCCTGCATAGAGGGCGCGCGGATGGACCTTGCTCGTGTGAAGGTGCATTATCCGGAGATGGATGCCACCGCCGTTGTTGCCCAGGGTCCGGATGGAAGCGGCTCTCGCCGAGCACTACGGAGAAGTCATGCGCGGTGCTCAGAGAGTAGAGGCGATGCTCAAAGAATGTAACGTTCAAATGAACGCAATAGCTTGTAAATTAATGATTATAGTATGAATGCTTTTTATACTTGTGCTTCCAAGTAGTAAAAACTTCTCCTGTGCGGCCGTTTGCGTATACTTGTGTATAACCTGAAAGATGCAGTCTTTGGCTTCAGCCCCCTTGCACAAGGTGCTGGGTTGTTCGCAAAATAGCGCTTTTCACATAATCCGACGTCTCGTCCTGTTATAAGGAGGTGGTAGCGAGTTAACGAGGCAATCCGGACTATGGTGCTTTATTTCTTTCACTTAGTCAATGGAGCTCGAGGGTGGGGCTACGATATAGCCCCTAATGACACCACACATCTCCGGATTCGGGGTGCGTATGTCCCTGACCGGGAAGCGGTCCTTCGTCAAGGCGGGAATTCTAAGCATTCGGTAGTCGATCAAGTGGTGACGGACTCTCGCTATATCATGATGATCGGTTTTCGGCTTTCTCTCTTGAGGTGCTCGCCCAGCGAACGGGGCACAATCGCATAGTTCTCCGGTGCGCGTTAGCCGGGTGATCGGAACATAAGGCAGCAAAACACGGAGCGAGGCAAACCCAACATTTGACCAAAGACATGATTCGGAGCTGATGCATATAATGCCTAACTTGAGACGCCGAACACTCCCGAAGGTGTTCGGACTTTATGATAACGGGCAGAATTATGCCCTAAGCCCCTTGTGTCCAGGTACGGGCATTGTCTTCTGACGCGGCCGATGCCAAAGTGTCAGGCTCCGCTTTGGCTATAGAAAGAAGCCGGGGGAGATTAACAACAAGAGACAGTAATAAAAAGGTCTACGTAGGGTCTTAAGAATCCTTGCGATGGGTCCCTACTGCACGTCTGCGCCTGTGTCTCCGTTGCGCCGTTATCCTGGACGGGTACGCACGTTGTTCATCTGTAGAAAGAGAGGAACGCTTTAGTTTTAGAAACAGTTCGTGCGAAAAATATGCAAAAGAATAAGTGTAAATAATTAGAGCGAAGTTTATATGAAACCGCGTTTAGTTGTGCGCTCAGCCCCTTGTGAAAGGGTATTCGCTAGGGAGCCCCTAGCCCGCTTAGTCGGATTCGTCTATCCGAGTCCGGGTCTTTAAATGACCAGCGCCTTTGAAATGGTGCCATGGTCACCGGGCATTTTGAGTGTAAGAGACGCGTAATGTGGTATGGCATTGAAGCGGATAAAGCTTTACGTCCCAACAATTGCTTGATATTCACTTTGAAATGGGACGATATGGAAAATTAACTTTTAGCGTCGAAAATTGTTCGCAACCGAACACGACTTCTAGTAATATCGAGCTGTGCACTTGGCGTAAGGGCTCGCGTAACTCCTTTAAAGGAAGTGCGGCTGTGTCGAATTTTGGTAGGGTCTATCCCACTCCGACAGATTGTGTTTGAGTATAGCAGGTTTAAGTCACTGCCTCCGTCCATTAGGACGTTTGTGAATTGTAGTCCGTCTATTACCGGATTCAATATCAGGGGAGTCCGTCCAGCGTTTGAACACTTCGGAATAATCCGGTGGTCGAAAGTGATTGGTTTTGATATCCAATCTCCATGGTTTCTTTGTCAGGCTGGACCGTCTGAAGCTCTTTTTAGAAAGTGTCGACTGCTTTTTTTTCGTGTCCTCACATGAAGTGAGTTTCTGCTTTGACCCTTTGTGGGAAAGTCTTTTGTTTTCGGTGCCTATTTGGCGGGGTTTATCTTCTTAAGCAGCGTGTCGAGCCCCTTGTGTTCGGCGTTTAGTCGGCGGACTGTTTGAAAACCCAACAATCCCTGTGGGTGTGATTTGCGGGCCTTCGAGGTCTTGTGGATTTGGCATATCCGACCCGAATTTTATGTAGGTTGGATGGTTCGTCATTGTCATCCTTGAGGGGCTGAGTTTTACTATTTGGCCGTGAGCTTTTAAATCCGGCGTTGACCGCCGTGCTCTTTGGGCTTTTCTCTTTATTCCGTATTTGCTCTTTTTCTCTGCTGTGATTTTCCATTTCCATCTCTTATCTCGGATGTACTTGGGTCATTGGTCTTGCATCTTGCCACCATCTATCCTCTCCTGCCTGAAGCGGGTCATGAGGCTTGTTAATGCGGTCATTGTCCTCGGTTTCTCTTGGTCGAGGTGTCTGGCGAGCCATTCGTCTTGGACATTGTGTTTAAAAGCTGCTAAGGCTTGGCGTCCGGACGATCGACTATTTGGTTCTTTTGGTAAGGAACCTGTTCCTGAATTTTCACTGACTCTCCGGGCTGTTGAGTTATGTGACTTAGGTAAATGCATCCGGAGGCGGACATAAGTCCCTTGAAAATTTGCTCTAAACGCTTCCTAGAGCTCTTCCCAACTTCCAACAGTATTTTCTAGGAGGCTTTTGAGCCAATGACGGGCTGGCCCTTTAAGCTTGAGGGGTAGATATTTTATGGCGTGGAGATCATCTCCTCCGCCATATGTATATGCAGATATATAGTCTTCTATCCAGACTCCGTGGTCTGTTGTTCCATCGTAGGCTTCTATGTTTATGGGTTTAAACCCTGCTGGGAATTCATGATCCAAAGCACCTCGTCGATGAAGCATAGTGGGTGTGCAGCGCCCTGTACTTTATGCGTCTTTGCTATCGTCGGACACTTGACGTGTTCCTTTGCTTATTGGGGCTGTCTTTTTGGGTCCGTAGATGGACTGGCTGGGCCATTGACGGTGGGGGCTTTATGGCCTCCTCGACTCAGGAGCAGCTTGCGCCGGGTAGCTCTTGATTGGTGGCCATTGCCGTGTTTATCTGCGATTTTGAGTACTTTGCTCCATCTTATTCGGAGCGCGTCTTCCGTGTGTTGAGCTTCCGTTTTCTTTCTTGAGCTTCTTCTCTGTAGCGATGAGCCTGCATTTGAAAAGCTCTTGTTCGACGGGCTCCTCAAGTTAAATCGTCATTGGGGCTTGTTTCGTCTTGGAGGGAGGTACATAGTTGTGATCCTCGACCTTTTCTTCGCCGCCCATTCGTGAGGGCTTGTACGCATCCTCCGCTGTTGTGTCTTCTTTGGAGGGTTTGTCTTTAGCACTCTCGGGGTATTGTTATTTCTGTGCGGAATCTCCATTCTTGTTGTGACGGGATTTAGAGCGGCGCTTGGCGCCGGCGTTTAGGCTGCTTCTTTAGAGAATCTTCCTCCGCTGCTTTCGCCATCCCTTCTTTTGGGGTATCCACCATGTAGGCGTCATATGACGAGGTGGCCTTCCGGTGCCACTGTGGGCGCTAGGTCTGTTCGTCTCGGTATAAATGGGCTATAAGTGCGATGGCCACGGAGTCGTAGTCTAGCATGTCGGTTAAATCCTCGACAGTGGCTACAAAGTGGGTGGTGGGTGGGCTCTGAATTTCTTCATCGTCCGTACTCCAACCGTCCTGGCCATAGTCCGGCCAGGATTCTCCTGATAGTGAGAGATGCTTCAGCGAATTCAGGATATCGCAGAAAGGCGAGTGCTGAAAGCTGTCCGCGGCGGTGGATTCCATAACCGGCGTCCAATCTGGTTTAGTTGGCAGGGGCGCGGGAGGCTCTGAGTCCGGCGAGGAGTCCGGCGTCTCGGGATCACGAGTTTCGCAGGGGACGAGATTGGTATTCGGCTCCATCACCGTAGATGTTGAAGCCCCCAGGGCGGCGTCTATCCACCTGCCCCCGTCATGGCAATCGGCTCGGGCTAGTAGCCGGAGCGGGTTCAAATCTGACCTCCAAAGCCTTTGTCCGTGGCGAGCTAGATCATTCCCATAAATCACGGTCTGGCGGCGCTTGAATGTGGCTCGAGTCCATCGAAGATCAAGTCTCCGCGGTCATCGGCCGTGAAGTTCAAGCTTCCAAATCTGACCTGACGGCCAGGGGCGTAGCTTTCGATCTGCTCCAGATGGCCAAGATAATTGGCCCGCAGTGCAAAGTCGCCGAATACTAAGATCTGTCCGGGGAGAAAAGTCTCACCCTAGACAGCGTTGATGGTTGAAGATGCCATCGAGCCTATCGGTGACGACACAGAGGAACTCTCAATGAAAGGACCAATGTCGGTGTCAAAACCGGCGGATCTCAGGTAGGGGGTCCCGAACTGTGCGTCTAGGCGGATGGTAACAAGAGACAAGGGACACAATGTTTTTACCCAGGTTCGGGCCCTCTCGATGGAGGTAAAACCCTACGTCCTGCTTGATTAATATTGATGATATGGGTAGTACAAGAGTAGATCTACCACGAGATCAAGGAGGCTAAACCCTAGAAGCTAGCCTATGGTATGATTGTTGAGATGTAATGTTCGTCCTATGGACTAAGGCCCTCCGGTTTATATAGACACCGGAGAGGCTAGGTTTACAGAGTCGGTTACAATGGTAGGAGATCTACATATCCGTATTGCCAAGCTTGCCTTCCACGCCAAGGAAAGTACCTTCCGGACACGAGCCGGAGTCTTCAATCTTCTATCCTCGTAGTCTGGGAGTCCGACGGATATTGATAGTCCGGCTGTCCGGACACCCCCTAGTCCAGGACTCCCTCAGTCATACACCCAATGGTGATGATTTATTGAATCTTGATCATAGTGATACACATATTCATAATGTTGATGCCAAAAGATGCAAAGTTAATAATGATAGTGCAACTTATTTGTGGTAATTGTCGTTTGGAGTCATATCGGTGTAAAGCGCATGAAGAAACTCCATAAAGATGGATTTTCGGAATCACTTGGTTATGAATCATTTGATGCTTGCGAACCGTGCCTTTTTGGCAAGATGACTAAAACTCCGTTCTCCGGAACAATGGAATGAGCTACTAACTTGTTGGAAATAATACATACCGATGTATGCGGTCCAATGAGTGTTGATGCTCGTGGCAGGGTATCGTTATTTTCTGACCTTCACAGATGATTTGAGCAGATATGCGTATATCTACTTAATGAAGCACAAGTCTGAAACATTTGAAAAGTTCAAAGAATTTCAGAGTGAAGTGGAAAATCATCGTAACAAGAAAAATAAAGTTTCTACGATCTGATCGTGGAGACGAATATTTGAGTTACGAGTTTGGTCTTCATTTGAAACAATGTGAAATAGTTTCGCAACTCACGCCACAGAACACCACAATGTAATGGTGTGTTGAATGTAAATGTCGTACTTTACTAGATACGGTGCGATCTATGATGTCTCTTACCGGTTTACCACTATCGTTTTGGGGTTATGCATTAGAGACAGCTGCATTCACGTTTAATAGGGCACCATCTAAATCCGTTGAGACAACACCGTATGAACTATGGTTTAGTAGTAAACCTAAGCTGTCATTTCTTAAAGTTTGGAGTTGTGATGCTTATATGAAAAAGGTTTTCAACTTGATAAGCTCGAACCCAAATCGGAGAAGTGCGTCTTCATAGAATACCCAAAGGAAATTGTTGGGTACACCTTCTATCACAGATTCGAAGGCAAGATATTCGTTGCTCAAAATGGATCCTTTCTAGAGAAGGAGTTTCTCTCGAAAGAAGTGAGTGGGAGGAAAGTAGAACTTGATAAGGTAACTGTACCTTCTCCCGAATTGGAAAATAGTTCATCACTGAAATCAGTTCCAGTGATTCCTACACCAATTAGTGAGGAAGCTAATGATGATGATCATGGAACTTCAGATCAAGTTACTACTGAACCTCGTAGGTCTACCAGAGTAAGATCCGCACCAGAGTGGTACGGTAATCCTATTCTGGAAGTCATGTTACTTGACCATGGCGAACCTACGAACTATGAGGAAGCGATGATGAGCCCAGATTCTACGAAATGGCTTGAGGCCATGAAATCTGAGATGGGATCCATGTATGAGAACAAAGTGTGGACTTTGGTGGAGTTGCCCGATGATCGGCAAGCCATATTGTATAAATGGATCTTCAAGAGGAAGACAGATGCTGATAGTAGTGTTACTATCTACAAAGATCGACTTGTCACAAAAGGGTTTTCGACAAGTTCAAGGTGTTGACTACAATGAGATTTCTCAACTGTAACGATGATTAAGTCTGTCCGAATCATGTTAGCAATTGCCACATTTTATGAAATCTGGCAAATGAATGTCAAAACTGCATTCCTTAATGGCTTTCTTAAAGAAGAGTTGTATATGATGCAACCAGAAGGTTTTGTCAATCCTAAAGGTGCTAACAAAATGTGCAAGCTCCAGCGATCCATCTATGGACTGGTGCAAACATCTCAGAGTTGGAATATACGCTTTGACAAGTTCATCAAAGCATATAGTATTATACAGACTTGCAGTGAAGCCTGTATTTACAAGAAAGTGAGTGGGAGCTCTGTAGCATTTATGATACTATATGTAGATGACATATTGTTGATCGGAAATGATATAGAATTTCTGGATAGCATAAAGATACTTGAATAAAAGTTTTTCAATGAAAGACCTCGGTGAAGCTGCTTACACATTGATCGTCAAGATCTATATAGATAGATCAAAACACTTGATGAGATTTTTCAATGAGTACATACCTTGATAAATTTTTGAAATAGTTCAAAATAGAACGATCAAAGAAGGAGTTCTTGCACGTGATGCAAAGGTGTGAAGTTGAGTAAGACTCAAGACCCGACCATGGCAGAAAATAGAAAGAGAATGAAAACTCATTCCCTATGCCTCAGTCATAGGTTCTATAAAGTATGCTATGCTATGTACCAGACCTATTGTATACCTTGTTCTTTATTTGGCAAGGGAGTACAATAGTGATCTAGGAGTAGATCACTGGACATTGGTCAAGAATATCCTTAGTGAGGACTAAGGAAATATTTCTCGATTATGGAGGTGATAAAAGAGCCCGTCGTAAAGAGTTACATTGGTGCAAGCTTTCACACCGATCCAGATGACTCTAAGTATCAATCTGGATACATACTGAAAGTGGGAGCAATTAGCTAGAGTAGCTCCGTACAGAGCATTGTAGACATAGAATATTTGCAAAATACATGCGGCTCTGAATGTGACAGAACCGTTGACTAAGTTTCTCTCACGAGCAAAACATGATCACACCTTAGTACTCTTTGGGTGTTAATCACATAACGATGTGAACTAGATTATTGACTCTAGTAAACCCTTTGGGTGTTGATCACATGACAATGTGAACTATGGGTGTTAATCATATACAGATATGAATATTGATGTTAAATCACATGGTGATGTGAACTAGATTATTGACTCTAGTGCAAGTGGGAGACTGAAGGAAATATGCCCTAGAGACAATAATAAAGTTATTATTTATTTCCTTATTTCATGATAAATGTTTATTATTCATGCTAGAATTGTATTAACCGGAAACATAATACATGTGTGAATACATAGACAAATATAGTGTCACTAGTATGCCTCTACTTGACTAGCTCGTGAATCAAAGATGGTTAAGTTTCCTAGCCATGGACAAAAGAGTTGTCATTTGATTAACGGGATCACATCATTAGGAGAATGATGTGATTGACTTGACCCATTCCGTTAGCCTTAGCACTTGATCGTTTAGTATGTTGCTATTGCTTTCTTCATGACTTATACATGTTCCTGTAACTATGAGACTATGCAACTCCCGTTTACCGGAGGAACACTTTGTGTGCTACCAAATGTCACAATGTAACCGGGTGATTATAAAGGAGCTCTACAGGTGTCTCCAAAGGTACATGTTGGTTGGCGTATTTCGAGATTAGGATTTGTCACTCCGATCGTCAGAGAGGTATCTCTGGGCCCTCTCGGTAATGCACATCACTATAAGCCTTGCAAGCAATGTAGCTAATGAGTTAGTTACGGAATGATGCATTACGTAACGAGTAAAGAGACTTGCCGGTAACGAGATTGAACTAGGTATTGGATACCGACGATCAAATCTTGGGCAAGTAACATACCGATGACAAAGGGAACAACATATGTTGTTATGCGGTTTGACCGATAAAGATCTTCGTAGAATATGTGGGAGCCAATATGAGCATCCAGGTTCCGCTATTGGTTATTGACCGGAAATGTGTTTCGGTCATGTCTACATTGTTCTCGAACCCGTAGGGTCCGCACGCTAAGGTTTCGATGGCGGTTATATTATGAGTTTATGAGTTTTGATGTATCGAAGGAGTTCGGAGTCCCGATGAGATCGGGGACATGACGAGGAGTCTCGAAATGGTCGAGGCGTAAAGATCAATATATTGGACAACTATATTCGGACTTGGAAAGGTTCCGAGTGATTCGGTATTTTTGAGTCTGGGAGAGTTCTGAGAATTCGCCGGGAGTATATGGGCCTTATTGGGCCATATACGGGAATAGAGGAGAGAGGCCGAAAGGAAGGAGGTGCGAGGCCCCTCTCGTCCGAATTGGACAAGGGTGCAGCCCCTTTCCTTCCTCCTCTCCCTTCTTTCCTTCTCTCCTACTCCAACAAGGAAGGGGAGTCCTACTCCGGTGGGAGGAGGACTCCTCCTGGCGCGCCCCTCTTGGCCGGCCGACCCCCTCCCCCTTGCTCCTTTATATACAGGGGCAGGGGGCACCTCTAGACACAACAATAGTTGATCCCTTGGATCTCTTAGCCGTGTGCGGTGCCCCCCTCCACCATAATCCACCTCGATAATATCGTAGCGGTGCTTAGGTGAAGCCCTGCGTCGGTAGAACATCAAGATTCTCACCACGCCGTCATGCTGACGGAACTCTCCCTCGACACTCGGCTGGATCGGAGTTCGAGGGACACATCGAGCTGAACGTGTGCTAGAACTTGGAGGTGCCGTAGTTTCGGTGCTTGATCGGTCGGGCCGTGAAGACGTACGACTACATCAACCGCGTTGCTCTAACGCTTCCGCTTACGGTCTACAAGGGTACGTGGACAACACTCTCCCCTCTCGTTGCTATGCATCACCATGATCTTGCGTGTGCGTAGGAATTTTTTTGAAATTACTACGTTCCCCAACAGCTGTACTCTCTACTTGAACTTGGTGCTTTATGCTTCATATTATTTTCCAATGATTTGTTGCCATCCTATGATGTCTGAGTAGATTTTTGTTGGTCTATCGGTGATTGATGAATTGCGATGATTAGTTTGAGTTGCATGTTTTATTATTGGTGCTGTCCTATGGTTCCCTCCGTGTCGCGCAAGCATGAGGGATTCCCGCTATAGGGTGTTGCAATGCATTCATGATTCGTTTATAGTGGGTTGCGTGAGTGACTAAAACACAAACCCGAGTAAGGGGATTGTTGCGTATGGGATAAAGGGGACTTGATACTTTAATGCTATGGTTGGGTTTTACCTTAATGAGTCTTTAGTAGTTGCGGATGCTTGATAGAGTTCCAATCATAAGTGCATATGACCCAAGTAGATAAAGTATGTTAGCTTATGCCTCTCCCTCAAATAGAATTGCGATAGTGATTACCGGTCTAGTAACGTAGTCAATTGCTTAGGGACAATTTCACAACTCCTGCCACCACTTTTCCACACTCGCTTTATTTACTTTATTGCATCTTTATCTAAACAGCCCCTAGTTTTTATTTACGCGTTCTTTATTATCTTGCAAACTATCCTATCACACCTATAAAGTACTTCTAGTTTCATACTTGTTCTAGGTAAAGCGAACGTCAAGCGTGCATAGAGTCGTATCCGTGGCCGATAGGACTTGAGAGAGTCTTTGTTCTACCTTTAGCTCCTCGTTGGGTTCGACACTCTTACTTATCGAAAGAGGCTACAACTATCCCGTATACTTGCGGGTTATCAACCCCCTTCTTCAAATTAGATATTTCGGATGCGGGATGAACTCCTACCACCAGATCGTATGCGAAGAATTCAAGAGGAATTGGCAGCATTCTTTCTTGACCACGTGATCGCTAAAGACGGAGAATACCATGTGGACCCTGAGTTCATTTGGAATTAGGAGATTATATTATAAGAGATAATTATATTGTATATATGTAGCCAGTACGTAGCGTCGGATAGATATAGGAGAACTTGTTTTTCGACCAATCTCTCAAAGAAGGAGAGGTGGTCGATATCACTTCTCTCTATGCATATATATGTTCATGACGATCTTCTGTTTCCTTCATTTGCTTACTAGCTAGCATGTGTAGTCCTTTCTATACGTATAGTACGTAGCGTCGACCAAGCACGAAGATAAGAGAGGGCACTTCTCTCTATTAATTAGCTAGCTAACACAATATATGAAACACCTAAATTAACCCCCCAAAACCCCCTAACTCTCCCTCCCTTTCAAAAAAACCAGCACCTGAAATGCTGACGCGTGGATGCCTATTGGTCCCGGTTGGTGCCACCAACCGGGACCAAAGGGCCTCCTGCCTGGGCTCGCCGCACCGGCCACGTGGAGGTCCATCTGTCCCGGTTTATGCAAGAACCGGGACTAAGGGTTTAGGGTATTAGTACCGACACTTTAGTCCCGGTTTCAAAACCGGGACAAATGGCCCTTACGAACCGGGACTATAGGTCCTTTTTCTACTAGTGTGAGTAAACAGAACAACAAAATACATGCTATCGCATGAACTAAAAATAAACACATAATGGATATGGGTAATTTAGCAAGAGATAGTCTTCAAAAAGTAAACAGAGTACAACACTTAACAAAATTAAGCAGCAGAACATAAATGCAAGTACTCAGAAGTCCTCACAGTAATCACGGAGAAAGGAGGGAAGGAAAATTCACTAGAATTAGAGGAAAAACAATGAGTAAAGAGTTGTGAGAAATTATAACTCGTTGCTCAGCGAAGACACAATGATGTGTTTACCCCTTGGTTCAAAACTATGACACAATTCTACGTCTGGGGTGGAGAGGTTGAGCACTCTACTATGAAGGCACACAAGTGTTGGCCTTAACTCCTTGAGGTAGGTTCCTCAAAACTCGCCCATCACTCGTGGTAGATCTTGCAAAGATCTTCAGACCCCGGTGCAAACTTGTCCTTTAGTGAATCCATAGGTCCGATGCTCTTGAATGATGCCTAACAGTCTAGAGGATGCATAGTCCTCGAGAGTAACAAGTCCAAGCTAGGCTCGATCAAGTTCTTCGGTGATGCTCAATCACAGTTCACTCTAGGCTCTGGTTTTTTTTTACTCACTTAGGATATTCAAGTCAATGCGGGGAGGTGTTTCTCAGACAACACTTGTCAATTTTATCACGAAGCAGTAAACCACAACTAGTTGTGATAGGGGGATATTTATAGCCAGGGGCTTAGACCCGATGGACTGATATGAGCATTGTAGGGATGCGCCCATCCGAAAGCCAACATGTGACAATGGTCAGAAATTTGAAAACCCACGCATGTGGACAGACTTGCGGGGCAAAACATCCAACTCCCAGTGGGGAACTTAACCCTGGTGTCCCAAAACACTCGAGCTAGATGGCTCACTTGCAAAGGAGATTTTCAAGCCTTTACACATGGAAAATCTAGATGATAATTAAGCGCTACACGAAGATTTCAATCTTTGCTTCACTTAGACCCCCTTGATTGTACGGTTTGCCCTACAACTCAATGAAGAAACAAAGAAAGTAGTAAATAAAAGTCAACACAACAACTTCTAATTCCTCAATGGGCATTTCGAAGACTTCAATGTTCTGAAAACATTTTTAGGGGTCATAACCCGCCGGTTAAATCAAATCCTTAGGGATTTTCACCTATGCATACTCACAAACACATTAGTCCATTAATTGTTTTGTCACTAATCATCCAAAATCCACTTAGGGGACCTAGATGCACTTACTTACACTATACCCAAAATGCCACTCTTCTAAATAGCCTTGCATATTTTTCTATGCGTACTTTGATGTTTCTTAATATATAATAAAATCACGATCCATTAGAAAAATGAGAGAGATTGGTGAAAATTATCACAAAAAGCAAAACATCCACCATTGATTTAGGGGTGCATTTTTATATTTAATAAATTGCACCCATTTGATTTTTATAATTGCAGAAAATCATATCATGGTATTTTATCTTCATGATTGTACCTACCCAAATAACGATCATTAGCTCTTCATAACTATACCAAAGCATATCATGACCATTAGATCTTCATAATAATCACAACCAGTAGGTTCTAACCAACATACATCATAGCCGCTAATTCTTCACAAATGCATCAACACAGATTGAGATCGTTGAATCTTTAGATATGTGTTTGTAGGTGCACAAAATCTCCGAATGTAGAAAACACGTAAACAATGTGAAAAAACACATACATCTGGTATAAGTAAATCTCTACTATTAAAGGGGAGTTGGTCGTTGTATGTTCACCTCCACCCTGCCTCTCCTCCGTTTGCTTTTTTTGCCATGTACATCACCCCCACATGTTCTGCATTAACTAAATCAAATCAAATCTTATTTTACCAAAATCTCAACTAAATATAATTTTCCTTTTCTTCCCTTGCCTATACTAAAATCAAATCTTATCAAAATCAAGAATATTGTGTATCCATGTGTGTTCACACCTCTTACATCAAATTATTTGCGAAATTGAATCAATGAAATTATGATTATCGCACCACGACAGATCAGAGCCTAGGTAATAGAAAAAAAAGAAATATAATAATGTTGTGTGGTACAAACAAAGTAAGACCATACATCATGAACTATTTGTATATACTTTCCACTCCATCTTAATTAATTTCAAGTAATATTGTTTTACCATGTTAGGCTTGTTTTGAACAAATATATTATAACTACCATATTCATCATGTAATTATTTTCACACAACTTATTTATTTATTTTTGTGGGTAAAACTTTTTATCTATTCATCAAACATCATAGCAGTATAAAGAACACAAGAAATAATTGAATTACATCCATGTCCGTAGACCACTTATAGAGACGACTACAAGCACATGAGCGAGTCGAAGGCGTGCTGCCATCATCGACCCTCCCGCACTGGAGCCAGACAAATCTTGGTATAGTAGACAATCGAGATGTTGTCGAGCTAATGCCCCAACTGACCAGCATACCAGAACATGAAGAGAAGTGCATATCAGAAGGATCCAACATGTAGACACACGGACGCACACGAATGAAGACCAAATCCAGGTAGATCCACCGAAAACAAACACCGACCGAGTCCCATGAGATTCTCTGGAGACACACCTTCACACGCCCTCCGACAATGCTAGAAGCACCACCGGGAAGGGGCTAGACGGGAGAACCTTATTCCATCTTTAGGGAGCCACAGCCTCTTCTCTTGAAAAGGACACAAACCCTAAACAAACTAAAAAAAGAACCCTTGAAAACGAAACAAGAGCCCTCCCACCGGTACGGGTCAGGATCCACCACATCTCCATGGACCTAAGGCCATAGAATAGAAGGCAAACTGGAGACGATGCCGGCCGGAGGCAGGGAAACTCTAGTGTGGGACTCGCAAGTGGGAGCAAGAGAAAAACATTTCTTCACAACTTATTAGATAGGACATATCATGATGATGTATGTTACCTCCGAGTAAATTTGTAGCCCACTGCAGCACGAGCTACAAACATATTGCGAGAGAAAGATATGGATCATGTAATGGTAAATTAGTAAACGTCACTATTACATGAATTGCCTATAAATGACATGACTACTGGATAAAGCAGGCGGTTGACTATAGATTTGTCATCAAATGAAGTTTCTACCATATAATTTTTATGGCATATTATACGTGTTTTATTAGCTAAAGCAAAATTTAAAAATACGAGCCTGACTTATAAACTCAATCGAAGAAAATACTATATAGAGCTCCCAGTTAGAGCATCTATAGCCGGGCGCCCCAAATCGGCCTGAAACGACCGGGCTACCCGCTCAGTTACTGATAGGTCACGATTTTTTTACCCAGACGGACGCCTCAAAAAGACCCCAAATGTCCGGGCTGTCCGACACTCCTCCTATCTAGCCCAAATATGGGGCAGAGGGCGCCCGGTCGCGTCCGCCACGTCAGCCCGGCTCACCCCGACCCCAAGCTGTCCCCACATATATCCTCAATCCGAAAACCCTAGATCACTCCACTCTCGCTCTGTATCTTCTCCTCCCCTCTGATTCGATCCATCCTACAGCTCCGGCGACTCCGGCGACCATGCCGAGCGACGGCAGCCACTCCGACTCCGACATGGACATCGACGAGGAGCTCGCCCTCCGCATTGCCCTCGAGAGGTCCCAGGTGGACATGGGGGGGGGGGGGCAGTTCTGGATCGGCTCCCTCGCCTCTCCCCCGGCGGCGCAGCGAGGACGCCGACGCTCGCTCATCCTGGCCCGCGCGCAGCTCCACAAGGGCTGTGTAGTCCGCCCCGACCCCATGCCGTCCATGCCCCCTCCCAGGCTGCTGCTCCCCCGCGTAGGCAGCGTTGGGTGCTTGTGCCCGCCCCGCCGGCCCGGACACGCACGCCAAAGTTGGAGGCGCGCGCCGCCCGCCGCGAGAGGCAGCGGGCAATAGAGAGGGACACATCGGAGAGCTCTGCCCACCGCCACCGCGGGTTACCGGCTAAGCCCGATGTGGATGAGCGGCTCCTCGCGTGGGTCTACCGTTGGTTAGTTACGACGGCGGAGACGGACGCTCGACGGCTCTGCCGGAATAACATGAAGGCTCTTCGGCTTGCCATCGAGCAGTCCGAGTAGGAGGCGAAGGAGAAGGCGACGGAGGCGGCTCGGCTGGCCAAGCTCAGGCGCCAGCAGGATCGGGCCGTCCATCACCCGAAGGGCCTCGTCATCGTCTCCTCCTCTCCGACGACCACAGCTCCTCGTCCGATGAATCGAACGATCCTCCACCAGCCGCCGACGGCTACAGCTGCGCCGACGACCAGAAGGGGAAAGGGCCAGCCCAGAAGTGGTGAAGTTCAATTTCATTTCAAGTTTTAGATGTAGTATAAAGTCGTCTGTCGTTTATGTGAACTTTGTTGGACCTTTGAACAACCATTCGTGATCTTTTGGTGAACTATTATGCTATCATACGTCTGATTCTATGTCTGGTCAGTTGATCTACGTACTTTGATCGACGTTGCATGATTTAATATGGATATAGGAGTTCGGTTATGAGATACACGGATGTGGACGACGCGATTTGAGGGGTGCCCGGTCAGTGCCTGCTGACGCGGGTGCGTTCGCTGGCGTTGTGAGCCAGATTTGCCAAAGTCCGGTTGTAGATGCTCTTAGCTCTATTATTAACCATGCTTTTGGAAAATACTCCCTTCGTTTCTTATAAGATTTTTTTGAAGTCAAACAACGCAAAGTTTAACCAGTTTTATATTAAAAAATATCAACATTTACAATATTACAATTATACAATATATGAAAATTAATTTCATGATGCATATGATGTTTTTTATACATTTTTCCTATAAAGTTGGTCAAACATTATAAACTTTAACTTCAAACAATTTTGTGTGCAAACTAAAAAGAAACAGTCGGTTAATATTTGGTGTCATCTCAACCCGGTAGGCTAGCTCCACGGCCGCCTGCTCAACCAATAGCCTGTTTGTT
This sequence comes from Aegilops speltoides, assembly GCA_021437245.1. Lineage (NCBI taxonomy): Eukaryota > Viridiplantae > Streptophyta > Magnoliopsida > Poales > Poaceae > Aegilops > Aegilops speltoides. The sequence continues at coordinate 307,188,325 of CM038141.1, read as the reverse complement.
TGAGCTTCTGGGAAAACAGAACAAGCTAGCTAGCCAATAATTGAGCAATTAATTAACGAGTGCCAGAGTCATGGGAAAAAGAAGCCCGGGAGGCAGGAGATACAGTGACTGACGACTAATTAACCACAAACTAATCACACCTAGCTCAGCAACGAAAGCAAAGGTGAGATGCAGCCCGAATCCCGAGGCAGAGATCCACCGGCTTCCCGCTATAAAAGAAGCCCCTCAGCCCCGCAGGACCACTCCACCAGCATCATCACCTCCCCTCTCGAGCCCGAGCTTCCTCGTCACCGCACTGCCTGTCCCCCGGCTGCTCGCTTGATCCTGTCATCACGAGCACGTGAGAGGCTTGATCTTGAAGCAGAGATGGGCACGGAAGTGCTGCCGGAGACCGTGGCGGAGGCCGGAAAGCAGGGCGCCGCCCTGACGGACGCCTGGGACTACAAGGGCCGCCCCGCCGCCCGCGTCACCACCGGCGGGTGGGGATGCGCCGCCATGATCCTAGGTATTTTTTACGAGCGCCCCTGTCGTTTTGCTGCATGCATGGTCGCTTCGTGGAATGCTGTTGGATCGATGGCATGGGACGAATGGAGAGCTGAGATCTTGGTTTTGGTGAAGGCGCGGAGCTGTTCGAGCGGATGACGACGCTGGGCATCGCCGTGAACTTGGTGCCGTACATGACCGGCACCATGCACTTGGGCAGCGCCGCCGCCGCCAACACCGTCACAAACTTCATCGGCACCTCCTTCATGCTCTGCCTCCTCGGCGGCTTCATCGCCGACACCTACCTCGGCCGCTACCTCACCATCGCCGTCTTCTCCGCCGTCCAAGCCACCGTACGTGACTTGCCCATAAGCCAAAAGTTGCACGCCTAGTATCTCCGTACTGACTTGCATAGCTCAATCGATGCAGGGTGTGATGATACTGACGATCTCGACGGTGGCACCGGGGCTGCGGCCGGCGGCGTGCGGTGACGCGACGGGGCAGAGCCCCGACTGCGTGCCGGCGAACGGGACGCAGCTCGGTGTGCTGTACCTGGGGCTGTACATGACGGCGCTGGGGACAGGGGGGCTCAAGTCGAGCGTGTCCGGGTTCGGGTCGGACCAGTTCGACGAGTCCGACGACGGCGAGCGCAAGATGATGATGCGCTTCTTCAACTGGTTCTACTTCTTCGTCAGCATCGGCGCGCTGCTGGCCGTCACCGTGCTGGTGTACGTGCAGGACAACGTGGGCCGCCGCTGGGGCTACGGCGTCGTCGCCGTGGGCATCCTCTGCGGGCTGGGCGTGTTCCTGTCCGGCACCAGGAAGTACCGGTTCAAGAAGCTCGTGGGCAGCCCGCTGACGCAGGTCGCCACCGTGACGGCCGCGGCATGGAGGAAGCGCTCCCTGCCGCTGCCGTCCGACCCGAGCATGCTCTACGACGTGGACGACAAGGCCGCCGCCGGCGAGGACCTCAAGGGCAAGCTGAAGCTCCCCCACAGCAAGGAGTGCCGGTAAGCATTCGTTCAAGAGCAGCGCTCCTCGTACCGAAATTGCCTAGTCTGCTGCTTTAACAACTACTGTAGTAATTAACCTGGTAGACGAGTTCTAGGAGAAGAATCATCTGACAAAGTTGTCTCAGGCCAGGTTGTCTGATACACATATTACTTTAAATGGGATTAAACTGAGATTTGAGTATCCAGCCAGGAAGCTCATCATTGGTGGTAGTATGGTCCAGTGCAACATTCACATCCCCATCCATCGTCCACAAATAAAATAAATGTCTCTTCATTTACCAAAACAACTCTCTGCCTCCCTCTCTAGCCGCTCACAACTCACAACACATGCACGCCCATTTGTCTTGGCTAAAAAGGGGTTGTAGCAATGCTTCACTTATCTAGCTTATACAAGTCAGAACAGTACAGTACTTCCTGAATCTTTGTTCAGAAATAGCTAGCAATTGTAATATCAAGTGTCAAGCAAAGCTAGCGTTGGGCCATCTACTGTATATTCATAGTCACCGAGAAGCCCGGCCTGCCAATTATTAATAATTGGGCACGCGCGCGATCGATTGAGTTGGCACCGGCCCACAGTGACTAATACGTGACATGGACACGCTGTGTAGTGTAGAGCGACAGTGCACGGCCATGGCCCCATGGATCGTGCCACATCTATCACGTAGTGCGGAAATCTATATAGCCGGGATTAACTGATGGGATTTAAATGAGATATTCAGTTCCAACGTCCAAGCGTGTAGCTGTCAGCCGGATACGTTCCCCGCTCGCCGTATCAGATAAGGCCGGTTACGTGACCGGCCACGAACCGCTAACAAGCTAGCTAGAAAAAAAAATACTCGGAAAAGAAATTACTCTCTTGGATTCAAAATCAGTGCCCTGGTTTTATTACAAAGTTAAACTAAAACCACGACACTCATTTTGGATCGGAGTGAGTACTACTATACATATCAGCAAAAAACTTATACTCACTCTGGTTCATATTAATTGTCGCTGATTTGATACAATTGTAACCGCGATAGAGAAACTTTTTTTTTTTGAGTCGGAACGTCACACAGAAACTTTGATGGGTCAATTTAGCGAAAGTTTCGGCGCAAGAAACAGCCACAGCCCACAGCCACTGCTTTTATGTGAGAGGCATCTCGCAGCTTCCCTGAGAGAGAAACGTGCAATGCATCGCGTTTTTGGGTTCGGCCGAGATCGACCGATCCAAAGCCAAGTGGAGTGGTCGCGAGGTAGAGTAGTTCCTTGTAAGTTTTCGTGGCCGGCCAGTTGCCTGCCCAACTCCCACGGGTGGCACTGCCCAGCCACATGACAATATGCAGCTTTGCTCAGGCTCACGGGGGCTCGCTGCCACGGCCAAAGGTCACTCCACTGAGAACACCTCCTCCAAGACTGGCAAGATTCCGTGCATCAGCATCGACTTTTGTGCGAGCTAGCTGGTGACTTGGTGCAGTGCTCGACCACACGCTTGCACACGTTCCAGCAGTGGCTCCTGGCATCGTCCCAAGGGCAGTATCATATCATATGTCTCATGTGCTTGTGTTCACGAGTCGCGTACGTGCTACGTGCTGGAGTAATCGTGACGGAGATCGACGTGCGAGAAGTAGACTCAGTTTTGATTAAAAACGCTATGGACTCACTCAATTAGTAGTCACCGTTTTAAATAACCCGCTATAGCTCTGCTATAGCACGCTATAGCATTTATAGAAGGTCTTGCGCTAAGAGACTTTGATCCAAACAAACGAACAAACATTTTAAATAGTTCGCTATAGCTTCGCTATAGGACGCTATAGCATTTAGAAAAGGTCCGCCGCTAAGAGACTTAGCGCGCTATTTAAAACTATAATTAGTACTGCAAGTAACTGGCATTGTTAAATCGCTACTGCTGCACACTGGCTAATGACTTGTGATGTACAAATGCAGATTCCTTGACCACGCAGCCGTCGTCGACCGGGAGTCGCCCGCGGCGGCGAGCAGCTGGACGCTGTGCACGCGGACGGACGTGGAGGAGGTGAAGCAGGTGGTGCGCATGCTGCCCATCTGGGCCACCACCATCATGTTCTGGACCATCCACGCGCAGATGACCACCTTCGCCGTCGAGCAGGCGTCCGCAATGAACCGCGCCATCGGCGGCTCGGGGTTCCTCATCCCAGCGGGCTCCCTCACCGTCTTCCTCATCGGCTCCATCCTCCTCACCGTGCCCCTCTACGACCGCCTCGTGGCCCCCGTGGCCCGCCGCGTCACCGGCAATCCGCACGGCCTCTCCCCGCTCCAGCGCGTCTTCGTCGGCCTCTTCCTGTCCATCGCCGGGATGGCCGCCGCCGCGCTCATCGAGCGGTACCGCCTCACCGAGTCCGCCAACGGCGTCACGCTCACCGTGTTCCTGCTCATGCCCCAGTTCCTGCTCGTCGGGGCCGGCGAGGCGTTCACGTACATGGGGCAGCTCGACTTCTTCCTGCGCGAGTGCCCCAAGGGGATGAAGACCATGAGCACGGGGCTGTTCCTTAGCACATGCGCGCTTGGTTTTTTCTTTAGCACGCTCATAGTTACCATCGTGCACAAGGTCACCGGCCACGGGAGCAACGACGGATGGCTCGCAAACAACATCGACCAGGGGAGGCTCGACTACTTCTACTGGCTGCTCGCCGTCATGAGCGCGATCAATATTGTCTTCTTCACGATCGCCGCAAGGGGCTACGTGTACAAGGAGAAACGCATGGCCGATGCCGGCATCGAGCTCGCTGACGAGGAGGCCATGATCGTCGGTCACTGAGGCTGGCCGTGCTGCATGCCTGCGTCCGTGTATACACGTGTAACACTTTTTTGTTTTTGTTTTCTTTGTCACGTATGTATTGCTAACCCACCAATTATAAATATGCAAAAAGGAACTTAATCTTGAAAAAAGAAATGGCAGCACTGTCGGGTGATAATCTAAGAAGATCTACCGCCTCGGCAGTCGTTGGATGCATCCTCGAATAGCCGTCTGGTCTCTCTCACCTAAGCGCTAGCCTTTGCAAGAAGGCTAGTGTTGCGCTTGATTCTATGCAACAGGAGCCTAATTGCAATCTTCCTTGAACCTTTTTTTCCTTTAAAACAAGACCCATGTTGCAAAAGCGCACCGTGGCCGTCATTGTAACATCACACATGTTTCAAAACACATAGCCCCCTATTACAAATTAAAACCGAATAGATCGAGAGTATTTTGCCGTACTTTGCCCAGCGTGGGGCTTTCTCATTATATAGACAACAACACATATACATTGTTTGGAGTACAAGGCAAGGCTAAGGATCACAACCGATCCTTGCCATAGTTAGGATATACACAATCCCTAAACAATAGGTACAACTAACCAACGCTATCGCTTAACACTCCTGTTGACACCAGATTTTGGCACGGTCAATAACTTATTTAAGATGACCTCAAATGGAGAAGTGATCTTCATGAAAGAGTTCCGTATTGTTGATATGAACATCTTTGAAGTTTGGGTCATCGCAGTCCGATTTCATCTCGAAGGCCGAAACTATGCTCAAAGTACTAAGATTTTATATTCAGAGTACAGTTTGGCTGATTAAGCCCCCAATACGACATCAAATGGAAAAATTATCTACACGGATTGTCTTCGTCTCGTCGAAACGATCGATTTTAATATAAAAATCGTTCTAATCCGAGTTCGTATGCAAAAGTTAGAGGCATCGGAATACAGCCCTGTCAGGAGGCAAAAACTAGCGCGCCCCACCACACCCTGTCTGATGGGTAGCGCGAGGATAACCTGTTTTGCGCCACCGATTTGACCCACGATATGACCTCTGATCAAAAAACGTTCAACATAAAAGTTGTTCGTCTCGTCGAAACGGTCAAGATTGCTTTTGGGCTCGTTTCCATCCGAGGTAGTTTACCACCACAAAAAAGACCCGCAAGGTGCAGCCAGTTTAAACCGAACAGTTTTGGAAAGTTCGGACAAAACCAATCCGAATTTGACTAGGGTTTTGGACGTGAATCCAAGCCTTTTCCTTGCACGGGAAGTCCAGCCACCTCTTATATTCCTGAGGGGTGACGGCCGATTGAACAACACACAATCGATCAATCAATCTACCATTTTTTATCTTTTATCTTTTCTCCTTAACCCTAGTTCTTCTTCTTCCTCGTTCTTCATTCGTTCTTCTTCATTGAAGGGCGGCGAACCTCGAGGCCCTAGGGGCGATCAGGTCGACCTAGGGCAGCCCATAGCCGCCGCGCGCCCAGACAGGGTCCCTCCCGGGCGTGTGGGGTTTCGGGTCCCAAAAGCGCCGGCTTGCTGTCTTGCGTATCGCGCTGGAAGTCGGCCTCCCGTGGTGTGAGTTGCGGAGCATCTCCCTCGGCGCCGCGGGTACACATCGACGTGTTCGTGTGACGCGTTCCAGCGTCAACACACTTTTTGGCGACTCCGCTGGGGACGAAGCTTTGAACAGTCTCCGGCCTGTTCTTGCTACGAGGAGAGCGTCATCAAGCGGCTGCAATCTACAACGGTAACATGTATCATCAATCTCCTTACGTAGATGCAAATATCCATTATGTTGATGTTGCTAGATCTTTCAATGGACATGTCATGTCGGCTAGCCCTAACGAGCAAAGGCCGACTAGTAATTCTCTTGGAGAAACTTGGAATTTACAGAATCGCGACATGCAACTTATGAATCAGAATTTTCGTGCATCGGCAACATCTTTCAATATGCCGATGAACAACACGATTTGTTCGAGTGATAGATATATGACACCTCATGTACAGGAGGGCGTCTCACAGTTTTATCCATCGGCGGCCAACTCGCAATATGTGGATTCATCCCCAAACATGCCGATGGATGGGGGAATCGGCCATGCTTCCATTAGCTATTTGGCTGGTTATCCTCAAACATCATATACTACACCTCATGATATTAATTGTTCAGTGGCATATGAAACTAAAAAGATTCATGACTCGGATCACCTTGGCCGAGTGAATGGAGATTTTGCAGGAGCATATGTGCCTAATATTGCAGGAGATGAGGTGGCTCTGGCTGCATTAAAAAGTTTAGCCCAAAATAAGAAGATTAGTGATATTTGCCTTGAGCAGCACAAAAAGGGATTGGTTCCTGATTATGAGGCAATAAGAGCTATGGTTTTGAAAGAAGACGAATTGTTGCCGATTGATCAAATTGGCGTGCGAAAATATTTAACAACAGTACACATGTCTTCACCTATCATTGCAGCATGTTATACACCCCCTATACAATCGCAAAATTTTGGCAACATCAATTCATTGCCGAAAGATCGTAAAAGTATTGGGGGGCAAGCCGATCCAAGCAGGGCTGAGTTTAAAGAAAAATATGTCGCCCGAATTGACGGGGTCAAGCCAACTCTCACAGGGAATAGCCTCAATGGCTTTACTACACCAACTCTTGAGGAATTACCAGCAGAATATCGACAAGCTTATGAAGCTCTCAAGAAGAGGCGTGGAGAGGAATATTTGCAAGAATATGTCAAGTCTCTTCTTCCATTCAGCAATCATGATGGCTCCTCTATGATGTTGAGGCAAGCCAAGAAAGTGAAGGAAATATGCCCTAGAGGCAATAATAAAGTTATTATTTATTTCCTTATTTCATGATAAATGTTTATCATTCATGCTAGAATTGTATTAACCGGAAACATGATACATGTGTGAATGCATAGACAAACAAAGATGTCACTAGTATGCCTCTACTAGACTAGCTTGTTAATCAAAGATGGTTATGTTTCCTGACCATGAACAAGGAGTTGTTATTTGATTAACAAGGTCACATCATTAGTAGAATGATCTCGATTGACAAGACCCAATCCATTAGCTTAGCACACGATCGCTTAGTATGTTATTACCGCTTTTATCCATGACATATACATGTTCCTGTAACTATGAGATTATGCAACTCCGTTTACGGAGGAACACTTTGGTACTACCAAACGTCACAACGTAATCGGGTGATTATAAAGGAGTACTACAGGTGTCTCCAAAGGCGATGTTGGGTTGGCGATTTGAGATTAGGTTTTGTCACTCCGATTGTCGGAGAGGTATCTCTGGCCCTCTCGGTAATACACATCACTTAAGCCTTGCAAGCATTGCAACTAATGAGTTAGTTGTGAGATGATGTATTACGGAACGAGTAAAGAGACTTGCCGTAACGAGATTGAACTAGGTATTGGATACCGACGATCGAATCTCGGCAAGTAACATACCGATGACAAAGGGAACAATGTATGTTGTTATGCGGTCCGACCGATAAAGATCTTCGAGAATATGTAGGAACCAATATGGGCATCCAGGTCCCGCTATAGGTTATTGACCGAGACGTATCTCGGTCATGTCTACATTGTTCTCGAACCGTAGGGTCCGCACGCTTAAGGTTTCATGATGGTTATATTATGAGTTTATGTATTTTGATGTACCGAAGAAGTTCGAGTCCCGGATGTGATCACGGACATGACGAGGAGTCTCAAATGGTCGAGACATAAAGATTGATATATTGGAAGCCTATATTTGAGTTCGAATGGTTCCGGGTGAAATCGGGATTTTCTGGGAAAACCGGGGTTACGGAACCTCCGGAGGCTATTGGGCCTTAGTGGGCCTCGAGGGAGAAGAGGAGGGGCCGGCCGGGGTGGTCGCGCCCCTCCCCTAGTCCGAATAGGACAGGAGGGGGCGCCCTTCCTTCTTCTCCTCCCCAATCCTACTCCAACTAGGAAGGGGGAGTCCTACTCCGGTGGGAGTAGGACTCCTCCCCGCGCCCCTTGGGCCGGCCGCACCTCCCCCTCCCTCCTTTATATACGGGGCAGGGGGCACCCTAGAACACACAAGTTTGATCTACGGATCGTTCCTTAGCCGTGTGCGGTGCCCCTCCACCATATTCCACCTCGGTCATATCGTCAAGCTTAGGCGAAGCCCTCGCGCCGTAGAACATCAAGATCGTCACCACGCCGTCGGCCGACGGAACTCTCCCTCGACACTCGGCTGGATCGAGTACGAGGGACGCCATCGAGCTGTACGTGTGTCAAGAACTCGGGGCGCGGAGTAACGGCGCCGGATCGGTCGGATCGCGAGGAGAACGTACGACTACTTCCTCTACGTTGTGATCGCTTCCGCCGGGTCTCACGTGGGTACGAGACAACACTCTCCCTCTCGTTGCTATACATCACCATGATCTTGCGTGTGCGAGGAAAATTTTTGAAATTACTACGTTCCCCAACAAAGTGGCATCCGAGCCTAGGTTTTTTCTATGGTTTGATGTTTTGCACGAGTAGAACACAAGTGAGTTGTGGGCGATACAAGTCATACTACCTACCAGCATGTCATACTTTGGTTCAACGGTATTGTGAGATGAAGCGGCCCGACCGACATTACGCCAGACGCTTACGCGAGACTGGTTTCACCACCACGAGCACTCGTTGCTTAAAGGTGATTGGCGGGTGTATGTCTCTCTCACTTTAGTTGAACTGAGTGTAGCTACGCCCGGTCCTTGAAAAGGTTAAACGGAGTCTATTTGACGAAGTATCGTTGTGGTTTTGATGCGAGGTGAGACTGGTTCTTGCTTAAGCCCGTAGCAGCCACGTAAAATTTGCAACAACAAAGTAGAGGACGCCTAACTTGTTTTTGGAGGGCATGTTGTGATGTGATATGGTCAAAACGTGATGCTATATTTTATTGTATGAGATGATCATATTTTGTAACCGGTTATCGGCAATCGGCAGGAGCCATATGGTTGTCGCTTATTGTATGCAATGCAATCGCTTCTGTAATGCTTTACTTTATCACTAAGCGGTAGCGATAGTCGAGAAGCATAAGTTTGGCGAGACGACAACGATGCTACGATGGAGATCAAGGTGTCGCGCCGGTGACGATGGTGATCATGGTGGTGCTGCAGAGATGGAGATCACGAAGCACAAGATGATGATGACCATATCATATCACTTATATTGATTTGCATGTGATGTTTATCTTTTATGCATCTTATCTTGCTTTGATTGACGGTAGCATTATAAGATGATCTCTCACTAAATTATCAAGAAGTGTTCTCCCGAGTATGCACCGCTGCCAAAGTTCGTCGTGCCTGCACACCACGTGATGATCGGTGTGATAAGCTCTACGTCCATCTACAACGGTGCAAGCCAGTTTTGCACACGAGAATACTCGGGTTATACTTGACGAGCCTAGCATATGCAGATATGGCCTCGAACACGAGAGACCGAAAGGTCGAGCGTGAATCATATAGTAGATATGATCAACATAAGATGTTCACCATTGAAAACTACTCCATTTCACGTGATGATCGGTTATGGTTTAGTTGATTTGGATCACGTGATCACTTAGATGACTAGAGAGATGTCGTCTAAGTGGGAGTTCTTAAGTAATATGATTAATTGAACTTAAATTTATCATGAACTTAGTACCGATAGTATCTTGCTTGTTTATGTTTGATTGTAGATAGATGGCTCGTCTTTGTTGTTCCGTTGAATTTTAATGCGTTCCTTGAGAAAGCAAAGTTGAAAGATGATGGTAGCAATTACACGGCTGGGTCCGTAACTCGAGGATTATCCTCATTGTTGCACAGAAGAGTTACGCCCTGGATGCACCGCTGGGTGCGAACTCTTCTTTGGAGCAACACCGGATGTTATGAACGTCGGCGAGCAAAGCCGATGACTACTCCATAGTTCATGTGCCATGCTTTACGGCTTAGAACCGGGACTTCAACGACGTTTTGAACGTCATGGAGCATATGAGATGTTCCAGAGTTGAAGTTAATATTCCAAAGTAATGCCCGGATTGAGAGATATGAAGTCTCCAATAAGTTCTATAGCTGCAAGATGGAGGAGAATAGTTCATTAGTGAGCACATACTCGTAATGTGCGGGTACTACAATCACTTGACGCAATTGGGAGTTAATCTTCCGGATGATTGTGTCATTGATGTAATTCTTCAATCACCGCCACCAAGCTACAAAGGCTTCGTGATGAACTATAATATGCAAGGGTTAGTAAAGACTATACCGAGCTCTTCGCAATGCTAAAGGCTGGAGGTAGAAATCAAAAGGAGCATCAAGTGTTGATGGTCAATAAGACCACTAGTTTCAAGAAGAAAGGCAAAGGGAAGAAGAAGGGAACTTTAAGAAGAACAGCAAGCAAGTTGTCGCTCAGAGAAGAAACCCAAGTCCGGACCTAAGCCTGAAACCGAGTGCTCCTACCGCAAGCGGATCGTCACCGAAGCGGAACTGCCCCAAGTATTTGGCGGATAAGAAGGATGGCAAGGTGAACAAAGGTATATGTGATATACATGTTATTGATGTGTACCTTACTAGAGCTCGCAGAGCACTGGTATTTGATATGGTTACATTGCTAATATTTGCAACTCAAACAGGACTACGGATTGCTTAACACCGCAAAGGACGAGGTGACGGCGCGCGTGGGAAATGGTTCCAAAGTCGATGTGATCGCGGTCGGCACGCTACCTCTACATCTACCTTCGGATTAGTTTTAGACCTAAATAATTGTTATTTGGTGCTGCGTTGAGCATGAACATTATATCTGGATCTTGTTTGATGCGAGACGGTTATTCATTTAAATCGAGAGAATAATGGTTGTTCTATTTATATGAGTAATATCTTTTATGGTCATGCACCCTTAAAGAGTGGTCTATTTTGATGAATCTCGATAGTAGTGATACACATATTCATAATGTTGAAACCAAAAGATGCAGAGTTGATAATGATAGTGCAACTTATTTGTGGCATTGCCGCTTAGGTCATATCGGTGTAAAGCGCATGAAGAAACTCCATCTTGATGGACTTTTGGAGTCACTTGATTATGAATCACTTGGCACTTATGAACCGTGCCTCATGGGCAAGATGACTAGAACCCGTTCTCGGTACTATGGAGAGAGCAACAGATTTGTTGGAAATCATACATCTGAGATGTATGTGGTCCGATGAATGTTGAGGCTCGTGGCGGATATCGTTATTTTCTCACCTTCACAGATGACTTAAGCAGATATGGGTATATCTACTTAATGAAACATAAGTCTGAAACATTTGAAAAGTTCAAAGATTTTCAGAGTGAAGTTGAAAATCATCGTAACAAGAAAATTAAGTTTCGCGATCCGATCGTGGAGGTGAATATTTGAGTTACGAGTTTGGTCTACATTTGAAACAATGCGAATAGTTTCAACTCACGCCACCCGAACACCACACAGAATGGTGTGTCCGAACGTCGAATCGTACTTTACTAGATATGGTGCGATCTATGATGTCTTTACTGATTTACCGCTATCGTTTTGGGGTTATGCTCTAGAGACGGCCGCATTCACCTTGAATAGAACACCGTCGAAATCCGCTGAGACGACACCTTATGAACTGTGGTTTAGCAAGAAACCAAAGTTGTCGTTTCTTAAAGTTTGGGGATGCGATGCTTATGTGAAAAAGCTTCAACCGATAAGCTCGAACCCAAATCGAGAAATGTGTCTTCATAGGATACCCAAAGGAGACAGTTGGGTACACCTTCTATCACGATCCGAAGGCAAGACATTTGTTGCTAAGAATGGATCCTTTCTAGAGAAGGAGTTTCTCTCGAAAGAAGTGAGTGGGAGGAAAGTAGAACTTGATGAGGTAATTGTACCTTCTCCCTTACTTGAAAGTAGTTTGTCGCAGAAACCAGTTTCTGAGACACCTACACCAAGTAGTGAGGAAGTTGATGATGTTGATCATGAAACTTCGATCAAGTTGCTCTGTAACCTCATAGATCAACCAGAGTAAGATCCGCACTGAGTGGTACGGTAATCCTGTTCTGGAAATCATGCTACTAGATCATGATGAACCTACGAACTATGAAGAAGCGATGGTGAGCCCAGATTTCGCAAAATGGCTTGAGGCCATGAAATCTGAGATGGGATCCATGTATGAAAACAAAGTATGGACTTTGGTTGACTTGCCCGAGGGTAGGCAAGCAATAGAAAACAAGTGGATCTTCAAGAAGAAGACTGACGCCGACGGTAATGTTATCGTTTACAAAGCTCGACTTGTCGCAAAGGGTTTTCGACAAGTTCAAGGGATTGACTACGATGAGACCTTCTCACCGAAGCGATGCTTAAGTCCGTCCGAATCATGTTAGCGATTGCGCATTTTATGATTATGAAATTTGGCAAATGGATGTAAAGACTGCATTCTGAATGGATTTCGGAAGAAGAGTTGTATATGATGCAACCGAAGGTTTTATCGATCCAAAGGAGCTAACAAAGTGTGCAAGCTCCGCGATCCATTTATGGACTGGTGCAAGCATCTCGAGTTGGAATAAACGCTTTGATAGTGTGATCAAAGCATTTGGGTTCATCTGAGACTTTTGGAGAAGCCTCAGATTTACAAGAAAGTGAGTGGGAGCTCAGTAGCATTTCGATATTATATGTAGATGACATATTGCTGATCGGAAATGATATAGAATTTCTGGATAGCATAAAGGGATACTTGAATAAGAGTTTTTCAATGAAAGATCTCGGTGAAGCTGCTTACATATTGGGCATTAAGATCTATAGAGATAGATCAAGATGCTTAATTGGACTTTCACAAAGCACATACCTTGACAAAAGTTTGAAGAAGTTCAAAATGGATTAAGCAAAGAAAGGGTTCTTGGCTGTGTTACAAGGTGTGAAGTTGAGTAAGACTCAATGCCCGACCACTGCAGAAGATAGAGAGAAAATGAAAGATGTTCCCTATGCTTCAGCCATAGGCTCTATCATGTATGCAATGCTGTGTACTGCACTGATGTGTGCCTTGCTATAAGCCTAGCAGGAGGTACCAAAGTAATCCAGAGTGGATCATGGACAGCGGTCAAGAACATCTGAAATACGAAAAGGACTAAGGATATGTTTTCGATATGGAGGTGACAAAGAGCTCATCGTGAACGGTTACGTTGATGCAAGCTTTGACACCGATCCGGACGATTCTAAATCACAGACGGATCGTATTTACACTAAACGGAGGGCTGTCGGTTGGTGCAGTTCTAAACAAAGCGTCGTGGCGGGATCTACATGTGAAGCGGAGTACATAGCAGCTTCGAAGCAGCTAATGAAGGAGTGCGGATGAAGGTGTTCATATCCGATCTAGGTGTCATACCTAGTGCATCGGGTCCAATGAAAATCTTTCGTGACAATATCGAGCAATTGCCTTAGCGAAGGAATCCAGATTTCACAAGAGGACCAAGCACATCAAGAGACGCTTCAATTCCATCCGGACTTAGTCCGTGGGAGACATAGAGATTTGCAAGATACATACGGATCTGAATGTTGCAGACCCATTGACTAAGCCTCTTCCACGAGCAAAACATGATCAGCACCAAGACTCCATGGGTGTTAGAATCATTACTATGTAATCTAGATTATTGACTCTAGTGCAAGTGGGAGATCAAGGAAATATGCCCTAGAGGCAATAATAAAGTTATTATTTATTTCCTTATTTCATGATAAATGTTTATCATTCATGCTAGAATTGTATTAACCGGAAACATGATACATGTGTGAATGCATAGACAAACAAAGATGTCACTAGTATGCCTCTACTAGACTAGCTTGTTAATCAAAGATGGTTATGTTTCCGACCATGAACAAGGAGTTGTTATTTGATTAACAAGGTCACATCATTAGTAGAATGATCGATTGACATGACCCAATCCATTAGCTTAGCACACGATCGCTTAGTATGTTGCTACCGCTTTTATCCATGACGTATACATGTTCCTCGTAACTATGAGATTATGCAACTCCGTTTACGGAGGAACACTTTGGGTACTACCAAACGCCACAACGAATCGGGTGATTATAAAGGAGTACTACAGGTGTCTCCAAAGGCGATGTTGGGTTGGCGATTTCGAGATTAGGTTTTGTCACTCCGATTGTCGGAGAGGTATCTCTGGCCCTCTCGGTAATACACATCACTTAAGCCTTGCAAGCATTGCAACTAATGAGTTAGTTGTGAGATGATGTATTACGGAACGAGTAAAGAGACTTGCGGTAACGAGATTGAACTAGGTATTGGATACCGACGATCGAATCTCGGGCAAGTAACATACCGATGACAAAGGAACAACGTATGTTGTTATGCGGTCGACCGATAAAGATCTTCAGTAGAATATGTAGGAACCAATATGGGCATCCAGGTCCCGCTATTGGTTATTGACCGAGACGATCTCGGTCATGTCTACATTGTTCTCGAACCGTAGGGTCCGCACGCTTAAGGTTTCGATGGCAGTTATATTATGAGTTTATGTATTTTGATGTACCAAGAAGTTCGAGTCCCGGATGTGATCACGGACATGACGAGGAGTCTCGAACTGGTCGAGACATAAAGATTGATATATTGGAAGCCTATATTTGGAGTTCGAATGGTTCGGGTGAAATCGGGATTTTATTAGGAAAACCGGGGTTACCGGAACCTCCCGGAGGCTATTAGGCCTTAGTGGGCCTCGAGGGAGAAGAGGAGGGCCGGCCAGGGGTGGCCGCCGCCCTCCCCTAGTCCGAATAGGACAAGGAGGGGGCGGCGCCTTCCTTCTTCTCCTCCCCCAATCCTACTCCAACTAGGAGGGGGAGTCCTACTCGGTGGGAGTAGGACTCCTCCCAGCGCCTCCCTTGGGCCGGCCGCACCTCCCCCTCCCTCCTTATATACGGGCAGGGGGCACCCTAGAACACACAAGTTTGATCTACGGATCGTTCCTTAGCCGTGTGCGGTGCCCCTCCACCATATTCCACCTCGGTCATATCGTCATGAAGCTTAAGCGAAGCCCTGCGCCGTAGAACATCAAGATCGTCACCACGCCGTCGTCTTGACGAACTCTCCTCGACACTCGGCCAGATCGAGTACGAGGGACGCCATCGAGCTGCACGTGTGTCAAGAACTCGGGCGCCGAGTAACGGCGCCGGATCGGTCGGATCGCGAGGAGAACGACGACTACTTCCTCTACGTTGTGATCGCTTCGCCGGGTCTACGAGGGTACGTAGACAACACTCTCCCCTCTCGTTGCTATACATCACCATGATCTTGCGTGTGCGTAGGAAATTTTTTGAAATTACTACATTCCCCAACAGAAAGAAGCTTTGCAGGCAAATCAGCAAGAAAGGGTTCACTCGGCTAATACGGTTGATTCGATTGAAACCAAGTCAAAGATGGCTAAGTCGTCTACAGCTGAGTTGAAAGGTTCCTTTAGTGACAAGACAATGGTGGATTCAATTGAAACCGGGTTGAGCACTGAGACGTTTAGGGTCGAGTGCGTTGCATCATGCCAGCCAAGTACACCATGCCAGCCAAGTGCATCGCTGGCTAATACCAATTGCGTCAAGCCAATTATTGATAGGTGTACCAAAATAGATGATGCAAGGTTCACCGAGCTAAGGAACACCAAACTGGTTGTCCTCGATTTTTCTAGATGTGAGGGAGCTTACATGCCACCCTATGAGTGTCGTGCCAAAAATATTGATGAGCATCAAGAACAAAGTAATATGGCCGAACACAGTTCCATTAATGATGAACATCAAGAACAAGAAAATGCAGCCGAGCAAAGTTCAACTGACAAAGAGCATCCGAGTGAAATCCACTCGGGCAATCCGACCGAAATATACTCAAGCAATCCGAGTGAAATCTACTCGCACAATTCAATGATGAAGCACGAGATCCGAAAAAGAGGACGAGGCATTGGAGAATTATTCGAAGTGGAGCAAGGTATTGTTCGAAGAGTGCAACCATCTCTTCCTTCCAATGTCTTCACAAAGGTACACCTAGCAGATAGTTTATTCAATTTTTGATTCGGTCAAAATCATATTGTTGATGCACCTGTTAGTAAGATTCTAATTAATTTTGAAAGACCAATCGAAATGAGTAATTTGTTTGTTATGCATGATCTTGTCACTAATCATGATAGTCAGCACATGGTATCATTCACAGAGACTGGTAGTGATAACTCATTGCAACCAAAGCTTTTCCCATTATGTCGACTTAAAATTATGTTCATATGGGTAGCTTTGCTTGTTTCATGCACCGGCTAACATTTGGTCTCAAATGAGACGATATTCTGTAATTGTTTTGGTTGCGTAAACATAAAGCCAGGTCCAAAGTCCTTCGAGATAGCTGATTCAAAAGCATCGGAAAAGGAGGATGGAAAACAATGCATAGCCGAGTCGGATGACGTTAACTCACCGTCACTTGGTTACTTAATTCCAAAGCCGGTATCAAAATATCGGCTGAAATATATACGATGTACCATCAGTCCGGACAAAGATGATCACATTGTCGGTGCATCACCGTCTAATCCAATTATTATAGAAGATCATCATGTCGAACCGTCGGGGCAGGAGCTAGAGCAGAACTCGTTTGAGCAAAACGTTGGAAGCTGCGATATGTTTCAGCAATTAACGCAATCAGCCATCCAAGGACGATTGGAGTTTGACGAGATGCACGTAGATGATAAGATGGCTATGATTAACTCTGATGACAAAGTTATGACTCGGCTGCATCAAGCCGGCTCACCCAATGACAGACAGGTATACACTAAAATTGATGAGACCGAGTCGTCGAGCGAGAAAATTACTCAAGTCAACAATCTTGAAGACAGATAGTCCATCTCAGTTATGACGAGAATGCCTAGCACTGGGGGGCAACAAGAAAATCCAAATATCGATCCCGACAATGCAAAAAAGGACAAAGGCAGCGGTAAGCACAAGAGGAGGAAATCAAAAGTTACCTTCGCTCAGTTATTGGAAAAATATCAAAAAGAGAGCGAAGAAAAATGTGCTTATTGGCCAAGTAGTGCAAAAGCATCAAGATCATCCCCAAGGCGTAAGTGTAATAATCGGGATTGGCGAAAAGAGAAGTTCAATGCAGAAGATACATATTCTACTTTTGGGACGCCAATGCCAATGTCATTGACACCTCCCTATGCTGATTCATCATGGGACATGTATGATTCATGGACACATTATCCATCTTATTATAGATCATCTCACCAAAATTATGCAGCTCCAAGAGGATCATCATTTGATCAACAATTTACTCACATGCCAAAGACCGCTTCAATAAAAAAGAATTGATCCGGAGCTCAAGGGATAAGAAAGAGGTGATCAAGCAAGTTTATCGGGTGGAAAAAGATGGTCGCAAGTGTGCTACTTCAGATTCAGTTTCAAGTAACAAAGAGCCAATGAAAGTATTGACATTGTCTACTACAAGCAATGAGATAAAGCAATCAATTATTAAGAGTCAAAGTGTCAAATCTGAAGAAAAGAAGTTGAGAGTGCACAAGGTCAAAAACGAATTGCCATTGGTCAAAACAGAATCACAGTTGAGATGCCCACTCGGCTTATCGTATTGGCAAAAGAAGGAATTACAAAATCTTAGTGCACAAGAGCTGAGAAAGAGGAACATGGCATGGGTTCCCAAAAGGATTAATCAAAACAAAAACAATGTGCATGCTTCAATTGCAACAAGTACAATAAAAGTGAAGAAAGAGAAGGATGGAAGCAACAAACAATTTGTCAAGGTGTGCATCACAACATCAAAATCTTGATTAGCACATCATCCATTTTCTTCAACAATGCCATTGATGCCTTCGCCATGGAATTCATCCACAGGTATGATCAGTTACCCTTCATGGACTTATTTTGATCCATGGATGCAACATAATTTTCTATATGATGACAGAGTATTACCAAATCACTATACATTTGGTTAGTTACATTTTTGTTGCTAATACAAAGGAGCTAAAATATTTTATTGCTATTTTATTTGTTTATTTCGGCTATACATGTTTTAATGGATGGATTCTACATGAACCTAATGGTAACGGCTGATACTTAACTATCGTCCTAAGAAACTATCTGATCATGGCCGGTGTGGCTAACATCGTCCTTAGTTCAATTGGAACCGAGACAAGGTACATGTTAATTGATATTAGCCTTGTCTCTCTCGTACTATGGAGATTATATTTGGATGGTTCAATTTGTAGCAATGGCCAAAGTGTTGGTGTTGTTCATTTATCTCCATATGGAGCTAGTTTGTGAACCCTCGTGCCGCTTAAGATATTTTTGCACAATCATCAAAGCCGAATATGCATTGTCATTCGGATTGGAGCTTTGCCTTGATATAGGTGCTATACATATTGAGGCTTCCGGTGATTCATTATTAGTAGTGCAACAAATATCCAAGGGTTATCAATGTTTTGACGGATCACTTATAGTTTATCTTTTGGTATGTCTAGATGCAAGATTTACCTTGGGTTGCTTTGAAATTGTTCATATATCTAGGCATGACAATTCAAAGAGTTGGCACGACAAGCGTCCGCTACTATGTTAACCATGGTGTATTGCATTTCTATCAATAGCCGATGCTAGGTCTTGTCAACATAGGTAAGGCTGAATCGAAGCCCACCGCTTCGGCCACTAATGAAACTTTTAGGCAGGCGAAGTAAGGATTGAAGAAAGTTCAAAATCCTAGCGAAAGGGTGAACAATATGGTTCGGAGGATGGTTTTGATCTATGGAACCTTATCACCGGATTGTTATAGACGCTGAGAAGTTTTCACCCAAGTTTGCATCAAGAGGTTCAAACAAGCAATGGCCGATATATACTTGTCGTCCTAAGAACATGCAAAATGGCCGATGGAGTGTTGACATAAATCCTTAGAACAAGCTATATCGGAAGTTATTTTTCGCACACAAACTTTGCGAAAAAGCAGGGGGCATGTGTCGACACCAGATTTTGGCACGGTAAATAACTTATTTAACATGACCTCAAATGGAGAAGTGATCTTCATGAAAGAGTTCCGTATTGTTGATATGAACATCTTTAAAGTTTGGGTCATCGCAGTCCGATTTCATCTCGAAGGCCGAAACTATGCTCAAAGTACTAAGATTTTATATTCAGAATACAGTTTGGCTGATTAAGCCCCCAATAAGACCTCAAATGGAAAAATTATCTACATGGATTGTCTTCGTCTCGTCGAAACGATCGATTTTGATATAAAAATCGTTCCAATCCGAGTTCGTATGCAAAAGTTAGAGCCATCGGAATACAGCCCTGTCAGGAGGCAAAAACTGGCGCGCCCCACCAGACACCCTGTCTGATGGGTAGCGCGAGGATAACCTGTTTTGCGCCACCGATTTGACCCAGGAGATGACCTCTGATCAAAAAACGTTCAACATAAAAGTTGTTCGTCTCGTCGAAACAGTCAAGATTGCTTTTGGGCTTGTTTCCATCCGAGATCGTTTATCACCACAAAAAAGACCCGCAAGGTGCAGCCAGTTTAAACCGAACAGTTTTGGAAAGTTTGGACAAAACCAATCCGAATTTGACTAGGGTTTTGGACGTGAATCCAAGCCTTTTCCTTGCACGGGAAGTCCAGCCGCCTCTTATATACCTGAGGGGTGACGGCCGATTGAACAACACACAATCGATCAATCAATCTACCACTTTTTATCTTTTATCTTTTCTCCTTAACCCTAGTTCTTCTTCTTCCTCGTTCTTCGTTCGTTCTTCTTCATTGCAGGGCGACGAACCTCGAGGCCCTAGGGGCGATCAGGTCGACCTAGGGCAGCCCATAGCCGCCGCGCGCCCAGACGGGGTCCCTCCCGGGCGTGTGGGGTTTCAGGTCCCAAAAGCGCCGGCTTTTAGTCTTGCGTATCGCGCTGGAAGTCGGCCTCCCGTGGTGTGAGTTGCGGAGCATCTCCCTCGGCGCCGCGGGTACACATCGACGTGTTCGTGTGACGCGTTCCAGCGTCAACAACTCCCCCTCAATCTGAACCGATGTGAACGAGGTTTAGATTGGACTGAAACCGACGGAGGGTGAGATGAGTAGCGGGTTTAGGGAACATGTCAGCTAGTTGATCACCAGACGCGATGAACCGAACATCAAGAGGGCCCATGGCCACCTTCTCGCGAACGAAGTGGAAGTCAAGCTCAATATGCTTGGTATGTGCATGGAAGACATGATTCGCCGATAAGTACGTAGCGCCGAGGTTGTCACACCATAAAACCGGTGGTGTTTAGAGATGCTCGCCAAGCTCCCGCGGCACATACTGTATCCAAGTAGCCTCGGCAGTGCCATTAGCCAGGGCTTTGTATTCAGCTTCGGTACTCGAACGAGAGACAGTGGATTGCTTACGAGAGCTCCATGAGACAAGGTTTGGACCAAAGAAGATGGCAAAACCGCCAGTGGAGCGCCGATCATCAGAACAGCCAGCCCAATCAGCATCAGTGTAGATGTGGAGAGCACGCGAAGGAGAACGTACAAACTGCAGTCCCGTAGAGACAGTGCCCTTGACATACCGTAGGATACGCTTGACAGCTTCATAATGAACAGTGGTCGGTTGAGACAGAAACTGGCAAACTTTGTTGACAACAAAAGAAATATCTGGCCGCGTCAAAGTGAGATACTGCAAACCCCCAACCAAACTCCGGTATTTAAAAGCATCGTCAGTAGAAAGCACAATACCAGCAGCACGAGAGAGTTTATCCGTGAATGACATGGGGGTGGTAACTGAACGACAACTCTCCATGTTAGCACGATGTAGAAGATCAAGGGCATACTTATGCTGAGTAAGAAGGAGACCAGAAGAACGATATTGAACCTCAATACCGAGAAAATACTCCAAACGCCCAAGATCCTTGATAGGAAAAGTGTCGGCGAGAGTCTGAACAAGGTGATCAACAGCAGCAGCCGAAGAACCAGCAATAAAAATGTCGTCAACATACACCAACATGAATACCTGAACACCTTGATGATCGAAGATGAACAGAGAGGTATCTGCTTTGCTGGAAACAAAACCAAGCTGATGAAGTTTATCACTCAAATGGGCATACCAGGCGCGAGGAGACTGCTTCAGACCATACAAAGCACGCTGAAGTTTGCAAACATGTCGCGGATACCGAGGATCCTCAAAGCCAGGAGGCTGCTGCATATACACGTCCTCAGACAAGAAACCATGGAGAAACGCATTACTGACATCAATCTGGCGAAGACACCATCCACGCGATACGACGAGGGAGAGCACAAGACGAACAGTGACAGGTTTTACCACTGGACTGAAGGTGTCATGATAATCGATGCCATACTGCTGAGTGAAACCACGAGCAACGCGACGGGATTTGTATTTATCAACAGAGCCATCAGGGCGAAACTTCGTCTTGAATATCCATTTACTGCCAACAATGTTAGTACCGGGAGGCCGAGGGACAAGTACCCATGTGTAAGTCCACTGAAGGGCGTCGAACTCTGCCTCCATGGCGGTCCTCCATGCAGGTTCCGAAAGAGCAACCCGATGCGTCGCCGGAACAGCAAGAAACGCTCCGCGGCAATATGGGTCATACCGGACCGTACCGTCCGTCCATACCTTCAGATGGAACACATTGTTGCGCTATCGTGTCGTCATAGGTTGAGGCCCTGTCGGAGTAGCAGGCGGCACTGAGGATGTCGCAGAGGAGACATCGACAGAGGGTGGCGGCAAAAGATCCTCCCCTGGTCGAGTACATGGGAGCTGGCCACTGGAGAAAGTGATCTAGCATCCGCGCCGGGCCTAGGAGCGGCGGTGGGCGACTGCGGCCCATTGGATGGGCCAGAAGCTGAGCTCCGCAAGGACGAGGCAGTGGCCAGGCATGGGCTGGCGGGCCGAGGCGAAGCACTGGGCGCCTCGGGGGGCGGGACATGCACATGCACGTCAGCCGATCCTGCGCCGTGTACGTCGATTGCCTGGGATGGTACCTGAACAGAAACAACAGAAGAAACACCAGGAGCATCAACGGGTAACAAGGACATGTCATAATTACGCGCATGACCATTCTGAACAACTGGTTCTTGCGGAGGAAAAGATATAGGTAGGAGCTGAGACACGTCGACCACCGCACCTGGAGTGGCAAACGGAAAAACATTCTCGTCAAAAGCAACATCGCGAGATATGTAGATGCGACCGGTACTGCGATCGAGGCATTTGTAGCCTTTGTGCATAGGACTATATCCAAGAAACACGCACATTTTGGAGCGAAACTCTAACTTACGGGAGTTATATTTTCGGAGGCTAGGCCAGCACGCGCATCCAAACGTACGGAGGAAGGAGTACTCGGGGGCTATGTGGAGAAGTCGAAAGAGAGGAGTGGCATGATTTATGACTTGGGTAGGCATTCTGTTGATAAGATAACATGCGGTGAGGAATGCTTCATCCCAGTACCGGAGGGGAAGAGAGGAATGCGCAAGAAGAGCTAGCCCAGTTTCGACAAGATGTCGATGCTTCCGTTCAGCAATACCGTTTTGTTGAGATGTATGAGGACACAACACACGGTGGGAAATACCGGTGCGCTGGAAATAGGCATGTAGACGGTGATACTCACCACCCCAATCAGACTGCACAGCGCGAATAGTGGTGTTTAAGAGGCGCTCAACGTGCTTCTGAAACACATAGAAAACATTCTCAACATCGGATTTATGCTTAAGCAAGTATATCCAACAGTAGCGACTATAGTCATCAATAAAACTGACGTAGTATTTAAAACCCCCAGAAGAGGATAACGCCGGACCCCAAACATCGGTATGAACAAGCTCAAGAGGTGCAGTAGACACACGAGTGGAATAACCATAAGGCAATTGATGACTCTTAGCACGCTGACAAGCATCACAAATAGAAGACTCATTGTTTGGAGTACACGAGAGATTATTGGACTTGATAGTGGTTTGAACTACTTTATTCGACGGATGACCAAGACGCTGGTGCCAGTGGTGCGATGAAAGCTTGACACCAGAAGACGCATGCTTCTCATGATGGGAGGCTCGACCGAACGGAAGAGGATAAAGGCCGCCACGACTCCTACCGCGAATGAGGATTTTCTTCGTTACCTTGTCCTTAACAAGAAAGAAATATTTGTGAAATTCGAGGAAGATGTTATTGTCAGAAACAAGGCTGTAAACGGAGAGTAAATTTTTGGCTAACGAAGGGACATGGAGGATATTGTTCAAGGCTAGGGAAGAACCAGCTAAACGAGATTGACCAATGTGCGTAATAGACATACCTGAGCCGTTTGCTGTTTGAACCTGGTCCTTCCCGTGGTAGCGTTCATGGATGCCTAGCCGGTCCATGTCATTGGTGAGGTGATCGGTTGCCCCTGTGTCGAAGAACCACGGCTGTGTCTGGGGCACCCGCTCGTTGTGGCTGTGGGTGGAGGCGGCCGCATTGCCGGAGCGTTGTCCATCGGCCTGAAAAGCGTCGTTGTAGCGATTCTTGCAGGAGAGGTCCTCATGCCCCCATGCCTTGCAGACCTGACAACGTAGGCGCCAGTGACGGTTGCCACCGCCTTGACCACCACCGTCGCCGCCTTGTCCGCCGGTACCACCGCCGCCGGTGCGGTTTGTGTTGCGGTTGGCCTGCTGGCCACCGTTGTAGGAGCCGCCGCCGCCATAGTGGCCACCACCATGTTGGCCACCGTTGCCATGCGATGGGGCACCACCAGAGCGCCCGGTGTTGTCGAAAGGGCGGCCGCCACCGTGGCTGCTGTCACCATGCCGAGCCGCGGCGTTCGCCGAGGAGGAGTAGCCGCCGGCCTGGGCGTTCTGCACCTGGATCGCCTCAAAAGACAGCAACATGGGGTAAAATTCAGAGAGAGACAAGGAGGCGTTGGCGGCACCGAGAACGGCGAGAGCTTGCTGAAGTGCCTCGAATTGGGATCCGAGGCCAACAACGATGTAGTCGATTATTCATCGTCGGGGACGGGGGAGCCCGCCATTGCCATGGCGTCGGCAAACCCCTTCATCTTGCTGTAGTAGTCGGCGGCGGACATGTCATTCTTCTTTAACATCGTCAGCTGGCGACGGATCTGACGGATCCCGGCCCGATTTTGGGCGGAAAACAGGTCGGTGATGCAGCCCCAGACCGAAGCCGACGTGGTGCGCCCGACCATCTGCGCGAGGATGTCCTCGCTCATCGATCCGAAAAGGATCGAGAGGACACACTGGTCGGCGTACCGCTAGCGCGCAAACTCCGGGTTGGCCGCCATGGTGGCGGTGTCCCCGCTCCCCGTGGTGATGGTGGCGGGAGGGCAGGCGCAAGACCCGTCCAGGAAGCCATACCACCCTTGGCCGGCAATGGCAGGCACTGAAGGAAATATGCCCTAGAGGCAATAATAAAGTTATTATTTATTTCCTCATATCATGATAAATGTTTATTATTCATGCTAGAATTGTATTAACCGGAAACATAATACATGTGTGAATACCTAGACAAAACTATAGTCACTAGTATGCCTCTACTTGAATAGCTCATTAATCAAAGATGGTTATGTTTCCTGACCATAGACACGTGTTGTCATTTGATTAGTGGGATCACATCATTATAAGAATGATGTGATTGACATGACCCATTCTATTAGCCTAGCACTTGATCGTTTAGTATACTGCTATTGCTTTCTTCATGACTTATACAAAGTTCCTGCAACTATGAGATTGTGCAACTCCCGTTTACCAGAAGTACACTTTGTGTGCTACCAAACGTCACAACGTAACTGGGTGATTATAAAGGTGCTCTACAGGTGTTTCCGAAGGTACATGTTGAGTTGGCATAATTCGAGATTAGGATTTGTCACTCCGATTGTCGGAGAGGTATCTCTGGGCCCTCTCGGTAATACTCATCACCTAAGCCTTGCAAGCATGTAACTAATGAGTTAGTTATGAGATGACATATTACAGAACGAGTAAAAGAGACTTGCCGGTAACGAGATTGAACTAGGTATTGGATACCGACGATCAAATCTCGGGCAAGTAACATACCGATGACAAAGGGAAAAAGTATGTTGTTATGCGGTTTGACCGATAAAGATCCTCGTAGAATATGTAGGAACCAATATGGGCATCCAGGTCCCGCTATTGGTTATTGACCGGAAACATGTCTCGGTCATGTCTACATTATTCTCGAACCGTAGGGTCCGCACGCTTAAGGTTTCGATGATGCTTATATTATGAGTTTATGTATTTTGATGTACGAAGGTTGTTCGAGTCCGGATGTGATCACGGACATGACGAGGAGTCTCGAAATGGTCGAGACATAAAGATTAATATATTGGACGGATATATTTGGACACCGGAAAGGTTCCGGAGAGTTTGGGAATATACTAGGAGCTCGGAGGTTACCGAACCCCGGTAAGTATATGGGCCTTATTGGGCCCTAGTGGAAGGAGGAGAAGGAGCAAGAGAGGGGCGCCCCAAGCCCAATCCGGTGGGTGGGGGCCGCCCCTTCCTTCTCTCCTTCCCTCCTCCTTCCTACTAGTACTACTCCTTCCTTCCCTCCAACTTGGATTAGGAAAAGAGGGAAACCTACTTGGAGTAGGTTTCCTCCTCCTATAGCGCGCCCCCCCTTGGGCCGGCCACCTCCTCCCTCCCTCCTTTATATACGGGGGGGGGCACCCTAGACACACAAGTTGATCATTGATCGTTCCTTAGCCGTGTGCGGTGCCCCCCTCCATGATATTACACCTCGGTCATATTGTAGCGGTGCTTAGGCGAAGCCCTGCGACAGAGAACATCAAGATCGCCACCACGCTGTTGTCTTGTGGAACTCCCCTTGGCGCCTCGCTGGATCGGAGATCGAGGGTGCGCCATCGAGTTGTACACGTGTCAAGAACTCGGAGGTGCCGAGTAACGGTGCTTGGATCGGTCGGACCGGAGGACGTCGACTACTTCCTCTATGTTGCGTCAACGCTTCGCCGGTCTACTAGGGTACGTAGACAACACTCTCCCTCGTTGCTATATCATCACCATGATCTTGCGTGTGCGAGGAAATTTTTGAAATTACTACGTTCCCCAACAAATGGCATCCGAGCCTAGGTTTTATGCGTTGATGTTATTTGCACGAGTAGAACACAAGTGAGTTATGGACGATATAAGTCATACTGCCTACCAGCATGTCATACTTTGGTTCAGCGGTATTGTTGGATGAAGCGGCCCGGACCGACATTACGCAGACGCTTACGCGAGACTGGTTTTACCGCCGTGCTTTGCACACGGTGACTAGTGGGTGTCTGCTTTCTCCAACTTTAGTTGAACCGAGTGTGGCTACGCCCGGTCCTTGTGAAGGTTAAAACGAGTCTATTTGACAAACTATCGTTGTGGTTTTGATGCGTAGGTAAGAACGGTTCTTGCTAAGCCCGTAGCAGCCACGTAAAATTTGCAACAACAAAGTAGAGGACGTCTAACTTGTTTTTGCGGGGCATGTTGTGATGTGATATGGCCAAGACGTGATGCTATATTTTATTGTATGAGATGATCATGTTTTGTAACCGGTTATCGGCAATGGCAGGAGCCATATGGTTGTCGCTTTATTGTATGAAATGCAAACGCCCTGTAATTGCTTTTCTTTATCACTAAGCGGTAGCGATAGTCGTAGAAGCAATAGATGGCGAAACGACAACGATGCTACGATGGAGATCAAGGTGTCGCGCCGGTGACGATGGTGATCACGACGGTGCTTCGGAGATGGAGATCACAAGCACAAGATGATGATGGCCATATCATATCACTTATATTGATTGCATGTGATGTTTATCCTTTATGCATCTTATCTTGCTTTGATTGAAGGTAGCATTTTAAGATGATCTCTCACTAAAATTATCAAGAAGTGTTCTCCCTGAGTATGCACCGTTGCCAAAGTTCGTCGTGCTGAGACACCACGTGATGATCGGGTGTGATAAGCTCTACGTCCATCTACAACGGGTGCAAGCTAGTTTTGCACACGCAGAATACTCAAGTTAAACTTGACGAGCCTAGCATATGCAGATATGGCCTCGGAACACGGAGACCGAAAGGTCGAGCGTGAATCATATAGTAGATATGATCAACATAATGATGTTCACCATTGAAAACTACTCCATCTCACGTGATGATCGGTTATGGTTTAGTTGATTTGGATCACGTGATCACTTAGATGACTAGAGAGATGTCTGTCTAAGTGGGAGTTCTTAAGTAATATGGTTAATTGAACTTAAATTTATCATGAACTTAGTACCTGATAGTATTTTGCTTGTCTATGTTTGTTTGTAGATAGATGGCTCGTTTGTTGTTCCGTTGAATTTTAATGCGTTCCTTGAGAAAGCAAAGTTGAAAGATGATGGTAGCAATTACACGGATCGGGTCCGTAACTTCGAGGATTATCCTCATTGCTGCATAGAAGAGTTACGTCCCGAAGCACCGCTGGGTGCCGTGCATCTTCTTGATGCAACCGACGACGTTAAGAACGTCTGGCGAGCAAAGTCGATGACTACTCTATAGTTCATGTGCCATGCTTTACGGCTTAGAACCGGGTCTTCAACGACGTTTTGAACGTCATGGAGCATATGAGATGTTCCAGAGTTGAAGTTAATATTTCAAGCAAATGCCGGATTGAGAGATATGAAGTCTCCAATAAGTTCTATAGCTGCAAAATGGAGGAGAATAGTTACATCGGTGAACATATACTCGAATGTCTGGGTATAACAATCACTTGATTCAACCGGGAGTTAATCTTCCCGATGATAGTGTCATTGACAAAATTCTTCAATCATCGCCACCAAGCTACAAGAGCTTTGTGATGAACTATAATATGCAAGGGATGAACAAGACTATTCGAGCTCTTCGCGATCTTTGAAAGCGCGGAGGTAGAAATCAAGAAGGAGCATCAAGTGTTGATGGTCAACAAGACCACTAGTTTCAAGAAGAAGGGCAAAGGGAAGAAGAAGGGAACTTCAAAAGAACGGCAAGCAAGTTGCTGCTCAAGAGAAGAAATCCAAGTCTAGACCTAAGCCGAAACCGAGTGCTTCTACCGCAAGCGATCGTCTTTGGAAGTGGAACTGCCCCAAGTATTTGGCGGATAAGAAGGATGGCAAAGTGAACAAAGGTATATGTGATATACATGTTATTGATGTGTACCTAACTAGAGCTCGTAGTAGCACCTGGGTATTTGATACTAGTTCTATTGCTAATATTTGCAACTCAAAGCAGGGACTACGAATAAGCGAGCATCGCCAAGGACGAGGTGACGATGCGCGTGGGAAACGGTTCCAAAGTCGATGTGATTGCGGTCGGCACGCTACCTCTACATCTACCATCGGGATTAGTTTTAGACCTAAATAATTGTTATTTGGTGCTGCGTTGAGCATGAACATTATATCTGGATCTTGTTTGATGCGAGACGGTTATTCATTTAAATCAGAGAATAATGGTTGTTCTATTTATATGAGTAATATCTTTTATGGTCATGCACCCTTGAAGAGTGGTCTATTTTTATTGAATCTCGATAGTAGTGATACACATATTCATAATGTTGAAACCAAAAGATGTAGAGTTGATAATGATAGTGCAACTTTTTTGTGGCACTGCCGTTTAGGTCATATTGGTGTAAAACGCATGAAGAAACTCCATACTGATGGACTTCTGGAATCACTTGATTATGAATCACTTGGTACTTGCGAACCGTGCCTCATGGGCAAGATGACTAAAACACCTTTCTCCGGTACTATGGAGAGAGCAACAGATTTGTTGGAAATCATACATACAGATGTATGTGGTCCGATGAATGTTGAGGCTCGTGGCGGATATCGTTATTTTCTCACCTTCACAGATGATTTAAGCAGATATGGGTATATCTACTTAATGAAGCACAAGTCTGAAACATTTGAAAAGTTCAAAGAATTTCAGAGTGAAGTAGAAAATCATCGTAACAAGAAAATAAAATTTCTGCGATCTGATCGTGGAGGTGAATATTTGAGTTACGAGTTTGGTTTACATTTGAAACAGTGTGGAATAGTTTCGCAACTTACGCCACCTGGAACACCACAACGAAATGGTGTGTCCGAACGTCGTAATCGTACTTTACTTGATATGGTGCGATCTATGATGTCTCTTACCGATTTACCGCTATCATTTTGGGGTTATGCTTTAGAGACGGCCGCATTCACGTTAAATAGGGCACCATCAAAATCTGTTGAGACGACGCCTTATGAACTGTGGTTTGGCAAGAAACCAAAGTTGTCGTTTCTTAAAGTTTGGTGCTGCGATGCTTATGTGAAGAAACTTCAACCAGATAAGCTCAAACCCAAATCGGAGAAATGTGTCTTCATAGGATACAGAGACTGTTGGTACACCTTCTATCACAGATCCGAAGGCAAAATATTCGTTGCTAAGAATGGTTCCTTTCTAGAGAAGGAGTTTCTCTCGAAAGAAGTGAGTGGGAGGAAAGTAGAACTTGATGAGATAACTGCATCTACTCCCTTGTTGGAAGGTAGTTCATCACGAGAATCAGTTCCCGTGACAACTACACCAATTAGTGAGGAAGCTCATGATATTGATCATGAAACTTCAGATCAAGTTTCTCTTGAACCTCGTGAGGTCTACCAGAGTAAGATCCGCACTGAGTGGTACGGTAATCCTATTCTGGAAGTCATGTTACTTGACCATGATGAACCTACGAACTATGAGGAAGCGATGATGAGCCCAGATTCCGCAAAATGGCTAGAGGCCATGAAATCTGAGATAGGATCCATGTATGAAAACAAAGTGTGGACTTTGGTTGACTTGCCCGATGATCGACAAGCCATTGAAAATAAATGGATCTTTAAGAAGAAGACTGACGCTGATGGTAATATTACTGTCTATAAAGCTCGACTTGTTGCGAAAGGTTTTCGACAAGTTCAAGGGGTTGACTATGATGAGACTTTCTCACCCGTAGCGATGCTTAAGTCTGCCCGAATCATGTTGGCCATTGCTGCATTTCATGATTATGAAATTTGGCAAATGATGTCAAGACTGCATTCTTGAATGGATTTCTAGAAGAAGAGTTGCATATGATGCAGCCAGAAGGTTTTGTTGATCCAAAAGGTGCTAACAAAGTGTGCAAGCTCCAGCGTTCCATTTATGGACTGGTGCAAGCATCTCGGAGTTGGAATAAACGTTTTGATAGTGTGATCAAGGCATATGGTTTTATCTGAGACTTTTGGAGAAGCTTTGTATTTACAAGAAAGTGAGTGGGAGCTCAGAGCATTTCTAGTTTTATATGTTGATGACATATTATTAATTGGAAATGATATAGAATTTCTGGATAGCATAAAGGGATACTTGAATAAAAGTTTTTCGATGAAAGACCTCGGTGAAGCTGCTTACATATTAGGCATCAAGATCTATAGAGATAGATCAAGACGCTTAATAGGACTTTCATAAAGCACATACCTTGACAAAATATTGAAAAGGTTCAATATGGATTAGGCAAAGAAAGGATTCTTGCCTGTGCTACAAGGTGTGAAGTTGAGTCGAACTCAATGCCCGACCACAGCAGAAGATAGAGAGAAAATGAAAAATGTTCCCTATGCTTCAGCCATAGGCTCTATAATGTATGCAATGCTGTGTACCAGACCTGACGTATGCTTAGCAATAAGCTTAGCAGGGAGGTACCAAAGTAATACAGGAGTGGATCACTGGACAGCGGTCAAGAACATCCTAAAATACCTGAAAAGGACTAAGGATATGTTTCTCGTATATGGAGGTGACATAGAGCTACTCGTAAATGGTTACGTCGATGCAAGCTTTGACACTGATCCGGACGATTCTAAATCGCAAACCGGATACGTGTTTATATTAAACGGTGGAGCTGTAAGTTGGTGCAGTTCTAAACAAAGCGTCGTGGCGGATCTACATGTGAAGCGGAGTACATAGCTGCTTCTGAAGCAGCAAATGAAGGAGTCTGGATGAAGGAGTTCATTTCCGATCTAGGTGTCATACCTAGTGCATCGGGACCAATGAAGATCTTCGTGACAATCTTGGTGCAATTGCCTTGGCAAAAGAATCCAGATTTCACAAGAGGACCAAGCACATCAAGAGACGCCTTCAATTCCATTCGGGACCATGTCCAAGTGGGAGACATAGAGATTTGCAAGATACATACGGATCTGAATGTTGCAGACCCGTTGACTAAGCCTCTCTCACGAGCAAAACATGATCAGCACCAAGACTCCATGGGTGTTAGAATCATTACTATGTAATCTAGATTATTGACTCTAGTGCAAGTGAGAGACTGAAGGAAATATGCCCTAGAGGCAATAATAAAGTTATTATTTATTTCCTCATATCATGATAAATGTTTATTATTCATGCTAGAATTGTATTAACCGGAAACATAATACAAGTGTGAATACATAGACAAAACTATAGTCACTAGTATGCCTCTACTTGACTAGCTCATTAATCAAAGATGGTTATGTTTCCTGACCATAGACATGTGTTGTCATTTGATTAGTGGGATCACATCATTAGAAGAATGATGTGATTGACATGACCCATTCTGTTAGCCTAGCACTTGATCGTTTAGTATATCTGCTATTGCTTTCTTCATGACTTATACAAAGTTCCTCGCAACTATGAGATTGTGCAACTCCGTTTACGAAGTACACTTTGTGTGCTACCAAACGTCACAACGAATCGGGTGATTATAAAGGTGCTCTACTGGTGTTTCCGAAGGTACATGTTGAGTTGGCATAGTTCGAGATTAGGATTTGTCACTCCGATTGTCGGAGAGGTATCTCTGGGCCCCTCGGTAATACTCATCACCTAAGCCTTGCAAGCATGTAACTAATGAGTTAGTTATGAGATGACATATTCTGAGCGAGTAAAAGAGACTTGCGTAACGAGATTGAACTAGGTATTGGATACCGACGATCAAATCTCGGCAAGTAACATACCGATGACAAAGGGAACAAAGTATGTTGTTATGCGGTTTGACCGATAAAGATCTTCGTAGAATATGTAGGAACCAATATGGGCATCCAGGTCCCGCTATTGGTTATTGACCGGAAACATGTCTCGGTCATGTCTACATTATTCTCGAACCGTAGGGTCCGCACGCTTAAGGTTTCAATGACAGTTATATTATGAGTTTATGTATTTTGATGTACCGAAGGTTGTTCGGAGTCCCGGATGTGATCACGGACATGACGAGGAGTCTCGAAATGGTCGAGACATTAAGATTGATATATTGGACGGATATATTTGGACACCGGAAAGGTTCCGGGAGAGTTTGGGAATATACCGGAGCTCCGGGAGGTTACCGGAACCCCCCGGTAAGTGTATGGGCATAATTGGGCCCTAGTGGAAGGGAGGGAGAAGGAGCAAGAGAGGGGGTGCCCCCCCAAGCCCAATCCGAATTGGGTGGGGGGCCGGCCCCCCTTTCCTTCTCTCCTTCCCCCTCCTCCTTCCTACTAGTACTACTCCTTCCTTCCCCCTCCAACTTGGATTAGGAAAAAGAGGGGAAACCTACTTGGAGTAGGTTTCCTCCTCCTATGGCGCCCCCCCTTGGGCCGGCCACCTCCTCCCTCCCTCCTTTATATACGGGGGTAGGGGGCACCCTAGACACACAAGTTGATCATTGATCGTTCCTTAGCCGTGTGCGGTGCCCCCCTCCACGATATTACACCTCGGTCATATTGTAGCGGTGCTTAGGCGAAGCCTGCGCGACAGAGAACATCAAGATCGTCACCATGCCATCGCGGCCGGAACTCCCCTTGGCGCCTCTGCTGGATCGAAGATCGAGGGTGCGTCATCGAGCTGTACACGTGTCAAGAACTCGGAGGTGCCGGAGTAACGGTGCTTGGATCGGTCGGACCGGGAGGACGTACGACTACTTCCTCTACGCTGCGTCAACGCTTCCGCTTCGGTCTACGAGGGTACGTAGACAACACTCTCCCCTCGTTGCTATATCATCACCATGATCTTGCGTGTGCGTAGGAAATTTTTTGAAATTACTACGTTCCCCAACAGGCACGACCTGGGTTTTCCACAGGAGATAGTTGGAGCGATCTAAACGAACGGTAATGGTGTTGTTGAAAGTGGTAGGGAGGGTGGTGGGGATGGAGGTGGCAACACCGGCGGCTAAGGAAGCGGAAGAGGAGGAGATGATCGCGCCGGCCGTGCCAGAGAGCTGCGGCGCGGGCGTAGTCATCGTGCGCAGCCTCGGGAGATTGGATCGGAGTGATCGCTCTGTTACCAAGTTAAAACCGAATAGATCGAGAGTATTTTGCCGTACTTTGCCCAGCGTGGGGCTTTCTCATTATATAGACAACAACACATATACATTGTTTGGTGTAGTTAGGATATACACAATCCCTAAACAATAGGTACAACTAACCAACGCTATCGCTTAACATTACATACCGTTGCAACAACACAAATGTTTCAGAAACAGAACCCCGGTTGCAAACACCAAATCCCAACACTATTGCGGTTAGATTCATTGCAGTCACAACCCCATCACCGTTGTGGTCGCAACACCACCGTGCAGACTTTGGCATTGGAGGGTGCGGCGGCACAGCCTATGCCCCATGGCAGGAAGTTTTGGTGCAACACTGACACGCCTCAATGATAGTGTTGGTCGATGTTTTATGGTCTCCTGCTTGGTCAATGAGGGCATCAGCCATGGTGGTGTCTACTGACATCCAACTTGCGGCGCCGGGCAGGGATGAGAAGAAATTGAAGGGGGGTTTCCAAGGAAGAAGAAGACTCGATGAAGGGAAAATGTGTGGGTAGCCGCATTTGCTCGGATAAGGTTGTGTGTGATAGCGTTGGGTGGGCCAACATGAACATGCATCATGCAACCGAAGCCAGTTATTAGTCGGGTGAGGAGAAGCATTTCCCAAAAAGAAAAGCATAGTCCACTTGGCTGGAAGCCTGTAAACTCCAAACTGTCTACCATGTGCCAACATGTTGCTTTTTTAGAAGCACCATCTTGTCGCAGACGGTCACACATGTGAATGTACGTGCACATATCCTTATCTCTGGTGGTGAAGCTAGCAGCAAGTTACGACTAGGGCTGAGCTAGCTTGAACGATATATTCTCAACATTTTCAGTACTTTGTAAAAAGGAATTACAAGGGATCTTGGCACTAGGCCTAGGGCTATAGCCTAGTTGCCTAGGCTTGTCGCCACCATTGAGTATCTCCAAGAGACTGAGCGGGTAGATTCGAGATTGACAAATCGCTAGAGACACCTCATAATCAATTGGCATGTGATATCACCAAAATAATATCGAGCGAAAGCAAGTAATAAATTTAGAAAATACATGATTACCAATGACGAGTCTACGACTTGAATCAGGGTGGAGTAGGCCATCTAAGTTATGCTCCATACAACATGTAGCTTAGAGGGCAATGTCCAAAAACTATTCTCTGAGGTGGTGCAAGACTCGTTTAACTTTCCTTGATGAAGACGCAAAAATTCATGTTATCAAAGAGTGCCTAGAGCTCAAATCGTCTCCCTTCAAAAATAATACAAAAACCACGACCCTGATGACCGGTCCTTACCAACATACTCAAAAGAAAAATCTATATTAGGGTCTGTGCTCTTGACAACCAGTGTTTTTAGTCTAGCTGTGTCAAATCAGATGTGAAGGGTATTTCTGGGTTCTGGTTGGTAGAGCAGAGGACTGAAAATCCTCTTTAGTTTCACGCATGGGACTCTAAATCTCGGTTGCATTGGCTCTATGGTTTGATTCCACAACATAACTCACGATGAATGAATGTGGGTGATCAACCAGGTAAGTCTGGAAAAAAAACTTGGGAGGGAGAAGTTTTCACTGTGCAAAATAAAAAACATATCATTCTTAGAAGTTGTGGAATTTGACTCAGTTAGAGCTATTATTTAGCATTAAGAGGGGAGTTTAATTTGAACTAAAATCGCAACACTTATTTTGGAACAGAGAGAGTAGAAAAGAAAAACAAGCACCAAAAAAATTAGCACGCCGTGCATATTCCGAAGGCTACATCATAGAAAACCCGTTTAAAGAAAGGTAAATGCTTGTGGCCGGTCGACCGGCTAACTTTCGGCCGGTCGCACCGCTCCACTCGCACTAGTATTCACGTGGGTCTCTCGAAGCCTCCAGCCTACTCGTTCCTTCGTGTGTCTTCTTATCTTATCCTCTATTCTCTCTGGCAACCGCATCTCAACCTCCTTCTTCGATCCCCGTCGGCGAGTTGCTGTCTTTCCTGCATCAAGCACGCCCGGAGCCCCACCCCACCCCTGGCTCGCCGGCCGTTACCCCCCTCCCAGTTCCTTTCCTGCAACCATCCCCCACCAGCCATGGCTACACGCTGCAAGGGCCAGAAATCATTGCGGCTCTCTGCGCTCTGTGCTGGAAACGTTTGCACCGAAGCTGCGATGGGGGGCAGCGCAAGGTGCTTCCACCGGCGATGCTTCAGTTGATAGGGCAATCTGCTACAACCGATGGAGATATTTGCTACCACCGGCACGACGGGGAAATCTGCTACAAGCAACGGCGGCACGCGAGGGGGGAGAGCTGGTGGTGGTGGAGATGACGCCCTCAGGTGCTGCAACCGATGTCCACTTTTGCTGGAACCACGAGAGCAAAAAGCTACATCCAGCACTGCCGGTGATGGAGACGACGGCCTCTGGTGCTGCATCCAGCGAATTTTTTGCTGGAACCAGCCGGCGAAAAAGTTGCATCCACACCGACTAGTGCTGGAATCGGACTACCAGGTAAGTGTTTTTCTGCTTCGACGATATCTTTCGTTGCGATAGTTGCTGGCGGCGACGGCATTTTTTTTTTGCTGGAACGATTGATGTTTTTTGCTGGAACCGTGTTTGTGTTTTGCTATTTCCGCCGATAGTGACTTTTTTTGTTGTTGAGAGACTTTTTTTGCTTTTTGCTAGAACATGGTGGTGGGAGCAGACGACGCGGTGAGCCAGAGGTGGATGACGCCGGAAAATGCTACAACCACAGCGCACGCTGGAACCGGCCATGGAAAGATGGAATCGCAACAGAAGATGAAGCTCACCCGCAGCCTTGTTGCAATCCCCGTCAGTGGCGCGACGAGATGTGCAGGGGGGATGTGGGGACTAGGGATGGGATGCTTCGATCTGAGGGTTTCTAGGCATCACATCTAACGGTCAGGGTTGGACCGGCCCAAAGTTTGGGCCGGCTGACCGGCGCAGAGTACTGCCCTTAAGGAAAAGGAAAAGAAAACGTACCCACATGTACAAATAGACTCTATGTACAGCATGACGGGAATACGTATACCTTGCCAAATTACATTATGCGTACGCCACCGAATACACACAAAAACAAGTCAAAACACACCAGAGAAGGGGGGAAGGAGAAAAAAGAAGAAACGCAAGTAGGATCAGTGGCCGACGATCATGGCCTCCTCGTCGGCGAGCTCGATGCCGGCATCGGCCAAGCGCTTCTCCTTGTACACGTAGCCCCTTGCCGCCATCGTGAAGAAGATGATATTGATTGCGCTCATGACGGCGAGCAACCAGTAGAAGTAGTCGAGCCTCCCCTGGTCGAGGTTGTCGGCGAGCCAGCCGCCGCTGCCCCGTGGCCCGTGGCCGGTGACCTTGTGCACGATGGTAACTGTGACCGTGCTGAAGAAAAAGCCGAGCGCGCAGGTGCTGAGGAACAGCCCCGTGCTCATGGTCTTCATCCCCTTCGGGCACTCTCGCAGGAAGAAGTCGAGCTGGCCCATGTACGTGAACGCCTCGCCCGCGCCGACGAGCAGAAACTGGGGCATGAGCAGGAACACGGTGAGCGTGACCCCGTGAGTGGACGACGTGAGGCGGTGGCGCTCGACGATCGCCGCCGCGGCCATGCCGACGATGGACAGGAAGAGGCCGACGAAGACGCGCTGGAGCGGGGAGAGGCCGTGCGGATTGCCCGTGATGCGGCGGGCCACGGGCGCGACGAGGCGGTCGTAGAGGGGCACGGTGAGGAGGATGGAACCGATGAGGAAGACGGTGAGAGACCCCGCGGGGATGAGGAATCCCGAGCCGCCGATGCCGCGGTCCATGAGGGAGGCCTGCTCAACGGCGAAGGTAGTCATCTGCGCGTGGATGGTCCAGAACATGATGGTGGTCGCCCAGATGGGCAGCATGCGCACCACCTGCTTCACCTCCTCCACGTCCGTCCGCGTGCACAGCGTCCACCTGCTCGCCTCGGCCGGCGACGCCGCCTCGGCCCGGTCGATGATGGCTGCATGGTCTAGGAATCTGTATGACATGGCAAGTCATCTCATTAGTTTCACCACGAAACTGAATATCAACTGAACAGAAGTACAAATCTGCGTGAGGTTCAAATTTGACTAGTAGTAGTAGTTGAAAATGGCCATGCACAATGTCGCTCTGCATATCATGTCCATGTCATGGTGACAGCCAAGAGCCAACATATCGTAGCAGACTACGTGTTGGTCCACACAAGAATATGACTAGTAGTGGTAGACATGCGAATGTTGCCGTGGACTAGATGATGAGCTCCCCGGATAATAAAATGGAGGCGGACGACGTATTTCTCTGCCGCTTAGTTTGTCAGTGTTGACAGGAGACTGCCTTAGTGATTAATAAAGTACTTACCGGCATTCCTTACTGTGGGGCAGCTTCTGCTTGCCCTTGAGGTCCTCACCGGCGGCGGCCGCATCGTCGACGTCGTAGAGCATGCTCGGGTCGGATGGAAGCGGCAAGGTGCGCTTGCTCCACGCCGCGGTCGTCACGGCGGCGACCTGTGTCAGCGGACTCCCGACAAGCTTCTTGAACCGGTACATCTTGGTGCCGCACAGGAACACGCCGAGCCCGGCGAGGATGCCGACGGCGCAGATGCCGTATCCATAGCGGCGGCCGATGTTGTCCTGCACGTACACCAGCACGGTGACGGCGAGCAGCGCGCCGATGCTGACGAAGAAGTAGAACCAGTTGAAGAAGCGCATCATCTTCTTGCGCTCGCCGTCGTCGGACTCGTCGAACTGGTCAGACCCGAAGCCGGACACGCTCGACTTGAGCCCGCCAGTCCCCAGCGCCGTCATGTACAGACCCAGGTACAGCACCCCGAGCTGCGTCCCGTTCGCCGGAACGCAATCGGGGCTCTGCCCCGTCGCGTCCCCACACACCGCCGGGCGCAGCCCCGGCGCAACCGTCGAGATCGTCAGTACCATCACACCCTGCATCGGTCGAAATACGCGAGTTAGTACGTACGTACATATAGCTGCTAGGCGTGCAACTGTCGCTGATGGGGCAATGGAGAATGGACATGGACCGGACGTACGGTGGCTTGGACAGCGGAGAAGACGGCGATGGTGAGGTAGCGGCCGAGGTAGGTGTCGGCGACGAAGCCGCCGAGGAGGCAGAGCATGAACGAAGTACCGATGAAGTTGGTGACGGTGTTAGCGGCTGCGGCGCTGCCGAGGTGCATGGTGCCGGTCATGTACGGCACCAGGTTCACCGCGATGCCCAGCGTCGTCATCCGCTCGAACAGCTCCGCGCCTAGGATCATGGCGGCGCATCCCCACCCGCCGGTGGTGGAGCGGGCAGCGGGACGGCCCTTGCTGTCCCAGGCGTCCGTGAGGATGCCCTTGCCCTCCGCGGCTATCTCCGGCAGCACCGAGCCCATCGTCACCAAGCTAGGGCTAGTCCCTCTCTCGCGCGCGCTTGCCGGAATGTCGCAGGATCAACCTAGCACGAGCAGCCGGGACAGGTGGCGCGCGTTCAGAGACGAGTAGAGCTCGAAGGGAAGGTGGTGGTGGTGGTGGCTGTGGTGGTCCTCAGGCGTGCCATTTTATAGCCGAACGATGGTGGATCTTTGCATCGGGATTCGGGTTGCCCGGGATCGGAGAGATCCTCCTCCCACCTTTGCTTGATGAGCTAGGTGGTGGTCAGTCTCGATCTCTTAATTTATTGTAAACAAGTGCATTATGTGGGGGAATCAGTATCTCCTCCCTGAGTTCCTTCCCTCGTGCTCTACCAAAGTGCCCCTGATTTCATTTTCATCTATTGTTGACTGGCCCGTCTATCAAATTTAGTGGAGGATAAAAAGTGCATGCGATTTCACTAACGTCCGGCCATTTAAGGTTCATATTTTTGACGAACATGTTGGTTCGCAATGTGATCAAAAGTTATCTACAGTGCGAACCAACCTATGATTGGATGATAGAGGGACAATGATATCCCCAGCATACCAGCGTTCAAGACCTGGTGCTCGCGTTATTCCTGACTTTATTTCAGGATTTCCAGCGATGCGCTTTCAGTGGGAGAAGACGTTTACGTCAGATGACGAAACGCCTACGATGACTTCGTAAATTTTAAGATGATATGTCTCTTGAAGGTACTCATAGAGATATGGTGTGCGTGTGTGCGTTCATAGGGATGAGTGTATGGGCGTATGTATGAGCGTTTGCGTATGTACTGTGTTAAAAAATATTTACAGTGTCGCGGTGATTTTTTTGTATGGGCCCATCCAGCTCTCCGGTCACAACTACCGGTGTCTACATTTTCCTCCTCTTTTCGGCTTTCAAGGAAGGATCTCAGCTACCCACTACTCTTTTGCTAAAAAAAAAAAAAAGCTACCCACTACTCCAGTAGTGTATATATAGGGTGTTCGTGGGGTAATTACACCTGGAGAAAAAGGATCCTGATGTAGTTAAGGCGGGATTTGGAGAAGGTTCACCTGGGAACTGGGTTCCCCTGCAGTAACTACTCCTCGGCGGGATTTGGAGTAGAAACGAATCATGATCCTCAACTGTACTGTTAGTACGAGCGCAAGCTGGCCAGCTGCTTAATTGCATTGTGCTAGACGTAATTAATTACCTAAGCTAGGTTAATGGATGAGCAAGGCATATATAGGTTAATGGATGAGCAAGGCATATATATGTCCCACATGCATGCGAAAAAAAAATGTAACTGTTGGCTGATCCATGCATGCTCCATGCTGCATGCAAGCCAGGTAAAATGACGACCATGCACCACCATGCATTCTGCTCAAGAAAGGAAGAAAAGAATGAACAAGTGGGTGTATTTTTGTACAATAATTGACTACTATACATGCTTATGCTTGTTCACATCTTCGAGTTTTTTCTCCTGGATATATCTGTAATTCCACCCATTTTTTGTTTAGCTAATTGAGCTTTGACTGTTTGTTTACATCTTCGAGTTTCTTTCTCAAGCGCGCTCACATTTTCGAGTATCTGGCGTATTGTGACATATTATAGCAGCAAATTGCAAATTAGGACTGACACCATACCTAATGTAATGCAACTGGGTGATAGAATATGATACGGCAGTTACAGAGGTTGTTGATTGACCGCTTGTCAGTGTAAATAGTTACCAAAATTAAAAGCAAAAAATGAAATGAACACTAGAAACGAATTTCAAGCATGCGGTCTAAGGTAAATGCCCAAGTCGGTTATAGTGGCATGTTTTACTATTTACATGCAACTTTAGGTCAGTGGCAGAACCAGGAATTTACTCTTTGGTATTCATTGTAACAAAAAAATGCAGCAATTGATCCATTATCCATATGTATAATTAATACCTCATATTGCATACTTACATTTGATTTCTGAGGTCATATATGTGGTATTCATGTGAATTATTCAGATTAATACATGAAACAAGAATTCACCCCGCTTTATAGATTAAACATAAACGGCTGAAATGATACAAGGTGGTAGCATTCATGATATGCAACTCGGTCGAACTAGTAATGATAACTCTTGGACAACTAAAAAGATGGTAAAGCCAAATATGGTCATAGGTTAGACTTCTTTTTGAGTGGAGGTTTTATATAGATTAGATAATAGGAAAAACTATCTGCCGGACGCTAGCTGATGCACACAGCCAACAAAAATGCGAATTATATGTACCCATAAATTACTTATACACAAACTGATGGGGCCATGAGTTACGTACTGATACGTTCATCAATATTGTCACTACTCCCAAATTTTATATATATACAGCAAAAGCACAATGCGTTACGTACGTACGTCCAGTACAGCAAGAACCACAAGCGCGCGTCTGAGGATCCATTTTATACGCGAGTGTCACAAGCTCCACGTCGTCAGTGATTAATCCAGTGGGCAGCTCAAAATTTAAGCAAGAGAATATACAGGCCACAAACCCTAACGACCTACTTTTTCTGGCGATTCAAGGATCATCTCCTTGACTTGATCTCTGCCACATCATAAGATGTGATGTTGCCGCGCAAGTGTGTTTGATTGATTGCTTGTCTCGTTTAGGGTTTAGTTAATATTTTGCTTATCTCGTCGTTCCGCGATCGCAAGGGCTAA
The DNA here is from genome assembly GCA_021437245.1 of Aegilops speltoides. Lineage (NCBI taxonomy): Eukaryota > Viridiplantae > Streptophyta > Magnoliopsida > Poales > Poaceae > Aegilops > Aegilops speltoides. The sequence goes on along the minus strand of CM038141.1, from coordinate 307,146,717 downwards.
TGGAGCGCATCCGAGGGACAAGCCATATTTGGTGATGCATGCCTGTATACAGGCGGCAGGGAAAATAATTAGAAGCAACCAATCACTAACTGAGGTACTATATATAAGAGTAACGATTGCACCTCCATCGTTCAACCTAGCCTTTTGGGGTAAAAGTGCACAAGGATCTGGTTCAGAGCGTAATTTTTTGGTGAACTAGCAAACACGGCAACTTCTTGAAACGCAAGCAATCTTTTTTGCTTTATATATAATTGTGAAGAGAAAGCTGCTAATTGAAAAACCTGGCAACAACTTGGCGAAACTTATTACACAAGTAAGATACTTAATTACAACCATGTATAGTTGAGGGAAAGTAGCTACAATTCGCAACTAGTTGTGCATGCGCACGTGTTGCATGCGGCTCTTCTATGTTCTAAAAAATGCAAATAAAAATTCATTTATATTGGTTTTGCGCACCTTAATCCAAAAATATGACCATTTTGTGACCCGTGCAGAAAGAACAAATTATGTGTGAATAACACATGATACTATCGAAAGTGCCCTTATGATCTCGAGCTCAAATGAGTTCGGATGAGTTTTTATGTGGTAAACTTTGACAAATGTTTTTTTGTGGTAAACTTTGACAAATGTCCTAAGTGTTTGCAAATTAGTGCTTGAAAATATTTTCGAAAGTAACATTTTCTAAGCATCGACTTTGTTTTTTTTTTGTCACGCTTTCCACGAATTTGATCTAATGATGAAAATTTGCAAGCATTTAAAACATTTTTCAAAATTGACCACAAAATATCAGAATTTTTTGAATTTGTTTTCAGTTATTTTTTATTTTACTGTTTATCCGAGCTGATTTGAGCTCGAGCTCAGATACTCCACGTCCATGATACTATGCACTCTTTATTTTTCGCACACCATAGATGGTCGTCTACTTTTGGATGAAATTTTGTAGGTTCACAAGATACGGATACAACATAACCCATGCCCATGATTTTGCTTCAAGAACAAGAACATATTTATCTGCTCATGAGCTTGCAGATCATGCATGCCAGTGTGACCGTGAGAATCACATGGTGTGAGACTGGATGCAGCGGGCATAAGAGAATCTGTTTTGTGAGCTGGGCATACTGGTAATCATGTACTCGAGGATTAGCTCGATCGATCTCGTCTCCTGCTTAGGGAACAGGCGCCCGGCAAACGGTTGTGTGCATCTTAATTCACCCAACCGATTCATTAGAGGGGCTGCTGGTATTTGCGAAACACTGTCTACAATTTAATGTGAATCAGACGTTAGTGACGTACGTCAAAAAGGTTTTGGCTATGTGCTTCTGTTCATGCAGAGCCCGGTAGATAAACCGTTTCATTATCTAGAAAAATATTAGGAGAAGAGGATCAAAACCTGCAATGTTTTTTAGTAGTAGTTTATACTGTAACTCAACCAGATACAGAGAGCCGGGTTGGCATCAGGAGGTACTCCTGCTTGCTTGGTCGAGTAAGCTCATACATATCGATCATGGCTTTTCCAGGCACGAGATCATACATTCCACATTAAACTAAGTTTGACTGCATTTGTATTTCTCTTCTTTTTTGTGATCAGGTAGTGCATATTGTTAGAAAATCACGATGGAGCCTCCCTGAGCTGGAAACTAGCAATACATGTCCACTACTACTATTTTCTCCGAGTATTTTTTTAGTTTCACCAGACTTTTCAGCATTCCTGAAGAAGACGTATCATACATTTCTTTGACAGATAATTCCATGTGTGCCGAAAAAGCCGTCCATCCGATCTGGCCGCTCCGTTCTCATACATTTGCCAAATTAAAGCTCGGAGGAAGGAACTGCCACATCGTACCACTAATTAAGTACTGTAGTAGACACGTCGATCTCTCCAGGGTCAAACTGCGAGCAATTATTGAGCCAAAACTAATTTAGATCGCTCGTTCACGAACTCTATCCGCTACAAGATTCCTCCCCCCTCTCTTGGGTATCTCCAAGAGCCAGTGAGACCCCGGGAACAAACCAAATATTAATCATATTCCTCCAATGCATGATAAGCGATCAGGAGCAGGGTGTGCCATTAATTGTTTACGCTGCATAATGCAGGTGAGAGAGTCACAGCTAACAGCTGAGAGAGATGGTTGACGTGGAGAGGGAGGTGGTAACCGGCCGGAGGTCGTTCGGAGAGATGAACGCCGTGCACCATGGCACATGGCTGCTGCCGCCGTCCTGCGACCTCGGGAAGCAGCAGCCCAGCAGCCTTGATCATCATACTTCCGTACGTGAACGGCGGCGGCGGCGACGCGTCATCGTTGTTAGTTTTGTGGATTCCGGCGTGCTCAACTGGGGAGGTGATCGCCTGCGCCCGGAGCAATGGGCTGATCTGGGGGTTTGGGTAAACAAAACAGCCAAGTGTCAACGAGGTACGAGACGTCGCGTCCGGATCAGCCTCGGCTTTCCCAGGAGGCCAAACGGCAGCTCCAAAGAAAATTAAAATAAGGAAGAAGCCGGTGCAGAAACGCGAATACGTTGTGCAGAGCTGGTAAGGGGCGGACTCGAAAGGTTTTAAGTACGTATTGGCTGACGGAGATGGTGTTGACCAGTGATTACATTACTACTAATACACTTGTTATTATGCACTGCCTCCGTTCGAAATTACTGGACGCCGAAATGGATGTGAATGTAGTATTTTATTATTCTTGGGTCAGTCACGTCAGTGCAGACACAATAAGTGCATCAACAATCATTTCTAAGAGCAAGTATGGGGACACGGACGTCAACACCCCTCCCGCCGTGGAGGTGTGGACCCAGACTCGCGGACTAATGCCGGGCTACGAGTGGAAGGATTACCATCTGCTCTTCCTGCTGGGGTTGGTGTACCATGCCGAGGAAGGGAGGTCGGCTTTTTATGAAAACCTTCGGCCGCTTTTTATGATGGATGTCGGTGTACCTTGATACAACACTCGGGTCTATTTGAGGGGTCTTTGGATGCAACACCTACACGCGCGGGAGGGGGGTCCAAACTACATTACAACCCTCGAGTCTAGTAAATAGGAGGATCTTTTATACTCTTCCTCGAAACGTTCCGCAGGAGGTTCAATACATTCATGTGCAGGTCTCAACAATCATTTGTTAAAGATTTAAATAGAACAAAGTGATTTATGTGGAACATCTTTAGTCATGACTTTTGATATGATCGAGCTATAAGGGAAGAAAACACGAACTACAAATTGAAATTAGTTGTAAAATGCTAAGATAGGAAATGACACAGTTGTTTGGTGTTCAGTGTTTGGCGTCATCTGGGCTATGCATTGGCTGGTTGACGTTGTTCCTTCTTGCCAACCTTCAAGCATGTGGGAGCTACAACCTCCCAGTTGGAGCCGGATGGGTCTTTTGGTGGAGCCTGCGCCTTGGACCCCGTGTTATTGGGGCAAGGCTTCTTCATTGTCGTAGTGGCGATCACTTTTATGGTAGTACTGATCTCCACCTCGTTGTATCAACCGATCTCTGCCTCTACGTGCTCAAGGTTGGCGACCTCTGCTTCCAAGGCGTTCTTGGTGTTGCCGGAGACTCTTGATGTTGTTACGTTCTGGTATTTTAAGCTTCATGTAGGTATAACAGGCTATCGCCATGAATTTGACGAAGGCTGGGCGCCTAAGGAGGGGGTGGTAGCGCCCCTTGGAGGGCACCACCCCAAAGCAAAGCGTTTTGGCCCGGAAGTTTTCCTCGGCTCTCGAGATGACCTCCAGGCTGATTTTGCTGAGGGGCTATGCTTTTTTCCCGGGAACGATTCCGTGGAAGTGTGTTGGTGAAGGGAGGAAGCCGGTCAGCAGGAACCCCATCTTGTGCATTATACTGGTATACATTATGTTGATGCCTGACCCGCCATTCATCGGACCTTGGAGAGCTGGCATCCCCCAATGATTGGGTCCACAACGAGGGCGGTTTTGCCGGGGTTCGATATGTATTATGGATGATCTGTTTGGCTCAAGGAGATTTCGTATTCTGACAAGTCGAGGTTTAGGGAGACACTAGGGACGAGGGAGTAGACCTCCTTGATGGTTTGCTTTTGTGCACATTTGGACTCAAGCCCACGGAAGATAATGTTGACCCAGAGAATGTCCTTTTGGAAAGCTTTCTGGTTTCCCCCAACTGAGCCCCGGTCCCGTGGTCCTGACCGGGCAGGCGGTGGAGGAGGGTTGTTCCCATCGTCTGCGTCACCGCCATTGCCAGTCTCATCGTTCTTTTCTCTTTGGCGAGCTGACCGTTGAGCTGGCACTCTGATGGAGTGGGAGGCCTTATAGGTCCCATGCATGATTGTGGTACTTGCACAGGCCACTCATAATTTCCTCATATGTGTTGGCTGGCCTTGTTGTCCCACTTCTACTTCTTCATACCGGCCTGGCTGGCCTCATTGGCCACTACTACGAGCTCGGAGTCCTGCTCCACCTTTCTCTTGTTGTCCCTATTGTGGTTTCTATTTCTCCCTCTAGTGCCCTCTCCGTCAGTGGGCTCCGGGGCCTCCGGGACTAGCATCGGTAGGTGATTGCTCTCTGACTATGGCGCCAGAAAAGCTCATGTCTGCTAGGACTACGTCGGTATTTCCCCAAAGAGGAAGGGATGATGCAGCACAACGACGGTAGGTATTCCCCTCAGTGATGAAACCAAGGTTATCGAACCAGTAGGAGAACCAAGCAACACAATGTAAATAGCTCCTGCACACAAACAACAAATACTCGCAACCCGACGTGTTAAAGGGGTTGTCAATCCCTTTCAGGTAACGATGCCAGAAACTGCGTGATGACGAAAGAATGATTTAATAGATTGAAATAATATATCGCAAATAAAATAAAGTGCAGCAAAGTATTTTTGTATTTTTGGTTTAATAGATCTGAATAAAAATGCAAAGGAAAAGTAGATCGCAAAGCAAATATATGAGAAAGAAGACCCGGGGGCCATAGGTTTCACTAGTGGCTTCTCTGGAGAAAAATAGCAAACGGCGGGTAAACAAATTACTGTTGGGCAATTGATAGAACCTCAAATAATTATGACGATATCCAGTCAATGATCATTACATAGGCATCACGTCCAAGATTACTAGACCGACTCCTGCCTACATCTACTACTATTACTCCACACATCGACCGCTATCCAGCATGCATCTAGTGTATTAAGTTCATGGAAAAACGGAGTAATGCAATAAGAACGATGACATGATGTAGACAAGATCTGTTTATCTATTGCATAGATATCGATCCCATCTTTTTATCCTTAGTAGCAATGATACATACATGTCGTTTCCCTTTCTGTCACTGGGATCAAGCACCGTAAGATCGAACCCACTACCGGGCACCTCTTCCCATTGCAAGATAAATAGATCAAGTTGGCCAAACAAAACCCAAATATCGGAGAAGAAATACGAGGCTATAAGAGATCAAAGAAACTCAAATAACTTTCATGGATATAAAAAGATATGACTGGTCATAAACTCAAAGTTCATCAAATCCCAACAAACACACTGCAAAAAGAGTTACATCATATGGATCTCCAAGAGACCATTGTATTGAGAATTCAGTGAGAGAGAGGAAGCCATCTAGCTACTAACTACGGACCCGTAGGTCTACAAAGAACTACTCACACATCATCGGAGAGGAACCAATGGAGGTGGTGAACCCCATCCGAGATGGTGTCTAGATTGGATCTGGTGGTTCTGGACTCTGCGGCGGCTGGATGAATATTTCATCAACTCCCCTAGGGTTTCTGGAATATTGGGGTATTTATAGAGCAAAGAGGCAGTCCGGGGGGTACCAGAGGTGGGCACAACCCACCAGGGCGCGCCTGGGCCTCCTGGCGCGCCCTAGTGGGTTGTCCTTCCTTGGGACTCCCCCCGGGTGCAACCAGGGCCTGTTGTATTCCTTCTGGCCCATAAAAAATCATTGTGGAGTTTCGTGGCATTTGGACTCCGTCTGATATTGATTTCTGCGATGTAAAAAACATGGAAAAAACAATAACTGGCACTTGGCACTATGTCAATAGGTTAGTACCAAAATGATATAAAATGACTATAAAATGATTATAAAACATCCCAGATTGATAATAAAACAGCATGGAACAATAAAAAATTATAGATACGTTGGAGACGTATCAGCATCCCCAAGCTTAACTCCTGCTCGTCCTCGAGTAGGTAAGTGATAAAAACAGAATTTTTGATGTGGATTGCTGTTTATCATGTCATAACATATTCTTTTCTTTATAGCATGGACATTTGGACTTTTATATGATTCAAAGCAATAGTCTAGTTTTGACATAATAATTTAGATACTCAAGCATATCAACAAGCAACCATGTCTTTCAAAATATCAAAGCTAAAATAAGTTATCCCTAGCCCATCATGCTCAAACATTGATCCATTCATGAAACACACTCGAATATTAGCTACACCCAATACTTAAGCATGTTCATATTGCCTCTTAGTTGGTGCTTTTATAAGAGAAGATGGAGACTCAAATTCAAAAATAAAAATTGCATAAAGTAAAAAAAAGGCCCTTCACAGAGGAAAGTAGGGATTTGTAGAGGTGCCAGAGCTCAAAGCAAAAAATTAGAGATAAAAACATTTTGGGAGGTGTATCCATCCCACCAACGAAAACGACTTAGAGTTACGACCACTTTCCATGCTAGATATGCCATAGGCAGCTCCTAAATAGAAAATAAAGTTTACTCCTTTTTCCACCATTCTTTCACTTTCCATGGCTAGCCGTATCCACGGGTGCCTTCCATACCAACACTTTCCAAGGAATTTATTATTTGACAACATAAAGTAAATTCATTTTTGCATTTCGGGACTAGGAATCCCTAAAACCTTTGCCTTACTCTCGTGCAATGACAAGTGAATAAACACTCATCGTGAGAATAACACATCCAACATGGAAAATATTAGCCACCCGTTACCGTTCCGCGAGCGAAACAAACACACAAAAGAGAAGTTTATTTTGGAAATTAGAGATGGCACATGCAAATTTTCTTAGAACGGCAAAAGAATACCGCATAGAGGTAGATATAGTGGACTCATATGGCAAAACTGGTTTAAAGGATTTTGGATGCACAAGTAGAGGTCATACTTGGTGCAAAATGAAGGCTAGCAAAAAGATTGAGAAGCGACCAACCAAGAAACAAATAATCTCATAAGCAAGCATTAAGCATAATTAACATCGAATAATGCACCATAAGTATGATATGATTTTATTGCATGACTATTGACTTTCGTGCATGCATAGGGAATCACAAACCTTAACACCAATATTCTTACTAAAGCATAATTACTCATCAACATAACTCACATATCACATCATCATATCTCAAAACTATTACTAAGAATCAAGTCTATTTTGTCCAATGATCTTCATGACAATTTTTTTACTTTATCCTTCTTGGATATCTATCACTTTGGGACTAATTTTCATGTGTTGCTTTTCATAAGCTCAAACAAATATAAATGAACATCATGAGCATAAAATTTTTCTTTCTCTCAAAATAATTTAAGTGAAGCAAGACAGAATTTCTTCAAAAAATTTACTAACTCTCAAACAAATCTAAGTGAAGCAAGAGAGTTTCTTAAAAAATAACAAGCACACTATGCTCATATAAGTGAAGTACTAGTGCAAGTCCTAGCTCATAGAAGATTTAAGTGAAGCACGGAGAGCAATTCTAACAAGTCATGAAATAATTTTGGCTATCTCAAATAGGTGTGTACAACAAGGATTGATGACTTAAAACACAAAATAAATCAAGCAAAGACTCATATCATACAAGACGCTCCAAGCAAAACACATATCGTGTGATGAATAAAAATATAGCTTCGAGTAAAATACCGATAGTTGTTAGAAGAAAGAGGGGATGCCACTCGGGGGCATCCCCAAGCTTAGTTCGTTGCTCATTTTTGGATAAAAGCTTGGGATGCCGGGGAACCCCCAAGCTTAGGCTCTTCTATACTTCTTTCATCCATCGTAAGATAACCCAAAACTTGAAAACTTCAATCACACAAAACTCAACAAAACCTTCGTGAGATCCTTTAGTAAAAGAAAGCAAACCACTACTATAAGTTCTGTATCAAACCCATTCATATTTTGTTTTTGTATTATATCTACTATATTCCAACTTTTCTATGGCAAAAACTCATCAAAGAAAACCATAGAGCCATCAATATAAGCGCACAACACAAAGAAAACAGAATCTGTCAAAACAGAACAATCTGTAGCAATCTGACTTTTGTGAATACTTCTAGAACTCCAAAAATTCTATAAAATTAGGAAGACCAGGGTAATTTTTATATTAGTATTCTTCAATAAGAACCAGGGCAAAATCTCTTTTCTGTGAGTTATGAAAATTACTTTCGTGAGCACAAAGTTTCTATCTTTTTCAGCAAGATCAAACAACTACCACCCAAGAAGATCCTAAAGGCTTTACTTGGCACAAACACTAATTCAAACACAAAAAACACAATCATACCAGTATCATAATTGTGCAAACACACAAAAACAGAAAGCAAAAAAACAAAAATAAATTTTATTCATTGGGTTGCCTCCCAACAAGCGCTATAGTTTTACGCCCTTAGCTAGGCATAAGGCAAGGATCTAAGTTTTGTCATCCTTCTTCTTCTTAATTTTCTTAGAGGTGTTTCCATCATGAGGTTTTGTAAACAAAACACAAAACATATTATCCATGGGAACTTTAGCATTCCTTAGTTGGTTTTCATCATAACCCCTTTGGTTTCCCGCAACAATCCAAGAGTAGTGTTGATTAACATTATTGAAAACTTGTTGGATTATATCTAGAACGGGGACTTCCTTTTTAAGATTCTCATCAAAGATCTTATTATCCCCAAGCAAATGCCTCAATGCATAATCACTATTGTAAATAATTTCATCTATTATGGGGTTTTCACGATTCATGCCATAAAAGTCAAAGTTTTCCCTAGCTTCCCGTATTATGTAGTCAAACTCATTCATAAGAACTAGAGTGGATAAGTTTTTAGCCCTAGGATTCTTTATCTCAGGAAGCTCAAAAAACAATCTTTGCAAAGTAGGATGAGTGCGGATAAATTTACTTTCAAGTTTCAGAACTAGTGTTGAAATAGCATCCGCATAAGATCTAGTAGTTTTAAGTATAGGAGCATCATCGAGACTCAGATTTCCCACACAATTGAAAAATTCTTGGATACGTTCTTCTCCCATAACGTTCCCTTGACCCAAGATAAAAGTTTTAGCATCCAGATTGCATGTACGTCCAATCTTAGGAGTCAGGCCATCATCTGTTGGTGCCATACTGAAATCACTCATGACTGCAAACAGAGAATAGATCTGACAAGAAAACAGTGAATGGAAAAGAAAGGCGAATAAAACGGCAAATTTTTGTGAAGTGGGGGAGAGGAAAATGAGAGGCTAATGGCAAATAATGTAAATTGCAAGGAGATGACATTTGTGATTAGGAACCTGGTTATGTTGAAGATCCTGCCCCGCAACGGCGCCAGAAATTCCTTTTTATTGCTCTCTGATTATGGCGCCAGAAAAGCTCCTATCTGCTAGGACTACGTCGGTATTTCCCCAAAGAGGAAGGGATGATGCAGCACAACGACGGTAAGTATTTCCCTCAGTGATGAAACCAAGGTTATCTAACAAGTAGGAGAACCAATCAACACAATGTAAACAACTCATGCACACAAACAACAAATACTCGCAACCCGACGTGTTAAAGGGGTTGTCAATCCCTTTTGGGTAACAATGCCAGAAACTGTGTGATGACGAGAGAAAGATTAAATCGATTGAAATAATAGATCACAAATAAAATAAACTGCAGCAAAGTATTTTTTGTATTTTTGGTTTAATAGATCTGAATAAAAATGCAAAGGAAAAGTAGATCGCAAAGCAAATATATGAGAAAGAAGACCCGGGGGCCGTAGGTTTCACTAGTGGCTTCTCTCGAGAAAAATAGCAAACGGTGATAAACAAATTACTGTTGGGCAATTGATAGAACCTGAAATAATTATGACGATATCCGGTCAATGATCATTACATAGGCACCACGTCCAAGATTAGTAGACCGACTCCTGCCTACATCTACTACTATTACTCCACACATCGACCGCTATCCAGCATCTAGTGTACTAAGTTCATGGAAAAACGGAGTAATGCAATAAGAACGATGACATGATATAGACAAGATCCCTTTATCTATTGAGTAGATATAGATCCATATAGTAGCAACGATACATACGTGTAATTTCCCTTTCTGTCATTGGGATCAAGCACCGTAAGATCGAACCCACTACCGGGCACCTCTTCCCATTGCAAGATAAATAGATCAAGTTGGCCAAACAAAACCCAAATATCGGAGAAGAAATACGAGGATATAAGAGGCCATGCATATAAGAGATCAAAGAAACTCAAATAACTTTCATGGATATAAAAAGATATGACTGATCATAAACTCAAAGTTCATCAGATCCCAACAAACACATCGCAAAAAGAGTTACGTCATATGGATCTCCAAGAGACCATTGTATTGAGAATTCAGCGAGAGAGAGGAAGCCATCTAGATACTAACTATGGACCCGTAGGTCTACAAAGAACTACTCACGCATCATTGGAGAGGCACCAATGGAGGTGGTGAACCACATCCAAGATGGTGTCTAGATTGGATCTAGTAGTTCTGGACTCTGCGGTGGCTGGATAAATATATTGTCGACTCCCCTAGGGTTTCTGGAATATTGGGGTATTTATAGAGCAAAGAGGCGGTCCGGGGGGTACCCGAGGTGGGCACAACCTACCAGGGCGCGCTTGGGCCTCCTGGCGCGCCCTGTTGGGTTGTCCCCTCCTCGGGACTCCCCCCATGTGCAACCAGGGCCCGTTGTGTTCTTTATGGCCCATAAAAATCATCGTGGAGTTTCGTGGCATTTGGACTCCGTCTGATATTGATTTCCTGTGATGTAAAACAGGGAAAAAACAGCAACTGGCACTTGGCACTATGTTAATAGGTTAGTACCAAAAAATGATATAAAATGACTATAATGATTATAAAACATCCAAGATTGATAATAAAACAGCATGGAACAATAAAAAATTATAGATACGTTGGAGAAGTATCAGTAGGCGGCATGCCCGTGAAGTTTCTTCACCCATGGGGACCTCATTTGTGACCTTCATTAGCTGCGCCATTGTGGTGAACCTTCCTTCACCTTGTTCCTTGTTGAGCTTGTGACAGAGGAAAAGATCTTGCGCGTAGTTGATGAAGGCATCTATTGTCATCTCACAGAGATGTTTGCGAGGTTGTTCCGCTTCTTTAGTCATTGTGTGGTGAAGTAGTGGGTTGTCTCCTTGTTGCATTGGATGCGGTTGTTGTTGGGGAAAGTAGCATGCAATTTCAAAAAAAATCCTACGCTCACGCAAGATCTATCTAGGAGATGCATAGCAACGAGAAGGGGAGAGTGTGTCCACCTATCCTCATAGACCAAAAGCGGAAGCGTTTGTTAACGTGGTTGATGTAGTTGAACTTCTTCTCGTTCCGACCGATCAAGCACCGAACGTATGGCACCTCCGAGTTCTGCACACGTTCAGCTCGATTTCGTCCCTCAAACTCTTGATCTAGCAAAGTGTCAAGGGAGAGTTCCGTTAGCACGATGGCATAGTGACAGTGATGGTGAAGTGATCCGCGCAGGGCTTCGCCTAAGCACTACGTGAATATGACCGGAGGCGTAAACTGTGGAGGGGTGCGTCGCACATGGCTTTGAACAATTGACGTGTGTTGTAGGCGCCCCCTCCCCACGTATATAAAGGAGGGGAGGGGGAGGAGGCCGGTCCTAGGCGTGCCCCAAGTAGGAGGAGTCCTACTTGGGATCCTAGTAGGATTCGCCCCCCCTTTCCTTTTATTGGAGTGGGAAAGGGGGGAAGAGAGAGAGGGGGGAGAAGGAAAGGGGGACGCCGCCCCCTCTCCTAGTCCTATTAGGCCTCCTTCCCTGTGGGGGGTGCGCCACCCCTTTATGGGTTGGTGTGCCTCCCTCCTATGGCCCATATCTTTCCCTAGGGGGTTCCCGTAACCCCCCCCCCCCCGACACTCCAATATGTACCCGATACATTCCGGAACACTTCAGGTGTCCGAATGCTATCATCCAATATATCAATCTTTACCTCTCGACCATTTCGAGACTCCTCATCATGTTCGTGATCTCATCCGGGACTCCGAACAACATTCGATCACCAAATCACATAACTCATATAATAGAAATCGTCATTGAACATTAAGCGTGCGGACCCTACGGGTTCGAGAACTATGTAGACATGACCGAGACTCCTCTCCGGTCAATAACCAATAGCGGAACCTGGATGCTCATATTGGCTCCCACATATTCTACGAAGATCTTTATCGGTCGAACCGCAATGACAACATACGTTATTTCCTTTTTCATCGGTATGTTACTTGCCCGAGATTCGATCGTCGGTATCTTCATACCTAGTTCAGTCTCGTTATCGGCAAGTCTCTTTACTCATTCCCTAATGCATCATCCCACAACTAACTCATTAGTCACATTGCTTGCAAGGCTTATTATGATGTGCATTACTGAGAGGGCCCAGAGATACCTCTCTGATACTCGGAGTGACAAATCCTAATTTCGATATATGCCAACCCAACAAAACACCTTCGGAGATACCTGTAGAGCATCTTTATAATCACCCAATTACGTTGTGACGTTTGATAGCACACAAGTTATTCCTCTGGTATCCGGGAGTTGCATAATCTCATAGTCAAAGGAATATGTATAAGTCATGAAGAAAGCAATAGCAATAAAACTTAACGATCATTATGCTAAGCTAACAGATGGGTCTTGTCCATCACATCATTCTCCTAATGATGTGATCCCGTTCATCAAATGACAACACATGTCTATGGTTAGCAAACTTAACCATCTTTGATTAACGAGCTAGTCAAGTAGAGGCTTACTAGGGACACTGTGTTTTGTCCATGTATCCACACATGTGTTAAGTTTCCAGTTAATATAGTTCTAGCATGAATAATAGACATTTATCATGATATAAGGAAATATAAATAACAACTTTATTATTGCCTCTAGGGCATATTTCCTCCAGTCTCCCACTTGCACTAGAGTTAATAATCCAGATTACAATGTAATGATTCTAACACCCATGGAGTCTTGGTGCTGATCATGTTTTGCTCATGGAAGAGGCTTCGTCAACGGGTCTGCCACATTCAGATACGTATGTATTTTGCAAATCTCTATGTCTCCCTCCTTGACTTGTTCACGGATGGAGTTGAAGTGTCTCTTGATGTGTTTGGTTCTTTTGTGAAATCTGGATTCCTTCGCCAAGGCAATAGCTCCAGTATTGTCACAAAAGATTTTCATTGGACCCGATGCAGTGGGTATTACACCCAGATCGGATATGAACTATTTTGTCCAGAATCCTTCATGTGTTGCTTCTGAAGCAGCTATGTACTCCGCTTCACACGTAGATCCCGCCATGACGCTTTGCTTGGAACTACACCAACTGACAGCTCCACCATTCAATATAAATATGTATCCGGTTTGTGACTTAGAGTCATCCGGATCACTGTCAAAGCTAGCATCAACGTAACCATTTATGACAAGCTCTTTGTCACCTCCATAAACGATAAACATATCCTTAGTCCTTTTCAGGTACTTCAGGATGTTCTTGACCGCTGTCCAGTGATCCACTCCTGGATTACTTTGGTACCTCCCTGCTAGACTTATAGAAAGGCACACATCAGGTCTAGTACACAGCATTGCATACATGATAGAACCTATGGCTGAGGCATAGGGAATGACTTTCATTTTCTCTATATCTTCTGCAGTGGTCGGGCATTGAGTCTGACTCAACTTCACACCTTGTAACACAGGCAAGAACCCTTTCTTTGACTGATCCATTTTGAACTTCTTCAAAACTTTATCAAGGTATGTGCTTTGTGAAAGTCCAATTAAGCGTCTTGATCTATCTCTATAGATCTTGATGCCTAATATATAAGCAGCTTCACCGAGGTCTTTCATTGAAAAAATTTTATTCAAATATCCTTTTATTCTATCTAGAAATTCTATATCATTTCCAATCAACAATATGTCATCCACATATAATATTAGAAATGCTACAGAGCTCCCACTCACCTTTTGTAAATATAGGCTTCTCCAAAAGTTAGAATAAAACCATATGCTTTGATCACCTCATCAAAGCATATATTCCAACTCCGAGATGCCTGCACCAGTCCATAAATGGACTGCTGGAGCTTGCACACTTTGTTAGCACCTTTAGGATCGACAAAACCTTCTGGTTGCATCATATACAACTCTTCTTTGAGAAATCCATTAAGGAATGCAGTTTTGACATCCATTTGCCAGATTTCATAATCATAAAATGCGGCAATTGCTAACATGATTCGGACAGACTTAAGCATCGCTACGGGTGAGAAAGTCTCATCGTAGTCAACTCCTTGAACTTGTCGAAAACCTTTCGCGACAAGTCGAGCTTTGTAGACAGTAACATTACCATGAGCATCAGTCTTCTTCTTGAAGATCCTTTTGTTCTCTATGGCTTGCCGATCATTGTGCAAGTCAACCAAAGTCCATACTTTGTTCTCATACATGGATCCCATCTCAGATTTCATGGCCTCAAGCCATTTTGCAGAATCTGGGCTCATCATCGCTTCCTCATAGTTCATAGGTTCGTCATGGTCTAGTAACATGACTTTCAGAATAGGATTACCGTACCACTCTGGTGCGGAACGTGCTCTGGTTGACCTATGAGGTTTGGTAGTAACTTGATCCAAAGTTTCATGATCATTATCATTAGCTTCCTCAGTAGTTGGTGTAGGAATCACGGGAACGGTTTTTTGTGATGAGCTACTTTCTAATTCAAGAGAAGGTACAACTACCTCATCAAGTTCTACTTTCCTCCCACTCACTTCTTTCGAGAGAAACTCCTTCTCTAAAAACGTTCCATTCTTGGCAACAGAGATCTTGCCTTCGCATCTGTGGTAGAAGGTGTACCCAACAGTTTCTTTTGGGTATCCTATGAAGACGTACTTCTCCGATTTGGGTTTGAGCTTATCAGGCTGAAGCGTTTTCACATAAGTGTCGCAACCCCAAACTTTAAGAAACGACAGCCTGGGTTTCTTGCCAAACCACAGTTCATACGGTGTCGTCTCAACAGATTTATATGGTGCGCTATTTAACGTGAATGCAGTTGTCTCTAATGCATAACCCCAAAACGATAGTGGTAAATCTGTAAGAGACATCATATCCAATAAAGTACGGTTACGACGTTCGGACACACCATTACCATGTGGTGTTCAGGTGGCATGTGTTGTGAAACTATTCCACATTGTTTTAAATGAAGGCCAAACTAGTAACTCAAATATTCGCCTCCGCGATCATATCATAGAAACTTTATTTTCTTGTTACGATGATTCTCCACTTCACTCTGAAATTCTTTGAACTTTTCAAACATTTCAGACTTGTGTTTCATTAAGTAGATATACCCATATCTTCTCAAATAATCTGTGAAGGTTAGAAAATAACGATACCCGCCGCGAACCTCAACACTCATTGGACCACATACATCAATATGTATTATTTCCAATAAGTTAGTTGCTCGCTCCATTGTTCTGGAGAACGGAGTTTTAGTCATCTTGCCCATGAGGCTTGGTTCGCAAGCATCAAATGATTCATATTCAAGTGATTCCAAAAGTCCATCCGCGTGGAGTTTCTTCATGCGCTTTACACCAATATGACCTAAACGGCAGTGCCACAAATATGTTGCACTATCATTATCAACTTTGCATCTTTTGGCATTAATATTATGAATATGTGTATCACCACGATCGAGATTCAACAGAAATAGACTACTCTTCAAGGGTGCATGACCATAAAAGATATTACTCATATAAATAGAACAACCATTATTCTCTGATTTAAATGAATAACCGTCTCGCATTAAAAAAGATCCAGATATAATGTTCATGCTCAACACTGGCACCAAATAACAATTATTCAGGTCTAAAACTAATCCCAAAGGTAGATGTAGAGGTAGCGTGTCGACGGCGATCACATCAACCTTGGAACCATTCTTGACGCACATCGTCACCTCGTCCTTAGCCAATCTTCGTTTAATCTGTAGTCCCTATTTCGAGTTACAAATATGAGCAGGCGAACCGGTATCAAATACCCAAGCACTACTACGAGCATTAGTAAGGTACACATCAATAACATGTATATCAAACATACCTTTGTTCACTTTGCCGTCCTTCTTATCCGCCAAATACTTGGGGCAGTTCCGCTTCCAGTGAGCAGTCCCTTTGCAGTAGAAGCACTCAGTTTCAGCTTTGGGTCCAACTTTAGGCTTCTTCCCGGGAGTGGCAACGTGCTTGCCATTCTTCTTGAAGTTCCCCTTATTTCCTTTGCCCTTTTTCTTGAAACTAGTGGTCTTGTTAACCATCAACACTTGATGCTCCTTCTTGATTTCTACCTCCGCAGCTTTACGCATTGGGAAGAGCTCAGGAATAGTCTTCTCCACCCTTGCATTATAGTTCATCATGAAGCCTTTATAGCTTGGTGGCAGTGATTGAAGAACTCTGTCAATAACACTATCATCTGGAAGATTAACTCCTAGCTGAGTCAAGTGGTTATGATACCCAGACATTCTTAGTATGTGTTCACTGACAGAACTGTTCTCCTCCATCTTGCAGCTATAGAATTTGTTGGAGACTTCATATCTCTCAACTCGGGCATTTGCTTGAAATATTAACTTCAACTCCTGGAACATCTCATATGCTCCATGATGTTCCAAACGTCTGCGAAGTCCCGATTCTAAGCCGTAAATCATGGCACACTGAACTATCGAGTAGTCATCAGATCGAGCTTGCCAGACGTTCATAATATCAGCATCTGCTCCTGAAGCAGGCCTTTCACCTAGCGGTGCATCAAGGACATAATTCTTCTGTGGAGCAATGAGGATAATCCTCAAGTTACGGACCCAGTCCGGGTAGTTGCTACCATCATCTTTCAACTTAGCTTTCTCTAGGAACGCATTAAAATTCAAGGGAACGGTAGCACGGGCGATTGATCTACAACATAGATATGCAAAAACTATCAGGACTAAGTTCATGATAAATTAAGTTCAATTAATCATATTACTTAAGAACTCCCACTTAGATAGACATCCCTCGAGTCATCTAAATGATCACGTGATCCAAATCAACTAAACCATGTCCAATCATCACGTGAAATGGAGTAGCTTTCAATGGTGAACATCTCTATGTTGATCATATCTACTATATGATTCACGCTCGACCTTTCGGTCTCCAGTGTTCCGAGGCCATGTCTGTACATGCTAGGCTTGTCAAGTTTAACCCGAGTATTACGCATGTGCAAAACTGTCTTGCACCCGTTGTATGTGAACGTAGAGCTTATCACACCCGATCATCACGTGGTGTCTCGGCACGACGAACTATCGCAACGGTGCATACTCAGGGAGAACATGTATACCTTGAAATTTTAGTAAGGGGTCATCTTATAATGCTACCACTGTACTAAGCAAAATAAGATGCATAAAAGATAAACATCACATGCAATCAAAATATGTGACATGATATGGCCATCATCATATTGTGCTTTTGATCTCCATCTCCAAAGCACCGTCATGATCTCCATCGTCACCGGCCTGACACCTTGATCTCAATCGTAGCGCCGTGGTCATCTCGCCAACGATTTCTTCTACAACTATCTCTAACGCATAGTAATAAAGTAAAGCAATTACATGGCGTTTGCATTTCATACAATAAAGCGACAACCATAAGGCTCCTGCCAGTTGCCGATAAATTTTACAAAACATGATCATCTCATACAACAACTTATATCACATCATGTCTTGACCATATCACATCACAACATGCCCTACAAAAACAAGTTAGATGTCCTCTACTTTGTTGTTGCAAGTTTTATGTGGCTGCTACGGGCTTCTAGTAAGAACCGTTCTTACCTACGCATCAAACCACAACGGTGTGTCATCAAGTTTGTTGTTTTAACCTTAAATAAGGACCGGCCGCAGTTAAATTGATTCAACTAAAGTTGGAGAAACAGACACCCGCCAGCCACCTTTATGCAAAACTAGTTGCATGTCTGTCAGTGGAACCGGTCTCATGAACGTGGTGGTCCGGGCCGCTTCATCCAATTATGCCGCCAAATCAAAATAAGACGTTGGTGGTAAGCAGTATGACTATCACCGCCCACAACTCTTTGTGTTCTACTCGTGCGTATCATCTACGCATAGACCTGACTCGGATGCCACTATTGGGGAACGTAGCATGCAATTTCAAGAAAATTCCTACGCTCATGCAAGATCTATCTAGGAGATTCATAGCAACGAGAGGGGGAGAGTGTGTCCACGTACCCTCGCAGACCGAAAGCAGAAGCGTTTGTTAACGCGATTGATGTAGTCGAACTTCTTCTCGTTCCGACCGATCAAGCACCAAACGTACGACACCTCCGAGTTCTGCACATGTTTAGCTCGATGACATCCCTCGAACTCCTGATCCAACAAAGTGTTGAGGGAGAGTTCCATTAGCACGACGGTGTGGTGATGGTGATGGTGAAGTGATCCGCGCAGTGCTTCGCCTAAGCACTACGTGAATATGACCGGAGGCGTAAACTGTGGAGGGGGCGCCGCACACGGCTTGGAATAATTGATGTGTGTTGTAGGCGCCCCCTCCCCACGTATATAAAGGAGGGAGGGGAGGAGGCCGGTCCTAGGCGCGCCCCAAGTAGGAGGAGTCGTACTTGGGCTCTTAGTAGGATTCGCCCCCCCCCTTCCTTTTATTGGAGTGGGAAAGGGGGGAGAGAGAGAGAGAGGGGGAGAAGGAAAGGGGGACGCCGCCCCCTCTCCTAGTCCTATTTTGGCCTCCTTCCCTGTGGGGGTGCGCCACCCCTTTATGGGTTGGTGTGGCTCCCTCCTATGGCCCATATCTTTCCCTGGGGGGTTCCCGTAACCCCCCTGGTACTCCGATATGTACCCGATACATTCCGGAACACTTCAGGTGTCCGAATACTATCATCCAATATATCAATCTTTACCTCTCGACCATTTCGAGACTCCTCGTCATGTCCGTGATCTCATCCGGGACTCCGAACAACATTCGGTCACCAAATCACATAACTCATATAATACAAATCGTCATTGAACGTTAAGCGTGCGGACCCTACGGGTTCGAAAACTATGTAGACATGACTGAGACTCCTCTCCGGTCAATAACCAATAGCGGAACCTGGATGCTCATATTGGCTCCCACATATTCTACGAAGATCTTTATCGGTCGAACCGCAATGACAACATGCGTTATTCCCTTTGTTATCGGTATGTTACTTGCGTAAGATTCGATCATCAGTATCTTCATACCTAGTGCAGTCTCGTTACCGGCAAGTCTCTTTACTCGTTCCGTAATGCATCATCACGCAACTAACTCATTAGTCACATTGCTTGCAAGGCTTATTATGATGTGCATTACCGAGAGGGCCAAGAGATACCTCTCTGATACTTAGAGTGACAAATCCTAATCTCGATCTATGCCAACCCAACAAAACACCTTCGGAGATACCTGTAGAACATCTTTATAATCACCCAGTGACGTTTGATAGCACACAAGGTATTCCTCCGGTATCCGGGAGTTGCATAATCTCGTAGTCAAAGGAATATGTGTAATTCATGAAGAAAGCAATAGCAATAAAACTTAACAATCATTATGCTAAGCTAACGGATGGGTCTTGTCCATCACATCATTCTCCTAATGATGTGATCCCGTTCATCAAATGACAACACATGTCTATGGTTAGGAAACTTAACCATCTTTGATTAACGAGCTAGTCTAGTAGAGGCTTAGTAGGGACACTGTGTTTTGCCCATGTATCCACACATGTATCAAGTTTCTGGTTAATACAATTCTAGCATGATTAATAGACATTTATCATGATATAAGGAAATATAAATAACAACTTTATTATTGCCTCTAGGGCATATTTCCTTCAATTGTGAAGGTCGTGTCCACTCCCAGGGCGCTAGTGTGTCCCCTCAAAGTTATTGATGAATTTTGCCTCAAAGTCTACTAATGAATGGATAGAATTGGGTTGAACACCTTTGTGCCACGTGTGGGCAGAGCCTGTGAGGCACAGACGCATGTAGAGTAGGGTGTTGCCCATTTCTCTGTTTGCCATCTCGACCGCCGTGTGGTAGTCATTTAGCCAGTGGTCAGGTTTGGAGTCACCGGAGTATTTCTCGATGCCCCGAAAAGGGTGCGGAAAAGGGTGTGTTATCACCTCTTACCCGAAACATGGGGGGTGCTATGCCGGATGTCAGGGCGGATGAGCATGGCACTAGGGCCTCATAATTTTTGTCGTAGAGCTCCATGTCGCAGGCTCGAAGGTGGTTGCGGAGGTCAGGCTGGTGGCCTAGGCGGTTTGTGCACTGGTGGAGCTTGTGGTGGTACGGGTGCCTCGTTCTATGCTGCGACTGCAAAAATTGCTTGAAAAAAAGGTTTCAGGCCTTGCCCCTTGGAGGAACCGTGGACCAGGGTATCGAGCCCTCACGATCCACCTAGTGCGGGTGTACCGTGGCTGTGAGGACGCGGTTGGTACGGGCTAGGCTGCGTATTGGCTGATGTTATCCTGGAGCTACACTGTGTGTTGGAGCACCCTTCTGATGCTTGCTACATGTTCAGGTCTCCTGGCATGTCATGGAGCTTCTTGGCTAGTACCGTGACAGCTTGGAGGCCGCGAGCTGGAGTTTGGAGTAGGGCGACGTCCACGGGATCATTGCAACCCATGTCAGCCTCATGGCTTAAATCTGCGAGGGCATTAGTGGTCGCCCGTGGCTAGCGTCGAGGTTGGCATTAGTTTTTGTTGGTCATTGTTTCTGCCACCATGCCTCCCATGAGGTGCCCTCCAGCTTTCCGTGCTAGAGCTATAGGCTGGCGGCTGACATGGCATGTCGGAATGCCTCCATTTATTGCGGAGTGGGGTCACTCCAAGGATTAGGGGTGTTAAGGAAGCGCAGCATGTCTATGGTGATGATGGGTGAGGGAGTCCTGGACTAGGGGGTGTCCGGATAGCCGACCTATCGTCATTGGCCGGACTCCAAGACTATGAAGATACAAGATTGAAGACTTCGTCCCGTGTCCGGATGGGACTTTCCTTGGCGTGGAAGGCAAGCTTGGCAATACGGATATGTAGATCTCCTACCATTGTAATCGACTCTTTGTAACCCTAGCCCTCTCCGGTGTCTATATAAACCGGAGGGTTTTAGTCCATAGGACGAACAACAATCATACCATAGGCTAGCTTCTAGGGTTTAGCCTCCTTGATCTCGTGGTAGATCCTCTCTTGTACTACCCATATCATCAATATCAATCAAGCAGGAGTAGGGTTTTACCTCCATCGAGAGGGCCCGAACCTGGGTAAAAACATCATGTCCCTTGTCTCCTATTACCATCCGCCTAGACGCACAGTTCGGGACCCCCTACCCGAGATCCGCCGGTTTTGACACCGACATTGGTGCTTTAATTGAGAGTTCCTCTGTGCCGTCACGATCAGGAAGGATGCCTCTTCCCATCTTTAGAGACGGTACCATGCCAAAGGAGCTTTGGCCGCTGGCCAAACTATCTGGCTAGGTGGTTTTCTTATGACCGCCTGTTCGGCCGCCGCTTCGACGATGACCTCTCGGGTCATCAAAAGCAATCTTCACATTAACTCTGAATTCGCCGAGCAGCTGGATCCAATGGAGCTCTATTCCGTAAACGAGATCTTGGATCGTATCGCCGCCCTGGGAGTCGCTACAGACTACGATCAGATTGGGCTTAAAACCGATCTGAGAGAGATTAACTCTCCCCAGGTTACCCACCACATTGCGGTGGTAGAGGAACAACGCAGCGACTCTTCTTTTGTATTAAAAACCAGTTATGTCCGGACTCCTGATCCCTCCATGCCGGATTCCCGCGGAGGGACGGACGTCAATCAAGTACTGAACCTAAAGTTAGGCAGCGGACCAGACTCGTTGGACAATGTCCAGCAATCCAAGCTTCCAAATTTGGAAACTTTTCGGCCCTTGAGCCTCAAGTTGGGCAGGGTTTCGGACTTAATTCCACCCGCCCACCCAAACATAAGCGATCTATCTCAAATCCGGCAAGAGCCCACGGAGACAGTACATCATTAATGGGCCAGATTCCTCTTGGTTATGGACAGGATAAAGGACTGCCCTGAGGAAAACGCAATCTCAATTTTCTGCAACAATTGCACGGATAAGGGAATCTTGAACGCCGTAAGTCGTCGTGAAATTACACACTTCGCCGACCTGGCGTCCATAGTACGAAAGTACTGTGCGATGGAGAGTGTCTGGAAAACCGAAACTAGGTTCTGGGACAATCCGGCTCTGAACACAACCCTAGTCCGAAACAAAAGGGTGCATCATGCTCAGGCACCCGAGACAAAAACCAAAAAACAAAAACCCCATAAAGGGCACGGAACCGTACTGGAGGGATGGCTCAGCGGACCCTGTAGAATTCATAGTACAGAGGGTGCCACTCCAACACATAGCCTTCGAGCATGTTGGATACTGCGGCAGGTGGCCAAAAGTGGCGAAGAGCTTCTAGCCCCGGAGAACCACCCCAACATACCGAGACGGTATTAACAGTCTTGAGACTTTCGCATCAAATAATATCGGAAGCGAACAATCCACGACCTCGCCAAGTCTACCAAGTAGCAACAAGAAATCCATGGAGCGACGCGCCATCACCTTCAACGCCAAATGACGAACCTAAATTCGAACAGCCCGAGCACCAGCCGCATTGGTCCTCGGTCCAATAGTGGGCGGCTTTCATCTTACCAAGGTACTCATGGATGGCGGCAGCAGATTAAACCTCATCTACAAGTAAACCCTTGAAAAATGGAAATAGATGGAGCCGCATTGAGCGAAGCAGCACAACCTTTAGAGGAATAATCCTAGTCGGGAAGCACGCTGCAGGAAAAATTACACTTGATGTGGTGTTCGCTCACGGACAATTACAGGTCCGAGGAGGTCACGTTCCAAGTGGCCCCGTTCAGCAGCGGATATCACGCTTTATTAGGACGAGAGACATTCACAATTTTCCAAGCCGTACCCCATTACGGGTACATGAAGCTTAAAATGCCCGGGCCCAATGGAATCATCACTCTTGTCAGTGATCCGGACATAGCTCTCCGCGCCGAAAACAAGACAGCCGCACTAGCCCTAGAGGCACTATCCGAAGCCCTAGCGGCAGAGGAACTCACTGCGTTGCGCTCCACGGTGAACAAGGACGATGTGATACTCGATAAGAGATCCAAGTCCACCTCTTTTAAACTAGCGGACGAAATAGTCAAATTCCAGGTCCATCCAACAGACCCCACAAAGACGGCCTCCATTGGGGCACAATTAAACCCTGATGTAGACGCCGCACTACGAGAATTCCTTCGGGAAAATTGGGACATCTTTGCCTGGCACCCTTCAGATATGCCAGGAATCCCACGCAGGCTGGCAGAACACAGCCTAAACATCCTAAAAGGATTCAAGCTAGTCAAACAGGCTCTTCGGTGATTTTCCGAGCCCAAAAGACAGGAAATGGGAGAGGAGCTAGCCAAACTATTAGAAGCCGGATTCATCAGAGATATCAAACATCCGGACTGGCTAGCAAACCTGGTAATGGTACCAAAAATGGGACAAATCCTGGCGCCTGTGTGTCGATTTTAAAGACCTTAACAAGGCTTGTCCAAAGGATCCTTTCCCCCTTCCCCGCATCGATCAAATCATCAATGCTACCGCAGGGCATGATTCATTGTGCTTCCTCGACGCATACTCGGCTACCATCAAATCAAGATGGCGGAGACAGACTAAGCCGCAACGGCATTCATCACTCCATACGGACCATTCTGCTTCAACACAATGACCTTCGGACTCAAAAACACCGGTGCAACATATCAGCGCATGATTCAGACATGTCTGGCTACCCAGATCGGCAAAACAGTGGAGGCATACATAGACGACGTGGTCGTCAAAACCAAACACGTCGAAACTCTAGTAGACGACTTGAGGCTCACATTCGACAACCTCCAAGCATATGACATTAAGCTCAACCCAGAAAAATGCGTTTTCGGCATACCAGCCGGAAAGCTCTTGGGCTTCATTGTATCCAGTAGAGGAATTGAAGCAAAACCAGCCAAGATTCGAGCTTTGTCATAGCTAGATATCCCAAAAGACCTCAAACAAATACAAAAATTGACTGGATGCGTGGCGGCTTTAAGCCGCTTCATCTCCCGTTTGGGAGAAAAGGCATTGCCCCTCTATCGCCTCCTCAGGCGCACCGGACACTTTGAATGGACGGATGCTGCCACAGCCGGACTCGAAGAAATAAAGGCCATATTGGCAACAAATCTGGTCCTGGCCGCGCCCAACTTGGGCGAACCAATGTTGTTATATATCGCGGCAACAAATCAAGTTGTAAGCGGTGCTCGTCGTCGAGCGAAAGCGAAGGGCACAAATTCCCTCTTCAAAACCAGTGTACTACGTATCCACTGTCTTAACTCCATGCAAGTCCCGGTACCCGCATTATCAAAAGATAGCGTACGCGGTGTTCATGGCGTCCCGGAAGCTACGACACTACTTTCAAGAGTGTTCGATAATAGTGGCCTCCGAAGTACCCCTCAACGACATTATAAACAACCGCGACGCGACGGGCAGGATTGCAAAATGGGCCATCGAGCTCTTACCATTCGACATAACCTACAAACCACGGCGAGCTATAAAGTCGCAAGTCTTGGCTGACTTCATCGCTGAATGGACCGAAGCCGAACTTCCTATAGAGTACGGCGCATACTCCAATTGGATCATGCATTTCGACGGCTCTAAAATGTTGGCCGGTTTGGGGGCTGGCGTTGTCTTGACGTCCCCAACCGGAGACGCTGTCCAATACGTACTTCAAATAATGTACACGGACTCCAACAACGCAGCCGAATACGAGGCCCTTCTACATGGTCTCCAGATGGCAATCTCCATGGGCATTCAACGCCTAGAGGTCCGCGGGGATTCAAACCTCGCAATATCCCAAGTAAATGGAGACTTTGATGCCAAAGATCCGAAAATGGCAGCCTACCGTAACGCCATCTTAAAAATGTCATCTCGGTTCAAAGGACTCGAATTCCACCATGTAGCCCGGGATAATAACCAGGCGGCCGACGTGTTGGCGCGCATCGGCGCAAAGCGCGACGCCGTCCCTCCAAACATCTTCTTGGAGCGGCTCTTTAAGCCATCCATAGTATGGGAGGAGGAGTCCGGAAACAACAATCCGGAACCAACCGCACCGCCCAACACCGAACATTCTGACACAACCGGTGGCTCAGCCAATGACATAACACCTTCAGCCCACGAAATAATGGCAGTCATTGCCCCGTGGATGGAACCATTCCTAGCCTACTTAATTAGGCAGGAACTCCCCAAAGACCAAAATGAGGCCCGCTGCATCGTACGGCGATCTAAAGCCTACAAGGTCCATGAGGGAGAGCTTTATAAGAAAAGCACAACTGGAGTCCTTCAAAGGTGCATCTCCGAAGAGGAAGGGCGAAATCTGCTGGCTGAAATTCACGCCGGACTTGGCGGGCACCACGCCGCAGCCCGGGCCCTTGTAGGCAAGGCTTTCCGTACAGGATTTTACTGGCCGACGGCCCGGGCAGATGCTCAGGACTTAGTCCAACGATGCGTCGGGTGCCAGCCTTTTGCTAATTAAAGCCACATGCCACCCAACGCCCTCAAAACTATACCCATCACCTGGCCGTTCATGTGCAGGGGCTTGACATGGTTGGACCCCTTAAAGGGGAACCCACAAGCAAAAGTACCTATTGGTCATGGTGGATAAATTCACCAAATGGATAGAGGCCAAGCCGATTAAAACGGCGAATCCGGACCTGTGATAGACTTCATATCCGGGTAGTACACGTTATGGCGTCCCCAGCATCATTACCGATAACGGCACAAACTTGGGGCGACGAGGTTAAACTCGTGAAAAATATGGGCATCAAGCTCGACTACGCTTCAGTCTATCACCCTCAAACTAACGGTCAAGTCGAACGAGCAAATGGTCTAATCATGAGCGGCATCAAACCCAGGTTAGTGTGGTCCCTCACGTAATCTAACACGCACTGGGTAGAGGAGCTCGACTCCGTACTCTGGGGGCTGCGGACCACGCCAAATCGCACTACCGGATTCACGCCATTCTTTATGGTATACGGCGCAGAGGCAGTTTTGCCCTGCGATATAATTCATGACTCACCTCGAGTGCACATGTACGAAGAAAGAGAAGCCGAGTTGGATCGGCAGAACAGTTTGGACGCATTGGAGGAGGAGCGCGACGTGGCAAAGGCTCGTTCCGCATTCTATCAGGAGCAGGCTCAAAGATATCAAAGCAGAGAAGTACGGGCCAAAACTTACAATGTTGGCGAACTAGTTCTACGCCTGCCGGACAAGAAAAAGGACAAACTCAAGCCAAAATGGGAAGGTCCCTTCATCATCGACCAAGTCGACCGGCGGAGCATACCGTCTGCATAAACGATCGGACAACCGACTCGAGCCGAACCCATGGAACACAGCCCGCCTCCAAGATTCTCGCCTAGCGCGGACTCGAGTTCGTCTCCTTCCTCCGTCCACATTTTATACTTCAGTTGTCTTTTGTTTCTCTCTTTTCTCCCCTTTTTTTCATAGAGCCCTTGAGGGCTGATCTGCGCATTATTCGCACACACTTGACGTGCTACCCGCACTCATTATACCTGGGGGCTTCTTTAACAGAAGCTTATTTATACGGGCTTTATGCCCAACACATGTGTCAAACTTCCGCATGTACCTTTTATTCACCATTATATGCATCGATATGACTTAAGTTTTGGCCAAGCTGGGTTGCCTGGCTCCTGTGCTTACCCCTACGTTCCTGAATGTTCGCCTAGGAGGTAAAGGGAGCACCTCTGCGATTATTCTTGCGGGTCACCGGATGTGTACCTTAGGCGGGTGAAGCCGAAAGTGGCGTTCTTAAGGGAATATTCGGTCCGTGACTGAAAGATGATTTCTTATTTATTTATTTATCTGCCCCAGATGCTTTTACGCTCTTTTTCTTAATCCGGACATGCACTTTAGGGCATGCCTCCTGTGGAAAGGAACCCCTAACGGAACTATTCTCCTGGAAGATGTTTCTTACTTACCATGCAATATAACATAACTAGTTGGGCACTTGTCTGATAAAGCACTAATGACCCCTATGCCTGGTCTCCATGCATGCCCCGGTTTTTTCATAACCGAGAGGGTATTCGGACACACTCCGGACTCTAGGGTCCCGAGGTTGAAGCGAAAAGGTCTGCAAAGACAAACGATCTACAATCCGGCTAGAAGGCATTTTACATGTCATTTTAAAATACATCGTCAAATTGACTGATTGTACTCCTCTTCAATCCCGTCTAACAGGCTGTCTAATTTATAGTCCCGTTGGGAATACTTAGCGCCCAACTCTACTTGGTCGTACATTAAGCTCATAGGGATCTCCTTCCCATTGGGACCCACATGTCCGACCTCGGCCCTGTGGTTCGGATCCGCCTTCTTGTACCGCGTCTTCACCATAGCCCAGGCCTCCCTGGCGCCTTGACGGCAGGCCGATATCTTCCACAGATGGAAGTGCTGCCGTGCTCCCTGAAGCTTCTCCGCAAGCCCTCCAAGGCCCTCGGGTAGGGAGACGGACGGCCATAAGGCCTGGGCGACGCCACTCATCGCCTGCCGAACACGTTCGTGCAGTTGCACCAGCTCGGGAAGTTGGTCACCCGTTGAACCGGACATTTCCTCTGCAGAGCGACCTGTGAGCACACCTACAGACACATTTTTGTCAATCGACTTCCTCGCCGGACTCTTCTTTTCAAAAGAGTTTGCTCAAGCACTTACTATAATGCCGCGACGAAGCCGCTGATTCTCCTTCACGGAGCCAGACAGTTGGGCCCGAACACCTTTTAGCTCTTCTCCCAGCTGGGTGTGGGCATCTTGGATTTTGTTCCTCTCCTGCTGCACCTTCATAAGCACCCTCTCGCCGCCTTCACCATTTGGCCTTGAGTAATGTTGCTTGTCCGGATCAAGTCCGACAACATCTGCAATATTATTGTCAGACTTATACGCACGCCGCACACCACTTACCTTTTTGAAATATGTGTTACTGGAGGGGGTCTCTGTGTCTCCTCCTGCGGCGGCTAGTGCGGCCTCAAGTTGGGCCTTGCACTCTTGAAGCTCCTGGGACAATTGGGTATTCTTCTCCGTAAGATCCTGCATATCAAATGATCCGTAAATCAGTTATTTTAACTACTTTAAGTCTCGGGGGCTACAGGCATATACAACTATTAAAATTCCTTACCCGTATGTCTTTCACATACTGCTCCGGGGCTCTGGTTAAACCATCTTGAGCGGCACGAAGGTGCGCCTCTCCCATGTTAAAGGCATTCAACGCCTCCGGGGAGAAACACGCATCATGAAGAACTGTCCGGCGGCGCCTGTGATTCATGGCGCTCTCCACCTCAGACCTGGTGGCGGACAGCCTGTCGGCATCCTCCGTTGGAGGAGCATCCGGCTCGCGCCTTGCGCTCGCCTCCCCCTCCGGACCAGGTGTTGGAGCCTGGCTGGCGGAGGCTATGTTGGCAACCTCTCCGGGCACAGTCCGGCGAGCGCTCTTTCTCCTGGAAGAGTCATGTGCATTAATATACTTCACAGGAGTATTTTCCTTAAAAACGGTGGCGTGACATACCGTTGCGGTGACGTTTCAATTCGCACCACACCCCTCTTCCGCCTGCTGGGCCGAACTGACCCTTGTTGGTCAGCCGCCGCGGGATCAGCTTCCCGCCTTGAAGGCACCTCCTACGAGACACCATTGGTATACGGCGGTCAGAAATAAGCACGAACAAAGTAATGGTGTCAGGGCTCCGGTCATAGTTACCTGGGAAGCCGGAGATAAACCGGGGTAGTCAGCCGTAATGGCGACTAGAGCATTGTCCATGCTAAGTTGGTGGAACACCCCGTTAATCAGCTCCACCTTTATGTCTAGATCCTCTTCGGAGGCCGGATCAAGGGATCTTCCCGGATCCTCGGGTTGTGGAGTCAGACTGTGTATGCCCTCCACGTCCCGGCGCAGTTCCTGCGTCGAAATTATAAAGTGAGACACTTAACCTTGAAAGAACGGATCGGATGGATAAACGTCCGCTTACCCAGCTCCGAGGGTTATTCATGGAGAATTCGTTCAATGGAATCATTTGGAGGAAGTCCTCCTCCCCCTTGTACAAGCCGGACATGATCTTCACCAGATCTGCGGCCGATCCCGGCCCCTTGCGGCCATGACGGGTGGCGTCATTCTCCCCGTAGAAATCCCACATGGGGTGGCCCCTATACTGGAGCGGCTGCACCCCTCGCATAATGCACGTGGCCA
Organism: Aegilops speltoides; assembly: GCA_021437245.1. Lineage (NCBI taxonomy): Eukaryota > Viridiplantae > Streptophyta > Magnoliopsida > Poales > Poaceae > Aegilops > Aegilops speltoides. The sequence continues at coordinate 307,117,167 of CM038141.1, read as the reverse complement.
TGACTCCGATCATGGTCAATCCGGAATGAGCTAGCAACCTTATCCGGCCCATCAGATAATGGACGCTGTCGGTGTCAAAACCGGCGGATCTCGGGTAGGGGGTCCCGAACTGTGCGTCTAGGCGGATGGTAACAGGAGATAAGGGACACGATGTTTTTACCCAGGTTCGGGCCCTCTCGACGGAGGTAAAACCCTACTCCTGCTTGATTGATATTGATGATATGGGTAGTACAAGAGTGGATCTACCACGAGATCAAGGAGGCTAAACCATAAAAGCTAGCCTATGGTATGATTGTTGTAATGGTTTTTGTCCTACGGACTAAAGCCCTCCGGTTTATATAGACACCGGAGAGGGCTAGGGTTACACAGAGTCGGTTACAATGGTAGGAGATCTACATATCCGTATCGCCAAGCTTGCCTTCCACGCCAAGGAAAGTCCCATCCGGACACGGGACGGAGTCATCAATCTTGTATCTTCATAGTCTTGGAGTCCGGCGGACGATGATAGTCCGGCTGTCCGGACACCCCCTAGTCCAGGACTCCCTCAGTAGCCCCCGAACCAGGCTACAATGACGATAAGTCCAGCGCGTATGTAGTCTTCGGCGTTGCAAGGTGGGTTCTCCTTTAAGTTCCACATACCTGCCGAACAGTGTCCGGCTTTCTTATTAATATCGCGCTTCTTGGCTTCCACGCCCAATAATGGCCTTCTTCCACGCGTCGCACGAATGCGAAAAGCCAGGGTATCTTTTATGTTTTACCCCCTAGATGCGCAAATAATCTGCCTATAAGAGAGGCAAGAATCCAGATCCAAATCACACCATCTTCCTTCCGTGAGTACTCATCGGAGCGCTTCTGACCAAGAATCCATTCCATCATGGACCGTCGACGCGGCTCCTCTTCTCGCGCTCCCATCCCTCTACCAGGAGATTGGAGGAGATGCTCTGTTCCGCACAACGAGCTGGTGAAGCTCCAAGCGGAGGGATATCTCCCTCCGGCCTTCATGGTTCCGGTTCGAGCCGGGCTGGCCACCTACAAAGGTGGGAAGCAAGCGGAGGCTACCCGAAGTCCCAACAAAGGGGAGAGGGTATGCTTCGTCCCCTATCTGATAAGGGGGCTCGGATTTCCAGTACATCCGTTCCTCCGCGTGCTCCTGGATTTCTACGGACTCCAGCTCCATCACCTCACGCCCGCCTCTATCCTGCATATTGCGGGTTATGTAGCTCTTTGCGAGCTATTTCTGGGCGTCGAGCCCCATTTCACGTTGTGGAAGAGGTTGTTCTGCCTTGTACCCCGCTCTCACGAGGGTCCATATATCAAGTGGGCGGCGCGAAATATGGCGCATTGCCAGGACGGATATCCATCCGAACCCCTAAGAAGGCGTCCAAGACCGGCCTTGAATGGTTTACATAGAAGACGCCCGCTGCGGACCTGTTCGGATCAGCCTCCGGAGTTCAATCTTGCTCCTCTGAAGAAACGCCTTAGTTGGCGTCATGAGCCCCCAACCGGAGGAAGACAAGAGCGTCCATTATTTGATGGGCGGATAAGATTCTTGACCCATTCGGGTTGACCATGATTGGAGTCATGGCAACATGCATTATGCGGGGTGCAGCCACTACAAGACTGGGCCACCCCATGTGGGATTTCAACGGGGAGGGCGATGCCACCTGCCGATTGTCAAAACCGGCGGATCTCGGGTAGGGGTCCCGAGCTGTGCGTCTAGGCGGATGGTAACAGGAGGCGAGGGACACGATGTTTTACCTGTGTTCGGGCCCTCTCGATGGAGGTAAAACCCTCGTCTGCTTGATTAATATTGATAATATGGGTAGTACAAGAGTGGATCTACCACGAGATCAAGGAGGCTAAACCTAGAAGCTAGCCTATGGTATGATTGTTGTAATGTATGTCGTCCCACGGACTAAAGCCCTCCGGTTTATATAGACACCGAGGAGGCTAGGGTTACACAGAGTCGGTTACAATGGTAGGAGATCTACATATCCGTGTCGCCAAGCTTGCCTTCCACGCCAAGGAAAGTCCCATCCGGACACGGGGCAGAGTCTTCAATCTTGTATCTTCGTAGTCTTGGAGTCCGGCGGACGATGATAATCCGGCTGTCCGGACACCCCTAGTCCAGACTCCTCGGTAGCCCCGAACCAGGCTTCAATGGCGATAAGTCCAGTAGCGTATATAGTCTTGGCGTTGCAAGGCGGGTTCTCCTTCAAGTTCCATGTACCGCGAGCGGTGTTGGCTTCACCATAAATCTTGTGTTTCTTGGCTTCTACGCCCAATAATGGTATTTTTCCACGCGTCGCATCGAATCGAAAAGCCAGGCGTCTTTACGTTTCACCCCCATCGTGCGAGTCATCCGCCTATAAAAGAGGCAAGAATCCAGATCCAAACCACACCATCCTCCTCCCGCGAATACTTCATCGGAGCGCCTTTGACCTAAAAATCCATTCCATCATGGACCGTCGACGCGGCTCTTCTTCACGCACTCCCAGCCCACCACCGGGGAATTGGAGGAGGTGCTCTGTTTTGCACAACGAGCTAGTGAAGCTCCAAATGGGGGGATTTCTCCCTCCGTCCTTCATGGTCCCAGTCCGGGCCGGACTGGTTACTTATCAAGGTGTGAGGCAAGCGGAGGCTACCCCAAGCCCCAATAAGGGGGAGCGAGTATGCTTCGTCCCCTATCTGGTAAGGGGACTCGGATTCCCAATACATCCGTTCCTCCGCGGGCTCCTGGAGTTCTACGGACTCCAACTCCACCACCTCACGCCCGCCTCATCCCGCATATCGAGCTCGTAGCTCTTTGTGAGCTATTCCTAGGCATTGAGCCCCATTTTGCATTGTGGAAGAGGCTGTTACGCCTCATACCCCTTCTCACGAGGGTCCATATATCAAGTGGGCGGCGCGAAATATGGCGCATTGCGGGACGGATACCCATCCGGTACTCCTAAGAAGGCGTCAAGACTCGCCTTGAGTGGTTTATATAGGAGGCGCCCGCTGCTGGACCCATCCGGATCGGCCTCCGGAGTTTAGTCTGCTCCTTTGAAGAAAGCGCCTCGGTGGCGCCCACGGAGCCCCGATTGGAGGAAGACAAGAGTGTCCATTACTTGATGGGCGAATAAGATTAATGGCCCATTCTGGCTTGACCATGATCGGAGTCATGGCGACATGCATCATGCGGGGGGGTACAGCCACTGCAATACAGAGGCCACCCCATGTGGGATTTCAACGGGGAAGACGATGCCACCCGTCATGGCCGCAAAGGACCGGATTCGACCGAGGATCTGGTGGAGATCCTGTCTAGCATGTACAAGGGGGAGAAGGAGGACTTCATTCGAACGAACCCTTTGAATAGGTTTTCCATGATCAACCCTAGAGGATGGGTAAGCGAACACCTTTAAAAGCTCAACCCATGCTTTCGAAGTTTAGGCTTCTTACATTATGTCTTCGGCGCAGGATCTACGCCGGACTGTGGAGGACATGGTAAGTCCTGCTCCGCAACCCGAGGATCCGGAAAGATCCCTAGATCCGGCCTCCGAAGAGGATCCGGACATCGAGGTGGAGCTGATCGACGGGGTGTTTCACCAGCTCAGAATAGACAATGCTTTGGTTGCCATTACAGCGGATTACCCCGGACTATGTCCGGCTTCCCAGGTGACCGCGATCGAAGTTCGGACACCATTATCTCTTCCCTACCCATTTCTAACCTTTGCGAACGATGGTATTTTGCAGGAAGGGCCTTTACGGCAGGAAGCCGAGCCCGCGGCGGCTGACCAACAGAGGTCAGTTCGGACCAGCAGGCAAAAAAGGAGCGCGGTGCAGACGGAAACGTCGCCGCAAAGGTATAGCTTCGTATTGAATTTTGAGCGGCGTTCTAGGAAACGCTGAGTGCTCATGATCTTTGCAGAGAAAAAGCGCGCCGGACTGCGGCGCAGGTTCTGATCCAACCTACCGGCCAGGCTCGGCGCCCGGCACGGAGGAGGAGGCAAGCGCAAGGCGCGGGCCGGATCCTTCTCCAACGGAGGACACCGACAGACTGTCCGCCACCAAGTCTGAGGTGGAGAGCGCCATGAACCATAGGCGCCGCCGGACCATATTTCGTGAGGCGTGCTTTTCCCCTGAGGCATTGGATGCCTTTAACGCAGGGGACGCGCATCTCCGTGCCGCTCAAGATGGTTTTACCAGAGCCACGGAGCAGTATGCGAAAGACATACGGGTAAGGGAATTTTAATGGTTGTATATCGGTGAGCTCCCCGAGACTTAAAGTAGTTATGTTAACTGATTTAAGGATCATTTAAAACGAGCTCTTACGAGAAGATGCCCGGCTGTCTCAGGAGCTGCAAGATTGCAAGGCCCAACTTGAGGCCGCACTTGCTGCCGCAGGAGGAGACGCAGAGACCCCTCCTGGTAACACATTTTTGTGAAGAAATATAAGCGCTGTGCGGCGTGCGCGTGAGTCTAATAATGAAATTGCAGGTGCCGTCGGACAAGATCCGGACAGGCAAGCATTGCTGCGCCAGCTAAGGCCGGCGAGAGTGTGCTGAATAGGGTTCAGCAATAAAGGAACAAGCTCCAGGATGCCAACGCCAAGCTCAGAGAAGAGCTGAAAGGCGCTCGAGCCGAGCTGTCCGGCTCCGTTAAGGAGAATCAGCGGCTTCGTCGCGGCATTTATAGTAAGTGCTTGAGCGGACTCCTTGGAAAAGAAGAGTTTGGCGAGGAAGTATTTTGACATGATATGTCTTGTAGGTATACTCACAGGTCATCCTGCAGAGGAGATGCCCATATCAACGGGTGATCAGCTTCCCGAACTGTTGCAAGTGCTCGAACGAGTTCGGCAGGCAATGACCGGCGTCGTCCGGGCTTTATGGCCAGCCCTCTCCCTACCCGAGGGCCTTGGGGAGCTTGCGGAGAAGCTTCAGGGAGTGCGGCAGCGCTTCCGTTTGTGGAAGATGTCGGCTTGCCGTCAAGGTGCCAGGGAGGCTTGGGCCATGGTGAAGACGCGGTATAAGAAGGCGGATCCCAACCATATGGCGAGTTGGACGGTGGGGCCCGAAGGAAGGAGATCCTTGTGAGTTTAGTATCTGACCAAGTAGGGTTGGCTGCTAAGTTTTCCCAGCGGGACTGTAAGTTAGACAGCACTGTTAGGCGGGATTGAGGAGGAATACAATCAATAAATTTGACAATGTATGTTTTCCTTTGAAGTGACATGTGAAATGCCTTCTAGCCGGATTGTAGATCGTTTGTCTTTGCCGACCTTTTCGCTTCAACCTCGGGACCCTAGAGTCCGGAGTGTGTCCGAATACCTTTTGGTTCTGAAACAACCATGGTATGCATGGAGACCGGCGTAGGGGTCATTAGTGCTTTATCGGACAAGTGCCCAACTAGTTATGTTATATTACATGGTTAGTAAGAAACATCTTCGGGGTGAATAGTTCCGTTAAGGGTTCCTTTATTTGGGAGGCATGCCCTAAAGTGCATGTCCGGACTGCAAAAGCGATAAAACATCTGGGGCAGATAGATAAATGAGTAAAAGTCATCTTTTAAGTCACCGACCGAATATTCCCTTAAAACGCTAGCTTTCGGCTTCACCCGATCTGAGGTACACATCCGGTGACCCGGCATAACAATCGCAGAGGTGCTCCTTTACCTCCTAGCGAACAATCGGGAGCGTAGGGGTAAGCACAGAGCGAGCAACCCAGCTTGGCCAAAACTTAAGTCATATCGATGCATATAATGGTGAGTAAAAGGTACATGTGGAAGCGTGACACATGTGCTGGGCATGAAACCCTTATAATTGAGCTTCTGTAAAAGAAGCCCCCAGGTATAATGAGTGCGGATGGCACATCAAGTGTATGCGAAAAAATGCAAAAGTAAGCCCTTAGGGGCTTATTAATAAAAAGGTTATGAAAAGAGAAACGAAAGGCAGCCAAGGTATAAAAATTTGGATGGAGGGAGGGGACGAACTCTTACTCCGGCGCTAGGCATAGAGTATTCGGAGGCGGGCTGCGTTCCATGGGTTCGACTCGAGTCGGTTATCCGACGCATTTCATAGACGGTATGCTTCGCCGGTCAGGACTTGATCGATAATGAAGGGGCCCTCCCATTTGGGCTTGAGCTTGTCCTTTTTCTTGTCCGGCAGGCATAGAACTAGTTCGCGAACGTTGTAGGTCTTGGCCCGTACTTCTATGCTTTGATATCTTCGAGCCTGGTACTGATAGAATGCGGAACGAGCTTTGGCGACGTCGCGTTCTTCCTCCAATGTGTCCAGGCTGTCCTGCTGATCCAGCTTGGCCTCTCTTTCCTCGTACATGCGCACTCGAGGTGAGTCATGAATAATGCCGCAGGGCAGGACTGCCTCTGCGCCGTATACCATAAAAAATGGTGTGAATCCGGTAGTACGGTTAGGCGTTGTCCGCAGCCCCCAGAGTATGGAGTCGAGCTCCTCGACCCAGTGCGTGTCTGATTTAGTAAGTGACCGCACTAGTCTGGGCTTAATGCCGCTCATTACTAGACCATTTGCTCGTTCCACTTGACCGTTGGTTTGAGGGTGATGGACTGAAGCGTAGTCGAGCTTGATGCCCATATTCTTGCACCATGACTTAACCTCGTCGGCTGTGAAGTTCGTGCCGTTGTCAGTGATGATGCTGTGGGGGACTCCGTAACGGTGTACTACCCCGGATACAAAGTCTATCACTGGTCCGGACTCTGCCGTTTTGACCGGCTTGGCCTCTATCCATTTGGTGAATTTATCCACCATGACCAATAGGTACCTTTGCTTGTGGGTTCCCCCTTTAAGGGGTCCAACCATATCAAGCCCCGGACATGACGGCGGGTAATGGGTATAGTTTTGAGGGCGGTGGCGGCATATGGCTCGATTAGCAAAGAGCGACAACCGGCGCATCTTTGGACTAAGTCACGAGCATCTGCCGGGCCGTCGGCCAATAAAATCTGTGACGGAATGCCTTTCCTACAAGGCGGGAGCTGCTGCGTGGTGTCTGCCTAGTCCGGCATGAATTTCAGCCAGAAGGTTTCGCCCTTCCTCTTCGAAGATACACCTTTGAAGGACTCCGGTTGTGCTTTTCTTATAAAGTTCTCCCTCAAGGACCTTGTAGGCTTTAGATCGCCAGACCATGCAGCGGGCCTCATTTTGGTCTTCGGGGAGTTCCTGCCTAAGCAAGTAGGCTAGGAATGGTTCTGTCCACGGGGCGATTACTGCCATTATGTCGTGGGTTGAAGGTGTTATTTCGGCTGAATCGCCGGTTATGTCAGATTGCTCTGTGTCGGTTGGTGCGGTTGCTTCCGGTTTGTTATTTCCGGACTCCTCTTCCCATAGTACGGATGGCTTAAAGAGCCATTCCAGGAAGATGTTGGGAGGGACAGCGTCGCGTTTTGCGCCGATGCGTGCCAATATGTCGGCTGCTTGGTTATTATCCCGGGCTACGTGATGGAATTCAAGTCCTTCAAACTAAGCTGACATTTTTAGGACAGCGTTGCGATATGCTGCCATTTTCGGATCCTTGGCATCAAAGTCTCCATTTATTTGGGATATTGCAAGGTTAGAATCCCCGCGCACCTCTAGGCGTTGAATGCCCATGGAGATTGCCATCCGGAGGCCATGTAAAAGGGCCTCGTATTCGGCTGTGTTGTTGGAGTCCGTGTACATTATCTGAAGTACGTATTGGACTGTGTCCTCGGTTGGGGACATCAATATGATTCCAACCCCCAATCCGGCCAACATTTTAGAGCCGTCGAAGTGCATAATCCAATGGGAGTATGCGCCGTACTCTTTAGGGAGTTCGTCTTCAGTCCATTCAGCGACAAAGTCAGCCAAAACTTGTGACTTTATAGCTCGCCGAGGTTTGTAAGTTATATCGAATGGTAAGAGCTTAATGGCCCATTTTGCAATCCTGCCCGTCGCGTCGCGCTTGTTTATAATGTCGTTGAGGGATACTTCGGAGGCCTTGTTATCGAACACTCTTGAAAGTAGTGTCGAGCTTCGGGATGCCATGAACACCGCATACGCTATCTTTTGATAGTGCGGGTGCAGGACTTGCGGGGGTTAACACGGTGGATCGTAGTACACTGGTTTTGAAGAGGGAATTTATGCCCTTATCTCTCGTTCGACGGCGTAGTAGCGCTTACAACTTGATGTGTTGCCGCGATGTAAAACAACATTTGTTCGCCCAGGTTGGGCGCAGCCAGGACCGGATTTGTTGCCAATATGGCTCTTATTTCTTCGAGTCCGGTAGTGGCAGCATCCATCCACTCGAAGTGTTGAGTGCGCCTAAGGAGGCGATAGAGGGCCTTTTCTCCTAGACGGGAGATAAAGCGGCTTAGAGCCGCCACGCATCCAGTCAATTTTTGTATTTGTTTGAGGTCTTTTGGAATATCTAGCTGTGATAGAGCTCGGATCTTGGCTAGGTTTGCTTCAATTCCTCTACCGGATACAATGAAGCCCAGGAGCTTTCCGGTGGTACTCGAAACGCATTTTTCCGGATTCAGCTTGATGTCGTATGCTCTGAGGTTGTCGAATGTGAGCCTCAAGTCGTCTACTAGAGTTTCGACGTGTTTGGTTTTGACGACTACGTATGCCTCTACCTTTTTGCCGATCTGGGTGGCCAGACATGTTTGAATCATGCGCTGACATGTTGCGCCGGCGTTTTTTAAGTCCGAAGGGCATCGTGTTGAAGCAGAATGGTCCATATGGAGTGATGAATGCCGTTGCGGCTTGGTGCGCTTCCGCCATCTTGATTTGATGGTAGCGAGTATCGTCAAGGAAGCCTGATGAATCGTGTCTGCGGTAGCGTCGATTATCTGGTCGATCGCGGGGAGGAAGGATCCTTTAGGCGGCCGTGTTGAGGTCTTTAAAATCGACACATAGGCGCCAGGATTTGTCCTTCTTTGGTACCATTACCGGGTTTGCTAGCCAATCCGGATGTTTGATATCTCGATGAATCCGGCTTCCAATAGTTTGGCTAGCTTTTCTCCCATTACTGTCTTTTGGGTTCGAAAATCGTCGAAGAAACTGTTTGGTGGCTTGAATCCTTTAGGATGTTTAGGCTGTGTTACGCTTGTCTGCGTGGGATTCGGGCATATCCGAAGGGTGCGGCGAAAATGTCCCAATTTTCGAAGGAATTCTCGCGATCGCGCGTCTACATCAGGGTTTAAGCGTGCCCGATGGAAGCCGTCTTTGTCGGGTCCGTTGGATGGACCTCGAATTTTACTATTTCGTCCGCTGGTTTAAAGGAGGTGGACTTGGATCTCTTATCGAGTATCACATCGTCCCTATTCACGATGAGAGCGGCAGCGGTGAGTTCTTCTGCTGCTAGGGCTTGGATAGTGCCTCGGGGCTAATCGGCTGTCTTGTTTTGGTAGCGGAGTGCTATGTCCGGATCACTAACGAGTGATTATTCCACTGGGCGGGCATTTTGAGCTTCATGTACAGCGTAATAAGTGCGGCTTGAAAAATTGTGAATGCCTCTCGTCCTAATATAGCGTGGTATCCGCTGTTGAGCAGGGCCACTTGGAGCGTGACTTCTTCGGATCTGTAATTGTCGTGAGCGAACACCACATCGAGTGTGATTTTTCGGTGCAGTAGCGCTTCGGCTAGGGATTATTCCTCGAAGGTTGTGCTGCTTCGCTCAATGCGGCTCCAGTCTATTTCCATTTTTTGAAGAGGTTCCTCGTAGATGAGGTTTAATCCGCTACCGCCATCCATGAGGACCTTTGTAAGTCGAAAGCCATCCACTATTGGACTAAGTACTAGTGCGGCTGGTGCTCGGGCTGTTCGGAATTTAGGTTCGTCGCTGGCGTTGAAGGTGATTGCTGTGTCGCTCCATGGATTTGTTGTTGCTACTTGGCAGACTTTGGCGAGGCTGCGGATTGTTCGTTTCCGCATATTATTTGATGCGAAAGTTTCGAAGACTGTTGATACCGTACCGGTATTGTTGGAGTGGTTTTCCGGGGCTAGAAGCTCCTCGCCACTTTTGGCCACCTGCCGTAATGTCCAACATGCTCGAAGGCTATGTGTTGGGATGGCGCCCTCTGTACTGTGAATTTTACAGGGTCCGCTAAGCCATCCCTCCATTACGTATCCGTGCCCTTTATGGGGTTTTTGCTTTTTGGTTTTTGTATCTGGTGTCTGAGTGTAATGCACCCTTTTGTTGCGGACTAGGGTTGGGGCCGGATTGTCCCAAAACTTATTTTCGGTTTTCAGGAAACTCTCCATCGCCTGATACTTTCGTACTATGGGCCTTGGTCGTGGCGTGTAATTTCCTGACGGTGACGGCGCTCAAGATTCCCTCGTCCGTGCAATTATTGCAAAAAATTGAGATTGTGTTTTCTTCTCGGTAGTCCTTTATCCTGTCCATAACCAGGAGGAATCTGGCCCAGTAGTGATGTACTTATTCAGTGGGCTCTTGCCGGATTAGAGATAGATCGCATATGTCTGGGCGGGTGGGTGGAATTAAGTCCGGAAACCTACCCATCTCAAGGCTCAAAAGCCGAGAAGTTTCCAAATTTGGAAGCTTGGATTGCTGGATGTTGTCCACCGAGTCCGGTTCGATGCCTGACTTTAAGTTCAGCGCTTGATCGAAGTCCGTCCCTCCGCGGGAATCCGGCATGGAGGTTCGGAGCTCGGACATGACTAGTTTTCAATCTGGGAGAAGAGTCGCGCATTGTTCCTCTACCACAAGAACGGTGGGTGACTGGGAGAGTTAATCTCTCTTAGATCGGTTTTAAGCCCAATCTGATTGTAGTGTGTAGTGATTCCCAGGGCGGCGATGCGATCCAAGAGCTCGTTTACGGATGAGAGCTCTATTGGATCCAGCCGCTCGGCGAATTCCGAGCTAACGTGAAGATTGCTTTTGACGACTTGAGAGGTCATTGTCGAAGCGGTGGCCGGACAGGCGGTCACAAGAAAACCACCTAGCCGGATAGTTCGGCCGGCGGCCAAGGCTCCTTTGGCGAAAATACCGTCCTTGAAGACGGGAGGAGGCATCCTTCCTATCGGTGACGGCATAGAGGAACTCTCAATGACAGCACCAATGTCGGTGTCAAAACCGGCGGATCTCGGGTGGGGGGGTCCCGAACTGTGCGTCTAGGCGGATGGTAACAGGAGATAAGGGACACGATGTTTTACCTGAGGTTGGGGCCTCTCGATGGAGGTAAAACCCTCTTGAGGAGTCTGGACTAGGGGTGTCCGGACAACCGGACTATCACTACTAGGAAAAGCCTAGCAGCGGCCTGGTTTTAGGCCTATCAGCGTGTGGTACCCGCTACTAATAAGCGCTTCTGACTAACTTATAGCGATGGCAGGCGCCACCAGCAGCTACAGCTAACGATATATATGATAGCGCGGGTTTTAACTCCAGCTACTACTAATCTGTAATCTCGGAAAAAAAATTGAATTTTTTCGAAATTTTTTTTTGATTTTTTTTCAAAATTTACAAATTTCTGAATTATTTTAACTCTAATCTCTAATCACCCCTAATCACTACTCAATTTAATCTCTAATCACCCCTCATCATTCCAAATCATCTAACTTCCCGGACGGTCACCCATCCTCTCACTACTCCAGCCTGAGCACGCTTAACTTCCGGGTTCTATTCTCCCTCGTTTCCAAGTCTGCACTTGTTTGTTTTCGTGACAATAGTGAGATGTCAATCCTATTAACCTCAGGAATTTAGCTTGAGCATGAAGTCACACATTTCACTGTTTGAGTTTGAAACTATTGTTCTAAAAAATTAGTAACACTAATATTTCTTGAATAATTAGTTTGACCACAGTTTGACCAGATTTGATCACAGTTTGACCACAGTTTGACCATAGTTTGACCAGATTTGACCAAAATTCAAAAAAACTAAAATAATTATTTATTAACACTAATATTCTTGAATAATTAGTTTGACCATAGTTTGACCAGATTTAACAAAATTAAAAATAATAATTTTTTTGAATTTTTTGCCTCGAGATCTTAAAAGCCCCGTAACTTTTTTTACATTAGGCTTTTGAGGATTTTGAAAACGTTTAACAGTAGATGCTTTTGATATAAAAAACTTTTTCATCAGAGTTAGTATGCAAAAGTTATGGCCATTTACAAATTTCGAGAGATTTTGCAAATAAAGTCGAAATTCATATTTGTAAATTTTCCCAACAACTAGACCACATATCACATGGGAAACTTATTTTCTTTTATTTTTTTGACATTTTATCATTTTCTTTTATTTTTTAAAACTGAAAAGCGGTCGGGGGTAGACTTTGCCAAATAGGCGGACCCAGCTACTACTATGACAGCGATTAGCGATGGCGGGTTTTAACCTCGCTACTACTAAGTTGATAGCGATGGCGGGTTAGTAATGTGAGGTTAAAACCCGCGCTACTGCTATGAACTTAGCAGCGGCGAGGTTAAAACCTCGCTACTACTCTGACATATCCCGGGGCGCAGTGCAGACCGCTTAGTAGTAGCGAGGTTACATACCAGCTCTTTGCTATCAACTTAGCGATAGCGAGGTTTAAAACCTCGCTGCTAGTAAATGCGATAGCGTGGGTTTTAGCCCTCATTGCTGCTAAGATCAATGTATAGCCTTTTCCTAGTAGTGTATCATCGTCCCCACGGACTCCAAGACTACGAAGATACAAGATTGAAGACTCCGTCCCGTGTCGGATGGGACTTTCCTTGGCGTGGAAGGCAAGCTTGGTGATACGGATATGTAGATCTCCTACCATTGTAACCGACTCTGTGTAACCCTAGCCTCCTCCGGTGTTTATATAAACCGGAGGGCTTTAGTCCGTAGGACACAACATACATTACAACAATCATACCATAGGCTAGCTTTAGGGTTTAGCCTCCTTGATCTCGTGGTAGATCCACTCTTGTACTACCCATATCATCAATATTAATCAAGCAGGACGTAGGGTTTACCTCCATCAAGAGGGCCCGAACCTGACCCCCTACCCGAGATCCGCCGGTTTTGACACCGACATTGGTGCTTTCATTGAGAGTTCCTCTGTGTCGTCACCGATAGGCTCGATGGAATCTTCAGTCAACAACGCTGTCCAGGGTGAGACTTTTCTCCCCGGACAGATCTTCATATTCGGCGGCTTCGCACTGCGGGCTAATTCCCTTGGCCATCTAGAGCAGATCGAAAGCTACGCCCCTGGCCGTCAGGTCAGATTCGGAAGCCTAAACTTAACGGTCGACATCCGCGGGGACTTGATCTTCGACAGGCTCGAGCCAAAGCCAAGCGCGCCGCACTGTTGCCATGGGCATGATCTAACTCGGCCGCCGAACAGTGACTTGGTGGCCGCACAACAATCCGCTCTGGCCCTCAGACCGGAGCCGATCGCCCAGATCAAGGACCGGTGGATAGACACCGCCTCGGGGGCTTCAACTTCCACGGTGATGGAGCCGAACGCTAATCTTGTCCCTCGCGAAACTCGTGATTCCGAGGTGCCAGACTCCTTGCCGGACTCCGGACCTTCCATGCCCCTACCAATCGAATCGGATTGGGCGCCGGTTATGGAATTCACCGCCGCGGACATCTTCCAATACTCGCCCTTTGGCGACATCCTAAATTCGCTAAAACATCTCTCGTTATCGCGAGAGTCCTGGCCGGACTATGGTCAGGATGGTTGGGATATGGACGACAAAGAAATTCAGCGCCCACCCACCACCCACTTTGTAGCCACTGTCGACGATCTAACTGACATGCTAGACTATGACTCTGAAGACATCGACGGTATAGACGACGACGCCGGAGACGAACAAGAACCAGCGCCTACAGGGAACGGGAGGACCACCTCGTCATATGACATATATATGGTGGATACCCCAAAAGAGAGCGATAACGAGGACCAACGGGCCGCGGCAGAAGATAACCCAGCCGACAAACAACCTAAACGGCGGCGCAGACGCCGCCCTAAGTCCCGCCTCGACAACAATAACGCCCCTAAGGACCCCGCAATACAGCAGGGCACACAAGTGGACGGCGAACATGCAGATAAGCAACCGTCCGAACAAGACGAGTCAGATAATCAGTCCATGCCCGGCGAAAACGACAGTCCGGACGATCTCATGCCGGACACGCCGCCGGATAGCAAAAACCTTCGGAAAAGACTCGTCACCACTGCAAGAAGCTTGAAGAAGGAAAAACGGAAGCTCAAAACAGCGGAAGATACACTCAGGATGAGGTGGAGCAAAGTGCTCAAAACCGCGGATAGATACGGCAATAGCCACCAATCCAAGAGCTACCCGAAGCGCAAGCTGTTACCAGAATTTGACGAGGAGGCCATAGAGCCCCCACAGTCAAAACATGAAAAGGCCGCCTGGTTGGATAGACGACCAGATGATAGGCCAAATTCTGAAAGCGGCGCCACACATAAACCAACTAATAAACCTGGAAAGACATATGGCCCAGCCAGGTCCATTTACGGGCCAAAGAAGAATGCCCCAGGAAGCAATGCAACACGTCAAGTGTCCGAAGGTAGTGGCACACCAAATATAGGGCGCCAAGACACCCACTATGTTTCACCAATGAGGTGCTGGACCATGAATTCCCAGCAGGATTTAAACCCATAAACATAGAGGCCTACGACGGAACAACAGACCCGGGAGTCTGGATAGAAGATCATATACTACACATACACATGGCCAGAGGAGATGATCTCCATGCCATAAAATAACTACCCCTCAAGCTCAAAGGGCCAGCCCGTCATTGGCTTAAAAGCCTCCCAGAAAACACTGTTGGAAGTTGGGAAGAGCTCGAGGACGCGTTTAGAGCAAATCTTCAAGGGACTTATGTCCGCCCTCCGGATGCAGACGATCTAAGTCATATAACTCAACAGCCCGGAGAGTCGTAGCAAGAATTCTCGAATAGGTTCCTCACCAAAAAGAACCAAATAGTCGACTGTCCGGACGCCGAAGCCTTAGCAGCTTTTAAACATAACGTTCGAGACGAATGGCTTGCCAGACACCTCGGCCAAGAGAAACCGAGGACAATGTCCGCGCTAACAAGCCTCATGACCCGCTTCTGTGCGGGAGAGGATAGCTGGTTAGCAAGATGCAGCACTAGCGACCCAAGTACATCCGAGATAAGAGATGGAAACGGAAAATCACGACGCAGAAAAGAGCAGCACCGGAATAAAGAGAAAAGCCCAAAGAGCACGGCAGTCAACGCCGGATTAAAAAGCTCGCGGCCAAACAACAAAACACCGCCTCTTAAGGATGAGAACGATGAGCTATCCAACTTGAACAAGATTTTGGGTCGGATATGTCAAATCCACAATACCCCCGGAAGGCCTGCAAACCACACCCATCGAGATTGCTGGGTTTTCAAATAGTCCGGCCGACTAAACGCCGAACACAAGGGGCTCGACGCGTCAAGCGAAGACGATAAACCCCACCAGCAGAGCACCGGAAAGCAAAAAACTTTCCCTCAAGAGGTCAAAGCAGTAAACTCACTTCGTGTGATAATACGCAAAAATAGTGCGGAACCCTCTAAAAAGAGCCTCGCACGGTCCAATCCAGCATATCATAGAGATTGGATATCAAAACCAATAACTTTCGACCACCTGGATTATTCCAGAAGCACTCGAAACGCAGGACGGACTGCCCTGATATTGGATCCTATAATCGATGGACTACAATTTACTAAAGTCCTGATGGACGGAGTTCAAACACAATCCGCAAGATGGGGATAGACCCTGCTAACATTCGACATAGCCGCACTTCCTTCAAAGGAGTGACGCCAGGCCCTTACGCCAAGTGCACAGGCTCCCTATTACTAGAAGTT
Source organism: Aegilops speltoides (assembly GCA_021437245.1). NCBI lineage: Eukaryota > Viridiplantae > Streptophyta > Magnoliopsida > Poales > Poaceae > Aegilops > Aegilops speltoides. The sequence continues at coordinate 307,101,373 of CM038141.1, read as the reverse complement.
GTGTTCGGATCACCGAACAACTTCCGACGTGAAAAACTAATTTTTCATATTGTCCCATTTAAAAGCGGATATCAAGCACTCTTGGGACGAGAGGCTTTTGTTCGTTTCAACGCCATACCACATTATGCGTCTCTTACACTCAAGATGCCCGGTCCACGCGGCATCATTTCAGTGCGAGGGTCACTTAAAGACCCCGGACACGGACAGGCGAGTCCGGCATAAGTAGGCTAGGGGCTCCCTAGCCGCACATCCCTTCACAAGGGGCTGCGCGCACAAACAAACAGCGAGTCCATACAGACCCCGCTTTACTTACTTATATTTCTTCTTTCACATATACCTTTTTTCGCACGAGTTCTTTTCAAACTAAGTTCCTCTCTTTTTACAGATGAACGATGTGCACACCCGTCCAGGATAACGGCACAACGGAGACACAGGCGCAGACGTGCAGTAGGGACCCGTTGTGAGGATTCTTTTCAGATTAAGACCCTACGTAAACCTTTTTTACTGTCTCTTGTTGTTATCCCTTGGTTTCTTCTTATAACCAAAGCGGAGCCTGACGTTTTGGCATCGGCCGCGTCAGAGGATCATGCCCGTACCTGGACACTAGGGGCTTAGGGCGTTGTTCTGCCCATTATTATAAAGTCCGAACACCTTAGGGAGTGTTCGGCGTCTCGAGTTAGGCATTATATGCATCAGCTCCGAATCATGTTTTTGGTCAAATGTTGGGTTTGCCCAGCTCCTGTGTTTTGTTGCCTTGCGTTCCGTATCATCGGCTAACGCGACACCAGGAGAACTACTGCGATTGTGCCCCAGTTCGGCTGGGCGAGCACCTCAAGAGAGAAAGCCGAAAACTGACTGTCATGATATAGCGAGAGACTGGTCAACCACTCGATCGACTACCGGAATGTTTAGAATTCCCCGCTTTGACGAAGGACTATTTCGGTCAGCACACAAGCGCCCGAACTTCGAGAAGCGGTGCCCCAAGGGGCTATATCGTAGCCCCACCCTCGAACTCCACTGGCTAAGTGAAAGTGATAAAGCATTATAGTCCGGATTGCCTCGTTTGCTACGCTACCACCTCCTTAACAGGACCGAGACGTCGGAGTAAGTGTGAAAACATGCTATTTTTGCGAACACCCCCGCACCTTGTGCGTGGGGGCTGAAGCCGAAGACTGCAATCTTTCAGGTTATACAAATGTATACGTAAACGGCCGCATAGGAGATATTTTACTACTTGGGACGCACAAGTATAAAAAGCAGTTATAGCATAATCATTGTTTTACAAGCTAAAACGTTCATTTGAACGTGACATTTTTTAGCACTGCGACTCTATTACACGAGCGCCATGCATAACTTCCCCAAAATAGTGCTCGGCGGGTAACCGTCTTTCGTCCAAACCCTAGGCGGCAATAGCGGTGGCATCCATCTCTGTCCAATGTGTCTTCACACGGGCAAGAGCCATCCGCGCGCCTTCGATGCAGGCCGACCGCTTCATCTCCTTGATATGCGGCACCGCTCTAAGAAATTGCTGCAATAAGCCGAAATAGCTCGTCGCCTTGGGCCTCTCTGGCCAGACATGAGCCACGACGTCAGTCATGGCAAGTCCGGACAATCTATTTAGCTCGGCCCATTCGGCCAACCGATCGGTCAACGACAGTGAACGATCCGGACTATGGAATTGAGACCAAAATAGCTCTTCCGTCTTGTGATCCTTCTGGCTCCGGAAGTGCTCAACGGCATCAGCCGCACTTGCCGCTAAGTCCATATACGGATCCTCCGGACCCCACAGTTGGCCAAGTTGAGCATACTTTTGATCCGTAAACCGCGACGAATGTAAAAGGCTTGCGGCCACAATATCTCCGACTGGCGCAGCTCCTCCTTCATAGCCGCATTGCGAGCGGGCATCCTTGGCCTCGGCGGTGGCCTTCCCCAGGTCTTCCCGCTCCGATAAGCGCTCCTTTTCAAGAGCCTCATTGCGGTCGGCAGCATCTCTTAATTTCACAACCAATTCGGCCACCTTTTCCCTGCTTAGGCAGTGTGCAGCCTTTTCGGCTTTCAACTCCTCGGCCGCCCTCGAGGCAGCCGCATCACTCCTTCGGGCTTGCTCCTTAGCTTGAGCAAGTTCGGCCCGAAGGCTCTCCACAGCAGCAGCACCGTCTGCATCACAGCACATAACTTATCAGAGGAGGGCTTTGACCCCCTTAAATAAAGATACTATGGAGAACTCACTTACCTTGCGACTCGTCAAGTCTCCGGTTGACAAGTGCGATGTCCGCATCCGCCACGTCAAGTTGCCGCATTAACTCGGCAACTCCACTATCCGGCTAGCCCTCGGACTATCCGCCACTTGCATAGAAACGGCGACATTCATTACTTGCGATTTTGATCCTCGGCACGCTGTCGTTCTCGACAACCTTCCGAGTCTCAGGGGCTACTATCTACACAGGGCGCACTTTTATGTGCAAAACTATCAAAAAAAAGGTGCGTCATTCTTGCGTACCTCAAATCCCGCCAGCAAACTCATAGCGGCATTACGCAATCCGCTCTCGGCGGAAGAAATCCTTCCAATCACCATACGCATCAAAGCACGGTGATCTTCTGAGATGGACGCCCTCTCAAGCAGATTCTTTAGTTCTCCCGGCCGGATACTAGTAGGCGTCGAACTCTCCGGCCCCTCCGGACTCTGGGATACCCTCCGTGACGATACTTCAGGCTCGTCCGCCCTATCTGACGGTGCAGCAGACGGAGGCATTTCGCTCTCCATCATCTCCGGAAGAAGATCCCCCGAAGACGAACTCATCTGAGAAGGCTGCAAATCCGAACTTCAAGATAAAAATTTTGGTTATCCACAGAAGTACAAATGGAGGTATTTTCTTACTAATGAACTCCCCTTTTCCTACTCACAGCTCGCTGGAGGGCTGATCCTTTAGAGACGATTGTACGTCCGGGTTCTCCCCGGACGCCGGACCCCCCGGTGAAGATTTCTTCCCTCGCTTAGGGGCTTTGGCCTCCGGATCTTCGGAGGCGGTCCTCTTCTCCCCCTGGAAGGAGGGGTTTTTGATTCCCCCCTCTTCAGACGCCCCTTTGGGCGAAATAATAGCTCCTCTATTTCCCCATCGCTCCCTTCTACGGGCGCGACCTCCAACATTCTGACCAGCACGAGCTCCAGTGCGGTCTCTGGGAGGGGAGCCGGACTCCTTATCAGCTTCGATCGCGCTACCCACTCCTGTGAAGAGTAATGGGTCAGGAGGCGAACTCTATAAAAGCAAATAAACAGAACGTCCGGACTCTGAGCTATTTACCTGAGTATCCGGGCGATTGCAGCTTAGCCTGCGTCCTCGGTCAATTCCGGACACGCTACCTGCGGTCCAAAGAACAACTTGTACATCTCCATGGGTGTCGCACCCATGAAGTGTCTGAGAATTCGAGGTCCCTCCGGATTGAACTCCCATAGACGGAGAGGACGGCGTTTGCAGGGCAGAAGACGCCTGATTAGCATAACCTGCATCACCACGACCAGATTGATCTCCCTCGCCTGGAGGTCTCGAATCTGGCCCTGCAATGAGGGCACGTCTTCGGACGGCCCCCAATTGAGCCCTTGGTTGACCCACGGCGTCAGTTGGCATGGAGGTCCCGGGCGGAATGAAGGCAGCGGCTTTTGCTTGCTGCCCTTCGGAGCGGTGACATAGAACCACTCCTGCTGCCACAATCCAAGTTCCTCTTGGAAGGAACCCTCGGGCCACGGGGCATCGGCCCTTCTGCTTATGGCCGCCCCGCTGCACTCCGCTTGACGCCCCCCGATCATCTTCGGCTCCACATTAAAGGTCTTCAGCCATAGGCCGAAGTGGGGAGTGAGGACGGAGGGTTTTACCTCCATCAAGAGGGCCCGAACCTGGGTAAAACATCGTGTCCCTTGTCTCCTGTTACCATCCGCCTAGACGCACAGTTCGGGACCCCCTACCCGAGATCCGCCGGTTTTGACACCGACACCTACTCCTGCTTGATTGATATTGATGATATGGGTAGTACAAGAGTGGATCTACCGCGAGATCAAGGAGGCTAAACCCTAGAAGCTAGCCTATGGTATGATTGTTGTAATGGTTGTTGTCCTACGGACTAAAGCCCTCCGGTTTATATAGACACCGGAGAGGGCTAGGGTTACACAGAGTCGGTTACAATGGTAGGAGATCTACATATCCGTATCGCCAAGCTTGCCTTCCATGCCAAGGAAAGTCCCATCCGGACATGGGACGGAGTCTTCAATCTTGTATCTTCATAGTCTTGGAGTCCGGCGAACGATGATAGTCCGGCTGACGATGACAGTCCGGCTGTCCGGACACCCCCTAGTCCAGACTCCTCGGGCGCTCTGTCATCTTCCGTTGAGAGCTCATGGGCGCCAACTCGGGAGTTTCTTGAGAGGCGTTGCTGAACTCCGGAGGCCGATCCGAATCGGGTCGGCGGTGGAGCATCTTCCACATAAAACCATTCCGAAGGCCAGTCTTCGGACGCCTTCTTTGGGGTTCCGGATAGATATCCGGTCCCGACGATGCGCCATATTTCGGCTCCGCCCACTTGATATATTTACCCCTCGTGAGAATGGGATACGAGGCAAAACAATCTCTTCCACAGAGCAAAATGGGGCTCGATGCCCAAGAACAGCTCGCAAAGAGCTACGAAACCTGCAATATGCAGAATGGAGGCGGGCGTAAGGTGATGAAGCTGGAGTCCGCAGAACTCCAGAAGCCCCCGGAGAAACAGATGTATGGGAAATCCAAGCCCCCTTATTAGATAAGGGACGAACCGGGACCATAAAGGCCGGAGGAAGGTATCCCTCCGCTTGGAGCGTCACCAGCTCGCTGTGCGGGACTGAACATCTCCTCCAATCTCCTAGCTGAGGGCTAGGAGTGCGAGAGGAGGAGCCGCGTCGACGGTCCATGATGGAGTGGATTTTTGTCAAAAGAGCTCCGATGAGTACTCTCGGAAGGGGGATGGTGTGATTTGGATCTGGATTCTTGCCTCTCTTATAGGCAGCTTATTCGCGCAGCTTGGGGGGTAAAACGTAAAAATACCCTGGCTTTTCGCATTCATACGACACGTGGAAGAGGGCCATTACTGGGCGTGGAAGCCAAGGAGCGCAACATTTATGAGGAAGCCGGACACTATTCGGCAAGCACATGGAATTCGGAGGAGAACCCGCCTTGCAACGCCGAAGACAATATCTGTACTGGACTCATCGTCATTGAAGTCTGGTTCGGGGAGACTCTTGAGAATCTTGGACTAGGGGTGTTGGATAGCGAACTATTGTCATTGGCGGACTCCAAGACTATGAAGATACAAGATTGAAGACTTCGTCCCATGTCCGGATGGGACTTTCCTTGGCGTGGAAGGCAAGCTTGGCAATACGGATATGTAGATCTCCTACCATTGTAACCGACTCTGTAACCCTAGCCCTCTCGGTATCTATATAAACGGAGGGTTTTAGTCCATAGGACGAACAACAATCATACCATAGGCTAGCTTCTAGGGTTTAGCCTCCTTGATCTCGTGGTAGATCCACTCTTGTACTACCCATATCATCAATATCAATCAAGCAGGAGTAGGGTTTTACCTCCATCGAGAGGGCCCGAACCTGGGTAAAAACATCATGTCCCTTGTCTCCTGTTACCATCTGCCTAGACGCACAGTTCGGGACCCCCTACCCGAGATCCGCCGGTTTTGACACCGACAATGGGTGTTGTCATTGGTACTCCTGCGTGGCGAGAAGCTCCCGCCCCCGGTGTCATGAAGCCTGGTGGGCTGGTGCCGATGGTGTTGATGGTCCCAGATGGTGCCTGAGCGAAGGTGGTGCTGGGGATGCCAATGGAGTGATGACCACCGGTTCCGAGGCTGGAGGCCCATTGTGGACCGTCGTGGAACCGCTGGTGTTTGGCACGATCAAAACCATTGGTGTCTAAGAGGTCCCAGCTAGAGTTGTCATCAGATTTTGCTAGAGCATTATGGCATGGTGGGCCCTCGTCGTCCAATATTGGTCATTAAGACCGGCTGGCTATCATTGACCCCACTACTGGGGTCATGAGCTCTCTGTTGGGTTTGTGTCACGATGGAGATGATGTCAACCTTGATGCTCTCGCATTAGAGAACTAGACAAGGTCGGCTATGTCGATGCTGCAATTGAAGATGGAACCATCTATGATGCAGTCTTCTGGACTGTAGTCGACAAAGCAGTTGTTGCACACCATGGTGATGAGATGAGAGGTTGGGACAGGCTGGAGGAACTCTACGAGGTCGGCACAGTGTTCTGATCTAAAGGCTGGGGCCCAGCCCCGATCGCCGAGCTTGTTGGCGTAGGGCCATCGCCCTTCGAGTCAGAGGTCTATGGCAATGACGTCATGTAACTGGACGAATCTGATCAAGCCTTGGTCTTACTGCCAATCTGGTCGTGTAGGCGTGCCTGCATCGCAGGCTGGTATGTGGTTCCAACATTTTGGAACCCAAAGACGCCTCCTGGACCGGTGGCCGGCAGCGAGAATGCCGTGAAACTTGATAAGACCGCCGATGCGATTTGTTGAAGTGGCATGACGCACACGCGGAAGCCCCCGTGGTTGTCGATGACATAGGCTTGTGCGCCAAAGAAGATGGTGTGGACAGGAGAGGCTGCTGGGTTGACGTAGACTCCTCTCATCCGCATTGAAGGTAAAAGAGCCCAAAAGATAGGCTCTCTCCCGGCGGTAGGCTGCTGGAAGCTGGAGAAAATCCGATCCAGGATTGGTCTCCGACCAATACAGCCCATGCCTGGCGTGACAATTGATGGTGCATAATCCTATTAGTACCCTCGTTGGGGTAGATAATGTGGACAGAAGTACCAGATCGGAGGTCGCACGGGAAATTTACCCAGGTTCGGGCATCCGGGAAGGAGTAATATCCTATGTCATGCTTTGTGTTTGTATTCATGGTGGATATACATTGTGTGATGGATTACAATGGTGAGATGAGTTGGCTACTGAAACTCTTGGTCTACGGGAGTAGATGATCACGAGAGCCCCGTGGCCCCCTCATATGCACAGTGGGGGCTGGGTTTTTTAGGGATTGATTCAATCTGGCCGCCGTCATGTTGACTTGGGTGGCCAAGACGGTCTCTAGACATTTATCCGATCCTCTGAGCTACTTCCTATTGCTAGCTCCTGGGTGGGCCTTCCGGGCCCAGTGACAGGCCTGCTGTCAGCCTCCCCTCAGAGAGGCCACCCCGGTGTGTTACACCGTCACTGTTCTATTTGGTGAAGCTATGCTATTTTCCTTGTTACTGGCTGTTTCATGTATTGTCCCAGAGGCTTGTGGGCTAATGAAATGTCAGTACATACTGTTTTAGTGGACTTTGTTCATGTTGACTTGTGGGGGAGCTAACTAACCCAAATCAAAACATGCTAGTAAACTGAAGATGAGCCTGAGAGACGTACTCAAAGATGAGGCGCTGTCATCCGTCGGAACGCCACCCATGCGAGAGAATAAACCTAATCTAAACTACTAGTCAGAGCCGAGGCACCGAGATCCCCATCCTAGGCCGCCGGAGGGACAGGCAGAGGGGAGGTCGATCCACTTGCTCGCTGGCGAAGCTTGGATTGCCCTAGCCGCCGTAGATGGCAGAAGGAAATAGAAACCCTAGATTTATAATCTATTGTTGAAAAGCAACCATGAAACCAGTAATAAAACTGGCTTGTCAGCAAAATGACAGAATTGACAAACATCAATAGTCAATAGGAACTATCATAATTCATTGAGACACTTAAGCAAAGTTAGATATCCGGTGTAGAGATGTACGGTTTCAGTTGTGGATTGCTATGTACTCCCTCCGTCCCAAAAAACATGGCGCAGCACCGTTTTTACAATTTAGCCCTTGTTGTTTTTCCGACAAAACCCGCGGTCCTCTCTCTCCTTCCTCACTCTTCTCCGACACCGACCGATTTGGTCGCGCCCGCCCCTCCCCACAGCCCCGCCGCCCGCCCCCCGCCCACGGCTCCCCCTCCCACCGTCCCACGCCGCTCCCCCTCCCCGGCACCCCACGCCTCCACCTCGTTTCCCTCCCCTCCGCCCGCCGCATCGTTCCCCTCTGCTACCACCCTTCAAGGTTCAACTTTTGGAGACCACTGTCCGCATCTGTCCATCGGCGACCACGAAGCTCGCCCCCTCCATGGACGCCATCGACCCGAGCACTAGAAAGCACGGGTGCCCCTTCTCCACTCCACAGACGGCTACGCGCTCAAGGTGGAGGAGCTCACCGTGTTCAAAAAGGTGGAGGAGCTCACCGTCAAACTCGCCGGAGTGGCGCTCGCCGTCGGCCCCGCGCATCCGGGCCCGGCGCCGCCGCCGCCAAAGACCACCTCTTCAAGGTATCAGACGCGCCCACCATTATTGCCATTTCAATTTTAGAGAGACCATATGCAGGGCATCATATGCATATCTAATTTCGAATTTCTGCTCTGTTTGTCAAACCACTTTCAGTTGTTTTTACTTTCAGCTCTGTTTGTCTCTCGCAGGGGTCGCAGGACCACCCGGGCCTGGTCACCATCGCCATGGAGGATATCCTGCAGTTCGCGGCGTCCATTGGTGGTGCAGGACACCCACGTCTTCGATCTGTTGGAGCCCAAGGAGCAGGAGGTCCTGGTGCTGGAGGATGCACATGGCAAGACCAATCTCAAGGGCCTCTCCAAGGTTTACTCTGCTCTAACAAATCAGCCTCTTTTCAAATTACACAGAGGATTGCAGAAAAGCTATGTTTGTTGTGTGTATCACAAATTCAGTTTTAGTTCCAGTGAAGTTTCTTGTCCTTTATGATTATTCTTATCAAAAACAAATTCAACTAACCAGATTGCAACTAACCAGCCTCTAGAGCATGTAGTTTCCCAATAATCTTATTTGGCACTTCTGTGGATCTGTTAATAAGCAGGCACCGAAATTTTGTAAGTTTAACAATACTGGATGGTACTGTGACTGGTGCCTAGAACCAGATACCTCTAGAGCATGTACTCCTATTTATTCTGATAGGCATTTTGTACTCCAAAGGTGAGGCCATGATCGTGGTGTCTCATCAAGGCGTTTGATCAAAAACTTGCTTAAGCAAGAGCAGATTCTGAGCAAAAACTCACTCCATATGTCTCTTGTCTAGCACTTTGTGCATGAAATCTGCAACTTATTTATTCTCATGAACTTACTAAAATGGTTTTCCAAACAAATTTGCGATAAAAGCCTTGGTGAGTAAAAGCCTTGGTGAGTAGTGGATCCGCCAAATCGAGAGGATTTACCAACAAATTTCAGTACCATCACCAATCCATGATGAAATTGTAGTTTCACTTCCTTTGTACATAACCTTTATGCATTTTTGAAATACTCCATGGCAGTATCTAGTAACACTATCAGTTACTGAATCTATATCTATAGTACTCCATGGCAAAGATTAGTGCATTTCTAAAATGGCAAAGATTATGGCACAAAGATTAGTTACATCACATCAAAAATCTCAAATTCTTGCTCAAAATCTCAAATCTAAATTTGACGGAGTATTCGACAAATTTTCGATTCTTTGAAAGCATCTCATTGCAGATATTGTTTGGCTGGTGATATTGCTTACTGCAGCTAGAGTAGAAGAAGGAATAGGAGTAGTGTGAACCCCAAAAATGCATCATCAGACAGTGTGTGTTGATGCCCCTCCATTTGTCACATCACAGACTAGACTAGGTGATCATTTTCTTTTTTAAATGCTAGGAAAAGGGAGGTGTTCACCATATTATAGAGAGCAGAAAGATTGATGGCTAGGGAACCCCAAGAAGTAAAAGGAACAGCACTGAAAGCAAATAGACCATGCAAATAACCAAAATTAATTCTAATTAATTCAAATACATCCAAATCACACAAAGTTAGGTGATCATTCCAACAAGGAGTTGATATACTAGGATTAGACAAGGCATACACAAGGGCATGACATAAGGGCATCTTTGTCCCCTCTTGACACAAGATTACACAAGACATACACAAGGAGCACCTGACTACATGACATAAGGGCCTCTTTGCCCCCTCTTGACTACATTCTTTCTCTGGCCACTTCTTCCCTTCCCTTCCCTTTACTTTTCTTTCTTTTCCCTTCTTTAGCCAATTCTTTCCTTTCATTTTCTTTTCCTATTGCAATTTCCATTTCTTCTATAATGGCCCTAGTATCAACAACTACCCGACTGTCGCAATATACACTAATGATTTCCCTGCCAGCATTCTGAATGCGATCCTTGTGCAAGTGTGGCAACTTATATTGATTTCCTCCTTTGTCTTTCATAACTTCAAACATAACTGCTTCTAATGTGATAAAGCTTCTGTGCAACTTGTCGGGATCGTAGTTCTCGAATTCCTCTTCCACACCCTGTACCAGTTCCTGGATGTTTGTGGGTGACCTGCAGTTGGTTAGAGACTGGAGAGAGGTATGGAAGCAGAGGTCCAAACAATTTAACTCAGGGCTATTTGGGGGCTGTTGTAGCAACCGGATGTCAAGATCAGTTTGTTCCTGACTTCTAAAAGCTACATCATTGGGAAGGACATGGGGCTTTGCATTATCTGTTGGATGAATATTGTTGCTCCTCGTCATCGTCAAGCCACTTGTCCTGAATTGCCGGATAACCTTATTGATTAGATAATCTCTGCACACAGGTCTAGTTACTTTCACTGATGTCAACACTTTTGTTCCCTTTGTTCTGTTATGACTTGTCCGCTTCGCCTCGGTCTCTTCAACGAATGCCCAAATGCCAATCTTCCCGTCGAATGTTAGCTCCCCCTCATTGTTATATCGAGGCTTGGCAACAGCTGTTAAGAACATCACCTTCCCAATGTTGTGAGTGTTTGACATGGTGCGCTTCGGCTCAGGTTCTCCTGGAAGTACATAGTAACTATTCTTCACTCTCGTCATGTCAAACCACTTCTCATCGATGTGAACCATATTCGTCATTGGTTTAAACATAGCCCGAGAAGTTGAGATTGAATTGTCATCGACCATGGACATACAAAATTTCAATCTCGCAAGCTTGTTCTCTAGCTTGAGGTGAGGCTTCACGGTGCTTGTGATGCGGTTGAGCTCATTCAGCTGGAACCTCTTATGTAGGGTCGATCAGGCCACACCTAGAGACCGTGCCAGAGATCGAATTGTCCTTCTTTTATTTAGTGGGATTGTTGAGGTCCTCTCTAGATCCAGCTCCTTTCTCTTTCGGCCAGACCTTCCTAGCTTCTTGCTTGAGACATCTACTTCTTTGCCATCGGCAATTTGCTTTTTGGCTTCTTCCCAGATTCTTTCAACAGATCGTACACTTATGTCCAACAGGTTTGAGACTAGCAGCTTGTCGTCTGGTTGAACGGACCCATCTCTGAGCTCGATTACGGCAAGGCAAAGTAAACACCATGTCTCTCCTTATCTGACAATTCTCTTCTTTTCTCTTGAAGTATCCAATTCATAACTTCATCCTCTTCCTCTTGAGCTTCATTCTCTTGAGCTTCATCTTCTTGAGGCATCCAATTCATAGCTTCATCGTCTTCCTCTTGAGGCATCAAGTTCAAATCCATATCTCCATTCTCTCGCCACTTGAGGTTCCTCCTCTCCAGGGACCCAATTCAAATTAATGCCTTCATCGTCTTCCTCTTGAGGCATCAAGTTCAAATCAATAGTTTCATGTTCTTCCTTTTGAGGCATCAAGTTCAAATCCATAGTTATGTTTCCTGCCATCAATGACAAAAGATGAGTACACCATGGTACCATAACAAGAATATACACACACAAAATGAGTATGCAAGTCAAACAAGAAATAGGTGCCATGGCACCATTTCTAGTTTGGTTGCCACGGTAGCCAAACAAGAAATGCTGCCATGGCAGCCAAACACTTCGCTCTAACCATAACCATAAGCCATTTTTTGTAGCCAAACACTTTGCTCTAAACACAATACAATTGGATGTAGTGTAGTGGTAATCACCAATGTTCATCCATATTTTGCATTTAAAAACCCAGATTTGAGTCGGATCCACTCGGTTGTCTTGTGTCAATATCCAACTTAGATTTTATCGTATGTATCTTAACCGAATCTTAACTGAATTTTGACTATGTCTTGATCCTTTCTTGCTTGCTTGCTTCTTTTGGTGTGGATTTTACTCAAGGTTGGCTAGATTTTCCCACAAGGTGAGCTAGATTCTGTGAATGTATTTACAGATAGGCTCATAACTGAATTTTTGTGCAGTAGTTTAACTGAATTCTAGGGAGTATCATGTTTATCAAACATTTGCAAACACAGGTCATGGCGTGAGAACATCCATCTTGAGTATTCTTTGGGACCTCGGTGAGAAGATCTGCTCTAGTGAGTAAAACAGTATGAAGGATTACTTGCTTTGCGGTGAGTAAAATAGGGCACTTTTTGTGATGAGTAAAATAGGGCACTTGCCTACACATGTCCTGCAGAGAGATTAAACAAAAGTGCAAACATGTTCAAAGAATACTCAAATTTGATTTCTAGAGCACTCCAAACTAGAGTAATTCCAGTGATACTCCAAATTTGCATATGATTAGTGATTGCATATGCTCATTGACATAACAGTTTCACCATGACTACCAGTTTCACCATGAAAATTGACAGAAATTTTATCAAAACGACATTTAAACTGAATTTTACCTTCTTCCTTCCTTAGGAACACGAGCTCAAGCAACACAAGGAGCAGGCCAGAGGAGCCTGAGGCATTGCTACTAGAGCTCTGCTGCTGCTGGTCAACACGAATATCGAGCTGCGGATCAATTTCACTCTGTATCAACAGAAGAGCACTAACAAGCGAGCTGCGGATCAATTTCACTCAGATCACCGCAGGATCGAGCGGAGTAGCAGAGGTAGAGCTGGAGGCCTCGGGGTCGGGGCGGGATCGGAGGGCGTCGGAAGCAGGCGTCGCCCGCCACCACCACCTCAACCACCGGGCGAGCCAAAGTGGACTAACCACGGCGACCAGCACAAGCGAGTGAGCGGCGGAGTCGGGCGGAGTGGACAGCAGGCGGCGATCGGCGGTGGAGGCCGCTTCGCCGGGGCGCCGGAGACCCGCCCGTCGGTGGGTGCCGGAGGACCCGCTTCGTCGGTGGCGCCGGAGGACCCGCTCGTCGGTGGCGGCGGAGATCCTCCTCTGGCGGCGGCGGAGATCCTCCTCTGGCGGGGGCGGAGTCTCGTGGGCGGGCGACGGAGATCCTCCTCGTGGGCAGCGGAGGTCTTGTTCGTGGGTGGGCTCGTCGGTGTCTCAGGAACTGCGGCGGCTGGCCGTGGCGATTGGAGACGGCTGGCCGTGGCGACGCGGGCGACGGGAGGAGGGAGATGGGGGCTTAATTTCTAGAGTTTTGAAAGTGGAAGGACTAAAATGCAAAAAATCAAATGTACTACCCCCGCGACATGTTTTTTGGGACGGAGGGAGTATTTATTTCTTTTTATTTTTTACAAGAAAGATCGTATTGCTTCCAACCAATCCACCCGCTGAGTTGCTAGCTTCTTTACTGGGTGAAGCTATGCTATTTTCCCTTGCTACCGCGAGTGACATGACTTGTCTCGGAGGCCTGTGGAGCTAACTCAAAACGTACAATACATATTGTTTCAGGTTGACCATGTTCACGTTGACTTGTGAGGGAGGTAACTAATGCAAATTGTAACATTATCTCGTTGAAACATATAAAAGCAATGTTCTCGTGCGTGGAACAGGCAAGACAAGCGAAAGACACATTTTGGAATTTGCTATTTGGCGCTTATAAGAAGCCAAATACAGGCAAATTCGTACGTAGCTCACACCCGTGGGCCAGTGCATAATCACGTGCTAACGCGCTCACACGTAGGTATGTACAGTAGTTTTTTTTTTCAGTTTATATTTCAAAATATCCAAAAAAAATATACTTCAAAACTACCTTTTATAAGATAAAAGAATAACAGCGCATTAAAAAATGTTAACATATTGTAAAATAAGTCGCACAAATTTAAAATAATGTTGATAGCATTCAAAAACAAATGTTCCTGACATTTAAAAAAATCACATGTTTCAATAAATACATGGCAATCTAAAAAAATACTTTGTAATATTCATAAAATGTCCATGCATTTTTTTTCAAATGTGTATACCATGTAAAAAAATGTTCACATAATTCAAAAAGAATGTGTCACACCATTCAGAAAATGTACGTCACATTTACGAAATATTAGCATGTTTGAAAACTATGGCCGTCCCATTTTCTAGAAAAATGTTTCATAACATTCTGAAACATTTTGAACGTGTATTTTGAAAATGTTCAAACTTTTATTCTGAAACAAATATTCATCATGCATTTCAAGAATGTTCAATGTCTATGAAAAACTATTATGCGTGTATAACAAAAATTTATAATGTGTATTGAAAAAAGTTGACATGTAAATACAAAAAAAAGGAACAAACAAACCTAAAAGATGACTAACCCGTAAAGAAAAAAAAACAGAAACCTTCGAGACGGTTCCCCAAACAGCTACCCTCTCTTGCTATTTTTGTCGCGGCCCACTAAAGACACAGCAGAGGCGAGCGCTACAAATTTTTTCTTGCTTATTATGATTTTTTTTTGTTTTCCTTTAGTTTTTATGAACATTTTCCAAATGCTATGAACTTTTTTCAAATTTGTGAAGTTTTTGGAAATTGTGATATTTTTAGAAATTGATGAACTGTTCCAAATTAGTATTATTTAAAAAATCCATGAACTTTTCAAAATGTGAACATTTTTAAAAATAGGCCAACCTTTACAAATTCACGAAGCTTTTCGAATCCATGAACCTTTTTCCCAAATTCACTAGCTTTTTTATAAACTCAGTATTTAGAAAAACTATGAAAAACTTTAGTTTAAAAAACTGGCAACCGGTTTTTGTAGTGAACAAAAAGTAGAATAATAGAGAAACCATGAAAAAAGGATAGCTGGTTTTTTAGTCCAAACATGCTTTATTATTATGTGAAAATAATCATGGCAATACAAGTTAAGTCTGGAGGGGTCCCCAGCCATACATGGCGACCAAACTCCAAACCAAAAGCATGTCTAGCAAGACTATGTGCCTCAAAATTTGTAGCACGTCCTTCGAAGATGAAAGAACAATGTTGAAATTGACCAAATGTTGTTTTGATCTCCCTTATGATGCTTGCATAGGTTCCTCCCCTGTTTTTCTTGATATCCTTAACAAATCCTTGGCAGTCCGATGCAAAATCTACATGTGATAATGAGAGATCGAGTGCAAGAGCAAGAGCTTTGCGACATGCTAAAGCTTCGAGAGTTGGGGGTCTGTTATACCATCACTCCTCATGACTGATGCACCCGAAGAATCTCAGCAAACGGCGATGAAAGCTCCGCCATTGGACTCGCGTGAAACCGCACCATCAACCCTTATTTTTGCTATACCTTGTGTTGGCAGGATCCACCTTGTCCTGGGTTGCATCGGTGTTGTAGTGGTCACCCCTTGAGATCTATTCGGTTTACAATCGTCAAGCTCCTGTATGTAATGCATGATGAAATTGTGGGTGGCGTGGGGGCCTTGGAAGATTTGTTCATGTGGAGCTTGCCTTCGCACAAACCATATAGCCCATAGTGTGACTATCACCTGAATGAATTTGTCATGTGGGAGCCCCTCCATCATCGAGAATATCCGTCTCTTGGCATCTGGTTCATGCACTCCATTGATAAACTCTACGGGATCGGGGTCATGTAGCGCCCATACGCAGCGAGCTACGTTGCAACAGTGGAGTGAATGTTGCCAGAAATCTTCAGCACCATAGAGACCATAGTTAGAGACCATGGACATGTTACGGTGTTGTAATTGATCAGCCATAGGTAGGGACTGTTGTGCAAGGCGCCATGGATTTTTTTTGGACTTTTGACGGGACTTCAACCTTCCACATATTCATCCACATTTTTTCCTCTCCCTCAGCACTGGAGGTATCAGCTCACTCCTCAAGCCACGCTTCACACCAATTTTTGTTGACACAAGCATACGATACACTGATCCCACGAACAGAAATCGTCTACTTGTCTTGTGCGTGTGAGAACTGACCGGATTGTCGCAACATCCATTGGAAGAAATACCTCATCAAGAACAATATTATCCCACTCACCATTTGCATTTACAAGGTCACAGACCCGTTGGGAGGGTCATTGACATAGCTAGTGATTGGCCGCATATTGGAAGAGCGGGGCAGCCAATTATGCTGCCAAATTTTTGTGGTTTGTCCACCTCCTATTCACCTCATGATTCCCTCTTTCAAAGTATCCTGACCATCCAAAATTTCTCTCCAAACATGCGATGGCGCCTCTGCCTATTTTGCCTGCAAGAACACACAAGAAGAAAAATATTTTGCCTTTAGGATCCGTGCACTCAGAGAGCTTGGCTCTGTCAAAACTCCCCATGCCTGCCATGCCAGAAGTGCGAGATTGAAACTTTCAACATCTCAGAATCCCAATCCTCCGCAATACTTCGGTCTTCTCACACCACTCCAAGAAACCTAGCAGGGTTTCCTTTGGCTGTCTTTACTCCCCCACCAAAATTTACGGATTAGGGTGTTAATGTGCTCGCACAAACCTTGAGGGAGCCTGAAATAGGACATAGAATATATTGGTACAACTTGGGCTAGAGATTTAATAAGGACTTCCTTTCCTCCAACTGACAACAATTTGGCCATCCAACCTTTTACTTTATTCCATACTCTATCTTTCAGAAACTTGAAAGCCCCATTTTTATTGTTGTAAGTGCATCTAGTGCCCCTTAGTGATTTTGGTGTATTGAAGACTTATAGGTTAAGGGATTGATGCATTTGCGAGTGTACACATGTCTATAAGTCTATGAGGAGTTTGATATTTACAGAGAAAGTCGACCCCTAAAAATAAATGTCTTCAACTGAAGACTTTGGATTTCTGAAGACTTTGAAAGTGAAGAAATTTGTGTGACCATGAAGACTTGATATTCATGCGAGGAACATGAAGCGTGAAGACTTTTGTTTTCATAATTTCATTTTCTCTTTCTTGAGTCATAGGAAACACCGTACTGTCAAAGGGGGTTGAGGAAAAACTAAGGAAAAGTTTCCAAGTGATGCTCATCTCAAAATCCTACACCTACAAATCCTTTCGAGTGAAGCCATTGGAAATATCATGCATTCCAGTCAGTTTCTTCAGTGACAGAGACGAAGTTCTTCTGGTCTTTGAGGAATTTGTTCTGACTGAGGAGTTAGGAATTCGCCAGTGCGGATTGCCTACGAGTGAGGAACATGATAGCCCAAAGGAATTTGATAGATCAAATATCCGACCGGTGTTGTGCTGCGTGCCAGATGTCCCAAAATATCTACCCACCTAACGGTCATATCATTGAAGGGCATTTATGTCTTATCATGTCGGGATGCTCCCTAGGCTATAAATAGCCGCCCTCTACAACCACTAGTTGGTTGGCTGCTTCGAGAGAAACTGACACTTGTCATTGAGAGCATCCCGTCCTCCGAGGACTTTGAGCGAAAATCATCAAGTGAGGAAAACCTAAACCCAAACACCTACAAACCCAAAGTGATTGAGCATCACTGAAGAAATTGTTCCTGTGTGGATCTGATGCTTGTTACCTTTGAAGACTATGCATCTTCCAAACGGTTAGGCGTCATGGTCTAGAGCATCCAAGAGGAAATTGTGGATCGCCGAGTGACCGAGTTTGTGAAGGTTTGGAAGTCACCTGAAGACTTACCACGAGTGATTGGGCGAGGTCTGTGTGATCTTAGCTCAAGGAGAATACGGTGAGGACTGTGTGTTCTCAGGTTTAAATACCTAGCCGCTCCAACCAGATGTACAACTGTCACAACAGTTGGAACTGGTCTACCAAATCACCGTCTTCATCAAGCCTACTGGTTCTATTCCTCAACTCTTCCATTTCCTCATTACTGTATTGTGTGCTTGTTCATATCTGTTAGAAGACTTTGACTGAAGACTTTCTCAATTTCCTCAATCCAATTTCTTCAGTCTGTTTGTCTTCATCCTGTGTATCCTGTGTTACGATTTCTGTACTCTGTGCTTATTTCATTTCATCATGATTACAGTGCTTATGTTCTGTTATGCTTGTATCTGAGTACTTATTCCGCTGCTAAGTAGTTCTTCGCTTAGTAATTTCCTCACTCTGAAATTCCTCAGTGAAGATTCATAAAAATCGCCTATTCACCCTCGCTCTAGTCGACTTAACGCACTTTCAATTGTCGCCAACGTCAGAGGGCATCCCCAAGTATCTTTCAGACACATGCTCATTAGTAACATTTAAGGCGTTTTTGACATCCACTATCAGGCTATTTGGGCACCCCTTACTAAAGAAAACACATGACTTTGACAAGTTAATTTTTGACCTGAGGCATTGCAATAACTCTCCAACAAAGAAGACAACTCATTTGGTCCATCGATACTGGCCTTGACAAACAGCAGACTATCATCTGCGAAAAGCAAGTGGCTTACTAGCGGTGCCGATGGAGCCACCGAATACTAGTGAGTTTGCGATGATTCATCTTTTTGTTGTTAAGAGGCCCAAAAGGCCCTCGCTGCTAACAAGAACACGTGAGCTGGTGAAAAACAAATCAAGCGAGCGAGCAAGGCAGCGGCGTGTGAGCAATAGCTGGTCGGCAACCCATGTGGGAAGTTGCGGGTGCTAGAGAGTTTAACTGGCACTTAAGGTGATGGGAAGAACTTCTAAAAAAGGTGATGGGGAGGAGCGCAAGCAGCTATACATCGCTTGTGGCGATTCCTACTCTGGCATTGATGTACCGCCCACCATTGGGCCTGGCCCAGAGCACCTGGCAGTTTTGCCACAAGCTAGCGTATCAATGCTTTGTGATTTTCTCTTCCAAAATTTTTGTACATATTTTCTCTTTTCTATTTTCATTTGGTTTGCTTTTATGTTCTTTATTTGCATTTCTATATTCTTTTTTTTCATTTTTGTTTTCCCTTTCGTTTTCTAAAGTGTTTATTCCACATTTAAAAAATAAATTATATAATTAAAAAAAATTAGAATTACATAAAAAAATTGCTCCTTATGTACCAGAAAAATGCGAACGCATATGAAAAAAGGTATCCATCAAAACATGCATTTCAAAAAAATTGCTAATCATGTATTTGACAAAGTTAAATGCGTATAAAAATGTTTCAGGAGTGTGTGTGTCTCTCTCTCTCTCTCTCTCTCTCTCTCTCTCTCTCTATATATATATATATATATATATATATATATATATATATATATATATATATATATAAGTATACATCAAACATATGTTTCAAAAAATGTATTTGTATTAGGAAAATGTTAAACCTAAATTTAAAAATGTTTATATGTATTCAAAAAATGTACACAATGTATTCATAAAATCTTAAAGATATACAAAATGTTTCTGATGTATAAAATAATGTGCAATGTGTACAAAAAATTTAGACAAGAGTTGTCAAAATAGATATCAAACATATATTTGAAAAATGTTAATCATGTATTTGAAACATGTTAAACATGTGTAGAAAAATGATCATCATGTGTACAAAAAATGTACAATGTGTATGAAAAGAAGTCTCTGATATATACTGAAAAGAACAACAAAACATACAATGTGTAAAGAAAATTTACATTGTGTGTGGGAAATATACATCAAAAACTATATTTCTAAAAATGTTAGTTGTGTGTTTAAAATTTTTATGCACAAATAAAAATGTTTTTGATGCATACGAAAGATGTACAATGTTATTTAAAAAGTACACATCAAACTCATTTCTTTGCATAAATGTTAATTATTTATTTAATAATTGTTAACCATTTATAAAAAAACGTACACTCTGTATACGGAAAGTGTACAATGTGTGTGAAAGAAAGTAGACAAGTGCCGACAAATGTTCTTGATGTATATGAAAGACGCACAATGTTATAAAAAAAAGTAGACATCAAACATATTTTAAAAAATATTCATCATGCATATGAACAGCGGACAAAGTTTATGAAAGAAAACAAGTATAAAAAAAGAAAAGAAAAAAAAGGAAGAGAAACATAAAAAGAAAAAGAAAACCGCTGCATTGAGTTTCTTAAATATTTACGCGGCCTATTTATGTTTCTTAAAAGAAAAATTAAGGAATTTTTTTGATTGCTTTTGAATCGACCACTGCAGTAAGTTTCATAAGTATTCATGCGGCCTTTTTAATCATCAAGACCCGGTTGCTCAAGTCATAAATAACACTTACCTCTACTGTGGAGTTGCGAGTTTGATTCCTCGATAGAGCATCATTTTTTGAGATGAAACTCGTTTTTTAGAGCATCTCCAACAGTCAGCGCTATATAGCACAAAAAAATCCGTTAAGCTACAATCTTGGCTGGTTTTATGGCGCCATCACAAGGCTAGCTCCAAGCAGCGGCGCTTATATCAGCAGCAGCAGCGCCGCGCCCAAAGAAGCGCAAAAAATACAGCAGCACAAGACAAACCACATGTACATTTCAAAGAAGATGAGCAAAATGATCAAACAAACAAAATAAAAATCAATAACAAATAGTTCAAAATAAATCATTACAACTCACACAAATAGTTTATCGTTCAGTACAACAACAAATAGTTCAAAATAAATTGTTACAACACAACAAATAGTTCATGAACAATACAATGTCAAGTGCAGATATCATCATGCTCTTTGCCGTCCATGCCATGCCCACCACTCTTCAATTAGATCATTCTGAAGTTCATTGTGCGTTGCGGGACACCGAATGACATGATAGGAGGCAACAAAATGGGCTACCCTTTCAGCCCTCCGCCAAGACTTTCGCACGGATGTCCCAAGAGCTCATCTTGTGAGTAGTCTAAATCTTGGCCACGCCATTCTTGATGATCATGTTGTGCATGATCACACAAGCGTGCATGATGTACCAAAGCATTTGTTGATCCCAAAATCTTGCCGGTCCTCTCACAATAGCAAATTGGGCTTGCAAAATCCCAAATGCTCTCTCCACATCTTTTCTAGCCGCCGCCTGAGCATTGTGGAAATCAAGATTTTTCTTACCTTCCGGTTTTTTCAACGGCTTCATGAAGGTTTGCCACTTTGGATAGATGCCATCCGCTAAATAATAGCCATAGTTGTACGTACGACCATTTGCTACAAACTGCACAGGTGACAACTCACCGTTTGCAATCTTATTCATCAGTAGTGACCGGTTGAGAACATTGATATCATTCAAAGATCCAGGCATTCCAAAGAATGCATGCCAAATCCAAGTCTCTTGATTGGCCACCGCTTCAAGGATTATAGTGGAACCCTTTTTTTTGGCCGTGTAATTGCCCATGCCATGCCTTTGGACAATTCTTCCAACTCCAATGCATGCAATCTATTGAGCCAAGCATGCCAGGAAAGCCGCGCGCTTTGTTCATCGCCAATAGCGTTGCAGCGTCTTCAGCAGTGGGAGCTCGCCAAACACTTGCACAATTCCCACTGCAAAGCGCTTGACACAGGATGGCTTGGCTCTCACCCATAGCCAAATGATCATCAACTAGATTAGCGGGATACCGATGCCAACATACGCAAAGCGGCTGTCACCTTCGTAAAAGTGCTATGCCCGAGCTCTCCGGCGGCATTCCTCCTTTTTTGGAAAAACCGGTCATGGCTCGCTAGTTTCTCGCAATGCGCTGAACAACTCGGTGCTCATCCTAAACCGCGCATTTAAAATACGACTCCGGGTATGTGGATTCTCCACAAAATAGTTCTTCATCAATCTGTTATGGGCATCAATCCTATCTCTCCAAATTTTCTCCCGACCCATAACCGAACCACCGTGCTTCGGTTTTTTATTGATATGCATAGCTACGATCATTGCAAAATCCTCCTCCTCTTCCATATCAAATTCTTCTTCGGAAGAATCATATGACGAACTCATCTACAATGTTCAATACTATACTATAAAAACTACAATTCAAAACATGCACCAAATTCATGAAGTTTGAGCAATACATACCTTGTAGGCGTTTTGTCAAACACCTTATGGCGGGGGCTGCAATGAAGCGCCTTCGGGCCGTTCCTCGACGACGGAGGCACGCTGGCGCCGGGCGGTACTAGGAGGATGGGCGGAAGCACGGCGTGAGGATAGGCCGGGAAGCTCGAGACGGTCGCCGGGGCGGGCGGCGGCGGCGGCGCTGCCGGTCGGGGTGGAAGCGAGAGGAAGAGCAGCGCGAGCGCTTGAGTGTGCTGCCACTGTAGTGGGCGCCAATACGCCCTGCTGGTAAGTGTTTTGTCATACCAACCTGCTTTAAGCAGCGCTGTTTTCTTGCGCCATCATTGGCATACTGAGCGTTCTTGCTAGCGCTTAAAACGCTTATTTTTATGGGTGTGGCGCTAGTTTAGCGCGGCTGTTGGAGATGCTCTTATGTTTCTCTACCTTTTTTTATTTTACTTTTTTTGATAAATACACAATGAACAATTTGAGATATACGCTGAATCTTTTTTTAATACACACTAAATATTTTTGTGATATACACTGAACATTTTTTAAGTACGCAATGAACATTTTTTCAATATGATGATTTTTTTTTGCGGGTGACGTTGAACATTTTCTTAATGTATGGTGAACATTTTGTTAAATACTCCCTCGTCCGAAAAAGTTTGTCCCTCAAATGGATGTATCTAGCACTAGATACATCCATTTAAGGGACAAACTTTTTTTGACGGAGGGATTGTACGATAAACATTTTTGTAATGCACGAATAAGTCTTGTATAATATTCCCTCTATAAATAAATATAAGAGCGTTTAGATCACTAAAATAGTGATCTAAACACTCTTATATTTGTTTACAGAGGGAGTACAAGATAAAGAAGAAAAATAAAAAATAAGCATAAGAAACACAAATTGTTCATCGTATTAATGTATTAATGATAGAATGCACGATGAAACACTTTCTTAATGCAGTAATGGAAGTGAAATTAAAATAAAAAGAAAAGGATGGGAAAAAAACAGAAAAAACATGACAGAACAAGAAAGAAAAACTGAAAAATATATCTATATCTGTATCTAATAATAAAAGGGCTATTGCTTCTGGTGGTCACGGAAATTGCCCCCAAAGTTGCAAAATATAAGGCCCCGCTTGGTTCCTCGTTTTAGGGCCCAATACACCTGTAAAATATACCCCTGTAAAATAAAAACGGATGGGCCTGTCGTTGGTGTTTGGGATGTCGTTTTTGGGCTGTAAGTTTTACATCGGTTTTCGCTTACACCAGACGCCGGTATCCGACATGCACTGTGAGGCCGTCGTTTTTCCCCCACCTCGCCTCTCGCTCGAGACCTAGATTGCGTTGCGCCGCCGGGAGGCGCCGGCGCTGGTGTCCACGAGGAGGTCAAGCGACGGTGTTCGCGACGGCGACGTGGTGAGGCGCAGAAGACGGTGGCCACGACGGGGTTTAGACGCGCCGACAACGGCGACTCGTTCCTGGCCACGGCGGTGACGGCGACTCGCTCCTGGCCGCGACGGCGACGCTGGCCGGCAGTCGTGACCTGACCGTGACGGCGAACCGCTCATCCTCCTCCGCTCCGCCAAGGTATCCTCCCTCCTCCTCTGCCCCCTTCCTATCCCTTCCTCAGTCATCCGGCGGCGGAGTATATCAACTGTTCATCCGGCGGCGGAGTATATCCGCTCGTTTTGACGTGTCCGGTCTTGCGATTTCGCAGCCTCTACAAGAGATTTTGTATGTAAAAAAGTATATCAACTGTTCATCTATTTGTTTTGGGCTTAAGAATCCTGAAGTCCTGATAAGTTTGAACTTTAGATGGATGCATATGTCTGACTATTACTTCTAGAATTAGTGTATTGTACCAAGATTCCAACCCTGATTATGCAGTATCCAGATTGAAGAGGCGGAGTAGCTTTCTGTAATCTCTTTCTGATTTAGCCTGCAGTTTCTTCACCGCTCCCTGTATCAGCTGTGATTTGTGAGTGTGTAACTCGAACGTGGTTTTATTTTCTACTGTTTGACTAAAAGTATTAGATAGATTGTTATTGCATTTCTTCTACTGGTATTATTTGATCCCTGTTTCCTGTCTACAGATTGATTAATATTGTAGTATAGTATATCCTTGTTAAATCCGAGCAATTCAGAAATGTGGTATTCCTGGGACGTGTGTGTAAGTGTATAACAGATTAATGTGTGGACCTTGAGAACATTTATCTAGAACTTATATTGTATATCTTCTAGGAGAGAAAAGATTCCATACAACACATCAATTCTTATGCGAGCTAAGTATATCCGGGAAATATTGGATGGCCATCCTCAATGGTGCCTTGATATTCTTAGGATGGAATTCCACAAGAATTCAGTTCGTTAGCTGTTGTCGAAGTTCAGATTGATGTAAACCTAGAAATACTGATAAACTGTCACACCCTGCATTTTGTAACTCTTCATTTGCATTAATAAAGCATGAAAATTTGGACCAACAAAAACTTTTGCATTATTTGGCTTTTATTTTGAAGTTGGTTTTCTCTATGTGGTTTTTCAAGTGCTCTTAATAGTCAACTACTCCACCTTCTATACTTCATCTCCTTGCCCCAAACTTCTGTCCAATGATCATGCCATGTGTATAGAGCAATATAGTATTTTCTTACAAAAATAATTTGGCCAAAAAGTATTTTCCAAAATTAGTTTTCCAAAAACCCTTGAATTAAGATTTGCACTGCAAGTACTTGATTTGAGGTGTGAAAAATCTTTCAAAAGGTATATTTGAAACCTATTAGATATAGGATACCCAGAAACCACAAAAATATAGTTTTAAAAGGTATTCTTCTATTTTATTTAAAAGCTTTTTCTTAAGGCCAGAAATGGTCTTTAATGGGGAAAAATTATTTAATTATTTCAAAAATATTTGACAAAAATCAGGCAAACTCAGTGGACATATATTTTCCATATATAAGAGTTTCAACATATGGTTATGATCAAAATATTGGACAAAACCTCCCAAAACCATTTCTGCCCATTTCAAAGATTTGAAATATTTCTACAGGAAATATTTTCACAAAAATCCAAGAAAAATCCAGCAAGTCACAAATGCATATTGTGATCACCTTGCAAAGCCTCATGTCAATCAAAGTCATTTTGATTCACCAAAAGGCCCCAAAACCCTCTCTGACCAGAATCAAATTTGATCAAGTTTGTACTACCAACTTTCTCCCCTTGACCCCAACTTTTGTGAGCATGTTCACATGACCAAATGAGGCCACTACACAAAGTGGTGCATCAAGGAGAAGTGTTATGCTCAACTAGATCTACTCAAGTCTATTTCTGCCCATTTCTAGGGTTTACAAAAGTTGCATTGGCAACTTTGCCCAAATAATCTCCAAATTGGTGGAAGGCTATATTTATATGAGTCATTTCACCTTGTGGAGTCTCATGGAATTTGGAGTTCATTTGCTCAACCAATCAAGCATCAAACACCTTTTGACATTTTGCAAAAACCACTGTTTTGACCCCTTCCACTATTCTTGGTGAGCTCTAATTTTTACCACAGCTCCTCCTAGACCCCTTTCACCTCTAGTAACAATGGCAAATCCATAGCTCACTTATTGGATGGGTAAGACCCCTCTTTGTCTCTCTGGACAACCCACTTCTCCCTCTTCCTCACCTCCCTCCTCCATCCAGTGGCCATCCAGGGCATCCAATGCCCCTCCCCATTTGTTTACTTCCCCCTAGAGCCCCCAGACACTAGAGGCCAAGCCCAGAGCGCGGGAAAAATGGCCATGCCGGCCATATGCACGCTTGAGGCCTTCTGATCGCCCAAGATCAGTAGCCGCCCCTTCCAGCCGCTTCCGGCCACCTCGGGCCTTCCCCGCACGCCTGCCGATGTGCCTCGGCGTCATGCAAGCACGCCACGTGGTCGGCCCCCCTCTCTCCTCCTCCACGCCTCCCGCTAGTGAACAAGGGCCGCCCGAGCGCACCAGTGAGCGTGCTCACACGCGCGGTGCCTCTGGCCCCCTGCTCCCTCTCTCTCTTCTTCCCCTGGGCGTAGTCAACCCCCACGAACACCCCAGACACAGTGCAGCACCCTCCCGAGGCCCGTAGCGACGAGCACAAGCCCGCCGGTGCACGAGCCCACGGTGGACCGTCGTTCGCCTACTTAAGGGCATCCCCGAGCCCCTCTATCCTCGCCAATCACTCCCTGCACCACCAAGTAACCCCCCTGCACCCCAGCTCTTCTCCAGGAGCGCCCGAGCTCGAGATCGAGCTCGAGCTCCGCCGCCTCGGGACTCCGGCGAACTCGTGGTACAGGCCTCCGTTGCCGTCTCTCTCTCCCGATCTGGACTCTCCTCACCTCCCTGATCATTTCCCCTCCGTTTCCCCTCTCATTTGCAGCCTGAAACGACCGGAGCCGTCGACACCCGCAGCTCCTCCGCCGCGAACCTCGTCGCCGGTGAACCCCTCCACTCCGGCGACCAACTCCGGCACCACCCGAACGGCGACACTACGAGGAGTCCAGCGGTGCTATCAGCTCGACCCGCCGTGCCCTGCATCGCCGCCGGTGAGCACGCCGGCCCTCGTCAGTGAGGTCGAGATGACAGCGGCCCCGCCTGTCATCCTCACCTCTCTCTCGCCCTCTCTCCCATCGGCAGCTAGGCCCCGCTCGTCGGGTTTGAAAACCTGCACGCTGCACTGTCTTGTTGGGCCGCCTCATTGGCTGGGCCTGCCGCCTCACGGCTGTTCCGCCCAAAGGGCACAAGGTTCTTTTCCTTTTTCCTTTCTCGTTATTATTCCAAAATTCCACAGATTAAATAATAATCCAAATGCAATAATTCCAATTCCTAAATTCCTAGAATATTGCAACCTATTTAATGGCGCAACTTTCATTCAAATCCAACCAACTTTTATGTACTATTCAAATTTAAATTCAAATTTGAGCAGTTTAATCTCTGTTGGAAATTCATATCCCCTCTTGTATAACTCCAAATCCAAAACTAAGGATTCCTCCCTTCTTAGTTTTCAGCCTAGTATTTTACAAAAGTGTGTTGACATTTTTCTGAGCACTTTGGGTTTTCTGTTTTAGTTTTGCCTTATTTTCTCGTTGTTATTTTATGCGATGATAGATTGCGTTGCTGACGAAGGAGTTGGACCAGAAGACTTTGAAGACCCCGAAGACTTTGTTGAGCCAGGCAAGCAGCCCTTTGACCATGTCTATGAAACCTTTTTATGCACATCATATAGCACTCTATTAGAGTTGTTTCGGAACCACGTTGAGAGGGTAACCACTTTGGTGGATTGCCTTCGTTACTCCCTCATGATACTTGCATTGTGCATGACCCTACCTTCTTATGAGGGTTGTGCCGGTGGGAGTAGATAGGATGCCAAAGTAGTGCTACGCAAAAAGGGACGGGAATATGCATGGTGATGGAGGCAAAGTATTTTCAAAGGACTTTTCGAAAACCCCGTCGGGTGCCACTTATGCCCGAGGGAGATGATGAGTTGGGTAGACACTTGATGACGAAGTGGTATACCAAGGCAAGTGTGTGTGTTGTTTTCGAAAACGGAATAGATTTAAGATTTGATGACTGTCCCAACCTTACATGCGCAACCACTCTACCCTTATATGGGAAAGGGCATTATTGATTACCTAGGCCAATACTAGCTTGGAGCCCGCATTACTAGTGACGGGAGAGTTGTTGGTGCGCTCTCTCGGGACAGTGGTCGTGCTGTAGGGCGGCCATGACTGCTTTCACAGTGGCATCGAACACACCGCTGTGTCCCCTCTCGGATGTTACGATCTCGAGTGAGTCTCAGATGATGTACATCGTGAGGATACGGAATAACGAGTGGACTCCATGTTAGTGTCGTCTAGGAAAGGTAGTGATCGGTGCTTACCCGGGTACTTGAGGTACCGCTGGTCGTGGATGACACGGAAGTTCCCCGGATCTTGTGGGTACAGTGTGCAACCTCTGCAGAGTGTAAAACTATTCGAATAGCCGTGTCCACTGTCAAGGACAGTTGGGCGGTGCTGCTTAAACTATGTCCAGATTCTTACAAACGTGTGTGTGTGTGTGTGTGTTGACATAACTACTTGGGTCAAGTCAAGGGACTTGACATGTTTGAGATGGGTTGGTGCCCACTCTATTTATGTTGGGTTGGTGCCCACTCTATTTATGTTGGGTTGGTGCCCACTCTATTTATGTTGATATCTGTACCATGTCCTCATGGTTACTGGTTGCATGTCTTATAAGTTGTTGAACATGTCTTTGCACTCAAAACTAGCTTTCCGCAAAAATTTACCTATATCATGCATTATTGTATCTTGAACCAAATCATGGGTTGCTTGCGAGTACATTCAAAGTACTCATTGGCTTGCCACTGGTTATTTAATTGACCAGGCTTGGAAGAACCGGAGTTCGAAGAAGAGTTCTTTGGAGACGAACATGCGAACTAGGACGTTTCCCAGTCAGAATGCCTGTAGGGTTAAGGCAGATGGCATGGGTTCTATTATCGAGGAAGATTTCCGCTGTTTGTGTTTCATTTGATGTTCAACCCTTAAGGCTTTATCAATGTAAGACTTGACCATAACGGTCATAATTTGTGTAAGACGGTATGTATGGATGTAAGACTCTTGTTATTCAGCTTACGTGTGTTCAAGTGAGCATTGATCTCGGGATCATCAGACACGCAGCATTCGGTGATCACGACTTATGAGTCGGGGTCCCCACAGAGCTGGTATCGAGCCATCCCGTTGTAGGAAGCCTTAGTTAGCATGGACGTTAGTTAGCTTGAGACCACCTAAACCTCTCTTCTTTTCTGAAGCTTACCCCACCCAGGATATATTTTCCCTTATTGACCTCGCCCATTCAACCTTTGTAGATGGCTGCCGTACCCGAAGACTTCCTGACCACCGGATTTCCCGTGCTTCTCGAGGATAGCCTCAAGAAGTGCCAGTACCACCGAGCCCCCGTTTTCACCTACCATGAGCATTGGATCAATGACACCGAGACGGAGTATCACGTGGAAGTGATCGTGAAGGCCAATGACTCTCCAACAAGCTGGTTCTTCGAGGGACCCCAGATGGCAACACTAGTTCTTGCCGTCGAGACGGCAACCCTCAAGGCACTCACCCGCCTCCGAGACCTTCTTCCAGAGATGGTAGACGAGTTGGCAACCCGCTTCTTGCCTTATCGGAAGGAAGGCGAGGATGAGAGCAATGCACCAGCTCCACCATTAGAAGAAGGACTTCCACTCCGATTCCAGACCTACTTCAGCCTTTGTGCCGATAGTTTGGCACAACACTTGGCCACGGAATCAATGGAACTCCGAAAGGAACTTCATGAGACCAAGGCACTTCTTCGCCACGCACAAGAGAAGACAGATAGGATCAAGAAGGAAGGTGTTCCCCCTGGACAGCCCGCAATCGCATACAGAGGCGGAAGACCCCCAAAGGATGGAGAACCACCACAGTAACACCGCATGAGCGCAAGGGATTACCGCAAGCTCTTCACCCCACCAGCAAAGCAACGCCGTGTTGAGCTCCTCCACTCCCCCACCCCTTCAAGCAATGAAGGAAGCCGTGCTACTGATGACGAGGAGGAAGACCCAGAAGAGCCAGACTATGCGACCGAGCATTCCACCACTTAGGCATCATTCACAACTTGGATATGCCCTTAGTAACCCTACGGTAGGATAGGTCGTGTACCCCTATGCGAAGTCGAGTCCATGTAATGGTTCATATGAAACCATGTAGTGTTGTGTTTGCTTTTGTTGTGTTTGATGGATGTCGTGCTTTCCTTCGAACTTGTGTTTACTACATCACCCATTTGGACTTTAATGAATGTGTTTGGCCCTTTTGGCCCTTGCATGAAAACAATTAGTGTCATACCAACCCCTTACTAGGCATCCCATCTATGTTGCTTTCCCCATCTTTCCCCAATCATGAAACCTTGACCACTCCAACAAGATGCCTGTTGTAACACGTCTCGGTACCTCTACCCAAAGAAGAAGAAGCCGGAGGTTCTGCTGCAAGCAGAGTCACCAGACCAAGCCCAAGGACGACTCCACCCCCACCACCTCCTCCAACCATGGACATGGCTCAGCTTCTCCAAGCCTTCCGAGAGGAATGCCAAGCCAACATTGCAGCCCTCGGTGATTGCCTGTTGTCAATCGCATGCGGCGGGACACAACAATGGACGGTCCACATTGGTGGAGTTCAAGAAGCATGCACCACCCACCTTCATCGAGCTCGCTGAACCTCTCGGATGCGCACGATCGGGTCCGCACCATTGAGGACTTGTTGGACCTAGTCGGCTGCATCAAGACCGTGAGAGGGTGGCATATGCTGCCCATCGTCTCTGGGAACCGCCAGAGCTTGGTGGGATGGATTCAAGGCCATGCATCTTGAGCAAAACATCACTTGGAATGACTTCAAGGCAGAATTCCGCAAGGCCCACATTCCTTCGGAATCATGGCCATCAAGAAGCGTGAGTTCCGAGCCCGAAGCAAGGTAGTAGCACCGTCAAGGAGTACATGCGAAGTTCAAGTGTTCTCTCAAGGTATGTTCTCGAGGATGTCAAGACCGATGTCGCCAAGAAGGAGCGCTTCATGGAAGGCCTTAACCGGACTCTGCAAGATTCGCTTGTTGTGTGTGACCGCCCGACCTTTCTGATCCGGTGAACAAGGCACTCATGCTTGAGGACAAGCGACGTGCTTTGGATGATACCGTAAGCACAAGATGATCAGCAAGGGTAGCTCCAAAGAACTGTAAGCCTCGCCTGTGGTAGCCAGCCCGGTCAAGCCAACCTATCGCAGCCAAGAGCTCCCGCACACCGCGCCAACTATCCACCTCAGCAGATGCCAACCCCTGTGCCAGCTTACAACAACCCCAATAACAATGCTGGCAAGAAAGAACCCCAACCAAGCCACTTGCTTCGGTTGTGGACAGCCAGGACACTACTCCAAGTATTGCCCCAACAAGAAGCCCGACGCCCGCGCCCCAATGCGCAGAACCCAGGACAAGGCCGTGGAATGCCACCAAGGAACCAAGCTCCCCGCAACCTGCCCAACAACGGCAAGGGTCGTGTGAATCATGTCATCGCAGAAGGAGCCCAGAAGACCCGGACGTCGGCTGGGTGCGTTCTTGTCAATTCAACACCTGAATCGTCTTGTTTGATTCTCGAGCCACGATTCATTTGTCACTCAAAAGTTTGCATTAAAAGTGGCATGACCCCTACACCTGAATAACCCTATGGTGGTACAAACCCCGGAGCAGAGATGAGAGCCAAGATAGGATGTAAAGGAGTCGGATTGTTATTAATGGGGTAGACTTCTTAGCGAGATCTTATCATCTTAAGATCGCAAGGCTTGATGTGATCTTAGGAATGGATTGGCTCATCAAGCACCAAGGCTCGTTAGATTGTGCCAACCGTCATCCATCGTGACTAATGACCAAGGAGTCGGTTAAATTTGCCTCCAACCCTCCTCCGCTCAAGCCAACCAAGTCAACTGTCTGATTGAAGTTGGATTGGAGCAAGTGCCGGTAGTATGCGAATACCCTGATGTTTTTCCTGATGAGCTACCGGGAATGCCTCCTGACCGAGACATTGAATTCATCATTGACCTCATGCCCGGAGCAGGACCCATCTATAAGAAGCCTTATAGAATGGGATCAGAGGAGTTAGCAGAGTTGAAGAAGCAACTGGAAGAGTAGTTGAGGAAGGGATTTATCCGCCCTAGTGCCTCCCCTTGGGGATCGCCTGTTCTGTTTGTGGCAAAGAAGGATGGTACCATCCGCTTGTGCATTGACTACCGCTCCCTCAATGAAGTTACAATCAAGAACAAATATCCACTTCCCAAGATTGAAGACCTGTTTGATCAACTCAACGGGGCCAAGGTGTTCTCTAAGATCGATCTCAGATCTGGGTACTACCAGCTGAAAATCAGACCCCCAAGATATTCCGAAGACGGCATTTGTAACCAGATATGGCCTGTATGAGTGCACGGTCATGTCCTTTGGGTTGACCAATGCCCCAGCTTACTTCATGTACCTCATGAATAAGGTCTTCATGGAATATTTGGACAAGTTCGTTGTTGTCTTCATAGATGACATTCTTGTATTCTCAAAGACGGAAGAAGAGCACGAGCAACACTTGAGGATGGTTAGACAAGCTTCGAGAGCACCAACTGTATGCCAAGTTCAGCAAGTGTGAATTTTGGCTGCGTGAAGTTGGATTCCTGGGTCATGTTTTAACTAAAGAAGGATTGTCAGTCGATCCCGCTAAGATTGAAGCCGTGACTGAATGGCAATCCCCAAGCAATGTGAAGGAAGTCAGAAGCTTCCTCGGACTCGCGGGATATTACCGCAAGTTCATTGAAGGATTCTCAAGCATTGCCCGGCCCATGACTCAGCTCTTGAAGAAGGACAAGAAGTTTGAATGGACGCCGAAGTGCAAAGAGAGCTTCCAGGAGCTGAAGAAGAGACTGACCACCGCCCCAGTTCTGGCCACACCAGATATACACAAGGAGTTTGTGATATATTGTGATGCGTCAAGAACCGGACTGGGAGGTGTTCTGATGCAAGAAGGCAGAGTCGTAGCTTACCTTTCAAGGCAACTACGGCCTCATGAAGAGAAGTATGCTACTCATGACCTTGAGCTAGCAGCAGTGGTTCATGCCCTGAAGACATGGCGACATTACCTCTTAGGGAAGCGATGTGAGATATACACGGATCACAAAAGTCTGAAGTATATTTTCACTCAAAAGGAATTGAACATGAGGCAAAGAAGGTGGCTAGAGTTGATCAAGGATTATGACCTCAGTGTTCAATACCACCCTGGGAAGGCTAATGTGGTAGCTGATGCATTAAGCAGGAAGGCTTGTTCCTTGAATGCTATGCTTAAGGGAAGGCTACCCGCCTTGTATGAAGAACTTGAAAGCTTCGGGTTGGAACTGGTTGCACCAGGATTCTTAGCCAACCTTGAAGTCAAGCCTACCCTGATGGATGATATTAAGGAAGCTCAGAAGGGACACGAAAGTATTGAAGGAATCAAGAGGAAGATCAAGGCAGTGCAAGGCCCGTGGATTCTCGAGAGGATGAGCAAGGAATTGTGTGGTTTGGGAATCGATTTGCGCATCCAACAAGATTGAGCTCAAGAATTTGATCTTGCAAGAAGCTCATGACACCCGTATTCCATTCACCCCGGAGGAACCAAGATGTACCAAGACACGAAGGAAAGATTACGGTGGCATGGCATGAAGAGGAGATTGCCACCTATGTTGCGAAGTGTGATGTATGCCAAAGGGTCAAAGCTGAATATCAGTGACCTGCTGGATTGCTCCAACCACTCAAGGTTCCCGAGTGGAAATGGGATAAAGTCGGGATGGATTTCATCACTGGACTACCTAGGTCGAACAAGGGACATGACTCCATCTGGGTCATAGTCGATCACTTGACCAAAGTAGCCCATTTCATTCCTGTTAAGACTACCCATGATGGCAATCAGCTAGCAACTCTATACATCAACAGAATCGTAAGCCTTCATGGTGTTCCCAAGGAGATTGTGTCAGACCGAGGAACCCAGTTTACCTCAAGGTTCTGGAAGAAGTTCCAAGAGGCCCTGGGAACCAAGTTGTCCTTCAGCACTGCTTTCCACCCGCAGACCGGAGGCCAGACAGAACGAGTGAATCAGATACTCGAAGACATGCTCCGCGCCTGTGTCTTAGCATATGGAGCAAAGTGGGAAGATTGCCTCCCTTTTGCCGAATTCTCCTACAACAACAGTTATCAGTCAAGCCTTCAGATGGCACCATTTGAGGTGTCATACGGGCGGAAGTGCCGCACACCCCTCAATTGGTCGGAGACCGGAGAAGGACTTGTCTTTGGGCTCGATATCCTCCGTGAAGCAGAAGAGCAAGTCCAGCTTGTCAGAGAGCGTTTGAAGACTGCCAAGTCAAGGCAGAAGAGCTACGTTGACTCACGTCGGAGAGACATAACATTCCGAGTTGGAGACCATGTCTATCTCCGGGTCACACCTCTCAAGGGAACCCAGCGCTTCCAAGTCAAAGGAAAGCTCGCCCCATGATACATCGGCCCCTTCAAGATCACTGAACGACGAGGAGAAGTGGCTTACCAGTTGGAACTGCCACCTGAACTATCCGATGTGCACAACGTGTTCCACGTGTCACAACTCCGGAAGTGTCTCCAAGTTCCAAACAAGCCTGATCCTTACAAGGACGTCGACCACCAAGCCATTGACCTTCAGCCTGATTTGACTTTCCGTGAGAGGCCCATCTGCATTCTGGATGAGGCTGAGCGATGCACTCGAAGCCGCAAGATCAAGTACTTCAAGGTCCAGTGGAGCAACCCCACTGAAGTAGAAGCCACCTGGGAACGTGAAGACTACCTTAGATCCGAAGCTCAGTATCTCTTTAAAGTTTAGTTTAGGAATCTCGGGACTAGATTCTTGTAAGGGGGTAGGTCTGTCACACCCTGCATTTTGTAACTCTTCATTTGCATTAATAAAGCATGAAAATTTGGACCAACAAAACTTTTGCATTATTTGGCTTCTATTTTGAAGTTGGTTTTCTCTATGTGGTTTTTCAAGTGCTCTTAATAGTCAACTACTCCACCTTCTATACTTCATCTCCTTGCCCCAAACTTCTGTCCAATGATCATGCCATGTGTATAGAGCAATATAGTATTTTCTTACAAAAATAATTTGGCCAAAAAGTATTTTCCAAAATTAGTTTTCCAAAAACCCTTGAATTAAGATTTGCACTGCAAGTACTTGATTTGAGGTGTGAAAAATCTTTCAAAAGGTATATTTGAAACCTATTAGATATAGGATACCCAGAAACCACAAAAATACAATTTTAAAAGCTATTATTGTATTTTATTTAAAAGCTTTTTCTTAAGGACAGAAATGGTCTTTAATGGGGAAAAATAATTTTATTATTTCAAAAATATTTGACAAAAATCAGGGAAACTCAGTGGACATATATTTTCCATATATAAGAGTTTCAACATATGGTTATGATCAAAATATTGGACAACCTCCCAAAACCATTTCTGCCCATTTCAAGGATTTGAAATATTTCTACAGGAAATATTTTCACAAAAATCCAAGAAAATCCAGCAAGTCACAAATACATATTGTGATCACCTTGCAAAGCCTCATGTCAATCAAAGTCATTTTGATTCACCAAAAGGCCCCAAAACCCTCTCTGACCAGAATCAAATTTGATCAAGTTTGTACTACCAACTTTCTCCCCTTGACCCCAACTTTTGTGAGCATGTTCACATGACCAAATGAGGCCACTACACAAAGTGGTGCATCAAGGATAAGTGTTATGCTCAACTAGATCTACTCAAGTCTATTTCTGCCCATTTCTAGGGTTTACAAAAGTTGCATTGGCAACTTTGCCCAAATAATCTCCAAATTGGTGGAAGGCTATATTTATATGAGTCATTTCACCTTGTGGAGTCTCATGGCATTTGGAGTTCATTTGCTCAACCAATCAAGCATCAAACACCTTCTGACATTTTGCAAAAACCACTGTTTTGACCCCTTCCACTATTCTTGGTGAGCTCTAATTTTACCACAGCTCCTCCTAGACCCCTTTCACCTCTAGTAACAATGGCAAATCCATAGCTCACTTATTGGATGGGTAAGACCCTCTTCTCTCTCTGGACAGCCCACTTCTCCCTCTTCCTCACCTCCTCCTCCATCCGGTGGCCATCCAGGCATCCAATGCCCTCCCATTTGTTTACTTCCCCTAGAGCCCCCTGACACTAGAGGCCAAGCCCAGAGCTGGGAAAATGGCCATGCCGGCCATATGCACGCTCTGAGCTGCTGAAGGCGCCCAAGACCAGTAGCCGCTTCTTCCAGCCGCTTCCGCCACCTCGGCCTTCCCAGACGCTGCTGATGCGCCTCGGCGTCATGCAGACGCTTACTGTGATCGGCGCCCTCCTCTCCTCCTCCCGCGCCTCCGCTTAGTGAACAAGGGCCGCCTGAAGGCACCAGTGAGCGTGCTCACACGCTGTGCCTGCCCCTCGCTCCCTCTCTCTCTTCTTCCCCGGGCGAGTCGACCCCACGAACACCCTGACACGGGTGCAGCACCTCCCGAGGCCCGTGAGCGACGAGCACAAGCCCGCCGGCCAAGACGAGCCCACGGTGGACCGCCGTTCGCCTACTTAAGGGCATCCCGAGCCCTCTCTCTCGCCAATCACTCCTGCACCACCAAGTAACTCCCCTGCACCCCCAGTTCTTCTCCAGGAGCGCCCGAGCTCGAGATCGAGCTCGAGCTCCGCCGCCTCGGGACTCCGGCAAACTTGTGGTACAAGCCTCCGTTGCCGTCTCTCTCTCCCGATCTGGACTCTCCTCACCTCCCTGATCATTTCCCCTCCGTTTCCCCTCTCATTTGCAGCCTGAAACGACCGGAGCCGTCGACACCCGAAGCTCCTCCGCCACGAACCTCGTCGCCGGTGAACCCCTGCACTCCGGCGACCAACTCCGGCACC
Source organism: Aegilops speltoides (assembly GCA_021437245.1). Classification (NCBI taxonomy): domain Eukaryota; kingdom Viridiplantae; phylum Streptophyta; class Magnoliopsida; order Poales; family Poaceae; genus Aegilops; species Aegilops speltoides. Next base: position 307,064,850 of record CM038141.1, on the reverse strand, counting down.
ACCCGAACGGTGACACGACGAGGAGTCCAGCGGTGCTATCAGCTCGACCCACCGTGCCTCGTGATCGCCACCGGTGGGCACGCTGCCCTCGTGTCGAGAGGTCAGAGATGACAGGCGGGCCCTTTGTCATCCTCACCTCTCTCGCCTCTCTCCCATCGGCAGCTGGGCCCTTCGTCGGGTTTGAAAACCTCACACACAGGCACTGTCTTGCACTGGGTCGCCTCGCTGGCTGGGCCTGCCGCCTCACGGCTGTTCCGCCCAATGCACAGTGCCCTTTTCCTTTTTCCTTTCTCATTATTATTCCAAAATTCCACAGATTAAATAATAATCCAAATGCAATAATTCCAATTCCTAAATTCCTAGAATATTGCAACCTATTTAATGGTGCAACTTTCATTCAAATCCAACCAACTTTTATGTACTGTTCAAATTTAAATTCAAATTTGAGCAATTTAATCTCTGTTTGGAAATTCATATCCCCTCTTGTATAACTCCAAATCCAAAACTAAGGATTCCTCCCTTCTTAGTTTTCAGCCTAGTATTTTACAAAAGTGTGTTGACATTTTTCTGAGCACTTTGGGTTTTCTGTTTTATTTTGCCTTATTTTCTCGTTGTTATTTTGCATTTATAGATTGCGTTGTCGACGAAGGAGTTGGACCGTAAGACTTTGAAGACCTCAAGACTTTGTTGAGCAGCAAGCAGCCCTTTGACCATGTCTATGAAACCTTTTATGCACATCATATAGCACTCTATTAGAGTTGTTTCGGAACCACGTTGAGAGGGTAACCACTTTGGTGGATTGCCTTCGTTACTCCCTCATGATACTTGCATTGTGCATGACCCTACCTTCTTATGAGGGTTGTGCCGGTGGGAGTAGATAGGATGCCAAAGTAGTGCTATGCAAAAACGGATGGGAATATGCATGGTGATGGAGGCAAAGTATTTTCAAAGGACTTTTCGAAAACCCCGTCGGGTGCCACTTATGCCCGAGGGAGATGATGAGTTGGGTAGCCACTTGATGACGAAGTGGTATACCGAGGCAAGTGTGTGTGTTGTTTTCGAAAACGGATTAGATTTAAGATTTGATGACTGTCCCAACCTTACATGCGCAACCACTCTACCCTTATATGGGAAAGGGCATTATTGATTACCTAGGCCAATACTAGCTTGGAGCCCGCATTACTAGTGACTGGAGAGTTGTTGGTGCGCTCTCTGGACGGGTCGTGCTGTAGGGCGGCCATGACTGTTTTCACAGGCACGAACACACGTTGTGTCCCTCTCGGATGTTACGATCTCGAGTGAGTCTCGTATGATGTACATCGTGAGGATACGGAATAACGAGTGGACTCCATGTTAGTGTCGCCTAGGGAAAGGTAGTGATCGGTGCTTACCCCGGTACTTGAGGTACCGCTGGTCGTGGATGACACGGAAGTTCCCCGATCTTGTGGGTACAGTGCAACCTCCGCAGAGTGTAAAACTATTCAATAGCCGTGTCCACGGTCAAGGACAGATTGGGTGCTGCTTAAACTATGTCCGATTCTTACAAACGTGTGTGTGTGTGTGTTGACATAACTATTTGGGTCAAGTCAAGGACTTGACATGTTTGAGATGGGTTGGTGCCCACTCTATTTATGTTGGGTTGGTGCCCACTCTATTTATGTTGGGTTGGTGCCCACTCTATTTATGTTGATATCTGTACCATGTCCTCATGGTTACTGGTTGCATGTCTTATAAGTTGTTGAACATGTCTTTGCACTCAAAACTAGCTTTCCACAAAAATTTACCTATATCATGCATTATTGTATCTTGAACCAAATCATGGGTTGCTTGCGAGTACATTCAAAGTACTCATTGGCTTGCCACTGGTTATTTAATTGACCAGGCTTGGAAGAACCGGAGTTCGAAGAAGAGTTATTTGGAGACGAACATGCGAACTAGGACGTTTCCCAGTCAGAATGCCTGTAGGGTTAAGGCAGATGGCATGGGTTCTATTATCGACAAAGATTTCCGTTGTTTGTGTTTCATTTGATGTTCAGCCCTTAAGGCTTTATCGATGTAAGACTTGACCATAACGGTCATAATTTGTGTAAGACGGTATGTATGGATGTAAGACTCTTGTTATTCAGGTTCTGTGTGTTCAGTGAGCATTGATCTCTGGGATCACTGTACACATGCATTCGGTGATCACGACTTATGAGTCGGGGTCCCCACATAAACAAACAGATGAACAATGGTCCAATTATTTGTTTATGAACAGGGTCCAATAAACTTCCATGGGTTTATGAATAGTTCATCTGTTTTCTTTGTCCAGTTGTGCAAATAGAATGCTAACTAAGTTGGGCCTGTTTGATAAGTTATATAACTGCAACACCTATTATTGCTACTGATATCATTGGCTCATTACTGCCTTTGTGCAATGCAGAACTGTTAAGAGTGATTTGGAGGATTCAAGATTCTGTGAAGCTCTTTTGACATTTAAAGCTCAGAACTGAAGGTACTTAATAAACTCAAAAGCATTCAGTCCAGCTTATGTGTGTCACTGATTTATTCTTCATTGTTTTGCGCATGTGCTTGTGTATATACATCTATACTCAACTGTTACATCAATCAATAAAAGTATGGTAATATCTTTTCATGTTACACTAATCTCGTTATCTTGATGTGCTAGTGCTCCTTTTATTCCAATGTCATAACATAGATTATATATACTATCGTGTTTACTTTGAAGGAGAGTTGCGGTATTTATTTTGTAATCTCTTCTCGCTAGATAATGGATACGAGTAACCATGATGATGGATATGAGTCATGTCTTGATTCGAGGAGGAGGATATGATGTTTCTTGTCTTCCGACAATATATTGTATATCTTCTAGGAGGAAAATATTCCAAATGAACACATCCATTCTTACGGAGCTAAGTATATCCGAGAAATATTGGATGGCCACCCTCAACGGTGCCTTGATATTCTTAGGATGGAATCCCATATCTTCCAACTTCTATGTGACAATCTTAGATCCAAAAATCTTCTAAAAAATTCAAAAGGAGTCAGTGTTGAAGAGCAACTAGGGATGTTTATGTACATGCTATCCAGGAATGCGAGTTATTGTACGTTGACTGATAGGTTTCAGCACAGTCCTGAAATGGTGCATAGGCATATCAATGGATGCTTCAACGCTATGAGATCATTGGCATTTGACCTTATCAAGCATGGTTCGCTAGATACTCATTGGAAAATATCAACAAATCCCCAGTTTGGCCTTTCTTTGAGGTAGACGCCATCCCTTGCTATGTAATTTAGGAATTTATATCCTCCCTTAGTATAACACATATAGTAACCATAGCTTGTTTAATGCAGAACTGCCTAGGGGCAATAGATCGGACTCATGTTCCCATGACCATTACATCCAACGAGGCTACTCCATACAGGAATAGAAAGGGGACCCTCTCCCAAAATGTGATGGTCGTCTGCGAATTGGATCTCAACTTTGTTTATGTGTCAGCTGGTTGGGAGGGGTCTGCCTCAGATGCCGGAGTATTGAAATCTGCTATTCAATCGGGCTTCCATGTACCTCCGGGCAAGTATTATTTGGTTGACGGAGGCTATGCAAACAGACCACAGTTTCTAGCTCCGTACCGTGGAGTTCGTTACCATCTAAAAGATTTCGGTAGAGGTGGCCCTCGTCCAAAGAACCCTAAAGAACTATTCAATCTAAGGCATGCCCGTCTACGGAACCACATAGAGCGTACAATTGGTGTATGGAAAATGCGATTTCCTATTTTAAAAGTTGGCACACATTACCCAATTGACACTCAAGTCAAAATTCCTATGGTGGCAGCTGTATTTCACAATATAATCCGGAGTCACAGAGGTGATGAACAATGGCTAGATACGCAACAAATGCAAATTGACCCTCTTCTATTTGTCACTCTTCCTGATGGAGATGGCAGACCTCGACATGTTCCTACATCCTCAAGCAATCAAAGGGACCTTAGTAATTCTATGAGAGATGAAATTGCCAACAGGATGTGGGCGGACTATCAAAGAATTCGAAGTGAAAGATCGTCACGGAGATCTACTAGCTAATAATTTAAGTTATTATTCTGTCAAAGTAATTTATTGTAATGATGTGGAATTTGAGATATAAAAATGACATTTGAGTTATGTTAATGTTTCATTTGAGTTATGTAAGGATGACATTTGAGTTATGTTATTAGGATCGATCCTATATATTAGCAACGTTTGAGTTATGTTAATGTTTCATTTCATATTACTTGATGTGATTTTGCATTTTCAGATTCTTATATTTCTTAATGTGATGTTGGATTTTCATATTCTTATGTTGCTTAATGTGATCAGATTCTTGTATTGATTTATTGCTAAAGTTACATTGTCATAGGTTCAATATGACGCAAAATAGGGCTAAGTGGACAGCAAGGTATGAGAAAGGTCTCGTGGAGGTACTTATAGAGTACAATCTATCTCATTACCGTGGCCAAAATGGGTGGACTACCAAAGGATGGAATCAAGTTGTCAAGGAACTGAACAATTTATATCTAGAGGCAAGGTTTACCAAGGATCAGGTTCAAGATAAGGAAGCTCAGTTGAAAAAGCACTACAAAAATATCAAGTTGATAGTCAACCGCTCTGGAATATCATGGAATGATATTGCATGTGTGATCAACACCACGCCTGAAAAATGGGAAGAGATCATTGCAGTAAGTTTTTATTCCTTCTAACTTTTGATTTCCTTATATGTGCATGAACTTTTCATGCCTATGCATGATCTGCTCACACCTTTCTATTAATTATGTAGGAGGACCCAAAGCTCAAAATGTATGAAGGAAAGAGCTTTCCATTGTACGAGGCATTGGGTGTGCTCTATGAAGGACACATTGCATAAGGAAGACACCGCCTCACATCAAGGAAGCCTCCGATTGGCACAAAACAGGTAGCAACTTTGGAGCGAAGGATAAGATGGTTGCAAGCACTAGCAAGAAAAATACAAGACATGGAAGAGATGACAACATAAGGACTTCTTCAATAATTGACATCAATGATACTCCTACATTAGATGATGTGGATGAAAGAGAGAACATCACAATGACGAGGAAGAATTAGGCGGTGAAGATGCTGATGGCGATCAACCACAAATAAGTGAATCAAGTGCAAAAGGAAAAAACTAAGAAACAAAAAGGTGCCACATCTCAGACAAGCGGCTTGAAGATTCCATGATGGCTTATGTGAATTTCAAGAAAGATCAAGATTCCAAGAAGGAAAAGTGTCACAAAGCAAGGAAAACAACCCTCAATTACAGAATGCTTGCAGGTCTTGAATGACATGGATGGTGTTCCCGACGAGGTCAAAATCTTTGCCTCTGATGTTTTCAAGGATGCTGTAAGTGCATCTAGTGCCCCTTAGTGATTTTGGTGTATTGAAGACTTATAGGTTAAGTAACTGATGCGTTTGTGAGTGTACACAGGTCTATAAGTCTATGAGGAGTTTGATATTTACAGAGAAAGTCGACCCCTAAAAATGAAGTTCTTCAACTGAAGACTTTGATATTCTGAAGACTTCTGAAGACTTTGAAAGTGAAGAAATCGGTGTAACCTTGAAGACTTGATATTCATTCGAGGAATATGAAGCGTGAAGACTTTTTTTTCAAAGTTTCATTTTCTCTTTCTTGAGTCATAGGAAACACCATACTGTTAAAGGGGGTCGAGGAAATACTAAGAAAAATTTCTATGTGATGCTCAACTCAAAATCCTGCACCTACCAATCCCTTCAAGTGAAGCCATTGAAATCTCATGCGATTTGATCAAATTAAATCGGATGAGACGCAGTTCTTCCATTCATCGAGGACTTTGCTCGATCGAGGAGTTAGGAATTCGCCAGGCGAATTGCCTACACAAAGGAGGAACATGATAGCCCCGAGGAATTTGAGAGTCAAATTTCCGATCGTTCTTTGTCTTGCTACTGGCTGTCCCAAAATATCTTATCCACCTAACGGTCATATCATTGAAGGGCATTTATGTCTTATCATGTCGGGCTGCTCCCTAGGCTATAAATAGCCGCCCTACAACCACTAGCTGGTTGGCTGCTCGAGAGAACTTGACACTTGTCATCCGAGAGCAACCCATCCTCCGAGGACTTTGAGCGAAAATCTTCAAGTGAGGAAAACCCCAAAACCAAACCCCCACAAACCCAAAGTGATTGAGCATCATCAAGAAACCGATCTCGTGGATCCGACGCTGTTACCTTTGAAGATCGTGCTTCTTCCAGACGGTTAGGCGCCAAGGTCTAGAGCATCCAAGAGGAATTGTGGATCGCCGAGTGACCAAGTCTGTGAAGGTTTGGAAGTCACCAAGACTTACCACGAGTGATTGGACGAGGCCTGCGTGGTCTTAGTTCAAGGATAATACGGTGAGGATGGGTGTCCTGAGTTGCACTCGTGGACTGGGTGTCCGGACTGTGTGTCGTCGAGTTTAAATACTCACCGCTCCAACCAGACGCATAACTAAGACAGCAGCTTGAACTGGTTTACCAAATCATTGTCTTCACCAACCGACGGTTCTATTTCCTCAACTCTTTCATTTCATCATTACCGTGTTGTATGTTGTTCATATCGTGGTTGAAGACTTTGGTCAAGACTTTCACAAATTCCCAGTTCAATTTCTTTAGTCTGCTTTGTCTTCATCTTGCTATCCCGTGTTTACGCTTTCAGACTCGTGTTAGTCTTCATTTCATCATGATGACTATGTTTGTTTCTGTTATGTTTACTCTCGAGTACATATTCCATTGCAAGTAGTTCTTCACTAAGGAATTTCCTCACTAGCAAATTCCTCGATGAAGAATTCATAAAATCGCCTATTCACCCCCTCTAGTCGATATAACGACTTTCAATTGGTATCGAGCAAGGTACTCCTTGTTACGTGTGATTTTGGTTTAACCGCCTGGAGTTTTAGTTATGTCAACCGCAGGTATGATCAAGGTCTCGGCTGGGTGTCCTACCTTTGATGGAACAGACTACCCCTACTGGAAGAACAAGATGCGAATGCATCTTGATGCAATTGATAATGATCTCTGGTATGTTGTAGAAAATGGTGTCCCCTCTGTCACTCCCACACTGAACGCTACCGATGTGAAGAGATTCAAACAACTCGACTCTCAAGCGAAGAATATCATATGTGGTCATCTGAGCAAAGGACAGTATGGAAGAGTGAGTGCTTTGGAAACTGCTAAGCTTATCTGGGATAGGCTGTCCAAAGTAAATGAAGGAGTTTCAACTCAGCGTGACTCTCGAGTCGATGTTCCTCGGAATCTCTTCAACCGCTTCAAAAGACTCGACAATGAAAATGTCCAACAAACCTTTGATCGCCTCACTGACATCTCAAATGAGCTTCAAGCCCTCGGTGCCATCGACATCATCGATCATGAAGTTGTGAAGAAACCGCCGAGATCGCTTGATTTCTCATTTGATACTGGGACCGATGATACAAGAACGTCTCGACTACAAGTCGCTTGATCCCGCCGATATCCTCGAAGGCTAAATACTCACGAAGTTCGACTTTTGTGAAAAGAGAGATCTCTATGGCTCAAACTATGGCAAACCACGTGCCTCAAGGCTAAGGTTGTGTCGACTCAATGTGAGGATTCTTGTAGTAGCCTTGGCGATCCTCAAGAATCGAGCCAGATCTAGCAATCGCCAGAAGAAATTCCAGAAATTCACAAGACGTGGTCGCTTTCGAAAATCCTCAAGAGGAAATGATTCCTCATCCAGTGACTATAAGAGAAGACTTTGCCACAAATGCAAGAAGCCTGGTCACTACATTCAAGATTGTCCTCAGTGGGAAAAGGAAATGAAGAAGAAGAAATACAAGGACTACAGTTCTGATGATGCGAAGAAGAAGAAGAAATCGTCAAAATCTTCGTCATCAAAATCCTCGAAGTCCTCATCTCACAAGAAGGGCAGCTCCAAGAAGGCTCGGGCATTCATTGGCAAGGAAATGGACTCAAGCTGAATCTGAGGAAAATGATAAAGAGGAGGAGTCCAAGAATCTGAGTCCGTGTGGCGAGTCCGGCGTTGCTATCGCTTTCGTCAAGCAAGTCCATCTTCAACACTGAAGAAACTGACTCCACCGACAAGCCTAATGAATATAATGATGGCTACGCACCCACCTATTGCTTCATGGCAAAAGGAGCTAAGGTACTCAAATACAACTCCTCTGACTCTAGTGAAAATGAATCTGATGAGGATCTCAAGCCCAGCTACTCGAAACTTGCTAAAATTGCTATGAAACAACAACGGGCTCTTGAAAAAGTTCAAAACATGCTAGATAAAAGTGATGATATGTTGGGTGAAGAAATGGATCGCACTAAAGCCTTGACTGAAAATCTTCAGAGACTTCAGTCTAGGTATGATAACCTTCAAGGTCATCATAACTCTCTCTTGTCTGATCATGAGAAACTTTCTTATGAATTTCTTCAAGAAAAGCACGATCATGAGAAGCTTTCTCTTGAAGCTCTGCAAAGAAAGGAAGATCTTGAAAAGCTAAGAGTGTGTTATGAAGATCTTCGTAAGGCGCGATTCATTACTAGCTCAACAAATCAGCGCTTCTCGTGAAGAATTTGTTCCTCCATGCTTAAAGTGCATTGAACGTGAATCTGCTAATTCTTCACCTAAATGTTCAAATGCTTCAAATGTTACAAATTCTTCATCCGCCTCTACTATCACTAATTCTCACCGAGGACATTGCTAGTATCACCGACAATGCAGGGTGAAGGAATTGTACATGACGAGCATGTACAAAAGCCTCAAAGGGCATCGACACTTTATGATGTGCTCAAAAGCGAGATCCTCAATGTAAACCCTAGGAAAGAGGGTATTGCCTTTGAGAGGAAACTCAATGCCGATGGAACATATTGAAGCCCGAGCAGTACCCCAAAACATCATGGGTTCTTTGCAAAGGGACCTCCATTGATCCATCTAATTTATCCGCTTTACATGTGAATCTTCTCATTCTTCTGATGATTCAATTGACTCCAACTATAAACTGTTCAAAAATCAGAATGGTGAAGTATTTGCTAGATATGTTGGCACTAACTGCAGGAACGGTTCCCCCATGAAGAAAATCTGGGTTCCCAGAAGCTGTGTTGAAAGTCTTCAGGTGAATGTCCTCATGACACCACCAATGAAGAACAGGAACTCCAGATCAAATTCTTCACATGGATCAAATTCCTCAACAGGGTCAAAGTCCTCATACGATTATCATCGCGCTAACAACTCTGTCTCGCAGGGTAGAGCAAAGGGCTATGAATATGTGCATTATTCTTCAAACCATTATGTTCATAAGTCCTTGAAGAATTACTCTGCTTATTCATATGCTTACCCTAACCCCTCCTATGCTAAGCGAAATGGTTTGGCATCTTTGCCACCCTTCTCACATGGTGCTCGCAGAATGATGAACTCTTTGCCACCCCTCCAGATGTGGGTGGTGAAGAAAATAAACTAATCTCTTCTGCAGGGTCAGGTCTCCAGACATGCCTTAACATCTGAAGAATTTGTCAGACCCGACAAAACATGCACGAAAGGACGCAGCGAATCATGATGAAATGAACTTTCATTTCACACGCCCTCATATCGCTATATCATTTATTGCGTGATGAAATTCATCGATGAACTTGATATCATATTCTTCATGATGAAGCATATGAGATTGTAAGCTACACTAATTCATCTGCAGGATGATCAACCCAAAACCACCGAATGGGTCCTCGATAGTGGATGTACAAATCACATGATCGGTGACAAGAATCTATTGATGGATGCTCCTTATCACCGCCACCTCTGAAGCATATCATCTTTGCCGACAAAGGCAAAAGTCAAGTATTGGGTCTTGGTAAGGTTGCTATCTCTAAGGATAAGCACATGGACAAAGTCATGCTTGTTGAGTCCTTAGGATACAATCTCATGTCGGCCTCAATGCTTTGTGATCTTGATATGGTTGTTGTCTTCGCAAATATCGCTGTGTTGTGATTATGGAAGTCGACAATTCCAAAGTCTTCAAGGCTTTAGGAGAGGAGATCTCAGATATTGTTGATTTTCTACAGACCACAACCAGCCGTGTGTCTACTTGCAAAAGCTTCGAAGGCTGGCTATGGCATCGACGACTTGGTCATGCAGGCATGAGGAATTTGAACATGCTTTGAAGAAGAAGCATGTCATTGGCATTGAGAATGTCAAATTCCTCAAGGATCACTTATGCGGAGCATGTGAAGCCGGAAAAATGACCAAGGCCAAGCATCCAGCGAAGACTATCATGACCACTACCCGTCCATTCGAATTGCTTCACATGGACCTCTTTGGACCTAATCATTATTCAGCAGTCACTAATGATGCATCTTTATATGGTTTTGTCATTGTTGATGATTATTCTCGATATACATGGGTGTTGGGGAACGTTGCAGAAAATTAAAAATTTTCCTACAGTTTCACCAAGATCCATCTATGAGTTCATCTAAGCAACGAGTAACGGGAGAGAGTTTGCATCTACATACCACTTGTAGATCGCGTGCGGAAGCTTGCAAGGTGATGATGGATTCGTACTCGACGTGATTCAGATCACCGATGTCCAAGTGCTGAATGGACAGCACCTCCGCGTTCAACACACGTACGGAACGGGAGACATCTCCTCCTTGATCCAGCAAGGGGGAAGGAGAGGTTGATGATGATCTAGCAGCACGACGGCGTGGTGGTGGATGCAGCAGAACTCCGGCAGGGCTTCGCCAAGCAACTACGGGAGGAGGACGAGGTGTAGCAGGGGGAGGGAGGCGCCAAGCACAAGGGTACAGCAGCCCCCCTCCCTCCCCCCCTTTATATAGGCCTCCAGTGGGGGCGCCGGCCCCTAGAGATCCAATCTCCAAGGGGTGGCGGCCAAGGGGGTGGAGTGCCCCAAGCCAGTGGGCGCCCACCCCTAGGGTTTCAACCCTAGGTGCAGGGGTGGGCCTAGGGGCGCACCAGCCCACTGGCTGGTTCCTCCCACTTCAGCCCATGGGGCCCTCCGGATGGGTGGCCCCACCGGTGGACCCGGGACCCTTCCGGTGGTCCCAGACATTACCGGAGACCTCAAACTTTCCCGATGGTCAAATACCACTTCCTATATATTATTCTTTACCTCCGGACCATTACGAACTCCTCGTGACGTCCAGGGATCTTATCCGGACTCAACAACATTCGGTATGCTGCATACTCATATTCATACAACCCTAGCGCCATCGAACCTTTGTGTAGACCCTACGGGTTCGGAGACACGCAGACATGACCGAGACGACTCTCGGGCAATAACCAACAGCGGATCTGGATACCCATGTTGGCTCCCAAATGCTCCTCGATGATTTCATCGGTTGAACCACGATGTCGAGGATTCGATCAAAACCCCTCAGATACAATTCCTTTGTCAATCGGTACGTTATTTGCCCGAGACTCGATCGTCGGTATCCCAATACCTTGTTCGGTCTCGTTATCGCAAGTCACTTTACTCGCATCAGAATGCATGATCCGTGGCCAACACCTTGGTCACCTTGAGCTCATTATGATGATGCATTACCGAGTGGGCCCAGAGATACCTCTCCGTCATACACGGAGTGACAAATCCGAGCCTCGATCCGTGTCAACCCAACAGATACTTTCGGAGATGCCTGTAATGCACCTTTATAGTCACCCGCCACGTTGTGACGTTTGATACACCCAAGGCACTCCTACGGTATCCGGAGTTACACGATCTCATGGTCGAAGGAAGAGATACTTGACATTGGCAAAGCTCTAGCAAACGAACTACACGATCTTTATGCTATGCTTAGGATTGGGTCTTGTCCATCACACCATTCTCCTAATGATGTGATCCCGTTATCAATGACATCCAATGTCCATAGTCAGGAAACCATGACTATCTGTTGATCACAACGAGCTAGTCAACTAGAGGCTCACTAGGGACATATTTGTGGTCTATGTATTCACACGTGTATTACGATTTCCGGATAATACAGTTATAGCATGAATAAAAGACAATTATCATGAACAATGAAATATAATAATATTTTTATTATTGCCTCTAGGGCATATTTCCAACAGTCTCCCACTTGCACTAGAGTCACTAATCTAGTTACATTGTGATGAATCGAACACCCATATAGTTCTGGTGTTGATCATGTTTTGCTCGCGAGAGAGGTTTAGTCAACGTATCTGCGACATTCAGATCCGTGTGTACTTTGCAAATCTCTATGTCTACATCTTGAACATTTTCACGGATGGAGTTGAAACGACGCTTGATGTGCCTGGTCTTCTTGTGAAACCTGGGCTCCTTAGCAAGGGCAATAGCTCCAGTGTTGTCACAGAAGAGTTTGATCGGCCCCGACGCATTGGGTATGACTCCTAGGTCGGTGATGAACTCCTTCACCCAAATCGCTTCATGCGCTGCCTCCGAGGCTGCCATGTACTCCGCTTCACACGTAGATCCCGCCACGACGCTCTGCTTGCAGCTACACCAGCCATCGCTCCACCATTCAACATATACACGTATCCGGTTTGAGACTTAGAGTCATCCAGATCTGAGTCGAAGCTAGCATCGACGTAACCCTTTACGACGAGCTCTTCGTCTCCTCCATAAACGAGAAACATGTCCTTTGTCCTTTTCAGGTACTTCAGGATATTCTTGACCGCTGTCCAGTGTTCCTTGCCGGGATTACTTTGGTATCTTGCTACCAAACTTACGGCAAGGTTTACATCGGGTCAGTACACAAAGATGGCATACATAATAGATCCTATGGCTGAAGCATAGGGATGACACTCATCTCTTCTTTATCTTTTGCTCGGTCGGTGATCGAGCTGAGCTCAATCTCACACCTTGTAACATAGGCAAGAACCCTTTCTTGGACTGATCCATTTTGAACCTCTTCAAAATCTTATCAAGGTATGTGCTTTGTGAAAGACCTATGAGGCGCCTCGATCTATCTCTATAGATCTTGATGCCTAATATATAAGCAGCTTCTCCAAGGTCCTTCATTGAGAAACACTTATTCAAGTAGGCCTTAATGTTGTCCGAAGTTTTGTATCATTTCCCATCAAGAGTATGTCATCTACATATAATAGGAGAAATGCTACTGAGCTCCCACTCACTTTCTTGTAAACGCAGGCTTCTCCATAAGTCCAAGATAACCCAAACGCTTTGATCATCTCATCAAAGCAAATGTTCCAACTCCGAGATGCTTGCACCAGTCCATAAATGGATCGCTGGAGCTTGCATACTTTGTTAGCGTTCTTAGGATCGACAAAACCTTCCGCTGCATCATATACAGCTCTTCCTTAAGATGTCCATTAAGGAATTCCGCTCGATGTCCATCCGCCATATCTCATAATCATAGTATGCGCAATTGCTAACATGATTCGGACGGACTTCAGCTTCGCCACGGAGAGAATGTCTCGTCAGTAGTCAATCCCTTGAACTTGTCGATAACCCTTAGCGACAAGTCGAGCCTTATAAATGGTAACATTACCATCCGCGTCCGTCTTCTTCATAAAAATCCATTTGTTTTCTATCGTCGCCGATTATCGGGCAAGTCTGTCAAAGTCCATACTTTGTTTTCATACATGGATTCTATCTCGGATTTCATGGCTTCAAGCCATTTGTTGGAATCTGGCCCGCCATCGCTTCTTCATAGTTCGAAGGTTCACCGTTGTCAACAACGTGATTTCTAGGACAGGTTGCCGCACCATTCTGGTGCGGAACGTGTCCTTGTGGACCCTGAGTTCAAGAGCAACTTGATCCAAGTACCTTGATCATCATCATTGGTTTCTCTACGGTTGGTGTGGGCATCACAGAACGGTTTCTGCGCTGCACCACTTTCCTGCTCGAGAGGCAAGTATTTCATCGAAGTTCTACTTTCCTACCACTTACTTCTTTCGAGAGAAACTCTTTTCCGTAAAGCATCCGTTCTTGGCAACAAAGATCTTGCCTTCGGATCTTAGGTAGAAGGTATACCCGACAGCTTCCTTAGGGTATCCTATGAATACGCATTTTCCGACTTGGGTTCGAGCTTTTCAGTTGAAGCTTCTTGACATAAGCATCGCATCCCCAAACTTTTAGAAACGATAGCTTAGGTTTCTTCCCAAACCATAATTCATACGGTGTCGTCTCAACGGATTTAGACGGTGCCCTATTTAAAGTGAATGTAGCTGTCTCTAGAGCGTATCCCCAAAATGATAGCGCAAATCGGTAAGAGACATCATAGACCGCACCATATCCAATAGAGTGCGACACGACGCTCGACACACCGCTTCACCGAGGTGTTCCAGCGGCGTGAGTTGTGAAACGATTCCACATTTCCTTAAGTGTGTACCAAATTCGTGACTTAAGTATTCTCCTCCACGATCTGATCGTAGGATCTTTATCTTTCGGTCACATTGATTCTCCACCTCATTCTGAAATTCCTAGAACTTTCCAAAGGTCTCAGACTTGTGTTTCATTAAGTAGACATACCCATATCTACTTAAGTCATCGGAGAGTGAGAACATAACGATATCCTCCATGAGCCTCAACGCCATTGGACCGCACACATCGGTATGTATGATTTCCAACAAGTTGGTTGCTCGCTCCATTGTTCCGGAGAACGAGTCTTGGTCATTTTGCCCATAAGGCATGGTTCGCATGTGTCAAACGATTCATAATCAAGAGACTCAAAGTCCATCAGATGGAGCTTCTTCATGCGCTTGACACCAATGTGACCAAGGCGGCAGTGCCACAAGTATGTGGGACTATCGTTATCAACTTTACATCTTTTGGCATCCACACTATGAACGTGTGTAATATTACGCTCGAGATTCATTAAGAATAAATCATTGACCATCGGAGCATGACCATAAAACATATCTCTCATATAAATCGAACAACCATTATTCTCAGACTTAAATGAGTAGCCATCTCGTATTAAACGAGATCCAGATACAATGTTCATGCTCAAATTTGGCACTAAATAACAATTATTAAGGTTCAAAACTAATCCCGTGGGTAAATGTAGAGGCAGCGTCGACGGCGATCACATCGACTCTGGAACCATTCCCGACGCAAGATCGTCACCTCGCCCTTCGCCAGTCTCCGTTTATTCCGCAGCTCTGCTGTGAGTTACAAATATGAGCAGCGACACCGTATCAAATACCCGTGAGTTACTACGAGTAATGGTAAGGTACACATCAATTACATGTATATCAAATATACCTTTAGTGTTGGTGGCCTTCTTATCCGCTAAGTATTTGGGGCAGTTCCGCTTCCAAAGGACCCTTCCCTTGCAATAAAAGCACTCGGCCTCGTGCTTGGGTCCATTCTTTGACTTCTTCCCGCAATCGGCTTACGGGCGCTGCAACATCTTTGCCGCCCTTCTCAAGTTCTTCTTCCCTTGCCCTTCTTGAACTTAGTGGTCTTATTGACCATCAACACTTGATGTTCTTTCTTGATTTCAGCCTCTGCTGACTTCAAAGATCGAGAACACTTCAGAATGGTCTTCACCATCCCTCGCATGTTGTAGTTCATCACAAAGCTCTTGTAGCTTGGTGGGAGCGATCGAGGATTCTGTCAATGACCGCTTCATCGGGAGGTTAATGTTCATTTGGGTCATACGGTTGTGCAACCCTGACATCTTCGTGATGTGCTCACCTTGTAACTGTTTTCCTCCATCTTACAATCTGTAGAACTTGTCGAGACATCATATCTCTCGACCCGGGCATGAGCTTGGAAAACAAGTTTCAGCTCTTCGAACATCTCATATGCTCCGTTATGCTCAAAATGCTTTTGGAGCCCCGGTTCTAAGCTGTAAAGCATGCCGCACTGAACGAGGGAGTAATCATCAGCACGAGTCTGCCAAACATTCAAATCGCTTTCAAAGGTCTTTGGGAGAACAGGTGGGTCACCTAACGGTGCTTCTAGGACATATTGTTTCTTGGCAGCTATGAGGATGATCTCGTGTTCCGGACCCGATCCGTATAGTTGCTGCCATCATCTTTCAGCTTGGTTTTCTAGGAACGCGTTGAAGTTCATGTTGACATTAGCGTTGGCCATTGATCTACAAGACATATTTGCAAAGGTTTTAGACTAAGTTCATGATAATAAAGTTCTAATCAAAATTATGAACTCCCACTTAGATTAGACATCCTCTAGTCATCTAAGTGTTACACGATCCGAGTCGACTAGCCCATGTCCGATCATCACGTGAGACGGACTAGTCATCGTCGGTGAACATCTTCATGTTGATCGTATCTTCCATACGACTCGTGTTCGACCTTTCGGTCTCCGTGTTCGAGGCCATGTCCGCACATGCTAGGCTCGCAAGTTAACCCTAAGTGTTTTCATTTGTGTAAAACTGTCTTACACCCGCTGTATGTGAACGTAAGAATCCATCACACCCGATCATCACGTGGTTCTTAGAAGCGACAAACTGTAGCAACGGTGCACAGTTAGGGGAGAACACTTCTTGAAATTTTTTGTAAGGGATCATCTTATTTACTACCGTCGTCCTAAGTAAACAAGATGCATAAACATAATAAACATCACATGCAATTATATAGTTGTGACATGATATGGCCAATATCATATAGCTCCAGTGATCTCCATCTTTGGGGCTCCATGATCATCTTGTCACCGGCTTGACACCATGATCTCCATCATCATGATCTCCATCATCGTGTCTTCATGAAGTTGTCACGCCAATGACTACTTCTACTTCTATGGCTAACGCGTTTAGCAATAAAGTAAAGTAGTTTACATGGCGTTCTTCAATGACTCGCAGGTCATACAAAAAATAAAGACAACTCCTATGGCTCCTGCCGGTTGTCATACTCATCGACATGCAAGTCGTGAATCCTATTACAAGAACATGATCTCATACATCACAATTCATCATTCATCACAACTTCGGCCATATCACATCACATGATCAATCGCTGCAAAAACAAGTTAGACGCCTTCTAATTGTTGTTGCATCTTTACGTGGCTGCAATTGGGTTCTAGCAAGAACGTTTTCTTACCTACAAATAACCACAACGTGATTTTGTCAACTTCTATTTACCCTTCATAAGGGCCCTGTTCATTGAATCCGCTCCAACTAAAGTGGGAGAGCAGACACCGCCATCCACCTTATGCAACTAGTGCATGCCAATCGGTGGAACCGGTCTCACGAAGCGCACGTAAGGTTGGTCCGGCCGCTTCATCCCACAATACCGTTGAAGCAAGAAAAGACTAGTAGAGGCAAGTAAGTTGACAAGATCCACGCCCACAACAAAATTGTGTTCTACTCGTGCATTAGAGAACTACGCATAGACCTAGCTCATGATGCCACTGTTGGGGAACGTTGCAGAAAATTAAAATTTTTCCTACGGTTTCACCAAGATCCATCTATGAGTTCATCTAAGCAACGAGTAACGGGAGAGATTTTGCATCTACATACCACTTGTAGATCGCGTGCGGAAGCTTGCAAGGTGATGATGGAGTCGTACTCGACGTGATTCAGATCACCGATGTCCAAGTGCTGAACGGACAGCACCTCTGCGTTCAACACACGTACGGGACGGGAGACGTCTCCTCCTTCTTGATCCAGCAAGGGGGAAGGAGAGGTTGATGATGATCTAGCAGCACGACGGCGTGGTGGTGGATGCAGTGAGAACCCAGCAGGCTTCGCCAAGCAACTACGGGAGGAGGACGAGGTGTAGCAGGGGGAGGGAGGCGCCAAGCACAAGGGTACAGCAGCCCCCTCCCTCCCCCCTTTATATAGGCCTCCAGGGGGGCGCCGGCCCCTGGAGATCCAATCTCCAAGGGGTGGCGGCGGCCAAGGGGGTGGAGTGCCCCCCAAGCCAAGTGGGGCACCTCCCCCCACCCCTAGGTTTCAACCCTAGGCACAGGGGGTGGGCCTAGGGGGGCGCACCAGCCCACTCTGGGCTGGTTCCCCTCCCACTTCAGCCCATGGGGCCCTCCGGATGGGTGGCCCCACCGGTGGACCCGGGACCCTTCCGGTGATCCCAGACATTACCGGAGACCCCAAACTTTCCCGATGGTCAAATATCACTTCCTATATATTATTCTTTACCTCCGGACCATTCCGAAACTCCTCGTGACGTCCGGGATCTCATCCGGACTCAACAACATTCGGTATGCTGCATACTCATATTCATACAACCCTAGCGCCATGAACCTTATGTGTAGACCCTACTAAAAGGGAGACACGCAGACATGACCGAGACGACTCTCGGGCAATAACCAATAGCGGATCTGGATACCCATGTTGGCTCCTACATGCTCCTCGATGATTTCATCGGTTGAACCACGATGTCGAGGATTCGATCAAAACCCTCAGATACAATTCCCTTTGTCAATCGGTATGTTACTTGCCCGAGACTCGATCGTCGGTATCCCAATACCTTGTTCGGCCTCGTTACGCAAGTCACTTTACTCGCATCGTAATGCATGATCCCGTACAACACCTTGGTCACCTTGAGCTCATTATGATGATGCATTATCGAGTGGGCCCAGAGATACCTCTCCGTCATACAGAGTGACAAATCCCAGTCTCGATCCATGTCAACCCAACAGATACTTTCGGAGATGCCTGTAATGCACCTTTATAGTCACCCAGTTACGTTGTGATGTTTGATACACCCAAGGCACTCCTACGGTATCCGGGAGTTACACGATCTCATGGTCGAAGGAAGACATACTTGACATTGGCAAAGCTCTAGCAAACGAACTACACGATCTTTATGCTATGCTTAGGATTGGGTCTTGTCCATCACATCATTCTCCTAATGATGTGATCCCGTTATCAATGACATCCAATGTCCATAGTCAGGAAACCATGACTATCTGTTGATCACAACGAGCTAGTCAACTAGAGGCTCACTAGGGACATATTTGTGGTCTATGTATTCACACGTGTATTACGATTTCCAGATAATACAGTTATAGCATGAATAAAAGACAATTATCATGAACAATGAAATATAATAATACTTTTATTATTGCCTCTAGGGCATATTTCCAACAATGGGTACACATTGTTACTTACAAACATGAAGTGCAGGAAGTCTTCAAACGATTTTCCTCGAGGGCTTCAACCAACTTTCGTGTGAAGATCAAGCATATCAGAAGTGACAATGGAACTGAGTTCAAGAATTCTGGTCTTGATGCCTATCTTGAAGAACTTGGTATTACTCATGAATTATCTGCTCCCTATACTCCTCAGCAGAATGGCGTCGTGGAGCGCAAAAATAGAACTCTTGAGATGGCTCGCACTATGCTTGATGAATACAAAACGCCTCAGCGTTTTTGGATTGATGCAATTGATACTGCCTGCCACATCATCAATAGAGTATATCTTCACAAATTATTCAAGAAGACTACCTATGAACTCCTCACTGACAAGAAACCCAATGTGAGTTATTTCAAGGTCTTCGGTGCTAAATGTTGGATTAGAGATCCTCACCACAACTCTAAATTTGCACCTAAAGCACAAGAAGGTTTTATACTTGGTTACGGAAAGGACTCGCACACCTACAGAGTCTTCAACATTGTTCTTCACAAGATTGTCGACATCAGAGATGTGCGCTTCGATGAAACTAATGGCTCGCAAAGAGAGCACCTACCTTATGTGTTAGATGAACCAGCACCGAGGATGCTATCAAGCTCAAGGCAACCGAGGATGTCATTCCTCATCAAGAATCTCTTTCAAGAATTCATCCCTGTTCATGAAGAACGCCGAGTGATGCACTCAGAGAACATGATGAGGAAAATGGTGTCAAGAAAATGCTGATCAAAATCCTCGTGACAGCCAACTCATCCATGCGTTGCAAAATAAGTGCAAGTGGAGAAGATCATCGATGACATTAGCGCACAGTCCTCTCACACGCCAAAAGCCTCACACTTATCTAACTTTTGTGGGCACTATGCTTTCGCCTCTATCTCGAGCCCACTAAGGTAGATGAAGCATTTCGAGCCGAGTGGATTCAGGCTATGCAAGAAGAATTACATCAGTTCGAGCTGAACAATGTCAGGAATTGGTCAATCGCCTGCATCCTCGCAAGCATAATATCATTGGCATGAAGTGGATCTACCGCAACAAGCAAGATGAAAATGGCCTTGTGGTGAGGAATAAGGCACGACTAGTAGCTCAAGGCTACACACAGTTCAAGGAATTGATTTCGATGAAACTTTTGCACCTGTTGCTAGACTTGAGGCTATTCACATTTTACTTGCCTATGCTAACCATCATGATATCATCTTATATCAAATGGATGTGAAAAGTGCATTCCTCAATGGTAAGCTTGAGGAAGAAGTATATGTTGCTCAACCCCCAGGTTTTGAAGATCCCAAGAATCCTGACAAAGTCTTCAGACTCAATAAGGCCCTCTATGGCCTCAAGCAAGCCCCTCGGGCGTGGTATGATACATTCTTCGTGAAGAATGGCTTCACACCCGGTTCACTTGACCCTACTCTATTTACTAAATCATATGATGGTGAACTGTTTGTGTGCCAAATATATGTTGATGATATTATCTTTGGCTGTACTAACCAACGATATAGTGATGAATTTGCCTTTATGATGAGTGAAGAATATCAAATGTCTATGATGGGAGAGTTGAAATTCTTCTTAGGCCTTCAAATTCATCAGCAGCGCAATGGCATATTCATATCTCAGAGAAATACCTCAAAGATGTCTTGAGGAAATTCGCATGCAAGATTGCAAAGGCGTAAAATTCCTATGCCCACAAATGGCCATCTATGCAATCGCTGAAAATGGTATTGACTTCGATCACAAGGTATACCGCCCATGATTAGTTCTTTATTGTACTTATGTGCATCTAGGCCAGATATAATGCTTAGTGTTTGCATGTGTGCCCGATTTCAAGCTGCACCAAGGAATCACACCATAAGGCTGTGAAGCATATTCTTCGATATCTAGCTCACACACCAACACTAGGATTATGGTACCCCAAGGGCTCTGCTTTTGATCTCATTGATATTCGACTCGACTATTTGGTGATCGTGGACCGCAAGTCAACATCCGCACTTGTCATTTCCTTGGACGATCTTTGGTCTATTGGTCCTTGAAGAAACAGAATCGCTGATCACCGCTTCATCTGCTTTCAAGCTGAATACATTGCTCTTGGCTCATTGTGCTCAATTGCTTTGGATGAAGCAAACCTCAAGGACTATGGCGTCAACGTGAAGAATGTGCCTCTCTCTGCGACAATGAGAGTGCCATCAAGATTGCTCACAACCCGCTTCAGACTCAAGACTAAGCACATCCAGATTCGTCATCATTTTCTTCATGATCATGTGTTGAAGGGCGATATCTCCATCGAGCATGTGAAGATCAAGAACAGCTAGCTGATATCTTCACTAAGCCCTTGGATGAGAAGAGATTTAGCAAGTTGCGGTGTGAGCTAAATATCTTAGAATCTTGAATGTTCTTTGAAAAGGACACACATCCTAACCCTTGTGCAGTAATTGATGACTTAGATGTGCAACACATGAAGAAATGTTTTCTTCAATCAATGAAGAATAACATTCTAAGTGTGAAGAAATTAATGAAGAATTTGATTCTCGTAACCCCACGACAATTGTATGCGTGTCTGAAATCATCATTCTTATCTGGTAATACGCCACCACAAAAGTTGAAAATCTTCAATTTGAGTTTTTCCTCATTTTGAAATTCTTCGTTTTACAAATTCTTCACTTTGCAAAATCTTCACTGCTTCCGCTGTTTTTCCTCATTGGCTATATATATATGTGAGCTTATGTCCTCTACAAAGATTCACTTATTGCTATTTCTTCAAGTTGCGATTTACGCTAAGTGAATGTGATCGGACCCTTCCCCTCTATGCTATACTCAATCCAATCTATTCACAAATTCTTCATCTGCGTTTCGATTGAAACTCGCTCAAAGTCTTCACCGTGTCCTTGTCATTTGAAGAAATTGCGAATCTAAATTTAAAAAAATCTTATCCAGATTTTCGGTTTTACCGCTTAAACCGCTCCGCATCCCATGATGCATTAGTTTATTCACCCACGATCTTACACGATCTCATCTGCATAGTACATGGGTGACACATGTCACGTGAAGAAGAAAGGGCAGGGGCATGTTCGTCCCAAAATCTTCGGGCGAACAGTTTTTACCGTGGCTATAAATACCCTCTCCCTTCCTTACTTCATTTACTCCGCGGTCATTGTCTCTCGCCGAGCTCTCCTCAAACCCTAGCGCCGCCACTACTCCATCACCGTCGGTGAGGAAGAGCTTCCTCGCCTCGACCTCGTCGCCGTTGACTCGCTACCGGCCTGGAAATCTTCACTCCGCTGCCGCCGTAGCTGTCTCTCTCTGCCAAGTTAGGGCGTGGGAGATCTAACGTGATGAACTTCATCACAGTTACACACTGTTCGTCGTGTTCTTCAGTTCGGGTAATTAAAAGTCACTTTTATTACTCGCTTTGATTCTCAAATCTTTCTGAAAATCTTCAAAGGTGTTTTATTCTTCAAATCTTCACATATGAACACCTCACACACTGTATGCTCTTGATTTATCTCTCTAAGCATTCATTTCCTCAAGATTCCTCAATTGTGCGGATTTTCAATCTGTACAACTCTGGAACCTGAGACAAAACACTTAGTGAAATTCCTCAAGGCTCAACTGGTCAAATTCCTCAAAACTTGTCTTTTTCGAAAAATCTTCTAAGAACGCATATGACCTCTCCAAATTCCTCGCACCTACACTCGCTCACAGTACTCATGTCCGCTTTGAATCACTAGGTTCTCATCAACTTAACTCATTTGCAACGTTCCTCGAAGAAAAACTGCATACTTCTTTGAGTGTTCTATTGTTCAAATTCCTCATCCAAGAAAATGGCAGAAGGCAAGAGACCGCAGAAGGGAGGAAAGAAACCGGAGGTCATGACTACCTTCGAGATCCCTGAAGAAATATACAAAGACTATTGCACACCTGATGAAGCCAAGTTTGGCAAGGAGAACAAGAATCAGCGCAAAGTGCGTATCCAGAGGATAGAACGAAGATGGGCACGAGAATGGAGGGAATATCGCTATGTTACTCCAAAGTACATGAAGAAATTCGCCTTAAACCCTCCATGCCCAAGAGCTCCATTGGCACCGCCAAGTCACGATCCCACCAAAGATCAAGCGTGGTGAAGACTTTCCGAAGAATGGTCAAGGCGCCAAGCCAAATTGGCAAGACAGGCCAAGGAGGCAGTGAGGAAATTCAACGAGGATTTCTGCTGCTGCTGCTGCCGCTGAGACCTCGGTCAAGCCGAGGAAATCAATGCCAAGAAGCCCGCCGCAAGCCAAGTGCTTCACCATCAGCGCCCTCATGGCCCAGTTCCTCACCAGCGCCCTCACGGCAAATTCCTCGAGGCTCTGCTGCTCCTCAAAATCCTCAAGCAGCTCCTCCAAGTCCTCAACTCCCAGCATCCGCTACCTGTCAAAGGACTGTGGCTTCTCGATTACTTCGTGTCTCAAGAAGTTCCTCACCGCACCAATGTCCTCATCAGGCCCCACTCTGCTGAAGACAAAAGCAACAGCTGGACGCGGTCCTCGGCCAAGTCCAAGAAAGAAACAAGTTGCCTTCAACGTGCCCTCTGATGAAGAACTTGCAGAAATCATCAGAGACAGACTAACCAAGGCCGCTAGAGCCAAAGGAACAACTGTGCCTCTGCTTTTGGATTCAAAGAAGATCCTTGACTTCATCGACTTATGGCATCAGGATCCAAACACTCCCATGCCTGATCTGCCTCTGACTCTTGGTCAAAGTCATATGTTGAACCATTTCGTCGCTGAAGAGAAATGGAAATTTGAAAAGGCTCGTGAGATAAAGAGAGCACAAGCCAGAAAGGAGAAGCTTCTGAAGAAGAACATCGTCAACCTGACTCCTGAAGAACTTCTCAAAGCTCAATCTGAAATCCAAGCCCTCAGCAAGGATTTCGATGCTTACAATGCTGATTGGCAAGGAGCCAAGGTGAGATTCGTCAATTTGACGAAGAAATGACAACTATTGCAGCCCCATCGCAACAAGAAAATCCTCAGTGAAGACTCGCTCAGCTCGCTGAAGAACATGCCAAGATCGCTGATGACTTTCAGCCTGCCGATGAGAATACAAGTTCTGTGGCTGATGACTCCATTCCGCCGCTGAAAAATTTCTGTGGCATCCACTAGTGGTGCGCTCAAGAAATCAAGAGATCAGGGCAATCGCACTGGCCATGCCAAGAAAGCGAACCACGTCCTCGCCCTCCTCCGCGCCAACACCAACTCCAATTCTTCCTTACGCTTATGAAGTGAAGAAGACAAAGGCTGCAGAGCGAGCTGCAGTGAAGAAGAGGAAAGCATCACAAGCGCCAAATTCTTGCCGCGAAGAAAATGAAGTCGATGACCAGCTCGCTTGAAAATCCCATTGATGCCGCTCCCATTTCCTCCATGTCGCCTAAGGAAATTGTTCCTTATGGAGAAGACTACAAGATCCCAAGCGGATCGATGAAGAAAATCACTCTGTTGCTACCTCGTAACAGTTTGATGAAGAAATTGAAGTGGAAGCATTCCTTCACCGCCTTGATCGCTTCTCACCCATGCCTCGGTTCACGGTGAAGAGGCTGGTGTTGAGGAAATTGAAAAGAAGATGAAGACGTGGATATTGGATGCACTACACAGTGATGAACGATGACTTTTGGGAAAGTCAAGATCCCAATACTCCTCTCTTCACTCCGATTCAACAAATTCCTCGCCCCCGGCTACAACTGTTCAAATGGGCTCAAGAAACTCATCCCACATCGTCATTCATGAAGAAATTCCAGCCGCTAGTGTCAAGAACCTTCACGATCCCCAAACTGCACAAGAAGAGGAACCAGAAATTCCTCACCAAGCACCCGAGATCGCGATTCGAGGTTGTGCTGCAAATCATCGACATTCCTCTCGCCCAAACCAAGAATCCGTTCTCGAGCAAGCAAAAATTCAAGGCTGAAGACTTCTTTTCTGAGCATGTGTTCTTCACTGGTTACAATCCATATGACTCTGCTCACATAAGGAAAAGACGCTTCTGGACTGCTACTCAAGCCAACTACTATTCCTCAGTGCTCTTTGACAAGGACAAGATCTTCGATCATGAGCATATTCCTCATGTGGATATGGAATCACTGCCGTGCTTCGAGCCGGTACTCCGAGTTATTCACGATGCAGGACTCCTGAATTTCTGCACTGATATCTACGATTGGAATGAAGAACTCATTCTTCAGTTCTACGCCACTTTGCATATCACCGGAAATGCTGAAGATGTCAATTCATGGGTGCTGGATTGGATGACAGAAAACACTCACTACAAGGCACCAGCAACTGAATTGCTTCGTGTCCGTCCTCTTGATCCTCCCCATGAAAGCGCACGTTGCATCTACAATGACCGCGGTGACCGATCATTATATGCAAGTGCTCATGAAGCCTTTGAAGCGTGGCAGGCCCTCGAACCAAATTCCTCGTCAAGGAACTGTTGTATGTGCCTCGGACTGTCTATCGAATACTGACGAAGACAATGAGTCCCATCAAAGGCCACGACTCAAATGAAGAAGATGTCGTTGGCATCATGAAGAACATGCTTTTCAACATCATTCATGACGTTCCCGTCAACTTCCATGATTTCTTCATGAGGACTCTGGCTAATGTTGCAATGTCACCTTTTGAGCTGAAGTCCTATGCGCCTTGGATTATGAGATTCATAAGGGCAAGATCTTCACTGAATTACAAGGCTGACACTCTGAACCATGGTAGCTATTTGCCGCCCATTGAAGTCCTCAAGCGACCAGTTTCATCATCTGATGATAAGGGCAAGGCAGCTGCTGTGATTGATGAAGGCACACGTCCATTGGATGGTCAATTCCGTCTCGCTACATCTTACTCCACCAATGACGATTCTCGCAACACATGACACCGCCGCAAATACCTCGGCTAAGCAAAAGCCTCAAGCAATCGCACCTGTGGTGATGGTCGATCGTGAGTTACTCCTTTCATCGAAGGTTGAGCATAATCGAAATGGGTGAAGCGCCAATTTGCTGCAATTCTTCACAACATGAACTCTACACATAATGCGGTGAAGAAAATCAGTATTACCTTCATGAAACCCTCAACCGCACTGGGCTGTTCTCACGCATGTATATTCCGGAAGAATTGAAGACTATGAATCTCCAGAAGCATTTGATGGTGCGCACCACCTCCAAGAAATTCAAGCGAGTCAAAGTTCCCGATCCGGTGGCGGTTATTATTCTTCATCGCGTGAAACTGATGAACATGAAGATTTGGGCGACATCTGCGGCAGCCCTACTTCAACAACCAACCCCGCAACACCGGCGCGCCTCCATCGACTTGAAAATCTTGAGGCGTTAGTCCTCGCCGATCCTTTTGGTCATTTGATGACAAAGGGGAGAAATCTGAGTTAGTCTTCAAGCGGGTTTATATTATGGGCGTTTTATTAAGTTACAACTCGTTCTTCCAAAACTTTTATTGGATCGAGTTGTAATCTTAAATCCGATGGTGCCTTGATACTTTTGGTCGTGCTCTAATGCTTTTGATGCATTGAGCTCAAACTTTGATGTGATATTCTGCATGCTTATTCCTCGTTAATATTATTGCACGATCTTGAATCTCATCAGCACCATATTTCATCATGCATTTCAAATTCTTCATATTATATATCAAATGCGTGTATGAATTACAAGATATAGGGGGAGATCTCCATGATTCGACTTTTCAAATGTGCATTGCCTCAAAAGCAAATTCCTCACTATGCACATATTCAGGGGGAGTTCTTCTATATCTTGCAATCAAATTCCTCAATATCAGTATTTACACTTCATATGTTTATCCCCATTGAAAACTTAACCTATGTTGTCATCAATCACCAAAAAGGGGGAGATTGTAAGTGCATCTAGTGCCCCTTAGTGATTTTGGTGTATTGAAGACTTATAGGTTAAGTAACTGATGCGTTTGTGAGTGTACACAGGTCTATAAGTCTATGAGGAGTTTGATATTTACAGAGAAAGTCGACCCCTAAAAATGAAGTTCTTCAACTGAAGACTTTGATATTCTGAAGACTTTCTGAAGACTTTGAAAGTGAAGAAATCGGTGTAACCTTGAAGACTTGATATTCATTCGAGGAATATGAAGCGTGAAGACTTTTGTTTTCGTAGTTTCATTTTCTCTTTCTTGAGTCCTAGAAAACACCGTACTGTTAAAGGGGGTCGAGGAAATACTAAGAAAAATTTCAATGTGATGCTCAACTCAAAATTCTGCACCTACCAATCCCTTCGAGTGAAGCCATTGGAAATCTCATCTGATTTGATCAAATTAAATCGATGAGACGCAGTTCTTCTTACTCACTAAGGACTTTGCTCGATCGAGGAGTTAGGAATTCGCCAGTCTTGAATTGCCTACACAGTGAGGAACATGATAGCCCTGAGGAATTTGAGAGTCAAATTTCCGACCGTTGCTGTGCTGCGCACTGGCTGTCCCAAAATATCTTATCCACCTAACGGTCATATCATTGAAGGGCATTTATGTCTTATCATGTCGGGCTGCTCCCTAGGCTATAAATAGCCACCCCTACAACCACTAGCCGGTTGGCTGCTCCGAGAGAACTTGACACTTGTCATCTGAGAGCAACCCATCCTCCGAGGACTTTGAGCGAAAATCTTCAAGTGAGGAAAACCCCAAAACCAAACCCCCACAAACCCAAAGTGATTGAGCATCATCAAGAAGCGATCTGCATGGATCCGACGTCTCATACCTTTGAAGATCTGTGCTTCTTCCAGACGGTTAGGCGTCAAGGTCTAGAGCATCCAAGAGGAATTGTGGATCGCCGAGTGACCAAGTCTGTGAAGGTTTGGAAGTCACTGAAGACTTACCACAGTGATTGGACGAGGCATGCGTGGTCTTAGTTCAAGGAGAATACGGTGAGGACTGGGTGTCTGAGTTGCGGCTCGAGATCGGGTGTCCGGATGTGTGTCCTCGAGTTTAAATACTCGGCCGCTCCAACCGGATGTACAACCGAGATAGCAGTTGAACTGGTTTACCAAATCATTGTCTTCACCAACCGACCGGTTCTATTTCCTCAACTCTTTCATTTCATCATTACCGTGTTGTATGTTGTTCATATCGTGCTTGAAGACTTTGATGAAGACTTTCACAATTTCCTCGTTCAATTTCTTGATATGTTTTTCTTCATCTTGCTATCCTGTGTTTACGCTTTCCGTACTCTGTGTTAGTCTTCATTTCATCATGATGACTATGTTTGTATCCTGTTATGTTTACTTCTGAGTACATATTCCGCTGCAAGTAGTTCTTCGCTAAGGAATTTCCTCACTAGCAAATTCCTCAGTGAAGAATTCATAAAAATCGCCTATTCACCCCCCCCTCTAGTCGATATAACGCACTTTCAGATGCAGCAAATCGTGAGATTTTCCTGGGTTACAACTCAAGATTGCGGGGTATGTGGCTAAAGAAGGAAGTCGACAAGATTAGTCCTCAGCGTCCTCCTTGTAAGTACCATTATCTTGGTTTTCTGCATTTCTTCTCCCCACTAATGATAAGTTTGTAAGGCTTAGTTGAGCGAGTATTCCTTTGCAGCTCGGCTTTCATCAGGTGCTATTCCTTCAATCAATCTGGTGCTCTGATCAAAGGTATTGTCCGTGCTCCTTTTATTTTCGCTAGGTTAATCAATAGAATGTATCCCAATCTTCATTATTGCTTGCCTTCTACAAATGGTCTCGACTTGAGTTATATTGTTGGTGTTGATGTTCCAATCCCCTTTGCAACATAATATTCTAGACATGTGTAGACTTGTTGCTGCTCGAACATTTTTCTTATTCAAGATTTTGTTTATATTGCTGCCATGTTGTTTCTTCATCGGTGTTTCTTGAAAAATAATGCAGTTACTTTAAACTTGAGTGACATGCTATGGCTACCTTGCACCATCTGGCTCCCCTTGGTAATTCAGGATTTTGTGCTAATCTTTTTGACATGCATGGTTGTTCTCGACATCCGTGGTTGGTATCATTCTTAGAGCACAAAGTGATCATTATATAGCTAATGTTTTTTTTTCAGGTCGCCTTTCGCATGATTACGTGGTTACCCGAGTCCATGAAGCAGTCATAATCTTTCGAAATATTTTATGTCTAGACGCTTTACAGATTCAACAATTGCCAAGTCCTAACTTTGGTTATGTACCATGCCAACGAGACAAGACAAGTATGCCTCAATAGAATTGTAATTTAAATTGCTGACTTTGAGCACTATGAGTTATCGGAACTATTTTCAAATGGAAGATTGCAAAAATATGATTTTTTTTACTGATGTTGTGCTATTGTAATATAAATGAAAATTTTAGCTCATTTTATACTTGTCCAATTTGTGTCGAAGTGCAGTTGTATTGGAAATTCACATGCTTGTGTAGTCTGTGCTATTGAATATGCGTGTACATGTGTATTTGGAAAGTTGGGTGTTCAAACCTGGGCGACACCCATATTTTACAAGTGGATTGAAACCTGGAGAGCCAAGCACATATTACATCCGGATAGAAAATACCACCCTTCGAATGTATTTGGTTGGAGGCTGGTATAATACATGTGTAAAAGATTACAGGGGTGGCAGAAAAACTACATTCCAAGCGGGGCCTAACCCATCAATACCACCTGTAAGTGATAAAAAAATGTTTCACACACGGGATCCCCGCCTGAGCCGGCCCATGCAGTAGGGACGTTCTATACTACGCTCCACGCGTTAGGAGAAGACGCAGAGCGTCCATTTGGGCCGGCCCATATTCGTGCGACCTGTTTTTTTTTATCTTTTTTCCTTTTTTTCTGTATTCGTTTTTCTCTACTTTAAATAATTTGGTACTTCAACAAATTTTCGAAAATGAATAAATTAAGAATTTTTAAATAAAACATTTAATAAATCATAAAAAGTTTGTGGATTCAAAAAATGGTAGTGATTTTGTTAAAAAAGTTTGCTTATCCAAAATATATTTGAAATTTGAAAACAATTTTTCAGGAAATAAAAAATCATGATTTTTTAAAAGTTCATGTATTAAAAGATGTTAACAAATTTGAACAAAATTGTGCCAATTTAAAAAATGTTCATGAAATATCCTAGAAATTCAAAATCTATTTGTGACTTACAAAATAGTTTATTCATTCATAAAATGTTCATGCATTCAAAAATGTTTGTTAAATCAAGAAAATGTTCATTAATTTCAAATATTGTCCACCAGGTTCCTTAATTTTTTAGAACTTGC
Organism: Aegilops speltoides; assembly: GCA_021437245.1. Lineage (NCBI taxonomy): Eukaryota > Viridiplantae > Streptophyta > Magnoliopsida > Poales > Poaceae > Aegilops > Aegilops speltoides. The sequence continues at coordinate 307,034,490 of CM038141.1, read as the reverse complement.
TGGAACATTTTGTGAATTTCAAAAATGTTCGTTGATTCTACAAATGTTCGCCGATTCAATAAAATTATTTTCAAAAATGTGCACAATTTTTTAAAAACGTTTTCAAATAGTATAAATGTTCATGAATTCAAAAAATGTTTTGATTTTTAAAAAAATGAAATTTTGTAAAAGTGTCCACAGATTTAAAAAATGTTCACGATTTCAAATTTGTGCTAGAGGTTTAAAAAATGTTTATGATTTCACGAAATTGAGAGTGATAGTGTATTTCGTTGATGCAGCAAAATATGGTCATGGCCATTAAAGATTATGAATTGTTTTCTCCCGTTGCAACACACGAGCCCTTTTGCTCGTACCTGAAGGAGGTGATATTCTTGGTCTGGTCCGTCATGCATATTCGTAGAAAACCTCCTAATAACTTATATGAAATCAACCCTCTGTTTCGGTTTGTCCGAGCGCTTGTCCATGTGAGTCCAAGTCATATACGGTATAGCCTATGAAAGACTGACTGTATTCGTGTCCATGTCCAAAATAGGAGCTTATCTTCTTTTCCTCAGCATGTACTGATTAGATCTAACCGAATGCACCAAGCCTCACCTAGGCTCACTTGATGTGGCTCTGCTTCCCCCATCCCCACCGACACACTGCGTGCCCAGGTCGGTGGCTCCCTGTAGTGCCCGAGCCTCCCTCTCAGCCCTACTATCGAGGCTGTCCTCTGGGCTCGCCTTCTCGCACTCCCATCATCATCCTCGTGGTGATGCTACTTCTTGAGCTTGAGTTGGTTTTTCCCTTCAAGAGAAAAGGGTGATGCAACAAATTAGAGTAAGTATTTCCCTCAGCTTTTGAGAACCAAGGTATCAATCCAGTGGGAGACAACGCGCAAGTCACCGAATACCTGCACAAACAAACACCAAGTTGCACCCAACGCGATAAAGGGGTTGTCAATCCCTTCACGGTTATTTGCAAAGTGAGATCTGATAGAGATAGATAAACGGTAAAGTAATATTTTTGGTATTTTTAGTTTATGGAACGGAAAGTAAAAGATTGCAAAGGAAGTAAATCGAAAACTAAAATTGTAGATCGGAAACTAATATGATGGAAAGTAGACCCGGGGGCCATAGGTTTCACTAGAGGCTTCTCTCAAGATAGAAAATATTACGATGGGTGAACAAATTACTGCCGAGCAATTGATAGAAAAGCGCAAAGTTATGACGATATATAAGGCAATGATCATGAATATAGGCATCACGTCCGTGTCAAGTAGACCGACTACTGCCTGCATCTATTACTATTACTCCACACATCGACCGACTCCTGCCTGCATCTAGAGTATTAAGTTCATGAAGAACAGAGTAACGCATTAAGTAGGATGACATGATGTAGCGGGATAAACTCAAATAATATGATGAAAACCCCATCTTGTTATCCTCGATGCCAACAATACAATACGTGCCTTGTTGCCCCTATTGTCACTGGGAAAGGACACCGCAAGATTGAACCCAAAGCTAAGCACTTCTCCCATTGCAAGAAAAACCAATCTAGTTGGCCAAACCAAATCGATAGTTCGAAGAGACTTGCAAAGATATCAAATCATGCATATAAGAATTCAGAGAAGATTCAAATAATATTTATAGATAAGCTGATCATAAATCCACAATTCATCGGATCTCGGCAAACACACCGCAAAAGAGTATTACATCGAATAGATCTTCAAGAACATCGAGGAGAACATGGTATTGAGAATCGAAGAGATGGAAGAAGCCATCTAGCTACTAGCTATGGACCCGTAGGTCTGAGGTAAACTACTCACGCTTCATCGGAGAGGCAATGGTGTCGATGTAGAAGCCCTCCGTGATCGAATCCCCCTCTGGCAGGACGCCGGAAAAGGCCCCTAGATGGGATCTAACGGGTTCAGAAGGTTGCGGCGGTGGAAAAGTGTTTTCGTGGCTTTCCTGATAGGTTTTGGGATATTTTACAATATATAGGCGGAAGAAATAAGTCGGTGGAGTCACGAGGGGCCCACAAGGGTGGGGGCGCGCCCTACATCCTTGTGGCCGCCTCGTGGCTTCTCTAACTTGCACTCCAAGTCCTCTGGATGTCTTCTGGTCCAAGAAAAATCATCGCGAAAGTTTCATTCCATTTGGACTCCGTTTGGTATTCCTTTTCTGCGAAACTCTAAAACAAGGAAAAAACAGAAACTGGCACTAGGCTCTATGTTAATAGGTTAGTCCCAAAAATAAAATAGAATAGCATATTAATGCATATAAAACATCCAAAATAGATAATATAATAGCATGGAACAATCAAAAAATATAGATACGTTGGAGACGTATCAAGCATCCCCAAGCTTGATTCCTGCTCGTCCTCGAGTAGGTAAATGATAAAAACAAAATTTTTGATGTGGAATGCTACCTAACATATCTATCCATGCAATTTTCTTTATTGTGGCATGAATGTTCAAATCCGTATGATTCAAAACAAAATTTTAATATTGACATAAAAACAATAATACTTCAAGCGTACTAACAAGATAATTATGTCTTCTCAAAATAACATGGCCAAAGAAAGTTTATCCCTACAAAATCATATTGTCTCGCTATACTCCATCTTTATCACACAAAATATTTAAATCATGCACAACCCCGATGACAAGCCAAGCAATTGTTTCATACTTTTGATGTTCTCAAACTTTTTCAACTTTCAACCAATACATGAGTGTGACCCATGGACATAGCACTATAGGTGGAATAGATGGTGGTTGTGGAGAAGACAAAAAGAAGCAGATAGTCTCACATCAACTAGGCGTATCAACGGGCTATGGAGATGCCCATTAATAGATATAAATGTGAGTGAGTAGGGATTGCCATGCAACGGATGCACTAGAGCTATAAGCTTATGAAAGCTCAAAAAGGAAACTAAGTGGGTGTGCATACAACTTTCTTGCTCACAAAGACCTAGGGCAATTTGAGGAAGCCCATCATTGTAATATACAAGCCAAGTTATATAATGAAAAATTCCCACTAGTATATGAAAGTGATAATATAGGAGAATCTCTATCATGAAGATCATGGTGCTACTTTGAAGCACAAGTGTGGTAAAAGGATAGTAGCATTGCCCCTTCTCTCTTTTCTCGCATTTTTTTATTTGGGCCTTCTCTCATTTTTTTGGCCTCTTTTTTACGTCCGGAGTCTCATCTTGACTTGTGGGGGAATCATAGTCTCCATCATCCTTTCCTCACATGGGATAATGCAATAATAATGAAGATCATCACATTTTTATTTACTTACAACTCAAGAATTACAACTCGATACTTAGAACAAAATATGACTCTATGTGAATGCCTCCGGCAGTGTACCGGGATGTGCAATGAATCAAGAGTGACATGTATGAAAGAATCATGAACGATGGCTTTGCCACAAATACAATGTCAACTACATGATCATGCAAAGCAATATGACTATGATGGAGCGTGTCATAACAAACAGAACGGTGGAAAGTTGCATGGCAATATATCTCGGAATGGCTATGGAAATGCCATAATAGGTAGGTACGGTGGCTGTTTTGAGGAAGGTATATGGTGGGTTCATGGTACCGACAAAAGTTGTGCGACACGAGAGAGGCTAGCAATGGTGGAAGGGTGAGAGTGCGTATAATCTATGGACACAACATTAGTCATAACGAACTCATATACTTATTGCAAAAAATCTATTAGTTATCGAAACGAAGTACTACGCGCATGCTCCTAGGGGGATAGATTGGTAGGAAAAGACCATCGCTCATCCCCGACTGCCACTCATAAGGAAGGCAATCAATAAATAAATCATTCTCCGACTTCATAACATAACGGTTCACCATACGTGCGTGCTACGGGAATCACAAACTTTAACACAAGTATTTCTCAAATTCACAACTACTTACTAGAATGACTCTAATATCACCATCTTCATATCTCAAAACAATCATAAGGAATCAAACTTCTCATAGTATTCAATGCACTTTATATGAAAGTTTTTATTATATCCCTCTTGGATGCCTAGCATATCAGGACTAATTTTATAACCAAAGCAAATTACCATGTTGTTTAGAGACTCTCAGAATAATATAAGTGAAGCACGAGAGTTCATCAATTTCTATAAAATTAAACCACCACCGTGCTCCAAAAAGATATAAGTGAAGCACTAGAGCAATATTCCCTAGCTCAAAAGATATAAGTGAAGCACAAAGAGCATTATAATAAATCGCGATTCATGCGTGTGGCACCCCGACTCAGAGCAACCGGTTTATCTTGCATTGCCAGCCCAGAGATCAAGTCTTCTGGCAATACACAACATGTGACAGAAACAACCGCTTTATAGAAGCTAGCGGATTACACAAGTCTGATATTACATTGTGATACGACGCCAAGCGGGACACTCGGTGCAGCTGGACAGTATATACATTATTTAATGAACATGACGAGGGCCTCAATCACACGAACTACATGGCAGCGGAAGAACGACGAAGTGGAAACTCCATAGAACAGAGACACCGACGTGGACATGGCCTAGACGCGAGATGCGCTACGATGCGAACCGACTTGCCTGAAAGTTGGCATGACACGCCAGGTCAGTACATTGAATGTACTTGCAAGCTCACAACAAACATAAGCACGATGACAAACGATATCATGACAATTAGTCAGGTTAATGCAATACAAGAAATACTAGTAATACGGTGAAACCAACATGTGCACCGAGTCTCGCAGACTCGCTTACCAGAGGAGTTACCTTGTAACCAAACGATGACCATAGCTGGGTCACAACTGAAACCAGTCACTCATGATGCAATGCATGAGTTCATGAATCATCATGAAACCAGTGCCAATAACTATAAGAGTTGATCCATGGTGTGACTTACTTCCGAGCTATGCCCATAACTGAGGATGCGGCTATCGATAGATTAAATACACTCTGCAGAGGTAGCGCACTTTACCCACACCACGGAACCCATGGCCTCGCACTCCCATTCGGGTGGACCAATAGCGTTTCGACGAAACCCTCCCCTTGTCATGACACTCTACCGGCCACTCCGACCAACTCCCTCTCAGGGCTAGGTCTTAGGTGGCCCCGTGCCTACCAAAGGCGCCAACGACCACCGTCATGGCAGAAACAATCCCAAATGGGAACAAGGTACCATAAAAACAAAACGAGCACACAAGGTTATGTCTGCTTACCGGGCCAGGGTATGCATGCCCATAACTTTCCCTCGCGGGAGGCACCGGTGAGAGGCACAACAAAGGACCGAATCAAGACCCCCCCATAAGGTAAATGTGGTCGCACTGAGTAAAACCTGATTCGGTGGCACCATGACGTGATCAACATCATATTCAAGTTGGACTTAATCAGGTTTAACTTTGAAATAAAAACTTTATATAAAAAAACTCATACCATGCCATGGTCATGCAACTAATCGACATGCAAAGCTAGCAACTCATAGATACGGATCAACATAATTATCTTGCACTACTCAGGATCAAAAACTTTACTGGTTCTTCCTCATTTTTATTATCATGCAATATTTTGATTAACTCATAATTCATATGAGTATATTAATTATTAAAAGAACTATCATTATTTATCATTGCAATATAACTAAGGCAAAGTTTTATTCTACTTGACCAAACTAGTCCATGCATTCAACCAGTAACTTAAACAAGCATTTCAAGCATGATAAAGTAACTAGCACCTAACAAAATTTATTTAACAAATTTTTAAATGCAAATAAGAACACATATTCAAGTAGAAAATCGTAGATATTGAAATAACATAATCCAAATGCTGGTGTGGCTTGCCTTAGTGCAGAGGAGGATCACACTCCTCCTGGTTGGCTTCAAGACAAGTCTCTCCTTCTGAAAATATTTAAAAACCACAAAAACAAATATCAAAAACCAATCTGAAAATCACCAGAAATTCTAGACAGCAAGGAAAAATCCACATTTTGGTGTGCTGCTAGAGCTTTCTGGAATAAAGACAATGCAAAAAGAATCAACTCATTTGGACTTATAGGCTAGAGGTTGTGGCTGGTCAAAGTTTTAGTCAAAATCTGATTAAATTTGAGTAATTCAGAAAATCCGGGGGGGTGACGTCGAAGGCATAAAGAGGGAGTACGCCTCCACTCGTACCACTTCGGGCGCGAGTGGTGAAGCTGATGCTGGGCCCCACCCGTCAGGAGAGAGAGGGAGACGGCGCTTCGCCGACGCTTACGCCGATGAGGAGTGGTTTTGGGGCTAAACCAAAGGGATAGAAACGAAGAGGGGTTCACGGCGCACCTGCCCATACCCGTGGCTTGCCGTGGGATGGTCGGAGCTGCTCGCAATCAAGCTCACGAGCGATGGTGGTGGACGGGACTTGCCGGAGAGGAAGAAGGCGACAGCGAGAGGCGGCTCCCAGGGCTCAGCAGCATCCAGGCGGCACCAAAGGATCCCCAGTGCCACACCCGAGAGGTTGGTCGAGCTCAAGGGGCATCGGAGCGAGGTGGCTGGGCTGCGGAGGTTGTCGGAGATCTCTGGTCGGGGTCGACAGCAAGAGGCCTGTCCGACCGGGCTACGGTGCTCCTACGTGCTCGTGGCGGTGGTGAGGAGTGGTGTGAGGCTTGGAAGCAAGGATAGGGGCTCTATATATAGCCGGAATGAGTGGGGGTAACGTGGCGCCGTCGGAGTGCTCTGGAAGCCGGCGAATGGCGACGAAAAGCGCCAGTGCAAGGGGCAAGGTTTCAGTGTCAAGGCAGAGGTTGTCCACGCTTGCGGACGAGCACACGGAGCAGTGTAGAAGAGGACAAGGGCACGAGCTGTTGGGGAACGTAGCAGAAATTCAAAATTTTCCTACGTGTCACCAAGATCTATATATGGAGAAACCAGCAACGATGGGAAGGAGAGTGCATCTACATACCCTTGTAGATCGCTAAGCAGAAGCGTTCAATAGAACGGGGTTGAAGGAGTCGTACTCGTCGTGATCCAAATCACCGGAGATCCTAGTGCCGAACGGACGGCACCTCCGCGTTCAACACACATACAGCCCGGTGACGTCTCCCATGCCTTGATCCAGCAAGGAGAGAGGGAGAGGTTGAGGAAGACTCCATCCAGCAGTAGCACAACATCGTGGTGGTGGTGGAGGAGCGTGGCAATCCTGCAAGGCTTCGCCAAGCACCGCGGGAGAGGAGGAGTACTTGGGAGAGGGGAAGGGCTGCGCCAGAACTTCGTGTGTAGCTCCCATGCGCCTCCCCACTATATATAGGGGTGGAGGGGCTGGTTTCTTGCCCTCCAGGTCCATTGGGGCGTTGGCCAAGGTGGGAGGAAAGAAATCCCATCATTTCCTTCCCCACCGATTGTTATCCCCCCTTTTTAGGGATCTTGATCTTATCCCTTCGGGATATGATCTTATTCCTTCTAAGGGGGGATCTTGGTGCGCCTTGACCAGTGGTGTGGGGCCTTGCCCCCACTACCCACGTTCATGTGGGCCCCCATGCAGGTGGGCCCCACTCCGGAACCTTCTAGAACCTTCCCGGTACAATACCGAAAAATCCTGAACATTTTCCGGTGGCAAAATAGGACTTCCATATATAAATCTTTACCTCCGAACCATTCCGGAACTCCTCGTGATGTCCGGATCTCATCCGGACTCGAACAACATTCGGTAACCACATACAAACTTCCTTTATAACCCTAGCGTCATCGAACCTTAAGTGTGTAGACCCTACGGGTTCGGAGACTGTAGACATGACCGAGGCGTTCTCCGGTCAATAACCAACAGCGGGATCTGGATACCCATGTTGGCTCCACATGTTCCACGATGATCTCATCGGATGAGCAGCGATGTCAAGGACTCAATTAATCCGTATACAATTCCCTTTGTCTAACGGTATTTTACTTGCCCGAGATTCGATCGTCGGTATACCGATACCTTGTTCAATCTCGTTACGGCAAGTCTCTTTACTCGTTCCGTAACACATCATCCGTGATCAACCCCTTGGTCACATTGTGCACATTATGATGATGTCCTACCGAGTGGGCCCGAGATACCTCTCCATTTACATCGGTGACAAATCCGATCTCGATCCGTGTCAACCCAGCAGACACTTTCAGAGATACTGTAGTGCACCGTTATAGTCACCCGATTCGTTGTGACGTTTGATACACCCAAAGCACTCCTACGGTATCACGGGAGTTACACGATCTCATGGTCTAAGGAAGAGATACTTGACATTGGAAAAGCTCTAGCAAGCGAACTACGATCTTTGTGCTATGCTTAGGATTGGGTCTTGTCCATCACATCATTCTCCTAATGATGTGATCCCGTTATCAACGACATCCAATGTCCATAGCCAGGAAACCATGACTATCTGTTGATCACAACGAGCTAGTCAACTAGAGGCTCACTAGGGACAAATTGTGGTCTATGTATTCACACGTGTATTACGATTTCCGGATAATATAGTTATAGCATGAATAAAAGACAATTATCATGAACAAGGAAATATAATAATACTTTTATTATTGCCTCTAGGGCATATTTCCAACACGAGCGCACTGTGGCATTTGGCCGCAACGTGCCCGTGCTCGCTACGGCGTCTACGGCGTCGGCAAGCGCCAGGGAGGGGTCATGGATGATGGGTCGAGGCTGGTGGCGCGGGCCGGCCGTCGTCGGCGAGCTCTGGCTCGAGCACGCGCCGAACAGAAGCGTTGGCGCTACCCAGAGCGCGTCGAACGTGTGCCAGCCGCCGTGTCTTCATGCGGTTACCACCCTGGCATGGTCAAAATGGTGCCCACGCGTGGCCAAACCATACTCGACGCAGTGTTTAGTCTAGAGGAGCTGATGACACATCACCAGGCCGATCAGATTTGACGCAAGCAACTTAGCAAGTTTCTGACCAGGAACTTGGTCGCCAAGTTTGGCTAACTTCTAGATGGCCATTAGGGCTTATCACCTGGGGTTAAGGGTTTCTTAGGAGGGTAATTATGTTCAAGAAAAATCAAGGCCAAAAGATCAAGGAAAAATGCACTTGTTGTACACGGTGCATTTCTAGACCAGAAGAGAAATTATTTTCTATAGCAAAAATATTACAAAAAGTCATGCAATATTTTTGCTTGGGAAGGTGTGCCAAGGTCCAAAGAATATTCAGGAATTATTTCAGGATTTTTGGAGCAATAAAAATGAGGGTTGCTTTGGAGCACTAGTTTCTGAAAAGAGTTTCAGAGAGGAAAATGAATATTTTTCTTTTATGAAAAATATTCATTTGATTATTTGGGGGTTTATCAGAGAAATAAGGTTGAATGAGAAGTATATAGGTCACTTGGGTGAAAGCCAAGGGCATGCCCAAGTGACAAGTCGATTTGAATTGATTCCAAAAATCCAAATCAACGCAAAGGCAAAAACCAAGTCCGGAAAAAGAGAGAAGGAAAAAATCCAGGCTGTCACAAACCTCCACCACTTAGGATGAATCTCGTCCTCGAGATTCGGTTGCTTGGGAAAACAATTCTGGGTATGCAGTCCTTAAAAATTCCTCTCTTTCCCAGGTTGCTTCCTCCTTGGTGTGATGCTCGCACTGAACCTTGTAAAACCTTATTTCTTTGCTACGAGTGACTCTCTCTGTCTTATCCAATATTCTGATTGGCTTTTCCTCATATGTCAAATACTTAGCCAATTCTATCTCTACCATATCAGTCCTTTTCTCTGGTGGCGAGATGCATCTCCTTAGCTATGAGATATGAAACACATTGTGTACTTTTGACAGTTCGGGTGGCAATTCCAACTGATAGGCAACTGTTCCGACTCTGGCCATGACTGGAAACGGACCGATGTATCTGGGTGCCAATTTTCCGCGGGTCTGAAACCTCTTGACTCCTTTCATAAGGGTGACTCAGAGATATACGTGTTCTTCGGGTTCGAAGCTAATCTGTCGGTGTTTGGCGTCATAATAACTCTTCTGTCGCGATTTGGCCAGCTGCAGTCTGTCTCGGATTTCCTTGACTTGCTTCTCGGCTTTGAGCATTAAATCAGTCGCAGAAATACGGCTGTCTCCGGTTTGAGACCAGTTCAATGGAGTGCGACATTTACGGCCATACAGAGCTTCATAGGGTGACATCTTTAAGCTGGTCTGGAAACTGTTGTTGTAGGAAAACTCGGTGTAGGGCAGACAGTCTTCCCACTTGGGTCCTTGGGCCAATGCACATGCCCGGAGCATATCTTCGAGTATTTGGTTTACTCGCTCAGTCTGTCCATCTGTCTGGGGATGATAAGCCGTGCTGTACTTCAGAGCAGTCCCCAAGGCTTGATGTAGTCGGGACCAAAATGCTGAAGTGAAGAGAGATCTCCTGTCTGAAGTGATAGTCTTGGGTACTCCATGCAGACTGACGATTCGGGACACATACAATTGTGCAAGCTGATCGGCACGGTAGGTGGTCCAGATGGGAAGTAAATGTGCCACCTTTGTTAAGGTGTCCACTATGACCCATATTGCATCATTTCCTCAGTGAGTCCATGGTAATCCGGTGATAAAATCCATGCAGATATCATCCCATTTCCATTGGGATACGGGCAGAGGTTGGAGGAGTCTAGCGGGTTTTTGGTGTTCCACCTTTACCTTGTTGCATATATCGCAAGAAGCCACGAAGTAGGCGATGTCTTTCTTCATTCCATCCCACCAGAATACCTGACGAAGGTCTTCATACATTTTGGTACCACCGGGGTGAATTGAGTATGGCGATTCATGTGCTTCTGTCAATATCTTCTTTCTCAGACCTTCGTGGTTGGGTACGCAAATCCTTCCTCGGAACCTTAGCGTACCTTGCTGATCTCTAGAGAAATCCGGTGCATGCCCCTCATGCATCTTCTTGTCATATAATTGCAGTGATTGATCATCTGCCTGAGCGCTGTAAATTTCTCATTCGAGAGTGGGGGCAACTTCCAATATGTTGGCAAGATGGGCATCGGTAATCACCAAGTTGAGCTGAGTGATTTCTTCATAAAGCTCAGGAGGCAAGGAATCCATTAGAGCATTTAGGTTGGCCGGTTTGCGCCTGGGGGCGTCAGCCACCACATTAGCTTTGCCCGGGTGATAATTTATACCAAGGTCGTAGTCCTTAACCAACTTGAGCCATCTTCGCTGTCGAAGGTTCAAATCGGGCTGAGTGAATATATACTTGAGACTCTTGTGGTCGGTAAATATCTGGCACTTCTTTCCAATCAGATAGTGTCTCCAGATTTTCAAAGCGTGCACCACCGCGGCCAACTCCAAATCATGAGTGGGGTAATTTCCTTCGTGTGGCCGTAGTTGTCGGGATGCATAAGCCACAACCTTGCCATTTTGCATAAGTAAACATCCGAGACCTTTTCTGGAGGCGTCACAGTAGACATCAAAACTGCGGTAGATGACTGGAAGAGTCAATATTGGTGCTGACGTCAGCCTGATTTTTAGCTCATTGAAACTTCGTCCGTAGTCCTCAGTCCGTTCAAACTTCTTATCCTTATTTAAGAGCTCGAACATTGGCTCGGCAATCTTGGAGAATCCTTTAATAAAACGGCGATAATATCTGGCTAGTCCAAGGAAACTCTGGATTTCTCAGACTGTCGTGGGTGCGGACCAATCAAGTACATCTTTCACCTTGCTTGGATCCACGGATATTCCTTCTGCCGAGAGGACATGCCCTAGAAATCCAACTTGTGGGGCCAAAACTCACATTTGCTGAACTTGGCATAAAGCTGATGGTCGCGGAGCCTTTGCAAAACTGCTCGGAGGTGGTCCTTGTGTTCGGCTTTGCTTTTTGAGTAAATGAGGATGTCATCAATGAACACCACAACAAATTTGTCCAAGAAATCCATAAACACCTTGTTCATCATATGCATGAAGAAGGCTGAGGCGTTGGTGAGGCCGAAGGACATAACGGTATACTCATAAAGACCGTATCGAGTGGTGAACGCGGTCTTGGGAATATCCTCCTTCTTTATTCTGAGCTGATGATATCCGGTCCTCAAGTAAATTTTGGAGAATACTTTGGCCCCACTGAGTTGACCAAACAAATCGTCAATCCTTGGCAGTGGATACTTGTTTTTGATGGTGACGTCATTCAGCTGTCGGTAGTCTACGCACATTCGTAGACTGCCATCCTTTTTGTCCACGAATATCGCTGGTGATCCCCATGGTGAAGAGCTTGGGCGGATGTATCCTTTCTGCAGCATCTCATCCAGTTGTTTCTTCAATTCTACCAATTCTGATGAAGGCATCCAATAGTATTTCTTGTGTATCGATGCGGTTCCAGGCACCAAGTCAATTGCAAACTCCATCTCTCTGTCTGGTGGCATGCCTGGTAATCCTTCAGGAAATACATCTGGATACTCGCTGACCACAGGAATTAGTTCCACCTCTTCTGCCACGGCTGTGAAAATCATATCCTTCTTGGGTATGCTTTTCCGGGCATAAAAACTTGTGGTCCAGCCTTCCGTATTTGTCATGGTAACTTCTCTGGTCGCACAGTTGATGCATACTTGGTATTGGGTTAACCAATTCATGCCCAGAATAATATCCAATTTGCTAGAATCGATGATTACCAGAGATGTTGGAAACTTGACGCCCTTGATGTCAATTTCCAAATTTCGTCAGACCAGATTGCTTCTGAGCAGGGATCCCGGGGATTGTACCAGCATGTGTTTTCCCAAAATCGAGCAAGACAATTTGTTTTGGGCAGCAAAACCCCATGAAATAAAAGAGTGGGAAGCCCCAGAGTCAAGTAAAATTACGGCGGGTATGTCATTAACAAGAAACATACAATTGACGTCTTCCGGGTCCTCTCGGGCTTCGTCTGCGAAGATATGATGGATTTGCCCTTGGATGGTACTTGGGGCGGAATACGGCTCCATGTAGTTGACTTGCGGATGGAATGGAGTTGTTTGTTGTTCTTGGGGCACTGTCTGGCGTAATGTCCTGTTTGCCCATAGCTGAAACAGGAATTGTTGCGCTGACAATCTTCGCACACCGGGCTGGTCACGACATTCTTGACTTGGGTGGTGCTCTTGTTTACATTTTGCTGCCAGTTGGGTTTGTACTGAACCTGAGTCTGTTGCTAAGTACGAGCCTTCTGCACCGGTTGCATATCCTTCTTCGGCTTGAATTTGCGCATGTGGTCATTAATAGCTAGCTTGTTGTCGTGTAGGAGCTTGTGTTCCCTTTCTGCGATGAGGGCCTTGTTCACTAGAGTTTGGAAGTCCGGAAAAATCAAACATGCTGAGAGTGCACCTGAGATGCTGATTCAGTCCTCCAAGAAATCTGTCGACCTTCCGTTCTTCTGTGGCCACATCGTAGAGAGAATAGCGAGCCAAATGGTTGAATTTATTTAGGTACTCGCTGACTGTCATGCTGCCTTGAGTGAGGGCGAGGAATTCGCGCTACTTGATTTTCATAATCCCAGTGGGAATATGATACTTGCAGAAATGATCCTTGAATTTAGTCCAAGTATTTTCCTTATTCGCGGGCCACATGGCCTTAGCATTATCCCACCATATAGCAGCAGCTCCTTCGAGATAATGCGTTGCAAAGGGAACCTTGTCTCCCTCTTCCGTGTGAGCAATCTCCAGTTTCTTCTCAATAGATCATCGGCGTCCAATGGATCAATAACTTGGCTGAAGCTGGGAGGCTTGGTTCGCTGAAAATCTGACAGCTTGGAGTGATGACCATTCTGATTTCCATTCTGCCCAACCATAACTTGCACACTTTTCAATATTTCCAGTAGATCGTTGCTCCTTCTTTCTTCAAACATTCGCGAGATTTGCTCAGTGGAGGGCGGATGTGGCGGTGGAGATGGAGGTGGCTGGTATGGCTCGAGGGAATGTCCTGCCTGTCTTGCGGAGCGACGGACAGGGACATCCTCACAAGCTTGGCTGCTGCTGCCTCCCCGCGTCATCCTATTATTTATTTTCCCCATACATAGAACCCGCGATGAGAAAAATCCAACATGGGAGGAAAGCCATTGACAAATCCCAGAAGAAAACAACGAAAGAAAACCAAAGCGAATAAAAGGTTCCAACATAATTATACATAGACTCAACATGAAAGTAAACATCACAATGGGTCTACTACCCTCATACATGAAACTAAGCATCATGACATGTGCGATTACACCCATACATCATACTCATGATGAAAGCGATACTCTAACGGTCTACTGCTCGGACGGTGCTGCTGCGGGCTCCTCTCCTGAGCCGGACCGAGATCCTGAACTGATAGTAGAGACCTCCGGGTTAAGAGAGACGCGACGGCGCTGCCTCGAGGGCTCTCCCTCTGGGGCAGGCGCGGGATGGGATCTAAGCATAGGAGCTAGAGGAGTAGCTGCAAGGGTAGTCCACGCAGCAGGAGGACTGCAAGGGGTCACTGCCAGAGGGTTAACGGTACCCTGCGAAGTCACCGGAGGAACGGAAACTGATGGAACTTGAGGAAAGAAACCAACAGTAGGGAGAAGGTTCCTATTACGAGCAGCGACGAGAGTTGTCTGAGCGCGGGTTAGCTCCCGAGCTAACTCGTAGTTTAGGAGATAACTGGCAGTGATATAACTGGAAGGGTGGCTAGTGGGACGATCGCACGCCGGATTAATCAAAGGAAAGCGGATACGCCCATTCTCGTGCAGAGATGGGTAGTAAAAGAGACCTGGGTGGGTGTGCATGCAAACCATGTTGTAGCGCAAGTCTATAAGAGCCTCGATAGCAGCGAACTGGACCGCCTGAGATGGCGTAGAAGCGAGACCACCCTTAGTAGAACGAGTGTAAGCGCCGGAAGGGGAACTGTGGTGTAGAGTGACCTCAGCATAATACTCATACAATGCACCGGCCAGATGCTCCCGATACACCCGATACTCTGGATCAGCACCCTATGGGTAGAGTCGTCGCCACATGTTCTGAAGCAGGCGTGGCGCTGTGTACGGAGCTGGCTCAGGATGGTACAAGATCGGTACTGGAGCCATCTACACTCACAAACCATACGCTTAGTAATAACAACAGATAAACATGCATGCAATGCAGCAACCAATTTCTATGACTACCGGCACTCAGACGAGGCTATCTACCGTTCCACTAATGCATTAACGGTCCAACATGTCCTACAATCAACGTGGCTCTGATACCAAGCGTTGTGGCACCCCGGCTCAGAGCAACCAGTTTACCTTGCATTGCCAGCCCAGAGATCAAGTCTTCTAGCAATACACAACAACATGGGACAGAAACAACCACTTTATTGAAGCTAGCGGATTACATAAGTCTGATATTACATCGTGATATGAGGCCAAGCGGCACACTCGGCTGGATAGTATGTACATTATTTAATGAACATGACGAAGGCCTCGATCACATGAACTACGCGGCAGCGGAAGAACGACAAAGTGGAAACTCCATAGCACAGGGACACCAACGTGGACATGGCCTAGACGTGAGATGCACTCCGATGCAAACCGACTTGCCTGAAAGCTGGCATGACATGCCAGGTTGGTATATTGAATGTACTTGCAAGCTCGCAACAACAATAAGCACGATGACAAACAATATCATGACAATTAATCAGGTTAATGCAATACAAGAAATACTAGTAATACGGTGAAACCAACATGTGCACTGAGTCTCGCGGACACGCTTACCAGACGAGTTACCTTGTAACCAAACGGTGACCATACCTAGGTCACAACTGAAATCAATCACTCATGATGCAACGCATGAGTTCATGAATCATCATGAAACCAGTGCCAACAACAATCATTTAGTGTGCAATATTAATTATAAGAGTTGATCCATGGTGTGACTTACTTCCGAGCTATGCCCATAACCGAGCACGCGGCTATCGATAGATTAAATACACTTTGTAGAGGCAGTGCACTTTACCCAGACCATGGAACCCATGGCCTCGCACTCCCATTCGGGTGGACCAACGATGTTCCGACTAAACCCTCCCCTTGTCATGACACTCTCCTGACCACTCTGACCAACTCCCTCTCAGGGCTAGGTCTTGGGTGGCCCCGTGCCTACCGAAGGCACCAACGGCCCCCGTCGTGGCAAAAACTATCCCAAATGGGGACAAGGTACCATAAAAACAATACAAGCACACAAGGTTATGTCTGCTTCCCGAGCCAGGGTATGCACGCCCATAACCTTCCCTCGCGGGAGGCACCGGTGAGAGGCACAACAAAGGACCGAATCAAGACCCTCCCATAAGGTAAATGTGGTCGCATTGAGTATAACCCGATTCAGTGGCACCATGACGTGATCAACATCATATTCAAGTTGGACTTAATTAGGTTTAACTTTGAAATAAAAACTTTATATAAAAAAACTCATATCATGCCAGGGTCATGCAATTAATCGACATGCAAAGCTAGCAACTCATAGATACAGATCAACATAATTATCTTGCACTACTCAGGATCAAAAACTTTACTGGTTCTACCTCATTTCTATTATCATGCAATATTTTGATTAACTCATAATTCATATGAGTATATCAATTAATAAAAGAACTATCATTATTTAGCATAGCAATATAACTAAGGCAAAGTTTTATTCTACTTGACCAAACTAGTCCATGCATTCAACTAGTAACTTAAACAAGCATTTCAAGCATGATAAAGTAACTAGCACCTAACAAAATTTATTTAACAAATTTTTAAATGCAAATAAGAACTCATATTCAAGTAGAAAATCATAGATATTGAAATAACACCATCCAAATGCCGGTGTGGCTTGCCTTAGTGCAGAGGAGGATCACACTCCTCCTGGTTGGCTTCAAGACAAGTCTCTCCTTCTGAAAATATTTAAAAATCACAAAAACAAATATCAAAAACCAATCTAAAAATCACCAGAAATTCTAGACAGGAAGGAAAAATCCACATTTTGGTGTGCTGCTAGAGCTTTCTGGAATAAAGACAATGCAAAAAGAATCAACTCATTTGGACTTATAGGCTAGAAGTTGTGGCTGGTTGAAGTTTTAGTAAAAATCTGATTAAATTTGAATAATTCAGAAAATCCTGGGGGGGGGAGGCGACGTCGAAGGCGTAAAGAGGGAGTACGCCTCCACTCGTACTGCTTCGGGCGCGAGTGGTGAAGTTGACGCTAGGCCCCGTCAGGAGAGAGAGGGAGAGAGAGATCAGAGCACGACGGCGCTCCCCGGAGCTTAGGCCAGCGAGGAGTGGGTTCGGGGCTAAACCAGAGGGATAGAAATGAAGAGGGGTTCACAGTGCACCTGCCCGTACCCGTGGCTTGCCGTGGGATGGCCAGAGCTGCTCACAGTCAAGCTCGCGAGCGACGGTGACGGACGGCACTTGCCTGAAAGGAAGAAGGCAACGGCGAGAGGCGGATCCGAGGGCTCAGCAGCGTCCAGGCGGCACCAGAGTATCCCCCGCCCGAGAGGTTGGTTTAGCTCGAGGGGCACCGGAGTGAGGTGCCTGGGCTGCGGAGGTCGCCAGAGATCTCTGGTCGGGGTCGACGGCCAGAGGCCTGCTACGACGGTCCTACGTGGTCGTGGCGGTGGTGATGAGTGATGTGAGGCTTGGAAGCGAGGAGAGGGGCTCTATATATAGCCGGAGCGAGAGGGGGTAACGTGGCGTCGCCGGGGTGCTCTGGAAGCCGGCGAACGACGACGAAAAGTGCCAGTGCGAGGGGGCAAGGTTTCAGTGTCAAGGCGGAGGCTATCCACGCTCGCAGACGAGCACAGGGAGCAGTGGAGAAGAGGACAAGGGCACGAGCACACTGTGGCGTTTGGCCGCGACATGCCCGTGCTCGCTGTGGCGTCTCCGGTGCCGGCGAGCGCCAGGGAGGGGTCATGGATGATGGGTCGAGGTTGGTGGCGCGGCGCGGCAGTCGTCGGCTAGCTCTGGCTCGAGCACGCGCTAGACAGAAGCGTTGGCGCTACCCAGAGCGCATCGAACGCATGCCAGACGTCGTGTCCTCACACGGTCACCGCCCTGGCATGGTCAAAATGGTGCCCACGCGCGGCCAAACCATGTCTAGGCTAAAGTCCATGGAGTGTTTAGTCTAGAGGAGCTGAGGACACATCACCAGGCCAATCAGATTTGATGCAACCAACTTGGCAAGTTTCTGACCAGGAACTTGGTCGCCAAGTTTGGCTAACTTCTAGATGGCTGTTAGGGCTTATCTCGTGGGGTTAAGGGTTTCTTAGGAGGGTAATTAGGCTCAAGAAAAATCAGGGCCAAAAGATCAAGGAAAAATGCACTTGCTGTACAAAGTGCATTTCTGGACCAGAAGAGAAATTATTTTCTATAGAAACAATATTACAAAAATTCATGCAATATTTTTGCTTGGGAAGGTGTGCCAAGGTCCAAAGAATATTCAGGAGTTATTTCAATATTTTTGGAGCAATAAAAATGAGGGTTGCTTTGGAGCACTATTTTCTAAAAAGAGTTTCAGAGAGGAAAATGAATATTTTTCTTTTATGAAAAATATTCATTTGATTATTTTGGGGATTTATCAGGGAAATAAGTTTGAATGAGAAGTAGATAGGTCACTTGGGTGAAAGTCAAGGGCATGCCCAAGTGACAAGTCCATTTGAATTGATTCCAAACATCCAAATCAAGGCAAAGGCAAAAACCAAGTCCGGAAAAAGAGAGAAGGAAAAATCCAGGCTATCACAATGCGTGTCTGTCTCAAAAGGTGTGAACAGAAAGGATGATTGTGGCAAGCTAAAAAGCAAAGACTCAAATCATACAAGACGCTCCAAGCAAAACACATATCATGTGGTGAATAAAAATATAGCATCAAGTAAAGTTACCGATAGACGAAGACGAAAGAGTGGATGCCTTCTGGGGCATCCCCAAGCTTAGGCTTTTGGTTGTCCTTGAATATTAGCTTGGGGTGCCTCGGGCATCCCCAAGCTTAGGCTCTTACCACTCTTTATTCCATAATCCATCAAATCCTTACCCGAAACTTGAAAACTTCACAACACAAAACTCAACAGAAAATTTCATAAGCTCCGTTAGTATAAGAAAATAAATTACCACTTTTGGTACTGTTATGAACTCATAATTTATTTATATTGGTGTAATATCTACTGTATTACAACTTTTCCATGCTTCATACCCCCCGATACTAGCCATAGATTCATTAAAATAAGCAAATAACACATAGAAAACAGAATCTGTCAAAAACAGAACAGTCTGTAGTAATCTGTAACTCTCGAATACTTATGTAACTCCAAAAATTCTGAAAAATTAGGAAAACCTGGTAAATTTGTGTACCAATCCAGTGCAAAAGGAATCAGATCAAAATAATGTTTCTGTGAATTATGAAAATTATTTTCCTGGGTGCAAAAGTTTATGTTTCTCGGCAGGATCAAAACAACTATCACCGTAAGCTATCACAAAGGTCTTACTTGGCACAAATACTAATTAAAACACAAAACTACATCTAACAAGAGGCTGGATGAAATACTTATTCAGAAACAGCAAGGAAAAATATTGGGTTGTTTCCCAACAAGCGCTTTTCTTTAAAGCCTTTTAGCTAGGCATTGAGATTTCGATGATGCTCACATGAAAGATAGCCATTGAAACATGAAGAGAGCATCATGTAGCATGTTAAAAACATATCTAAGTCTAACGTACTTCCTATGTATAGGCATCTTATAGGCGAACAATTATCAAGACAAGCAAAAACAACCATATGCAAGGAAGAAGAAAGAAACAATAGCAATCTCAACATAACAAGAGGTAATTTTGTAACATGAAGATTTCTACAACCATATTTTCCTCTCTCATAAATATTACATATTCAAACTCAACAATATAACTATCACATAAAATGTTCTCTTTATGAACCACATGCATGCAAAGTTGACACTCTTCCAAAATAGTGGGATTATCATAAAATAAAGTCATGACCTCTCTGAACCCACTTTTATCAAAAACTTCATAAGATTGAACATTATCCAAATATGTGGGATCTAAAGTTGACACTCTTCCAAACCCGCTTTCAATATTATTGCAAACATTATTATCAATCTCATATTCATCATGGGGCTTAAATAAATTTTCAAGATCATAAGAAGAATCACCCCAATCATGATCATTGCAACAAGTAGTGGACATAGCAAAAGTAGCATCCCCAAGCTTAGGGTTTTGCGTATTATTAGCAAAATTGATATTAATAGAATTTATAATAACATCATTACAATCATGCTTTTTATTCAAAGATCTATCATAAATCACTTCATAAAGTACTTCATCACAATTTCTAGATTCTCGAATTTCAAGCAAAACTTCATAAAGATAATCTAGTGCACAAAACTCACTAGCAATTGGTTCATCATAATTGGATCTCTTAAAAAGGTTGGCAAGCGGATGAGGATCCATAGATCTTAGGTTCTCTGATTTGCAATAAATACACAATTATTCCAACCAAACGAGCCAAATAAGACATCAAGGCAAACGAAAAGACGGACGGAAGAGGGGCGAAGAAAAGCCAAAAAAAAATCGAAAACCGTTTTAGAAGTGGAGGAGAGGAAAACAAGAGGCGAATGGAAAATAGTGTAATGCTAGAGATGAGAGTTTATGATGAGTACTTAGTATGTCTTGACTTGTCATAGATCTCCACGGCAACGGCGCCAGAAATTCTTCCTGCTACTTCTTGAGCTTGCGTTGGTTTTTCCCTTGAAGAGGAAAGGGTGATGCAGCAAAGTAGAGTAAGCATTTCCCACAGCTTTTGAGAACCAAGGTATCAATCCAGTAGGAGACAACGCGTAAGTCACTGAATACATGCACAAACAAACACCAACTTGCACCCAACGCGATTAAGGGGTTGTCAATCCCTTCATGGTTATTTGCAAAGTGAGATCTGATAGAGATAGATAAATGGTAAAGTAATATTTTTGGTATTTTTGGTTTATGGAACAGAAAGTAAAAGATTGCAAAGGAGGTAAATCGGAAACTAAAGTTGTAGATCGGAAACTAATATGATGGAAAGTAGACCCCGGGGCCATAGGTTTCACTAGAGGCTTCTCTCAAGATAGAAAATATTACAGTGGGTGAACAAATTACTGTCGAGCAATTGATAGAAAAGCGCAAAGTTATGACGATATATAAGGCAATGATCATGAATATAGGCATCACGTCTGTGCCTGAAAGTGCGTTAAGTCGACTAGAGGAGGTGAATAGGCGATTTGTAAAAATTCGTCACTGAGCAAATTCGAAGTGAGGAATTTCATAAGTCACAAACTACAAGCAGCAGAATAAGTACTCAGATGCATGCATAACAGAAAGGTAGCATAGTCATCATGATGAAATTAAACATACACAGAACACAAGTAGCGTGTAAACAGGATAAGCAGGTTGAAGACAAAATGACTGAAGAATTAGGGTTGAGGAAATGGAGAAACTCTTCAGTCAAAGTCTTCAAATAGTAATGAGCAGGTTCATCAATACATGAATGAGGAAATGAAAAGGTTGAGGAAATATAACCAGTAGCTTGGTGAAGACGATGATTTGGTAGACCAGTTACAACTGTTGTGACAGTTGTACATCTGGTTGCAGCGGCTAGGTATTTAAACCTGAGGACACACAGTCCTCACCATATTCTCCTTGAGCTAAGATCACACAGACCTCGCCCAACCACTCGTGGTAAGTCTTCAGGTGAATTCCAAACCTTCACAGACTCGGCCACTCGGTGATCCACAATTTCCTCTTGGACACTCTAGACCATGACGCCTAACCGTCAGGAGGATGCACAGTCCTCAAAGGTAACAAGTGGCGGATACACACAGGAACAATCTCTTTAGTGATACTCAATCACTTTGGGTTTGTAGGTGTTTGGGTTTGAGTTTTCCTCACTTGATGATTTTCGCTCAAAGTCCTCGCAGGATGGGATGCTCTCAATGACAAGTGTCAGTTTCTCTCGGAGCAGCCAACCAGCTAGTGGTTGTAGGGGGGGCTATTTATAGCCTAGGGAGCAGCCCGACATGATAAGACATAAATTCCCTTCAATGATATGACCGTTAGGTGGGTAGATATTTTGGGACAGCTGACGTGCAACACAGCAATGGTCGGATATTTGAGTATCAAATTCCTAAGGGCTATCATGTTCCTCACTTGTAGGCAATGCGCACTGGCGAATTCCTAACTCCTCAGTCAGAACAAATTCCTCAGTGACCAAAAGATCTTCGTCTCTGTCACTGAAGAAATTGACTAAACAATATGAGATTTCCAATGGCTTCACTCGAAAGGATTGGGTAGGTGTAGGATTTTGAGATGAGCATCACTTGGAAACTTTTCCTTAGTTTTACCTCGACCCCCTTTAACAGTATGGTGTTTCCTATGACTCAGGGAAGAGAAAATGAAACTACGAAAACAAAAGTCTTCATGCTTCATAATCCTCGCATGAATATCAAGTCTTCAAGGTCACACCAATTTCCTCACTTTCAAAGTCTTCAAGAAAACCAAAGTCTTTAGCTGAAGACATTCATTTTTAGGGGTTGACTTTCCTCGTAAATATCAAACTCCTCGTAGACTTATAGACCTGTGTACACTTACAAACACATTAGTCCCTTAACCTATAAGTCTTCAATACACCAAAATCACTAAGGGGCACTAGATGCACTTACAATCTCCCCCTTTTTGGTGATTGATGACAATATAGGTTAAGTTTTCAACGGGGATAAACATATGAAGTATAAATACTGATATTGAGAAATCTGATTGCAAGATATAGAAAAACTCCCCCTGAAGATGTGCATATGTGAGGAATTTGCTTTGAATAGCAATTGCACATTGTTGAGTAGAATCATGGAGATCTCCCCCTATATCTTGTAATTCATACACGCATTTAACATATGATATGAAGAATTTGAAATGCATGATGAAATATGGACTCTGTCGAATTCAGCATGCGTGCATTAATGTACTTGAGGAATAAGCATGCAGAAAAGCAGTTTAAAAGAGTCAGAGCACCATAGGATTTAGGTTTACAACTCATCAGAGAAAACACCTCAAAAGAGCAAGAGTTGTAAGTTAACCAAAAAAATGCCCATATAATAGACCTGCTTGAAGACTAACTCAAATTTCTCCCCCTTTGTCATCGAGTGACCAAAAGGGATGAGAAATGAGGACTAACGCCCCCGAAGAATATCACCATGATGTCGATGGAGGAGCGCCAGCGTTGTTGGGGTCGTCCGTTGAGGTAGGGCCTGCCGCGGTGTCGTCCAATTCTTAGCTTCATCTATCTCGCGCGATGAGGAATATGAACTGGTGACCAGCTGAGGAGCTTTGACTTTCTTGAATTTCTTCGAAGGTGGCTGAGACCAGTCAAAGTCTTGCTGAAAGTCCATCTCCTTGAGATCTTCAGCACTGTAGTGTTGTGAAAGAATGGCCTAAGTGCGGTCGAAGACTTGATGCAAGCAGTAGTGGTTCTTCTTCACTGAGTTTTGTGTGACAGTCATGTTCTGAAGAATTGCACCAAATTGACGCCTGACCCACTTGTGATTTCGATCAACTTTCTGATGAAGACCAAGGAGAAGCTCACGATCAGTCATCACACGCGGAGCAGTGGCTTGATGGTTTTGTTTTGAAGCTTTTGCAGCAGAATCTTGTGTTGCAGAGTCGTCATTGGTGGAATAGGATGCAGCTTTGTGAAACTGTCCATCCAATGGATGAGTGTCTTCATCAATAACAGTAGCCTTGCCCTTCTCATCAGCTGAGGAAATGGTCCTTTTGAAGACTTCAATAGGGGGCAAATAGCTGAGGTGATTTTGAGAGTCAACCTTATATTGAATTGAAGACCTTGATCTGATGAATTTCATGATCCAGGGAGCATAAGGCTTCAACTCAAAAGGTGATAGAGCAGCATTGGCCAAAGTCCTCATGAAGAAATCGTGGTAGTTGATAGGAATACCATGAATGATATTGAATAGCAGATTCTTCATGATGCCAACAACCTCTTCTTCATCAGAGTTGTGGCCCTTGATTAGGCTAAGGGTTTTGGTCAATATGTGATAAACTGTCCTTGGCACATAGAGCAATTCCTTCACGAGGAATGTGGTCCTTGGAGCTTGGCCAGCCTTCAAAGGCTTCATCAGCACTTGCATCAAGTGATTAGAGAGTTCAGGTTCTGCATAGATGAGCCTTGCACCTTCAGTGGGAGGACTGACTGGGACGGCATGAAGCAATTCAGAGGCCGGTGCTTTGTAATGAGTGTTTTCAGTCATCCAATCTAGCACCCATGAATTCACATCTTCAACATTTCCAGTGATGTGCAATGTGGCATAGAATTAAAGAATGAGTTCTTCATTCCAGTCGCAGATGTCGGTGTAGGAGTTGAGTAGCCCAGCGTCATCAAGAACACTGAGGACAGGGGTGAAGCATGGAAAAGACTCCATATCCACATGAGGAATTTACTCGTGGTCAAATATCTTGTCCTTATCGGAAAGCAGTGAGGAATAGAAGTTCATTTGGCTAGCTGTCCAGAAGCGCTTGCGTCAAAGTCTTGCAGAGTCATAAGGATTGTAATATGAAGAAATGATGCTCAGTAAAGAAATCATCAACTTTGAATTTCTTCTTCTTGGTATGAGGATTTTGTGGCTTGGGATGAAGATTAACAGTTGAAGTCTTGACAGCCTCTTGATGCACAACCTCTGGAGCCACAGACTGAGGAATTTTAGTAGCAGTTTCATCAGCAGCAGCCTTGGCCTCCATTTCTTCAGCACTAGCGGCTGGAACTTCTTCAAGTATAGAGTGAATTGATGTTTGATGTCCGTCAGAGCCAGTATGAATTTCTTTGGTCTACACAGGGGACTGAGGAACTTGATGCAGAGGTGTGGTTAATGGTGAATTGGGATGATGACTTTCCCCATAATCATTGTTCAGAACTGGTGTAGTAGACCCAATGTCCACATCCTCATCTTCTTCATCAATTTCTTCAACACCTGCCTCTTTCAGCTGTGAACTGAGGCATGGGCGATGATACCAGTGGAGTTGAAGGGATATCATCCACTTCAATTTCTTCATCCAACTGCTCTGAAGTAGTAGCAGAAGGATTCTCTTCATCACGGCCATCTAGAATGACATATTCCTCACCAAAGGGAACAATCTCCTTTGATGGCATGCTCGAGATAGGAACTACATCAATGGGATTGATGTATGAGCTTGTCAAAGTCTTCACTCTCTTGGGAGCGGAAGACTCTGAAGTCGCAGATGCTTTATTTCTCTTCACTGTTGCCCTCTCGGCAGCTTTGGTCTTCTTCGGTTCTGATGCAGAAGGAAGGTTGATATTTTTCATCTGTGATGACTTTGCAGGAGGAGCAAATGAAATTGGTTCAGTTTCTTTAGGCACAACTGATGCAGTTCCCCTGGCATGTTTAGTTTCCTCAGGCGCAGTAGCAGATGCTTCGACTGGCCTGGTTTGTTCTTCAGATGCAACATTGGAGGTTGCCCTGGCAGTTTCTTCAGTAGCTGGAGTTTCTTCAGCAGCCCTGGTACTTTCAGTTTCTTCAACAGTCTAATTTTCATCAGCTATGCTTGCATTCTCTTTAGTAGGCTGAGCAGATGCTTCATCCTGAGAAATTTCTTGTTGCGATGAAGCTGCAAAATTTGATTTGAATCCCTTCGCCGGTATGACGAATCTGACTTTGGCGCCTAGCCAATCTGCTCGATAAGCGTCAAATTCATCACTGAGAGCTTTGATCTCAGATTGCAGATTCACAAGTTCATCAGGAGACATGTTTACAACATTCTTCTTCGGAAAATGCTCCTTCTTGTACTGAGCTTTCTTCACTTGCCTAGCCTTCTCAAATTTCCATTTTTCTTCGCCTATGAAGGCCGTCAACATATGACTTTGGCCAGGCGTGAGGTTTAATTCAGGAAGAGGAGTGTTAGGGTCCTTGTGCCATAGATCAATGAAATCAAGGATATTCTTCGGATCCAGTAAGAGAGGCACTTTACTACCTTTGGCTCTAGTGGCCCTTGGTTGCCTGTCTCGGATGATCTCAACCAATTCTTCATCATCATCCTCATCGTCACTTGGCGGAACTTGAAAGGCACCTTGCTTCTTGTGAGGACTTGGCCTCGAGCCGCATCCAGCAGCAGCCTTTTTCTTCAGCAAGGTTGGAGCTGTTGAGGACTGAGGTGGAGCTGAGGAACTTGCAGAGGCTCCTGAAGCAATTGAGATTCCAGTAGTCCGTTGGTATGTGGCAAGATGCGCAGGTGCTGAGGACTTTGCAGCAGCAGCTGAGGATTTTGCAACTGAGGGAGTTGCAGTTGCTTTTGAAGTTGTTGCTTGAGGAGCAGGCCGTGAGGGCTTTGAAGAGCTTGGCCGTGAGGGCATTGCAGCTGAGAAACTCGGCTTTACAGCTGGTTTCTTGGGCATGGCCTTCTTAGGCTTGCTAGCAGAGGCCTTAGTAGCAACAGCAGCAGAATCTTCATTAAATTTCTTCATTGCTTCTTTTGCCATTTTGGCCAATTTAGCTTGGCACTTGGCCCATTCCTTGGGAAATTCCTCACCTCTTCTAATGCTAGAGGGATCAGCTTCTTGGCCTGGAGCCAATGGAGGTCTTGAGCATGGAGGGTGTACTACAAATTTTTTCATGTACTTAGGAGTCACATATTGATACTCCCTCCATTCTCTTGCCCATCTTCTTTCAATCCGCTGAATGCGCACCTTGCGCAGATTTTTGTTCTCCTTGCCATGAGTGGATTCATCAGGAGTGCAATATTCATCATATATGTCTTCAGGGATTTCAAAAGCAGTATTTGTCTCTGGCCTCTTTCCTCCCTTCTGAGGCCTTTTACCAATAGCCATTTTCTTCATTGTGGATTTTGAACAATCAAAGTTTCTGAGGAGGTATGCAACTTTTCTTTAAGGAACACTGCAAATGAGTTAAGTTGATGAGAACCTAGTGATTCAGCAGCGGACATGTGTACCTGTGAATAGAGTATAGGTGCGAAGAATTTGGAGAGGTCATATGCGTTCTCAGAAATTTTTCAAAAAGAAACAAGTTTGAGGAATTTGACCAGAAGTGTCTTGAGGAATTTCACTAATTGTTCTTGACATAGGTTTCTAGAGTTGTATAGATTTGAAAAAATCCACACAACTGAGGAATCTTGAGGAAAAACATGGCTTAGAAAAACAGATCAAGAACAGATGCAACTCGGTGTTTAAAAGTATGGAAGTTGAAGAATAAACACCTTTTGAAGATTTTGTGGAAATCATCAGAATCAACAAGGGCAGTAAAAACAATTTTTATTTACCCTTGATGAAGAACACGATGAACTGGGAGTATAAGTGGATAAGTTTGTCTGTTCAGATCTTCCATGCCCTAACTTGGCAGTGGAAGACAGCTATAGCGGCAGCGAAGTGATGATTTCCGTGGCTGGCGCGAGTATGACATCGATGAGATCGAGGCAGTGAAGCTCTTCCTCACCGGCGATGATGGAAGGTAGTGGCGGTGCTAGGTCAGAGATCTCGAGCGAGGGGAGTGAGATTGAGCGGAGTAAATGAGGTCTGAGGAGTAAATGGGGTCTGAGGTCAGCCACCGCTTGTCCGAAGAAATTGGACGAACGTGCCCCTGCCCCTTCCCATCCTAGCGACATGTGTCACCCACGTACTGAGAGGTCGAGATCCTGTTAGATCATGGGTGAATAGATTAATCTTATCGTGGGATGCGGAACGGTTTGAGCGGCAAAAGCTAAAAATTCAGATATGAAAATTTTAATGTTTCGTTCACAAATTCTTCAGCTGACAAGGACACAGTGAAGATTTTGAACGGGTTTCAAACAGAACGCATATGAAGAATTTGTGAACAGACTGGGTTGAGTTTAGCATAGAGGGGGAACGGATCCAATCACATTCACTTAGAAGAAAAATCAACTTGAAGAAATAGAAATAAGTGAATGCTGTAGAGGACATGGAAACTCAAATATATATATATATATAATCAATGAAGAACACAAACGGAAAGAGTCAAGACTTTGCAAAGTTGAAGAATTTGAAAAATGAGGAATTTGCAAAATGAAGAAAAACTCAACTTGAAGAATTTCAACTTTGGTTGGTGGCGTGACCCACCGTATAAGAATGATGATTTCAGACGTCGTGTACAATTATCGTAGGGCTTTGAGAATCAAATTATTCGTTAATTTCTTCACACTTAGAGGGTTAGTCTTCATTGATTAAATAAAAGCATTACTCCGTGTGTTGCACATCTAAGTCATCAATTTTGCATAAGTGTTAGGATGTGTGTCCTTTTCAAAGAACATTCGAAGATTCTAAGATATTTTGCTCACACCGCAACTTGCTAAATATGTTCTCATCCAAGGGATTTGTGAAGATATCCGCTAGCCGTTCTTCGACTTCACGTGCTCGATAGAGATGTCACCCTTCAACACATGATCACGAAGAAAACAATGACGAATCTGGATGTGCTTTGTCTTCGAGTGCTGAACTGGATTATGAGCAATCTTGATGGCACTCTCATTGTCAAAGTAGAGTGGCACATTCTTCACATTGATGTCGTAGTCCTTGCGGGTTTGCTTCATCCATAGCAATTGAGCACAGCACAAACCAGCAACAATGTACCCAGCTTCAGCAGTAGAGAGTGATACACAGTTCTACTTCTTCGAGGACCAACATATTAAGGATCGTCCGAGGAAATGGCACGTGCATGATGTTGACTTGCGATCCACTCGATCACCAGCATAATCAGAGTCAGAATATCCAATGAGATCAAAAACCGAGCCCTTGGGATACCATAATACAAGTGTTGGAGTGTGAGCTAGATATCGAAGAACATGCTTCATAGCCTTATGGTGAGATTCCTTCGGTATAGCTTGAAAACGGGCACACATGCAAACACTAAGCATAATATCTGGCCTAGATGCACACAGATACAATAAAGAGCCAATCATGGAGCGGTATACCTTTTGATCGAAGTCTATACCATTTTCATCGGTGCATAGATGGCCATTTGTGGGCATAGGGATTTTGACGCCTTTGCAATCTTGCATGCCAAATTTCCTCAACACATCCTTGAGGTATTTCTCTTGAGATATGAAGATGTCGTTGCGCTGTTAACGAATTTGAGGACCTAGGAAGAATTTCAGTTCTCCCATCATAGACATTTGATATTCTTCACTCATCATATAGGAAAATTCGTCATTGTAACGTTGGTTAGTACAACCAAAGATAATATCATCAACATATACTTGGCACACGAATAATTCATCATCATAGGTGTGGGTGAAAAGGGTAGGGTCAAGTGAACCGGGTTTGAAGCCTTTCTTCATGAGGAATTCCTTCAAAGTATCATACCACGCCCGAGGGGCCGCTTGAGGCCATAGAGGGCCTTATTGAGTCTGAAGACTTTGTCAAGATGCTTAGGATCTTCAAAACCTGGGGGTTGAGCAACATATACTTCTTCCTCAAGCTTACCATAGAGGAATGCACTTTTCACATCCATTTGATATAAGATGATATTATGATGGTTAGCATAAGCAAGCAATATGCGAATAGCCTCAAGTCTAGCAACAGGTGCAAAAGTTTCATCAAAATCAATTCCTTCAACCTGTGTGTAGCCTTGAGCTACAAGGCGAGCCTTATTCCTCAACACAAGGCCATTTTCATCTTGCTTGTTGCGGTAGATTCATTTGGTACTGATGATATTTGCTTGCGTGGGTCTGGTCGCTTGACAAGTTCCCAAACATTGTTAAGCTCGAATTGATGTAATTCCTCTTGCATCACTTGAATCCACTCAGGCTCCAGAAATGCCTCATCAACTTTGGCGGGCTCTGTAATAGAGACAAAAGCAAACTGCCCACAAAATTTAGACAAATGTGAAGCTTTTGAGCATGTGAGAGGACCTGGTGCGTTGATGTCGTTGATGATTTTCTCGATCCGCACTTCATTTGCAATGCGAGGATGAGCGGGTTGACGATGTTGAGTGGGCTCAGCATTTTCTTCAGAGCCATTTTCTTTAGGTGCACCAGCATGATTTTCTTCATGTTCTGGAATGACTTCTTCAGCAGATTCTTTGGTAGGAATGACATCCTCAGTAGCCTTGAACTTAATGGATTCCTCAGGTGACATTTCATCTAGCACAGGAGGTAGGTGCTCTCTTTGTGAGCTGTTAGTTTCATCGAACTGCACATCTACAGTTTCAACAACCTTGTGGTGAAAGGTGTTGAAGACTCTGTAGGTGTGCGAGTCATTTCCGTAACCAACCATAAAACCTTCATGTGCTTTCGGTGCAAATTTAGAGTTGTGATAAGGATCTCTAATCCAGCATTTAGCACCGAAGGCTTTGAAATAACTCACATTGGGTTTCTTGTCAGTGAGGAGTTCATATGAGGTCTTCTTGAAGAATTTGTGAAGATATATCCTATTGATGATGTGGCACGCAATATCAATTGCCTCAGGCTAGAAGCGAGGAGGTGCCTTGTATTCATCAAGCATAGTGCAAGCCATCTCAACGAGAGTCATGTTCTTGCGCTCCACGACGCCATTCTGCTGAGGTGTATAAGAGGCAGATAACTTGTGAGTAATACCAAGTTCATCAAGATAGTCATCAAGACCAGTATTCTTGAACTTGGTCCAATTGTCACTCCTAATGTGCTTGATCTTCACACCGAAATTCGTCGAGGCCCTTGAGGAAAATCGTCTGAAGACTTCCTGCACTTCAGTTTTGTAAGTGATGATATGCACCCAGGTGTAACGAGAATAGTCATCGACAATAACAAAGCCATATAGAGATGCTGCATTTGTTAGTGTGGCATAATGAGTGGGGCCAAAGAGACCCATGTGAAACAATTCAAATGGATGAGTGGTAGTCATGATAGTCTTCGAGGGATGCTTGGCTCTTGTCATCTTTCCAGCTTCACAAGCTCCACACAGATGATCCTTGAGGAATTTGACACCCTCCATGCCAATGACGTGCTTCTTCTTAGCGAGAGTGTGTAAATTTCTCGTGCCAGCATGACCTAGTCGTCGATGCCATAACCAGCCTTCTGAAGCTTTTGCAAGTAGACATGTGGCAAGTTGTGGTCCTCCAGAGAAATCAACAATATACAGGTCTCCTCTCCTAAAGCCTTTGAAGACTTTGGAATTGTCATATTCCATGAGCAGAATGCAACGATATTTGCTAAAGACAACAACCATATCAAGATCACAAAGAATTGAGACAAACATGAGGTTGAATCCTAATGACTCGACAAGCATGACTTTGTCCATGTGTCGATCCTTCGAGATATACCTAGACCCAATTACTTGCTTTTGCCTTTGTCAGAGTAGGTGATATGCTTCAGATGCGATGGAGATAAAGCAGTGTCCATCAATAAGCTCTTGTCACCGGTCATGTGATTTGTACATCCACTATCGAGGACCCACTCAGTAGCTTTGGGTTGATCATCCTGTAGATGAATTAGTGCAACTTACGAACTCATATACTTCATTAGTGAAGAATATGACATCAAATTCATCAGATTGAATTTCATCAAGCAATACAACAGATATAGCAGTATGAGGACATGAGAAATGAATATTCATTTATTCATGATTAGCGTGTGTCCTTTCAAACATATTCAGATCTCCAGCATATTCATCAGACGTTCAAGTTCGTCTGGAAACCTGACCCTGCACAAGAGATTAGTTCTTTTTCTTCACCACCCACATCTGGAGGGATGGCAAAGAGTTCATCATTCTGTGAGCTCCATATGAGAAAGGTGGCATAGAAGCTAGTCCACTTCGTTTCACAGAAGAGGGGTTAGAGTAAGCATATGAGTAAGCATAGAAATTCTTCGAGCACTTATGAACATAATGATTTGAAGAATAATGCACATATTCATAACCCTTAGATCTTCCCTGCGAAACAGAAGTGTTAGCACAATGATGTTCATATGAGGATTTTGATCCATATGAGGAATTTGATCCACATGAGGAATTTGGTCCATATGAGGACTTGGATCCATATGAAGACTTGGATCCATATGAAGACTTTGGTCCATATGAAGACTTGGATCCATATGAAGACTTTGGTCCATATGAAGAATTCGATCTGGGGTTCCTATTCTGCATAGGTGGTGTCATGATGACATTCACCTGAAGACTTTCAAGGCACCTTTTGGGAACCCATATTTTCTTCATAGGGGGACTATTCCTGCAGTTAGTTCCAACATATCTAGCAAATGCTTCACCCTTCCGATTTTTGAACGGTTTATAATTGGAGTCAAATGACTCATCAGAAGAATATGAAGATTCACATGTAAAGCCAGATAAAGTGGATGCATCTACGGGAGGTCCTTTTGCAGCAACCCATGAGGTTTTGGGATACTGCTCAGGTTTCCAGTAGGTCCCATCAACATTGAGTTTCCTCTCAAAGGCAATACCCTCTTTCCTAGGGTTCCTGTTGAGGATCTGCTTTTTAAGCACATCAAAAAGAGCCTGATGCCCTTTGAGGCTTTTGTACATGCGTGTCACATACAATTCCTTCAACCCTGCATTGTTAGTGATACTTGTGGTTGAAGGAAATATGCCCTAGAGGCAATAATAAAGTTATTATTTATTTCCTCATATCATGATAAATGTTTATTATTCATGCTAGAATTGTATTACCCAGAAACATAATACATGTTTGAATACATAGACAAACATAGTATCAGTAGTGTGCCTCTACTTGACTAGCTCATGAATCAAAGATGGTTAAGTTTCCTAACCATAGACATGAGTTGTCATTTGATTAACGGGATCACATCATTAGGAGAATGATGTGATTGACTTGACCCATTCCGTTAGCTTAGCACTTGATCGTTTCGTATGTTGCTATTGCTTTCTTCATGACTTATACATGTTCCTATGACTATGAGATTATGAAACTCCCGTTTACCAGAGGAACACTTTGTGTGCTACCAAACGTCACAACATAAATAGGTGATTATAAAGGTGCTCTATAGGTGTCTCCGAAGGTACATGTTGAGTTGGCGTATTTCGAGATTAGGATTTGTCACTCCGATTGTCGGAGAGGTATCTCTGGGCCCTCTCGGTAATGCACATCACTATAAGCCTTTCAAGCAATGTAGCTGATGAGTTAGTTACGGGATGATGCATTACGTAACGAGTAAAGAGACTTGCCGGTAACGAGATTGAACTAGGTATTGAGATACCGACGATCGAATCTCGGGCAAGTAACATAGCGATGACAAAGGGAACAACGTATGTTGTTATGCGGTTTGACCTATAAAGATCTTCGTAGAATATGTAGGAACCAATATGAGCATCCAGGTTCCGCTATTGGTTATTGACCGGAGACGTGTCTGGTCATGTCTACATAGTTATCGAACCCGTAGGGTCTGCACGCTTAAAGTTAGATGACAGTTATATTATGAGTTTATGTGTTTTGATGTACCGAAGGTTGTTCGGAGTCCCTGATGTGATCACGGACATGACGAGGATTCTCGAAATGGTCGAGACATTAATATTGATATATTGGACGACTATATTCGGACACCGGAATAGTTCCGGGGTTATCGGATATATATATCAGAGTACCGGGGGTTACCGGAACCCTTCCCCCCCCCTGGGAAGCTATTGGGCCTTATGGGCCTTTGTGGAAAGGAGAGAGGGAGGTTAGGAGGTGGCGCGTGTAACGCCCTCGATGCGGCTATATCTCCCACGTGTCGAAGCACGACTTAGAGGCATAACCGCATTGAAAGCAATGTCGCAAGTGAGGTAATCTTCACACAACCCATGTAATACATAAGGGAAAGAGATACATAGTTGGCTTACAATCGCCACTTCACACAAATACATGAATAAAGCATTACATCATCCAGATACAATCAAGGTCCGACTACGGAACCAAAATAAAAGAAGAACCCCAAATGCGACAAAAGGTCCTGATCGACCCCAACTGGGCTCCGCTACTGATCAACTAGAACGAAACAACACAAAGGGCAAGATCTTCATCAAGCTCCTCCTTGAGCTTGGTTGCGTCACCTGCTCGGTATCATAGGCACCTGCAAACTGGTTTTGGAAGTATCTGGTGAGCCACGAGGACTCAGCAATCCCATTACCATGGGTATCAAGACTAGCAAAGCTTAATGGGAAAGGAAGGGGTAAAGTGGTGAGGTTGCAGCAGCGGCTAAGCATAGTATGGTGGCTAACCAACGCAAATAAGAGCGAGAAGAGAACAAGCGGAACGGTCGTGAAGCTAGCAATGATCAAGAGGTGATCACGAACACCTACTTACGTCAAACATAACACGAAACCGTGTTCACTTCCGGACTCCGCGAGAAGAGACCATCACGGCTACACACTCTCGGTTGATGCGTTTTAATTCGGATCAAGTGTCAAGTTGTCTACAACCGGACATTAACAAATTCCCATCTGCCACATAACCGCAGGCACGGCTCTCGAAAGTTTAAACCCTGCAGGGGTGTCCCAACTTAGCCCATGACAAGCTCTCGCGATCATCGAAGGAATAGACCTTCACCCGAGACACTCCGATCGACTCGGTATCCGGTACATCAAGACATTTCGACAATGGTAAAACAAGACCAGCAAAGCCGCCCGATCGCCGACAATCCCGATAGGAGCTGCACATATCTCGTTCTCGAGGCAACACCGGATGAGACATCTACGAGTAAAACCAGACCTCGAGTTGCCCGAGGGGCCCATGATCTACTCGGTTCGGACCAACACTTAGACAAGCACCGCCGGGGGCTAAAATAAAGATGACCCTTGGGTTAATTACTCCCAAGGAAAAGTAGGTGGTGGTGAGGCAAATGGTAAAAGTCAATGTTGGGCCTTCTTTGGACAAGTTTTATTCAAAGCGAACCGTCGGGGGTCCCATAAATCACCCGACCGCGTAAGGGACGCAAAATCCGGGAACATAACACCGGTATGACGGAAACTAGGGCGGCAAGAGTGGAACAAAACACCAGGCATAAGGCCGAGCCTTCCACCCTTTACCAAGTATATAGATGCATTAATAAATATAAGAGATATTGTGATATCCCAACATAAACCCTGTCCACCATGGAGAAATCTTCAACTTCACCTGCAACTAGCAACGCTATAAGAGGGGCTGAGCAAAGCGGTAACATAGCCAAACAACGGCTTGCATAGGAAAGGTGTCAAAGGGTTAGAGGTTCATGGCAATATGGGATGGCTTGACAAACAGGTAATAGGTAGCGCAGCATAGCGAAAGAACGAGGCAACTAGCATAGCAATGATAGTAGTGAGATCCAGGGTAGCGGTCATCTTGCCTGAAATCCCGCAAGGAAGAAGAACGAGTCCATGAAGAAGACAAACGGGCGTAGTCGAACAATCCTCACAACTCCGGAACGAAACCGAAGCTAACGAGAGAAGCAAACCGGAAAGAAGCAAACAGTATAGTAAACAACCATCACATAAGCATGGCATGATGCACAATCAAGTATGATGCATGTCCGGTTTAATGAGGCATGGCATGGCATGGCAAAGTGCAACAAACAACACTACAAATTAAGTGGAGCTCAATATGCAACGAGTTGCATATTGACGGAACACCACAACCAAGTATTTAGTTTGATCTCGTTATGCTACTCATCAATATTAAATGTTGATTAACATGGCAAGGGGTGAAGCACAACAAAACTACCTAACTAGGCAAGTTTAAATGAGGCCGGAACAACAACCAACAAGTCCGGAAAATCCCCATGTGCATATTTTAGATTCGGTACTGTTCTGCCCTAAACACAATTTTAGAGTTGTTAAACATGCAAGATGAGTGCACCATGTTAAACTAGGCAAAATTCTACCCCATTTACATATAAAGTTTATTAAAATCGGAGTTACGGTTATTTAGTTATGAATTAAATCATTTTAGCATGGCATTTGAGAAAATTTAAACAAACTGCATTTTAATCATTTTAAACATGGATGAAAGTGGCATATTATGAAACTAGATGAAATTCTAGGCATTTCACATATAAAGTTTGTTTTAATCCGATGCACCGTTTGTGAGTTATTAAATGCATGATCATGAAGGGTTTTTCTGTAAAACAACAATTCCTGGAAAAATAGCAAAATTCGCAGGGCATAGTAAAAAAATATATGGGCCGAATCTGGCAGGCCCGGGCTGCACAGGACAGGGGCGCTTGGTGGTGGCCTCACCTAGTGGGCTACGGCCCGGTTGGGGAGGCAGAGGAGGCCAGGCCAGTGCGTGGGCGAGTCTTCTTGGGCCGAGGCCCACGCGGCACGAGCGGGCGGTCCTCCTCCGATCCCGCCTGGATCGGGAGGCAGGTCAACGGCGGCGGCTGCAGAGAAGACGACGGCGGCGAGGTGATGGCGAGGCCGAAGGCGGGCGGGAGGCTGGAACGGAAGGATCGGGCGGCGCGGTCGGATCCGGCCATGGAAGGAGCTTGAGGGCCTCTGGCGCGGTGTCTCAAGAGCTCGCAACGGCGCTGGCATCCATGGCGGCGGCGCCTGTGAGGGAGAGAGAGAAGGCAGTGAGGAAGGAGAGGAGAAGGGCGGCGAGGTCGGGGCTCACGGATCGACGCAGCTCGCTGGTCGCCGTGTGCAAAGCGGCAAGAGTGACGGCGGGTTCGATCTGGATCGGGAGCTCCTCTCCGATCTGGATCGATCAGCGAAGGGAGGCGACGGGCGCTGGGCAGAAGCGAAGCGGCTGCTGGGTATGCTGGGGCCCAGGCAGTCCAGGCGGCTGGCGATGGGCCTGGGGCGCGGGAAGCTGCGGGTTCGGGAGGACGCGTGGAAGGCGGGATAGAGGCAGAGCGGCGTGAGTGGCGGCGCAGCCAATGGCTACACGCCAAGTGGCGCCTGTGAGGTGGAGGCGGTGCAGCGAGGAGGAGGCGACAAGTGGCGGGGAAGAAGGCCCATGAATTTGAGGAGGGAGAGGGCTAGAGGTAGGTGGAGGGGGGTTAGGCTGCCCAAAATGGACAAGGGGTGTCCATATATAGCAAAAATGCTAGGGTTTGGGAGGTTTGGAGGGGTTTCGGAGCCCTCCGATCTCGATCGGACGGCACCGGATGCGAGGAGGGGTATGTTGGACCTTGTGGGTTGTGAGAGAGGGACTTGGGCTGAAGGGAGAGAAGGGAAGCCCGGCAACAGTTTCGGAGACCGAAACGTCCGACGATTAAACCGACTATATCGCGGTTATAAATATAACGGTTGGGCAGTCAAACGGACTCCGAATGCGACGAAACTTGACAAGCGCTCTGTCTACACTATAATAAGACCGCTCGACAAGTTGCAACCCATTCCGAGAACATTTTTATGCCACTTATAAAATAATATTTCGGACGTGCCACGGGCGCGTGCAAGTGTGAAAGGGCTCGGAACGGACAACGGAGAGAACAAAGAGACCGGGACGGATGCAAGTTTTGAAAACATGATGATGCAATGCACATGATGACATGATATGAAATGCATATGATGACATGAGACGAGATGCATAACAAGAACAAAATGCAAAACAACAGACAAAAACCCAACCACGGAGGAAATAACATATAGCATCTCCGGAAAAGGCAAGAGTCGGAGTTACAGATATGGAAAGTTGCATCCGGGGCGTTACAACACTCCACCACTACGAGAGGATCTCGTCCCGAGATCTAGGATGGCACCGGAGGGAAAAACGGAAGAGGAAGAGAAGAGGTAAAACTAAGTTGCTTCTTTGAGAAATGAGTGAAACCACGAACCTTGAGAGGTTGAAAAGTTGAAAGAAAGAACACAACGGAGTTGAACACAATTGAGAGCACTACGATAGAAAATAGAAACAAGGAACACCATGTGAACCTTGTAGGTTGCAAAGCTATGAATGACGAGTACAATGGACAAGAAGGAATTGAAATCACTCTGGTTGAAACGAGATAAACAAGGAACAAGGAAGATCAAAATCGGACAGCACTCCGGTTGAAAAGAGATGCAAGACTTGATAAGATGAAAAAGAACTTGAATAGATGACACAACACCCCGTTTAATGGGTAAGAAAGAAAAGAACACAATCCTCACAATTGATGATGATGAGTGAAGAGAGCAACATCATAATGCCTCCGGAAGAAACAATAGAAGATAGATCATTGGAATAAAAGAACGGAGAAGAAAATGCCAACTTCTACCACAAATGAGCTTGGAAAGCATCCTTGCAAAGAAGAATCGAATGGAGTTGTTGGAAAATCAACAACGAGAAGCACAAGCTTGTTGTGGGCTTATGTAAACATCTCAAAACTATGAGGTGAGATTCTGCCACTATCAAAATCAATTGCTTGCATGAGATCAATGAAGAGATGAAAGACATCTTTCACCGAGAAGGATATGGAGAAAGCTTGGATCAATGATAAGCACCACAAATAGCAACATTCCAAAAGGAAGGCTTTAGGTGAAATATAGCCCAAGATAACTCCAACAAAGAGATTTATGGATGACAAGATCACTTGAACAAAGAGAAAATGATGGATTTATTTAACTCAGTCCTGACAACTTGTGAATCATGAAACATGAGGAGAATTTGCCAAGAGTGACATAACACCATCTCAAAAGATAAGATAGAAGGAATTGCACTTCGGATTACCATATGAAGAAAGCTTGAGCTCCTTAGGAAAAAATCTCGATGAAAACTTTGAGAAGGGAATTAAATCCTTGACGAACCATCATGTAGAACCTCCATGAAGAACTCCGGTAAGCAAAAGGAATGAAAAGAAAGAGAAATTGAAAAACACAGGGTGAATCCTTGCAATGATTTAGATGGATCTCCGTGATAATTAGAGCTTGGAACTCCGGGAAAAAGAGAAGATGAAACAAATGAAACCGAGAATGTGATATGATGAACAACTCCGGAAAGAAGAAATTAATCACTTGGATGAAACAATAATAAGAATTACGTTATGCCTATCCTTCACCAATTTAAATTGATGACAATCAACGGATTTGGCATACTACTTATTCTCGTTGAAAGGATTAAAAGAGATATATCAAAACTTGAGAAGGTCTTCAACGAACAACCGGTAGGATTGGAAAGAACGAATATGATAACAAAGGAAAAAGAATCTGAAGGAACCGCCGATGGGATTTGGAAACGAATGAATTAATATCATAACGAATGAAGTGAAATCTTGAACGAACCACCGTAAGAGTTGAAAATGGAAGCAGCAAAGGCACAATTCTCCGGGAAGAATTGGAAAATGAATGAAGATATTTGAGGTGATTTAGATGCATGAGAACGAAGAGAACATGAACTGATTAGAGGATATTTGAACGATGCCCCGGTAAGATTTCAAGAACGAGAGCTGAAAGCTGAGAATGAGTAGTATTCAGAAATGATGGCCTTCGGAGGAAAGAAATGGAAACAACTCATGAAATGCTCCGGATGGGTTTAAAGAATTCTCACAATCGAAAACAATTATGAGAGGATGGCATCAAGCCAGAACCATGAATCTTGAAGAGAATAGAGCAAGATTAAAGAGAAACTCTTCTTCGGTCTTCAAATGATGAGAATGATGATGAGAACCACCATGAATTGTTGAGATACTCCGGGAGAATGAAAAAGAGGAAAGGTTGGACCAAAGATGAAAAGAATTTGAAAGATCTTGGAGAAAAACATTTGACTGATGACAATTCATTCTTACGTCAAACTCCGAAAAGAATTTGAGAATGGCTCCGGAATAATTAGAAGAGTCAGGTAAGATCCTGGGAAAAGACCTGTGGGTTAGGGCCCACTCAAAAGAACACCGTTGAAAAGATTTAAAAGAGATGTTGCACCGGTTGAATTAAATGACTTGAATGAGATACCAATCTCGAAAGAGCTTGAACGAATGCAGAGTGGAAACACGAATCTTCGAGATATCTTGAGCACTCCGGAATAACAAATAGCGAGAAGTGAAAGATTAAGAGGTGCACCGGTATTAAAAGGCATTTGAAACAAAGAAAGGGATATGATGAATATCAAAATCTTGATATGGATCCACCGAAGAAGAAACAACAATGAAGGGTGATGAGCTTGAAACTGTTGAGCATCTTCATGGGAAATCACCGGATAAGAACATTTATGAAAAAGAATGGAAAGACTTCACATGAATAAATGGATACTTGATTAAGAAATCTGTGTCCTTGAAGAAAAAGGGTGGGAGGGTGGGAAAAAACAAAGACAACTTGGGATGAACGAAACAAACACCGTTGAGAAGAAATAATAATTGGTCTTGCTAATGGGGAGAATGATCGGACCCACTTGAAGATAAGCACACCGGTTGGAAAGGAGTTGACATGACAAAATCAATGATCAAAAGGATTAGTATTCACATAGCAATATGAGAACACCGTTTAGGAAAGGTATGGATTCAACATTTGACTTCGAAGCAACTCGAATACCACATTAAAACAAAACAAAGGATTGGCTTGCAGAATAAGCCGGAACAAACATATGATAGAGATTTCGTCCGAAGTTTTCGTGGTGGGGCCTACACGGGCTCAATCGTACAGCACCATCATGTACAAGGCAAGGCACATGACATCTGAAGCGCCCCCGAGTCGGCATAGCCAAGGACTCTTTAAGACACAACGAGACCATCAGAAACCAACCGTGAATAGGCGGACCACTAGACGTCGAACCCCAATTTCATATCATACATCCGTCGGAAAGATATCCTAAGAGCTACTTGAATTCCCACCTATAAAACTCCCAAACTTTTCGGTTATGCAATCGGTGTTGGGGATACAGGGAGCAATATATCTCACACAAACTAACAATCCCTACATCCATTGTATCCATCCGTCAACACATAACCAAGAAACCTTCGAAATCGTCTACCTCAACCTTCAAAAGCATCCATTATACAAGTCATGGCAATACTCCGTACTCACCTCGATCTTTGGGTTAGCGGGGTTATCTCACCAACAAGCTGCATAAAAGAGATTTTCGATGTCGGCGTACTAAACTCGGTATTCCGTAACTGCAACGATAAAATTATGACGACAACACCTCGGAGCTCAACTCCCGGGACACCGCCACAACCCCTAAATGTCGAGGCAACCAAGACAATGTTGTCATCATAAAACCATCGAACGATTCCAAGATACCAGCGTGATCCTAAAAAAAAAATTTTAGTGAAATTTGAGAAGAGAAGAGTCAAAACTCTCGTCGGGATACCTCACCGAAGGTCGAAGGGACTGGGAGTAAAAAGAATTCCTAAACTCTCCGATATATATAATCCTAAATGACTCAAAACATTTTTCTAGACACAACTCGCCGCTAAAAACGATCAAGCGGTGGGGCTCCTAAGGTCGGGAAGGCTCGATACCAACTTGTAGCGCCTCGATGCGGCTATATCTCCCACGTGTCGAAGCACGACTTAGAGGCATAACCGCATTGAAAGCAATGTCGCAAGTGAGGTAATCTTCACACAACCCATGTAATACATAAGGAAAGAGATACATAGTTGGCTTACAATCGCCACTTCACACAAATACATGAATAAAGCATTACATCATCCAGATACAATCAAGGTCCGACTACGGAACCAAAATAAAAGAAGAACCCCAAATGCGATAAAAGGTCCCGATCGACCCCAACTGGGCTCCGCCATCGATCAACTAGAACGAAACAACACAAAGGGCAAGATCTTCATCAAGCTCCTCCTTGAGCTTGGTTGCGCCACCTTTCGGTATCATAGGCACCGCAAACTGGTTTTGAAGTATCCGTGAGCCACGAGGACTCAACAATCCCATTACCATGGGTATCAAGACTAGCAAAGCTTAATGGGAAAGGAAGGGGTAAAGTGGTGAGGTTGCAGCAGCGGCTAAGCATAGTATGGTGGCTAACCAACGCAAATAAGAGCGAGAAGAGAACAAGCGGAACGGTCGTGAAGCTAGCAATGATCAAGAGGTGATCTGAACAACTACTTACGTCAAACATAACACGAAACCGTGTTCACTTCCGGACTCCGAGAAGAGACCATCACGGCTACACACTCGGTTGATGCGTTTTAATTCGGATCAAGTGTCAAGTTGTCTACAACCGGACATTAACAAATTCCCATCTGCCACATAACCGCGGGCACGGCTCTCGAAAGTTTAAACCTGCAGGGTGTCCCAACTTAGCCCATGACAAGCTCTCGCGATCATCGGCGAATAGACCTTCACCCGAGACACTCCGATCGGACTCGGTATCCGGTACATCAAGACATTTCGACAATGGTAAAACAAGACCAGCAAAGCCGCCCGATCTGCCGACAATCCCGATAGGAGCTGCACATATCTCGTTCTCGAGGCAACACCGGATGAGACATCCCACGAGTAAAACCAGACCTCGAGTTGCCCGAGGGGGCCCCGCAGTCTACTCGGTTCGGACCAACACTTAGACAAGCACTGGCCCGGGGGGGCTAAAATAAAGATGACCCTTGGGTTAATTACTCCCAAGGGAAAAGTAGGTGGTGGTGAGGCAAATGGTAAAAGTCAATGTTGGGCCTTCTTTGGACAAGTTTTATTCAAAGCGAACCGTCGGGGGTCCCATAAATCACCCGACCGCGTAAGGGACGCAAAATCCGGGAACATAACACCGGTATGACGGAAACTAGGGCGGCAAGAGTGGAACAAAACACCAGGCATAAGGCCGAGCCTTCCACCCTTTACCAAGTATATAGATGCATTAATAAATATAAGAGATATTGTGATATCCCAACATAAACCCCGCCCACCATGGAGAAATCTTCAACTTCACCTGCAACTAGCAACGCTATAAGAGGGGCTGAGCAAAGCGGTAACATAGCCAAACAACGGTTTGCATAGGAAAGGTGTCAAAGGGTTAGAGGTTCATGGCAATATGGGATGGCTTGACAAACAGGTAATAGGTAGCGCAGCATAGCGAAAGAACGAGGCAACTAGCATAGCAATGATAGTAGTGAGATCGAGGTAGCGGTCATCTTGCACGAAATCCCGCAAGGAAGAAGAACGAGTCCATGAAGAAGACAAGCGAGGCGAGTCGAACAATCCTCACAACTCCGAACGAAACCGAAGCTAACGAGAGAAGCAAACCGGAAAGAAGCAAACAAGATAGTAAACAACCATCACATAAGCATGGCATGATGCACAATCAAGTATGATGCATGTCCGGTTTAATGAGGCATGGCATGGCATGGCAAAGTGCAACAAACAACACTACAAATTAGTGGAGCTCAATATGCAACGAGTTGCATATTGATGAACACCACAACCAAGTATTTAGTTTGATCTCGTTATGCTACTCATCAATATTAAATGTTGATTAACATGGCAAGGGGTGAAGCACAACAAAACTACCTAACTAGGCAAGTTTAAATGAGGCCGGAACAACAACCAACAAGTCCGGAAAATCCCCATGTGCATATTTTAGATTCGGTACTGTTCTGCCCTAAACACAATTTTAGAGTTGTTAAACATGCAAGATGAGTGCACCATGTTAAACTAGGCAAAATTCTACCCCATTTACATATAAAGTTTATTAAAATCGAGAGTTACGGTTATTTAGTTATGAATTAAATCATTTTAGCATGGCATTTGAGAAAATTTAAACAAACTGCATTTTAATCATTTTAAACATGGATGAAAGTGGCATATTATGAAACTAGATGAAATTCTAGGCATTTCACATATAAAGTTTGTTTTAATCCGATGCACCGTTTGTGAGTTATTAAATGCATGATCATGAAGGGTTTTTCAGAAACAACAATTCTGGAAAAATAGCAAAATCGCAGGCATAGTAAAAAATATATGGGCGAATCTGGCAGGCCCGGGCTGCACAGACAGGGCGCTTGGTGGTGGCCTCACCTAGTGGGCTACGCCCGGTTGGGGAGGCAGAGGAGGAGGCAGTGGTGCGTGGCCGGGTCTTCTTGGGCCGAGGCCCACGTGGCACGAGCGGGCGGCCGTCCTCCTCCCGATCCCTTTGGATCGGGAGGCAGGTCAACGGCGGCGGCTGCAGTAGAAGACGACGGCGGCGAGGTGATGGCGAGGCCCGAAGGCGGCGGGGAGGCTGGGGAACGGAAGGATCGGGGCGGCGCGGTGCCGGATCCGGCCGCGGAAGGAGCTTGGAGGGCCTCTGGCGCCGGTGTCTCGAAGAGCTCCGGCAACGGCGCTGGCATCCATGGCGGCGGCGGCGCCCTGTGAGGGAGAGAGAGAAGGCAGTGAGGAAGGAGAGGAGAAGGGCGGCGAGGTCGGGGCTCACCGGATCTGACGCAGCTCCGGCGGGTCGCCGTGGTGCAGGCGGCAAGAGTGACGGCGGG
Organism: Aegilops speltoides; assembly: GCA_021437245.1. Lineage (NCBI taxonomy): Eukaryota > Viridiplantae > Streptophyta > Magnoliopsida > Poales > Poaceae > Aegilops > Aegilops speltoides. Next base: position 306,990,266 of record CM038141.1, on the reverse strand, counting down.
GTTCGATCTGGATCGGGAGCTCCTCTCCCGATCTGGATCGATCGAGCGAGCGGGGAGGCGCACGGGCGCGGGGCAGAGCGGCCTGCATGGGGTGCTATGGCCGGCAATGGTCCAGTATGTATGGCTGGCGATGGGCTTGCGGGGCATGGGAAGCTGCTGGGTGCGGAGGACGCGTGGAAGGCGGGATAGGGCAGAGCGGCGCTGAGTGGCGGCGCAGCCAATGGCTACACGCCAAGTGGCGCCCGTGAGGTGGAGGGCGGCGGTGCAGGCGAGGAGGAGGCGACAAGTGGCGGCGGGGAAGAAGGCCGGCGCGGAATTTGAGGAGGGAGAGGGCTAGAGGTAGGTGGAGGGGGGTTAGGCTGCCCAAAATGGACAAGGGGTGTCCATATATAGCAAAAATGCTAGGGTTTGGGAGGTTTGGAGGGGTTTCGGAGCCCTCCGATCTCGATCGGACGGCACCGGATGCGAGGAGGGGTATGTTGGACCTTGTGGGTTGTGAGAGAGGGACTTGGGCTGAAGGGAGAGAAGGGAAGCCCGGCAACAGTTTCGGAGACCGAAACGTCCGACGATTAAACCGACTATATCATGTTATAAATATAACGGTTAGGCGATCAAACGGACTCCGAATGCGACGAAACTTGACAAGCGCTCTGTCTACACTATAATAAGACCGCTCGACAAGTTGCAACCCATTCCGAGAACATTTTTATGCCACTTATAAAATAATATTTCGGACGTGCCACGGGCGCGTGCAAGTGTGAAAGGGCTCGGAACGGACAACGGAGAGAACAAAGAGACCGGGACGGATACAAGTTTTGAAAACATGATGATGCAATGCACATGATGACATGATATGAAATGCATATGATGACATGAGACGAGATGCATAACAAGAACAAAATGCAAAACAACAGACAAAAACCCAACCACGGAGGAAATAACATATAGCATCTCCGGAAAAGGCAAGAGTCGGAGTTACAGATATGGAAAGTTGCATCCGGGGCGTTACAGCGCGTGACCCCCCTTGCCCCAATCCGAATTGGGAAAGGGAAGAGGGCGGCGGGCGCCCTTCTCCTTCCTTCTCTCCACCTCCTCCTTCCCCCTTCTCCTACTTGGAATAGGAAAGGGGGGCCAAACCTACTTGGAGTAGGATTGCCCCCCCCCTTGGGCGTGCCTCTCCCCTTGGCCGGCCCTCTCCTCCTCCCCCCTTTATATACGGAGGAGGGGGGTGAAGGAAATATGCCCTAGAGGCAATAATAAAGTTATTATTTATTTCCTTATTTCATGATAAATGTTTATCATTCATGCTGGAATTGTACTAACCGGAAACATGATACATGTGTGAATGCATAAACAAACAACATGTCACTAGTATGCCTCTACTAGACTAGCTTGTTAATCAAAGATGGTTATGTTTCCTAACCATGAACAAAGAGCTGTTATTTGATTAACAATGTCACATCATTAGTAGAATGATCTGATTGACATGACCCATTCCATTAGCTTAGCACTCGATCGTTTAGTATGTTGCTACTGCTTTTATCCATGACTTATACATGTTCCTGTAACTATGAGATTATGCAACTCCGTTTACGGAGGAACACTTTGGTGCTACCAAACGTCACAACGTAATCGGGTGATTATAAAGGAGTATTACAGGTGTCTCCAAAGGAGATGTTGGGTTGGCGATTTCGAGATTAGGTTTTGTCACTCCGATTGTCGGAGAGGTATCTCTGGGCCCTCTCGGTAATACACATCACTTAAGCCTTGCAAGCATTGCAACTAATGAGTTAGTTGTAAGATGATGTATTACGGAACGAGTAAAGAGACTTGCGTAGCGAGATTGAACTAGGTATTGGATACCGACGATCGAATCTCGGGCAAGTAACATACCGATGACAAAGGAACAACGATGTTGTTATGCGGTCCGACCGATAAAGATCTTCGTAGAATATGTAGGAGCCAATATGGGCATCCAGGTCCCGCTGTTGGTTATTGACGGAGACGTGTCTCGGTCATGTCTACATTGTTCTCGAACCGTAGGGTCCGCACGCTTAAGGTTTCAAGGATGGTATTATTATGAGTTTATGTATTTTGATGTACGAAGAAGTTTGGAGTCCGGATGTGATCACGGACATGACGAGGAGTCTCGAAATGGTCGAGATATAAAGATTGATATATTGACGGCTATATTCGGACACCGGAAAGGTTCCGGAAGTTTCGGAGAAAATCGAGTGCCGGAGGGTTACCGAACCCCCGGGAAGTTATGGGCCTTAGTGGGCCAAGAGGGAGAGAGAGGGCCGCACCAGGAGGTGGCGCCCCTGTGGGAGTCCGAATAGGACAAGGAGGGGGCGCGCCCCCTTTCCTCTCCCTCTCCCTCTTTCCTTCCCCTTCTCCTTCCTAGTTGGACTAGGAAAGGGAGTCCTACTCAACTAGGAGGAGGACTCCCCTCCTGGCGCGCCTATAGGGGCGGCCGCCCCCCCTCCCTCCTTTATATATGGGGCAGGGGGCACCCTTGAACACACAAGTTTGATCTACGGATCGTTCCTTAGCCGTGTCGGTGCCCCCTCCACCATATTCCACCTCGGTCATATCGTCGCGAAGCTTAAGCGAAGCCCTCGCGCGATAACACATCAAGATCGTCACCACGCCGTCGTCGTCCGACGGAACTCTCCCTCGACACTCGGCTGGATCGAGTACGAGGGACGTCATCGAGCTGTACGTGTGTCAAGAACTCGGGCGCCGAGTAACGGCGCGGGATCGGTCGGATCGCGAGGAGAACGTCGACTACTTCCTCTATGTTGTGATCGCTTCGCCGGTCTCACGAGGGTACGTAGACAACACTCTCCTCTCGTTGCTATGCATCACCATGATCTTGCGTGTGCGTAGGAAATTTTTTGAAATTACTACGTTCCCCAACAGTGGCATCCGAGCCTAGGTTTTTATGGTTTGATGTTTTGCACGAGTAGAACACAAGTGAGTTGTGGGCGATACAAGTCATACTACCTACCAGCATGTCATACTTTGGTTCAGCGGTATTGTGAGATGAAGCGGCCCGGACCGACATTACGCGTACGCTTACGCGAGACTGGTTTCACCGTTACGAGCACTCGTTGCTTAAAGGTGACTGGCGGGTGTCTGTCTCTCTCACTTTAGTTGAACCGAGTGTGGCTACGCCCGGTCCTTGAGAAGGTTAAAACGGAGTCTATTTGACAAAGTATCGTTGTGGTTTTGATGCGTAGGTGAGACTGGTTCTTGCTTAAGCCCGTAGCAGCCACGTAAAATTTGCAACAACAAAGTAGAGGACGTCTAACTTGTTTTTGCAGGGCATGTTGTGATGTGATATGGTCAAGACGTGATGCTATATTTTATTGTATGAGATGATCATGTTTTGTAACCGGTTATCGCAAGCTGGCAGGAGCCATATGGTTGTCGCTTTATTGTATGAAATGCATCGCTTCTGTAATGCTTTACTTTATCACTAAGCGGTAGCGATAGTCGTAGAAGCATTAGATTGGCGAGACGACAACGATGCTACGATGGAGATCAAGGTGTCGCGCCGGTGACGATGGTGATCATGGTGGTGCTGCAGAGATGGAGATCACGAAGCACAAGATGATGATGACCATATCATATCACTTATATTGATTTGCATGTGATGTTTATCTTTTATGCATCTTATCTTGCTTTGATTGACGGTAGCATTATAAGATGATCTCTCACTAAATTATCAAGAAGTGTTCTCCCCGAGTATGCACCGTTGCCAAAGTTCGTCGTGCCCAGACACCACGTGATGATCGGGTGTGATAAGCTCTCGTCCATCTACAACGGTGCAAGCCAGTTTTGCACACGCAGAATACTCGGGTTATACTTGACGAGCCTAGCATATGCAGATATGGCCTCGAACACGGAGACCGAAAGGTCGGCGTGAATCATATAGTAGATATGATCAACATAAGATGTTCACCATTGAAAACTACTCCATTTCACGTGATGATCGGTTATGGTTTAGTTGATTTGGATCACGTGATCACTTAGATGACTAGAGATGTGTCTGTCTAAGTGGGAGTTCTTAAGTAATATGATTAATTGAACTTAAATTTATCATGAACTTAGTACTGATAGTATCTTGCTTGTTTATGTTTGATTGTAGATAGATGGCTCGTCTTTGTTGTTCCGTTGAATTTTAATGCGTTCCTTGAGAAAGCAAAGTTGAAAGATGATGGTAGCAATTACACGGATTGGGTGCGTAACTTGAGGATTATCCTCATTGCTGCCTGTAAGAGTTACGTCTGGATGCACCGCTGGGTGCGTGCCTCTTCTTTGGAGCAACACGGATGTTGTGAGCGTCTGGCGAGCAAAGCTGATGACTACTCTATAGTTCAAGTGTGCTATGCTTTACGGCTTAGAACCGGGACTTCAACGACGTTTTGAGCGTCATGGAGCATATGAGATGTTCCAGAGTTGAAGTTAATATTCCAACAGAATGCCCGGATTGAGAGATATGAAGTCTCCAATAAGTTCTATAGCTGCAAGATGGAGGAGAATAGTTACATTAGTGAGCACATACTCGAATGTCTGGGTACTACAATCACTTGACGCAATTGGGAGTTAATCTTCCGGATGATTGTGTCATTGATGAATTCTTCAATCACGCCACCAAGCTACAAAGGCTTTGTGATGAACTATAATATGCAAGGGTTAGTAAAGACTATACAGAGCTCTTCGCAATGCTAAAGGCTGCGGAGGTAGAAATCAAGAAGGAGCATCAAGTGTTGATGGTCAATAAGACCACTAGTTTCAAGAAGAAAGGCAAAGGGAAGAAGAAGGGAACTTCAAGAAGAACAGCAAGCAAGTTCTTTGCTCAGAGAAGAAACCCAAGTCGGACCTAAGCCTGGCCGAGTGCTTCTCCGCAAGCAGATCGGTCCTTTGAAGCGGAACTTCCCTAAGTATTTGGCGGATAAGAAGGATGGCAAGGTGAACAAAGGTATATGTGATATACATGTTATTGATGTGTACCTTACTAGAGCTCGCAGATAGCACTGGTATTTGATCTTGGTTACATTGCTAATATTTGCAACTCAAGCAGGACTACGGATTGCGAACTCTAGCAAAGGACGAGGTGACGATCGCGCGTGGGAAATGGTTCCAAAGTCGATGTGATCGCGGTCGGCACGCTACCTCTACATCTACCTTCGGGATTAGTATTAGACCTAAATAATTGTTATTTGGTGCCTGCGTTGATCATGAACATTATATCTGGATCTTGTTTTATGCGAGACGGTTATTCATTTAAATCAGAGAATAATGGTTGTTCTATTTATATGAATAATATCTTTTATGGTCATGCACCCTTGAAGAGTGGTCTATTTTTGATGAATCTCGATAGTAGTGATACACATATTCATAATGTTGAAACCAAAAGATGCAGAGTTGATAATGATAGTGCAACTTATTTGTGGCATCGCCGTTTAGGTCATATCGATGTAAAGCGATGAAGAAACTCCATCTTGATGGACTTTTGGAGTCACTTGATTATGAATCACTTGGCACTTGCGAACCGTGCCTTATGGGCAAGATGACTAAAACCCGTTCTCGGTACTATGGAGAGAGCAACAGATTTGTTGGAAATCATACATACTGAGATGTATGTGGTCCGATGAATGTTGAGGCTCGTGGCGGATATCGTTATTTTCTCACCTTCACAGATGACTTAAGCAGATATGGGTATATCTACTTAATGAAACATAAGTCTGAAACATTTGAAAAGTTCAAAGAATTTCAGAGTGAAGTTGAAAATCATCGTAACAAGAAAATTAAGTTTCTGCGATCTGATCGTGGAGGTGAATATTTGAGTTACGAGTTTGGTCTACATTTGAAACAATGCGGAATAGTTTAGCAACTCCGCCACCGGAACACCACAACGTAATGGTGTGTCCGAGCGTCGTGTCGCACTTTACTAGATATGGTGCGATCTATGATGTCTCTTACAGATTTACCGCTATCATTTTGGGGTTATGCTCTAGAGACGGCCGCATTCACACTGAATAGAACACCGTCGAAATCCGTTGAGACGACACCTTATGAACTGTGGTTTGGCAAGAAACCAAAGTTGTCGTTTCTTAAAGTTTGGGGATGCGATGCTTATGTGAAAAAGCTTCAACCTGATAAGCTCGAACCCAAATCGGAGAAATGTGTCTTCATAGGATACCCAAAGGAGACAGTTGGGTACACCTTCTATCACAGATCCGAAGGCAAGACATTCGTTGCTAAGAATGGATCCTTTCTAGAGAAGGAGTTTCTCTCGAAAGAAGTGAGTGGGAGGAAAGTAGAACTTGATGAGGTAATTGTACCTTCTCCCTTACTTGAAAGTAGTTAAATCGCAGAAACCGGTTTCGAGACATCTACACCAAGTAGTGAGGAAGTTGATGATGTTGATCATGAAACTTGAGATCAAGTTACTCTGTAACCTCGTAGATCAACGAGTAAGATCCGCACTAGAGTGGTACGGTAATCCTGTTACGGAAATCATGCTACTAGATCATGATGAACCTACGAACTATGAAGAAGCGATGGTGAGCCCAGATTCGCAAAATGGCTTGAGGCCATGAAATCTGAGATGGGATCCATGTATGAAAACAAAGTATGGACTTTGGTTGACTTGCCCGAGGGTAGGCAAGCAATAGAAAACAAGTGGATCTTCAAGAAGAAGACCGACGACGACGGTAATATTATCGTCTACAAAGCTCGACTTGTGCAAAGGGTTTCGACAAGTTCAAGGGATTGACTACGATGAGACCTTCTCACCCGTAGCGATGCTTAAGTCTGTCCGAATCATGTTAGCGATTGCGCATTTTATGATTATGAAATTTGGCAAATGGATGTAAAGACTGCATTCTGAATGGATTTACGGAAGAAGAGTTGTATATGATGCAACGAGAAGGTTTTATCGATTCAAAGGAGCTAACAAAGTGTGCAAGCTCCAGCGATCCATTTATGGACTGGTGCAAGCATCTCGGAGTTGGAAAAAATGCTTTGATAGTGTGATCAAAGCATTTGGGTTCATCTGCACTTTTGGAGAAGCTTGTATTTACAAGAAAGTGAGTGGGAGCTCAGTAGCATTTCGATATTATATGTAGATGACATATTGCTGATCGGAAATGATATAGAATTCTGGATAGCATAAAGGGATACTTGAATAAGAGTTTTTCAATGAAAGACCTCGGTGAAGCTGCTTACATATTGGGAATTAAGATCTATAGAGATAGATCAAGGCGCTTAATTGGACTTTCACAAAGCACATACCTTGACAAAATTTTGAAGAAGTTCAAAATGGATCAAGCAAAGAAAGGGTTATTGCCTGTGTTACAAGGTGTGAAGTTGAGTAAGACTCAATGCCCGACCACCGCAGAAGATAGAGAGAAAATGAAAGATGTTCCTATGCTTCAGCCATAGGCTCTATCATGTATGCAATCTGTGTACTGGACTGATGTGTGCCTTGCTATAAGTTTAGCAGGAGGTACCAAAGTAATCCAGAGTGGATCATCTGGACAGCGGTCAAGAACATCTGAAATACGAAAAGGACTAAGGATATGGTTCTCGTATATGGAGGTGACAAAGAGCTCATCGTGAACGGTTACGTTGATGCAAGCTTTGACACCGATCCGGACGATTCTAAATCGCAGACCGGATACGTATTTACACTAAACGGAGGAGCTGTCGGTTGGTGCAGTTCTAAACAAAGCGTCGTGGCGGGATCTACATGTGAAGCGGAGTACATAGCAGCTTCGAAGCAGCTAATGAAGGAGTCGGATGAAGGAGTTCATATCCGATCTAGGTGTAATACCTAGTGCATCGGGTCCAATGAAAATCTTCGTGACAATATCGAGCAATTGCCTTAGCGAAGGAATCCAGATTTCACAAGAGGACCAAGCACATCAAGAGACGCTTCAATTCCATCCGGGACTTAGTCGGTGGGAGACATAGAGATTTGCAAGATACATACGGATCTGAATGTTGCAGACCGTTGACTAAGCCTCTTCCACGAGCAAAACATGATCGGCACCAAGACTCCATGGGTGTTAGAATCATTACTATGTAATCTAGATTATTGACTCTAGTGCAAGTGGGAGACTGAAGGAAATATGCCCTAGAGGCAATAATAAAGTTATTATTTATTTCCTTATTTCATGATAAATGTTTATCATTCATGCTGGAATTGTATTAACCGAAAACATGATACATGTGTGAATGCATAAACAAACAACATGTCACTAGTATGCCTCTACTAGACTAGCTTGTTAATCAAAGATGGTTATGTTTCCTAACCATGAACAAAGAGTTGTTATTTGATTAACAAGGTCACATCATTAGTAGAATGATCTGATTGACATGACCCATTCCATTAGCTTAGCACTCGATCGCTTAGTATGTTGCTACTGCTTTTATCCATGACTTATACATGTTCTCGTAACTATGAGATTATGCAACTCCGTTTACGGAGGAACACTTTGGTGCTACCAAACGTCACAACGTAACTGGGTGATTATAAAGGAGTATTACAGGTGTCTCCAAAGGCAGATGTTGGGTTGGCGTATTTCGAGATTAGGTTTTGTCACTCCGATTGTCGGAGAGGTATCTCTGGGCCCTCTCGGTAATACACATCACTTAAGCCTTGCAAGCATTGCAACTAATGAGTTAGTTGTAAGATGATGTATTACGGAACGAGTAAAGAGACTTGCCGGTAACGATATTGAACTAGGTATTGGATACCGACGATCGAATCTCGGGCAAGTAACATACCGATGACAAAGGGAACAACGTATGTTGTTATGCGGTCCGACCGATAAAGATCTTCAGAGAATATGTAGGAGCCAATATGGGCATCCAGGTCCCGCTGTTGGTTATTGACCGAGACGTGTCTCGGTCATGTCTACATTGTTCTCGAACCGTAGGGTCCGCACGCTTAAGGTTTCGATGGATGTTATTATGAGTTTATGTATTTTGATGTACCGAAGAAGTTGAGTCCGGATGTGATCACGGACATGACGAGGAGTCTCGAAATGGTCGAGACATAAAGATTGATATATTGACGGCTATATTCGGACACCGGAAAGGTTCGGAAGTTTCGGAGAAAACCGAGTCTTGGGAGGGGTTACTGGAACCCCCGGGAAGTTATGGGCCTTAGTGGGCCAAGAGGGAGAGAGAGGGCCGCACCAGAGGTGGCGCCCTGTGGGAGTCCGAATAGGACAAGGAGGGGGCGCGCCCCTTTCCTCTCCCTCCCTCTCTTTCCTTCCCCTTCTCCTTCCTAGTTGGACTAGGAAAGGGAGTCCTACTCAACTAGGAGGAGGACTCCCCCCTCCTTGGCGCGCTTATAGGGGCGGCCGGCCTCCCCTCCCTCCTTATATACGGGGCAGGGGGCACCTTGAACACACAAGTTTGATCTCTGGATCGTTCCTTAGCCGTGTGCGGTGCCCCCTCCACCATATTCCACCTAGGTCATATCGTCATGAAGCTTAGGCGAAGCCCTGCGCCGGTAACACATCAAGATCGTCACCACGCCGTCGTGCTGACGGAACTCTCCCTCGACACTCGGCTGGATCCGAGTACGAGGGACGTCATCGAGCTGTACGTGTGTCAAGAACTCGGGGGCGCCGGAGTAATGTGGCGCGGGATCGGTCGGATCGCGAGGAGAACGTCGACTACTTCCTCTACGTTGTGATCGCTTCCGCCGGGTCACGAGGGTACGTAGACAACACTCTCCCCTCTCGTTGCTATGCATCACCATGATCTTGCGTGTGCGTAGGAAATTTTTTGAAATTACTACATTCCCCAACAGGGGGCACCCCATAGACACAACAATTGATCATTGATCTCTTAGCCGTGTGCGGTGCCCCCCTCCACCATAGTCCTCCTCGATAATATCATAGTGGTGCTTAGGCGAAGCCCTGCGACGGTAAAACATCATCATCGTCACCACGCCGTCGTGCTGACGGAACTCTCCCTCGAGACTCGGCTGGATCGGAGTTCGAGGGACGTCATCAAGCTAAACGTGTGCAAGAACTCGGAGGTGTCGTGCTTTCAGTGCTTGACCGGTCGGGCCGTGAAGATGTACGACTACATCAACCGCGTTGTGCTAACGCTTCTGCTTATTGTCTACGAGGGTACGTAGACAATACTCTCCCCTATCGTTGCTATGCATCACCATGATCTTGCGTGTGCGTAGGAATTTTTTTGAAATTACTACGTTCTCCAACAGTGGCATCCGAGCCTAGGTTTTATGCGTTGATGTTGTATGCACGAGTAGAACACAAGTGAGTTGTGCGTGATAAAAGTCATACTGCTTACTAGCATGTCATACTTTGGTTCGGCGGTATTGTTGGATGAAGCGGCCCGGACCGACATTACGCGTACGCTTACGCGAGACTGGTTCTACCGACGTGCTTTGCACACAGGTGGCTGGCGGGTGTCAGTTTCTCCAACTTTAGTTGAACCGAGTGTGGCTACGCCCGGTCCTTGAGAAGGTTAAAACATCACTAACTTGACGAACTATCGTTGTGGTTTTGATGCGTAGGTAAGAACGGTTCTTGCTCAGCCCATAGCAGCCACGTAAAACTTGCAACAACAAAGTAGAGGACGTCTAACTTGTTTTTGCAGGGCATGTTGTGATGTGATATGGACAAGACGTGATGCTTTATTTTATTGTATGAGATGATCATGTTTTGTAACCGAGTTATCGGAAACTGGCAGGAGCCATATGGTTGTCGCTTTATTGTATGCAATGCAATCGCCCTGTAATTGCTTTACTTTATCACTAAGCGGTAGCGATAGTCGTAGAAGCAATAGTTGGCGAGACGACAACGATGCTACGATGGAGATCAAGGTGTCGCGCTGGTGACGATGGTGATCATGACGGTGCTTCAGAGATGGAGATCACAAGCACAAGATGATGATGGCCATATCATATCACTTATATTGATTGCATGTGATGTTTATCTTTTATGCATCTTATCTTGCTTTGATTGACAGTGCCATTATAAGATGATCTCTCACTAAATTTCAATATAAATGTGTTCTCCCTGAGTATGCACCGTTGCCAAAGTTCGTCGTGCCCAGACACCACGTGATGATCGGGTGTGATAAGCTCTACGTCCATCTACAACGGGTGCAAGCCAGTTTTGCACACGCAGAATACTCAGGTTAAACTTGACGAGCCTAGCATATGCAGATATGGCCTCGGAACACTAAGACCGAAAGGTTGAGCGTGAATCATATAGTAGATATGATCAACATAGTGATGTTCACCATTGAAAACTACTCCATTTCACGTGATGATCGGTTATGGTTTAGTTGATTTGGATCACGTGATCACTTAGATGATTAGAGGGATGTCTATCTAAGTGGGAGTTCTTAAGTAATATGATTAATTGAACTTAAATTTATCATGAACTTAGTACCTGATAGTATTTTGCTTGTCTATGTTTGTTGTAGATAGATGGCTCGTGCTGCTGTTCCGTTGAATTTTAATGCGTTCCTTGAGAAAGCAAAGTTGAAAGATGATGGTAGCAATTACATGGACTGGGTCCGTAACTTGAGGATTATCCTCATTGCTGCACAGAAGAATTACGTCCTGGAAGCACCGCTAGGTGCCAAACCTGCTGCAGGAGCAACACCAGATGTTATGAACGTCTGGCAGAGCAAAGCTGATGACTACTCGATAGTTCAGTGTGCCATGCTTTACGGCTTAGAACCGGGACTTCAACGACATTTTGAACGTCATGGAGCATATGAGATGTTCCAGGAGTTGAAGTTAATATTTCAAGCAAATGCCCCGATTGAGAGATATGAAGTCTCCAATAAGTTCTACAACTGCAAGATGGAGGAGAATAGTTCTGTCAGTGAGCATATGATCAGAATCTCTGGCTATAACAATCACTTGATTCAACTGGGAGTTAATCTTCTGGATGATAGCGTCATTGACAGAATTCTTCAATCACTACCACCAAGCTACAAGAGCTTCGTGATGAACTATAATATGCAAGGGATGGATAAGACAATTCCCGAGCTCTTAGCAATGCTAAAGGCTGCGGAGGTAGAAATCAAGAAGGAGCATCAAGTGTTGATGATCAATAAGACCACCAGTTTCAAGAAAAAGGGCAAAGGGAAAAAGAAGGGGAACTTCAAGAAGAACAATAAACAAGTTGCTGCTCAAGAGAAGAAACCCAAGTCTGGACCTAAGCCTGAGACTGAGTGCTTCTACTACAAGCAGACTGGTCACTAGAAGCGGAACTGCCCCAAGTATTTGGCGGGTAAGAAGGATGGCAAGGTGAACAAAGGTATAGTGATATACATGTTATTGATGTGTACCTTACCAGAGCTCGCAGTAGCACCTGGGTATTTGATACTGGTGTTCCAAAGTCGATGTGATCGCCGTCGGCACGCTACCTCTACATATACCTTCGGGATTAGTTTTAGACCTAAATAATTGTTATTTGGTGCTAGCGTTGAGCATGAACATTATATCTGGATCTTGTTTGATGCAAGATGGTTATTCATTTAAATCTGAGAATAATGTTTGTTCTATTTATATGAGTAATATCTTTTATGGTCATGCACCCTTAAAGAGTGGTCTATTTTTGATGAATCTCGATAGTAGTGATACACATATTCATAATGTTGAAGCCAAAAGATGCAGAGTTGATAATGATAGTGCAACTTATTTGTGGCACTGCCGTTTAGGTCATATTGGTGTAAAGCGCATGAAGAAACTCCATACTGATGGACTTTTGGAATCACTTGATTATGAATCACTTGGTACTTGGGAACCATGCCTCATGGGCAAGATGACTAAAACGCCGTTCTCGGAACTATGGAGCGAAAGCAACGATTTGTTGGAAATCATACATCTTGATGTATGTTGTCCAATGAATGTTGAGGCTCGCGGCAGGTATCGTTATTTTCTCACCTTCACAGATGATTTGAGCAGATATGGGTATATCTACTTAATGAAACATAAGTCTGAAACATTTGAAAAGTTCAAAGAATTTCAGAATGAAGTTGAAAATCATCATAACAAGAAAATAAAGTTTCTACGATTTGATCGTGGAGGAGAATATTTGAGTTACGAGTTTGGTTTACATTTGAAGCAATGCGGAATAGTTTCGCTACTGACACCACCCGGAACACCACAGTGTAATGGTGTGTCCGAACGTCGTAATCGTACTTTACTTGATATGGTGCAATCTATGATGTCTCTTATTGTTTTACCGCTATCGTTTTGGGGTTATGCTTTAGAGACGGCCGCATTCACGTTAAATAGGGCACCATCAAAATCCGTTGAGACGACGCCTTATGAACTATGGTTTGGCAAGAAACCAAAGTTGTTGTTTCTTAAAGTTTGGGGCAGCGATGCTTATGTGAAAAAGCTTCAACCCGATAAGCTCGAACCCAAATCGGAGAAATGTGTCTTCATAGGATACCCAAAGGAAACTGTTGGGTACATATTCTATCACAGATCCGAAGGCAAGACATTTGTTGCCAAGAATGGATCCTTTTTAGAGAAGGAGTTTCTCTTGAAAGAAGTGAGTGGGAGGAAAGTAGAACTTGATGAGGTAACTATACCTGCTCCTTTATTGGAAAATAGTTCATCACAGAAACCGGTTCCTGTGACGACTACACCAATAAGTAAGGAAGCTAATGATGTTGATCATGAAACTTCAGATCAAGTTACTACAGAACCTCATAGGTCAACCAGAGTAAGATCCGCGCCAGAGTGGTACGGTAATCCTATTCTGGAGGTCATGTTACTTGACCATGGCGAACCTACGAACTATGAGGAAGCGATGATGAGCCCAGATTCCGCAAAATGGCTTGAGGCCATGAAATCTGAGATGGGATCCATGTATGAGAACAAAGTGTGGACTTTGGTTGACTTGCCCGATGATCGGCAAGCCATCGATAATAAATGGATCTTCAAGAAGAAGACTGACGTTGATGGTAATGTTACTGTCTACAAAGCTCGACTTGTTGCGAAAGGTTTTCGACAAGTTCAAGGGGTTGACTATGATGAGACTTTCTCACCCGTAGCGATGCTTAAGTCTGTCCGAATCATGTTAGCAATTGCCTCATTTTATGATTATGAAATTTGGCAAATGGATGTCAAAACTACATTCCTGAATGGATTTCTGGAAGAAGAGTTGTATATGATGCAACCAGAAGGTTTTGTCGATCCAAAGGATGCTAACAAAGTGTGCAAGCTCCAGCGATCAATTTATGGACTAGTGCAAGCCTCTCGGAGTTGGAATAAATGCTTTGATAGTGTGATCAAAGCATATGGTTTATACAGACTTTTGGAGAAGCATGTATTTACAAGAAAGTGAGTGGGAGCTCTGTAGCATTTCTAATATTATATGTGGACGGCATATTATTGACTGGAAATGATATAGAATTTCTGGATAGCATAAAAGGATACTTGAATAAAAGTTTTTCGATGAAAGACCTCGGTGAAGCTGCTTACATATTGGGCATCAAGATCTATAGAGATAGATCAAGACGCTTAATTTGACTTTCACAAAGTACATACCTTGATAAAGTTTTGAAAAAGTTCAAAATGGATCAAGCAAAGAAAAGGTTCTTGCCTATAATACAAGGTGTGAGACTGAGTCAGACTCAATGCCCGACCACTGCAGAAGATAGAGAGAAAATGAAAGAAGTTCCCTATGCTTCAGCCATAGGTTCTATCATGTATGCAATGCTATGTACCAGACCTGATGTGTGCCTTGCTATTAGTTTAGCAAGGAGGTACCAAAGTAATCCAGGAGTGGATCACTGGACAGCGGTCAAGAACATCCTGAAATACCTGAAAAGGACTAAGGATATGTTTCTCATTTATGGAGGTGACAAAGAGCTAGTCGTAAATGGTTACGTCGATGCAAGCTTTGACACTAATCCGGACGATTCTAAATCGCAAACCGGGTACGTGTTTATATTGAACGGTGGAGTTGTCAGTTGGTGCAGTTCTAAACAAAGCATCATAGCAGGATCTACATGTGAAGCGGAGTACATAGATGCTTCAGAAGCAGCAAATGAAGGAGTGTGGATGAAGGAGTTCATATCCGATCTATGTGTCATGCATAGTGCATCGGGTCCAATGAAAATCATTTGTGACAATACGGGTGCAATTGCCTTGGCAAAGGAATCCAGATTTCATAAGAGAACCAAGCACATCAAGAGACGCTTCAACTCCATCCGGGACCAAGTGCAGGCGGGAGACATAAAGTTTTGCAAGATACATACGGATCTGAATGTTGCAGACCCGTTGACTAAGCCTCTTCCACGAGCAAAACATGATCGGCACCAAGGCTCCATGGGTGTTAGAATCATTACTATGTAATCTAGATTATTGACTCTAGTGCAAGTGGGAGACTGAAGGAAATATGCCCTAGAGGCAATAATAAAGTTATTATTTATTTCCTCATATCATGATAAATGTTTATTATTCATGCTAGAATTGTATTACCCGGAAACATAATACATGTGTGAATACATAGACAAACATAGTGTCACTAGTATGCCTCTACTTGACTAGCTGGTGAATCAAAGATGGTTAAGTTTCCTAACCATAGACATGAGTTGTCATTTGATTAACGGGATCACATCATTAGGAGAATGATGTGATTCACTTGACCCATTTCGTTAGCTTAGCACTTGATCGTTTAGTATGTTGCTATTGCTTTCTTCATGACTTATACATGTTCCTATGACTATGAGATTATGCAACTCCCGTTTACCAGAGGAACACTTTGTATGCTACCAAACATCACAACATAACTGGGTGATTATAAAGGTGCTCTACAGGTGTCTCCGAAGGTACTTGTTGAGTTGGCGTATTTCGAGATTAGGATTTGTCACTCCGATTGTCGGAGAGGTATCTCTGGGCCCTCTCGGTAATGCACATCACTATAAGCCTTGCAAGCAATGTAGCTAATGAGTTAGTTATGGGATGATGCATTACGTAACGAGTAAAGAGACTTGCCGGTAATGAGATTGAACTAGGTATTGAGATACCGACGATCGAATCTCGAGCAAGTAACATATCGATGACAAAGGGAACAACGTATGTTGTTATGCGGTTTGACCGATAAAGATCTTCGTAGAATATGTAGGAACCAATATGAGCATCCAGGTTACGCTATTGGTTATTGACCGGAGACGTTCTCGGTCATGTCTACATAGTTCTCGAACCCGTAGGGTCCGCACACTTAAAGTTAGATGACAGTTATATTATGAGTTTATGTGTTTTGATGTACCGAAGGTTGTTCGGAGTCCTGGATGTGATCGCAGACATGACGAGGAGTCTCAAACTGGTCGAGACATGAAGATTGATATATTGGACGACTATATTCGGATACCGTAATAGTTCCGGGGGTTATCGGATATATATATATATCAGAGTACCGGGGGTTACCGGAACCCACCCACCCCGGAAGCTATTGGGCCTTATGGGCCTTAGTGGAAAGGAGAGAGGGAGGCCAGGAGGTGGCGCGCGGCCCCCCTTGCCCCAATCCAAATTGGGAAAGGGAAGGGGGCGGCGGACCACTTCTCCTTCCTTCTCTCCACCTCCGCCTTCCCCCCTTCTCCCACTTGGAATAGGAAAGGGGGGGGCAAACCTACTTGGAGTAGGATTGCCCCCCCCCTTGGGCGCGCCTCTCCCCTTGGCCGGCCCTCTCTCCTTCCCCCTTTATATACAGAGGAGGGGGCACCCCATAGACACAACAATTGATCATTGATCTCTTAGCCATGTGTGGTGCCCCCCTCCACCATAGTCCTCCTCGATAATATCGTAGCGGTGCTTAGGCGAAGCCCTGCGATGGTAGAACATCATCATCGTCACCACGCCATCATGCTGACGGAACTCTCCCTCGACACTCGGCTGGATCGGAGTTCGAGGGACGTCATCAAGCTGAACGTGTGCAAGAACTCGGAGGTGTCATGCTTTCGATGTTTGATCGGTTGGGCCATGAAGACGTACGACTACATCAACCATGTTGTGCTAACGCTTCCGCTTACGATCTACGAGAGTACGTAGACAACACTCTCCCCTCTCGTTGCTATGCATCACCATGATCTTGCGTGTGCGTAGGATTTTTTTGAAATTACTACGTTCCCCAATAGTGGTATCCTCGGATGAGAATTTATGACCACAGAGACAGTTGAAGAATTTGCAGCAATAGAAGCATTTGAACTTTCAGGTGAAGAATTAGCAGATTCATGTTCAATGCATTTCAAACATGGTGGAATGAATTCATCCTGAGCGGAACTGATCTGTTGAGCAAGCAATGAATCATGATCCTTCTGAAGATCTTCATAACTAACCCTTAGCTTTTCAAGATCTTGCTTTCTTTGAAGAAATTCATAAGAAAGCTTCTCATGGTGGGCCAAGAGATTGTTATGATGCCTTTGAAGGTTATCAAACTTAGACTGAAGTCTCTGAAGATCATCAGTCAGAGTTTGAGTTCGATCCATTTCTTCACCCAATAGGTCATCACTTTTGTCTAGCAAATTTTGAACCTTTTCCAAAGCTTTTTGTTGTTTAGTGGCAATAGTAGCAAGTTTGGAATAGTTGGGGTCCAAAATCATCATCACTAGACCTAGATGAAGAATATTCGGTTACCTTGGCACCTTTTGCCATGAGGCATGGTGCAAAAGATGATGGTTCAGCTTCGGAAGTCATGGTTCTGAGTGATTCCTTGAAATCCTCAAACCAGGATCATGACAAGTTCGATGACCTTCATCAGAGATTCGGTCCCAGATAAGCTTTGCATTGCAGAGATGCATAATGAGCCTTAACTGGTTTCTGGATAAGCAGGAGCAGATGATGTCCTTCGCCATGATATCAAGTCGAGTGTACTTGCAAATATCATCAGCATCCACCATCTTGCATAGACCGGTAATACCAATGTCAGTGACGGTCCACAGCTTGATGTTCATTGCCATGAGGCGCTTCCTCATCAAGGCCTTCCACTTGGGATAATCATGACTGTCAAAGGTGGGGCATGTCACTTTCTTCATTCCTGCGGTCGACATAACTAAAACTCCAGGTGGTGAAACCAAAATCACACAGAACAAGGGAGTAGCTTGATCTGGTACCAATTGAAAGTGCATTAAGTCGACTAGAGGGGGGTGAATAGGCGATTTTTACAAATTCGTCGTAGAGGAAATTTGAAGTGAGGAATTTCCTAAGTCACGAACTACAAGTAGCGGAATAAGTACTCAGATGCATGCATAACAGAACGGTAGCACAGTCATCATGATGAAATGAAACATACACAGAGCACAAGTAGCGTGTAAACATGATAAGCAGGCTGAAGACAAAATGACTGAAGAATTAGGATTGAGGAAATAGAGAAAGTCTTCAGTCAAAGTCTTCAAGTAGTAACGATCAGGTTCATCAATACATGAATGAGGAAATGAAATGGTTGAGGAAATAGAACCAGTAGCTTGGTGAAGACAATGATTTGGTAGACCGGTTCCAACTGCTGTGACAGTTGTACGTCTGGTTGGAGCGGCTAGGTATTTAAACCTGAGGACACATAATCCCGGACACACAGTCCTCATCGTATTCTCCTTGAGCTAAGACACATAGACCTCACCCAATCACTCGTGGTAAGTCTTCAGGTGACTTCCAAACCTTCACACACTCGGTCATTCAGCGATCCACAATTTCCTCTTGGACGCTCTAGACCATGATGCCTAACCGTCTGGAGGATGAACAGTCCTCAAAGGTAACAAGTGTCGTATCCACACAGGAACAATCTCTTCAATGATGCTCAATCACATTGGGTTTGTAGGTGTTTGGGTTTGGGTTTTCCTCACTTGATGATTTTCGCTCAAAGTCATCGGAGGATGGGATGCTCTCAATGACAAGTGTCAGTTTCTCTCAGAGCAGTCAACCAACTAGTGGTTGTAGGGGGCGACTATTTATAGCCTAGGGAGCACCCCACATGATAAGACATAAATGCCCTTCAATGATATGACCATTAGATGGGTAGATATTTTGGGACAGCTGGCGTGTAGCACAGCAATGGTCGGATATGAGTATCAAATTCCTCAGGGCTACCATGTTCCTTACTTGTAGGCAATCCGCACTGGTGAATTCCTAACTCCTCAGCCAGAACAAATTCCTCAGAGACCAGAAGATCTTCTTCTCTTTCACTGAAGAAATTGACTGAACTGTACGAGATTTCCAATGGCTTCACTCGAAAGGATTGGGTAGGTGTAGGATTTTGAGATGAGCATCACTTGGAAACTTTTCCTTAGTTTTACCTCGGTCCCCTTTAACAGTACGGTGTTTCCTATGACCCAAGAAAGAGAAAATTAAACTACGAAAACAAAAGTCTTCACGCTTCATAATCCTTGCATGAATATCAAGTCTTCAAGGTCACACCAATTTCCTCACTTTCAAAGTCTTCAAGAAAACCAAAGTCTTCAGCTGAAGACATTCATTTTTAGGGGTTGACTTTCATTGTAAATATCAAACTCCTAGTAGACTTATAGACCTCTGTACACTCAAAAACACATTAGTCCCTTAACCTATAAGTCTTCAATACACCACTAGATGCACTTACAGTGTCAAGTAGACCGACTTCTGCCTGCAGCTACTACTATTACTCCACACATCGACCGACTCCTGCCTGCATCTAGAGTATTAAGTTCATGAAGAACAGAGTAACTCATTAAGTAAGATGACATGATGTAGCTGGATAAACTCAAGCAATATGATGAAAACCCCATCTTGTTGTCCTTAATGGCAACAATACAATACGTGCCTTGCTGCCCCTACTGTCACTGGGAAAGGACACCGCAAGATTGAACCCAAAGCTAAGCATTTCTCCCATTGCAAGAAAAACCAATCTAGTTTGCCAAACCAAACCGATAGTTCGAAGAGACTTGCAAAGATATCAAATCATGTATATAAGAACTCGGAGAAGATTCAAATAATATTCATAGATAAGCTGATCATAAATCCACGATTCATCGGATCTCGGCAAACACACCGTAAAAGAGTGTTACATTGAATAGATCTCCAAGAACATCGAGGAGAACATGGTATTGAGAATCAAAGAGAGAGAAGAAGCCATCTAGCTACTAGCTATGGACCCATAGGTCTGAGGTAAACTATTCACGCTTCATCGGAGAGGCAATGGTGTTGATGTAGAAGCCCTCCGTGATCGAATCCCCCTCCGGCAGGATGCCGAAAAAGGCCCCTAGATGGGATCTCACGGGTACAAAAGGTTGTGGCGGTGGAAAAGTGTTTTTGTGGCTCTCCTGATAGGTTTTGGGATATTTGAGAATATATAGGCGGAAGAAATAGGTCAGTGGAGTTACGAGGGGCCCACAAGGGTGGGGGCGCGCCTACCCCCCTGGGTGCACCCTCCGTCCTTGTAGCCGCCTCGTGGCTTCTCTGACTTGCACTCCAAGTCCTCTGGATGAATTATGGTCCAAGAAAAATCATCACGAAAGTTTCATTCCGTTTGGACTCCGTTTGGTATTCCTTTTATGCGAAACTCTAAAACAAGGAAAAAACAGAAACTGTCACTGGGCTCTAGGTTAAAAGGTTTGTCCCCAAAATAATACAAAATAGCATATTAATGCATATAAAACATCCAAAACAGATAATATAATAGCATGGAACAATAAAAAATTACAGATGCGTTGGAGACGTATCAGGTGACGACATAGATGGCGACCCAACGGAGTACTTGGAGGATGTTGAGTGGGTGGGTGTGTGGCTGGCAACGAGCGCACTATGCTTAGGGACAACGGAAGGAAATATGCCCTAGAGGCAATAATAAATTTGTTTTTTTATATTTCCTTATTTCATGATAAATGTTTATTATTCATGCTAGAATTGTATTAACCGGAAACTTGATACATGTGTGGATACATAGACAAAATATTGTGTCCCTAGTAAGCCTCTACTAGACTAGCTCGTTGATCAAAGATGGTTAAGTTTCCTAACCATAGACATGTGTTGTCATTTGATAAACGGGGTCACATCATTAGGAGAAAGATGTGATGGAGACAAGACCCATCCGTTAGCTTAGCATAATGATCGTTCAGTTTTATTGCTATTGCTTTCTTCATGTCAAATACATATTCCTCCGACTATGAGATTATGCAACTCCCGGATACCGGAGGAATGCCTTCTGTGTTATCAAACGTCCCAATGTAACTAGGTGATTATAAAGATGCTCTACAGGTATCTCAGAAGGTCTTTGTTTGGTTGGCATAGATCAAGATTAGGATTTGTCACTCTGAGTATCGGAGAGGTATCTCTGGGCCATCTCAGTAATACACATCATAAGAAGCCTTGCAAGCAAAGTGACTAATGAGTTAGTTGTAGGACGATGTATTATGGAACGAGTAAAGAGACTTGCCGGTAACGAGACTGAACTAGGCATGAAGATACCGATGATCGAATCTAGGGAAAGTAACATACCGATGACAAAGGGAATAACGTATATTGTCATTACGGTATGACCGATAAAGATCTTCGTAGAATATGTGGGAACCAATATGAGCATCCAGGTTCCGCTGTTGGTCATTGACTGGAGAGGTGTCTCGGTCATGTCTACATAAGTTCTCGAACCCATAGGGTCCGCACGCTTAACGTTCGATGACGATTTTGTATTATATGAGTTATGTGATTTGGTGATCGTATGTTGTTCGGAGACCCGGATGAGATCACGGACATGAAGAGGAGTCTCCAAATGGTTGAGAGGTAAAGATTGATATATATGACGATAGTATTCGGACACCGGAAGTGTTTTGGGGGTACCGGGTATGTATCAGGTCACTGGAAAGGGGTTCCGGTCACCCCGGCAAAGATATGAGCCTAATGGGCCAAGAGGGGAAACGCAGCAGCCAGCATGGGCTGTTGTGCCCCCCATATAGGCCGAACCTGGAGGGGAAGGAAATAGGGGAAGAGAGAAAGGAAGGGGAGGGATTTGACCTCCCCCTTCTGTCCCTTCTCCCTCCTCCTTCCTTCCCCCTCCGGTAATTATGGTAAGGGGGGCGAATAGGACTAGGGCCCCAAGTAGGATTCCTCCTACTTGGGCGAAGTGGGAAGTGATACGTCCATTTTGCATCATGTTTTCCTACTGTTATTTATGATGTTTTTATGCATAATAATGCTTTTTGGAGCAATTCTAATGCCTTTTCTCTCATAATTTGCAAGGTACACACAAAGAGAAATCCGGTAGCTCAAAATTTGGACCTGGAAAAGCTACGCCAGGTTACCTATTCTGCACAACTCCAAACAAGCTGAAACTTCACGGAGAATTTTGATGGAATATTTGATGAATATTGGAGCAAATAAGTACCATAGGAGGCCCACCAGGTGGGCACAACCCACCTGGGCACGCCAGGGAGACCAGGCGTGCCCTGGTGGGTTTTGCTCACCGAGGCCCACCTCCGGTGCCCATATTTTGGTATATAAGTCATTTTGACCTAGAAAAAATAAGAAGAGGACTTTCGGGACGGAGTGCCGCCGCCTTGAGCCGGAACTTGGGCAGGAGCACTTTTGCCCTCCGGAAGAGCGGTTTCGCCAGGGGAAGTTCCCTCCCATAGGGGGAAATCATCGTCATCATCATCACCAACAACTCTCCCATCTTGGGGAGGGCTATCTCCATCAACATCTTCAACAGCACCATCTCATCTCAAACCCTAGTTCATCTCTTGTGTTCAATCTTGTTACCGGAACTATAGATTAGTGCTTGTGGGTGACTAGTAGTGTTGATTACATCTTGTAGTTGATTACTATATATGGTTTATTTGGTGGAAGATTATATGTTCAGATCCATTATGCTATTTAATACATGTCTGATCTTGAGCATGATTATCATTTGTGAGTAGTTACTTCTGTTCTTTAGGTCACGGGAGAAATCATGTTGCAAGTAATCATGTGAAATTGATATGTGTTCGATATTTTGATAGTATGTATGTTGTAATTCCCTTAGTGGTGTCATGTGAACTTCGACTACATGACACTTCACCATATTTGGGCCTAAGGGAATGCATTGTGGAGTAGCAATTAGTTGATGGGTTGCGGGAGTGACAGAAGCTTAAACCCCAGTTTATGCACTATTCCATAAGGGACCGATTGGATCCAAAAGTTTAATGCTATGGTTAGAATTTATTCTTAATACTTTTCTCGTAGTTGCGGATGCTTGCGGGAGGGTTAATCATAAGTAGGAGGTTTCTTCAAGTAAGAACAGCACCTAAGCACCGGTCCACCCACATATCAAATTATCAAAGTAGCTAACACAAATCGAATCAACATGATGAAAGTGACTAGATGAAATTCCCGTGTACCCTCAAGAACGTTTTGCTTACTATAAGAGACCGTTTTGTCATGTCCTTGCCTCAAAAGGATTGGGATACCTTGCTGCAATTTTGCTACTATTATCGTTACTTGCTCGTTACAAATTATCTTGCTATCAAACTACTCTGCTACTTACAATTTCAGTACTTGTAAGACATTACCTTGCTGAAAACCACTTGTCATTTCCTTCTGCTCCTCGTTGGGTTTGACACTCTTACTTATCGAAAAGAGCTACAATTGATCCCCTATACTTGTGGGTCATCAGAGAGGCACCTAGAACACACACCAACAATTGTTAGCCATGTGCGGTGCCCCCTCCATAGTTTACGCCTCCGGTCATATCTTCGTAGTGCTTAGGAGAAGCCCTGTGCAGATCACTTCACCATCACCGTCACCACGCCATCGTGCTGACGTAAGTCTCCCTTGATACTTTGCTGGATCAAGAGTTCGAGGGACGTCATCGAGCTGAACGTGTCCGGAACTCGGAGGTGTCGTACTTTCGGTGCTTGATCGGTCGGAACGAGAAGAAGTTCGACTACATCAACCGCGTTGTCAAACGCTTTCGCTTTCGGTCTACGAGGGTACGTGGACACACTCTCACCCTCTCGTTGCTATGCATCTCCTAAATAGATCTTACGTGAGCGTAGGATTTTTTTTTGAAATTGCATGCTATGTTTCCCAACAACAACTTCTTTGGATGTATCTCCATAGGTTCGCCAAATCAAAGTTGACTAATCATTACT
The DNA here is from genome assembly GCA_021437245.1 of Aegilops speltoides. Taxonomy (NCBI): domain Eukaryota; kingdom Viridiplantae; phylum Streptophyta; class Magnoliopsida; order Poales; family Poaceae; genus Aegilops; species Aegilops speltoides. The sequence goes on along the minus strand of CM038141.1, from coordinate 306,966,140 downwards.
GCCTCAGTTCCCAGCATGACGACATTAGGCATCGCTCACACCAATGATGTCTACTATACAACCTTCTTCTTGTAGACTCGTGTTGGGCCTCCAAGCGCAGAGTTTTGTAGGACAGTAGCAAATTTCCCTCAAGTGGATGACCTAAGGTTTATCAATCTGTGGGAGGCGTAGGATGAAGATGGTCTCTCTCAAACAACCCTGCAACCAAATAACAAAGAGTCTCTTGTGTCCCCAACACACTCAATACAATGGTAAATTGTATAGGTGCACTAGTTCGGTGAAGAGATGGTGATACAAGTGTAATAGGGATGGTAGATATAGGTTTTTGTAATCTGAAAATATAAAAACAGCAAGGTAACAAGTGGTAAAAGTGAGCGAAAACGGTATTGCAATGCTTGAAAACAAGGCCTAGGGTTCATATTTTCACTAGTGCAAGTTCTCTCAACAATGATCACATAATTAGATCATATGGCAATCCCTCAACGAGCGACAAAAGTCACTCCAAAGTTCCTATCGCGGAGAACATAAGATGAAATTGCTTCTAGGGTACGAAACCACCTCAAAGTTATTCTTTCCGATCAATCCATTGAGCTATTCGTATAAGTGTCACAAATAGCCCTAGAGTTCGTACTAAAATAACACCACATGACACACATCAATCAAAGCCTAATGTCACCTAGATACTCCAATGTCACCACAAGTATCCATGGGTCAGTTACACGATATGCATCACACAATCTCAGATTCATAATATTCAATCCAACACAAAGAACTTCAAAGAGTGCCCCAATATTTCTATCGGAGAAAGGAATATGAAAACACGTACCAACCCCTATGCATAGATTACCCCAGTGTCACCACGGGAATCCGCAAGTTGATAACCAAAACATACATCAAGTGGATCAATAGAACATCCCATTGTCACCACGGATATCCCATCGCAAGACATACATCAAGTGCTCTCACATACAGAGATTCAATTCGATAATAGTGAAACCTCAAAGGTAAAACTCAATTCATCACAAGAAGGTAGAGGGGGAGAAACACCATATGATCTAACTATAATAACAAAGCTCGCGGTACATCAAGATCGTGCCATATCAAGAACACGAGCGAGAGATCAAACACATAGCTACTTGTACATACCCTCAGCCCCGATGGTGAACTACTCCCTCCTCGTCATGGAGAGCGCTGGGATGGTGAAGATGGCCACCATTGATGGTTTCCCCCTTCGGCAGGGTGCCGGAGCGGGCTCCCAATTGGTTTTTCATGGCTACAGAGGCTTGAGGCGGCAGAACTCCCGATCTAGGTTTATTTTTGGGGGTTTCTATATTTATAGGAATTTTGGCATCGAGAACAAGTCAGGGGGTCCACGAGGAGCCCACAAGACCGGAGGGCGCCCCTAGGGGGTAGGGCGTGCCCTCCACCCTTGTGGAGGCCTCGTGGCTCTTTTGGCCCAACTCTTTTGCTTCGAGGGCTTCTTCTGGTCCATAAAAAATCACCGTAAATTTTCAGCTCATTTGGACTCCGTTTGATATTCCTTTTCTGGGAAACTCAAAAACAAGGAAAAAAACAGAAACTGGCACTGGGCTCTAGGTTAATAGGTTAGTCCTAAAAATCATATAAAATAGCATATAAAACATTCAAGATAGATAATTTAATAGCATGGAACAATAAAAAATTATAGATACGTTGGACACGTATCAAGCAACCCCAAGCTTAATTCCTGCTCGTCCTTGAGTAGGTAAATGATAAAAACAGAATTTTGATGTGGAATGCTACCTAACATATTTATCAATGTAATCTTCTCTATCATGGCAAGAATGTTCAGATCCATAAGATTCAAAACAAAAGTTTAATATTGACATAAAAACAATAATATTTCAAGCATAGTAACAAAGCAATCATGTCTTCTCAAAATAACATGGCTAAAGAAAGTTATCCCTACAAAATCATATAGTCTGGCTATGCTCCATCTTCATCACACAGAGTATCCAAATCATGCACAACCCCGATGACAAGCCAAGCAATTGTTTCATACTTTTGATGTTCTCAAACCTTTTCAACTTTCATGCAATACATGAGCGTGAGTCATGGACATAGCACTATAGAATATGGTGGTTGTGGAGAAGACAAAAAAGGAGATAGTCTCACATCAACTAGGCGTATCAACGTGCTATGGAGATGCCCATCAATAGATATCAAAGTGAGTGAGTAGGGATTGCCATGCAACGGATGCACTAGAGCTATAAGTGTATGAAAGCTCAAAAAGAAACTTAGTGGGTGTGCATCCAACTTGCTTGCTCACGAAGACCTAGGGTAATTTGAGGAAGCCCATCATTGGAATATACAAGCCAAGTTCTATAACAAAAATTTCCCACTAGTATATGAAAGTGACAACATAAGAGACTCTCTATCATGAAGATCATGGTGCTACTTTGAAGCACAAGTGTGGAAAAATGATAGTTGCATTGCCCCTTCTCTCTTTTTCTCTCATTTTTTGGCTCTCTCTTTTTTTGGACTCTTTTTTTTCATCCGGAGTCTCATCCCGACTTGTGGGGGAATCATAGTCTCCATCATCCTTTCCTCACATGGGACAATGCTCTAATAATGAAGATCATCACACTTTTATTTACTTACAACTCAAGAATTACAACTCAATACTTAGAACAAAATATGACACTATATGAATGCCTACGGCGGTGTACCGGGATGGGCAATGAATCAAGAGTGACATGTATGAAAGAATTATGAACTGTGGCTTTGCCACAAATACGATGTCAACTACATGATCATGCAAAGCACTATGACAATGATGAAGCGTGTCATAATAAATGGAACGGTGGTGTAACGCCCCGGATACGACTTTCCATATTCTTAACTCCAACTCTTGCCTTTTCCGGAGATGCGATATGATTTTTCCTTCGTGGTTGGGTTTTTGTCTGTTGTGTTGCTTTTGTTTTTGTTATGCATCTCATCTCATAGCATCATCCGCATTGCATCGGCACTCCGTTGCCGTCATGTTTTAAAAACTTGCATCCGCTCGTAGTTGTCGTGTCCCCCTTGCTTTTGTTGGCCGTTCCGAGTCTAACCGGGTTTTCGATTCCCTCTTGTCTGACCGTTTGACCCTCTCTGCACAAACACCTCCCCTCTTGAGCGTGTCCGAAACTTGCCCCGAACCCGACCCGGGCAGTCATTACCGTTGGGTCCGGATCATCCCCTAACGTCTACAAAACATCCCCGTTTTCGTATTTGGGCCACCTAACCTATTTTTTTCTCGACCGCTCGATTTTGATCGGACAGACCATATTAGCCCCTAATTTAACCCACACCCACCTACTATAAATAGCAGCGCAATCATCGGACCAATCCCTAATTTCTAGGGATCCTCCTAGCCGCCGCCGCTCCTCTTTTTTTTCCTTGGGATCCTCCCAGATCCCCATCGGCCAACCACCTTCGATCCATCCCCACCAACCCGCACCCGATTCCCCCTGCCCGAGCTACTCACCGCGCCACCGGAGCCCCGAGCCACCACCTCGTCGCCTGCGCCTGCAGCTCCTCGCCGGAGATGAGTCCCCGGGAGACCCTTTCGCTGCCGGCCTTTCTCCTTCCTCCTCTAATCTCTCTCCCTTCCTCGTTTGTTTTTCTTCCTGCCAGGAGACGAACGGGGCTAGCCCCTGCTGCCATGACCACCGTTCCGTGCCGTCGAGCCCCGCCACGTCCCTCACCGGAGCGCTCGTCCCCGTCTTCCCGGCCTCCTTCGCGCCCCTGGTTGCTGCTGTTTGCATCGGCAGAGTAGCTCAGCGCCCTGCGCCGGAGTCTCGCCGCCGCAGAGCTCCGTCATCGCCCGCCTCGCCACCACCGAGAACGGATCCGCCGGACCGATCCGCTTCGGATCTGGTCGGGCCCTCCCCTCGCGCTTGCATCGCGGCTCCTCTCGCCGGAGAGCCAGCCACCGCCGCCGCCATGTCTCGCCGGACGAGCAGAGCGCACCGCCGCTTCGCGTTGACCACGGCCAGCGTCGCCAAAGAACCCGATCGATCGGCCGCGTGGCCTCCCTAGCGCCTGCCCGCCAACCTCATCCACCGAACCGGGCCTTGGCCCAGGGTGAGCAGCCGCCAAATCCCTCCTGTGCACTGCTGGGCTAGCAGTTTCGGCCCAGTTCTGTTTTTTTTAGACTCTGCGAATTTAACCTTATCCAGTGAATTAACTATTTTACAGAAAAACCCTTCATGATCATGCATTTAATAACTCACAAATGGTGCATCGGTTTAAAATGATTTAAACATGAAAAATGCTTAAAATTGTGTCTAGTTTAATAATATGCCACTTTCATCCAATGTTAATATGTTTAAAATGTTGTTTACATTAATTTGCTCCTATGCCATGCTAAAATGATTTATTTCATAACTAAATAACCATAGCTCGGTTTTTAATGTTCTTTATATGTAAATGGGGTGGAAAAATGCCTAGTTTAACATGGTGCACTTTATTTTCCTGTTTAACAACTTTAAAATATGTTTTAGGGCAGAACAGTAGCAAATTCATAATATGCTCATGAGGATTTTCCGGAATTGTTGTTTGTGTTTCCGGCCTCATTTAAACTTGCCTAAATAGTTATTTTAATTATGCTTCACCCCTTGCCATGTTGAACAACATTTAATATTGTTGAGTAGCTTATAACTAGAGAGGACTAAATAACGCGAATGTGGTGTTTCGCCAATATGCAACTCGTTGCATATTGAGCTCCACTTAATTTGTAGTGTTGTTTGTGCATATTGCCATGCCATGCTTCATTAAACCGGACATGCATCATACTTGTTTGTGCATCATGCCATGCTTATGCTTGTTGGTTTACTATGTTGTTTGCTTCTTTCCGGGTTAGCTTCGGTTTCGTTTCGGAGTTGTGAGGATTCGTTCAACTACGTCCGTTTGTCTTCTTCATGGACTCGTTTTTCTTCCTTATGGATTTCGTGCAAGATGACCGCTACCGGATCTCACTACTATCATTGCTATGCTAGTTGCCTCGTTTCTATCGCTATGCTTGCGCTACCTATTACCTGCTTATCAAGCCATCCCATATTGCCATGAACCTCTAACCTTTGACACCATTCCTAGCAAACCATTGTTTGGCTATGTTACCGCTTTGCTCAGCCCCTCTTATAGCGTTGCTAGCTGCAGGTGAAGTTGAAGATTTCTCCATGGTGGACAGGATTTTGGTTGGGATATCACAATATCTCTTATATTATTAATGCATCTATATATTTGGTAAAGGGTGGAAGGCTCGGCCTTATGCCTGGTGTTTTGTTCCACTCTTGCCGCCTAGTTTCCGCCATACCGGTGTTATGTTCCCGGATTTTATGCTCCTAACGCGGTCGGGTGATTTATGGGACCCCCGACAGTTCGCTTTGAATAAAACTTGTCCAAAGAAGGCCCAACATTGACTTTTACCATTTGCCTCACCACCATCTACCTTTTCCCTTGGGAGTAATTAACCCAAGGGTCATCTTTATTTTAGCCCCGGCCGTTGCTTGTCTAAGTGTTGGTCGAACCGAGTAGATCGCAGGGGCCCTCGGGCAACTCGAGGTCTGGTTTTACTCGAGGATGTCTCATCCGGTGTTGCCTCGAGAACGAGATATGTGCAGCTCCTATCGGGATTGTCGGCGATCGGGCGGCTTTGCTGGTCTTGTTTTACCATTGTCGAAATGTCTTGATGTACCGGATTCCGAGACTGATCGGGTCTTCCGGTGAAGGTCTATTCTTCGATGATCGCGAGAGCTTGTCATGGGCTGTTGGGACACCCCGCAGGTATAAACTTTCGAGAGCCGTGCCCGCGGTTATGTGGCAGATGGGAATTTGTTAATGTCCGATTGTAGACAACTTGACACCAGATCCGAATTAAAACGCATCAACCGAGTGTGTAGCCGTGATGGTCTCGTCTCGGCGGAGTCCGGGAAGTGAACACGGTTTCTGGGTTATGTTTGACGTAAGTAGGTGTTCAGGATCACCTCTTGATCATTGCTAGCTTCACGACCGTTCCGCTTGTTCTCTTCTCGCTCTCATTTGCATATGTTAGCCACCATATTATGCTTAGCCGCTGCTGCAACCTCACCACTTTACCCCTTACTTTCCCTTTAAGCTTTGCTAGTCTTGATACCCATGGTAATGGGATTGCTGAGTCCTCGTGGCTCACCAGATACTTCCAAAACCAGTTTGCAGGTGCCTATGTTACCGAGCAGGTGATGCAATCAAGCTCAAGGAGGAGCTTGATGAAGATCTTGCCCTTTGTGTTGTTTCGTTCTAGTTGATCGGTAGTGGAGCCCAGTTGGGGTCGATCGGGGACCTTTGTCGCATTTGGGGTTCTTCTTTTATTTTGGTTCCGTAGTCGGACCTTGATTGTATCTGTATGATGTAATGCTTTATTCATGTAATTGTGTGAAGTGGCAATTGTAAGCCAACTATGTATCTCTTTCCTTATGTATTACTTGGGTTGTGTGAAGATTACCTCAATTGCGACATTGCTTTCAATGCGGTTATGCCTCTAAGTCGTGCTTCGACACGGGAGATATAGCCGCATCGAGGGCGCTACAAGTTGGTAATCGAGCCTTCCCGACCTTAGGAGCCCCACCGCTTGATCGCTTTTAGCGGCCGAGTTGTGTCTAGAAAAATGTTTTGAGTCATTTAGGATTATATATATCGGAGAGTTAGGAATTCTTTTTACTCCTCAGTCCCTTCGTCGCTCTGGTGAGGTATCCTGACGTAGAGTTTTGACTCTTCTCTTCTTAAATTTCACTAAAAAAATTTAGGATCACGCAGGTATCTTAGAATCGTTCCGATGGTTTTATGATGACAACATTGTCTTGGTGCCTCCCGTCAGCAGGGTTTTTTTTAGTGGAGGTGTCCCGGGGAGTTGAGCTCCGAGGTGTTGTCGTCATAATTTTATCGTTGCAGTTCTGGAATACCTGAGTTTAGTACGCCGACATCGAAAATCTCTTTTATGCAGTTGTTGGTGAGATAACCCGCTAACCCAAGATCGAGGTGAGTACGGAGTATTGCCATGACTCGTATAACGGATGCTTTTCAAGGTTGAGGTACATGATTTCGGAGGTTTCTTGGTTATGTGTTGATGATGGATACAGCTTGGATGTAGGTATTGTTAGTTTGGGTGAGATATATTGCTTCCCCTGTATCCCCAACACCAGATTGCATAACCAGAAAGTTTCGGGAGTTTATAGGTGGGAATTCAAGTAGCTCCTAGAATATCTTTTCGACTGATGCATGATACGGGATTGGGTAAATCTCTATCATATGTTTGTTTCCGGCTTATTCTGCAAGCAAATCCTTTGTTTTGTTTTATTTGTGGTATTCGAGTTGCTTCGATGTCAAGTGTTGATTCCATACCTTTCCTAAACGGTGTTCTCATATTGCTATGTGAATACTAATCCTTTTTGATCATCGAGATTGTCATGTCAATCCTTTTCAACTAGCGTGTTTCTCTTCAAGTGGATCCGATCACTTCAACATCAGCAAGACCAATTATCATTTCTTCTCAATGGTGTTTGTTTCGTTCATCCCAAGTTGTCTTTGTTTTTCCCCACCCTCCCACCCCTTTTTCTTCAAGGACTCAGATTTCTTAATCAAGTATCCATTTATTCATGTGAAGTCTCTTCATTCTTTTCAATCAATGTTCTTATCTGGTGTTTTCCCATGAAGATGCTCAACAGCTTCAAGTTCATCATCCTTCGTTCTTTTTCTTCTCCGCTGGATCCAATTCAAGCTTTCAGTGTTGATCATATTCCTTTCCTCGTTTCTAATGCTTTATCATGCGGATGCACCTCTTAATCTTTCACTTCTCGTTATTCATTTGTTCTGGAGTACTGAAGATATCTTGGAAGATTCGTGTTTCCACTCTGCATTCGTTCAAGCCCTTTCGAGATTGTTATCTCATTCAAGCCATTTAATTCAACCGGTGCATTTTCTCTTTAAAATCATTTCCAACGGTGTTTTCTTTTGAGTGGGCCCTAACCCACAGGTCTTTTCCCAGGATCTTACCTGACTCTTCTAATTATTCTGGAGCCATTCCTAATTCTTTTCCAAGTTTGATGTAAGAATGAATTTTCATCAGTCACATGCCTTCTCCAAGATCTTTCAAATTATTTTTCATTGTTGGCTCAACAACCTTGTTTTTTCATTCTCCCGGAGTATCTCATACAATTCATGGTGGTTCTCATCATCATTCTCAACATGTGAAGACCGAAGAAGGATTTCTCTTTAATCTTGCTCTATTCTCTTCAAGATTCATGCTTCTAGCTTCATGCTATCCTCATAATTGTTTTCGATTGTGAGAATTCTTTTCAACCATCCGGAGCATTTCTTGAGTTGTTTCCATTTCTTTCCTCCAACGGCCATCATGTCATAATTTTTCATTCTAAGCTGTCAGTTATCATTCTCCTATCTTACCAGTGCATCGTTCAAATATCCTCTAATCAGTTCATGATCTCTTCGTTCTCATGTATCTAAATCCCCTCAAGTATCTTCTTTCGTTTTCCAATTCTTCCCGGTGAATTGTGCCTTTGCTACTTTCATTGTCAATTCTTACGGTGGTTCTTTCAAGATCTCTCTTCTTTGTTATCATATCAATTCATTTGTTGTTCCAATCCTACCGGTGGTTCGTTGAAGACCTTCTCAAGTTTCGATATATCTCTTTTAATCCTTTCTACGGGAATAAATAGTATGCCAAATCCGTTGCTTGTCATCAATTAAATTTTGATGAAGGATAAGCATACAATAAATCTTATTCTTATTTCCTTGAGGTGATTCAATTCTTCTCTTTTCCGGAGTTCCAACTTTTCCGCATTATCTCGTCGCGAAGCTCCATCTAAATCATCGCAAGGCTTCACCTGGTGTTTTCAACTTTCGTTTCGTTTGATCATCCTTTTATTACCGGAGTTCTTCATTGAGGCTCTACATGGTGGTTCATCAAGGATTCTTTTCTTTCTTCAATTGTTCTTCAAGATTTCTCTTGAAGCTAAGAATATCCAAGCTATACTTCAAAATAAACATGGTGCTCAACACATGTTTGGTTTTGAGGAGTTCAAGCATTCTTCATCGTGCATCCCGAAGTGCAATTCTTTCTACCTTAGCTTTTGAGATGGTGGTATGTCACTCTTGACAATTTCATGATTCATATTGTTGTCAAGAATGAGGTATTTTAAATCCATCAGTCTCTTCATTGGAGTATCTTGGGTTATATTTCACCTAAAGCTTTCCCTAAGGATTGTTGCTACTTATGGTGCTTATAAATGACCCAAGTTCTTCATTTGTCCTCCCGGTGAAAGAAGTTTCTCGTCCCCTTGCTGATATCAATCCTATCATTTGTTTCCGTTGGTGGCAGAAGCTCACCTCATAATTTTGAGATGTTTTCATAAGCCCGCCACAAGCTTATTTTTTTTCGTTGTTGGCTTTCCAACAACTCCGTTATAACCTTCTTGGAAGGGTGCTTTCCGACTCATTTGTGGTAGAAGTTGACATTTTCTTCTCCATTCTTTTATCCCAACGGTCTATCTTCTATTCTTTCTTCCGAAGGCATTGTGATGTTGCTATTTCACTCATCATCTTGAATTGTGAGGATCATGATCTTTTCGTGCTTATCCGTTTAGCCGGAGTGTCGTGTTCTCATTTGAGTTCTCTCATCTTATCAAGTTTTGCCTCCCTTCTCAACCGGAGTGCGGTTTGTAATGTTTCTTACCCCTTGTGCCATTCTTCAATTCCGGAGGCAGTGTGTTGTTGATTTCATCATGTATCCTCTCATCTTGCCAAGTTCATGTTCAATTCCTTCCATTTACAGTCGGAGTGCTGCCCAAATTATATCAATCTTATCCTTTCTCTATCCAGTTCTAACCGGAGTGGTTTCAATATCTATCTTATCACTAAACCTATTGGTTCTCGTTGTATCCCTTGCTCCTCTTTTCTAACGGAGTGTTTTCAACTTTGCTCATCTTCGTTGTTTTCTTCATTTCATTTTGTTCAACCTCTCAAGGTTCTTTGGTTTCACTCATTGGTCAAAGAAGCAACTTGGTTTTACCTCTCCTCTTCCTCTTCTTTTCCCTCCGGTGCCATCCTAGATCTCGGGACGAGGTCCTCTCATAGTGGTGGAGTGTTGTAACGCCCCGGATACGACTTTCCATATTCTTAACTCCAACTCTTGCCTTTTCCGGAGATGCGACATGATTTTTCCTTCGTGGTTGGGTTTTTGTCTGTTGTGTTGCTTTTGTTTTTGTTATGCATCTCATCTCATAGCATCATCCGCATTGCATCGGCACTGCTGCCGTCATGTTTTAAAACTTGCATCCGCTCGTAGTTGTCGTGTCCCCCTTGCTTTTGTTGGCCGTTCTGAGTCTAACCGGGTTTTCGATTCCCTCTTGTCTGACCGTTTGACCCTCTCTGCACAAACACCTCCCCTCTTAAGCGTGTCCGAAACTTGCCCCGAACCCGACCCGGGCAGTCATTACCGTTGGGTCCAGATCATCCCCTAACGTCTACAAAACATCCCCGTTTTCGTATTTGGGCCACCTAACCTATTTTTTTCTCGACCGCTCGATTTCGATCGGACGGACCGTATTAGCCCCTAATTTAACCCACACCCACCTACTATAAATAGCAGCGCAATCATCGGACCAATCCCTAATTTCTAGGGATCCTCCTAGCCGCCGCCGCTCCTCTGGTTTTTTTTGGGTCGCGCTAACTGCCACACGTGTGGTGCGAAGGAAGACGCGTCACACGTCTCTAATGTAAACAGATTGCCATCTCATCGCATGCATGCATGCAGGAATCTTTTTGAATTTTCAGTTTTTAAAATGTTTTATCTCTTAAACGAAAAATCCGATTGAAAATCCGTTTTCACCATTAAATCCCTCGTGATGAGATCTTCGAAAATAGATCGCATGTTGATATGTTTTGATGAAAAAAAAATTGGATTAAAAGTTGCCATGTCTATTGCATATGAATTGCCATGATGTTTACACTGAAGTTGCCATGATATGCTTCGGCTATTTTCTTCTACATTTTAAAGTAAATTTTGACATTTATAAAACGGGGAATTAAGAAACTAGACTTGCCATGAACCATAAACTAAAATTGCCATGATACATGCACGTAAAATTGCCATGGTTCATACAAAAAATAATTTTCATGGTCAAAGTACTGGCGTTGCCATCATCAAAATACTAAAATTGCCATGATCTACAAACTAAAATTGCCACATGGCAACTTTAGTTTAAGCCATATGGCAACTGTAGTGTAAACATCGTGGCAACTTCGCAAAAAAAATTCGTTAAACATATCAACATGGGGTCTAGTTTTGAAGATCTCGTCGAGACGGATTTAATGGTGAAAACGGATTTTTAGTTTGCTTTTTTATTTAGGAGATACAACATTTTTAAGCCTAAAACCAAAAAAAATCTCCTGATGTCATCTATTCATACGTGGCAAAATGAGTGGCGATGAAGGCGTGTGGGCGATGTGCAAACGCCCACACGTGTGGGCGTTAACATTTTCGTTTTTATTTCCTTGGGATCCTCCCAGATTCCCATCGGCCAACCACCTTCGATCCATCCCCACCAACCCGCACCCGATTCCCCCTGCCCGAGCTACTCACCGCGCCACCGGAGCCTCGAGCCACCACCTCGTCGCCTGCGCCTGCAGCTTCTCGCCGGAGATGAGTCCTCGGGAGACCCTTTCACTGCCGGCCTTTCTCCTTCCTCCTCTAATCTCTCTCCCTTCCTCGTTTGTTTTTCTTCCTGCCAGGAGACGAACGGGGCTAGCCTCGCTGCCATGACCACTGCCTCCGCGCCGCCGAGCCCCGCCAAGTCCCCTCACCGAGCGCTTCGTCCCGTCTTCCCGCCTCCTTCGCCCTGGTTGCCATTGTTTGCATCGAGCAGGAGTAGCTCGGCGCCCTGCGCCGCCGGAGTCTCAGCCGCCCAGAGCTCCGCTGCCGCCCGCCTCGCCACCATCGGAACGGATCCGCCGGACCCGATCCGCCGGATCTGGTCGGGCCCCTCCCGCCCGCCTTGCATCGCGGCTCCTCTCGCCGGAGAGCCAGCCACCGCCGCCGCCATGTCTCGCTGACGCGAGCAGAGCGTAACCGCCTCCCTTCGCGTTGATCATGCCCAGCGTCGCCCGCAGCCTGATCTAGTCGGCCCGCGTGGGCCTCCCCAGCGCCCGGCCTGCCAACCCTCATCCACCGAACCGGGCCTTGGCCCAGGGTGAGCAGCCGCCAAATCCCTCCTGTGCACTGTTGGGCTAGCAGTTTCGGCCCAGTTCTGGTTTTTTTAGACTCTGCGAATTTAACCTTATCCAGTGAATTAACTGTTTTACACAAAAACCCTTCATGATCATGCATTTAATAACTCACAAATGGTGCATCGGTTTAAAATGATTTAAACATGAAAAATGCTTAAAATTGTGTCTAGTTTAATAATATGCCACTTTCATCCAATGTCAATATGTTTAAAATGTTGTTTACATTAATTTGCTCCTATGCCATGCTAAAATGATTTATTTCATAACTAAATAACCGTAGCTCGGTTTTTAATGTTCTTTATATATAAATGGGGTGGAAAAATGCCTAGTTTAACATGGTGCACTTTATTTTCCTGTTTAACAACTTTAAAATATGTTTTAGGGCAGAAAAGTAGCGAATTCATAATATGCTCATGAGGATTTTCCGGAATTGTTGTTTGTGTTTCCGGCCTCATTTAAACTTGCCTAAATAGTTAGTTTAATTATGTTTCACCCCTTGCCATGTTGAACAACATTTAATATTGTTGAGTAGCTTATAACTAGAGAGGACTAAATAACGTGAATGTGGTGTTTCGCCAATATGCAACTCGTTGCATATTGAGCTCCACTTAATTTGTAGTGTTGTTTGTGCATATTGCCATGCCATGCTTCATTAAACCGGACATGCATCATACTTGTTTGTGCATCATGCCATGCTTATGCTTGTTGGTTTACTATGTTGTTTGCTTCTTTCCGGGTTAGCTTCGGTTTCGTTCCGGAGTTGTGAGGATTCGTTCAACTACGTCCGTTTGTCTTCTTCACGGACTCGTTCTTCTTCCTTGCGGGATTTCAGGCAAGATGACCGCTACCCTGGATCTCACTACTATCATTGCTATGCTAGTTGCCTCGTTCTATCGCTATGCTGCGCTACCTATTACCTGTTTATCAAGCCATCCCATATTGCCATGAACCTCTAACCTTTGACACCATTCCTAGCAAACCATTGTTTGGCTATGTTCTCGCTTTGCTCAGCCCCTCTTATAGTGTTGCTAGCTGCAGGTGAAGTTGAAGATTTCTCCATGGTGGACAGGATTTTGGTTGGGATATCACAATATCTCTTATATTATTAATGCATCTATATATTTGGTAAAGGGTGGAAGGCTCGGCCTTATGCCTGGTGTTTTGTTCCACTCTTGCCGCCCTAGTTTCCGTCATACGGTGTTATGTTCCCGGATTTTATGCTCCTAACGCGGTCGGGTGATTTATGGACCCCCGACAGTTCGCTTTGAATAAAACTTGTCCAAAGAAGGCCCAACATTGACTTTTACCATTTGCCTCACCACCACCTACCTTTTCCCTTGGGAGTAATTAACCCAAGGGTCATCTTTATTTTAGCCCCGGCCGTTGCTTGTCTAAGTGTTGGTCCGAACCGAGTAGATCGGGGGCCCCTCGGGCAACTCGAGGTCTGGTTTTACTCGAGGATGTCTCATCCGGTGTTGCCTCGAGAACGAGATATGTGCAGCTCCTATCGGGATTGTCGGCGATCGGCGGCTTTGCTGGTCTTGTTTTACCATTGTCGAAATGTCTTGATGTACCGGGATTCCGAGACTGATCGGGTCTTCCTGGGTGAAGGTCTATTCCTTCGATGATCGCGAGAGCTTGTCATGGGCTAAGTTGGGACACCCCTGCAGGGTACAAACTTTCGAGAGTCGTGCCCATGGTTATGTGGCAGATGGGAATTTGTTAATGTCCGGTTGTAGACAACTTGACACCAGATCCGAATTAAAACGCATCAACCGAGTGTGTAGCCGTGATGGTCTCTTCTCGGCGGAGTCCGGAAGTGAACACGGTTTCGGGTTATGTTTGACGAAGTAGGTGTTCGGATCACCTCTTGATCATTGCTAGCTTCACGACCGTTCCGCTTGTTCTCTTCTCGCTCTCATTTTCGTATGTTAGCCACCATATTATGCTTAGCCGCTGCTGCAACCTCACCACTTTACCCCTTCCTTTCCCTTTAAGCTTTGCTAGTCTTGATACCCATGGTAATGGGATTGCTGAGTCCTCGTGGCTCACCAGATACTTCCAAAACCAGTTTGCAGGTGCCTATGTTACCGAGCAGGTGATGCAATCAAGCTCAAGGAGGAGCTTGATGAAGATCTTGCCCTTTGTGTTGTTTCGTTCTAGTTGATCGGTAGTGGAGCCCAGTTGGGGTCGATCGGGGACCTTTTGTCGCATTTGGGGTTCTTCTTTTATTTTGGTTCCGTAGTCGGACCTTGATTGTATCTGTATGATGTAATGCTTTATTCATGTAATTGTGTGAAGTGGCGATTGTAAGCCAACTATGTATCTCTTTCCCTTATGTATTACTTGGGTTGTGTGAAGATTACCTCAATTGCGACATTGCTTTCAATGCGGTTATGCCTCTAAGTCGTGCTTCGACACGTGGGAGATATAGCCGCATCGAGGGCGTTACAGGTGGAAAGTTGCATGGCAATATATCTCGGAATGGCTATGTGAAATGCCATAATAGGTAGGTATGGTGGCTGTTTTGAGGAATGTATATGGTGGGTGTATGGTACCGGCGAAAGTTGTGCGGTACTAGAGAGGCTAGCAATGGTGGAAGGGTGAGAGTGCGTATAATCCATGGACTCAACATTAGTCATAAAGAACTCACATACTTATTGCAAAAATCTATTAGTTATCGAAACAAAGTACTACGCGCATGCTCCTATGGGGATAGATTGGTAGGAAAAGACCATCGCTCGTCCCCGACCGCCACTCATAAGGAAGACAATCAATAAATAAATCATGCTCCGACTTCATCACATAACGGTTCACCATACGTGCATGCTACAGGAATCACAAACTTTAACACAAGTATTTCTACCAATCCACAATTACTCACTAGCATGACTCTAATATCACCATCTCTATATCTCAAAACAATCATAAGGAATCAAAATTCTCATAGTATTCAGTGCACTTTATATGAAAGTTTTTATTATATCCCTCTTGGATGCCCATCATATTAGGACTAAATTCATAACCAAAGCAAATTACCATGTTGTTTCAATACTCTCAAAATAATATAAGTGAAGCATCAGAGTTCATCAATTTCTTTAAAATAAAACCACCGCCGTTCTCTAAAAAGATACACGTGAAGCACTAGAGCAAA
Organism: Aegilops speltoides; assembly: GCA_021437245.1. Lineage (NCBI taxonomy): Eukaryota > Viridiplantae > Streptophyta > Magnoliopsida > Poales > Poaceae > Aegilops > Aegilops speltoides. The sequence goes on along the minus strand of CM038141.1, from coordinate 306,950,686 downwards.
TGACAAACTACTCCAAAAGATATAAGTGAAGATCAATGAGTAGTCGAATAATTATGTGACTGTGTGAAGACTCTCTAACATAAATAAAATTTCAGATCTTAAGTACTTTATTCAAGCAGCAAGCAAAACCTAATAAAAGAAAATGATGCTGCAAGCAAAACACATACCATGTGGTGAATAAAAATATAGCTCCAATTAAGGTTACCGATGGACGAAGATGAAAGAGGGGATGCCATCCAGGGCATCCCCAAGCTTAGATGCTTGGTTGTCGTTTAATATTACCTTGGGGTGCCTTGGGCATCCCCAAGCTTAGGATCTTGCCACTCCTTAGTCCGTAATCCATTGAATCCTTACCCAAAACTTGAAAACTTCACAACACAAAGCTCAAAAGAAAATCTCATAAGTTCCGTTAGTATAAGAAAATAAATCACCACTCTTGGTACTGTTGTGAACTCATTCTTTATTTATATTGGTGTAATATCTACTGTATTCCAACTTTTCCCTGGTTCATACCCTCCGATACTACTCATAGATTCATCAAAATAAGCAAACAACACAATGAAAACAGAATCTGTCAAAAACAGAACAGTCTGTAGTAATCTGGAAACTTTGTATACTTCTGTAACTGAAAAATTTCTGAAAAATTAGGAAGATCTAGGAAATTAGTATATCAATCGTGTGTAAAAAATTCAGATCAAAATCACGTGTCCGTGATTTTTGAAAATTGTTTTACTGGGTGCACAAGTTTCTGTTTTTCAGCAAGATCAAATCAACTATCACCATAGACCATCCCAAAGGTCTTACTTGGAACTTTATTGAAACAAAAGGTATAAAACATGATTAATACAGTAGCCTAATCATGTGAACACACAAAAACAGTAGAGGTAAGTGTTGGGTTGTCTCCCAACAAGCGCTTTTCTTTAATGTCTTTTTAGCTAGGCATGATGATTTCAATGATGCTCACATAAAAGATAAGAATTGAAACATAACAGGGGCATCATGAAGAATATGACTATCACATTTAAGTCTAACCCACTTTCTATGCATAGGGATTTTGTGAGCAAACAACTTATGGGAGCAAGAATCAACTAGCATAAGAAGGTAAAACAAGCAAAACTTCAAGATTTTCAACAATAGAGAGGAAACTTGATATTATTGCAACTCCTACAAGCATATATTCGTCCCTCATAATGATTTTCAGTAGCATCATGAATAAATTCAACAATATAACCATCACATAAATCATTCTTTTCATGATCTACAAGCATCGAAATTTTACTACTCTCCACATAAACAAATTTATTCTCATCAATAGTAGTGGGAGCAAACTCAGCAAAATAACTATCATGTGAGGCATAATCCAATTGAAAATTAAAATCAAGATGACAATGTTAATGGTTATCATTTCTTTATAGCATACATGTCATCACAATAATCATCATAGATAGCAACTTTGTTCTCATAATCAATTGGAACCTCTTCCGAAATAGTGGATTCATCACTAAATAAAGTCATGACCTCCAAATCCACTTTCATCAATATAATCATCATAAATAGGAGGCATGCTTTCATCATAATAAATTTTCTCATGAAAACTAGGGGGACAAAAAATATCATCTTCATCAAACATAGCATCCCCAAGCTTGTGGCTTTGCATATCATTAGCATCATGGATATTCAAAGAATTCATACTAACAACATTCATGCTCATCATTCAAAGATTTAGTGCCAAACATTTTATTGTATTCTTCCTCTAGCAATTGAGCACAATTATTGGAATCTTTATTTTCACGAAAGACATTAAAAATATGAAGCATATGAGGCAACCTCAATTCCATTTTTTTGCAGTTTTCTTTTATAGACTAAACTAGTGATAAAACAAGAAACTAAAAGATTCAATTGCAAGATCTAAAGATATACCTTCAAGCACTCACCTCCCCTGCAACAGCGCCAGAAAAGAGCTTCGTTGACGGGATGTGAGTGCCGCTTACCTAGGCTCCCGGCAACGGCACCAGAAAAGAGTTGATGTCTACTACGCAATCTTCTTCTTGTAGACTCGTGTTGGGCCTCCAAGCACAGAGTTTTGTAGGACAGTAGCAAATTTCCCTCAAGTGGATGACCTAAGGTTTATCAATCCGTGGGAGGCGTAGGATGAAGATGGTCTCTCTCAAACAACCCTGCAACCAAATAACAAAGAGTCTCTTGTGTCCCCAACACACCCAATGCAATGGTAAATTGTATAGGTGCACTAATTCGGCGAAGAGATGGTGATACAAGTGTAATATGGATGGTAGATATAGGTTTTTGTAATCTGAAAATATAAAAACAGCAACGTAACAAGTGGTAAAAGTGAGCGAAAACGGTATTGCAATGCTTGAATACAAGGCCTAGGGTTCATACTTTCACTAGTGCAAATTCTCTCAATAATGATAACATAATTAGATCATATGGCAAGCCCTCAACGTGCGACAAAAGTCACTCCAAAGTTCCTATCGCGGAGAACATAAGATGAAATTGCCTGTAGCGTTTGAAACCACCTCAAAGTTATTCTTTCCGATCAATCCATTGAGCTATTCCTAAAAGTGTCACAAACGGCCCTAGAGTTCGTAGTAAAATAACACCATATGACACACATCAATCAACCCTAATGTCACGTAGATACTCCAATGTCACCACAAGTATCCGTGGGTCAATTATACGATATGCATCAAACAACTTCAGATTCATAATATTCAATTCAACACAAAGAACCTCAAAGAGTGCCCCAAGATTTCTAACGGAGAAACAAGGACAAAAAAATGTGCATCAACCCCTATGCATAGATTACCCCAATGTCACCTTGGGAATCCGCGAGTTGAGTGCCAAAACATACATCAAGTAAGTCAATAGAACACCCCCATTGTCACCACGGGTATCCCACGCAAGACATACATCAAGTGTTCTCAAATCCATAATAGTACTCAATCCGATGATAGTGAAATCTCAAAGGTAAAACTCAATTCATCACAAGAAGATAGAGGGGGAGAAACACCATATATGATCCAACTATAATAACAAAGCTCGCGGTACATCAAGATCGTGCCATACCAAGAACACGAGAGAGAGAGAGAGAGAGAGAGAGAGAGAGAGAGAGATCAGACACATAGCTACTGGTACATACCCTCAGCCCCGAGGGTGAACTACTCCCTCCTCGTCATGGAGAGCGCCAGGATGATGAAGATGGCCGCGGGTGATGGTTTCCCTCTCCGCAGGGTGCCGGAACGGGCTCCCGGTTGTTTTTTCATGGATACAGAGGCTTGCGGCGGCGGAACTCCCGATCTAGGTTTATTTATGGGGGTTTCTATATTTATAGGAATTTTTTGCGTCGAGAATAAGTCAGGGGGGGCACAAGGAGCCCACAAGACCGGAGGGCGCCCCCAGGGGGTAGGGCGCGCCCTCCACCCTTGTGGAGGCCTCATGGCTCTTCTGGTCCATAAAAAATCACCGTAAATTTTCAGCTCATTTGGACTCCGTTTGATATTCCTTTTCTGTAAAACTCAAAAACAAGGAAAAAACATAAACTATCACTGAGCTCTATGTTAATAGGTTACTCCCAAAAATCATATAAAATAGCATATAAATGCATATAAAACATCCAAGATGGATAATATAATAGCATGGAACAATAAAAAATTATAGATACGTATCAACCAACGTGGCCTCCTGTGCTCCTAGCCTCCTAGCTGTGAGCATGTGTCAGCAACGGCTCGATCCCAGCGGCCCCGTCGAGGAGGAGCTGGGGTGAACGCGGCATGCACGTTCTCGCTCCTCATCGACCTTGCTATCAATGCCTCAACTTTGAAGCCCATGGATGACCTCTAATTCGCCCTTAAAGCAAACATCAAACACAACGTAAACAGGAAGAATGTGAGCTTGCCGGCGGGAGCAACCTTGGTAAGAGTAGGGGAAGGTGTCAAGCTGGAACCACACATCTAGGGTTTAGTTGCGTGAGCCAGTTTACGAGAATCTTCTCCAAGTGAATATTCCAGACCGTTTTCTCCGCATCTGAAGCCATAATAAGCACCCTAAGACGATTTGGTTCAGACTCACCCAGTGATATGATGGTACTTGGGTAACTTGCTACTTTTGTTCAGAAACTAGAACAATGGCTTGCACTTTGTGTTAGCAAATGTACAACTTTGCATGTATTGTATGCACGTCATATCGGATTTGTGTGATTCTTAAACATGTAACCTATAATTATGCAACTCAACATGAGTTCCAGTGCAAATCTTGGTTTTTTTTCACATGCGCGGGACAAGGGATGACCACAATTGACTACCACAAACTCCTCATGTACGCCGTCAGACATCGGTTGCATCCACGCCCAAAGCTTTCAATCTCACTGTTCCGGCGAGTTTGCCGAAACATCATTTGCACATGCTCCATCCAAGGCACCCCATTCTATCATCAATTTTGCACTTTAAACTAATGACTTCTTGGTTTAAGGAAGATGTAATTTTGATGTCAATGATGCAAGCAAATAAGATTGATCCCAAAGAAAAGAAAAGGTAATAAAGGTATAAAATATGCACTTTTGTGTGCATGTGGAATTAATCTTTTTGTTACTATCTTTGCATTAAGAATGGGAAAAAACATTATAATGATGGCTTGGCTGTAAAGGAAAGAAATACTAGTAGTAAGGAAAGAACACCAAAATTGTTATACGGGAATAGAGCCGGTCTTCATCTTAACAAAATCATCGAAGGCGCGCGTTGCGGCGCCAGTCCACTTTTACAATAGCTTGATAGAATTTGTGTAATATATTATTACATGAAACACAAAAGCTAAATTAGCGTAAAATTGGCCCGTATATTGCTAAGTCGTCAAAGGGGGAAAATTTAATAGGTTTACTGTGAAGCAATGCAAAAGGGAATACATGGGAGGCGGCTGCATTTGGTGCATTGATTTTTTTCCACGTCTTCCACAAATGTCATCCGGTGATGAAACTTTGCAGGCAATCAAAACATTTGTCAATGATTGGCACAAATAAAACAGAATTTTCTAATTAATCTTCCATTTTTTTACTGCTCACATGAGCTCAGGATCAGAAGAGCACTTTTGGGAACACATGGTGATGGGTGAATGCTAGAGGAATACATGGTGTGGCTGAATGCTAGAGGAATACATGGTGATGGGTGAATGGAAACAATTTGTATTTCTAAGTGAAGGTACAACTTTCCTTTCAGGAAGATAAATATATGTTCGTGCTATGGAAACTACAGTATCTTTTAGACAACAGTGGCAGACACTCACTTCTCTGCTAGGAGCACTATGAAGGGTAAGGATGTAGCACTCTTGCATTGGCACCCATCAAAGATCAATCCACCTATTCAATAAAGAGAATCAATCACGTCACTTCCGAATGACCTGCGATGAAGGCAACATTATGAATTGATGTAATCCATCTAATTAATACACTTACAATTATACATTAGATGCCTACCAAATTTGGCACCATGGCACGAAAGGATCATACATTCACCAACAAAATGGGGGATTCAGTTGTTGCTTTCTCTGATGCCTACATGGACTGAAAGTTTGGAACTTTTCCAATGACCTAATTACAATTTTCTAGCTAAATTGCTGATATAAATAAGCAAATAATGATAACTAACACTAGCTCCCTCTTTCTGATGGCAATAAGAAACCCTACAAAAAAATCCTTACAGAACAAATCACATAATCACACTAAACCGAGATGGAACTCATGGATGCAGGAGCCCCGTCGGGGTATTCACCACCACATGGCATCAACGTGTCGAGTAAGTTGTACCATCACATGATGCATCATTCACAAGTTCTTCAGAGCTACAACTATTGATGGTGTTACTGCAGTTGATTTCCATATTCAAAAAGGTGGCTTGCTGTTCAACCAAGAAAGTATGGTCAAAAGAGAATTTAAGCAAGAGCACAGTCATTATTTACATTGTTGACTGTAGGATTTGGACTATATTCGAGGCTCTTAGTAGTGGGAGCAGGAGGAAATAAGCCTCTCATTAGCTATCAAAATTTGTTCCTGTATTTTTCTTTTGAAACTGGATTTGATAAAACATATAGATATTCTTATCAACATAAATCTGTCTATGCAAGTAGTAGTGACAGCCCAAAAATGTTATTACTGAGCTTAATCGACTGGATTATTTCAACATAAAAATAAAAGTGGCTAGATTTGAAAAAAGAGAGGACAAGGAGGACGGCTGCTGTGGCGAACAACGTCACTGGTGAGCTGCGAGAGAGAAGCAGATGTTGTCGTTCTCACCCAACACCACCGTACCACACACACTCCAAACGCCTCCTCCTCGCCTCCCCGGATACCAGACTCTTCGCCACGCCATGCAGCTTGCCTCCCATCCGCCACCACTGTTAGGGTTCGCCGGGCATGCTGCGACAGAGAGGTGGAAGGCAGGAAGAGAAAGGGGAGCGAGTTACGGTGGGTGTCATTGCAGTTGGTGAAGGGGGCGTCTGATACGGTCCTAAGATGGATCCGATCGATAGACTCTCAAGTATCTGAATATTACACGATTTGGTAGCTAGGATTCAAAGCAAGAAGGGGAATTGGGTGGTCAGAGCCGGGAGATGGGAAAGGGGATACACGCCCAGCGGCGGCGATCAGTCTAGTGATCCAACAATGTCGAAACCCTAGCACCCACTGCCTAATATACTACTTGGTCCACTCTGGGCCTTGTACCATCGGGTTGGGCCATGCCTCCCTCCTGGGCCATTCCAGCTGGGCTGGGCTTCTTGCGATGGGGCGTGCCGGTCCCGTGACATTCCCCTCTCCTTGAGACTTGGCTTGACCCCAAGCCAAAGCCCGGGGAAACCTGGACTTCAACGGTATCTCGTCTTCCCAAGTGGCCAACGAGTCGGGGAAGCCAGACCAGCGCACGAGGACTTGATCCACCTTACGGGCTCCACGCTCAATCGAGCGGCGCTGCAGGATCACCTCGGGTACTTGAAGAGGCAGGAGGTCGTCATCTAGCGTCAGGAGCTCCGGCATGACTTGAGTTGATGGAGTAACACCCAGCCGGAGTTGCGAGACATGAATGACTGGGTGGATTCTCGATGTCTCCGGCAGCGCCAGCCGATACGCCACCTCACCAATGCGACCCAGCACCTGAAAGGGACCAAAATAGCGAAATGCCAACTTATGGTTAGTGCGCGTGGCCACCGACAATTGCGCGTAGGGCTGGAGCTTGAGGTAGACTCAATCACCCATGGAGAACACCCGGTCCGAGCGCTTGCGATCCTCCTTGCTTTTCATCACTTGCTGGGCTCGGTGCAAATGTTGCTTGATGGACGCCATCACTGTTGCAGCTCTTTGGTCCAAGCAGCCAAATCAGTCACTGCCTCGTTAGCAATGTTGGTGATCCCAAAGAAGCGAGGCTCATGCCCGTACAGAACCTCAAATGGCGACGACCGGAGAGCTGAGTGATATGAGGTGTTGTACCAGAACTCTGCCAAGGCCAGCCAATCCACCCACTTGCTTGGACAATTGTGCACAAAACAGCGAAGGTAGAGTTCCATGCACTAGTTGACTCTCTCTGTGGTACCATCAGTCTGGGATGCCGAGCCGATGAGATGTTTAGTTTGGTGTGAGTCAATTTGCAGCCACACACGGCCAGTGAAGATGCGGTCACGGTCCGATACCATCTTGTCCGGAGGTCCATGCAGCTTGAAAATATTTTCCAAATAGGCTTTGGCGACTTGCAAGGCAGAATAAGGGTGGCGCAAGGGAATGAAATGCGCGTACCGTGTTAACTTATCCACCACCACTAGGATGGAGTTGAACCCACGGGACACCGGTAACCCTTCCACAAAATCCAAAGTTACCATCTCCCAAGCTTGTTCTGGCACTGGTAATGGTTGGAGGAGGCCAAGATACTTCACATGCTTGGGCTTGGCCTGCTTGCACACCTCACAGTTTGCCACGAAGTTCCTGACCATTTGTTTCAGTTTGGGCCATGCGAAGTGTCGTCTTATTCTGTTGCATGTAGCGTGCACTCCCGAGTGTCCCCCCAAAGCTCCAGCGTGAAGTTCCTGCAGTACCAATTTTTGTGCTGAGGCATTGGAGCCCAGCCAGACCCTACCTTTGTAACGGATCAGGCCATCCACCACCGAAAAAGGACCCTCCAATTCTAATCCCCTGGCTGCGGTTGCCAACTTATCAGAGCAGACAGGATCATGTTGATATCCTTTCTTCACTTCATCCAGCCATGTGGGCAAACAGACCGACATCGCGCACACACTGCCCGTTGGCATACGGGAAAGAGCATCAACAGCCAGATTTGTCGCTCCTTGATGGTACTCAATCTTATATTGTAGCCCCAAGAGTTTGGTGAGGGCCTTATGTTGCCAAGGGGTAGTGAGCTTCTGCTCGTCAAGGCAGGACAAGCTTCTGTGATCAGTTTGGATAGTGAACTCGGACAACATCAGGTACGAACGTCATCGATCCACAGCCATCAGAATGGCTAGGCACTCTTTTTCATATGTCGAGAGTCCTCGATGCTTGGGACCCAGGGACTGGCTAAGGAACGCAATTGGGTGTTGCTGCTGCATGAGGACGGCACCGATGCCTACGTCCGAAGCGTCAGTCTTAATGATGAACGGCTTGGAAAAATCCGGCAAGGCCAAACAGGGAGCAGTGGTGAGAGCCGTCTTGAGCAGATGGAATGCTTGATCTGAGTGGGAGTCCACAGGAATGGAACACCCTTCTTGAGAAGATCCGTAAGTGGTCGGCTGATGATCCCAAAGTGCTTGACAAATTTGTGATAATAGCCGGCCAGACCCAAAAACTGACGCAGTTCCTTAACTGATTCCGGCTGCTTCCATGCTTTCACCTTGTCAGTGTTTGTGGGATCGGTGCTCACACCTTTTGAGCTGACGACATGACCCAAATATCGCAGTTGGGGCTGTGCGAAAGTGCATTTCGACATCTTCACTTTCAGAGAATACTGCTGCAGTCTCTGAAATACTTTCCTAAGCAACACCACATGTTCCGCCATCGTCTTGCTGAACACCAGGATATCATCAATGAAGACCAAGATACCTTTCCGTATCAGTGGGGCCAGAACCACATTCATGCCTGTTTGAAACGTTGGCGGCCCTCCAGTAACTCCATATGGCATGACTTTGAATTCGAAATGCCCGTGATGAGTTTGAAAAGCACTCTTGTGCCCATCCTCCGGCCGCATGCGAATCTGATGGTACCCTGCCCTCAAATCCAAACTGGTGAACACTGTAGCTCCATGCAACTCATTCAACAGCTCATCGATGACTGGAATAGGATACCGATTCTTCACAGTGATCGCATTCAGGAAGCGATAGTCGATGCAAAATCGCCACTCGCCATCCTTCTTCAAAACTAACAGCACTGGGGATGAAAAAGGACTGCGGCTAACTTGTATAATACCTTGGCGCAACATTTCTGCCACTTGAGCTTGGATTTCGTCTTTCTGGGCTGGATTGTATCGATAAGGACGGCGTTTCACCAGTTGAGCTCCAGGAATGAGCTCGATGGCATGATCAAACTCACGTTGAGGAGGCAAGCCGTTGGGTTCTTCAAACAGTGTGCTAAACTCCTGCAGCAACTCCTCCACTTCCACCGGAATCGGATGCCGTTCCACGTCCGGTTTACTAGCTGCCAGGAGCAACACATGTGCCAGCTCAGTACGCACTTGCATCAGTTGCAGTTGAGCTACAGAAATAGCCTGACAGTGGGATATTGCTGGCATGGTTCCTGTCAACTGAATGTACTTTCCCTTGTGCTTGAATGTCATCTGCTTCTCTCCCCAATTAACAGTCATGAGACCTCGCGATTCGAGCCAATCCATGCCCAAAACAATATCATAGCTGCCCAGCGGAAAAAGCTTCAGAGTTGATCGAAAATGGTGACCTTGAATGACATACTCACAAACTGGTATCTCTGAATCACAGATTGTAACCGCTCCATGAGCCACTTTGACCTTCAAAGGTGTTCGCATGGCCTGTACCCCAGTCCATTCCTTGGCAGTCTCCGTGTTGACAAAACTGTGAGAACTCCCTGAGTCCACCAGCATGAGCAGAACCTTGTCACCTATCTTTCCAGACAAACGGAAAGCCTTGGGCGCCTCGGTGCCTGAGATCGCTGCCGTGGATAGCAGGCACAGGTCGTCCTCTGAGCTCTCCACCGGGGCTACTGCAGCACCTGGTGACACCGGAGGTGATATCATCCCAACCAATTCCTCAACAACATGTAACTGCACCGTGGAGGCACAAACGTGTCCAGGGCCCCAGCGTTCGCCGCATGTGAAGCAGAGGCCCCGAGCTTTGCGAAAAGCCCGGAGCGCTTTGAGCTTGTCGTCTGTCGAGGTGCCACCCGTGCCTGAGGGTGACTTGGCGATGTCGAGGCCGCGTGTCTCCAATGGAGTGGAGACTAGCAGCGACCCGGCCGAGCGCCCCATCGGGGATGTTGGAGGCACAGCCACTGCCAGCGCCGGGCGCGACGTGAAACGCCCTGCTCGGCTACCGGGGGTCCGGAGCGATGCGACGCTGCAGTTTCTTGCTCTTGTCGCACCATTTCCACCACTTCTTCCTGCAATTCAGCCGAGGAAACAGCAGTATCGAGGTCTTGCGGACGATGCAACATAACAGCCACCTTAATCTCATGAGACAAGCCCTCTATGAATTGCGTGGTAAAGAACAAAGGATCCCACGAGCTGTGATGTGCAAGCAAACAGTGCATAGATACATAAAACTGCTCCGCGTACTCTAATACCGAGCCTTCCTGTTTAAGTTTGGAAAAATGACGCAACAAGTGTTGAAACTCGGACCTACCAAACTTGTCCAAAACAGCAGTACAAAAAGCATCCCAATTAGCGGCCTTAAGGTGCATTTTAGACCATTCCAGCCAAAGTGCGGCAGCCCCTGTGAAATGCACTACCACCGTGTCCACCCAGACGGCTGGATCCACCCCACACACGCGAAAGTACGCCTCATAGCGGATTCGCCATCCCGTTGGGTTGTCACCATCAAACCCTGGGCACTCCACATGTTTATGGTACCCTCGATGCCCACTAGTACTGCCGAAATCGAATGGAGATGGTGGGGGAATTGGCACAGTGGGGAACGGAGTGCGGATCGTACCGTTGGCCGGGACCGATGCAGGGAGGAGAGCCCCCCACCCAGTTCTCGTGGAATCGAAGCCCTGCGGTGGCCATCGGGCCCGTAGCCGTCGCCACTGCGGTGCGCCCCGAGCTCTGGCGCGTCTGCCACTGCCGAACCCGAGGGTTCCGCCCTCTTGTCGAGGGACGGGGCGTGCCGCGCCATATTCTCCAATTCCGCGCGAATCTCGCCCAGATCGTTACAGAACTGCCCCATCGCCGTATCCACTCCAGGACGCCAAGCCGCGAGGTTGTGCACCACCGGCTCCAGAGAGGCGAGCGCGGGCTCCATCTTGGAGACCACGGGCTCCATCTTGGCGACCGCGGGAGCCATCCGATCCAATGTCTGCTGGATCGAGAGGAGGGCCTTGGCGATGCCACTCCGCTCCGCCGCCGCTTCCTCCAATTGCTTCTGGGCATCCGCCCCCGTCATGATCTCCTTGAGGCTGCGGGTCTTCGGCGCCAGATCGAGTCGCGGAGAAAATTTGTGGTGGAATTGAAGGCTCTGATACCAGATGATACGGTCCTAAGATGGATCCGATCGATAGACTCTCAAGTATCTGAATATTACATGATTTGGTAGCTAGGATTCAAAGCAAGAAGGGGAATTGGGTAGTCAGAGCAGGGAGATGGGAAAGGGGATACACGCCCAGCGGCGGCGATCAGTCTAGTGATCCAACGATGCCGAAACCGTAGCACCCACTGCCTAATATACTACTTGGTCCACTCCGGGCCTTGCACCATCGGGTTGGGCCTTGCCTCCCTCCTGGGCCGTTCCAGCTGGGCTGGGCTTCTTGCGACGGGGCGTGCCGGTCCCGTGACATTCCCCTCTCCTTGAGACTTGGCTTGACCCCAAGCCAAAGCCCGGGGAAACCTGGACTTCGGCGGTATCTCGTCTTCCCAAGTGGCCAGCGAGTCGGGGAAGCCAGACCACCTCCTTCGTTGTCGGGCTCGGGAACGGTAGTGGATCGCGTCAGCGAGCTGGATCCCGACCGCCACGGCTGGATCTCGCCGCCTCGACTCGCGCGGGACATGTGTGAGGGACAGGAGGAGGAGGAGGAGGAGGCTGAAGCGAGCCGGCGATGGAGAGGAGAATACGCGGGGCGGGGAAGGTGGTCGACGGGAGAGGAGGAGGCAGGGGTGGCGGCGCGAGCGACAGGAGGAAGAGGGATGGGGGGGCGCTCCACCTGGCTCCTACCCTTGACGGCATGACGGGAGGGGGCGCGGCCACGTGCCTCCCGGACGCCATGAACGGCGACGGAGCAGCCGACGGGGCGGCGGGGGTTGAGCAGCACGGGCACGGCGACCGAGCGGCGGAGGAGAGGACGGGAGGAGGAGAAGGCGAGGCTAGGGGGTGGAGGCGCGAGGGGGACGAGGCGAGCAGCGACCGCAACAAAGAGGGAGAAGGGGGAGGAGAACCGGACGCGAGGCGGCGGCGGCTGGAGTGAAGCAGAGGGACGCAACGGAGGGCGAGTTCCTTTTATACGCCGACTGTGAAAAGTCGAGAATGCCCTCCGCGGGGCACGAGATTTACAGGCGGTGGCACGAACCTGGGCATAGGGCTCGATCTGACGGCCAGAACACTCCATCTCGCGATCGGACGGCCCGGATCGCTCCATCTCGCGATCCGACGGCCAGGACGCGTCAGGGAGCTCGATCGGACCGTCGAAAATCCAAATGCACGGGAAGACTCCATTTTTTTCCAGACTCTAACAATGGGATTATGTTGTTTCAGCTAGATTCATGTCACTCGCAGATTGTGGAACAGAGAAACAATATGATGTGCACATTAAAAATTTCTCTGCGCTTCAATTGGACCAAGAATTTACTGGTATTGCGTATTTGGTATGCAAATACAAATTCCTTTGGATGTTGTAGAGATGAATATTATGCTACTGCATGAGTTTGAATCTTGGTCGTCAAATACTAAATTTTGAACAATGAGGTTATTCTTTCTGCTATTGCTGCAGGCGCCAAAACAAAGCTCTCCCGCACCCGCAAAAAAAAAGACAAAAAAAAACAAAGCTCTCCCTTCTATTAACATATTCTATCAGGATTTATCTGACGGAAACCTAGTGACCGATTGAGCCCTTCGTACTATGGCTTGTATAACATTGTATGTTGTCCCCTTCGTACTATGGCTTGTATAACATTGTATGTTGTCGCTCCACTTTGTGGTAGTGGATGTCAAAAATTTACTCCCTTCGTCCGAAAAAATTTGTCCCTTAAATGAATGTATTTAGCACTGTGCTAGATACATTCATTTAAGGGACAGGCTTTTTATCTATCACAGATTTGGTCTATGAGGTGCGTTAATTTTGTTGTTTATGGTGTAACTGCTACACTTTGATGCTTCTTAATTAGGTAACCTACGATAGAGATAAGCACTGATGTTTAAGAAAAATTTAGTCTATTTTACTAAGCAACTAGTGCGGACGCTCATGGGCGTCATGGTAAGATTCCTGGCCAATTAGCGGTTGGTTTATCGAATCCCGGTGTCTGATTAGGGGTTCGTTTTTGGAACCCCATCGTCGGCTTAAAACTGCCAGGGGATGCCTTTTAAAATTCTTTGTTTTTTTCCCCTGTATTAGCGCCCATACAAGCGTCAGCCATTGTAGATGGCCTCTTTGATTTGCATGATTGCATTAACACACAAGTGAAAAAATACACGAGATTGAAATGTCATGCCCATTCAGATTCTATGGGATCTGAGTTTGCGATAAACATCAAAAGAAAAACAAAAGATTTTTTTTAAGAGGTTGAAGAGGATGATTGATTTCCTATAGAATGTAGTATGATCCTTTGAATCAAAGAGACCCTAAAGGTAGATGAACATGCCATCTACTCTCTTCGTTCCTAAATATTTGTCTTTCTAGAGATTTCAATAAGTATATTTATCTTTCTAGAGATTTCAATAAGTATATTTGTCTTTCTAGAGATTTCAATAAATGACTACATACGGAGCAAAATGAGTGAATCTACACTCTAAAATATGTCTACATACATCCATATATTGAGTCCATTTGAAATGTCTAGAAAGACAAATATTTGGAAACGGAGGGAGTATGATCCAGGAGCATCAGAGCATTCATATAATCAAATGCTCACCAGCCAAGTATCTTCACTTCTACAGAGAAACCATATCAGTTACTCATGATGGTTTTGGGGTTACATCAACAATCCAATTTACTGCCAGGAACTGAGATTGAGATGAGATCTCTCGCCACACACTCAACTATGTTACGCAAAAAAACACATCACTCTAAGCATCACTTTGATTCATGGAGTAAATAATATTTTAAACTTGCAGCATGTAGCCTCCTCACCATTAAGCTAAATATACTTGTCCCGCATTCTCATCGAAGACAGGGGGAGAACGATATTATTGACTATTTCAGCAACAATGTTAGCAAAAGTATACCAGTATATCAAATTAGGGATTTGGTTGCGCTCAATGTCCCAGCGTTTGTGTATGTATATAGGACAACAAGGAGAACATCTTAGCTCTTCTTTGTACCATAGATGTCAGAGGAACCAATCGATTATGTACCGAAAAATTAATATGCTGTCAACGCCTACTACTTCCTCCTTAGACACTCGCGCTGGTGTACAGCGTGGACACCCGCGGCTTTGGATTATCGCAGAAACTGCCAAAAATGTCACTGCATCCAACCCATTTCGTCTGTTCCCTTGCCTCCCAGTAGCCTCCGACATAGCGGTATGTTCCATGCTCGCTGTCCCTTTGGAACCATCTTGGCTTCCAGCCACTCTCCTGCATGTTCCTTGCCTGTTTAAGAGGAACAAGAAATAGCCATCAGTTAGAGCAGATAAGGACCAGACAGGTAGCTCTTCAGTGCAACTACCCCTATGAAAAACTCGGACGTGGTGCCATGTACAGCAATGTGAATAAAGGTAAGCAATATGTAGTTTTAAAGGAAAATGTAGGACACTATAAAGAACTAGGGTAATTATACCATCCGTTGTCTGGTCTCGAGGCGCAGTTTCTCAGAGTTGGCCTTTTCGTACTCCCCATTCTCTAGATGTCGCTGGTCTGGTCTGAGTCTTGAATCTGTTGGTGGAAGCTTCTCCTAAAATGACGAAATTGTTCTTTAGGTTCAGAGATAATAAAAGGTGACAATAACGAGCTATTTAATGCATGTTGTATCTCTACCTTAAGCCCTGGAGTCAGCTCATTTAAAGTAATCGCAAATGATGACAAGTTATATCGAGTGGGATCTGCTGGAGGCTCATTTTTCTTCCACAACAAGGTGGCGCCAGCGCTCTGATGTGAAGTATGAGAGTTCAGTTTAGAAGCATCATCACTAACAACGCAATACATGCTCTCGTCCCACTTGCCCATCAGGGATGCAACCTTGGTGCCATCAGCATCTTTAACAAAGCCTTGAACCTTGCATAGAATTATATATATTAGTACGATCTACATAAGCAAAGGGACAGGGCGAAGTCTGATGGAAATTGTTCATCATACCTGGCGAGGATTACGTTCGAGGAAAGACTGCTCTTTAAACATCAGCTTGCATGAATATTTTTTGTTTCCACTAATATTCATTGTGCCATGGTGATGGCAATATACTCGACCAATGATGAGGTTATTAATTGTGGTTGTAACCTTACAAGGAAAAGAAAATTGTTATAGGTATTAATTCAAAACGATATTCAATTCTTCTTGCACATCTCCAAGCTTCATGTGAGTAGTGGCAGTGTTTTCTAGTAATAAATGAAACCATGATATCTAAAGGTAGAAATTAAATCGGGGTGCATAAAACAACCCATGGAGAACAGGAACAGTAATAAGCTGGGCCCTGTGGCTTTTTCCCTAGAAGAATAGGATAGGTATGCTATACTCACAAATTAAAAAAGCATGGGCAATCGGCAAACATCAAAACATTATTTCGAGAATGGTAATCATGGACAACTAAAATAGTATGAGTGCCTTTGGTGAAGAATCTGTACCTTGCTCCACTGGAAAGTTTCTCCATCATCAAACTCTAGGGTTAATATGCCACTAGGATCCAGTTGAATCGACTGACCCCAGAATTTACTCTTTAGATTGCTGTCTCCCCAAAATTTCCAACCTTTCCCTTCACAATGGCATGCCATGGCCATCGGATGATGACTAACCTAGTGCCAAGAATAAACTAACAAATTAACTAAAAGATGGAGTGTCATATCAAACACAACGAAACTCTTAATAGGCCTGTCGTCATATCCATGTATGTCACTACCATGCTTTTAATCAAACAACATTTCAAGACACTTCGTACCACCTGGCTATCATTTCTTTACAAATGAATTTGATCTTGTTACTGTGCACCGGATCGCATGACAGAATACAGATGTGTTGTGTACCAGACTAACCTTTTCAGAGAAGAAACGTATTCCCTTTTCAGGGTAATCAGCTTCATAAGTTTCCCCTAACAGTGGATTGAAAGGTTTGCAGGGACGGCTATCTGTGGAAGCATATCCAGAGACGGCAAAGGCAGCAACATAAAGAATTCTCATCAGACCATTGCCCTGAACATATGTGCAAAAGACATTACTATCAACACAATTCTGGGATAAGTACACATGAAACGCCACTATGTAGTATCAACACAAAAATAACTTCATTATCTGCAAAATTTAACAGCCAAAGTGCATGCTACTCGGCTTGTGCTACACACAGATTTATACATGCACAGCAATTCAACCATGTGCAAAGTAATGTTTCCTGATGTTTAAATTTATTAATAATGGTATTTGGATCAGAAGAAAGCAGGAAAGGCATACCCTTAAACCACATTCGTATGCACGGTCCAATAAATAGGAATACTCCAACTCTTCAAAGCACTTTTGAAGAGACGACAAAGGCTCGTTAAAATAAACAGGAAGACAGACCCTTGTAAGATCCTTGCCAACATTATCTTTGATCATGGACCAAAGGCTAACACTTCTCTCCTTTTCTATTGGTTCAGGCAACTTGGAGCGCCTCTTCGCAGACGATAATAAATACTCATTGGTCTTGTCGGCAGCTAATGAGTCACCAAATTTGCAAGCTTCATTCCCATAATTTAAGTATCTCACTTTCAAGTCAGGACTAGCCACACCGTCGCTAAAACTTTGCCTTGTATCATAGAAATGAAACTCATCTTCATCTGACATTTTCTCTATTTCTTGTTTACCAGCATCTTCAGAAGATTCTGTGTTGCTGTATTCTGATGGCAAAGAAGAAAAAGTAGGTAGTAAGCAGAAATAAACTAGAGATGGAAGAAGTGTTTGCAGTGAAAATGCGCCAAATAAAGATGTAGTGATGCATGGTTTACGTATTCAGATTAATCCAACAAACAAACATAGATGAGTTGTAACAGTCAACTATGCTTGAATTTCTACCATGGTCTTCAAATGTTGATGTCGAACGGGCAATGATAGTCACTGCCCCACTGGTAATCGTTCTCAACTACGTACGATGGAAAACTAATAGTTATGCTTGAAATTTTTTCTTGGCGTGATCAAATGGAGCTATATTAAGGAAAAATCTCTCTAGAAACACCAGCCATGAAACAGTCCAGGTAAAATAGAGTGCAAGAAAAATCACAGGTGCTTAGAGAAATGAATAGAAAAATCCATAATAGAAGTAGTCTAACATCAGCAGTCCAAGAAAAATGTGAATTAGCACCTTCACACCTCTGCTCTAACAGCAAAAGAAAAAACACAGGTAATTGGAGAAACTAATAGAAAATAATCCAAAGTAAAGGTTTACCATGGTAATGAAAAATTATGCATGAAAAATAACAAGTAAACTTTTATTTAAAGCTAGTCATAACTGTTAGAGAAAACCAAAACTAAAAAGAAGAACAAGTACCACTACATTTTCCAGAGCTGGAAAAGTCAGGCTTGAACAACTGCGACTGTGGATTACCATGAATAGTTGCATCTTCTGAATTAACTGCCTGAGAGAACACAATAAGTCAGCAGATGATTTCACGATACCAGAATACCAGATATCATACCATCAATTTATTATTTGAGTTCTGGGCCAGACTCCAAACAATCTTTTTTGCTATTTTTATTACATAAAATTTGAAGAAAATAAAACTCACCTTCCTTAACTATATTTTTTACAACTTCAGTGCCTATGAGGAAATGTTTGGACCACAATTGGGTTTCCTTGTCATTTATAACAGGTTGAGTATCTTCATCTTTACATCTAAAAGGGTCTCTTTGCTCAAAAAAAAAACTTCTAAAAAGGGTTTCAACCATTGGTGGTGTCACCTTCTAGTAAAAACTATTAAAGCTATTGCAAGAGGCTGAGATGGTGGTCCTGTTTGACACCAAAGTGTGGATAATATTGCTAGCAAGTGCAGTATTTAGCTACTGATAAAGGTTGACTGCTGAATACAAGGAAGACAATCACATGGAAGCAAAATATCCAGTCATCTTTTGGCACAACTAAGAACATCAATTGGATATATATAGTTCTAAAGAGGGTTCTGCAAGTTCTTAACGTTCATTCATCACTAAACTTGGTCGGTATGACCATCAAGTTCCTTCACCGTTATTTGCTTGAAGAAAAAGAGAAAGCCTACCAAAAAGTGCATGATTTGTCTGGTCTAATCACAGGGTTCCAAGAAGCATTACCTCAAGTTCTCGTGGAAGACTGCCGATAAAGCTTAAATACGATTCACAGCGCTGTTTCATCTGTACGTGATACTGTGAAAATTCCGAATGAACAATCTGCTCACAGTCTTTAACAATTTCTGCACCAACACCTTCAGCATGCAAGCGATCTCTTAGCTTTTCTGTAGAAAATGATCCACCATTCCGGTCACTTGGTAAAATACCACCAAGAGAATATTCACTTCTCGCTGAAACAAGTGCTTCAATCCAAGCCACACGGTCCTTAACGCAACCTGTCCTCAGCTGAAGTGTCTTGGTTGGGGTGATGATATAGAACCGTTTGTCATCTGATTTACTTTCGCTAAATGATGAGATCTACAAACAGTTCAGAAGAATTACAAAAATTAGCAACCAGACTGGCACTTTAAGCAAAAAGTATAAGCCCTTGTGTTCAAGGCACACAAATTATAGTTAAAAACAGTGATGCCCCATGCTATCTACATATTCATGCGGCGATTACACGTTCGTATAGACCAACGACAACAAATACTTCAGTTCCTTCCAGCACAATATTTTGATCAGTCTCCTACTAGGATGTAAAATCCAATAATGAGCAATGAAGAGTAATCCATATACTCAAATGACTACAGAATCCTCCCAGCTCTGTAATGTCATATCATTTCAGTGTTACATCTATAGATAATAACTTGATCAGTTATCATGTAAAGGACAGGCTAACATAAAGGCCGCTGACTCGAGCAGCAGCCAAGGCAATGAGACCGCTTCATCAGGGAAGGAAAAAAGGCAAGCCCCTTTAAATGGAGATGGACAGATGCTCCGTACACCCCACGTTCCAAGCAAACTCACGGACATCCATCTAATACGACATAAACCTAGGCGCCAACCCATCAGCCCGGCCATTTGTACAAAATACAGATGGGCCGGTGCCGTGCCATTTGAACAAAATACAGCTGGGAGAGCCGGGTATCCGCGTGCCGCATCTCGCCGGCCGGCCAGTCGGCTGTCGGCCCCTCCTCCCCTGAGCCCGCGCGGCGACAAGGTCGCCTCTGTAGCACGCCGATGCAGACACTGTTCTTTCACACTCCGCACTAGTAGCCGATCCTCGCCGCGGCTAGCGAAAAGCCAGCTACAATCCAAGCAAGGCATCTCTCTATTTATCCAACACAAGCGACAGATAGCCCCGGCTGCAAGAAAATCCCCGCCGTAGATCGCGACGATGTGCGGCTGGCGATGCGCGCTCGCGGGGGGCACCGGGGCGGGGAGCACGGGGTCGCTTTACAGTTCAACTGTTCCGCGATCCGAGCGACGCGGAAATACCAACTCGTTTTGGTGATGAGAAGGGAAAAAGACCTACGAAATCGCTGGGAAACTAAAAATAGTTGAATCGCCAGTTGAAATGTGTGGAAGCTATCTACTCCTATCTATGTAAGCAATGGGATCATGGTAGCATAGCGGACGGGAAACGGAGGGGGAGGAAATGAGACGAAACCTTCAAATGGATGAACCCGATGGGCCGCTCCCCGGCGCCGCGGTCCGCGCCCCCGATCACTCTGACGCCCGCGGCGGCGGGCTCGGTCGGCGGCGGCGGCGGCGGCGTCTCCTCCGCCGCGACACGGCGGCGGATCTTCGAGTAGGCGAGCACGCCGCCGCGGATCGCGAACCAGCGCGGGCGCCAGCCCCTGCCGATGTTGGTCCACTTGTACAGCACCCCCGCCACCGCCGCGCCGTCCGCGGGCGGCGGGGAGCAGTCCCCGTCGTCTTCCTCGGCGCCGCCGCCCCCGGGGCAGTAGTCGGCGGCGAGGCAGCAGAGCGGGTGCATCTCCCTGGCCCGCATCGTCGCCTCCGCCCGCTCTCACGCCGCTGGCGTCCCCATCTGGGTTTGTTTATTGGCCGCTCCGCCTATAGAAGCGCCTCCACGCGGTGGGTCGATTGGAATGGATTCGTTCGGTTGCGGTGGCGAGCAGAGCTGCGGAGGCTGGCGAGGCGGGTTGAGTCGAGATGGGAATGGGAGGAGAGGGAGGAGACTCTGATGCGCGCGGCGCAGGCGCAGGCGCAGAGCCTTGTGCTTAACGCTCACTTCTGCTGCTTCGCTTTTGGAGCGGCATCTTTGAGCGCGCGATCCTTCCCTCCTCGTGCCCCTCTCCTGCCGGCTCCCGAGCCCGGACGCGTGCCCTGTGCGTGGTTGGTCGAGTCAGGTCGACCGGAGGGAGCATCGTGTTCGTGCCGCGGTGCGCGTGTCGACGGGCGATCGTGCGCCGTGCGTTGCGTGGTCGCGTGTCATCGCGTTCCACGGTAGGCTCGGTTGACAGTACTTTAGATGTCAATGTGCTTTCCCCATCGTTAATTACGCTTAACAGGAGCCCGAGCACTGTGTATCTTTGGCAACTCAGCTACATACTCCTGTTGCTAATTAGCTAACCTACTAGTAGTGGTCCATGCTTTGCTGGTTTCCGCAATCGGTCGAACCTTCCTTGGACCAGCCGTCATCCTCCAGCGCCATGGCTACGACGACGGACCAGCGGCACGCGTCTCCTGTCGCGGACCAACGACGCGCACGAGCGTTCGGACCCCATGTCTTGTACGAGTAGCTAGCTATAGCTAGCTCCAACCTGGTGGATCGACGGACATGGCAACCGCACCAGCCTAACCGGAAACCCAATACATCCGCACGTGCGCCGACAAGGCCTGTATCCACGAGATATCGCACGAACGATCGATCGATCGAATAGGCCGCCGGACTCCCTCCCGGTGGCGGGCTAGCTGGCTGAACAAATCACTCGCTGCGTAACCTGCGTTTATGTGATTATTATCTCCATGGGCTTCAGAAACAGAGTTGGGCTCACACAGAAGGTGTACCCGTTTTGTGGCTATCGCGGGCAGCTGGCGACTGAAACTGAGCCGGCCAATTTTCCCGGTATTCACAACCTTCTAGAAAGTTCTTCTCTGGTTGTTAACCGGTTTGGGGAACCTTGCAAATGGTTCCGGTCCAGTTTGATTCCTTTTTTTCTTTACTTTTTTTAATTGTCATTTTCTTCAAAGTGTTCATCATTTTTTACAAATATTCATGTTTATAGAGAAAATGTTTGGAAAATTTAAAAATATGTTTAGACCTTTTCAGAAATGTTCACAATTAAAAAACCCAAATGATAAGTACCACTCATCAGGTGCGTGGCACTCCGGCCTGATTTTTTTAGAAATGTTCACAATTGTTCGATGGCAATTTTCAGTGACACACGATAAACTTCTGTCAAAAATAAAATGAAGCACGAAAGGTGACATGCTTGCCAACTAAAATTGCCATCCCCGCATAACTAAACTTGTCATTGAAAACGTAAGTTGCGATGTGCTCGTACCTGACTTCTGGCACTTATCAGGGTCCTTAAAAATGCATTCCTTGAAAAATTGTTCAATAATTTGAAGAAATGTATGTGTTTTAAAAAACAATAATTTAAAGAAATGCATGTGTTTAAAAATTGTTCACATTTTAATGAAAATGTTTACATAATTCAAAAAATGTTTTCGAAAAATAAAAAATGTGTTTATTCTCAAAAACCTAGACTAAAATAAGAGCAATTCATCAATCATAAAGAAATCATTTACACAACATGCCGTGGTTCAGAAAAAAAACAATCGTCCCTTATAACCATCGAGGATTGTTGAACAAGCTAATTCCTCTAAATAGGAGGCATCGAGCACATGATTAGCATGAGAAGATCACAGAACTTTCTTCCCAGTCCACCCTATACCACTTGACTTTCAGGGCAACAGAACAAATAGCAATACTACATCCTCCAATTAGCACTACTAATCCAAGATCTGACGACATGATTAGTTTGAGCCTAGGGTTGACGTGCCAAAAGTTGGCTAGCCAAATTTTTGGTTGTTTGGCTTGCGAATGAATTGGGAAGCAATGGATATAAAAATGAACGGCGTGGCACATTAGCATTGCAAAAATATTGTCTCCATCCAAACAAAAGCAAGTGTTTTGGTCATGGCCAATAAACTAGTAGTGTACACTTTGGTCACAATCTGGATACACACGCCATAAAAAACATGTGCAAGCTCTGTGAAACCTAGATGGAATTAGAAGGACAAGATGAATGGTTCACTAGAAAAATTTGAAGGAAATATGCCCTAGAGGCAATAATAAAGTTATTATTTATTTCCTTATACCATGATAAATGTTTATTATTCATGCTAGAATTGTATTAACCGGACACATAATACATGTGTGAATACATAGACAAACATAGTGTCACTAGTATGCCTCTACTTGACTAGCTCGTTTATCAAAGATTGTTATGTTTCCTAGCCCTGGACAAAAGAGTTGTCATTTGATTAACGGGATCACATTATTAGGAGAATGATGTGATTGACATGACCCATTCCGTTAGCCTAGCACTTGATCGTTTAGTATGTTGCTATTGCTTTCTTCATGACTTATACATGTTCCTGTAACTATGAGATTATGCAACTCCGTTTGCGGAGGAACACTTTGGTGCTACCAAACGTCACAACGAATCGGGTGATTATAAAGGAGTACTACAGGTGTCTCCAAAGGTACATGTTGGGTTGTCGTATTTCGAGATTAGGTTTTGTCACTCCGATTGTCGGAGAGGTATCTCTGGGCCCTCTCGGTAATGCACATCACTATAAGCCTTGCAAGCAATGTAGCTAATGAGTTAGTTACGAAATGATGCATTACGTAACGAGTAAAAGAGACTTGCCGGTAACGAGATTGAACTAGGCATTGGATACCGACGATCGAATCTCGGGCAAGTAACATACCGATGACAAAGGGAACAACGTATGTCGTTATGCGGTTTGACCGATAAAGATCTTCGTAGAATATGTGGGAGCCAATATGAGCATCCAGGTTCCGCTATTGGTTATTGACCGAGAATAGTTCTAGGTCATGTCTACATTGTTCTCGAACTCGTAGGGTCCGCACGCTTAAGGTTTCGATGACAGTTATATTATGAGTTTATGAGTTTTGATGTACCGAAGGAGTTCGGAGTCCCGGATGAGATCGGGGACATGACGAGGAGTCTCGAAATGGTCGAGACGTAAAGATCAATATATTGGACGACTATATTCGGAGTTCGGAAAGGTTCCGAGTGATTCGGGTATTTTTCGAGTCTGGGAGAGTTACGGAATTCGCCGGGAGTATATGGGCCTTATTGGGCCATACGGGAATAGAGGAGAGAGGTCGAAAGGAAGAAGGCGCGCAGCCCCCCTCTGGTCTGAATTGGACAAGGGGTGCGGCCCCCTTTTCCTTCCTCCTCCCTCCCTCTTTCCCCCTTCTCCTACTCCAACAAGGAAGGAGGGAGTCCTACTCCCGGTGGGAGTAGGACTCCCCTTGGCGCGCCCCTACTAGGTCGGCCGCTCCCTCCCCCCTTGCTCCTTTATATACGGGGGCAGGGGGCACCTCTAGGCACAACAACACAAGTTGATCTACGGATCATTCCTTAGCCGTGTGCGGTGCCCCCCTCCACCATATTCCACCTCGGTCATATCGTCGCGGAGTTTAGGTGAAGCCCTGCGCCGGTAGAACATCATCATCGTCACCACGCCGTCGTGCTGACGGAACTCATCTCCGGAGCCTTTGCTGGATCGGAGGACCGGAGATCGTCATCGAGCTGAACGTGTGCTGAACTCGGAGGCTCCGTACGTTCGGTGCTTGGATCGGTCGGATCGTGAAGACGTACGACTACATCAACCGCGTTGTGCTAACGCTTCCGCTTACGGTCTACGAGAGTACGTGGACGAACACTCTCCCCTCTCGTTGCTATGCCATCACCATGATCTTGCGTGTGCGTAGGAAAATTTTTGAAATTACTACGTTCCCCAACAGTGGCATCCGAGCCTAGGTTTTATGCGTTGATGTTATATGCACGAGTAGAACACAAGTGAGTTGTGGGCGATACAAGTCATCCGCTTACCAAGCATGTCATACTTTGGTTGGCGGTATTGTTGGATGAAGCGGCCGGACCGACATTACGCCAGACGCTTACGCGAGACTGGTTTTACCGCGTGCTTTGCACAGGTGACTAGCGGGTGTCTGCTTTCTCCAACTTTAGTTGAACCAAGTGTGGCTACGCCCGGTCCTTGCGAAGGTTAAAACAACACTAACTTGACAAACTATCGTTGTGGTTTTGATGCGAGGTAAGAACGGTTCTTGCTCAGCCCGTAGCAGCCACGTAAAACTTGCAACAACAAAGTAGAGGACGTCTAACTTGTTTTTGCAGGGCATGTTGTGATGTGATATGGTCAAGGCGTGATGAGATATAAGTTGTTGTATGAGATGATCATGTTTTGTTGAAGTTATCGACAATGGCGAAACCCTATGGTTGTCTCTTTGTTGCATAAAGATGCAAGTGCCAAATAATTGCTTTACTTTATCGCTATGCGATAGCAATAGTTGCAAGAGCAATAGTTGGCGAGACGACCATGTGACGACACATTGATATAGATCAAGATGATGAAGATCATGGTGTCGTGCGGTGGCGATAGAGATCATGACGATACTTTGGAGATGGAGATCAAAGGCAAGATGATCATGGCCATATCATGTCACATATTTTGATTGCATATGATGTTTATCTGTAATACATCTTATTCTGCTTTTGTTTGACGGTAGCATTTTAAGATGATCTCTCACTAATTATCAAGAAGTGTTCTCCCTGAGTATGCAATGTTGCGAAAGTTCTTCGTCTTTGAGACACCACGTGATGATCGGGTGTGATAGGCTCTACGTTCAAATACAACGGGTGCAAAACAGTTGCACACGCGAATACTCAAGTTAAACTTGATGAGCCTAGCATATCTGAGATATGGCCTCGAACACGGAGACCGAAGGTCGGCGTGAATCATATAGTAGATATGATCAACATATTGATGTTCACCGTTGAAACTACTCCATCTCACGTGATGATCGGACATGGTGTAGTTGATATGGATCACGTAATCACTTAGAGGATTAGAGGGATGTCTATCTAAGTAGGAGTTCTTAAGTAATATGATTAATTGAACTTAAATTTATCATGAACTTAGTCCTGGTAGTATTTTGCAAATTATGTTGTAGATCAATAGCTCGCGTTGTTGCTTTCATATGTTTATTTTTGATATGTTCCTAGAGAAAATTGTGTTGAAGAATGTTAGTAGCAATGATGCGATTCGATCCGTGATCGAGGTTTATCCTCATTCTTTGCACGTAAGAATTATGTCCTTAATGCACCGCTAGGTGACGGACCTATTGCAGAGAGAAAACACAGACGTTATGAACGTTTGGCTAGCTCAACATGATGACTACTTGATAGTTTAGTGCACCATGCTTAACGGCTTAGAATCGGGACTTCAAAGATGTTTTGAGCGTCATGGACCATATGAGATGTTCCAGAATTGAAGTTAATATTTCAAGCAAATACCGAGTTGAGAGATATGAAGTCTCCAACAAGTTCTATAGCTAAAAGATGGAGGAGGATCGCTCAACTAGTGAGCATGTGCTCAGATTGTGCAGGTACTTCAATCGCTTGAATCAAGTGGGAGTTAATCTTCCGAGATAAGATAGTGATTGATGAATTCTCTAGTCACCATCACTAAGTTACTAGAACTTCGTGATGAACTATAGTAAGCAAGGGATGACGAAAACGATTCTCGAGCTCTTCGTGATGTTGAAATCGACGAAGGTAGAAATCAAGAAAGAGCATCAAGTGTTGATGATTGACAAGACCACTAGTTTCAAGAAAAGGGCAAAGGAAAGAAAGGAAACTTCAAGTAGAATGACAAGCAAGTTGTCACTCCCGTGAAGAAGACCAAAGCTGGACCAAAGCACAAGGCGAAAGTGCTTACACGCAAAGGAAATGGTCCTTTGGAAGCGAAAATGCCCGAATATTTGGTGGATAAGAAGGATGGCAAAGTGAACAAGGGTATATTTGATATCTGAGTTATTGATGTGTGCCTTACTAGTGTTTATAGTAGCCCTTGAGTATTTGATACTTGTTCAGTTGCTAAGATTAGTAACTCGAAACAGGAGTTACAGAATAAACAGAGACTAGTTGAAGGGTGAAGTGACGATGAGTGTTGGAAGTAGTTCCAAGATTGATATGATCATCATCGCACACTCCCTATACTTTCGGGAATAGTGTTAAACCTAAATAAATGTTATTTGGCGTTTGCGTTGAGCATGAATATGATTTGATCATGTTTATTGTGATACGGTTATTCATTTAAAGTTAGAGAATAAATTGTTATTCTGTTTACATGAATAAGACCTTCGATGGTCATACACCCAATGAACATAGTTTGTTGGATCTCGATCGTAGTGATACACATATTCATAATATTGATGCCAAAAGATGCAAAGTTAATAATGATAGTGCAACTTATTTGTGGCACTGCCGTTTGGGTCATATCAGTGTAAAGCGCATGAAGAAACTCCATAAAGATGGATTTTTGGAATCACTTGGTTATGAATCATTTGATGCTTGCGAACCGTGCCTTTTGGGCAAGATGACTTAAACTCCGTTCTTCGGAACAATGGAACGAGCAACAAACTTGTTGGAAATAATACATACTGATGTATGCAGATGAATGAGTATTAAGGCTCGTGGCGGGTATCGTTATTTTCTGACCTTCACTAATGATTTAAGCAGATATGGGTATATCTACTTGATGAAACATAAGTCTGAAATAGTTGAAAGGTTCAAAGAATTTCAGAGTGAAGTGGAAAATCATCGTAACAAGAAAATAAAGTTTCTGCGATCTGATCGTGGAGATGAATATTTGAGTTACGAGTTTGGCCTTCATATAAAACAATGTGAAATAGTTTCGCAACTCACGCCACCTGGAACACCACAAAGTTATGGTGTGTCCGAACGTCGTAACCGCACTTTATTGAATATGGTGCGATCTATGATGTCTCTTACTGATTTACCACTATTGTTTTGGGGTTATGCATTAGAGACAGCTGCATTCACGTTAAAAGGGCACCATCTAAATCCTTTGAGACGACACCATATGAACTTTGGTTTAGTAAGAAACCCAAGTTGTCGTTTCTTAAAGTTTGGGGCTGTGATGCTTATGTGAAAAAGTTTCATCCTGATAAGCTCAAACCCAAATCGGAGAAGTGCGTCTTCATAGAATACCCAAAGGAAATTGTTGGGTACACCTTCTATCACAGATCCGAAGGCAAGACATTCGTTGCTAAAAATGGATCCTTTCTAGAGAAGGAGTTTCTCTCGAAAGAAGTGAGTGGAAGGAAAGTAGAACTTGATGAGGTAACTGTACCTTCTCCCGAATTGGAAAATTCATCACTGAAATCAGTTCTAGTGATTCCTACACCAATTAGTGAGGAAGCTAATGATGATGATCATAAAACTTCAGATCAAGTTACTACAGAACCTCGTAGGTCTTCCAGAGTACGGTCCGCACCAGAGTGGTACGGTAACCCTGTTCTGAAAGTCATGTTACTAGACCATGATAAACCTACGAACTATGAGGAAGCGATGATGAGCCCAGATTCCGCAAAATGGATGGAGGCCATGAAATCTGAGATAGGATCCATGTATGAGAACAAAGTGTGGACTTTGGTGGACTTGCCCGATGATCGGCAAGCCATAGAAAATAAATGGATCTTCAAGAGGAAGACGGACGTTGATAGTAGTGTTACTATCTACAAAGCTCTACTTGTCGCAAAAAAGGTTTTTGACAAGTTCAAGGTGTTGACTACAATGAGATTTTCTCAACTGTAGTGATGCTTAAGTCTGTCCGAATCATGTTAGCAATTGCCACATTTTATGAAATCTGGCAAATGGATGTCAACACTGCATTCCTTAATGGTTTTCTTAAAGAAGAGTCGTATATGATGCAACCAAAAGGTTTTGTCAATCCTAAAGGTACTAACAAAATGTGCAAGCTCCGGCGATCCATCTATGGATTGGTGCAAGCATCTCAGAGTTGGAATATACGCTTTGATAAGTTGATCAAAGCATATAGTTTTGTACAGACTTATGGTGAAGCCTGTATTTACAAGAAAGTGAGTGGGAGCACTACAGCATTTCTGATAAGTATATGTGAATGACATATTGTTGATTGGAAATAATGTAGAATTATTCTGCCAAGCATAAAGGAGTGTTTGAAAGGAGTTCTTTAAAAGAAAGACCTCGGTAAAGCTACTTACATATTGAGCATCAAGATCTATTGAGATAGATCAAGACGCTTGATAAGATTTTTCAATGAGTACATACCTTGATAAATTTTTGAAATAGTTCAAAAAGGAACAGTCAAAGAAGGAGTTCTTGCCTGTGATGCAAAGGTGCGAAGTTGAGTAAGACTCAAGACCCGACCATGGCAGAAAATAGAAAGAGAATGAGAAGTCATTCCCTATGTGTAGGATCGAAAGTATGTCTAGAGGGGGGGTGATTAGACTACTTGACAATATAAAAATTCTGCCTTTTGACAAAGAACAGTTTTTGACAGATTCACAATTATGATCAAGTCAAGTATCACCCTACACATGCAATTCTAGAGTATAGGCAGCGGAAAGTAAATTGCACATGTAGTAAAGAGAGGTGGAGAAGAGCAAACGCAATTTTGGAGACGCGGTGATTTTTCTCGTGGTTCCGATAGGTGGTGCTATCGTACTTCCACGTTGATGGAGACTTCAACCCACGGAGGGTAACGGCTGCGAGAGTCCACGGAGGGCTCCACCCACGAAGGGTCCACGAAGAAGCAACCTTGTCTATTCCATCATGGCCTACGCCCACGGAGGGCTAGCCTTACTCGGGGTAGATCTTCACGAAGTAGGCGATCTCCTTGCCCTTACAAACTTCTTGGTTCAACTCCACATCTCGACGGAGGCTCCCAAGCGACACCTAACCAATCTAGGAGGCACCACCCTCCAAAAGGTAATAGATGTTGTAGATGATGATGAACTCCTTGCTCTTGTGCTTCAAATGATAATCTCCCCAACACTCAACTCTCCTCACCGATTTGGCTGTGGTGGAAGAAAGGATTGAGTGGAAAGCAACTTGGGAAGGCTAGAGATCAAGCTTCATATGGTGGGAGTGGAGCAACTTGATCTCAACACAAGGGTAGGTAGTTCTCTTCTCGAAATGTAAGGTAGGAGTGGTAGTTCTTTCGATGGCTCTCTCCACGAATGAAGAGGGGGTGGAGGGTATTTATAGCCTCCACACAAAATCCAACCGTTACACACATTTGAGCAATCTTGGTGGGACCGAAGTTGACAACTCGGTGAGACCGAAAGTTCAAATAATGTGAGCGTTGGGATTTTCAGTGGGACCAAAAATACAATCTCGGTTAGTCCGATTCGTTGCAAAGACAAGAGCTTGCCAATTTCGGTGGGACCGACTTTATCATCTCGGTGACACCGATATGATGATGAAGATTCTGAAGCTTGGCAACTCAAGTTTCGGTGAGACCGAGTTGAGAATCGGAAAATCCGAGTTTTCTAGGGTTTGGCTTATGGCTGAGGTGGTTCATCTCGGTGTGGTGAGTTTGGAAAATCGGTGGGACCGAGACTACTTATGAGTGTATATGGCGGTGAGAGTTCTTGATAGTTTAGGAGATGTATCACTAAGCACTTGAGCAACCGGATCATCATCATAACCTCATCCCTTTTAATAGTATTGGCTTTTCCTATGGACTCAATGTGATCTTGGATCACTAAACCAAAAATGGAGTCTTGAGCTTTTGCCAATGCTTGCCTTAGCATTTTGAGGGGTCCACTTCTTGATCCTTGCCATACCCATATCAATTGAACTTTCGAAATGATTCTCAAGTAACTATTAGTTCAATGATGTATATGTTGCTATTAATTACCAAAACCACCCGGGGATTAGTTGCACTTTCAATCTCCCCCTTTTTGGTAATTGATGACAACATATAGATCAAAGCTTCGACAAAGGATATAATCAATGAATAATATCGTCGCATTGAGAAGTATGTGATAAGTAAGAGCTCCCCCTAAATTTGTGCATTATTTAAGATTTGCGTTTGAATGCAAATGCACAATCGATTAGGATCATGGGTCACTCTTCCATGTCACATACATCTTGGTGGAGCGCACAAAATGATAAGAATGAACAGCATGCACCCAAACACCAAGACATGAGTAAATGGTCATACAAGATAGGAATAGCATATGATAAGCATTAAGCACACATTAAAGCATAGTACGACCAGGCACTCATTAAGGTAGAATCAAACGTAGTATCAAACACACTGAATGTCTCGAAAACCAAAAGTATCTCAAAGAAACCGCAAAAGAATGAAAGAGCAAAAGCGACAACAGCACTCTCTCTCTCGAAGTCCTATGATCTATACAATTTCTCCCCCTTTGCCAACAAGTTACCAAAAAGTTCGAAAAAGCATAGAGCTAAGCGTCACTGGGGACTCTGCTGGCGGCTCCCGTCTGGGTTGATGTTGGAGTGGATATGACAAAGATCGGCGAAGACTTCGGTGATGTCTGTCTTTGGAGGAGTGGTCACCGAGGAGCTGGAGTAGGAGTAGCTTCTTTGAACTGTGGAGAGGTGCCAAGTTGTAGTCCTGGTGTCGATCCTTTGGAATAGTAGCTGATCGGGTCTGTGGGAACCGGAGCGGTTTGTTGATAAGCATCTGGACTAAGTCATCCTGCATCTCACGCATAAGCTCTTCCTTCTCCGCTTTGCTTCCTCAATGTCGCCTCAAGCTTGTTGTGATCACTTGCACTTGATCGACTTCACGTCCGGGCGTGGATCTTGTCCTCAACAATCCTCTCTAAGCTCTCTGGGGACTGTACAATGCTGGCGAGCGTTGTTCAATCCTTTGGGTAGCTTCAAGTATTTGCTCTCCGAAGCTCTTTGGTTTAGGCTGCTGCTGCTGCTTTGCTTCCTTGTCGACTTTGGCTTTCTTGGCAGCTTCGATCTTGGCTTGACCTTCAACAGACGTCGGATCCTCCTCATCCATCACAACAACATTGTCTTCATGCTCGCTGCAAGATGGTAAATGTTCTCTATCCAACAAGAATGTGCCGTGCCAAACTTGGCATTGATAAGCATCTGAATCTGGGCAAATCCACATGACCTTTTACGTCATTGCAGTCCTCTTAATGGTTTCTACCATCAAGTCCATCACCTTGAAAGGTGCTTTCTCATCAAGTATGTGCATCATGTTGATAGAGTATCCTCTCGATCATGCGATGATCTCGGACTTGGGCATCAAGGTATGCCTCAAAATAGTATTAGTGGTAGGTAAGCTTTGCACGGAGATAGTAGACTGAGCCGAGCTTCCAGATTCCCAAATCCTTTGCTGGAACCTCTTTGTACATGTTCTTCATGGATTCATGATTCTTCTTTGGAATCCCATATACATCAATATCATCTTCTCGTTGCACTGGAGCATTCAGAATTTCTGCCCATTCTTCAACAGATGAAGAAAATCTTTGACCTTCAGTCATCCATATAATCTTTCCATCAGGGTAGAAATGAGCTGTGGCATAGAATTGCATTATCATCTCATCGTTCCAATTGGTCAATTTCTGACCTACAAAATCTGCAACACCACATGCAGTGAAACTTTCATGCACATGTGGAAAGAAATCTCTGTGCTCTTTCTTTGTCAATGTACTTCCAAATCAACATATCTTGTGTCTGCGACTATTGGCTTCTTGTCCATCAAGACGGTCTCATAGAAGTCCTGCTGCTCTCGGTGTGAAATCTGGGATCAACAAAGCAGTTCTTCTCCTCACGGCATATGGGTCGACTTGTCTCCATAGCACGAGACCTCTATCTTTCCTTGCCTTCATATCCTCGGCTTGAGGATGAGCATCATTATGGTGGCAGTTTTGGACGAAGTTTCAAGCAAAACTGGTCCTTCATCATCGACACACTGGTGGCACATCATCCTTGTTCTTTTAGACGCTGGAATGTTTCGACGGTCTTCTTGGGCTTGGCGGCGAGGCTTTCTTTGGAGCTGCCTTAGCTGGAGCAGATTGCTTGGGCTTTGATGTGGCTCCAGCCTTAATGGCATCACCCATGAACTTAGGCTTCTGAGGAGGAGGCTGGGGTGCTTCCTCATCCTCATCTTCTTCTGCTGCATCTTCATGCACTATCCTCTTTCTCTTGGAGGTTTTCTTCACTTTGCTTGCAGCTGCCTCTCCCAAATTCAGCTTCTTAGCAACAGTTGACTGCTTGACTTTGCTGGTGCCCTTCTTAGTCTGTTGACCTTGTGGCTCTTTGGCAACAACCTTCCTTCTGGGCTTAGAGGTCACCTCTTCCTCAACGAGAAAATCTGAATCTTCATCATCTGAATTCCTCTTCTTTCTAGCTCTGGTGGCTGCAGGAGGCAAGCCACGTGGTGTACTCCTCTCACCATCATCAGATGAGCTGCTAGGATCAGGACTAGTGCCTGCCTCTGGAATATCTGCAATGGGTGTCTCGACTGTTCGATTGTCACGGCATCGACATGGTGACAACCTGTGAATAGATAAGGTGTAGGCAGAGAAGAAGAGTCATCACAAATGCAGAAGTTTTTTGCAAACAAATGAGTTCAAATTCTAGTATTAGGTTTTCACAGAAGACATTTCGGTCAGACCGAGTTTAAAATTCGGCGAATCCGAAGTGTTCAACAGGAGCGTTCACACCACTTTCGGTTTGACCGAAGTGGGTTTCGGTCCTGCCGAAAACACTAGGGTTTCACAGAATCCTCATTTCGGTCACACCGATTTGCACAACTCGGTTGGACCGAAGGGTGCAGTGCAATGGCCATAGGCCAAATCGGTCTTACCGAAAATCTAAAATCGGTCTCACCGAGATGTGTTCGGCGGAAACCTAACCCTAAAACTTTTACTCGAATCTAGTTCAAACGAACTAATCTGGTGTACAGGAGGATTTCAATCGTGGCAAGATTCTAGGCAAACCAAACGTGCATTGAATCGGAGATGGAAGCACGAGTGGGATCAAAACTCACCCTAACTTGGTGGAGTTTTTCTACGGCGGCAACGGCTCGGAGGAGATGTCCGTTGACGGCGACGGAGACCGAGGCGAGGGCGACGGCGGCATTTACGGCGGACGATCCGGAGACCAAGGCGGCGGCAAGAAGGGGTGTGGGGCTAAACGTTTGAAGGAGGAATCAACGCGCGACCCTCGAGTATATATACCCCTTGTTGTCGGTGGGACCGAGTTGTAAAACTTCGGTGGCACCGAGATGGATAACTGCTAGGCGATGCGCACTTGGTCACGCCGAAAATCACAACTTCGGTTTCACCGAGGTGAAAACCTAGATCGATCTAAATGCTTTCGGTTCGACGAGTTTGAGTGAGTTGGTCTGACCGAAATCAATTAGAAGGTTTTGGAAGTTAGCCCTTGACGGATCGGTGGCTCCGAGTGCTCCTCACCCGGAGGGTCCGAAAATGACTTGTTCAAAATTTGTGATGTAAGCATGAATAGAATTTGAGACAAGAAAGCATAGATAGCTAGGGGAGGTACTTAGGCATTCTTGTTCATCCATTTGGTCAGAAAACTCAAAACGACCAAAACAACAAATGGATGTCCTCGAATGGATAAAATCATGCATCCAACATGCTCACACAATAATATAGCAAATGAAATATGTGTCAAACATGCACAAACAAAAACTCTAGCTACTATCACACAATTTGTCGATGACTAGGTCATCTTTATATGAGTATATTGACTTAGGAGTCAAATGAGAACATTTGATCATAGGTCATACTCATCGTTTAAGCACAAGTGGGGTTACCACTTTTACATAAAGCATTGATGTGTTCACATCATTTGAAGATGCTTTAGCTCAATTTTTTTAGAGCAAAGCTCCCCCTAGATGTGAGAACCCCTTTTAAAGGGTCAAACTAACCTTGGGTTGTCGTAGAAGACTTCACGTAGATGTTGAAGATGTGGATGCTCAATGTTGATGAAGATCATCAAGAGTTGGGAGCTATCCTTTGGATTCGGGCACTTTCAATACCTACATGGGTTAGTCCCACAAGGAACAAACAAGGATATCCATGGACATAGATTGAAATTCACAATAGATGATGTCCATGAAAGCAATGATTACCTTGTCCCTTGTCTTACCAACAAGAGGGTTTGTGACTCCATGAACTAGTGCACGATGTGGAAGTTGATTGCACAAGTTTTTGCCAAAATGAATGTGAGTGAAGTATGTTGGCGGAGTCACCCTCAAGAACTTTCTAGTTCTTCTTCTTCGGGATCCACATCATCTTGATGGGAATCCTTGGGGTTATAGTTGAGCTTGACGAAGTAGAACTTGACTTTTCCTTGGGAACCCACTTGACCATGGCTTGAGGTGCTTCAACAAATGCATCAATCTCCTCTTGAAGCTTGTCCTTGCCTTTTAGCTTGTGGTCTTGTGGTGGAAGGTCATCTTGAGCTTGTTCCACATTGGAAGAAGTAGGATCATACTTCTCCTTTTGAGAAACAAACTGTGGAGAAGGATATTGACCTTCTTCCCATTCAACACCTTCGGCGTTGAACTTTCGCTCAAAACCAATTCCTTGATTCTTCCGGTGCCTTCCTTGCTTGCGAACAATTTCCTCAAAGTTCTTGCTTCCGGCAAGGCTCTTGTAGACACCTTTCTCTATAATCCCTTTCAATAAACTATTTTCTTGCTCAAGTGTAACTTGGCTTGAAACATTGTTAGTGGAATCAAGGGAACTACTAGAAGCAACAATATTGGATTTAGCATGGTTATTGTTACTACTAGAGAAAGAATTTTTCTTATGCTTGTCATGCTTAGTCTTAATGGGTGGCAAGAAATTAGACAAGAGAAGTCGTTTGGCAAGATATGAAGAACTCTTCTTTGAAGATCGTCATTGATTGCTTTTAGAAACTCATGTTCTTGCTCTAGAGTGAGCTTCTCGAGCGTAGCTTCTCATGAGATCTTAGGAGCTCTCTATGATCTTCTTGAGTTGTTTCATGAGCTAACTTAAGAGTGTTTAGTTCTTTAGTTAGGCGCTCAATCTCCTTCATAGCATTGTCATTCGACTCTTCTCGACTATAAAGACTACTAGCATGTTCATCATTACTAGGCTCCTTTGGTTTTATCATGTAAGAGCTCATCTTCACCAAGCAAGTCATCCTCATCACTATCGAAGTCAATGAATTCAGGGTGTGATACCTTGGGGCCTTTAGCCATGAAGCATCTTCCAATTCCCTCGTTTGGTGAATCAAATAAGTCGTAGGAGTTGGAGTTGGAGGATACGAGAGCAAGACCGCAACACCTTCATCTTGGCTGTAGTCGGAGTTGGAGTGATAGCTTCCTTGGATTGATTGTCGAGTCGGTCGGAGCGGAGACCCATTCACCTACATGAGCTTGATGTTTTCTTCTTGTGTAGCTCCTTGATGACTTGTCTTTCCTCTCCGAATCCTTGCTTCTCCGAGAGGGTCTTCGTTCATAACGATCATCTCTGCTCCTTCTCTCTTTCCGAGGTGACTCATCTCTTGAGCTTCTTCTTCTTGGAGATTCTTCTCTTCTCTTGTGGGGAGCCGTACACTCATTTGAATAGTGTCCGGGTCTTCCACAATTGTAGCAGTTTCGATCACGACTAGAAGATCTCTTTTCATCATATGATCTAGACTTTGAGCTTCTCTCTTTGCCTCTATTCTTGTAGAATTTGTTGAAGTTCTTGACCATTAGGCTTATCTCTTCATTGGAAACTAACTTGTCACTTGACGTTGTGGGAGCATCACTTGTAGCTTTGTAAGCACCACTTGACTTGTTGTGAAGCTCTTCCTTATCCTTAAGTGTCATCTCATGAGCAACAATTCTTCCAATGACTTCGGTTGGCTTGAGATTCTTGTAGTTTGGCATCGTTTGGATCAAAGTGCACACGGTGTCATACTTTCCATCCAAAGCTCTGAGAATCTTCTTGATGATGAATCAGTCGGTCATTTCTTCGCTTCCTA
This sequence comes from Aegilops speltoides, assembly GCA_021437245.1. Lineage (NCBI taxonomy): Eukaryota > Viridiplantae > Streptophyta > Magnoliopsida > Poales > Poaceae > Aegilops > Aegilops speltoides. The sequence continues at coordinate 306,913,923 of CM038141.1, read as the reverse complement.
AGCCGGCAATCTCATTTGTGATGAGAGCAAGCCTACAGTACATCTCAGCGACTCCTTCACCATCCTTCATCTTGAACTTGTCAAGTTGACCTTGAAGAATATCTAGCTTTGATTCCTTCACGGACTCAGTACCTTCGTGCATCTCAACCAAAGTATCCCAAATCTCTTTTGCATTCTCAAGACGGCTGATTTTGTTGAACTCCTCGGGACACAAGGCATTGAAGAGAATGTCACAAGCTTGAGCATTGTTTTGCAACATCCGCAATTCTTTCGTTGTAAGCCGCGATCCGAACTTTTCCTTCCTCGAAGAATTCACCTTGCATACCAACACAAATAATGCCCCATGCGGCTGGGTTATGGCCAAGAATATGCATTTTCATTTTATGCTTCCAACTAGCAAAATTTGTACCATCAAAGTAAGGACCTCTCTGAAAATTACCCTCACTAGGCGCCATACTCTCCTAGGTTGTGAAACCAAGCTTATGGAGTCAATGCAATGGAAACCAATACAATGGAGACCAAAGCTCGATACCCTTGGTAGGATCGAAAGTATGTCTAGAGGGGGTGATTAGACTACTTGACAATATAAAAATTTTGCCTTTTGACAAAGAACAGTTTTGACAGATTCACAATTATGATCAAGTCAAGTATCACCCTACACATGCAATTCTAGAGTATAGGCAGCGGAAAGTAAATTGCACATGTAGTAAAGAGAGGTGGAGAAGAGCAAGCGCAATTTTGGAGAGCGGTGATTTTTCTCGTGGTTCCGATAGGTGGTGCTATCGTACTTCCACGTTGATGGAGACTTCAACCCACGGAGGGTAGCGGCCTGCGAGAGTCCACGGAGGCTCCACCCACGAAGGGTCCACGAAGAAGCAACCTTGTCTATTCCATCATGGCCTCACGCCCACGGAGGGCTAGCCTTACTCGGGGTAGATCTTCATGAAGTAGGCGATCTCCTTGCCCTTACAAACTTCTTGGTTCAACTCCACATCTCGACGGAGGCTCCCAAGCGACACCTAACCAATCTAGGAGGCACCACCCTCCAAAAGGTAATAGATGTTGTAGATGATGATGAACTCCTTGCTCTTGTGCTTCAAATGATAATCTCCCCAACACTCAACTCTCCTCACTGATTTGGCTGTGATGGAAGAAAGGATTGAGTGGAAAGCAACTTGGGAAGGCTAGAGATCAAGCTTCATATGGTGGGAGTGGAGCAACTTGATCTCAACACAAGGGTAGGTAGTTCTCTTCTCAGAAATGTAAGGTAGGAGTGGTAGTTCTTTCGATGGCTCTCTCCACGAATGAAGAGGGGTGGAGGGTATTTATAGCCTCCACACAAAATCCAACCGTTACACACATTTGAGCAATCTCGGTGGGACCGAAGTTGACAACTCGGTGAGACCGAAAGTTCAAATAATGTGAACGTTGGGATTTTCGGTGGGACCGAAAATACAATCTCGGTTAGTCCGATTCGTGCAAAGACAAGAGCTTGCCAATTTCGGTGGGACCGACTTTATCATCTCGGTGACACCGATATGATGACAGAAGGTTACAGAAGCTTGGCAACTCAAGTTTCGGTGAGACCGAGTTCAGAATCGGAAAATCTGAGTTTTCTAGGGTTTGGCTTATGGCTGTGGTGGTTCATCTCGGTGTGAGTGAGTTTGGAAAATCGGTGGGACCGAGACTACTTATGAGTGTATATGGCGGTGAGAGTTCGATAGTTTAGGAGATGTATCACTAAGCACTTGAGCAACGGATCATCATCATAACCTCATCCCTTTTAATAGTATTGGCTTTTCCTATGGACTCAATGTGATCTTGGATCACTAAACCAAAATGGAGTCTTGAGCTTTTGCCAATGCTTGCCTTAGCATTTTGAGGGGTCCACTTCTTGATCCTTGCCATACCCATATCCTTGAACTTTCGAAATGATTCTCAAGTAACTATTAGTTCAATGATGTATATGTTGCTATTAATTACCAAAACCACCCGGGGATTAGTTGCACTTTCACTATGCCTCAGTCATAGGTTCTATAAAGTATGCTATGCTGTGAACCAGACCTATTGTATATCTTGCTCTGAGTTTGACAAAGGAATACAATTTTTGATCTAAGAGTAGATCACTGGACAGCGGTCAAGAATATCCTTAATGAGGACTAAGGAGATTTTTCTCGATTATGGAGGTGATAAAAGAGCCCGTCGTAAAAAGCTAAAACGATGCAAGCTTTTACACCAATCCAGATGACTCTAAGTCTCAATCTGGATACATATTGAAAGTGGGAGCAATTAGCTAGAGTAGCTCCGTGCAGAGCATTGTGGACATAGAATATTTGCAAAATACATACGGCTTTGAATATGACAGACCCATTGACTAAACTTCTCTCACAAGCAAAACATGATCATACCTTAGTACTCTTTGGGAGTTAATCACATAGCAATGTGAACTAGATTATTGACTCTAGTAAACCCTTTGGGTGTTGATCACATGATGATGTGAACTATGGGTATTAATCACATGAGATGTGAATATTGGTGTTAAATCACATGGCGATGTGAACTAGATTATTGACTCTAGTGCAAGTGGGAGACTGAAGGAAATATGCCCTAGAGGCAATAATAAAGTTATTATTTATTTCCTTATATCATGATAAATGTTTATTATTCATGCTAGAATTGTATTAACCGGACACATAATACATGTGTGAATACATAGACAAACATAGTGTCACTAGTATGCCTCTACTTGACTAGCTCGTTTATCAAAGATGGTTATGTTTCCTAGCCATGGACAAAAGAGTTGTCATTTGATTAACGGGATCACATCATTAGGAGAATGATGTGATCTACATGACCCATTCCGTTAGCCTAGCACTTGATCGTTTAGTATGTTGCTATTGCTTTCTTCATGACTTATACATGTTCCTGTAACTATGAGATTATGCAACTCCCGTTTGCCGGAGGAACACTTTGGGTGCTACCAAACGTCACAACATAACTGGGTGATTATAAAGGAGTACTACAGGTGTCTCCAAAGGTACATGTTGGGTTGGCGTATTTGAGATTAGGTTTTGTCACTCCGATTGTCGGAGAGGTATCTCTGGGCCCTCTCGGTAATGCACATCACTATAAGCCTTGCAAGCAATGTAGCTAATGAGTTAGTTATGGAATGATGCATTACGTAACGAGTAAAAGAGACTTGCCGTAGCGAGATTGAACTAGGTATTGGATACCAACGATCGAATCTCGGGCAAGTAACATACCAATGACAAAGGAACAACATTATGTTGTTATGCGGTTTGACCGATAAAGATCTTCGTAGAATATGTAGGAGCCAATATGAGCATCCAGGTTCCTCTATTGGTTATTGACCGAGAATAGTTCTAGGTCATGTCTACATTGTTCTCGAACCCGTAGGGTCCGCACGCTTAAGGTTTCAATGCGGTTATATTATGAGTTTATGAGTTTTGATGTACGAAGGAGTTGAGTCCGGATGAGATCGGGGACATGACGAGGAGTCTCGAAATGGTCGATACGTAAAGATCGATATATTGGACGACTATATTCGGAGTTCGGAAAGGTTCCGAGTGATTCGGTATTTTTGGATCTGGGAGAGTTACGGGAATTCGTCGGGAGTATATGGGCCTTATTGGGCCATACGGGAATAGAGGAGAGAGGCGAAGGAAGGAGGCGCGCAGCCCCTTCTGGTCCGAATTGGACAAGGGTGCGGCCCCCTTTCCTTCCGCCTCTCCCCTCTTTCCCCTTCTCCTACTCCAAGAAGGAAGGAGGAGTCCTACTCCCGGTGGGGTAGGACTCCCCTTGGCGCGCCCCTACTAGGCCGGCCGCCCCCTCCCCCCTTGCTCCTTTATATACGGGGGCAGGGGGGCACCTCTAGGCACAACAACACAAGTTGATCTACGGATCGTTCCTTAGCCGTGTGCGGTGCCCCCCTCCACCATATTCCACCTCGGTCATATCGCCGCGGAGTTTAGGCGAAGCCCTGCACCGGTAGAACATCATCATCGTCACCATGCCGTCGTGCTGACGGAACTCATCTCCGGAGCCTTTGCTGGATCGGAGGACCGGAGATCGTCATCGAGCTGAACGTGTGCTGAACTCGGAGGCTCCGTACGTTCGGTGCTTGGATCGGTCGGATCGTGAAGACGTATGACTACATCAACCGCGTTGTGCTAACGCTTCCGCTTACGGTCTACGAGGGTACGTGGACGAACACTCTCCCCTCTCGTTGCTATGCCATCACCATGATCTTGCGTGTGCGTAGGAAATTTTTTGAAATTACTATGTTCCCCAACAAATTGTGCCTGACGACACCAGAAGATTCGACACAGTCTCGGAACAAGGCAAGCCATCACACGACACATTGGAAACCAGGAATCACACGACACATTGGAAACCAGTAAACACTCTAGGAATATGAAATAAGGGCCTAAACGAGTTGTAAATCGACACCAAGACCGACTCCAATCCTTGCACGCCCCAAACACCGACATGGAAGCTTTCCATAACTTGTGCTATATAGGGGGTACCACGGACATCGTAGAGGTGGACCTTCGCCCACGCCACAATTTAGCCTATACCAAATGAGAGGTGTCGGCCTTTGGTCCCCCTTTCAAAAGTGCAAACTTTTTAATATGATATCTAGCCCATTAGTTGGCCCGGTATCTTGGTATAGCGAGGTTGAGGGCTGAATCCTCCAAGGGATCGTTGTTTAACACGAGAAAAATCTAAAAACTCTCCGGATGAAGGGAAGATAAGGACTATTGATTTCTCTCATGCGCTGGGGAAAAGAATGTGGGCGTGCCAGTGTACCGTAGTACACAAAAAAATGGTATGGGAAGCAAGTATTTCATTAATCTCATCGGATAAACAAAATTACAAGATCCCATAAAAAAAGAATGCGCTCCGTGGCCTACTAGCGCGGCCTGCCTGACTATGGCGATGTGCGGTCTCTTGGTTCCCGGGGCCTCGAAAAGCTCCCGGTTAATTACTCCAGCTGGTTGCTCGCGAGATACCTCCGATTAAGCCGTGTGGTCGTCTTCGTCGTCTTAACTGCGTTCTCCATGCATGATGATGATGGTGTGTGTGCGTATGGTGTGGGCGGCGGCAAAGCCCGTGTCCTCGTCGGTACGTGCCGCTCAAAACATGGCTCTGTGTTGGCCATGTTACGCCCGCGCAAATCACGCCTCGTCGGTCTTGACAACGTTGATGTAGTTGGTGTTGAAGTTGCATGGGTCCTGCTCAGCTCGGACTTCTTTACGATGTAACAGCTTCATCGGGTATGAAAGGGGTTCACCTCGCGGGAGTATTCTTATGGAGACCGGCGTCGGTGTAAAACCAACGCTCGCTCGTATCGGCAGTGCCGGTGTGGTTGGCGCCTCGTCTCGGCTGGACGCCGTGTTTACGACGATCGTCCAAGACAAGGGTGCCGCCTCACGGGGCCATCGGAAGTTAGTGTTGGCAAAGTGACGTCGCCTCCTCGCCATCACGCCTCATCTTCATGGGCTCCGGATCGTGGAGACCGTCATGTGGCACCATCTTCTCCTCCAGGTCACGGACAACACTGCATCTCTGCTCCGTGTTGCGGGCAGCACCAAGGGTGTGTGTTATCTTCTTGGCTCCGTGTCGCAGGCTCCATCTTGACGAGGTAGACTTGGTGGTGATGTCCGGCGAGCTCCATGCCTCCGGTCCAACTTGATGATGTTGACGTTGATGGGTCCTCCTTGCGAGCTCCACGCCGTGATTCTGCGCGGTACCGGGTGTTGGCGCTGGGCGACGTCTTGGCGAGCTCCGCGCCGCGATCCAAAGCGGCACGGTGGCGGCATCGTTGCGAGCCTCCATGCCTTTGTCCTCCATGGCGCCGACTTGATGAGGAAGATGACGAGCGTCATCCTAGCAAACTCCGTCTCGCCATCCTCCGCGGCACGCGGCACCATCCCTACGTGCTCCGCGCCTTGGGCTCCGGCTTGATGAAGTAGATGTCAGCGGCATCCTCAATGGGCGCCACGCCTCCGTCCTCTAGCTCCAGCATGACGAAGTGGATGGCGGGCGTCCTTCTTGTGAGCTCCCCACCACGATCCTTGCGGCACCAGGTTGATGCTGTTGACATTGGCGTCATCTTGGCGAACTCCGTGGCACCATCCCCCGAGCCTTCATGCCTTCGTTCTCCATAGCGCCGGCTTGATGAAGTTGACACTGGCATCATCTTGGCGAAATCCGCGCCGCGATCCGCTGCGGCACGGCGGCGGCATCCTCCGCGAGCCTCCCCACCTTCGCCCTCCATTGCGCCAGCTTGATGAAGAAAACGAGGGCATCGTCCTAGCGAGCTCCATGTCGCCATCCACGGCGGCATCCTTGCGAGCCTCGCGCCTTTGGGGCTCCATCTTGACGAAGTAGACGTCTTCGGCCTCATCACCAAGGGCGACCACCAACCAAGGAGTCCAACGGGTTGCGCGCCGGCAGCCCCATCGACACGCCATCGTCTTCCACGCCTTGGTGAAGTCCGGGAGTAGCCTCATCGTCTTGGTTAGCTTGATGAAGATGATGATAACGCCAACGAAGTGCTGCATGATCGCGAGCTCCACCGCGCCACCACGTGCTGTGCATGCATGCAATAATAAAGGATGAAGGAGTAACTAGATAATAACTTTATCGTTCGGGAAGATCAACTTGGTGTTCATGTTGCTGCCGAGGTGCCTGCTTCTTGTACGGATGATCGCCGGCGTTGTTCTTCTCTCCTTCTTGCTGCGTGAGTTCTAGGATCGTGGTGGCTGGATGTGGTCGATGGATTTGTGTCTGCGTGTCGTGGATGTGTTGTACCTCTCTTTGGCTGGATTTATTGGTCTACTTATATAGGTGGCCGCTTGGGTACGAGCTGGGAGCCTCACGCACGGCTTGCTTGCTCGGTAAGATGAATACACTTTCCATTTTATGCTTGTCCTTCCATCTTGAGTTTCTCTTTCCAATGTACTGCCTCCTTGGCCTGCAAGCAATCACAAGAAAAGGAACAAAATTCACGTACCTAGCTGCTGCATCTTTTCCTTTCCGAACGCGTCCTTTTATATTCCTTTTACTCGTCTTCTTGGTGGTCAAGCCTGCAAAAGAAAAGGAACAATATCGTATATACCTGAAGGTTGCCGACGACTGTTCTGATTCCTTTCCAAACGAGCTACATGAGAAAGCGTTGGCCCTTTCTTTCCTTGTACTTCTTGTGAACGCATACAGATCAAACTCCATGTAGACCAATCCATCTTAGGCATGCTTGGTAGCTAAGTGCTGCAGGTATTCGCATATGTGTACATACGGCGAGCTTGCCGGCCGGCCGAGATATCCAGATACGTACAAGTATTCAGGTACATACGCACACGAGCTCGCTGGCCGGCCGCTAATACCCGAATACGTACACATGCATGATGTTATACATGCCATGTCTAGGCTAAGTTTGCTACGTACATGTCAAAGTTTTCTTTTTCTGCATGTCCATGCATATAGATGTGTGCATATGATAATAAGCCAAGTATTATTGCATGTGGGTGGGAGTGTCTGGTATAAATGATCTGCATTTAAAACTCATCCAAGACTAAAATAAAATTATGTGAGTCCTTCAAGAATAATAATAATTAATTAATTAATTAAAAAACCATCGAACAATCATATCGAGAAGGCTATGGGCCATTGGTTTAGAACGTCCAGAATGCAGTCCCCCGATTCTCCATCATTTCTCTCATTCGGTTGTCCTACTCCCACCATGGCTCCTGCTAGCCTGCTAGGTCATCTTCCTCCCCTAGTCCCCTTCAGCCGCCTTCGGGGCTCCAGCAGCCAACGACATGTCCATGGTCTTGGGCTCGTCGCGGGGCATTGAACTCAAGTTCGTTAGTAACCTATCACAACTCATTGCCTCTGTCTCCCCATTCCGTTTGCACATCCCAGCTCGAGTTCGTGAGGGCTGGAGCTTGCCACAGTCTCAGAGGAGTAAATGAATCTCTAAATATCAATAGGTCATCTTATTATGGTATTTTATGAACAAATTCTATACATTAATGTGTGTGTGTGTGTGTTCTCTAATGATTATGAATAACGATACAAACTTGCACTATTTGGACTAGTTTTAACCAACCGGCCCCTCCTATATTTGGTTCATGCCCTGCCACTGACCCATGGATGGATTGTGGCGCTTAATGCCGGAATCTCCGCCACGACAACTTGACTGTTGGGGAACGTAGTAATAATTCAAAATTTTCCTACGTGTCACCAAGATCAATCAAGGAGATACTAGCAACGAGAGAGAGAGAGAGAGAGAGAGGGAGTGCCTCTTCATACCCTTGAAGATCGCTAAGCGAAAGCGTTACAAGAACGCAGATGATGGAGTCGTACTCGCGGCGATTCAAATCGCGGAAGATCCGATCTAGTGCGGAACGAACGGCGCCTCCGCGTTCAACACACGTACAGCCCGGGGACGTCTCCTCCTTCTTGATCCAGCAAGGGGAGAGGAGAAGTTCAGCGAGAACTCCGACAGCACGACGGCGTGATGGTGGTGGAGCTCGTGGTTCTCTGGCAGGGCTTCGCCAAGCACTACGGAGGAGGAGGAGGTGTTGGAGGAGGGAGAGGGCTACGCCAGGGGAAGGGGTGCGGCTGCCCTCTCTCTCCCTCACTATATATAGGGGTAAGGGGGGTGGAGGAGGCGCCCTAGGGTTCCCTAAGGGAGGGGTGGCGGCCACAGGGGAAACCCTAGATGGGTTTGGGCGCCCCCACCCCTAGGAAACTTGCCCCCCAAGCCGGGAGGGGCGGCTGCCCTAGGGGAGGTGCCTCCACCTCTCCTGGTTACGTGAGAGGGGTTGGGAGGGGCGCACAGCCCCTTAATGGGCTGGTGTGCCCCCTCCCCTTGTCCCATAAGGCCCCCCAACGCTTGTCGGGGCCTCCGAAACACCTTTCGGTCACGCTGGTCGTCACCCGGTACTCCCAGAACAATTCCAGATTCCAATACCCTTCATCCAATATATCGATATTCACCTCCGGACCATTCCGGAGTTCCTCGTCACGTCCGGGATCTCATCCGGGACTCCGAACAACCTTCGGTAACCACATACTATTTCCCATAACAACTCTAGCGTCACCGAACCTTAAGTGTAGACCCTACGGGTTCGGGAACCATGCAGACATGACCGAGACGTTCTCCAGCCAATAACCAACAGCGGGATCTATACCCATGTTGGCTCCCACATGTTCCACGATGATCTCATCGGATGAACCACGATGTCGGGGATTCAAGCAATCCTGTATACAATTCCCTTTGTCAATCGGTACGTTATTTGCCCGATATTCGATCGTCGGTATCCCAATACCTCGTTCAATCTCGTTACCGGCACGTCAATTTACTCGTTCCGTAATGCATGATCCCGTGACTAACTACTTACCACATTGAGCTCATTATGATGATGTATTACCGAGTGGGCCCAGAGATACCTCTCCATCATACGGAGTGACAAATCCCAGTCTCGATTCGTGCCAACCCAATAGACACTTTCAGAGATGCATGTAGTGTACCTTTATAGCCACCCAGTTACGTTGTGACGTTTGGTACACCCAAAGCATTCCTACGGTATCCGAGAGTTGCACAATCTCATGGTCTAAGAAAATGATACTTGACATTAGAAAAGCTCTTAGCAAACAAACTACACGATCTTGTGCTATGCTTAGGATTGGGTCTTGTCCATCACATCATTCTCCTAATGATGTGATCCCGTTATCAATGACATCCAATGTCCATGGTCAGGAAACCGTAACCATCTATTGATCAACGAGCTAGTCAACTAGAGGCTTACTAGGGACATGTTATGGTCTATGTATTCACACATGTATTACGTTTCCAGTTAATACAATTATAGCATGAACAATAGACAATTATCATGAACAAGGAAATACAATAATAACCATTTTATTATTGGCTCTAGGGCATATTTCCAATAGTCTCGCACTTGCACTAGAGTCAATAATCTACTTCACATCACTATGTGATTGTAATGAATACAACACCTATGGTGTTTGATCATATCTCGCTTGTGAGAGAGGTTATTAGTCAACGGGTCTGAACCTTTCAGATTCGTGTGTGCTTTACAAATCTCTGTGTCATCCTGCAAATGCAGCTACCACGCGCTACTTGGAGCTATTCCAAATAACTTCTCTACTATACGAATCCGGTTTACTACTCAGAGTCATCCGGATTAGTGTCAAAGTTTGCATCGACGTAACCCTTTACGATGAACTCTTTTACCACCTCCATAATCGAGAAAATTCCTTAGTCCACTATTTACTAAGTTTAAGTTTGACCCCTGTCATGTGATCCATTCCTGGATCACTCTTGTACCCCTTGACTGACTCATGGCAAGGCACACTTCAGGTGCGGTACTAAGCATATCATACTGTAGAGCCTACGTCTAAAGCATAGGGGACTGATGACCCGCAAGTATACGGGATAGTTGTAGCCTCTTTCAATAAGTAAGAGTGTCGAACCCAACGAGGAGCTAAAGGTAGAACAAATACTCTCTCAAGTCCTATCTGCCACTGATACGACTCTACGCACACTTGACGTTCGCTTTACCTAGAACAAGTATGAAACTAGAAGTACTTTGTAGGTGTTGTTGGATAGGTTTGCAAGATAATAAAGAGCACGTAAATAAAAACTAAGGGCTGTTTAAATAAAGATGCAATATAGTAAATATAGCGAGTGTGGAAAAGTGGTGGTAGGAGTTGTGAAATTGTCCCTAAGCAATTGACTATGTTACTAGACCGGTAATCACTATTGCAATTCTATTTGAGGGAGAGGCATAAGCTAACATACTTTCTCTTCTTGGATCATATGCACTTATGATTGGAACTCTAGCAAGCATCCGCAAATACTAAAGATTCATTAAGATAAAATCCAACCATAGCATTAAAGTATCAAGTCCCCTTTATCCCATACGCAACAATCCCTTACTCGGGTTTGTGTTTGATCCTCCACGCAACCCACTATAAGCGAATCATGAACGCATTGCAACACCCTACAACGGGAATCCCTCACACTTGCGCGACACGGAGGGCACCATAGGACAGCACCAATAGTAAAACATGCAACTCAAACCAATCATAGCAATTCATCAATCACCGATAGGACAACAAAAATCTACTCAGACATCATAGGATGGCAACACATCATTGGATAATAATATGAAGCATAAAGCACCATGTTCAAGTAGAGGGTACAGCGGGTTGCGGGAGAGTAGACCGCTGAATATAGATGAGGGAAGGTGATGGAGATGTTGGTGAAGATGACGGCAGTGTTGGTGAAGATCGCGGTGATGATGATGGCCCCCGGCAGCGTTCCGGCGCCACCGGAAGCAAGGGGGAGAGAGGCCCCCTTCTTCTTCTTCTTCCTTGACCTCCTCCCTAGATGGGAGAAGGGTTTCCCCTCTGTTCCTTGGCTCCCATGGCGTGGGAGGGGCGAGAGCCCCTCCGAGATTGGATCTATCTCTCTGTTTCTGCGTTCTGAGATTCTACCCTTACACCGTTTCTTAAATATCCGGAGATCCATAACTCTGATTGGGGTGAATCTTTCGCCTAGATCTTTCTCATAAAATTAGCTTTCTGGCGCCAAAAGAAGAGCGTCAACCGCCTTACGGGTGGCCCACGAGATCCCAGGCCGCGCCCAGGGGGAGGGCGCGCCCCCCTGTCTCGTGGCCACCCCGGACACCGTTTCATGTTGATTCTTCCTCCAGAAAATCATAAATATTCCAAAATAAATCTCCGTCTGTTTTTATCCCGTTTGGACTCCGTTTGATATTGGGTTTTTGCAAAACAAAAACATACAATGACGAGGCGGCTTTGAGCCTTTGGATCAATATGTTAGTCCCAAAAATAGTATAAAAAGTTGCCAAAAGTATATGAAAGTTGAATAATATTGGCATGGAACAATCAAAAATTATAGATACGACAGAGACGTATCAGGGACGACCTTCATCCTTTCTCTCTCTCTTCTGCGTGGTCAGGTCTTGAGTCTTACTCAATACTCACACCTTATAACACAGCCAAGAACTTCTTTGCTGATCTATTTTGAACTCCTTCAAAATCTTGTCACGGTATGTATTCATTTGAAAGTACTATTAAGCGGTTTTTGATCTATCCTTATAGATCTTGATGCTCAATGTTCAAGTAGCTTAATCCAGGTTTTCCATTGAAAAACCTTTTTCAAATAACCCTATATGCTTTCCAGAAATTCTACAGCATTTCTGAACAACAATATGTTAACAACATATACTCATCAGAAATTCTATAGTGCTCCCACTCACTTCTTTGGAAATACAAGTTTCTCATAAACTTTGTATAAACCCAAAATCTTTGATCATCTCATCAAAGCATATATTCCATCTCTGAGATGCTTACTCCAGTCCTTAGAAGGATTACTGGAGCTTTGCATACTTGTAAGCATCTTTCAGGATTGACAAAACCTTCTGGTTGTATCACATACAACCTTTCCTCAAGAAAATCATTGAGGAAACAATGTTTTTACATCCTATCTGCAAGATTTCATAAATAATGCAGGAACTACTAATATAATTTCAACAGACTCTTAGCATCGCTACGAGTGAGAAAGTCTCATCGTAGTCAACTCCTTGAACTTGTCGGAAAACATCTTAGCGACAAGTCGAGCTTTCTTAATGGTGACACTTACCATCATTGTCCGTCTTCCCTTTTAAAATCCATCTATACCCAACAGCCTTACGACCATCAAGTAGTTCTTCCAAAGTCTACACTTTGTTTTATACATGGATCCTCTCTCGAATTTTATGGCCTCGAGCCATTTGTCGGGATCCTGGCCCACCATCGCTTCTCCACAGCTCGTAGGTTCATTGTTGTCTAGCAACATGACCTCCAAGACAGGATTACCGTACCACTCCAAGCGATCTGCGTCCTTGTCGACCTACGAGGTTTGGTAGTGACTTGGTCCGAAGTTTCATGATCACTATCATCAGCTTCCACTTCAACTGGCGTAGGCGCCACAGAAACAACTTCCTGTGCCCTGCTATAGATTGGTTGAAGTGATGGTCCAATAACCTCATCAAGTCTCCACCATCCTCCCACTCAATTCTTTCAAGAGAAACCTTTCCTCGAGAAAGGACCCGTTTCTAGAAACAACCACTTTTGCTTCCGGATCTGAAATAGGAGGTATACCCAACTATTTTGGGTGTCCTATGAAGATGCATTTATCCGCTTTGGGTTTGAGCTTATCAGGCTAAAACTTTTCCACATAAGCTTCGCAACCCCAAACTTTTAAGAAATGACAGCTTAGGTTTCTCTAAACCATAGTTCATACGCTGTCATCTCAACGGAATTACGTGGTGCCCTATTTGAAGTGAATGCGGTTGTCTCTAATGCCTGACCCATAAACGATGGTGGTAATTTGATAAGAGACATCATGGTATGCACCATATCCAATAGGGTGCAGCTATGATGTTCGGACACACCATCACAGTATGGTGTTCTAGGCGGTATTAGTCGTGAAACAATTTCCACAATGTCTTAATTGTGTACCAAACTCGTAACTCAGATATTTATCTCTATGATAATATCATAAACATTTTATCTCTTGTCACGATGATCTTCAACTTCACTCTGAAATTACTTGAACCTTTCAATATTTCAGACTTGTGTTTCATCAAGTAAATATACTTAGAATCTACTCAAATCATCTGTGAAGTAAGAGCATAATGTTATTCACTGCGTGCCTCGGCACTCATTGTACTGCACACATCAAAATGTATTACTTCCAACAAGTTGCTTTCTTGTTCCATCTTACTGAAAACGAGGCCTTTCAGTCATCTTGCCCATGTGGTATGATTTGCATGTCTCAAGTGATTCAAAATCAAGTAAGTCCAAACGATCCAGCTGCATCGAGTTTCTTCATGCATATATACCAATAGACGTGGTTCACATGTCTCAATCTTTTCAAAAATGAGTGAGTCCAAAGATCCATTAACATGGAGCTTCATCATGCGTTCTATACCAATATGACTCAAATGGCAGTGCCACAAGTATGTGGTACTATCATTACTATCTTATATCTTTTGGCATGAACATGTGTATAACTACGATCGATATTCAATAAACCATTAATTTTAGGTGCAAGACCATTGAAGGTATTATTCAAATAAACAGAGCAACCATTATTCTCCTTAAATGAATAATCGTATTGCGATAAACATAATCCAATCATGTCTATGCTCAACGCAAACACCAAATAACAATTATTTAGGTTTAACACCAATCTCGATGGTAGGGGGAGCATGCGATGCTTGATCCCATCAACCTTGGAAACACTTCCAACACATATCGTCATCTCACCTTCAGCTAGTCTCCGTTTATTCCATAGCTTTTTATTTCGAGTTACTAACACTTAGCAACCGAACCGGTATTTAAATACCCTGGTGCTACTAGGAGTACTAGTAAAGTACACATCATATGTATATCCAATATACTTCTCTCGACCTTGCCAGCCTTCTCATCTACCAAGTATCTAGGGTAGTTCTGCTTTAGTGACTGTTTCCCTCATTTCATAAGCACTTAGTCTTGGGTTTGGGTTCAACCTTGGGTTTCTTCACTAGAGCAGCAACTGATTTGCCGTTTCATGAAGTATCCCTTCTTTCCCTTGCCCTTCTTGAAAACTAGTGGTTTTACTAACCATCAACAATTGGTGCTCCTACTTGATTTCTACTTTTGTGGTGTCAAACATCGCGAATTGCTCAAGGATCATCATGTCTATCCCTGATATGTTATAGTTCATCACAAAGCTCTAATAGATTGGTGGCAGTGACTATAGAGAACTATCACTGTCTCATTTGGAAGATTAACTCCCACTTGATTCAAGCGATTGCAGTACTCAGACAATCTGAGCACATGCTCAATGATTGAGATTTTCTCTGTTAGTTTGCAGGCTTAAGAAACTTGTCAGAGGTCTCATACCTCTTGACGTGGGCACTAGTCTGAAATCCCAATTTCAGTCTTTGGAACATCTCATATGTTCCGCGACGTTTCAAAAACGTCTTTGGCGCCTCAATTCTAAACTGTTTAACATTACACACTGAACTATCATGTAGTCATCAAAACATGTATGTCAGATGTTCGCAACATCCATAGACAACGCTCGAGGTTCGGCACACCGAGCGGTGCATTAAGGACATGAGCCTTCTGTGCAGCAATGAGGACAATCCTCAGTTTACGGACCCAGTCCGCATAATTGCTACTATCAACTTGCAACTAAATTTTTTCTCTAGGAACATATCTAAAACAGTAGAACCAAAGCATGAGCTACGACATAATTTGCAAAGAACTTTTGACTATGTTCATGATAATTAAGTTCATCTAATCAAATTACTTAATGAACTCCCACTCATATAGACATCCCTCTAGTCATCTAAGTGATACATGATCCGAGTCAACTAGGTCGTGTCTAATCATCACGTGAGACGGACTAGTCATCATCGGTGAACATCTTCATGTTGATCATATCCACTATACGGCTCATGTTCGACCTTTCGGTCTCTTGTGTTCCGATGCCATGTCTGTACATGCTAGGCTCGTCAAGTCAACCTAAGTGTTTTGCACGTGTAAATCTGGCTTACACCCGTTGTATGTGAATGTTAGAATCTATCACACCCGATCATCACGTGGTGCTTCAAAACAACGAACTTTCGCAATGGTGCACAGTTAGGGGGAACACTTTCTTGAAATTTTATGAGGGATCATCTTATTTATGCTACCGTCGTTCTAAGCAAATAAGATGTAAACATGACAAACATCACATGCAAATCATAGAGTGACATGATATGGCCAATATCATCTTGCGCCTTTGATCTCCATCTTCGAGGCGCGGCATGATCACCTTCGTCACCGGCATGACACCATGATCTCCATCATCATGATCTCCATCATCGTGTCTTCATGAAGTTGTCTCGCCAACTTTTACTTCTACTACTATGGCTAACGGTTAGCAATAAAGTAAAGTAATTACATGGCGTTACGATTGACACATGCAGTCATACAATAAATTAAGACAACTCCTATGGCTCTCGCCATTGTCATACTCATCGACATGCAAATCGTGATTCCTATTACAAGAACATGATCAATCTCGTACATTAGATATCATTCATCACATTCTTTTGGCCATATCACATCACATAGCATACCCTGCAAAAACAAGTTAGGCGTCCTCTAATTGTTGTTGCATGTTTCTGATGGCTGCTATGGGTTTCTAGCAAAACGCTTCTTACCTACATAAAAGCCACAATGGTGATATGCCAATTGCTATTTACCCTTCATAAGGACCCTTTTCATCGAATCTGATCCGACTAAAGTGGGAGAGACTGGCGCCCGCTAGCCACCTTTATGCAACAAGTGCATGTCAGTCGGTGGAACCTGTCTCACGTAAGCGTACGTGTAAGGTCGGTCGAGGCCGCTTCATCCCACAAATACCGCCGAAACAAGATAGGACTAGTAACGGTAAGCAAATTGAACAAACCAACACCCACAACTACTTGTGTTCTACTCGTGCATAGAATCTACGCAATAGACCTAGCTCATGATGCCACTGTTGGGGAACGTAGTAATAATTCAAAATTTTCCTACATGTCACCAAGATCAATCTAGGAGATACTAGCAACGAGAGAGAGAGAGGGAGTGCATCTTCATACCCTTGAAGATCGCTAAGCGGAAGCGTTACAAGAACGCGGATGATTGAGTCGTACTCGCGGCGATTCAAATCGCGGAAGATCCGATCTAGCGCCGAACGGACGACGCCTCCGCATTCAACACACGTACAGCCCGGGGACGTCTCCTCCTTCTTGATCCAGCATGGGGAGAGGAGAAGTTGAGGGAGAACTCCGACAGCACGATGGCGTGGTGGTGGTGGAGCTCGTGGTTCTCCGACAGGGCTTCGCCAAGCACTACGGAGGAGGAGGAGGTGTTGGAGGAGGGAGAGGGCTGCGCCAGGGGAAGGGGTGTGGCTGCCCTCTCTCTCCCTAACTATATATAGGGGCAAGGGGGGTGGAGGAGGCGCCCTAGGGTTCCCTAGGGGAGGGGTGGTGGCCACAGGGGAAACCATAGATGGGTTTGGGCGCCCCCACCCCTAGGAAACTTGCCCCCCAAGCCAGGAGGGGCGGCTGCCCTAGGGGAGGCGCCCCCACCTCTCCTGGTTACGTAAGAGGGGTTGGGAGGGGCGCACAGCCCCTTAATGGGCTGGTGTTCCCCCTCCCCTTGGCCCATAAGGCCCCCCAACGCTTGCCGGGGCCTCCGAAACACCTTTCGGTCACGCTAGTCGTCACCCAGTACTCCCAGAACAATTCCGGACTCCAATACCCTTCGTCCAATATATCAATCTTCACCTCCGGACCATTCCGGAGTTCCTCGTCACGTCCGGGATCTCATCCAGGACTCCGAACAACCTTCGGTAACCTCATACTATTTCTCATAACAACTCTAGCGTCACCGAACCTTAAGTGTGTAGACCCTACGGGTTCGGGAACCATGCAGACATGACCGAGATGTTCTCCGGCCAATAACCAACAGCGGGATCTGGATACCCATGTTGGCTCCCACATGTTCCACGATGATCTCACCAGATGAACCACGATGTTGGGGATTCAAGCAATCCCGTATACAATTCCCTTTGTCAATCGGTACGTTACTTGCCCGAGATTCGATCGTCGGTATCCCAATACCTCGTTCAATCTCGTTACCGGCAAGTCAATTTACTCGTTCCGTAATGCATGATCCCATGACTAACTACTTACCACATTGAGCTCATTATGATGATGTATTACCGAGTGGGCCCAGAGATACCTCTCCGTCATACGGAGTGACAAATCCCAGTCTCGATTCGTGCCAACCCAATAGACACTTTCGGAGATGCCTGTAGTGTACCTTTATAGCCACCCAGTTACGTTGTGACGTTTGGTACACCCAAAGCATTCCTACGGTATCCGGGAGTTGCACAATCTCATGGTCTAAGGAAATGATACTTGACATTAGAAAAGCTCTTAGCGAACGAACTACACGATCTTGTGCTATGCTTAGGATTGGGTCTTGTCCATCACATCATTCTCCTAATGATGTGATCCCGTTAACAATGACATCCAATGTCCATGGTCAGGAAGCCGTAACCATCTATTGATCAACGAGCTAGTCAACTAGAGGCTCACTAGGGACATGTTATGGTCTATGTATTCACACATGTATTACGTTTCCAGTTAATACAATTATAGCATGAACAATAGACAATTATCATGAACAAGGAAATACAATAATAACCATTTTATTATTGCCTCTAGGGCATATTTCCAACATTGACGAGTCTCCCTAACTCTTCGAGATCCCTCCTACATTACAATCTCTTGTATTTTCGACATATACAGAAAAATAGCAAGGCAAGAACTAGGGTTTTAACCACCTCGGAGGGGTGAACATGTGTAAAATTGTGTGTGCATGTGATTTGTGTTCTAGACCTCTGGTCTCTTGACGTGATGTTTCCTTGACTACAAATTCAATGTACTCAGCCTTGTACAACTGTTAGGATCGAGGAAAAGTACCTTGATAACTGGCACCAATCATGGTGATGTTACGAGGTCAACACAGATCTATGGCAAAGAAAATATCATAACTCTGATACCCCCTTTGTTCCTTTGGTTGACACACAGTCTATCTCATACTCCACTAGGTGATATTGTTTTCACATCATCATCTTCTTGCCAAAACAATCCCTTCATAAAATAAATATGTCCTTTTTCTTGGATTCTTTAGGCAGTTCAAACATTAACATCATATAAAAGGGAACAATGTGATGTAAAACTTTGAGGGGAATACACATAAGTGTATAGTGATGGATTACTGAAAGCGCATTTGGCGTTGGTCAGCGTACACCTATTGATGTCATAGCTGAGCAAGATCATTTGGTAAGTAGTCGTTCGAAAATATTCTTGCTTGGGCCATCTGGTGAAGGAAATATGCCCTAGAGGCAATAATAAAGTTATTATTTATTTCCTTATATCATGATAAATGTTTATTATTCATGCTAGAATTGTATTAACCGGAAACATGATACATGTGTGAATACATAGACAAACATATAGTCACTACTATGCCTCTACTTGACTAGCTCATTAATCAAAGATGGTTAAGTTTCCTAGCCATAGACATGAGTTGTCATTTGATTAACGGGATCACATCATTAAGAGAATGATATGATTGACATGACCCATTCCGTTAGCCTAGCACTTGATCGTTTAGTATGTTGCTATTGCTTTCTTCATGACTTATACATGTTCCTGTAACTATGAGATTATGCAACTCCCGTTTACGGAGGAACACTTTGGTGCTACCAAGCGTCACAAGCGTAATCGGGTGATTATAAAGGAGTACTACAGGTGTCTCCAAAGGTACATGTTGGGTTGGCGTATTTCGAGATTAGGTTTTGTCACTCCGATTGTCGGAGAGGTATCTATGGGCCCTCTCGGTAATGCACATCACTATAAGCCTTGCAAGCAATGTAGCTAATGAGTTAGTTACAGAATGATGCATTATGTAATGAGTAAAGAGACTTGCCGGTAACGAGATTGAACTAGGTATTGGATACCGACGATCGAATCTCGGGCAAATAACATACCGATGACAAAGGGAACAACGTATGTTGTTATGCGGTTTGACCGATAAAGATCTTCGTAGAATATGTGGGAGCCAATATGAGCATCCAGGTTCCGCTATTGGTTATTGACCGACAATAGTTCTAGGTCATGTCTACATTGTTCTCGAACCCGTAGGGTCCGCACGCAACAAGGTTTCGATGGCGGTTATATTATGAGTTTATGAGTTTTGATGTAACGAAGGAGTTCGAGTCCCGGATGAGATCGGGGACATGACGAGGAGTCTCAAAATGGTCGAGACGTAAAGATCGATATATTGGACGACTATATTCGGAGTTCGGAAAGGTTCGAGTGATTGGGTATTTTTGGAGTCTGGGAGAGTTGCGGGAATTCGCCGGGGAGTATATGGGCCTTATTGGGCCATACGGGAATAGAGGAGAGAGGCCGAAAGGAAGGAAGCGCGCAGCCCCCCTCTGGTCCGAATTGGATAAGGGGTGCGGCCCCCTTTTCCTTCCTCCACTCCCCCTCTTTCCCCCTTCTCCTACTCCAACAAGGAAGGAGGGAGTCCTGCTCCCGGTGGGAGTAGGACTCCCCTTGGCGCGCCCCTCCTAGGCCGGCCACCCCTCCCCCCTTGCTCCTTTATATACGGGGGCAGGGGGCACCTCTAGGCACAACAACAATTGATCCCTTGGATCTCTTAGCCGTGTGCGGTGCCCCCCTCCACCATAATCCACCTCGATAATATCGTAGCAGTGCTTAGGAGAACCCCTGCGTCGGTAGTACATCAAGATCGTCACCACGCCATCGTGCTGACGGAACTCATCCCTGACGCTTTGCTGGATCGGAGCCCGAGGATCGTCATCGAGCTGAACGTGTACTGAACTCGGAGGTGCCGTACGTTCGGTACTTGGATCGGTCGGATCATGAAGACATACGACTCCATCAACCGCGTTGTCATAACGCTTCCGCTTACGATCTATGAGGGTACGTGGACAACACTCTCCCCTCCCATTGCTATGCCATCACCATGATCTTGCGTGTGCGTAGGAATTTTTTTGAAATTACTACGTTCCCCAACAGTGGTATCAGAGCCAAGTTTTATGCGTTGATGTTATATGCACGAGTAGAACACAAGTGAGGTGTGGGTGATACAAGTCATACTGCTTACCAGCATGTCATACTTTGGTTCGGCGGTATTGTTGGATGAAGCGGCCCGGACCGACATTACGCGTACGCTTACGCGAGACTGGTTTTACCGCCGTGCTTTGCACACAGGTGACTAGCGGGTGTCTGTTTCTCCAACTTTAGTTGAACCGAATGTGGCTACGCCCGGTCCTTGCGAAGGTTAAAACAACACTAACTTGACGAACTATCGTTGTGGTTTTGATGCATAGGTAAGAACGGTTCTTGCTCAGCCCGTAGCAGCCACGTAAAATTTGCAACAACAAAGTAGAGGACGTCTAACTTGTTTTTGCAGGGCATGTTGTGATGTGATATGGTCAAGATGTGATGCTATATTTTATTGTATGAGATGATCATGTTTTGTAACCGAAGTTATCGGCAATGGCGAGAGCCATATGGTTGTCGCTTTATTGTATGAAATGCAAGCATACTGTAATTGCTTTACTTTATCACTAAGCGGTAGCGATAGTCGTAGAAGCAATATATGGCGTAACGACAATGATGCTACGATGGAGATCAAGGTGTCGCGCCGGTGACGATGGTGATCACGATGGTGCTTTGAAGATGGAGATCACAAGCACAAGATGATGATGGCCATATCATATCACTTATATTGATTGCATGTGATGTTTATCCTTTATGCATCTTATCTTGCTTTGATTGTCGGTAGCATTTTAAGATGATCTCTCACTAAAATTATCAAGAAGTGTTCTCCCTGAGTATGCACCATTGCGAAAGTTCTTTGTGCTGAGACACCACGTGATGATCGGGTGTGATAGGCTCTACGTTCAAATACAACGGGTGCAAAACAGTTGCACACGCGGAATACTCAGGTTAAACTTGACGAGCCTAGCATATATAGATATGGCCTCGGAACACGGAGACCGAAAGGTCGAGCGGGAATCATATAGTAGATATGATCAACATAGTGATGTTCACCATTGAAACTACTCCATCTCGCGTGACGATCGGACATGGTGTAGTTGATATGGATCACGTAATCACTTAGAGGACTAGAGGGATGTCTATCTAAGTGGGAGTTCTTAAGTAATATGATTAATTGAACTTAAATTTATCATGAACTTAGTCCTGGTAGTATTTTGCAAATTATGTTATAGATCAATAGCTTGTGTTGTTGCTTTCATATGTTTATTTTGATATGTTCCTAGAGAAAACTGTGTTGAAAGATGTTAGTAGCAATGATGCGGATTGGATCCGTGATCGAGGTTTATCCTCATTCTTTGCCTGTAAGAATTATGTCCTTAATGCACGCTAGGTGCGGACCTATTGCAGAAGCGGATGCAAGCGTTATGAGCGTTTGACTAGCTCAATATGATGACTACTTGATAGTTTAGTGCACCATGCTTAACGGCTTAGAATCGGGACTTCAAAGATGTTTTGAACGTCATGGACCATATGAGATGTTCCAGGAATTGAAGTTAATATTTCAAGCAAATACCCAAGTTGAGAGATATGAAGTCTCCAACAAGTTCTATAGCTAAAAGATGGAGGAGAATCGCCCAACTAGTGAGCATGTGCTCAGATTGTCTGGGTACTTCAATTACTTGAATCAAGTGGGAGTTAATCTTCCAGATAAGATAGTGATTGACAGAATTCTCTAGTCACCATTACTAAGTTACTAGAACTTCATGATGAACTATAGTATGCAAGGGATGACAAAAACGATTCCTGAGCTCTTCGTGATGTTGAAATCGAGGAAGGTAGAAATCAAGAAAGAGCATCAAGTGTTGATGATTGACAAGACCGCTAGTTTCAAGAGAAGGGCAAAGGCAAAGAAAGGGAACTTCAAGTGGAAAGACAAGCAAGTTGTCACTCCCGCGAAGAAGCCCAAAGCTGGACCATAGCCTGAAACCGAGTGCTATAATCGCAAAGGAAATAGTCCTTTGAAGCGGAAATACCACAGAATATTTAGTAGATAAGAAGGATGGCAAAGTGAACAAGGGTATATTTGATATCTGAGTTATTAATGTGTGCCTTGCTAGTGTTTATAGTAGCCCACAGTATTTGATACTTGTTAGGTTGCTAAGATTAGTAACTCGAAACAGGAGTTATAGAATAAACAAAGACTAGTTGAAGGGGAAGTGACGATGAGTGTTGGAAGTAGTTCCAAGATTAATATGATCATCATCGCACACTCCCCATACTTTCGGGATTAGTGTTAAACCTTAATAAATGTTATTTAGCGTTTGCGTTGAGCATGAATATGATTTGATCATGTTTATTGCAATACAATTATTCATTTGAAGTTAAAGAATAATTGTTATTCTGTTTACATGAATTAGACCTTCGATGGTTATACACCCAATGAAAATAGTTTGTTGGATCTCGATCGTAGTGATACACATATTCATAATACTGATGCCAAAAATGCAAAGTTAATAATGATAGTGCAACTTATTTGTGGCACTGCCGTTTGGGTCATATCGGTGTAAAGCGCATGAAGAAACTCCATAAAGATGGATTTTGGAATCACTTGGTTATGAATCATTTGATGCTTGCGAACCGTGCCTTTTGGGCAAGATGACTAAAACTCCGTTCTCGGAACAATGGAACAAGCTACTAACTTATTGGAAATAATACATACCGATGTATGCAATCCAATGAGTGTTGATGCTAAATGGCAAGTATCGTTATTTTCGACCTTCACAAGATGATTTGAGCAGATATGGGTATATCTACTTGATGAAACATAAGTCCGAAATAGTTGAAAGGTTCAAAGAATTTCAGAGTGAAGTGGAAAAATCATCGTAACAAGAAAATAAAGTTTCTGCGATCTGATCGTGGAGATGAATATTTGAGTTACGAGTTTGGTCTTCAATTAAAACAATGTGGAATAGTTTCACATCTCACGCCACCTGGAACACCACAACGTTATGGTGTGCCCGAACGTCGTAACCGCACTTTATTGGATATGGTGCGATCTATGATGTATCTTATTGATTTACCATTGTCGTTTTGGGGTTATGCATTAGAGACAGTTGCATTCACGTTAAAAGGGCACCATCTAAATCCGTTGAGACGACACCGTATGAACTATGGTTTAGCAGTAAACCTAAGCTGTCGTTTCTTAAAGTTTGGGGCTGCGATGCATATGTGAAAAAGTTTCATCCTGATAAGCTCGAACCCAAATCGGAGAAGTGCGTCTTCATGGAATACCCAAAGGAAATTGTTGGGTACACCTTCTATCACAGATCCGAAGGCAAGATATTCGTTGCTAAAAATGGATCCTTTCTAGAGAAGGAGTTTCTCTCGAAAGAAGTGAGTGGGAGGAAAGTAGAACTTGATGAGGTAACTGTACCTTCTCCCGAATTGGAAAATAGTTCATCACTGAAATCAGTTCGATGATTCCTACACCAATTAGTGAGGAAGATAATGATGATGATCATGAAACTTGGATCAAGTTACTCAGAACCTCATAGGTCTTCCAGAGTGCGGTCCGCACTGAGTGGTACGGTAATCACATTACGAAAGTCATGTTACTATACCATGATAAACCTACGAACTATGAGGAAGTGATGATGAGCCCAGATTCCGCAAAATGGCTGGAGGCCATGAAATCTGAGATAGGATCCATGTATAAGAACAAAGTGTGGACTTTGGTGGACTTGCCCAATGATTGGCGAACCATAGAAATAAATGGATCTTCAAGAGGAAGACGGACGTTGATAGTAGTGTTACTATCTACAAAGCTCGACTTGTCGCAAAAAGGTTTTTGACAAGTTCAAGATGTTGAATACAATGAGATTTTCTCACTCGTATCGATGCTTAAGTCTGTTCGAATCATGTTAGCAATTGCCACATTTTATAAAATCTGGCAAATTGATGTCAAAACTGCATTCCTTATTATTAAAGAAGAGTTGTATATGATGCAACCAGAAAGTTTTTGTCAATCCTAAAGATGCTAACAAAGTGTGCAAGCTCCAGCAATCCATCAATGGACTGGTGCAAGCATCTCGGAGTTGGAATATACACTTTGATGAGTTGATCAAAGCATATGGTTTTATACAGACTTTTGGAAAGGCTTGTATTTACAAGAAAGTGAGTGGGAGCACTACAACATTTCTGATAAGTATATGTGAATGACATATTGTTGATCCGAAATATGTAGAATTATTCTGCAAAGCATAAAGGAGTGTTTTAAAGGAGTTCTTTAAAAGAAAGACCTCAGTAAAAGCTACTTACATATTGAGCATCAAGATCTATTGAGATAGATCAAGACGCTTGATAAGATTTTCAATGAATACATACCTTGGTAAGATTTTCAAATAGTTCAAGATGGAACAGTCAAAGAAAGAGTTCTTGCCTGTGTTGCAAAGGTATGAAATTGAGTAAGACTCCAATCCCGACCACGGCAGAAAATAGAAAGAGAATGAAAGTCATTCCCTATGCATCAGTCATAGGTTCTATAAAAGTATGCCATGCTATAGACCAGACCTATTGTATACTCTGCCCTGGTTTGGCAAGGGAGTACAATAGTGATCTAGGAGTAGATCACTGGACATTGGTCAAAATTGTCCTTAGTGGAATAAGGATATATTTCTCGATTATGGAGGTGACAAAAAGGTTCATCGTAAAGGGTTACGTCAATACCAGTTTTTGGCACTGATCCAGATGAATCTAAGTCTCGATCTGGATACATATTCAAAGTGGGAGCAATCAGCTAGAGTAGCTCCGTGCAGAGCATTGTAGACATAGAATATTTACAAAATACATACGGCTCTAAATGTGACAGACCCGTTGAATAAACTTCTCTCACGAGAAACACATGATCATACCTTAGTACTCTTTGGGTGTTAATCACATAGCGATGTGAACTATATTATTGACTCTAGTAAACCCTTTGGGTGTCGATCACATGACGATGTGAACTATGGGTATTAATCACATACAGATGTGAATATTGGTGTTAAATCACATGGCGATGTGAACTAGATTATTGAATCTAGTGCACGTGGGAGACTGAAGGAAATATGCCCTAGAGGCAATAATAAAGTTATTATTTATTTCCTTATATCATGATAAATGTTTATTATTCATGCTAGAATTGTATTAACCGGAAACATGATACATGTGTGAATACATAGACAAACATATAGTCACTAGTATGCCTCTACTTGACTAGCTCATTAATCAAAGATGGTTAAGTTTCCTAGCCATAGACATGAGTTGTCATTTGATTAACGGGATCACATCATTAGGATAATGATGTGATTGACATGACCCATTCCGTTAGCCTAGCACTTGATCGTTTAGTATGTTGCTATTGCTTTCTTCATGACTTATACATGTTCCTGTAACTATGAGATTATGCAACTCCCGTTTACGGGAGGAACACTTTGGGTGCTACAAAACGTCACAACGTAACTGGGTGATTATAAAGGAGTACTCACTACAAGAAATATGTCAACTTATGACCTTCTGTCAGTGACCCTGGAAGAATTGGTCATAGATTTATGACCATTTGAGACCAATTGGTCAAAAGCTGTTCGAGGGGCTCCAAACCCTAAACCATTGCGACCATTTTGGTCAGAAAGGTCTTAATTTCCTTACATGAAATGGTCATAAAGCTAACAGCGCTAGTCCGCTGCCTTATTTCTAGTTGTTAACGACCAATATAGATGGTCATAGCCTTGTAAATTATGGTGGGTTGCTATGACTAGGCGCCACCTCATCAGTTTTTCCTATGTGTCATGTCCATGTGGCAGTTTTTGCCCTAGGTTGTGAAGCAACCTATATTTCTGTCATTCCCAAAATTCCCCAAAAATCTCATAAATTCTTTGGGTCATATCTTCGTAAAATATGTAAAAACCTTCCTTGCCTAGTTCAAAAATAATTCAAAAATATTCATTTTCCTATTCTGTTCAGAGTAACAGTTTGTGAAGGAAGTACCACTTTGGCATGTCCAAATAGTATCCATTTTCTACGTACTTTCCTATGCCCAAATAACCATACTCCACCAAATGCCAGCTCAATCCATTCATTATTTTGAGCCGAGCTTCAACATTCGTATTTATGTCCAGTGTGGTGGTTTGCAAAGCAAGTACCACCTAGGCTCCTCCTTTTGAGCTGAAAATTTGTGAAGACGGTCTCCTTAGTAACTAATCATCCTCAGCCAAAACTCACGCCCATTAGCCATGTACATTTCCCGTACCGCTAATCAAACACTTGGCCGCTAATTCATGTTTGAGCATCGATCGGTCTCCTCGTGAGAATCTTATGTTGTAATTTTGTTCCTAGCACCTACTTGGGGAGTTCTCAACCCACTAGACATGCCTAGGTTGCCCAGAACACATGGCAATGCCACGGTCACGCGGTGACCACGCGACGGGCATGCGAGTTTACGCGCTCTAGAGTTGGGGCCCTCGGCCACCGCCCAAACCTCAACGTATCACCACCAAACAATGTATTTATGATTAAATAGGTACTTATGTAACTAGAAATGATTTTTGGAAAAAATAAATAGCAAACTATCGGCAATTGCAGTTCAAATTGACCGCTTCGGTGAATCGGCGGGAATTTGTCTTTTTCACCAGAGGTGGATCAAAACTTTTGACACCCAACAATTTTGTCAATTGTGCATTAAATATGTCCTAATATTTTATAAAAATGATTTGGTACAATTTTGCAACAAATATATGGTAGGTCCTTCACAAAAAAACCTCATTTCGGGCACTCGACAAACGGAAAATGAATTTTCCGTGCAAAGAAAATGAAAACTCCCTTTGGAAACATTGTTTGGAATTCCAAGATGCACCCTTGTGCACAATATGAGATCATTTGAACAAACTATGCCATGAATGTGACCATGAGATTGAGCGTTTGGGTTGAAATCCATGAATCTTCACACATGATAGCTCATTTATGAGAACACTTTTCTAAAATAATTTCTGTATTACAAGATTATTATTTTTCCTGGAAACTTGGTCACATATCATGACACAATGCGAAGGTTTTCCAATTTTTTGATTTTTTTTGAATTTTTTATGCCCGTTTGGAAATGCGGTCAAAACGGCGGGCTTGACCGTTCCTAGCTAGTGGTTGAATCTTGGAAAACTTTTGATGTTTCTCTGATTAAATAGATACTTATGTACCTAGAAATGATTTTTGGAAAAAATAAATAGCAAACTATGAGGCAGCTGCAGTTCAAATTTGACCCGCTTCCAACTAAATCGGCGGGAATTTGTCTTTTTCACGAGAGGTGGATCAAAAATTTTTACACCCAACAATTTTGTCAATTGTGCATTAAATATGGCCTAGTATTTTATAAAAATTATTTGGTCCAATTTTGCAACAATTATTTGGTAGTTCCTTCACAAAAAAAACCTCCTTTCGGGCACTCGAAAAATGGAAAATGGTTTTTTCGTCCAACGAAAATGAAAACTTCCTTAGATAACATTGTTTGCCATTCCAATATGCACTATTGTGCACAATATGATATCATTTGAACAAACTATGCCATGGATGTGGCCATAAGATTGGTCATTTGGCTTGAAAGCCATTGATCTCCACACATGAGCTCGTTTCTGAGAACACTTTTTTATAATAATTGTCGTATTACAAGTTTGTTATTTTTTCTGGGAACTTGGCCACATATGATGACACAATGCGAAGGTTTCCCAATTTTTTGATTTTTTTGAATTTTTTATGCCCGTTTCAAAATGCGGTCAAAATGGCGGGAATGACCGTTCCTAGCTAGTGGTTGAATCTTGGAATTTTTTTGGTGTTTCTCTGATTAAATAGGTACTTATGTATCTAGAAATGATTTTTGGAAAAAATAAATAGCAAACTAGAAGGCAGCTACAGTTCAAATTTGACCCGCTTCCTAATGAATCGACGGAAATTTGTCTTTTTCACGAGAGGTGGATCAAAGCTTCTCACACCCAACCATTTGGTCAATTGTGCATTAAATATGTCCTAGTATTTTAGAAAATTGAGTTGGTACAATTTTGCAATAAATATTTGGTAGGTCCTTCACAAAAAAGCTCATTTCGAACACTCAAAAAATGAAAAAATAATTTAAAAGAACTCATTTCTCATAACTCTTTTAAAAAATATTTATCTTATTTCAATTTATGATTATTCCTGAAAACAATAGTCAAATTTGCTGACACAATAAAACGTTTTTTTTTTCAAATTTTCAGGTCATAATAAAATAGCTAACACGATTTAGCACATAATTTTAGTCGATTATGACCAATTTAAATGGTCCAAATATCATACGTGTATACTGCGTTCTGATTGGTCCAGGGGCCTCTCACGCGGATCATGGGTAAATCACCGTCGGATCCCCTGGATCCAACGGCCCGCACCAAACATGGATGTGTCCCCGAAACCCTAGCTCTGTCCCGTGGTCATTTTCCATCCACCCTCCCCCCCACCTCCTTTCTTTCACTCGCTCTCTGCTCCTCCTCTCCCCTTCCAGATCCGGCGGGGCTCCTCTCGATCCCCTCTCCTTCCAGATCCAGCCGCCGCACCCATTCTCTCCAGATCCTATCCAAGCCCCCCGTCCACCGTCCCCTTCCTCCGCCGTCGACGTTTTCGCTCAAGGCCTCTGCCTCACCCGCCCTCGCCATTGCCTCCTCGACGGGGTTGCCCTTCTTGGCGTCCGCTTCCGCGGCGTCGAGGGCCACGCCACCATGACCAGGAGGTCTCGCTCATGAGGCCGCACCGCGACCTCCTACCCAGCGCCCGCACCAACTCCGGCGGCTCCACTCGCCGCTCCGCCCGGCAGACGGCGCCAAGGCCGTCCCGCCCACAGTGCAGGATCCCGCCGGGGTTCGTCGTCAAGGTCCCCGCCGTCTCCGAGTTCTTCGTCAAGGTCCCCGCACATCCTTTCCTCACCCCCTGGCCTAGATCAGAATCGGCGCCTCCCTCCACCGCCGGCCGCCATGTCGCCGTCTCTGCTCGAGGTCAGCTCCCCTCCCTCCCCCTCTCTCCTCTCTTTCTCGTTGTGCGGTGCAGGTGGAGGTAACACTCCAATCTGGTTCGTGTGTATTCTTCTATTGTGCAGCCTATTTGTGGGGTTGTCAGCAAGCCATGGTGTAGATTAGGACGGCCAGGAGCTTGGCGGCCGCACCATCAGCGTTAGCCAGGCCAATCAACGCCCCCGCCGCTGGAGGGCATGAACAGCAACTAGGAGGTCGACCGCCGGCCATTAAATACACCAGCTTATCAACTTATCGTCTCTATTGAAGTTATCAAGTCTTGTGTGGCAGTTTAAGTTGTCAGTCTTGTGTGGTGGTTTAGTTTATGGTCGTGAGATGAGATGGAACCTACCGAATGTCTATCTATCTGTGTTGCGTATCGTTCGCTTATGCCTGTTGAACATGCACTAGTATGGTTTAACCAACTGCAGTGGTGAAATGTAGTAGTATCGTTTAATCATTTAACCAACTGCACATCCTACTTAGGACAGGACTCATATTTAGCCATGCTTTAGTCACTGTGCCCTTAGTTCTTTTTTTGTAGGGAGCTATGCTTATCATCAGAAACTCTTGGTGATGATGTTATTCCTCTTTTGGTTCATGTGTTGCAATTATATACCACATAATTCTACACCATGTGGTGGACATAAGTATCTTAGTGACTTCATTTGAGTGTGCATTTCTGTTAATTCTAAGCTTCTGTTGCTGTGAAAATGTACCTCACTGACCGTCTGTCTATTTATTGTGTACTTCTTGCATGAGGAGGTGACTAGTGATGCGGCACTTGAAGCAGTGATGGGGAAGGGGTCTCCTACTCGAAGAGGCGGAGGAGTAGGGGCGTGCCCAGCCGGCAGCCCTGTCCTGCTTGTGGGGGAGGGGCAGGAGGGGTCTGCTCCTCTGCTTCCATTGCGATCGTGGCAGGTAGCTCCTCCATCTCCGTCCCCCTCTTCCTGTGCTCACTACTTCTGCTGCTAAGTTGATGAATATGTGATGCACTTGTCCCAAGGAATTTTAGAGGGATCTGTATGAACAAGTCATGTTTTTATTTTATTTTACTTAGGTTGTTAGTTACCAAACAGAGAGAGAAGATGAGCTCATGCTTGGATTTTTGTCTGCCAGCACATGATTTGTATGTATGCAATCATGCATGGCCTATCTTACTTCGTGCTTATACATTCTGTTCTGTACCTAACTTATATTGGAAGCTGACTATTCTGTAAGATGGATCTAACCATCATTAAGTGCACAAGTTTTCGAGGATAATTCACAAGCGCATTAAAAATTCTAGTGGGAGTTATACATGTTTTCTCATGATAGATTGATCTGGTGAAACATGATTTTGCATCCTGTTTTGCGTCGACAAATATACAAGTTATATCAGCAAGTTACTGTATGTGTTAGAGAAATTAGTGTTGATTTATTTGTTGTTCTTTTTCTTTCTAATTTTTGCATGAGAGCAAACTGGTGTAGCTAGTTGAACTATGCAGCCATGAATCGAGTGACTCTGAGTAAATTGGATGATCACATGTTTTCTTTCTAATTAGTGTTAATTTAGATGATCACATGTTTCCAAGCTTGATACTATAAATGTTACTCCCATCTATCAAGTTGGACTACTCGGGTGTCAAGTTGGTGTTGTACTGTAGCCTGTAGTATGAAACTGCATATGCACCTACATGTGTAGTCAGTAACTAGTACTACTGCTTGAACTCAAAATTTCTTTTACAATGAATACAAAGATGAGCATTTCTCCAGCCAATGTCTGCGAGAGTTCTTCTTTGTGTAATCATCGGCTGGAGCTATGCATTTCATCAAAATTTGCAATGATGTTTGCTGCCTAAGTAACTAGAGAATTATAGAGGCCTGAGATTCTTATTTTGTTGTACTTGTACATGTAGCATTGTTCTTGGCACTATGACCTAAAGCAATCAGTCGGCCAATTGCAGTCTTGGCAAGCTCTGTTGCTCTCCTAGTTGTTAACCTATGTGTAGTAGTACGTAGGAATATAGGTATGCTAAATCTGTCATTTTCAAGTATGTTGTGTGTTGCTGTGACTGCTCTCAGTTTAATAATTTTAACTCTTCTGGCATTTTCAAGTATGCACAGTGTATTAGTGTATCATCATTTGTGTTATACGTTTCCGCCACGGAATCAACGAAATGTTCTTGCAATAAGATGTATTTATTTAGACGAAGTATCCGCTTTCCCTGACATAATATGTTCATGTTCACGACAGGTCGGCTGCAAATTGCTGGATGCAACATCAATGTAGCTATGATCCGCGCATGACCCAACCTTGAGGAGAGCACCTCTGCGAGCTGGAATCTTCGGATGGTAATGTTCTCCGGTCTCAATCCCTCCTTACCTAGCACAAATTCCTGATTTACTGCTTATCTGCGTGCCAAATCCATGCCTGGGACCGACCAAACGCTCTGGTTTGAGTTGGCCATGTTGTTCATGTTTGTTGATATTCTGCAAGTATATGTGAACTGATTAGCTAGCAATTTGGACCAGTGGATGGAGTCTGGTACATGTAAACGGTTTGGCATTGTCATTCTGGGCATATTCTCTAACTTTAGCCTGCAAGATCATTGAGCAGATCTGAATTTGTTTACCAATTTGGATAGGTAGGTGGGGTCTGGTACATGTAGGTGATTCGTGAACACACAACCAGGATGATTCCTATCCTACCTATGTTGTGCTTATTGCTTCCAAGCTAGTGATGGCGGTCGCAGTGCGATTACTTTGGTTGTTACTATCATTTGGCGGTTAGTGTTCAACATCTATCGCTTTAGCACCAAGCGACTAAACAATGTTTTGGTAAAGCTTTGAAATCGGTTTGCGATGTTGAATCAAGACACATCTTTTTCCTTCAATTTGGTAGTATGAAAAACACATTAGTAAATCTGAGTAACTTTGACATATTTTCTCTATTAACTTGCCTTTGGATTGGTACCGTGATTGCCTTGTACTTAATTTCGCTAACACCGATCTTATTCTTTGTTAATTTGTTATTGCCATGGTGTTTATCTTTGTTTAGAATAAGATCCATGTATCAATTCTAAGTTGTTGTCTCTTTGAAGGACACTTCTAGCTTCTCGACCGGACTTGTTAA
The DNA here is from genome assembly GCA_021437245.1 of Aegilops speltoides. Classification (NCBI taxonomy): domain Eukaryota; kingdom Viridiplantae; phylum Streptophyta; class Magnoliopsida; order Poales; family Poaceae; genus Aegilops; species Aegilops speltoides. The sequence goes on along the minus strand of CM038141.1, from coordinate 306,880,996 downwards.
CTATTGTTTCTTACTTTGTTAGCTACGACATATATTTTCCCCAGTTATTCTAATTCTTCTCTGATTCATGTAACATGATGACAGTGGAAGCCATGTTGTTGTTTTGTTTGTTCCCAGCCCTGACTATGGTCGTCGAGCGAGTCCGGCATGTTGTTCATCTAGTAGAGCTTGTTAGGAGTCTGAATCTAAGAACTCACCCTGTTTTCCTTACTTTTGTTTGTTGGCAACTATGTTCATCCAGCGAGTCCAGTATGTTCACGACAGGAGTAGGTAGTTTGTGATCACATGGAAGGAGCTTGTAAAGCAGTACTATATTACAATTGTAGAACTTGTAAATCAGTATGGTCTTCTGTATTGGAATGGATAGAGCTTGTATTATGTGATCTGGTTGCTCTTATTTAAGTATCATGTGTGTTTTTGTCACTGAAAATCTAAATAATGCTTGAAATATGAAGAATATGAGTCTCAATTGATGGGACCCACTTACCACAACATGACAAATGGGAACCTATTACTAGAACCTGACAACTGGGACCCATCTGACTAGTGGACCCTTCTTTTGAAAAAAACTAAATTCGTTTAGACAAAAAGGCCACAACCCAACAATAAAAAGGCTGCAATATTGGGCTTGGCCCATGAACCCAACCAAAAATTGACAGACAGAAAAAACACAAATAGGCCGAATTGTTGGGCTAGGCCCATGTAGAAAATTGAATTGGACCGGGCTGAATCTTGTGCCACGTCAGATTGCCACACTGGATGCCTATGTGGCCTGAGGAGGTTGCTAGTGACCAAAACGCCACGGTAGGCTTATTTTGGTCATAAACGTTTGCGACCATTCTAGAAGAAAGGTCGCTATAGTCAGTTTACGACGCCCAGCTTTTGACCTTATGTTTTTTGTCACAAAAAGGTCATAAATGGAAATTTGTGACCATTCAGTGACCAATAGTGGTGGTCATAAGTTGACATATTTCTTGTAGTGACTACAGGTGTCTCCAAAGGTACAGGTTGGGTTGGCGTATTTCGAGATTAGGTTTTGTCACTCCGATTGTCGGAGAGGTATCTCTGGGCCCTCTCGGTAATGCACATCACTATAAGCCTTGCAAGCAATGTAGCTAATGAGTTAGTTATGGATTGATGCATTACGTAACGAGTAAAGAGACTTGCCGGTAACGATATTGGACTAGGTATTGGATACTGACGATCGAATCTCGGGAAAGTAACATACCGATGACAAAGGGAACAACGTATGTTGTTATGCGGTTTGACCGATAAAGATCTTCGTAGAATATGTGGGAGCCAATATGAGCATCCAGGTTCCGCTATTGGTTATTGACCGACAATAGTTCTAGGTCATGTCTACATTGTTACGAACCCGTAGGGTCCGTGCAACAAGATTTCGATGATGGTTATATTATGAGTTTATGAGTTTTGATGTACCGAAGGAGTTAGTCCCGGATGAGATCGGGGACATGACGAGGAGTCTCAAAATGGTCGAGGCGTAAAGATCAATATATTGGACGACTATATTCGGAGTTCGGAAGGTTCCGAGTGATTGAGGTATTTTTGAGTCTGGGAGAGTTACGGAATTCATGGGGACTATATGGGCCTTATTGGGCCATACGGGAATAGAGAGAGAGGCCGAAAGGAAGGAGGCGCAGCCCCCTCTGGTCGAATTGGACAAGGAGTGCGGCCCCTTTTCCTTCCTCCTCTCCCCTCTTTCCCCTTCTCCTACTCCAACAAGGAAGGAGGAGTTCTACTCTGGTGGGAGTAGGACTCCCCTTAGCGCGCCCTCCTAGGCCGGCGCGCCTTCCCCCTTGCTCCTTTATATACGGGGGCAGGGGGCACCTCTAGGCACAACAACAATTGATCCCTTGGATCTCTTAGCCGTGTGCGGTGTGTTGGAAATATGCCCTAGAGGCAATAATAAAAGTATTATTATATTTCCTTGTTCATGATAATTGTCTTTTATTCATGCTATAACTGTATTATCCGGAAATCGTAATACACGTGTGAATACATAGACCACAATATGTCCCTAGTGAGCCTCTAGTTGACTAGCTCGTTGTGATCAGCAGATAGTCATGGTTTCTCGCTATGGACATTGGATGTCGTTGATAACGAGATCACATCATTAGGAGAATGATGTGATGGACAAGACAATCCTAAGCATAGCACAAAGATCGTGTAGTTCGTTTGCTAGAGCTTTTCCAATTTCAAGTATCTCTTCCTTAGACCATGAGATCGTGTAACTCCGGATACCGTAGGAGTGCTTTGAGTGTATCAAAGCGTCACAAGCGTAAGCGGGTGACTATAAAGGTGCACTACGGTATCTCCAAAAGTGTCATTGGGTTGACACGGATCGAGGCGGGATTTGTCACTCCGTGCAAGCGGAGAGGTATCTCTGGGCCCACTCGGTAGGACATCATCATAATGTGCACAATGTGACCAAGGGGTTGATCACGGGATGATGTGTTGCGGAACGAGTAAAGAGACTTGCGTAGCGAGATTGAACAAGGTATCGGTATACCGACGATCGAATCTCGGGCAAGTAAAATACCGCTAGACAAAGGGAATTGTATACGGGATCGTTGAGTCCTTGACATCGTGGTTCATCCGATGAGATCATCGTGGAACATGTTTGAGCCAACATGGGTATCCAGATCCCGCTGTTGGTTATTGATGGGAGAACGTCTTGGTCATGTCTACATGTTTCCGAACCCGTAGGGTCTACACTTAAGGTTCGATGGCGCTAGGGTTATAAAGGAAGTTTGTATGTGGTTACCGGATGTTGTTGAGTCCGGATGAGATCCGGACGTCACGAGGAGTTCCGAATGGTGCGGATGTAAAGATTTATATATGGGAAGTCTGTTTTGGTCGTAGGAAAAGTTTGGGTTTTATCGGTAACGTCTGGGACCACCGGGAGGTCCGGGTCCACCAAGTGGGGCCACCTACCCGGAGGGCTGCATGGGCCATGTGTGGGAGGGAACCAGCCCGGGTGGGCTGGTGCGCCCCCAAGGGCCCAAGCGCAGGGAGAGTGGGAGGGGCAAACCCTAGGGCAGATGGGCCTAAGGCCCACCCCAGCGCCTCCCTCTCTCCCCTCGCCGCCACCCAGATGGGATCTGGGGCTGCCGCCACCCCGGGAGGGAACCCTAGAGGCGCAGCCCCTCCCTCCCCTATAAATACTAGAGGTTTGGGGGCTGTCCAACAGATGAGAATCTCTCCTTCTCCTCTTGGCGCAGCCCTACCTCTCTCCCTTCTCCTCATATCTCGCGGTGCTTGGCGAAGCCTGTTTGGACTACCACGCTCCTCCATCACCACCACGCCGTTCTTGCTGCTGCTGGATGGAGTCTTCCTCAACCTCTCCCTCTCTCCTTGCTGCATCAAGGCGTGGGAGGCGCCACCGGCTGTACGTGTGTTGAGCGCGGAGGTGCCGTCCGATTCGACACTAGGATCTCCGGTGATTTGGATCACGACAGTCGACTCCTTCAACCCGTTCTCTTGAATGCTTCCGCTTAGCGATCTACAAGGGTATGTAGATGCACTCTCCTTCCCTCGTTGCTGGTTTCTCCATAGATAGATCTTGGTGACATGTAGGAAAATTTTGAATTTACGCTAAGTTCCCCAACAATGGCATCATGAGCTAGGTCTATTGCGTAGATTCTTTGCGAGTAGAACACAAAGTAGTTGTGGGCGTTGATTTTGTTCAATATGCTTACCGTTACTAGTCCAATCTTGTTTGGCGGCATTGTGGGATGAAGCGGCCGGATCGACCTTACACGCTCTTCGTGAGGCAGGTTCCACCGATTGACATGCACTTGGTGCATAAGGTGGCTAGCGGTGCCGATCTCTCCCACTTTAGTCGGAGCGGATTCGATGAAAAGGGTCCTTATGAAGGGTAAATAACAATTGACATATCACGTTGTGGTTTTGCGTAGGTAAGAAGCGTTCTTGCTAGAAACCCATAGCAGCCACGTAAAACATGCAAACAACAATTAGAGGATGTCTAACTTGTTTTTGCAGGGTATGCTATGTGATGTGATATGGCCAAGAAGAATGTGATGAATGATATGTGATGTATGAGATTGATCATGTTCTTGTAATAGGAATCACGACTTGCATGTCGATGAGTATGACAACCGGCAGGAGCCATAGGAGTTGTCTTTATTTATTGTATGACCTGCGTGTCATTGAACAACGCCATGTAATTACTTTACTTTATTGCTAACCGGTAGCCATAGTAGTAGAAGTAATAAGTTGGCGAGACAACTTCATGGAACACGATGATGGAGATCATGGTGTCATGCGGTGGCGATGATGATCATGGAGCCCGAAGATGGAGATCAAAAGGAGCAAAATGATATTGGCCATATCATGTAACTATTTGATTGCATGTGATGTTTATCATGTTTATGCATCTTGTTTACTTAGAACGACGGTAGTAAATAAGATGATCCCTTACAAAATTTCAAGAAGTGTTCTCCCCTAACTGTGCACCGTTGCTAAAGTTCGTCGCTTCTAAGCACCACGTGATGATCGGGTGTGATGGATTCTTACATTCACATACAACGGGTGTAAGACAGATTTACACACGCGAAACACTTAGGGTTAACTTGACGAGCCTAGCATGTACAGACATGGCCTCGGAACACGGAGACCGAAAGGTCGAGCATGAGTCGTATAGTAGATACGATCAACATGAAGATGTTCACCGATGATGACTAGTCCGTCTCACGTGATGATCGGACACGGCCTAGTTGACTCGGATCATGTAATCACTTAGATGACCGAGGGATGTCTATCGAGTGGGAGTTCATAAGATGAACTTAATTATCTGAACATAGTCAAAAGATCTTTGCAAATTATGTAAAAGCTCGTGCTTTAGTTCCATTGTTTAGATATGTTCCTAGAGAAAATATAGTTGAAAGTTGATAGTAGCGATTATGCGGACAAGAGAAAGCTTATGTCCTTAATGCACCGCTCGGTGTCTTTGAACCCCAAGCGTCGTTTGTGGATGTTGCGAACATCGGACATACACGTTTTGATAACTACGTGATAGTTCGGTTAAAAGGTTTAGAGTTGAGGCACCAAAGACATTTTGAAACATCGCGGAACATATGAGATGTTTCGAGGGCTGAAATTGAGATTTCGGGCTCGTGCTCACGTCAAGAGGTATGAGACCTCCGGCGATTTTCTTAGCCGCAAACTAAGGGAGAAAAGTTCAATCGTTGAGCTTGTGCTCGATTATCCGAGTCAACAATCACTTGAATCAAGTGGGAGTTGATCTTCGAGATGAGATAGTGATGTTTCTCCAAAGTCATTGCCACCAAGCTGCTAGAGCTTCGTGATGAGCTATAACATATCGAGGATAAATATGATGATCCTTGAGGTATTCGCGATGTTTGACACGCGAAAGTAGAAATCAGAAGGAGCATCAATTGTTGATGGTTGGTGAAACCACTAGTTTCAAGAAGGGCAAGGGCAAGAAGGGATACTTCATGAAGCGGCAAATCATTCTTTGCTCTAGTGAAGAAACCCAAGGTTGAACCCAAACCCGAGACTAAGTGCTTACGTGATAAGGGAATAGCCATCGAGCGGAATTACCCTAGATACTAGGTAGATGAGAAGGTGGCAAGGTCGATAGAAGTATATTGGATATACATTATGTTAATGTGTACTTTACTAGTACTTCTAGTAGCACCGTGGTATTAGATACCGTTCGGTTGCTAAGTGTTAGTAACTCGAAATAAAAGCTACGGAATAAGCGGAGACTAGCTAAAGGTGAGTGACGATATGTGTTGGAAGTGTTTCCAAGGTTGATGTGATCAAGCATCGCACGCTCCCTCTACCATCGAGATTTGGTGTTTGCGTTGAGCATAGACATGATTGGATTATGTCTATCACAATACGATTATTCATTTAAGGAGAATAATGGTTACTCTATTTATTTGAATAATACCTTCAATGGTCTTGCACCTAAAGGAATGGTTTATTGAATCTCGATCGTAGTGATACACATTTTCATGCCAAAAGATATAAGATAGTAATGATAGTACCACTTAGTTGTGACTTCGCCATGTAAGTCATATTGGTATAAAAGCATGAAGAAGCTCCATGTTGATGGATCTTTGGACTCACTCGTTTTGAAAAGTTTGAGACATGCGAACCATGTCTATTGGTGTATACGCATGAAGAAACTCCATGCAGATGGATCGTTTGGACTCACTTGATTTTGAATCACTTGAGATATGCAAATCATACCACATGGGCAAGATGACTAAAAAGCCTCGTTTTTGGTAAAATGGAACAAGATAGCAACTTGTTAGAAGTAACACATTTTGATGTGTGCGGTCCAATGAGTCTTTGAGGCATGCAAATGAATATCGTTATGTTCTTACTTCACAGATGATTCGAGTAGATGTAGAGTGTATTTACTTGATGAAACACAAGTCGGAATTATTGAATGGTTCAAGTAATTTCAGAGTGAAGTTGAAGATCATCGTGACAAGAGGATGAAATGTCTATGATATGATCATAGAGATGAGTATCTGAGTTACTAGCTTTGGCACGCAGTTAAAACATTGTGGAAATTGTTTCACAATTAATACCGCCTGGAACACCATAGTTTGATGGTGTGTCCGAACACCATAGTTGCACCCTATTGGATAAGGTGCGTACCATGATGTCTCTTATCGAATTACCACTATCGTTTATGGGTTAGGCATTAGAGACAACCACATTCACTTTAGATAGGGCACCACGTAACTCCGTTGAGATGACACCGTATGAACTATGGTTTAGAGAAACCTAAGCTGTCATTTCTTAAAGGTTTGGGGCTGCGACGCTTATGTGAAAAAGTTTGAGTTGATAAGCTCGAACCCAAAGCGGATAAAATGCATCTTCATAGGACACCCAAAACAGTTGGGTATACCTCCTAATTCAGATTCGAAAGCAATAGGGATTGTTTCTTGAATCGGGTCCTTTCTCGAGGAAAAGTTTGTCTCGAAAAGTTGAGTGGGAGGATGGTGGAGACTTGATATGGTTATTGAACCATCACTACAACTAGTGTGTAGCGAGGCACGGAAGTTGTTCTGTGGCACCTACACCAATTGAAGTAGAAGCTTATGATAGTGATCATGAAACTTCGGATCAAGTCACTACCGTACCTCGCAGGGTGACAAGGATGCGTACTGCTTCAGAGTGGTACAGTAATCTTGTTTTGAAGGTCATGTTGCTAGACAACAATGAACCTACAAGCTATGGAGAAGCAATGGTGGGCCCAAATTCCGACGAATGGTTAGAAGCCATGAAATCCGAGATAGGATCCATGTATCAGAACAAAGCATGGACTTTGGTGGACTTGCCCGATGATTGGCAAGCCATTGAGATAAATGGATCTTTAAGAAGAAGACGGACGTGGATGGTAATGTCACTATCTATGAAGCTCGACTTGTGGCGAAGAGTTTTTCACAAGTTCAAGGAGTTGACTACGATGAGATTTTCTCATCCGTAGCGATGCTTAAAGTCCGTCGGAATCATGTTAGCATTAGCTGCATTTATGAAATCTGGCAGATGGATGTCAAAACGAGTTTCCTTACAAGTCTTCGTAAGGAAAGGTTGTATGCGATACAATCAGAAAGGTTTTGTCGATCCTCAGGATGCTAAAAGGTATGCTGGCTCCAGTGATCCTTCTAAGGACTGGAGTAAGCATCTCGGAGTTGGAATGTGCTCTTTGATGAGATGATCAAAGATTTTGGGCTTATACAAAGTTTATGAGAAACTTAGTGAGTGGGAGCACTATAGAATTTCTGATAAGTATATGTTATTGGCATATTGTTGATCAGAAATGATGTAGAATTTCTGGAAAGCATATAGGGTTATTTGGAAAGTGTTTTTTAATGGAAAACCTGGATTAGCTACTTGAACATTGAGCATCAAGATCTATAATGATAGATCAAAACGCTTAATGGTACTTTCAAAATGAGCACATACCTTGACATGATCTTGAAGGTGTTCAAGATGGATCAGTCAAAGAAGGAGTTCTTGCCTGAGTTGTAAGGTATGAAGTTAAGACCACGGCAGAAAAGAGAGAAAGGACGAAGGTCGATGTGATGTGATTATGTGAAGGTGGGCTAATATGCGAGAACGTGCAAGCATGAACGCAGTGCAGGTGCGCACTGCGCAGGCAAAGGCATGGCCAACTTTGAGGAGTGCTTGCTGGGCCAACAAAAAGAAACGCCCCAAGAAAGTTCACACGCACGCCGAGCCTGCGCCCGCGCGTGCCGGCGAAGGAGAGCTCCAAGTCGAGGCCGCCGGCCCACATGCATATGTCTGTTTGGGTCGTATTGTTTCCGCTCCACGCTGCTGCTTGCTACTGCGCTACAGCGCTAGTAGTGTAGAGCCCAGTGTCTGCTGCTACTACTGGGCCAAGGGGACAGCCGCACGAAGAAGGGAGAAGATACGGGACGCCCCGCGCCCGTACGTGCGCGCGCGTATCTACACCTTTGGCTCCATGCTGCCGCTCGTATACTTCGAACCAGACTCTCTCGGCGGCTCTGCTTTTGTTGTTGTTGCCATCTCAATCCCTTTTTGTTTTCCGGGCTCTTTTCTTCAAGGACCGGGCTCTCCTTTCCGTAACATTTGGATGGATATTCCAATCACATCTGCTGCCCTCTACCGTTTGCCCCCCTCCGCTTCCGGGCTCCTCCCCCCTCTTCTCTCTGGCAAAATGCAAAAGTTGGTGCCTTTCTTGTTGGCCTTTTCCCACCTGGTCGAAGACCTCACCAGCTACTGTACGTGTTCCGCAGTACACTGACCGGTGCACCGCTAGTGGAGCTGCCAACTTTTTTCACCGCCCCGCCAGCCCATCCCCCGACCAGGGATCCACCGTCGAAAGGCGCACGTCTCCCAGTTTTGTTTACCGATCATGGATGTGGATGTATGGTCTTACCATGACACCGATGTATAACCATGCACGCATACACTACTCCACTCTCTAGGTGCTGATAAAATTTAATTTCAGTGGTGTATATGTTAGCTACCACCGCACTGCAGCCTGCAGGTAGCTAACCTAGTGCGGCTCCTCTCTCCCGTGGGCGCCAAGTCAAGACTACACTCTCTAGCATATAGTAGTAGATGAGTGTACGTAGAGGCAGAACAATGGCTTCCTGGCATTGGCAATGGCCGTACCGATCGGTCGGTCGGTCTGTGAGTTGGGCGGCCTGTTAGGTGCAGCGGCAACGAGTGCTCCTGAATTCCCGACCCGTCGCGATGTAACACCTTCACCGCCCTCACTGGGAGCTACTAGCTGGGATTAGTTAGGTGGATGTCCATAAACTATATAACACTAGCGCACACTAATCTGACTTGCACATCAGTCATTTACTATTCTCGGCAACAAGGCTTCCCTTTGCCGCCTAGGCTAGCAGTTGCAGTTGCAGGAATCCAGCCATACCTTGCGCGAGTTAAGCGCCCAACTTGTCATCTTTAACAGTCAAAAGCTGTTTTAATCATGTTTTAAAGCTGACAGTCCAAATCCGTCGGGTCGTGGCACAGAGCTTCAGACTAAGCATCATTAAGCACGCGTCAATGGAGGAAATTAAGCATATGACGACCGAGCCGCGCGCCGTTCTTTCTATCTCGATGTTGAGGCGCAATGATCTGCCGAGATCTCTTTGGGGGAATGATCGAGAAGAAAGGGGTTGATGGCCGTGGATTTCGTGTTGGAATGACTAGCTTGTGCGAGCGTGCACCTCATTCGGGCGCCATCATGTCTTTGATCATGAGCTACATGTAGCTTTGCATCGGTACTCCCCTCCCAGGGGATATGCCCATCGAAGTAGCCAGGGTTAGATTGCGGTGTCTCTTCTCCCGCCTTGTTGCAATCATGGCGTGCGTCAGAACTAATTGACACGTTGTTATTTAGGAACATGAGCAAGATCAGTGTGTATACATGGTGTTGCATTACGGTACGTGTATTCTATATAGGCTTTCGTAGGTTTGGAGATTCCTGCTCTCGTCTCTTCCTGTTCAAGTGAAGTTAACCAGGGTTATATCTATATAGTAATGGGAACTATATAAAACCACCGACTAATTAATTATGAATTCTCACCACGACTGAAAACATTATCATCTCCATCTTTATATAGCCGTGCAGTTGGCGAGGTGGTTGGGGAATGAGATGTCGCAGCTGCCGCGTGCCGGTCAGTGAGAAACCGGTTCGAGCGGAACAGATCTCTCTTATTCCCGATTCAGGATGGCAATGTGATTAACAGAATCCTAGTCAGCTAATTAACAACCCGGATACTGTCGCCAGGGGACCAACAGGGCAACGTGGATGATAAATCCTGGGAGATTTGCCACTAATCTCCTCGTCAACTTGGACACGTGCTAACCTCCAAAGCATTTTATGCGCGCCGCACGCAGCAGCGCTCTAACTGCCCGCATTTCGCGAACCTTGTCTGGCGTTACTAACCAACCGCAGGATCTCCGTAAATTTCGAACCGAACTTTGGTTTGGCCGGACGTGCAGTTAATGGCGGCCGTTTATCGATAGCTGTATTTACTCGCGTTTTTTGAATTCAAAAAAAATATGGCGTTACCCCAACGTCCCGCTAGATCGTACTGGATACTTATCTCCTTTTTGGCTGTCGTCTCTACCTCTCGCTCCAAATTATACTCCTACGAGTTGCAAGCAAAACAAAAGCGCTCGCTACCCACCGCCAACAGATGTTAGCAATGTAACGGAGAGGAGACAGTCAACAAAAAATAGCAAAAAGGGAAGCTTCTTTCGTGGATGCCCATACCAGAAGAAGCACGAAGAAAAAACAGGCCGGCGCGTGCCACGGAGCTCCAAGAAAGAAGTGGAAAAAGAAGCGGGCGCGCACCACGCCACCGGCCACGGCTTCAGCAAAAGAAGGGAGCGAGAAAGGGTGGGAAAATCCAAATGCAAATGATCACTCCCACCCTCACTCGCTTGGCCCGAGCAGATGCAGATAGATCTCCACTCTGGCGGGCCCGGCCTCCTCCCATTGCCACAAATCGAGTCGAAATAAAATTCGAAAACGCAAACGGAGAAACCAAAGCAAATCGAACGCCAAGCACAGCTCAAAAGACCAGCACAAAGTGCAGTGGTACGTAGTACCTTGTCTCCATAAAAAAAATCAAATCAGAATAGTGGTACGTTGATTTCAAATGGAAAAGGTACAGTACTTACCACTGCCAGGGCTAAGCATGAGCTAATCATGTTGGGCCGCCAACGTGTTCGCCTCTCGCTGGCATCTGGGTCCCGCTGTCGGGGAGGGCCACGTTTCAGTGAGGATGGATTGATGGGAGTGGCGTGGGCTAATGGAGATGGGACTGGGCTGTGTGATGTCAGTGACACGGCGCAGCCACCAGCCAGTGGCGGCCCGCCATAATAACGCCCGGAGCCAAGCAAAGCCAAGCCAGCCGCGCCCAGGCCACCACCACCCGTTCCATACGCCCAGCGAACCACGAGCGAGCTCCGACACTGCCCGCCGCCGCCGGTTCCCTCGAGCGCGCGCTCTGCTCCTGGTTCGCCTGCGTTGGCCGTCAGGATGGCGACGGCATGGGTGCGGTCCCTCAGCTGCAGGTCCTACGGCGTGGCGGATGCCGTCGTCGCGCCGTCCCCGAGCAAGAAGGCGCAGCCGCTTCTCCCTGCGTCGTGCGGCGCCGCGGCGGACGTGAGGGACTCGGTGGCGTCCGCGCGGCAGGCCTGGAAGCAGCAGAAGCCGCGCCGGGAGCGGCGGAGGGACGGGCAGGAGAGGCAGCACGAGTTGGCCAGACCGCGGCCCAAGAAGAAGCCCAAGCAGACGGCGGCCGCGTTCATGCCGTCGCCCGCCACCGCGCCCGCGAGCTCGGCGTTCCTGACCATGGCGGAGCTGCCGGAGGGCCACTCGTCGCGGCAGGTGGTGGAGCTCATCTTCTCGTCCGGCTGGGACCTGACGGCCACCGCGCCGCCGGAGGTGGAGGCGATGTTCCGGGTGCACAGCGGCGCGCGCGCGGTGGCACGGTTCGAGGAGGCCAGGGCGGCGGCACGCGCGCACGGCGCCGCGGCCCGGTGCGGCGCCGACGGCAACGAGATGATGCGCTTCCAGTGCCGTCCGGCCGCGGGCGCGGGCGTGGGCGGCGTCTTCGGTGCTGGCGTCGCCACCTGCCAGCTCGGCCCGTCCGGCTCCGCGGTGCGCACCTTCGCCTGCAGCGGCACCGCGCACGCCAGAGCCGCGCCGTCGCCCGGCGCGGTTCGCAGGGCCATGCTGGTGTGCCGCGTCATCGCCGGGCGCGTCCGGCCGGCGCAGGGCGACGACACGCAGGCGCTCCGGCACCGCTCCTCGCACTACGACTCCGTGGACATGGGCAACGGCGAGCTCGTCGTGCTGGACAGCCGCGCCGTGCTCCCCTGCTTCCTCATCATCTACAAGGTCTAGCCGCGCGCGCGCGCCAAATTAACCGCCCATCGTACCTAATTACCGTCCTCTTTTTGTCTCTTGGTTAACATTCCGGAGCGGGCAGGCGACACTGCCACTGCGCCAGTACGTAGAATTGACAGAGATCATCGACCCAAGCCCTTGTGTAAAACAGTAAAAGATTGCTTCTTCTTTTTCTTTTTTTGCTCTCACTGAATCTCATCTTGAAATGGTGTATAAAAATGTTCTTGCTCGTCTAAACTTTTCACCGTCGATTCAAACATCTCTGGCTCCCTCTCTGCATGCATGTACTACGAACTCCGCTCTGAAATTTTATCCTTTGTGGCATCTTTTCCCGCTTTTCCGGCGCAGGGATTTGTCGCCGTAGGTTTAAAGTTTTCTTGTCGCACAGCTCTCTCGTGTTTGGTTGCTCCTCCTTTTGCCATTGCCAGGCAGTATTTGTCGCCGCTTGAAGGCGATTAGCATCCGTATGGTGTTTTTGTCAGGTAGGATATAAGAGGAAGTTGGCAACATCTTCAGAGGCCTGGCGCAAAGTTTTCGGGCTCGTGGTCTGGCCCTTGGAGGAAGAAAACGTCCGCCTCCTGTGGAGGCCTGCCTTTGGTCCGTTGCTGCCTGTCCGCATCCATCCCATTGCCAAATTGCCATCCGTTCTAGGCTCGTGATCACGCATGTCAGGAGCGTGTTTGTACATCCTTCTTCTTATGGTTGTCTTCAGGCGATCTTGCTCTGGAGCTGTTTTCGCAGCATATGTTTCAGTGTCATTTTCGTTGCTACCACTTCAGTGTCACTGGAAGCCCTGTTCAGCCAGCCGCTGAACTGGCTGATTCCAGGTGGTTCCATAGCCATACAATACCACTTTTCCCTTTTCTTTTACGGTATTGCATTGTTTGGTCTGTGTTGTTTGGTGGGTGGTCTTGGTCTATCTTTGTTCGGCCATATGTCGAGTCTCATCTATGTTTATGTGCTACGGAGCAGTACCGATCCCGATGTGATTTTGCACATTGTGCTTCTGGCTAGCATGTACTAGCATTGGACCAGCAAAAAATATAGCCCTGCAAGATTTCACCCCCTGGCTGTTGGATCTTGCTCGTCCGGCTGGTAGGGGGGGTTGAGGGCGTGAGTTATTGGCATGGCATGTTGCGGTGTCTCTTGTTGAGGCAGCTCACACTGCAGCCAACACTCGGCCGCATGTCTCAACGGACCACCCTCCTCTCGGTGCGAATCATTGGGCAGACAGAGATAGGAACCCTGGATAGACGGACAGGAACACGTTCCTATGGCAAAATGGTAAAGAGATCTCAATGGTAAATGCCTACTCCCTCCATTCGGAATTGTAGAGAATTATGCAACTCACGATGTATTGATCGGGTGTAATATGCACGTATATATAAGTACAAAGGATAGCCACGTCCTCGACTATACATGGAAGGAGGAGGGCTTGTTGTACAAGAAATACACATATGTTATCTACATCTCAACACCCCCCCGTAGTCGAAGCGGCACCATGGTCGACGCAAAGATCGGATCGAACTCCTCGAAGACGCAGAGACAAGCCCTTGGTCATGATGTCAAGAACTGTTGGGACGAGGCACATGTAGCACGCGTACATGACCCAGAGCGACTGTTCCCGAACAAAGTGGATATCAATCTCAATGTGCTTGGTGCGTCGATGATGAACCGGGTTGGCGGAGAGGTAGACCGCAGAAACATTGTCACAAGATGACAATCGTAGCCTTGTCAATCGGAGACAAAAGCTCATGCAATAGCCGACGGCCGGGAACACTCGGCGGACGACGTTATAACGGCGCGATACTCGCTTTCAAAGATCGAGCGGAGACAACAGTCGCCGCTGGACGACCAGAGATGAGTGATGGTCCAAGATAGACGCAATAACCGTGAGGTCGAGCGGCGTGTCGAGCGGCCGCCCAATCGGCGTCGAATAAGCCGTCATGTCCAAAGATGATGAAGCCTAAAGTGACAACCCAAGATCCAAGGTGCCACGGATGTAGCGCAGAATCGCGCTGACCGCGGTCCGATGAGCATCACGTGGAGCATGCATATGGAGGCAAACCTGCGACATCGTCATCGAGCTCCGGACGAGTAAGAGTGAGGTCTTCAAGAGCACCAACAATCGACTGTAGAAGGGAGCATCGAAGCAGAGAACCATCTGTGGCGGAGAGCTTGGCCTTCAGATCAACAGTGTGGCGCCGGTTTGCGATTAAGCATCCCAAGACGGTCCGAAGCTCATGAGCATACTTCGCCGATGAAGAAAGAAGCCATCTGCTGCGAATAACCTCGATCCCGAGGAAATAGTGCGAAGGTCCTAAATCCTTAATGGCAAACTCAAAGACGAAGGCGATCGGTGAGTTGTCAAGAAGAAAAAGCGAGCATTTGTCAAGATGATGTCGTCAACATAGAGCGAAGGTAGGCGATAGCATCACCCGGTGGTAGACAAACAGTGAAGCATCGGAGCGAGTGGAGCGGAAGCCAAGTTGAGTGAGGAAGGCTGCGATGCGCTGGTACCAGGCGCGAGGAGCTTGCTTAAGGCCGTACAAAGACCGAGAGAGTAAACACACATGATCCGGAGAAGACTCATCAACAAATCCGATCGGCTGCGACAGTAACACCTTCCTCAAGGTGACCATGAAGAAAAGCATTGAAACATCCATCCGGTGCACAGGCCATGAGCGAGAGATCGCGGTGAAGAACGATCCGAATCGTGCGGGTTTGACAACCGAGGCGAAGGTGTCGGTGAAGTCAACACCGCCGTTGGACGAAACCCCAAGACCCAACGAGCCTTGTGTCGGTCGAGAGTACCATCCGGATGAAACTTGTGCTTGAACACCCACTTCCCGGTAATGACGTTGGCATGAGGAGGACGGGGGACGAGCTGCCAAGTGTGATTGCGTTGCAATGCATCAAACTCCTCCTTCGTCGCGGCGAACCACATGGGGTCACTGTTGGGGAACGTTGCAGAAAATTAAAAATTTTCCTACGGTTTCACCAAGATCCATCTATGAGTTCATCTAAGCAACGAGTAGCGGAGAGAGTTTGCATCTACATACCACTTGTAGATCGCGTGCGGAAGCTTGCTAGGTGATGATGGAGTCGACTCGAGCGTGATTCAGATCACCGATGCCAAGTCTTTGAGCGGACAGCACCTCGCGCTCAACACACGTGACGGACGAGCGACGTCTCCTCCTTCTTGATCCAGCAAGGGGAAGGAGAGGTTGAGGAAGACAGCACCACCGGCAAGACGACGGCGTGGTGATGGTGGTGAAGCAAGACTCGGCGAGGCTTCACGAGCTCTTACGGAGGAGGAGATGTGTTGGGGAGGGAGGGCTGCGCCTTGGGAGTTGTGTACAGCAGCCCCTCCCCCCTTTATATAGGCCCCAGTGGCTGCCCCCGAGATCCAATCTCGGGGGGCGGGACAAGGGGTGGAGTGCCCCCAAAGGGCGCTTCACCCCTAGGGTTTCAACCCTAGGGCTAGGTGGGCCTGAGGCGCACCAGCCCCTTGTGGGCTGGTTCCTTCCCTTGGCCCATGGGGCCCTCCGGATGGGTGGCCCCACCGGTGGACCCCAGGACCCTTCCGGTGGTCCGTGATTTTACCGAAACCCCAAACTTTCCCGATGGCGAAACACCACTTCCTACATATTATTCTTTACCTCCGGACCCTTCCGAACTCCTCGTGACGTCCGGGATCTCATCCGGACTCGAACAACATTCGTATTCACATACTAGTCTTCCTACTAACCCTAAGCGTCACGAACCTTAAGTGTGTAGACCCTACGGGTTCGGGAGACACGCAGACATGACCGAGACGACTCTCGGGCAATAACCAACAATGCGGGTGCGATACCCATGTTGGCTCTACATGCTCCTCGATGATTTCATCGGTTGAACCACGATGTCGAGGATTCTATCAAACCCATATACAATTCCCTTTGTCAATCGATGCGTTACTTGCGAGACTCGATCGTCGGTATCCCAATACCTCGTTCGGTCGCATCGCAAGTCACTTTACTCGCATCAGTAATGCATGATCCGTGGCCAACAACTTGGTCACTTTGAGCTCATTATGATGATGCATTACCGAGTGGGCCCAGAGATACCTCTCCGTCATACGGAGTGACAAATCGATCTCGATCCGTGTCAACCCAACAGATACTTTCGGAGATACCGTAATGCACCTTTATAGTCACCCGATTCGTTGTGACGTTTGATACACCCAAGGCACTCCTACGGTAACCGGGAGTTACACGATCTCATGGTCAAAGGAATAGATACTTGACATTGGCAAAGCTTCTAGCAAACGAACTATACGATCTTTTATGCTATGCTTATGATTGGGTCTTTGTCCATCACATCATTCTCCTAATGATGTGATCCCGTTATCAACGACATCCAATGTCCATAGTCAGGAAATCATGACTATCTATTGATCACAACGAGCTAGTCAACTAGAGGCTCACTAGGGACATATTGTGGTCTAAGTGTTCACACGTGTATTATGATTTCCGGATAATACATTTATAGCATGAACAAAAGACAATTATCATGAACATTGAAATATAATAATACTTTTATTATTGCCTCTAGGGCATATTTCCAACAGTCTCCCACTTGCACTAGAGTCACTAATCTAGTTACATTGTGATGAATCGAACACCCATAGAGTTCTGGTGTTGATCATGTTTTGCACGCGAGAGAGGTTTAGTCAACGGATCTGCGACATTCAGATCCGTGTGCACTTTGCAAATCTCTATGTCTCCATCTTGAACATTTTCACGGATGGAGTTGAAACGACGCTTGATGTGCTCGGTCTTCTTGTGAAACCCGGCTCCTTGGCAAGGGCAATAGCTCCGGTGTTGTCACGAAGAGTTTGATCGCCCCGACGCATTGGGTATGACTCCTAGGTCGGTGATGAACTCCTTCACCCAAATCGCTTCATGTGCTGCCTCCGAGGCTGCCATGTACTCCGCTTCACACGTAGATCCCGCCACGACGCTTCGCTTGCGGTTTGCACCTACTCTTGCTCCACCATTCAACATATACACGTATCCGGTTTGTGACTTAGAGTCATCGGATCTGAGTCGAAGCTAGCGTCGGCGTAACCCTTCTGACGAGCTCTTCGTCTCCTCCATAAACGAAACATGTCCTTTGTCCTTTTCGGTACTTCAGGATATTCTTGACCGCTGTCCGGTGTTCCTTGCGGGATTACTTTGGTATCTTGCAACCAAACTTACGGCAAGGTTTACATCGGTGCAGTACATAGCATGGCATACATAATAGATCCTATGGCTGAAGCATAGGGATGACACTCATCTCTTCTTTATCTTTTGTCGTGGTCGGTGGTCGAGTGAGCTCAGTTTCACACCTTGTAACATAGGCAAGAACCCCTTCTTGGACTGATCCATTTTGAACCTCTTCAAAATCTTATCAAGGTATGTGCTTTGTGAAAGACCTATGAGGCGTCTCGATCTATCCCTATAGATCTTGATGCCTAATATATAAGCAGCTTCTCCAAGGTCCTTCATTGAAAAACACTTGTTCAAGTAGGCCTTAATGCTGTCCAGAAGTTTTGTATCATTTCCCATCAAGAGTATGTCATCCACATATAATAGGAGAAATGCTACAGAGCTCCCACTCACTTTCTTGTAAACGCAGGCTTCTCCATAAGTCTGCGTAAACCCAAACGCTTTGATCATCTCATCAAAGCGAATGTTTCAACTCGAGACGCTTGCACCAGTCCATAAATGGATCATTGGAGCTTGCATACTTTGTTAGCATTCGAGGGTCGACAAAACCTTCCGGCTGCATCATATACTGCTCTTCCTTAAGATGTCCGTTAAGGAATGCCGTTTTGACGTCCATCCGCCATATCTCATAATCATAGTATCGGCAATTGCTAACATGATTCGGACGGACTTAAGCTTCGATACGGAGAGAATGTCTCGTCGTAGTCAATCCCTTGAACTTGTCGATAACCCTTAGCGACAAGTCGAGCTTTAAAGATGGTAACATTTCCATCGCGTCCGTCTTTTTCTTAAAAATCCATTTATTTTCTATCGCTCGCCGATCAGCGGCAAGTCTGTCAAAGTCCATACTTTGTTTTCATACATGGATTCTATCTCGGATTTCATGGCCTCAAGCCATTTGTTGGAATCGGGCCGCCATTGCTTCTTCATAGTTCGAAGGTTCATTGTTGTCTAGCAACATGATTTCCATGACAGGTTGCCGTACCACTCAGTGCGGAGCGTGTCCTTGTGGACCTTCGAGTTCAAGAGTAACTTGATCCGAAGTGTCTTGATCATCATCAATGATTTCCTCTTGAGTTGGTGTGGGCATTACAGAACGGTTTCTGCTGCTGCACCACTTTCCCGTTCGAGAGGTAGTACTTCATCGAAGTTCTACTTTCCTCCCACTTACTTCTTTCGAGAGAAACTCTTTCTAGAAAGCATCCGTTCTTGGCAACAAAGACTTTGCCTTGGATCTTAAGTAGAAGGTATACCCGATAGTTTCCTTAGGGTATCCTATGAATACGCATTTTTCCGACTTGGGTTCGAGCTTTTCGAGTTGAAGTTTCTTGACATAAGCATCGCATCCCCAAACTTTCGAAGCGACAGCTTAGGTTTCTTCCCAAACCATAATTCATACGGTGTCGTCTCAACGGATTTAGACGGTGCCCTATTTAAAGTGAATGTAGCTGTCTCTAGAGCGTATCCCCAAAATGACATGATAAATCGGTAAGAGACATCATAGACCGCACCATATCCAATAGAGTGCGACACGACGTTCGGACACACCGTTTCTCCGAGGTGTTCCAGCGGCGTGAGTTGTGAAACGATTCCACATTTCTTTAAGTGTGTGCCAAATTCGTGACTTAAGTATTCTCCTCCACGATCGATCGTAGGAACTTTATCTTCGGTCACGTTGATTCTCCACCTCATTTTGAAATTCCTTGAACTTTTCAAAGGTCTCAGACTTGTGTTTCATTAAGTAGACATACCCATATCTACTCAAGTCATCAGTGAGAGTGAGAACATAACGATATCCTCCGCGAGCCTCAACGCTCATTGGACCGCACACATCGGTATGTATGATTTCCAACAAGTTGGTTGCTCGCTCCATTGTTCCGGAGAACGGAGTTTTGGTCATTTTGCCTAAGAGGCATGGTTCGCATGTGTCAAACGATTCATAATCAAGAGACTCTAAAAGTCCATCAAGCATGGAGCTTCTTCATGCGCTTGACACCAATGTGACCAAGGCGGCGATGCCACAAGTATGTGGGACTATCGTTATCAACTTTACATCTTTTGCATCCACACTATGAACATGTGTAATATTACGCTCAAGATTCATTAAGAATAAACCATTGACCATCGGAGCATGACCATAAAACATATCTCTCATATAAATCGAACAACCATTATTCTCAGACTTAAATGAGTAGCCATCTCGTATCAAACGAGATCCGGATACAATGTTCATGCTCAAACTTGGCACTAAATAACAATTATTAAGGTTCAAAACTAATCCCGTAGGTAAATGTAGAGGCAGCGTCGACGGCGATCACATCGACTCTGGAACCATTCCCGACGCAAGATCGTCACCTCGCCCTTCGCCCGATCTCCGTTTATTCCGCAGCTCTGCATTGTGAGTTACAAATATGAGCAACGGCACGGTATCAAATACCGGGAGTTACTACGAGTAATTGGTAAGGTACACATCAATTACATGTATATCAAATATACCTTTGGTGTTGCGGCCTTCTTATCCGCTAAGTATTTGGGGCGTTCCGCTTCAAAGGACCCTTCCCTTGCAATAAAAGCACTCGATCTCGTGCTTGGGTCCATTCTTTGACTTCTTCCCGCAACAAGTTTACTGGCGCGCAACATCTTTGCCGTCCTTCTTGAAGTTCTTCTTCCCTTGCCCTTCTTGAACTTAGTGGTCTTATTGACCATCAACACTTGATGTTCCTTTTGATTTCAGCCTCTCACGACTTGAAGATTGAGTACACTTCAGAATGGTCTTCACCATCCCTCGCATGTTGTAGTTCATCACAAAGCTCTTGTAGCTTGGTGGAAGCGATCGGAGGATTCATCAATGACCGCCTCATCGGGAGGTTAATGTTCATTTGGGTCATACGGTTGTGCAACCCAGACATCTTTAGGATGTGCTCACTTGTGTAACTATTTTCCTCCATCTTACAACTGTAGAACTTGTCGAGACATCATATCTCTCGACCGGGCATGAGCTTGGAAAACTAGTTTCAGCTCTTGAACATCTCATATGCTCCATGATGCTCAAAACGCTTTTGGAGCCCGGTTCTAAGCTGTAGAGCATGCCGCACCTTGAACGAGGGAGTAATCATAAGAACGAGTCGCCAGACGTTCAAATCGTCTTGCAAAGTCTTTGGGAGAACAGTGGGTCACCTAACGGTGCTTCTAGGACATCTTGTTTCTTGGCAGCTATGAGGATGATCCTCGTGTTCCGGACCAATCCGATAGTTGCTGCCATCATCTTTCAGCTTGGTTTTCTAGGAGCGTTGAAGTTCATGTTGACATTAGCGTTGGCCATTGATCTACAAGACATATTTGCAAAGGTTTTAGACTAAGTTCATGATAATAAAGTTCTTAATCAAAATTACGAACTCCCACTTAGATTAGACATCCTCTAGTCATCTAAGTGTTACACGATCCGAGTCGACTAGCCCGTGTCCGATCATCACGTGAGACGGACTAGTCATCATCGGTGAACATCTTCATGTTGATCGTATCTTTCATACGACTCGTGCTCGACCTTTCGGTCTCCATGTTCGAGGCCATGTCCGCACATGCTAGGCTCGTCAAGTTAACCCTAAGTGTTTTATTTGTGTAAAACTGTCTTACACCATTGTATGTGAACGTAAGGATCCATCACACCCGATCATCACGTGGTGCTTAGAAACGATTTAACTGTAGCAACGGTGCACGCATTAGGGAGAACACTTCTTGAAATTTTATAAGGGATCATCTTATTTACTACCGTCGTCCTAAGTAAACAAGATGTAAAAGCATAATAAACATCACATGCAATTATATAGTTGTGACATGATATGGCCAATATCATCAAGCTCCATCGATCTCCATCTTCGGGGCTCCATGATCATCTTGTCACCGGCTTGACACCATGATCTCCATCATCATGATCTCCATCATCGTGTCTTCATGAAGTTGTCACGCCAACGACTACTTCTACTTCTATGACTAACGCGTTTAGTAATGAAGTAAAGTAGTTTACATGGCGTTCTTCAATGACACGCAGGTCATACAAAAATAAAGACAACTCCTATGGCTCCTGCCGGTTGTCATACTCATCGACATGCAAGTCGTGAATCCTATTACAATAACATGATCTCATACATCACAATTCAACATTCATCACAACTTCTGGCCATATCACATCACATGATCAATCGCTGCAAAAACAAGTTAGACGTCCTCTAGTTGTTGTTGCATCTTTTACGTGGCTGCGATTGGGTTCTAGCAAGAACGTTTTCTTACCTACGAATCACCACAACGTGATTTTGTCAACTTCTATTTACCCTTCATAAGGGCCTGTTCATCGATTCCGCTCCAACTAAAGTGGGAGAGACAGACACCCGCCACCACCTTATGCAACTAGTGCATGTCGGTCGGTGGAACCGGTCTCACGAAGCGCACGTGTAAGGTTGGTCCGGCCGCTTCATCCCACAATACCGTTGAGCAAGAAAAGACTAGTAGGGCAAGTAAGATGACAAGATCAACGCCCACAACAAATTGTGTTCTACTCGTGCATTAGAGAACTACGATAGACCTAGCTCATGATGCCTTTGTTGGGGAACGTTGCGAGAAAATTAAAATTTTTCCTACGGTTTCACCAAGATCCATCTATGAGTTCATCTAAGCAATGAGTAACGGGAGAGAGTTTGCATCTACATACCACTTGTAGATCGCGTGCGGAAGCTTGCTTGGTGATGATGGAGTCGTACTCGAACGTGATTCAGATCACCGATGCCAAGTCTTTGAACGGACAGCACCTCCGCTCAACACACGTGACGGGACGAGCGACGTATCCTCCTTCTTGATCCAGCAAGGGGAAGGAGAGGTTGAGGAAGACAGCACCACCCGCAGACGACGGCGTGGTGATGGTGGTGAAGCGAGACTCGGCTGTGGCTTCACGAGCTCTTACGGAGGAGGAGATGTGTTGGGAGGGAGGGCTGCGCCTTGGGAGTTGTGTACAGCAGCCCCCCCCCTTTATATAGGCCCCAGGTGGCGGCCCCCGAGATCCAATCTCCGGGGCGGCGGCCAAGGGGTGGAGTGCCCCCAAGCCGGTGGGCGCTTCACCCCTAGGGTTTCAACCCTAGGCTAGGGTGGGCCTGAGGCGCACCAGCCCCTTGTGGGCTGGTTCCTTCCCCTTGGCCCATGGGGCCCTCCGGATGGTGGCCCCACCGGTGGACCCCAGGACCCTTCCGGTGGTCCCAGATTTTACCGAAACCCCAAACTTTCCCGATGGCAAACACCACTTCCTACATATTATTCTTTACCTCCGGACCCTTCCGAACTCCTCGTGACGTCCGGATCTCATCCGGACTCAACAACATTCGTATTCACATACTAGTCTTCCTACTAACCCTAGCGCCACCGAACCTTAAGTGTGTAGATCCTACGGGTTCGGAGACACGCAGACATGACCGAGACGACTCTCGGGCAATAACCAACAGCGGGTCTGGATACCCATGTTGGCTCTACATGCTCCTCGATGATTTCATCGGTTGAACCACGATGTCGAGGATTCTATCAAACCTCGTATACAATTCCTTTGTCAATCGGTACGTTACTTGCCCGAGACTCGATCGTCGGTATCCCAATACCTCGCTCGGTCTCAGCATCGCAAGTCACTTTACTCATCAGTAATGCATGATCCCGTACAACAACTTGGTCACTTTGAGCTCATTATGATGATGCATTACCGAGTGGGCCCAGAGATACCTCTCCGTCATACGGAGTGACAAATCCCGCCTCGATCCGTGTCAACCCAATGATACTTTCGGAGATACCGTAATGCACCTTTATAGTCACCCAGTTACGTTGTGACGTTTGATACACCCAAGGCACTCCTACGGTAACCGGGAGTTACACGATCTCATGGTCAAAGGAATAGATACTTGACATTGGCAAAGCTTCTAGCAAACGAACTATACGATCTTTTATGCTATGCTTATGATTGGGTCTTTGTCCATCACATCATTCTCCTAATGATGTGATCCCGTTATCAACGACATCCAATGTCCATAGTCAGGAAATCATGACTATCTATTGATCACAACGAGCTAGTCAACTAGAGGCTCACTAGGGACATATTGTGGTCTAAGTGTTCACACGTGTATTATGATTTCCGGATAATACATTTATAGCATGAACAAAAGACAATTATCATGAACATTGAAATATAATAATACTTTTATTATTGCCTCTAGGGCATATTTCCAACAGTCACGAAGCGCAGAACGGGCGGAGGTCGGCAAGGGTGATGGCGATGAGGAAGAAGTCGAAGCCACGCAGGTGTACACGTCCGGTGGGTAGCGAGTGCTGGGCCGATGGACGCCTAGCCGCGACCTCGTGATAGGGCCAGCGGGCGGTGGCACAGCAGCCGCTACTGGTGATGGTGCCGAGCCTGGTGGTGAAGATGCCGGCGACGCGCCCGGCTGTGAAGAAGCCGGGACAGAAGATGGCGACTCCGGCGAGCGAGCCGACCCAGTGACCGGTGAAGCCGATGAAGCCGGGGAGATCGGCGCAGAAGCCGGCGTCAGGCCTGGCGACGAAGCAGCCGGAGAGGCCGGCGCGGAGGTGTTGGGGAACGTAGTAATTTCAAAATTTTCCTAAGCACACGCAAGATCATGGTGATGCATAGCAACGAGAGGGGAGAGTGTTGTCTACATACCCTTGTAGACCGAAGCGGAAGCGATCACAACGTAGAGGAAGTAGTCGTACGTTATCCTCGCGATCCAACCGATCCCAGCGCCGTTA
This sequence comes from Aegilops speltoides, assembly GCA_021437245.1. Taxonomy (NCBI): domain Eukaryota; kingdom Viridiplantae; phylum Streptophyta; class Magnoliopsida; order Poales; family Poaceae; genus Aegilops; species Aegilops speltoides. The sequence continues at coordinate 306,856,501 of CM038141.1, read as the reverse complement.
CTCCGGCGCCTCCGAGTTCTTGACACACGTACAGCTCGGTGACGCTCCTCGGGCTCCGATCCAGCAAAGCTCCGGGGAGAGAGTTCCGTCAAGACGACGGCAGGACGATCTTGATGTTCTACCGACGCAGGGCTTCACCTAAGCACCGCTACGATATGACCGAGGTGGAATATGGTGGAGGGGGGCACCGCACACGGCTAAGGAACGATCTCAAGGATCAACTTGTGTGTCTATGGGGTGTCCCCTGCCCCCGTATATAAAGGAGTGGAGGAGGGGGAGGGCCAGCCTCTCTATGGCGCGCCCTAGGGGAGTCCTACTCCCACCGGGAGTAGGATTCCCCCTTTCCTAGTCCAACTAGGAACCCTTCCATGTAGTAGGAGTAGGAGAGAAGGAAAGGGAAGAGAAAAGGAGAAGGAAGGAAGGGGGCGCCCCCCCTCCCTAGTCCAATTCGGACTAGTCCATGGGGAGGGGTGCAACCACCCTTATGGCCCTTTTTCCCTTTTCCCGTATGGCCCATTAAGGCCCAATACGAATTCCCGTAACTCTCCGGTACTCCGAAAAATACCCGAATCACTCGGAACCTTTCCGAACTCCGAATTGATAGAGGCAAAGGTGTCCCGTCTTTCGATGAGATGATAACTATCGATTTGGTGGAGACGACTTTGACGATCCGACTACAAACGTGCACGACGTTGCGCCTTAGCAATCGCTAAACCAACTCCGAGAGGTTATTGACCACGCCGGAGCACAATCAACCTGACCACGAAGGTCTATTCCTGCAAGCAATCGAAGAACAAGCAAGAATATGATAAAAGCAATCTGAATATTGCGAGTATGTATGAAATATTAATAAAGGTGGGGATCCGTAAGCGGTCTTGGTCTGGTCGTTGGACACAAACGAAGTACACGAAGTTGCAATGGCTAACTTTTAACTAAACAAATCCCAATGGAAAAGCTACTAGATGGATCTACTTATATAGGAGCAAGGGGTGGCGGCCAAGGAGGTGGAAGGACGTCCCAAGGCAGCCTAAAACTAACCCTAGGTCGTACAAGGCCAATGGGCCCAAGTGGAGGTGACGTAACACCTTTGGACTTGTAGTTTGACTCGGATTCTGGTGCAGCGTCAGATTGTTTTGTCCACAACTCAACGCTCCGGATGGATTTTAAGGTGATTCCAATTGTGCTGGAAATAGCATGAAATCTACTTTCCAACAAAAAAAGAATCACCCAATTCGGAGTCCGTATGAAAAATTTGTTGGCGTTTTGAGTCAGGTATGTCTGTGCAGTCCGAATCTGAATCCAGAACGTGAGAGACTTGGACTCTATCTTCTCTTGGGCCAAAAGTGACGTGAGAGGACTTTTTGAACAGCAAATAAACATCTCTTTCTTCCTTATCTTCATATGTGGATTGTACAAATGTCCCATACACCTGCAATTAGACAAAATACAAAAGTGTGTGAAGTATTTTTGTTCTGGATAACATAAATATATTATTGAATAGTTTGCACTAGAAATCACCTCACAAATATGCATGTATGCAATATTTTTGGTCATATACAAGGTACTCATGTCCTCATCATCCTCCCCTTTTTGAAAATAAAGCCGTCCTCGGCGTTGCTTAATCTGAAATGTGGCTAACAAAAGAGACAAGGTGTACATGTTGTATATGTATACGTCATCCATTTTTACTTCCCTTGATTTTTGCATATATGACACATGAATAGATGGGTAACTTGCATAGTACATAAAATCTAAAGCCAACAAATTAGCACAAGAACTGGAAAGCATGAAAATATTGCAACTCAGTTTGCACATATAAGTGAAGCTCTTATTTATTTCAAAAGATTGACAATGTTCATCATTAAACCATCCCAACATTGGTGAATAAACCTTATTTGCATCAAATTTACATGCTACAACATGCTTAGATAAGCAAACATGCAATGAGTCATTCGACACAGAATCATCACCAAGATTAGAGGTCATATCAAAATGATTAAATATTGATTCTTTTGCATCAACAGTTAATTCAATGGGTGCACTCAAAATTGTTGGTATTTCAATTGTTTGATCACATGACGCATTCATGACAGTATCAAGATTCTCTAAAATAGCTGTTGTAATCAAATCACCAGGTAACTCAACACATGATGCATTCAAGTTAACTAGGGATGCATCATTCTCATGTGAAGTTATATCATCAATACCTTTACTGTTACCTTGTCGCAAAGACGTAGCTGATGTAGTTACAGACGTAGACAATGCACCATACTCTTGAGATGATGTCGCGCTCCGAGGTGGGGCTGCTCTAGTAGGTGCAGCGGTGGAGGAACCAACCGGCGGTGGTGAGCATGAACTGGAATTGTAGTTGTTGTAGTCACCCAATGCATCCTCCTCAGAATCGTCTCTCAAAGGTACAAGCACGAACATACATACCAGTAATGCAACGAGGAATATACTGAAATCTTGCTGAATATCATGGTTCAAACCACCAAAAATCTATTCATTGTATCATCCTCGATTCTTCTATGTCACAATGATGTATATAAGATTTGAACTCTTGGTAGTAAGCATGAACAGTGTTATTGCCTTGTTTAAATTGTTCAAATTTATGAAGCAATTCACCATTTATAGTAAGGAGGGAAAAATTGTTTTCTCATTACATCTTTCAAATCTTTCCAAGTTGTGGGTTGGTTATCAATGTTTTTCTTACAATGCACACTCCACCAAATGAAGCAAAACCAGTAAATGCTCTAGTGGCAGCTCGTACCGCCAAGTTCGGAAAAGTCATGGTTACTAAAAACTTGTTCTACTTCAAACTCCCAAGCAAGATAAATAGCAGGATTAAATCTACCCTCAAATGACGGTAAAGAGATAACCTGACCATGTGGTTGTGTGTGTTGTCCCAACTCTCGTGATGGTGAAGATGTGTCCATCGTCCAAGAACTTCTATCTCCGTAACCTGTCATGATTAGTAGAAACAAGAAACAAAATTCCAGAATAATGTTCCTATGAACTACTAGGATGTGGTTGTAAAGTGCTCACAAGAAAGCAAATATCAATATCTTACAAGTTCTTACCATGCGGCGGTGGTGACAGGCAACCAGCGATGTCAAATAACTCAAGATTGTGTAAAGCGATTGCCGGGGAACGACGATACACGGTGTAGAAATATGTGGAGCTGGGTTGGCTATATATGGTAGCAAAAATTTAGCAATAATCAATTCAAAGATGCAATGTTGAATAAACGCTCAACGACGGTACTGTGCTAGTCCTAGGCTAGACCGGACTAGAGACGTGAGCCTAGAACACTAATGAGGTCACGACGTAGCACAACTAGCATCAATGAAGGATACTAAGTAGCTCTTGACAGCAAGATAGAAGTGAAGATCACAACGGTAGTGAATATAATGATGAAAAACAACTACCAAGCAGGACATACAACAACTCTCTCTCCAACTTTCCTCTTGAAAAGTTTGAGCCAATCTTCTGATAAATTCTTTCAAAGAATGCTACTAACTCAAGCTTTCCAATGCAAAAAGAATCACTCAATTCCGAGTTGATATGAGGAGTCAAAGAATTCTAAAACTGGCCTGAAAAATTGGAACAAGCTGTGCTCACGAACTTCGGAGGGCAAAAAGACCTATTTAGAAGACGATTTTGAGGTGTCAAATATTGAACTAGCTTCTGCAACTATTTAGATGCGGCTCGTCGCTAGCTTCAATTTGAGTACTCACGGAGCCAAAACGGAGTTCGTATGAGGAAGATACACCTGTTTTACTGAACAGTGCGCAAAACAGATTCCAATCCGAATTCAGGTACGAGGTTGATTCTTGATAGATCCGATTTTTTTCTCTCTTTTTTTCTCATGCTTTTTTATTTTCTCTCTCTCTCTTTTTTCTTTCCTTTTTTCTCTCTTTTTCTCTTTTTTTCTCCTCTTTCCAAGACAAACTACATAAGATGCAGATTGATCAAAGCGAAGATGTGAATGACCTCAACTATGATTATGACAATGAACAGCAGAGCACGTGGTGGAAATTAATAGATGGGATGATGGACAGCGGAAGGGATAATGATGCAGCGGCGGTGTGACTAATGTGAACAGAACTCGAAACTCTAAAGGAACTAGACACTAAGACCAGCAACTGACACGACGATGCAACCGATAATTCAAATATGCAAGCAACGAATAGAAAATTGCAAAGGTTCAGACTGGCTTGGATAAAGGATGAACAGATCTAACTTTTTTTGTGGTTTTTTCATGGACTATAGGTATGAATGACAGATGCGATCTAAACTATGAAAAACTGTAAAATCTCACCGAGCAACCTGAAAACTGATACCACTTGATAGAGGCAAAGGTGTCCCGTCTTTCGATGAGATGATAATTATCGATTTGGTGGAGACGACTTTGACGATCCGACTACAAACGTGCACGACGTTGCGCCTTAGCAATCGCTAAACCAACTCCGAGAGGTTATTGACCACGCCGGAGCACAATCAACCTGACCACGAAGGTCTATTCCTGCAAGCAATCGAAGAATAAGCAAGAATATGATAAAAGCAATCTGAATATTGCGTAGTATGTATGAAATATTAATAAAGGTGGGGATCCGTAGCGGTCTTGGTCTGGTCGTTGGACACAAACGAAGTACACGGTTGCAATGGCTAACTTTAACTAAACAAATCCCAAGGAAAAGCTACTAGATGGATCTACTTATATAGGAGCAAGGGGTGGCGGCCAAGGAGGTGGGAGGACGTCCCAAGGCAGCCTAAAACTAACCCTAGGTCGTACAAGGCCAATGGGCCCAAGTGGAGGTGACGTAACACCTTTGGACTTGTAGTTTGACTCGGATTCTGGTGCAGCGTCAGATTATTTTGTCCACAACTCAACGCTGCGGATGGATTTTAAGGTGATTCCAATTGTGCTGGAAAGAGCATGAAATCTACTTTCCAACAAAAAAAGAATCACCCAATTCGGAGTCCGTATGAAAAAGTTGTTGGCGTTTTGAGTCAGGTATGTCTGTGCAGTCCGAATCTGAATCCAGAACGTGAGAGACTTAGACTCTATCTTCTCTTGGGCCAAAAGTGATGTGAGAGGACTTTTTGAACAGCAAATAAACATCTCTTTCTTCCTTATCTTCATATGTGGATTGTACAAATGTCCCATACACCTACAATTAGAAAAAACACAAAAGTGTGTGAAGTATTTTTGTTCTGAATAACATAAATATATTATTGAATAGTTTGCACTAGAAATCACCTGACAAATATGCATGTATGCAATATTTTTGGTCATATACAAGGTACTCATGTCCTCATCACGAATATAGTCGTCCAATATATCGATCTTTACGTCTCGACCATTTCGAGACTCCTCGTCATGTCCCCGATCTCATCCGGGACTCCGAACTCCTTCGGTACATCAAAACTCATAAACTCATAATATAACTGTCATCGAAACCTTAAGCGTGCGGACCCTACGGTTCGAGAACAATGTAGACATGACCGAGACACGTCTCTGATCAATAACCAATAGCGGGACCTGGATGCCCATATTGGCTCCTACATATTCTACGAAGATCTTTATCGGTCGACCGCATAACAAGATACGCTTGTTCCTTTGTCATCAAGATGTTACTTGCCCGAGATTCGATCGTCGGTATCCAATACCTAGTTCAATCTCGTTATCGCAAGTCTCTTTACTCGTTCCGTAATACACCATCTCGCAACTAACTCATTAGTTGTAATGCTTGCAAGGCTTAAGTGATGTGCATTACCGAGAGGGCCCAGAGATACCTCTCCGACAATCGGAGTGACAAATCCTAATCTCAAATACGCCAACCCAACATCCGCCTTTGGAGACACTTGTAGTACTCCTTTATAATCACCCGATTACGTTAGACGTTTGGTAGTACCAAAGTGTTCCTCCGCAAACGGGAGTAGCATAATCTCATAGTTATAGGAACATGTATAAGTCATGGATAAAAGCAATAGCAACATACTAAACGATCGGGTGCTAAGCTAATGGAATGGGTCATGTCAATCAGATCATTCAACTAATGATGTGATCCCGTTAATCAAATAACAACTCTTTGTCCATGGTCAGGAAACATAACCATCTTTGATTAACAAGCTAGTCAAGTAGAGGCATACTAGTGACACTGTTTGTCTATATATTCACACATGTATTATGTTTCCGGTTAATACAATTCTAGCATGAATAATAAACATTTATCATGATATAAGGAAATAAATAATAACTTTATTATTGCCTCTAGGGCATATTTCCTTCAGTCTCCCACTTGCACTAGAGTCAATAATCTAGATCACATCACCATGTGATTAACATTGATAGTTCACATCATCATGTGATTAACACCCATAGTTCACATCGCCATGTGACCAACACCCAAAGGGTTTACTAGATTCAATAATCTAGTTCACATCGCTATGTGATTAACACCCAAAGAGTACTAAGGTGTGATCATGTTTTGCTTGTGAGACAATCTTAGTCAACGGGTCTTTCACATTCAGATCCGTTATGTATTTTGCAATTTTCTATGTCTACAATACTCTGCACGGAGCTACTCTAGCTAATTGCTCCCACTTTCAATATGTATCTAGATCGAGACTTAGAGTCATCCAGATCGGTGTCAAAACTTGTATCGACGTAACACTTTACGACGAACCTTTTGTCACTTCCATAATCGAGAAACATATCCTTATTCCACTAAGGATAATTTTGACCACTGTCCAGTGATCTACTCCTAGATCACTATTGTACTCCCTTGCCAAACTCAGTGTAGGGTATACAATAGATCTGGTACACAACATGGCATACTTTATAGAATCTATGGCCAAGGCATAGGGAATGACTTTCATTCTCTTTCTATCTTCTGCCGTGGTCGGGTTTTGAGTCTTACTCAATTTCACACCTTGTTACACAGTGCAAGAACTCTTTATTTGATCGCTCCATTTTGAACTACTTCAAAATCTTGTCAAGGTATGTACTCATTGAAAAACTTATCAAGCGTCTTGATCTATCTCTATAGATCTTGATGCTCAATATGTAAGTAGCTTTACTGAGGTATTTATTTTAAAGAACTCCTTTCAAACACTCCTTTATGCTTTGCAGAATAATTCTATATTATTTCCGATCAATAATATTTCATTCACATATACTTATCAGAAATATTGTAGTGGTCCCACTCACTTTCTTGTAAATACAAGCTTCACCGTAAGTCTGTATAAAACTATATGCTTTGATCAACTTATCAAAGCGTATATTCCAACTCCGAGATGCTTGCGCCAGTCCATAGATGCACATTTTGTTAACACCTTTAGGATCGACAAAACCTCTTGGTTGCATCACATACAACTCTTCTTTAATAACTCCATTAAGGAATGCAGTTTTGTTTATCCATTTGCCAGATTTCATAAAATGCGGCAATTGCTAACATGATTCGGACAGACTTTTAAGCATCGATACGAGTGAGAAAATCTCATTGTATTCAACATCTTGAACTTTGTCAAAACCTTTTCGACAAGTCTAGCTTTGCGATAGTAATACTACTATCGTCGTCCGCCTTCCTCTTGAAGATCCATTTATTTTCTATGGCTTGCCGATCATCGGGCAACTCCACCAAAGTCCACACTTTGTTCTCATACATGGATCTCATCTCGATTTCATGGCCTCAAGCCATTTCGTGGAATCTGGGCTCATCATCGCTTCCTCATAGTTCGTAGGTTTATCATGGTCTAGTTACATTACTTCCGAACAGGATTACCGTACCACTCGTGCGGATCTCACTCTGGTTTACCTCACGAGATTCGGTAGTAACTTGATCTGAAGTTACATGATCATCATCATTAGCTTCCTCACTAATTGGTGTAGTAGTCACAGAACAGATTTCGTGATGAACTACTTTCCAATAAGGGAGAAGGTACAATTACCTCATCAAGTTCTACTTTCCTCCCACTCACTTCTTTTGAGAGAAACTCCTCTCTAGAAAGGATCCATTTATTAGCAACGAATGTTTTGCCTTCGGATCTGTGATAGGTGTACCCAACAATTTCCTTTGGGTATTCTATGAAGACGCACTTCTCGATTTGGGTTTGAGCTTATCAGATGAAAATTTTTCACATAAGCATCGCATCCCCAAACTTTAAGAAACGACAACTTTGGTTTCTTGCTAAACCACAGTTCATATAGTGTCGCCTCAACGGATTTAGATGGTGCCCTATTTAACGTGAATGTAGCTGTCTCTAATGCATGATCCCAAAACGATATTGGTAAATCGGTAAGAAACATCATAGATTGTACTATATCCAATAAAGTACGGTTATGACGCTCGGACACACCATTATGATATGGTGTTCCGGTGGCATGAATTTGTGAAACTATTCCACATTGTTTTAATTGAAGACCAAACTCAGAACTCAAATATTTGTCTCTCGCGATCGATCGTAGAAACCTTATTTTCTTGTCACGATGATTTTTCCACTTCACTCAAATTCTTTGAACCTTTCAACTATTTCAGACTTATGTTTCATCAAGTAGATATACCCATATCTCGCTTAAATCATCTGTGAAGGTGAGAAAATAACGATATCCGCCACGAGCCTCAACATTCATCGGACCACATACATCTCGTATGTATGATTTCCAACAAATCTGTTGCTCTCTCCATAGTACCGAGAACGGGTTTTAGTCATCTTGCCCATGAGGCACGGTTCGCAAGTGCCAAGTGATTCATAATCAAGTGACTTCAAAAGTCCATCAGTATGGAGTTTCTTCATGCGCTTTATACCGATATGACCTAAACGGAAGTGCCACAAATAAGTTGCACTATCATTATTAACTTTGCATCTTTTGGTTTCAATATTATGAATATGTGTATCACTACGATCGAGATCCAATGAACCATTTTCATTGGCTGTGTAACCATATAAGGTTTTATTCATGTAAACAGAACAACAGTTTATTCTCTTACTTAAATGAATAACCGTATTGCAATAAACACGATCAAATCATATTCATGCTCAAATGCAAACACCAAATAATATTTATTTAGGTTCAACACTAATCCCGAAAGTATAGGGAGTGTGCGATGATGATCATATCAATCTTGAAACTACTTTCAACGCACATCATCACTTCACCCTTAACTAGTTTCGCTTATTCGCAACTCCCGCTTCGAAGTTACTACTCTTAGCAACCGAACCAGTACCAAATACCGAGGGGTTGCTATAAACACTAGTAAAGTACACATCAATAACATGTATATCAAATATACCTTTGTTCACTTTGCCATCCTTCTTATCCGCCAAATACTTGGGGTAGTTCTTCTTCCAAAGAATCAGTCCCTTTGCAAGAGAAGCACTTAGTCTCGTGCTTAAGTCCAGACTTGGGGTTCTTCACTTGAGCAACAACTTGCTTGCCGCTCTTCTTGAAGTTCCTTCTATCCCTTTGCCCTTTCTTGAAACTAGTGGTCTTGTTAACCATCAACACTTGATGTTCTTTCTTGATTTCTACCTTCATCGATTTCATCATCATGAAAAACTCGGGAATCATTTTCATCATCCCTTGCATACTATAGTTCATCACGAAGTTCTACTAACTTGGTGATGGTGACTAGAGAATTCGTCAATCACTATCTTATCCGGAAGATTAACTCCCACTTGATTCAAGCGATTGTAGTACCTGCATAATCTGAGCACATGCTCACTAGTTGAGCGATTCTCCTCCATCTTTTAGCTATAGAACTTGTTGGAGACTTCATATCTCTTAACTCGGTATTTGCTTGAAATATTAACTTCAACTCTCGCACATCTCATATGGTCCATGATGTTCAAAACATCTTTGAAGTCCCGATTCTAAGCCATAAAGCATGGTGCACAAAACTATCAAGTAGTCATCATATTGAGCTAGCCAAACGCTCATAACGCTCAGATCCGCTCCCTGCAATAGGTCTATCACCTAGCAAGTGCATTAAGGACATGATTCTTCAGGCAAAGCATTGAGGATAAACCTCGATCGCGGATCCAATCCGCATCATTGCTACTAACATTTTTCAACACAATTTTCTAGGAACATATGAAAGCAACAACGCGAGCTATTGATCTACAACATAATTTGCAAAATACTACCAGACTAAGTTCATGATAAATTTAAGTTCAATTAATCATATTACTTGAGAACTCCCACTTAGATGACATCTCTATAGTCATCTAAGTGATCACGTGATCCAAATCAACTAAACCATAACCGATCATCACGTGAGATGGAGTAGTTTTCAATGGTGAACATCTTATGTTGATCATATCTACTATATGATTCACGCCGACCTTTCGGTCTCCGTGTTCCGAGGCCATATCTCGCATATGCTAGGCTCGCCAAGTTTAACTCGAGTATTCGCGTGTGCAAAACTGGCTTGCACCCGTTGTAGATGGACGAGAGCTTATCACACCCGATCATCACGTGGTGTCCGGGCACGATTTAACTTTGGCAACGGTGCATACTCGTGGAGAACACTTCTTGATAATTTTAGTGAGAGATCATCTTAAAATGCTACCGCCAATCAAAGCAAGATAAGATGCATAAAGGATAAACATCACATGTAATCAATATAAGTGATATGATATGGCCATCATCTTCTTGTGCTTGTGATTCCATCTCAAGCACCATCATGATCACCATCGCCACCGCGCGACACCTTGATCTCCATCGTAGCATCGTTGTCGTTACGCCATCTATTGCTTCTACGACTATCGCTACCGCTTAGTGATAAAGTAAAGCAATTATGTATGCGTTTTCATTTCATACAATAAAGCGACAACCATATGGCTCCCGCCGATTGCCGATAACTTAGGTTACAAAACATGATCATCTCATACAATAAAATATAGCATCACGCCTTGGCCATATCACATCACAACATGCCCTGCAAAAACAAGTTAGACGCCCTCTACTTTGTTGTTTGCAAATTTTACGTGGCTGCTACGGGCTGAAGCAAGAACCAATCTCACCACGCATCAAAACCACAACGATATTTCGTCAAATAGACTCGTTTAACCTTCTCAAGGACCGGGCGTAGCACACTCGGTCCAACTAAAGTTGGAGAAACCGACACCGCTAGCCACCTTTGTGCAAAGCACGGCGGTAGAACCAGTCTTGCGTAAGCGCACGCTGTAATGTCGGTCCGGCCGCTTCATCCAACAATACCGCTGAACCAAAGTATGACATGCTGGTAGGCAAGATGACTTGTATCGTCCACAACTCACTTGTGTTCTACTCGTGCAAAACATCAAACCATAAAACCTGGCTCGATACCACCGTTGGGGAACGAGTAATTTCAAAATTTTCCTACGCACACGCAAGATCATGGTGATGCATAGCAACGAGAGGGGAGAGTGTTGTCTACATACCCTTGTAGACCGAAGCGAAGCGATCACAACGTAGAGGAAGTAGTCGATGTTATCCTCGCGATCCAACCGATCCCAGCGCCGTTACATTCGGCGCCCGAAGTTCTTGACACACGACAGCTCGGTGACGCCTCGGCTCCGATCCAGCAAAGCTCGGGAGAGAGTTCCACAAGACGACGGCGTGGTGATGATCTTGATGTTCTATCGACACAGGCTTCGCCTAAGCACCGCCACGATATGACCGAGGTGGAATATGGTGGAGGGGGCACCGACACGGCTAAGGAACGATCTCAAGGATCAACTTGTGTGTCTATGGGGTGCCCCTGCCCCCGTGATATAAAGGAGTGGAGGAGGGGAGGGCCGGCCTCTATGGCGCGCCTAGGGGAGTCCTACTCCCACCGAGTAGGATTCCCCCTTTCCTAGTCCAACTAGGAACCCTTCCATGTAGTAGGAGTAGGAGAGAAGGAAAGGGAAGAGAAAAGGAGAAGGAAGGAAGGGGGCGCCCCCCCTCCCTAGTTCAATTCGGACTAGTCCACGGGAGAGGTGCGCCACCCTTATGGCCCTTTTTTCCTTTTTCCCGTATGGCCCATTAAGGCCCAATACGAATTCCCGTAACTCTCCCAGACTCAAAAATACCCAATCACTCGAACCTTTCCTAACTCCGAATATAGTCGTCCAATATATCGATCTTTACGCCTCGACCATTTCGAGACTCCTCGTCATGTCCCCGATCTCATCCGGACTCAACTCCTTCGGTACATCAAAACTCATAAACTCATAATATAACCGCCATCGAAACCTTAAGCGTGCGGACCCTACGGTTCGAGAACAATGTAGACATGACCGAGACACGTCTCGATCAATAACCAATAGCGGACCTGGATGCCCATATTGGCTCCTACATATTCTACGAAGATCTTTATCGGTCGACCGCATAACAAGATACGCTTGTTCCTTTGTCATCGGTATGTTACTTGCCCGAGATTCGATCGTCGGTATCCAATACCTAGTTCAATCTCGCTATCGCAAGTCTCTTTACTCGTTCCGTAATACACCATCTCGCAACTAACTCATTAGTTGTAATGCTTGCAAGGCTTAAGTGATGTGCATTACCGAGAGGGCCCGAGATACCTCTTCGACAATCGGAGTGACAAATCCTAATCTCAAAATACGCCAACCCAACATCTGCCTTTGGAGACACTGTAGTACTCCTTTATAATCACCCGATTACGTTAGACGCTTGGTAGTACCCAAAGTGTTCCTCCGCAAACGGAGTTGCATAATCTCATAGTTATAGGAACATGTATAAGTCATGGATAAAAGCAATAGCAACATACTAAACGATCGGGTGCTAAGCTAATGGAATGGGTCATGTCAATCGATCATTCAACTAATGATGTGATCCCGTTAATCAAATAACAACTCTTTGTCCATGGTCGGAAACATAACCATCTTTGATTAACAAGCTAGTCAAGTAGAGGCATACTAGTGACACTGCTTGTCTATATATTCACACATGTATTATGTTTCCGTTAATACAATTCTAGCATGAATAATAAACATTTATCATGATATAAGGAAATAAATAATAACTTTATTATTGCCTCTAGGGCATATTTCCTTCAGGAGGCCGGCTCGGAGGCCGGCTGGGAGGCCGGCGCGGAGGCCGGCTGGGAGGCCGGCTCGGAGACCGGCGTCGAGGCCGGCTCGGAGGCCGGGGAAGCTGGTGAAGCCGGGCAGAGCCGAGGCGCCAAGACGTCTGTGGGGCGCGCCACGCCGTTGGTTAAACCAGGCGGACAGGTCGGCCAAAGAGGGACCGGCGCCGATGAAGAAGCCTCCTGCTATTCCTGTTTAAAAGGAAAAGACAACTCGTCGAAATAAACATGCCGGGATGTGATGACATGGTGGGAAACCGGGTCATAGCATCTATAGCCCTTGGTGTTAGCCGGGTAACCGAGGAAGACACACGGAAGGGAACGAGGAACAAGTTTATGAGGAGTGGTGGCGACAATACTAGGGTAACAGAGACAACCAAATATACGAAGACTGTCGTATGAAGGAGGAGACCCGAAGAGAAGGTGGTGAGGTGTAAAGTTCCACCGGGTACGACATGGACGAAGGTTAATTAGGAGATTGGCAGTAGCGAGAGCGTCAGGCCAGAAGCGGGGTGGCATGTAGGCGTGGAAGAGGAGGGTGCGGACGCAATCGTTGAGAGTGCGAAGGATGCGTTCGGCCCGACCGTTCTGCTGTGAGGTGTATGGACAGGTAAGACGGAAAACAGTGCCATGTGTGGAGAGAAGGTTGCGGATGGTAGTGTTGTCGAATTCTTTCCCGTTGTCAGTTTGCAAAGCTAGAATAGGACGACCGAATTGTGTGGCTACATAAGAGTAGAAGGCCGTGAGAGTGGCAGCAACTTCGGAATTCTTACGTAATGGAAAGGTCCACACAAAATGATAAAAGTCATCCAAGAGAACAAGATAATATGAAAAACCAGTGTTACTAGCAACAGGAGAGGTCCAAACATCACTATGGATTAACTCGAAAGGTAACGACGAATCGTGGATGAAGTACTAAAGGGAAGGCGAACATGTTTGCCCGACGGCATGCGTGACAAGAGTGCGATCCGTTTTATTACATGTAAAAGAAAAATCCCTAATAATATGATGAAGAGCGGTGGAGCTAGGATGACCGAGACGCGTGCGTGCGAGATCAACGCCGCGGAAAGTGCAACCGTCCAAGCAGTGAAGATGATGGAGGCTGGACGGAGTATGTATCGCCGAGGCAGTAATAGCGGTGAAGAACCATCCGGTGAGGGCGCCCTTAACAAAAAACCAACTTCGTCAAATTCCACGATTCTGAGTTATCACGAGAAAGTTTACGAACACAAACTAGATTCGAATAAGCTCGGAGACACAAGAACATTATTGAGATAAAGTGGTCTAGAGTGGGAAGGAAAACTTGTGGAACCAATATGAGTGATAGGAAGACCAGCACCATTACCGACAATGATACAAGAAGAAGTGTGAATAGGAGACACGGAGGAGAGGTTACCCGGGTAAGCGGCCATGTGCGAAGATGCACCGGTGTCCATGAACCACCACCACCGCCGAATAAGCCCCGGTCGGAGGCTGTTGATGAAGAGCAGCAAGCAGGGCTGGATCATAAGAAGCCGGGCGCAGGTAGCCCGAGTAGCCGGTCACGCCATTGCTAGCGGGTGGCCTGCCATAGCCAACCGAACAGAGCGTAGTAGGTTGATGGAGCGACCGGACCGGTTTGTCGACCGCGAAGAAGGCTCGATGCCCGGAAGGATCGGGACCGAGGAGGCTTGGAGCGGGGGCGGGCACGGGCATAGTGTAGGCATGCACAACCCCGTCCGGGGTTGTGGCCACCCCCAAGGTGGCGCGGCTGCTGCTGCTGCTGGACGGGCCCGCCGCTGCTGTTGCCGTTGTTGTTGACCTTTATCATGAGCACGGCGGCCGGCGCGGCTGCTGTTGCTGCGGCTACTGCGGCAAGTGTTGGGGAAGAGCCGCAGGAGCACCAGGGACCGAAGGCCGCTGCTGGTACGGGGCGCCGTAGGCGCCGTTCGGCGCTGGAGCAACCGGTGGCCGGGGCGCTGGAGCAACCGGTGGCCGGGGCGCCTAGAACGGCGCTGGGAAGCCGGGGGGAGCACCCGAGGGCGGAGGGCCACCGCGTGAGTAGCCGGCGGCGAAGGCGGTGTGAACGGCACGGGAGCGAAGATGCTTCAACCGGCGTTCCTCGAGACGAAGATAAGCCACCGCCCGCTCGTAGGTAGGGTTCGCCATGAGGGTGAGGTTGGAGGCAGCGTTGTCGAGATCCTCATTGATGCCGGCGGTGAGGGTGGAGAGGAGCAACTCATCGCCCACCTTAAAGCCGATGTCATTGAGCTCGTCGGAGAGGGTCTTGAGACGCATGCAATAGTCGTCGACGGAGGAGTCGTTTTGATGACACCCGAAGAACTCCTGCTGCAGGAAGACGATCCGTTGGAGCTTGCTGTCGGTGAAGAGACCGACGATCTTGTTCCACACCGTGCATGCATCGTCCCTGTCGCGAACGACAGTGTGGAAGATGTCTTTGGACACGGTGAGGAAGAGCCACCGGATGATGGTGGCGTCGATCGCCAGACCGATCGGCGTCGCGGTTGAGGATTTAAGAGGTTGGCGGTGCCGTCGATGTGGTCCTGCAGATTATACTCACGAAAGAGGAGATTGAAGTATGTCTTCCAAGCATAGAAATTTGCCTCTTTGTGGGAGAGGATCACCGGGACGCGACGTTCGATGGGAACATCACGGATGTAGGCGAGATCGGGAAGGGTGGCGGTGGAGGAGCCGGAGGAAGAGTCGAAGGGGTTCGGCGGCTTCACCACGGGAGGGGTGGAGGCGGCGGACCGGTCGGAGAGAAGGTTGGAACCCGACATGGCTAGGGTTTAGGTGCGGCTAGGGTTAGGCGGAGGCCGGGGCGGGATTTGGGTAGATGACAGCGGGTAGCGAGGGTTTTAGGGTTTGGGGAGAGTGCGGCTAGCGGCGAGGAGACGGGTGGCTAGCGGCAGCGTGGGAGGGATCACGAGTGGGGCGGTGGCAGGGAGCCAGCGACTCGAGAGGAGGAGCTACGGCGGCGGCGAGGGTTCGGCGGCGTGGGCGTAGGGAAGCGGCGGCGGCTGGGAGGCAACGGCGACGCGCTAGGGGAGGGTGGATCGGACTAAGGCTGATACCATGTAGAGAATTATGCAACTCACGATGTATTGATCGGGTGCAATATGCACGTATATATAAGTACAAAGGGTAGCCACGTCCTCGACTATACATGGAAGGAGGAGGGCTTGTTGTACAAGAAATACACATATGTTATCTACATCTCAACAGGAATTAACTGTCTCTTTGAATTGAGTGAAGCGGCAGTTAATTCTGAGGAAGTAATACTATATGTTAACTCTCACTATTAGCACTTGACAGCAACATGCTCCTCTTACCATTCGCCGCATGGTATCTTCCGGACCCTTTTTCGGGAATCTTTGCGATGGTCTTTCCTCAAAAAAAAAACTTAGGTAGTAACATAACGCACCCCAAGACATATATGCTTATGTGGCATGGTGTTAATGAGGAGAGAGGTGTTTGTAGTAACATAATATGTTACCGTAACATAACACGCCCAAATGCAAAATGAGTCTACAACATAATAAATGAATGTTTGCATGACACTACACTTATGTTACTATGCATGTTACTAGTCTAAATTACTGCCCACTATGACTAGCCTAAAGCCAACTTGTCACGCCCAAGATGCGACCCTATCCTAAAGGAAACTCGAAGGTCCCACCAAGGATAGAAGCGCATCTTGAAGACGCTTTTGCAAGGTGGATATCATTACATCAACATTACATAATAGAAAGGGATACATACATAAGGCATACAATGCCACACGAATACAACATCGTCTTACATAAGGGCACCATCCGACTACGGATGAAACACAAACAGAAACTCAAACGACATCCACCCTGCTAGCCCAGGCTGCCGACCTGGAACCTATCCCCTGATCGAAGAAGAAGTAGGAGAAGAACTCCAAAACAAGCAAACATCGCTCTCGCGTCATGATCATCGCAAAACCTGTACCTGCAACTATTGTTGTAGTAATCAGGAGCCACGAGGGCTCAAAGAATCCCATTACCATGGGTATCAAGACTAGCAAAGCTTAATGGGAAAGGAAGGGGTAAAGTGGTGAGGTTGCAGCAGCGACTAAGCATATATGGTGGCTAACATATGCAAATAAGAGCGAGAAGAGAGCAAACGGAACGGTCGTGAGTCTAGCAATGATCAAGAGGTGATCCTGAACTCCTACTTACGTCAAACATAACCCAAAACCGTGTTCACTTCCCGGACTCCGCCGAAAAGAGACCATCGCGGCTACACACGCGGTTGATGCGTTTTAATTCGGATCTGGTGTCAAGTTATCTACAACCGGACATTAACAAATTCCCATCTGCCACATAACCGCGGGCACGGCTTTCGAAAGTTTATACCCTGCAGGGGTGTCCCAACTTAGCCCATGATAAGCTCTCGCGATCAACGAAGGATATTTCTTCTCCCAGGAAGACCCGATCGGTCTTGGAATCCCGGTTTACAAGACATTTCGACAATGGTAAAACAAGACCAGCAAAGCCGCCCGCTGTGCCGACAAATCCCAATAGGAGCTGCACATATCTCGTTCTCAGGGCACACCGGATGAGCAAGACGTCGGGTTGGCATAGACCCCGTTGCCAGGGGCGCCGGCACTGCTCGGTTTGGACCAAGACTTAGAGAAGCATCGCCCGGGGGGGGGCTAAAATAAAGATGACCCTCGGGTTAATTACTCCCAAGGGAAAAGTAGGTGGTGGTGAGGCAAATGGTAAAACCAAGGTTGGGCCTTTTGGAGGAGTTTTATTCAAAGCGAACCGTCAAGGGGTCCCATAAATCACCCGACCACGCAAAAATCCGGGAACATAATACCGTATGACGGAAACTAGGGCGGCAAGAGTGGAACAAAACACCAGGCATAAGGCCGAGCCTTCCACCCTTTACCAAATATATAGATGCATTAATAATATAAGAGATATTGTGATATCCCAACATAACCCTGTCCACCATGGTGCAATCTTCAACTTCACCTGCAACTAACAACGCTATAAGAGGGGCTGAGCAAAACGGTAACATAGCCAAGCAATGGTTTGCTAGGACGGGTGAAAAAGGTTAGAGGCTGACATGGCAATTTGGGGAGGCTTGAAGAACAAGTGAATAGGAAGCGCAACATAGCGATAGAACGAAGCAACTAGCATAGCAATGATAGTAGTGAGATCCAGGGTAGCGGTCATCTTGCCTGAAATCCCGCTAGGAAGAAGAACGAGTCCATGAAGAAGATGAAGCCACGAAGATGAACCACACGTAGACGAACGCATCCTCACGATCGCAACGAAACGGGAACTATCGAGAAGAAGCACACAACATGGTAAACACACCACACATATACAAGACATGATGCACAACAAGCATGATGCATGACAAAGCTACATGAAGCTACTCATTGCAAGAGACGATGCAAACAAGAGCAACACATCAAAGCAAGTTTAAATGAGGCCAGGAACAACATATAACAAATCCGGTAAGTCCTCATATGCAAATTTCGAAGTTGGTCCAGAACTGAATAAACCTTATGTTCAAGTTGTTAAACAGCAAGTTAAGATGCACCAAGATGATCTACACGAGATTCTAGTCAAGTTACATATAAAGTTCATTTAATTCGGAGCTACGGTCTGGAAGATATGAGCAAAACTAGTTAAACATGGCATTGATGCAAAATGCACCCAAACATCAAGCAAACACACCAAAACAAGGATGCAACATGGTAATATGAAACTACATGCAATTCTAAGCAAGTTTCATATACTCCCTCCGTTCCAAAATAATTGTCTTTCTAGCCATCTCAAATGGACTACAACATACGGATGTATGTAGACATGTTTTAGAGTGTAGATTCACTCATTTTGCTCCGTATGTAGTCACTTGTTGAAATCTCTAGAAAGACAATTATTTCGGAACGGAGGGAGTAGAACACACTCAAAACGGAGCAACGGTTCAACACATACACTCTATACAAGATATGACAACAATCTGTCCAAAACAGCAGCTAAGCATATTGCAAGCACCAAAACAACATGCTACAGCATCTCAACGTAATAAAAAAAGGCATGGGCATGAAGTACAGGTAAAGCATGACAAAAGATGAACACTGAACTATCTCCAGAAATCACTAGAACATGCTCAAAAGGACATGGGAAGATTGCAAATAATAATAGTTTCAGGCTTAGCAGAAATAACATCAGGTTGCAATGTTTAGAGCTATCAAACAATATGTTACAGGAACTTATCATGGCAAACAAAGGCATGGCATGAATCTACTAATCTCATAGAACAAAAGTCCCTTACTGACCATGAGCCAAAAGGGCAGAAAAAATATGATGGCACTCATGTAAACATGGCAAAAGATATGACAGATTCATACATGGCAGGAACAACAATAAGTAGGCATGTTGGTGAGCTTGAACCACTCACCACAGAGCAATACATGGCATGGCAAGGCAACCAACAGTAAGAAGACATGTTTATGAAGCTAAGCATGGCAAGAACAAGTTCATAGGGTGCATGGATCACTAGAAAAGCGCATGGCCAGAACTGAACTTCATGTTAACAGGCTGACAGCAACATTATTTAGCAACTAAGGAACAAGATTGCAACAAGCTACAGCAGGCTAAAAATGAAACCAGTGGCATGAATGGATAGAGCAAGACATGTATAACAAATCATCCTTAGTGAACATCTCCAGATTATGCATAGAACGACAAGTAGCAGCAGGTTTACATAGCAACAAAATATAACAGAATCAGCCAGGAAAACAGCAACAACAAGTACCCCACTTAACAAGCTTGATGCACTCACTACAACACTCGCAAAAATACATGGATGGCACCACTGGAAATATGGCATAGCATAGATCAAAACACATGTAGAGCTCATCTTCATAGGATGCACACATCAAACATGGCAAAAATGACAAATGAGCATGTTATAACAGTTTCAGCAGATCAACAACAACATGCACTCTTCCAACAGCATTTCGGGCATCAAGATGAGCTCAAATGGAAATGATGCAATGGAGAGTAATGAAGTACTCGTCGAGACGAACAATTTGACATATTACACGCACAAAACGGAGCAGTATGCATGCAGTTATGATGCGATGAACATGGTATGATAATGTACATAATTTCGGGACTTAGTGAGATTTAGTAGTGAGATTTAGACCTCGCGGGAAAGTCAACGCGGGTGGTGGATCTCGCCGAAGCCGAGGAAGAAGGTGGCCGGAGAAGGTCGGCGGAGGCGGGGACGGGGTGCTCCCGGGTGGATCTCGCCGGATCCGCCCCGGGGCAAGGTACGGCGGAGGCGGGGAGGTGCGGGGCCACGCGGCGGCGGACCGGTGGCGCGGCGGTGGCGACGAAGGCGAGGCCATGGAGGCGAGGGGCGCAGAGGAGCGGGCGGCGCGGCACCTCGGGCGGCGGAGACGAGGGGGCGACGGGCGGCGTAGGGCGGCTGTGGCACGCGGGCGGCCGGGCGGCGATCGGCGCGCACGGCGGCGACGGCGAGGCGGCGGCGGGGCGCTGGCGCGGCGCGGCGGCGGGCGTGGACGGGCCGCGGGGCCGGAGGCGGGCTCGGTGGGCCGGGCGGCGCTGGGCGGCCGGGCGAGCCACATGGCGGACGCCGGTTGGTCGCGGGCGATGGCGGGATCTGTCCGGTGAGGCCGGACATGTCTGGTGGCGGCGGGGCGATTTGATCTAGGGTTTTGACCCGAAAAATGGAGGAGGAGGACATTTTTATAGGTAGAGGGAGCTAGGAGAGTCCAAATGCGGTGCGGTTTTCGGACACACGATCGTGATCGAACAACCGAGAGCATGGAGGGGAGTTTGCTGGGTTTTGGGCCACTTTGGAAGGGGTGTTGGGCTGCACACAAAAGAGGCCTTTAAGGTTACCCGGTTAACCATTGGAGTATCAAACGGACTCCAAATGGCACGAAACTTGACAGGCGGTCTACCGATGGTATACCAAGGCCGCTTGACAAACCTCGGTCCATTCTGAGACCGTTTAACACCCGCACACGAAAAGAGGTAAAAGGGGGCGCTGGGGGACATAGGAGTGCCAGATTGCAAAACGGACAACGGGGAAAATGCTCGGATGCATGAGGCAAACATGTATGCAAAATGAGATGCACATGATGACATGATATGAAATGCATATGATGACATGATAAAGTGCAACACGCAAGCAAATGACATGGCAACAACGGCGAATAACTGGCAGACACCTGGCGCATCGAATCCGGGGCGTTACACAACTCCAGCGCACGACCTCAAACGGACGTCTGTTTTACCCGGATTTTGTCTGTTTGGAGCAGACAATGGGGTCGTGTCAGGGTCATTTCTGAGATATAGTGGCCGTGCGCCCAACATGCAGACGCATTTTTTGGCCGCATCCTGTCCGCCTACTTTTTCAAACATATTCGTATAAAACCATGGCCTGTAGTTCATGCCAGCGGCCCTAGTTCACGCCGGCAACACATCCAGCCTACACGACCACGCCAACAACACAACCAGCATACACGACCACGCCAGCAACACGACCAGCCTCCAAACGGAATAGTGTTGTCGCCGGCACACAGCCAGCCTCCAAAACGAATAGGTTTGTCGCCGGCACACAGCCAGCGGCCGGCTCCCATGCTAGCCTCCAAAAAGAATGGCCACAGCCGAACAGACAACCTAGTTCAGGCCGTCAGCGTCGAACATCTCCTTCTGTCAGGCCTCGAACGAACTCCTCGTCTTCTCGCTCATCTTGCTCATGTCGACGCTCATGATCGCTAGCGCCACCTCCTTTGCTTTGGGTGCGGCATTGGTGGCCTCGATGTTGAGTTGCCTCTGCCTGGCCTTGTTGCCGAGCTGCCTCTGTCGGGACGCCTCCTCCATGTCGATCTTCCTCTCTTGGTCGCCTCCTCCATCTCAAGCTTCTTCCTTTGAAGCTCCAGGTATTGCCTCATTTGCTCCTCCTTGTTTTGTCACTTCTTCTCGTCCCTCACTTTCTTTTGAGATATCCTGCCATGCAAAGTCTCGTGCAAAGAAAAGGAAGATGCATACGCTTGTCGTCCACCTTGGAGTTGGTCTTGCCCCTCGGCCTCTTCAACGCCTCACCATCTCCACCTTTGGCCAACGCGGTCGTCTTCTTGCCTCTCTTCCTTTGAAGTTCACTGTATTGATCTTTGAAATTAGGGCAATTGTTGATGAGCGTCCAACAATGCGTAAGAATGAATGGCTTGTCATTGTGCTGAGCCTTGAATGCTTTCAAAGATTGAAATGCCTACATGATGAACACCAAATTGGACATGCAAACATATAGAAGGCCGAAGTCATGGCCGTAGCAACAAAAGATAAGAGACCATACCATGTCCCCAATGCCGAGACCACTCATGGGACGTGCTTCAACACTCTCAAGTGCGGCACAATACTTATTGCATTCTAGTTGGATGAACAACCACCTCTTTTGTATCAAGGTGATGCCACGTTCGCTTGTAAATTGGTAGGGCGCAAACAACTTTCCTTCAAGGAATGTTTTGTGAACTCTTGTCCAAAAAACAAGTCCCTTTTGTTGCGCACAGATCCTCGGATCTTGGCCAACCTCCATCCAACTTTGACAAATCAACTTGTCCTCCTCTTGTGAGTATGATCCCGTACGAATGCTCTTCTTCCTCTTTGTGCTTCCACTCTTTGTGCGGGCTCGTCGATGAACAATGGCTCGCCCCCAATATCGATGCCTATGTCTTCTTCATCACCTTCATCTTTGCAATAGATGTCATCATCTTCATGCCATGAGTCACCATGGTCGGCAACCTCAATGTCTTCATCGGCAACATACTAGCCGCGGCCATCCTGACTCTGGGTCTCGTCAGGATCAAAGGCATCGCCATGCCCACCCATCTAAGGCCTCGCCACGGCCCTCGTAGATGACATTCTCCATGAACTGGTTGTAGAAGGGGTCGTCAACCGTTGGCGTTGGTGTTGGCATTTCGTCGAACAGGACGCGGGGTGATTGCATGGTGGCCGTAGTTGGTGGCCGTGCTTGCTTTCTTTGCATCTCGACGGACGGGCCGGGCAACCGACGAGCCTGTGCTCGTCGGGCCGACGGCGCTGCCGAGAAACTTGGCGGACGACAAATCCCAAGCATGAGGAGGGTGTGCGCTTTGTTGACGATGTCCTCCTTCTCGTCGACGTTGGCCTTGCGTCGCGCGGCCTCCAACGAAGCACGCTCGCGGCGAACCTGGTCGCGGCGTTCTTGCCCTTGACCACCGCCCCCCGGTTCCCCGCTTCGCCAATTCTGCGTCCAGCTTTGCGAGCTTCGCATGTGTGAGCTCCGACCGCGACTTCCTTGGACCCTTGGCCGCCTTCTTCTTCACCTTTCCAGGATGGCAGGGCATCGGCCATGGCGGAAGGGTGGTGGGCGGATGGGGCGTGGAAGGGTTTTGGCGGGAAATGGCGCGAAATGGGGTGCCGGGCGGGTGCTTTGTGCCACCGACGGGTGGGCCAAGAGTGGACAAGCGCGCCGTTACGCCCGTCTGTGCGTTGTCCGTTTCACCTCAAAAGCGGCCCAAACTTGGTCCAGGGATGGGTCGAAAGCAGACATAAAACGGACAACAGTCCGTTTGCCCCAAACGGGCGCACCCGGACAGGAAGGGGTCGCACGCTGGAGTTGGCCTAATAGCATTATCCCGAGGAAATCTTTTTTTCGATCAAAGGGGCCGCACGGCCCCCATTTTCATTATGAAAATGGAGTCACAGCATACAGACTGTAACCGATCCGATGGAAGAGACAAGACAATACATTTATATGTCAACACTCCCACTCACATGTAGCTTCCTCACACCTAGACATGGATCAAAAGTGGTCTGCAATTTAATTGCACCAGCCAAGTCTTGAACTCAAGACGTCTTGGCTCTGATACCATGTAGAAGTGCATTTTCTAGCCAATGCAACCAAAAGATCGATCTAATGAAAGAGACCAGACAATACATTTATACGTCAACATAGACCAAGTCCCATGCAAACTTAACTTCGATGCCTACTATATGCATCAGGAAAAACACTACTCCTACATCTTGAGGTACTTCTCGTTTCAAAAAATATATCTTGACGCACTTCAAACTGAACATACAAGATGATACAACAAAAGAACGAGCCCAAGGCTCCGTCGCTACATATGATGCCTAGCATTTTGCATGAGGGGAAATAAACTCCTACAACCTGAAGATACTAAACTCTGCACCTACATGCGTTTTTCTTATTATTATTGTTAGGAAATCTAGCAGCAAACAAGCCTTGGCCCTCCTCGTGTAAAGCATTGCGATGAGGTGTAGTGCTGCACCCCTGAATGCCTAAGGCCAACTCCACTGTCCGTTTGGGTAGGGCAATGGGGTCGTGTCTGGGCCATTTCTCGGATGCGGTGGTCGTGCGCCCAACGCGCGGACGCATCCCGGCCACATCCTGTCCGCGCAGATTTTCTTTGCAAGCCCATAAACTTTTTTCATCATTGATTTTTGATACATGGAATACATCACCAAATTTTGACTAAAAAAGCAAGACTAAAGAAAACAAGAACCACAAGAATACATTTTAGAAGATATCCAACTTCCATAATTGCTCCTGTAAGTTGGATTAGTGCCTTCTTGATGCACTCATTGTTGATTTGCGGAGGCTCGATCTTGCGTACTTCTTTCTACGAGTGTAAAGAAGTCAATGTTGCTTCATCACACATAGTCTCGTGTCTAGCCTCTATTCTAGCAACAAGTGCACTAGTATCATCTCTAGCTTCTATGCTAGCTAAAAGAACATGAACATCTACTAAATTGCGCTATCAATATATCGATGTATTCTTCTTCCCAATACCAAAACTTGCATCCACTCTACACAATAAAATGCTAGGTTAGCACAAGTAGTCAAATCCGAGAGCACAACCGAAGCTAAAGTAGCACATACTCTGTCGTTTAAGCACTTGATGAACACCCATCTGGGATGTTCCGGCGTTTTAGACACGCGGCACACGATCTTCTTGAAGGAAATATGCCCTAGAGGCAATAATAAAGTTATTATTTATTTCCTCATATCATGATAAATGTTTATTATTCATGCTAGAATTGTATTAACCGGAAACATGATACATGTGTGAATACATAGACAAACATATAGTCACTAGTATGCCTCTACTTGACTAGCTCATTAATCAAAGATGGTTATGTTTCCTAACCATAGACATGTGTTGTCATTTGATTAATGGGATCACATCATTAGGAGAATGATGTGATTGACATGACCCATTCCGTTAGCCTAGCACTTGATCCTTTAGTATATTGCTATTGCTTTCCTCATGACTTATACATGTTCCTGTAACTATGAGATTATGCAACTCCCGTTTACCGGAGGAACACTTTGGGTACTACCAAACGTCACAACGAATCGGGTGATTATAAAGGAGTACTACAGGTGTTTCAAGGTACATGTTGAGTTGGCATTTTCGAGATTAGGTTTTGTCACTCCGATTGTCGGAGAGGTATCTCTGGGCCCTCTCGGTAATGCACATCACTATAAGCCTTGCAAGCAATGTGACCAATGAGTTGGTTACGGGATGACGCATTACGTAACGAGTAAAGAGACTTGCCGGTAACGAGGTTGAACTAGGTATTGGATACCGACGATCGAATCTCGGGCAAGTAACATACCGATGACAAAGGGAACAACGTATGTTGTTATGCGGTTTGACCGATAAATATCTTCATAGAATATGTAGGAGCCAATATGGGCATCCAGGTTCCGCTATTGGTTATTGACCGAGAATAGTTCTAGGTCATGTCTACATAGTTCTCGAACCCGTAGGGTCCGCACGCTTAATGTTACGATGACAGCTTTATTATGAGTTTATAAGTTTTGATGTGCGAAGTTTGTTCGGAGTCCCGGATGTGATCACAGACATGACGAGGAGTCTCGAAATGGTCGAGACATAAAGATTGATATATTGGAAGCCTATGTTTGGACATCGGAAGTGTTCCGGGTGAAATCGGCATTTTACCGAGCTGGGGGTTACTGAACCCTCGCGGGGGTTATTGGGCCTACATGGGCCATAAGGGAGAAGAGTAGAGGAGGAAAGAGGTGGGCTGCGCCCCCTCCCCTCCCTAGTCCGAATAGGACAAGGAGAGGGGGGGCGGCGCCCCCCCTTTCCTTCCCTTCTTCCTCCTCCTTCCCCCCTTCTCCTACTCCAACTAGGAAAGAAGGGAGTCCTACTCCCGGTGGGAGTAGGACTCCCCCCTTGGCGCGCCCTCCTTGGCCGGCCGCCTCCTCCCCCCTGGCTCCTTTATATACGGGGGTGGGGGCACCCTAGAACACACAAGTTGATCTACAGATCGTTCCTTAGCCGTGTGTGGTGCCCCCTCCACCATATTCCACCTCGGTCATATCGTCATGAGTTTAGGTGAAGCCTGCGCCGGTAGAACATCATCATTGTCACCACACCGTCAGGTCTTGTGGAACTCATCCCCAAGCTTTGCTGGATCGGAGCCCGTGATCGCCATCGAGCTGAACGTGTGCTGAACTTGGAGGTGCCGTACGTTCGGTGCTTGGATCGGTCGGATCGTGAAGACGTACGACTACATCAACCGCGTTGTCATAACGCTTCCGCTTACGGTCTATGAGGGTACGTGGACGACACTCTCCCCTCTCGTTGCTATGCCATCACCATGATCTTGCGTGTGCGTATGAATTTTTTTGAAATTACTACGTTCCCCAACAGTGGCATCCAAGCCTAGGTTTTATGCGTTGATGTTATAAGCATGAGTAGAACACAAGTGAGTTGTGGGCGATATAAGTCATACCGCTTACCAAAGATGTCATACTTTGGTTCGGGCGGTATTGTGAGATGAAGCGGCCGGACCGACATTACGCCAGACGCTTACGCGAGACTGGTTTCACCGCTACGACCACTCGTGCTTAAAGGTGGCTGGCGGGTGTCTGCTCTCTCACTTTAGCTGAATCGAGTGTGGCTACGCCCGGTCCTTGCGAAGGTTAAAACAACACTAACTTGACGAACTATCGCTGTGGTTTTGATGCGAGGTAAGAACGGTTCTTGCTAAGCCCGTAGCAGCCACGTAAAATATGCAACAACAAAGTAGAGGACGCCTAACTTGTTTTTCAGGGCATGTTGTGATGTGATATGGTCAAGACGTGATACTATATTTTATTGTATGAGATGATCATGTTTTGTAACCGGTTATCGCAATGGCAGGAGCCATATGGTTGTCGCTTATTGTATGGAATGCAAACGCCCTGTAATTGCTTTACTTTATCACTAAGCGGTAGCTATAGTCATAGAAGCAATAGATGGCGTAACGACAACGATGCTACGATGGAGATCAAGGTGTCGTGCCGGTGACGATGGTGATCACGATGGTGCTTCGAAGATGGAGATCACAAGCACAAGATGATGGTGGCCATATCATATCACTTATATTGATTGCATGTGATGTTTATCCTTTATGCATCTTATCTTGCTTTGATTGACGGTAGCATTTTAAGATGATCACTCACTAATAATCAAGAAGTGTTCTCCCTGAGTATGCACCATTGCGAAAGTTCTTCGTGCTGAGACACCACATGATGATCGGGAGTGATAGGCTCTACGTTCAAATACAACGGGTGCAAAACAGTTGCACACGCGGAATACTCAGGTCATAATTGACGAGCCTAGCATATACATATATGGCCTCGGAACACGAAGACCGAAAGGTCGAACGTGAATCATATAGTAGATATGATCAACATAGTGATGTTCACCATTGAAACTACTCCATCTCACGTGATGATCGGACATGGTTTAGTTGATTTGGATCACGTGATCACTTAGATGACTAGAGAGATGTCTGTCTAAGTGGGAGTTCTTAAGTAATATGATTAATTGAACTAAAATTTATCATGAACTTAGTACCTGGTAGTATTTTGCTTGTCTATGTTTGTTGTAGATAGATGGCTCGTGTTGTTGTTCCGTTGAATTTTAATGCGTTCCTTGAGAAAGCAAAGTTGAAAGATGATGGTAGCAATTACACGGATCGGGTCCGAACTCGAGGATTATCCTCATTGCTGCATGTAAGAATTACGTCTGGAAGCACCGCTGGGTGCGAACTCGCCGCTTGATGTAACCGACGACGTTAAGAACGTCTCGCGAGCAAAGTCGATGACTACTCGATAGTTCGATTGTGCCATGCTTTACGGCTTAGAACCGGTCTTCAATAACATTTTGAACGTCATGGAGCATATGAGATGTTCCAGAGTTGAAGTTAATATTTCAAGCAAATGCCCGGATTGAGAGATATGAAGTCTCCAATAAGTTCTATAGCTGCAAGATGGAGGAGAATAGTTCGCGGTGAACACATACTCGTAATGTCGGGTATAATAATCACTTGATTCAACTGGGAGTTAATCTTCCGATGATAGAGTCATTGATGTAATTCTCCAATCATCGCCACCAAGCTACAAGAGCTTCGTGATGAACTATAATATGCAAGGGATGGACAAGACTATTCCCGAGCTCTTCGCGATGCTAAAAGCGCGGAGGTAGAATCAAGAAGGAGCATCAAGTTTTGATGGTTAACAAGACCACCAATTTCAAAAAAAGGGCAAAGGGAAGAAGAAGGAACTTCAAGAAGAACAGACAAACAAGTTCTTTGCTCAAGAGAAGAAACCCAAGTCGGACCTAAGCCCAAATCGAGTACTTCTACCGCAAGCGGATCGACTTTGAAGCGGAACTGCCCCAAGTATTTGGCGGATAAGAAGGATGGCAAAGTGAACAAAGGTATATGTGATATACATGTTGGTGATGTGTACCTTACAAATGCTCGCAGAGTGCCAGGTATTTGATCTTGGTTCTTGCTAATATTTGCAACTCAAACAGGACTACTGAATTGCTTAAGATTGGCTAAGGACGAGGTGACGATGCGCGTGGGAAATGGTTCAAAGTCGATGTGATCGTGGTCGCACGCTACCTCTACATCTACCATCGGGATTAGTTTTAGACCTAAATAATTGTTATTTGGTGCCAGCGTTGAGCATGAACATTATATCTGGATCTTGTTTGATGCGAGACGGTTATTCATTTATATCAGAGAATAATGGTTGTTCTATTTATATGAATAATATCTTTTATGGTCATGCACCCTTGAAGAGTGGTCTATTTTTATTAAATCTCGATAGTAGTGATACACATATTCATAGTGTTGAAACCAAAAGATGCAGAGTTGATAATGATAGTGCAACTTATTTGTGGCACTGCCGTTTATGTCATATCGGTGTAAAGCGCATGAAGAAACTCCATACTGACGGGCTTTTGGAATCACTTGATTATGAATCACTTGGTACTTGCGAACCGTGTCTCATGGGCAAGATGACTAAGACGCCATTCTCCGGAACTATGGAGCGAGCAACTGATTTGTTGGAAATCATACATACAGATGTTTGTGGTCCAATGAATGTTGAGACTCGCGGCGGGTATCGTTATTTTCTCACCTTCACAGATGATTTGAGCAGATATGGGTATATCTACTTAATGAAACACAAGTCTGAAACATTTGAAAAGTTCAAAGAATTTCAGAGTGAAGTGGAAAATCATCGTAACAAGAAAATAAAGTTTCTACGATCTGATCGTGGAGGAGAATATTTGAGTTACGAGTTTGGTTTACATTTGAAACAATGCGGAATAGTTTCGCAAGTCACGCCACCTGGAACACCACAACGAAATGGTGTGTCCGAACGTCGTAATCGTACTTTACTAGATATGGTGCGATCTATGATGTCTCTTACTGATTTACCGCTATCGTTCTGGGGTTATGCTTTAGAGACGGCCGCATTCACATTGAATAGGGCACCATCAAAATCCGTTAAGACAACGCCTTATGAACTGTGGTTTGGCAAGAAACCAAAGTTGTCGTTTCTTAAAGTTTGGGGTTGCGATGCTTATGTGAAGAAACTTCAACCAGATAAGCTCGAACCTAAGTCGGAGAAATGTGTCTTCATAGGCTACCCAAAAGAGACCATTGGGTACACCTTCTATCACAGATCCAAGGGCAAGATTTTCGTTGCTAAAATCGGATCCTTTCTAGAGAAGGAGTTTCTCTCGAAAGAAGTGAGTGGAAGGAAAGTAGAACTTGATGAGATAAATGTATCTGCTCCCTTGTTGGAAAGTAGTTCATCACAAGAACCGGTTCCTGTGACAACTACACCAATTAGTGAGGAAGCTAATGATATTGATCATGAAAGTTCAGATCAAGTTTCTACTGAACCTCGTAGGTCTACCAGAGTAAGACCCGCACCAGAGTGGTACGGTAATCCTATTCTGGAAGTCATGTTACTTGACCATGATGAACCTACGAACTATGAGGAAGGGATGATGAGCCCAGATTCCACAAAATGGCTAGAGGCCATGAAATCTGAGATGGGATCCATGTATGAGAACAAAGTATGGACTTTGGTTGACTTGCCCGATGATCAGCAAGCCATTGAGAATAAATGGATCTTTAAGAAGAAGACTGACGCGATGGTAATGTAGCGTCTATAAAGCTCGACTTGTTGCGAAAGGTTTTCGACAAGTTCAAGGGGTTGACTACGATGAGACTTTCTCACCCGAAGCGATGCTTAAGTCTGTCGAATCATGTTAGCTATTGCTGCATTTCATGATTATGAAATCGGCAAATGGATGTCAAAACTGCATTCTTGAATGGATTTACGGAAGAAGAGTTGTATATGATGCAACCGAAGGTTTTGTTGATCCAAAAGTGCTAACAAAGTGTGCAAGCTCCAATGATCCATTTATGGACTGGTGCAAGCATCTCGAGTTGGAATAAACGCTTTGATAGTGTGATCAAAGCATATGGTTTTATCTGAGACTTTTGGAGAAGCCTATATTTACAAGAAAGTGAATGGGAGCTCAGAGCATTTTCGATATTATATGTAGATGACATATTATTAATTGGAAATGATATAGAATTTCTGGATAGCATAAAGGGATACTTGAATAAAAGTTTTTCAATGAAAGACCTCGGTGAAGCTGCTTACATATTGGGCATCAAGATTTATAGAGATAGATCAAGACGCTTAAT
The DNA here is from genome assembly GCA_021437245.1 of Aegilops speltoides. Classification (NCBI taxonomy): domain Eukaryota; kingdom Viridiplantae; phylum Streptophyta; class Magnoliopsida; order Poales; family Poaceae; genus Aegilops; species Aegilops speltoides. Next base: position 306,825,297 of record CM038141.1, on the reverse strand, counting down.
AGGACTTTCACAAAGCACATACCTTGATAAAATTTTGAAAAAGTTCAAAATGGATCAGGCAAAGAAAGGGTTCTTGCCCGTGCTTCAAGGTGTGAAGTTGACTCAAACTCAATGTCCGACCACAGCAGAAGATAGAGAGAAAATGAAAGATGTTCCCTATACTTCAGCCATAGGCTCTATCATGTATGCAATCTTTGTGTACGGACTGACGTATGCTTAGCAATAAGCTTGGCAGGAAGGTACCAAAGTAATCCAGAGTGGATCATTTGGACAGCGGTCAAGAACATCTGAAATACGAAAAGGACTAAGGATATGTTTCACGATATGGAGGTGACAAAGAGCTGGTCGTAAATGGTTACGTTGATGCAAGTTTTGACACTCGATCCGGACGATTCTAAATCGCAAACCGGATACGTACTTTTATTAAACGGTGGAGCTGTAAGTTGGTGCAGTTCTAAACAAAGCGTCGTGGCGGGATCTACATGTGAAGCGGAGTACATAGCTGCTTCAGAAGCAACAAATGAAGGAGTCTGGATGAAGGAGTTCATTTCCGATCTAGGTGTCATACCTAGTGCATCGGGACCAATGAAGATCTTCTGTGACAATACTGGTGCAATTGCCTTGGCAAAGGAATCCAGATTTCACAAGAGGACCAAGCACATCAAGAGACGCTTCAATTCCATCCGGGACCAAGTCCAAGTGGGAGACATAGAAATTTGCAAGATACATATGGATCTGAATGTTGCAGATGAAGGAAATATGCCCTAGAGGCAATAATAAAGTTATTATATATTTCCTCATATCATGATAAATGTTTATTATTCATGCTAGAATTGTATTAACCGGAAACATAATACATGTGTGAATATATAGACAAACAGAGTGTCACTAGTATGCCTCTACTTGACTAGCTTGTTAATCAAAGATGGTTATGTTTCCTAACCATGAACAAGGAGTTGTTATTTGATTAACAAGGTCACATCATTAGTTGAATGATCTGATTGACATGACCCATTCCCTTAGCTTAGCACACGATCGCTTAGTATGTTGCTATTGCTTTTATCCATGACATATACATGTTCCTATAACTATGAGATTATGCAACTCCGTTTACGGAGGAACACTTTGGTGCTACCAAACGTCACAACGAATCGGGTGATTATAAAGGAGTACTACAGGTGTCTCCAAAGGCGGATGTTGGGTTGGCGATTTGAGATTAGGTTTTGTCACTCCGATTGTCGGAGAGGTATCTCTGGGCCCTCTCGGTAATGCACATCATTAAGCCTTGCAAGCACTACAACTAATGAGTTAGTTGTGAGATGATGTATTACGGAACGAGTAAAGAGACTTGCGTAACGAGATTGAACTAGGTATTGGATACCGACGATCGAATCTCGGGCAAGTAACATACCGATGACAAAGGGAACAACGATGTTGTTATGCGGTCGACCGATAAAGATCTTCGTAGAATATGTAGGAACCAATATGGGCATCCAGGTCCGCTATTGGTTATTGACCGAGACGTGTCTCGGTCATGTCTACATTATTCTCGAACCGTAGGGTCCGCACGCTTAAGGTTTCGATGATGGTTATATTATGAGTTTATGAGTTTTGATGTACCGAAGGAGTTCGAGTCCCGGATGAGATCGGGGACATGACGAGGAGTCTCAAAATGGTCGAGACGTAAAGATCGATATATTGGACGACTATATTCGGAGTTCGGAAAGGTTCCGAGTGATCGGGTATTTTTGAGTCTGGGAGAGTTACGGGAATTCCCGGGAGTATATGGGCCTTATTGGGCCATACGGGAATAAGGAAAGAGGCCAAAGGAAGAAGGCGCAGCCCTTCTAGTCCGAATTGGACAAGGGGTGCAGCCCCCTTTTCCTTCCTCCTCTCCCCCTCTTTCCCCTTCTCCTACTCCAACAAGGAAGGAGGGAGTCCTACTCCCGGTGGGAGTAGGACACCCCTTGGCGCGCCTCTCCTAGGCCGGCCTCACCCTCCCCCCTTGCTCCTTTATATACGGGGGCAGGGGGGCACCTCTAGACACACAAGAGACACAAGTATTGATCTACGGATCGTTCCTTAGCCGTGTGCGGTGCCCCCCTCCACCATATTCCACCTCGATCATACCGTCGCGAAGCTTAGGCGAAGCCCTGCGCCGTGAAACATCAAGATCGTCACCACGCCGTCGTCCGACGAACTCTCCCTCGACACTCGGCTGGATCGGAGTACGAGGGACGCCATCGAGCTGTACGTGTGTCAAGAACTCGGGGCGCCGGAGTAACGGCGCGGGATCGGTCGGATCGCGAGGAGAACGTCGACTACTTCCTCTACGTTGTGATCGCTTCCGCTTGGTTCACGAGGGCGTGGACAACACTCTCCCTCTCGTTGCTATACATCACCATGATCTTGCGTGTGCGTAGGAAATTTTTGAAATTACTACGTTCCCCAACAAATGGCATCCGAGCCTAGGTTTTATGGTTTGATGTTTTGCACGAGTAGAACACAAGTGAGTTGTGGGCGATACAAGTCATACTACCTACCAGCATGTCATACTTTGGTTCAGCGGTATTGTGAGATGAAGCGGCCCGGACCGACATTACGCCAGACGCTTACGCGAGACTGGTTTCACCGCCACGAGCACTCGTTGCTTAAAGGTGACTGGTGGGTGTCTGTCTCTCTCACTTTAGTTGAACTGAGTGTGGCTACGCCGGTCCTTGAGAAGGTTAAAACGAGTCTATTTGACGAAATATCGTTGTGGTTTTGATGCGAGGTGAGACTGGTTCTTGCTTAAGCCCGTAGCAGCCACGTAAAATTTGCAACAACAAAGTAGAGGACGTCTAACTTGTTTTTGCAGGGCATGTTGTGATGTGATATGGTCAAGACGTGATGCTATATTTTATTGTATGAGATGATCATGTTTTGTAACCGGTTATCGGCAATGGCTGGAGCCATATGGTTGTCGCTTTATTGTATGCAATGCAATCGCTACTGTAATGCTTTACTTTATCACTAAGCGGTAGCGATAGTCGAGAAGCATAAGTTTGGCGAGACGACAACGATGCTACGATGGAGATCAAGGTGTCGCGCCGGTGACGATGGTGATCATGGTGGTGCTTTGCAAGATGGAGATCATGAAGCACAAGATGATGATGGCCATATCATATCACTTATATTGATTTGCATGTGATGTTTATCCTTTATGCATCTTATCTTGCTTTGATTGACGGTAGCATTATAAGATGATCTCTCACTAAATTATCAAGAAGTGTTCTCCCGAGTATGCACCGTTGCCAAAGTTCGTCGTGCCCAGACACCACGTGATGATCGGGTGTGATAAGCTCTACGTCCATCTACAACGGGTGCAAGCCAGTTTTGCACACGCAGAATACTCGGGTTATACTTGACGAGCCTAGCATATGCAGATATGGCCTCGGAACACGGAGACCGAAAGGTCGGCGTGAATCATATAGTAGATATGATCAACATAAGATGTTCACCATTGAAAACTACTCCATCTCACGTGATGATCGGTTATGGTTTAGTTGATTTGGATCACGTGATCACTTAGATGACTAGAGAGATGTCTATCTAAGTGGGAGTTCTTAAGTAATATGATTAATTGAACTTAAATTTATCATGAACTTAGTCTGGTAGTATTTTGCAAATTATGTTGTAAGATCAATAGCTTGCGTTGTTGCTTTCATATGTTTATTTTGATATGTTCCTAGAGAAAATTGTGTTGAAAAATGTTAGTAGCAATGATGCGGATTTGATCCGTGATCGAGGTTTATCCTCATTCTTTGCTGAAGAATTATGTCCTTAATGCACCGCTAGGTGACGGACCTATTGCAGGAGCGGATGCGGGCGTTATGAACGTTTGGCTAGCTCAATATGATGACTACTTGATAGTTTTGTGCACCATGCTTTATGGCTTAGAATCGGGACTTCAAAGATGTTTTGAACATCATGGACCATATGAGATGTTCCAGAATTGAAGTTAATATTTCAAGCAAATACCGAGTTGAGAGATATGAAGTCTCCAACAAGTTCTATAGCTAAAAGATGGAGGAGAATCGCTCAACTAGTGAGCATGTGCTCAGATTATGCAGGTACTACAATCACTTGAATCAAGTGGGAGTTAATCTTCGAGATAAGATAGTGATTGATGAATTCTCTAGTCACCATCACCAAGTTAGTAGAACTTCGTGATGAACTATAGTATGCAAGGGATGATAAAAATGATTCCCGAGTTTTTCATGATGATGAAATCGATGAAGGTAGAAATCAAGAAAGAACATCAAGTGTTGATGGTTAACAAGACCACTAGTTTCAAGAAAAGGGCAAAGGGATGGAAGGGAACTTCAAGAAGAACGGCAAGCAAGTTGCTGCTCAAGTGAAGAAGCCCAAGTCTGGACCTAAGCACGAGACTAAGTGCTTCTCTGCAAAGGGACTGGTCTTTGGAAGCGAACTACCCCAAGTATTTGGCGGATAAGAAGGATGGCAAAGTGAAAAAAGGTATATTTGATATACTGGTGTTTGATGTGTACTTTACTAGTGTTTATAGCAACCCCTCGGTATTTGGTACTGGTTCGGTTGCTAAGAGTAGTAACTCAAACGGAGTTGCAGAATAAGCGAAACTAGTTAAGGGTGAAGTGACGATGTGTGTTGAAAGTAGTTTCAAGATTGATATGATCATCATCGCACACTCCCTATACTTTCGGGATTAGTGTTGAACCTAAAATGTTATTTGGTGTTTGCGTTGAGCATGAATATGATTTGATCATGTTTATTGCAATACGGTTATTCATTTAAGTAAGAGAATAAACTGTTGTTCTGTTTACATGAATAAAACCTTATATGGTTACACACCCAATGAAAATGGTTCATTGGATCTCGATCGTAGTGATACACATATTCATAATATTGAAACCAAAAGATGCAAAGTTAATAATGATAGTGCAACTTATTTGTGGCACTGCCGTTTAGGTCATATTGGTGTAAAGCGCATGAAGAAACTCCATGTTGATGGGATTTTGGAATCACTTGATTATGAATCACTTGATGCTTGCGAACCATGCCTCATGGGCAAGATGACTAAGACTCCGTTCTCCGAACAATGGAGCGAGCAACTGACTTATTGGAAATAATACATACCGATGTATGCGATCCAATGAGTGTTAAGGCTCATGGTGGGTATCGTTATTTTCGACCTTCACAGATGATTTGAGCAGATATGGGTATATCTACTTGATGAAACATAAGTCTGAAATAGTTGAAAGGTTCAAAGAATTTCAGAGTGAAGTGGAAAAATCATCGTGACAAGAAAATAAGATTTCTACGATCGATCGCGGAGACAAATATTTGAGTTCTGAGTTTGGTCTTCAATTAAAACAATGTGGAATAGTTTCACAAATTCATGCCACCTGGAACACCACATCATAATGGTGTGTCCGAACATCATAACCATACTTTATTGGATATAGTACAATCTATGATGTTTCTTACCGATTTACCAATATCGTTTTGGGATCATGCATTAGAGACAGCTGCATTCACGTTAAATAGGGCACCATCTAAATCCGTTGAGGCGACACTATATGAACTGTGGTTTAGCAAGAAACCAAAGTTGTCGTTTCTTAAAGTTTGGGGCTGCGATGCTTATGTGAAAAAGTTTCATCTGATAAGCTCAAACCCAAATCGGAGAAGTGCGTCTTCATAGAATACCCAAAGGAAATTGTTGGGTACACCTTCTATCACAGATCCGAAGGCAAGATATTCATTGTTAATGGATCCTTTCTAGAGAAGGAGTTTCTCTCGAAAGAAGTGAGTGGGAGGAAAGTAGAACTTGATGAGGTAATTGTACCTTCTCCTTATTGGAAAGTAGTTCATCACGAAATTAGTTCCAGTGATTCCTACACCAATTAGTGAGGAAGCTAATGATGATGATCATGTAACTTCGAGATCAAGTTACTACCGAACCTCATAGGTAAACCGAGTAAGATCCGCACTGAGTGGTACGGTAATCCATTCGGAAGTCATGCTACTAGATCATGATGAACCTACAAACTATGAAGAAGCGATGATGAGCCCAGATTCATGCGAAATGGCTTGAGGCCATGAAATCGAGATGAGATCCATGTATGAGAACAAAGTGTGGACTTTGGTGGCGTTGCTCGATGATCGGCAAGCCATAGAAAATAAATGGATCTTCAAGAGGAAGACGGACGATAGTAGTGTTACTATCTACAAAGCTCGACTTGTCGCAAAAAGGTTTTGACAAGTTCAAGGTGTTGACTACAATGAGATTTTCTCAAGCTGTAGCGATGCTTAAGTCTGTCCGAATCATGTTAGCAATTGCCACAATTTATGAAATTTGGCAAATGGATGTAAAAACTGCATTCTGAATGGGTTTAGGAGGAAGAGTTGTATATGATGCAACCGAAGGTTTTATCGATCCAAAGGAGCTAACAAAGTGTGCAAGCTCCAATGATCCATCTATGGACTGGTGCAAGCATCTCGGAGTTGGAATATACGCTTTGATGAGTTGATCAAAGCATATAGTTTTATCTGAGACTTACGGTGAAGCTGTATTTACTAAAAAGTGAGTGGGAGCACTACAGACATTTCGATAAGTATATGTGAATGACATATTGTAGATCGGAAATAATGTAGAATTATTCTGCAAAGCATAAAGGAGTGTTTGAAAGAAGTTTTTCAAAGAAAGACCTCGGTGAAGCTGCTTACATATTGAGCATCAAGATCTATAGAGATAGATCAAGATGCTTGATAAGTTTTTTCAATGAGTACATACCTTGACAAGATATTGAAGTAGTTCAAAATGGAACAATCAAAGAAAGAGTTCTTGCCTGTGTTACAAGGTGTGAAATTGAGTAAGACTCAAAACCCGACCACGACAGAAGATAGAAAGAGAATGAAAGTCATTCCCTATGCTTTTGCCATAGCTTCTATAAAGTATGCCATGCTGTGTACCAGATCTATTGTATACCCCTGCCTTTGAGTTTGGCAAGGAGTATAATAGTGATCTAGGAGTAGATCATTTGGACGGTCAAAATTATCCTTAGTGGAATAAGGATATGTTTCTCGATTATGGAAGTGACAAAAGGTTCGTCGTAAAAGGTTACGTCGATGCAAGTTTTGACACCGATCTGGATGACTCTAAGTCTCGATCTAGATACATATTGAAAGTGGGAGCAATTAGCTAGAGTAGCTCCGTGCAGAGCATTGTAGACATAGAAAATTGCAAAATACATAACGGATCTGAATGTGAAAGACCCGTTGACTAAGACTCTCTCACAAGCAAAACATGATCACACCTTAGTACTCTTTGGGTGTTAATCACATAGCGATGTGAACTAGATTACTGAATCTAGTAAACCCTTTGGGTGTTGGTCACATGGCGATGTGAACTATGGGTGTTAATCACATGATGATGTGAACTATCGATGTTAATCACATGGTGATGTGATCTAGATTATTGACTCTAGTGCAAGTGGGAGACTGAAGGAAATATGCCCTAGAGGCAATAATAAAGTTATTATATATTTCCTCATATCATGATAAATGTTTATTATTCATGCTAGAATTGTATTAACCGGAAACATAATACATGTGTGAATATATAGACAAGCAGTGTCACTAGTATGCCTCTACTTGACTAGCTTGTTAATCAAAGATGGTTATGTTTCCTAACCATGAACAAGGAGTTGTTATTTGATTAACAAGGTCACATCATTAGTTGAATGATCGATTGACATGACCCATTCCTTAGCTTAGCACACGATCGTTTAGTATGTTGCTCTTGCTTTTATCCATGACATATACATGTTCCTATAACTATGAGATTATGCAACTCCGTTTACGGAGGAACACTTTGGTGCTACCAAGCGTCACAACGAATCGGGTGATTATAAAGGAGTACTACAGGTGTCTCCAAAGGCAGATGTTGGGTTGGCGTATTTGAGATTAGGTTTTGTCACTCCGATTGTCGGAGAGGTATCTCTGGCCCTCTCGGTAATGCACATCATTAAGCCTTGCAAGCACTACAACTAATGAGTTAGTTGTGAGATGATGTATTACGGAACGAGTAAAGAGACTTGCCGTAACGAGATTGAACTAGGTATTGGATACCGACGATCGAATCTCGGGCAAGTAACATACCGATGACAAAGGGAACAACGTATGTTGTTATGCGGTCGACCGATAAAGATCTTCGTAGAATATGTAGGAACCAATATGGGCATCCAGGTCCCGCTATTGGTTATTGACCGAGACGTGTCTCGGTCATGTCTACATTATTCTCGAACCGTAGGGTCCGCACGCTTAAGGTTTCGATGATGCTTATATTATGAGTTTATGAGTTTTGATGTACCGAAGGAGTTCGAGTCCCGGATGAGATCGGGGACATGACGAGGAGTCTCAAAATGGTCGAGACGTAAAGATCGATATATTGGACGACTATATTGGAGTTGGAAAGGTTCCGAGTGATCCGGTATTTTTGAGTCTGGGAGAGTTACGGAATTCGCCGGGAGTATATGGGCCTTATTGGGCCATACGGGAATAAGGAAAGAGGCCAAAGGAAGAAGGCGCAGCCCTTCTAGTCCGAATTGGACAAGGGTGCAGCCCCTTTTCCTTCCTCCTCTCCCCTCTTCCCTTCTCCTACTCCAACAAGGAAGGAGGGAGTCCTACTCGGTGGGAGTAGGACACCCCTTGGCGCGCCTCTCCTAGGCGGCCTCACCCCCCCCCTGCTCCTTTATATCTGAGGCGGGGGGCACCTCTAGACACACAAGAGACACAAGTATTGATCTACGGATCGTTCCTTAGCCGTGTGCGGTGCCCCTCCACCATATTCCACCTCGATCATACCGTCATGAAGCTTAGCGAAGCCTGCTACCGGTGAAACATCAAGATCGCCACCACGCCGTCGTCTTGTGGAACTCTCCTCGACACTCGGCTGGATCGAGTCTGAGGGGCGTCATCGAGCTGTACGTGTGTCAAGAACTCGGGGCGTCGGAGTAACGGCGCGGGATCGGTCGGATCGCGAGGAGAACGTCGACTACTTCCTCTACATTGTGATCGCTTCGCCGGGTCTCACGAGGGTGCGTGGACAACACTCTCCCCTCTCGTTGCTATACATCACCATGATCTTGCGTGTGCGTAGGAAATTTTTTGAAATTACTACGTTCCCCAACAGCAGACCCATTGACTAAGCCTCTCTCACGAGCAAAACATGATCAGCACCAAGACTCCATGGGTGTTAGAATCATTACTATGTAATCTAGATTATTGACTCTAGTGCAAGTGGGAGATTGAAGGAAATATGCCCTAGAGGCAATAATAAAGTTATTATTTATTTCCTCATATCATGATAAATGTTTATTATTCATGCTAGAATTGTATTAACCGGAAACATGATACATGTGTGAATACATAGACAAACATATAGTCACTAGTATGCCTCTACTTGACTAGCTCATTAATCAAAAATGGTTATGTTTCCTAACCATAGACATGTGTTGTCATTTGATTAATGGGATCACATCATTAGGAGAATGATGTGATTGACATGACCCATTCCATTAGCCTAGCACTTGATCGTTTAGTATATTGCTATTGCTTTCCTCATGACTTATACATGTTCCTGTAACTATGAGATTATGCAACTCCTGTTTACCGGAGGAACACTTTGGGTACTACCAAACGTCACAACGTAACTGGGTGATTATAAAGGAGTACTACAGGTGTCTCCGAAGGTACATGTTGAGTTGGCATTTTTCGAGATTAGGTTTTGTCACTCCGATTGTCGGAGAGGTATCTCTGGGCCCTCTCGGTAATGCACATCACTATAAGCCTTGCAAGCAATGTGACCAATGAGTTGGTTACGGGATGATGCATTACGTAACGAGTAAAGAGACTTGCCGGTAACGAGGTTGAATTAGGTATTGGATACCGACGATCGAATCTCGGGCAAGTAACATACCGATGACAAAGGGAACAACGTATGTTGTTATGCGGTTTGACCGATAAAGATCTTCGTAGAATATGTAGGAACCAATATGGGCATCCAGGTTCCGCTATTGGTTATTGACCGAGAATAGTTCTAGTTCATGTCTACATAGTTCTCGAACCCGTAGGGTCCGCACACTTAACGTTACGATGACAGTTTTATTATGAGTTTATAAGTTTTGATGTACCGAAGTTTGTTCGGAGTCCTGGATGTGATCACGGACATGACGAGGAGTCTCAAAATAGTCGAGACATAAAGATTGATATATTGGAAGCCTATGTTTGGACATCAGAAGTGTTCCGGGTGAAATCGGCATTTTACCGGAGTACCGGGGGGTTACCGGAACCCTCCCGGGGGTTATTGGGCCTACATGGGCCATATGGGAGAAGAGGAGAGGAGGCAAGAGGCGGGCCGCGCCCCCTCCCCTCCCTAGTCCGAATAGGAGAAGGAGAGGGGGCGGCGCCCCCCCTTTCCTTCCCCTCTTCCTCTTCCTTCCCCCTTCTCCTACTCCAACTAGGAAAGAAGGGAGTCCTACTCCCGGTGGGAGTAGGACTCCCCCCTTGGCGCGCCCTCCTTGGCCGGCCGCCTCCTCCCCCCTGGCTCCTTTATATACGGGGGCCGGGGGCACCCTAGAACACACAAGTTGATCTACGGATCGTTCCTTAGCCGTGTGCGGTGCCCCTCCACCATATTCCACCTCGGTCATATCGTCGCGGAGTTTAGGCGAAGCCCCGCGCCGATAGAACATCATCATCGTCATCACGCCGTCGTCTTGTGGAACTCATCCCGAAGCTTTCTTTGGATCGGAGCCCGGGATCGTCATCGAAGTGACGCGTGTCTTTGAACTCGGAGATGCCGACGTTCGGTGCTTGGATCGGTCGGATCGTGAAGACGTACGACTACATCAACCGCGTTGTCATAACGCTTCCGCTTACGGTCTACGAGGGTACGTGGACGACACTCTTCCCTCTCGTTGCTATGCCATCACCATGATCTTGCGTGTGCGTAGGAATTTTTTTGAAATTACTATGTTCCCCAACACTTCTTTGGGCAGTCGTCGCACTTAATGAGTGGCAACGGTGCGCCGACGAGCTTTTGGGCTAGCATCGAGCCCGGCCGACCGCCATTCGTGTATCTGTCGGCGGACCACCGATGGTGTATATCCGAGCGGCTAGTAGGAGCCACTGCCTGCATGCGGCCTTGCGGCCTTATCGGGCCCTTCCGGCCCGGTGCCCGGCCAGTCCATGGCGTGGCGCGGCCTCCCACAACTGGGCGAGCTCAAGACCGACCGAATCCGCTCCAAATTCGGCCGCGGGGAGCGCTAGGTGGCCGTGGTTGGGTAGCTCAGGGGCTTCTAGGGGAAGGGGGTTGGCGAGCGCGGGTCCGAACTGCAAAGCTGCAATGGCAGCGACGGCGGGGGGCGGAGTGGAGAAGAGCGAACTGGGTGCGGCTGGAGTGGGGATGGGGAGGATAGAAAATGGCGTCCATGTGCCACCGACGGGCGGGCCAGGGGAGGACACGCACCCGTCCACGCGCTGTCCGTTTCACCCGAAAAGCGGCGCAAACTTGGGCCGGGGATTGGTCGAAAGCGGACAGAAAACAAACAAAAGTCCGTTTGCGTCCGCATGCTGGGCCGTCTGATTTGTCCGTTTTACCCCAAACGGACGGGACCGGACAGGATAGGGTCGCGTGCCGGAGTTGCCTAATTACTGCACAAGTGCAGATCACGACCATGTGATCAGGTCGAGCAGTCTGAAGAGTAGGCGTGTGCGTGCCTGTTTGATCCATCCATGGATCCCTGGAGCCCACACCAGTTATTCCCCCCTCCTGCTCTCGTTATGCTGCGGCGCTACTGTGCCTGCACAAGCTGTAGCAAATGGCCGCAGCAGTACATCACTGCGCAGGTATAATTAGGCATAATTTGCCTGTGTTCAACCAGACTCCAGTACTACGAGCGTACGTACGAGTAGGCATGTAGCCAGCGCGCCAAGAGTTTAAACTTTGACTGCTCGGCTTGGTCAGCTGGTCTTGTCAAGTCTCCTCGACTGCTACTCTGAAGCCCTGATGCGGAGATCGTTCACCGATGCATGTTTCTCTGACGGCGGGAGTAAGGCCCTGTTTGGTTCCAATAAGTCACCTGACTTATAAGTCAGGTGACTTAAAACCAAATGTTTATAAGTCGCGCGCATTTAGTTGTCGCTTTTGACTTATAAGTCACCGCGACACATCTTCCCACACCAATCAACATCATGCATGTCTGGGACCCGCGCAAAGGGGTGACTTATAAGTTTTAAGTTGGGGTGGAGCAACTTATGACTTATAAGTTGGGGTGACTTATAAGTCGGGTCTGTTTGGCAAAATAAGTCACTTTTTTCACTTTTCGACTTATAAGTTGGTGACTTATTTGAAACCAAACAGGGCCTAAATCTGGAGCAATGATGGGCGCAGCGCGGGACGTGCGAGCACTCGCTCTCGCTGCCGCCGCCCACCGGCCGTATCCGCCCTTCATTACGACTTTGATGTGTAACTACCACTGATCTACTGCTGCTGCTGCTGGCTTCTGGCTCGGCCGCTCGGGCCATCATGGTGAGATCCTGTGTCTCGCGGCAACAGTGGCGCGTCATCATCATATCTCCCTCCCGTTAAGCGCGCGTAGGGCAGCGGTGAAATGACTGCGAGCAGGGAGTTGGATGCACGAAAGGAAATGCGGGGACCTGATCGTACTTTTCAACGCGGGTCGACCGGCCCCGGCCGCGCACGGCTGGCCGTAATGACCGCTTGGTATTTTCCCTGAAGCTGCGAGTTTCTATCGAGAGCTTCAGAAATGCAGCGTGCATAAACCTATGCAGAGCGCGGAGCGGCATGGATCAGGCTTTTTTGGGGGGGAAATTGGGGATCTGAGGCGAGCGTGCACGACACTCTCTCGTCTAGGGGAGCTCCTAAGTGGCGCCTTAAGCGCCACTCGGAGCAACCGGCGCCCACGCGCGCCCCCTTCATGGCCAGCCCACTTTGGATTCCCTCCGTCGCTCCCGCTTCCTTCGCTCGCTCGCTCGGGAGGTCCTATGCGTCGAGCGGCAAAAAAGAAGCACCGTGTGGATCGAACTCCACACGGTAACATCCTACAACGTTTTTAACGCAACGCTACCTAAAAGTAGACAGCCACAAATCATTTTTTCCCAAAAAATAATTTTTTTATCATATACGTTGAACAATTATTTAAAATACAGTGAACTTTTCTGTAAGCCAACATTGAACAAATTTCAAATACACAAATGAAGACATTTTGTGGTATGCGTTGAACAATTGTTTAATGTATGATGAACAATTTTTAAGTACACAATGAACATTTTTTAATATACGTTGAACAGTTTCACAATATACGATGAATTGTATTACATGATGAACATTTTTATAAATTCAAAGGTGAACTATTTCGTAATATATGATGAACATTTTCTTAATACGACCAAACAAAAAAGAAAACCAGATTGGAAACGTGGGTGCTTTTCTTACCGTTATATTTACTATACAAAATCATAAAAGCAGAAATCTAATCACAGTCATTAGTTGTCCCGGTTGGCTAGCTGCACTCGAAAAAAGGTTGTGGTTATAGAGTTCGACTCGTGCGGCAGGCACGTATTTTTGGATCATTAAAAGGAATGAAAAAAAAGAAGTAAAACGGGCCTGGCCCATGACGGGAGGGGGGTGTGCGCCCGTTTGGGAATCAGCCTATAACGGGCGCTGAGGGTGCCGTTTAGGAAATGCCCTCGTCTAGGGCCGCTCTGCATAAGCTCAAGGCATACGATACGAGTTGCGTTGGTTTGGCAACCAGCCCGAACTGCGTTTCGAAAAAAAACAGTACGAACCATCAAGGGCCATAACTGGGCCTCTACTCGGGCATTGCTTAACGCAGGGGAAACTGGAGTAATGCAACCGCCCGCAAAAAAACTAGAGTATGTTACGAACCGGGGAGAGGGGATCGGGGTAGGTGAGGGAGAGCAGGGAGGCGAGGCTTGGAGAAGAAGATGAGATTGCTTTCAGAGGAAGGATTGGGGAGAAGTGACAGTCTGTTACATCGCATGCCTCGCCACAGACGGCTGGCTGCCCCTTTTATCGATCCCTCGCTCACCCTCACGCACTCTTACACATGGGGCCCGATCCTTGCCACGTCACACTGGACAAGTGGAGGACAAGTGGCCAGGTGTGACATTCTCCCTTCCTTGAGAGTGAGCTCCGTCTTCAGGGCTGTCGTCTTCGTCTTCCCAGATGAGGGCTGCTGGAAAGCGCTGCCGTAAGGTGTCGTAGTCCTCCCATGTCGTGGCTGAAGTAGTGTCGGTCCCCCATTGCACCTTGATCTGGACGACTGGGGCATTGCCCTTCTTCATCATGCGTCGCTCCAGGATGCGCGTGGGTGCCGTGGTTGCCACGGACAGGTCAGGTACCCGTGGCAGTTCAGCGTACACCGGCGTGTAGTCCGGCGTGAACGGCTTCAACTGCGAGACGTGGAAGACCGGGTGCACGCGGCTGGATTCCGGCAGGTCGAGCTTGTATGCCATGAGCCCAATGCGCGCGGTGACTGTGTAGGGCCTGAAGAACTTGTAGGCGAGTTTAGCGCGAGAGCCGCCGACGATCGATTCTTTGGGCGTAGGGCTGCAGTTTCAGGAGTACCTGCTCGCCCACTTGGAACTGGCGCTCTGTGCGGTTGCGATCAGCTTGCTTCTTGCAACGCTTCTGTGCTCGCTCCAGTTGGGCGCGTATGTGCGCGGTGTGCGCCGTCCAGTCCAGGTCGCTCCAGTTGGGCGCGTATGTGTGCGGTGTGTGCCGCCCAGTCCAGGTCGTCGCCGGTGGGAGCGTCGCTTGGCCAAGCTGCCATTGCTCCTAGGTTGGCCTCCTTCCCGTACAACGCCTTGAATGGGGTGCAGTTGAGCGACGAGTGGAAGGTGGAGTTGTACCAGAACTCCGCCATGGGCAGCCAGCGACGCCACTTGCTCGGGGTGTCGTGCACTGCGCACCGGAGATACATCTCCATGGACTGGTTTACTCGTTCGCTCTGGCCGTCGGTCTGCGTGTGGTAGGCGGTGGAGTACAACAGCTTGGTGCCGGCGCCGGCGAGCAGCTCTCACCAGAGATGGCTTGTGAAGACCTTGTCATGGTCGGAGACGACCGAGGAGGGCACCCCATGCAACTTGACCACGTTGTCCCAGAACGCGCGCGCCACCTGCGCCGCATGGAAGGGGTGGCGGAGCGGGATGAAATGGGCGAACTTGGTGAAGCGGTCCACCACGACCATGATCGTGTCGAAGCCTTCTGACGGCGGCAGTGAAGGAAATATGCCCTAGAGGCAATAATAAAGTTATTATTTATTTCCTTATTTCATGATAAATGTTTATCATTCATGCTAGAATTGTATTAACCGGAAACATGATACATGTGTGAATGCATAGACAAACAAAGATGTCACTAGTATGCCTCTACTAGACTAGCTTGTTAATCAAAGATGGTTATGTTTCCGACCATGAACAAGGAGTTGTTATTTGATTAACAAGGTCACATCATTAGTAGAATGATCGATTGACATGACCCAATCCATTAGCTTAGCACACGATCGTTTAGTATGTTGCTCTTGCTTTTATCCATGACATATACATGTTCTGTAACTATGAGATTATGCAACTCCGTTTACGGAGGAACACTTTGGGTACTACCAAGCGTCACTGGCGAAGCGGGTGATTATAAAGGAGTACTACTGGTGTCTCCAAAGGCGGATGTTGGGTTGGCGTATTCGAGATTAGGTTTTGTCCTCCGATTGTCGGAGAGGTATCTCTGGCCCTCTCGGTAATGCACATCACTTAAGCCTTGCAAGCATTACAACTAATGAGTTAGTTGTGAGATGATGTATTACGGAGCGAGTAAAGAGACTTGCGAACGAGATTGAACTAGGTATTGGATACCGACGATCGAATCTCGGGCAAGTAACATACCGATGACAAAGGAACAACGTATGTTGTTATGCGGTCGACCGATAAAGATCTTCGTAGAATATGTAGGAACCAATATGGACATCCAGGTCCGCTATTGGTTATTGACCGGAGGCGTGTCTTGGTCATGTCTACATTGTTCTCGAACCGTAGGGTCCGCACGCTTAAGGTTTCGGCGAGTTATATTATGAGTTTATGTATTTTGATGTACCGAAGAAGTTGAGTCCGGATGTGATCACGGACATGACGAGGAGTCTCGAAATGGTCGAGACATAAAGATTGATATATTGGAAGCCTATATTTGGAGTTGGAATGGTTCGGGTGAAATCGGGATTTCTGGGAAACCGGGGTTCTTGGAACCCTCGGAGGCTATTGGGCCTTAGTGGGCCTCGAGGGAGAAGAGGAGGGGCGGCCGGGGGTGGCGCGTGCCTCCCCTAGTCCGAATAGGACAGGAGGCGGCGCCCCTTCCTTCTTCTCCTCCCCCAATCCTACTCCAACTAGGAAGGGGGAGTCCTACTCGGTGGGAGTAGGACTCCTCGGCGCCTCCCTTGGGCGGCCGCACCTCCCCTCCCTCCTTTATATACGGGGCAGGGGCACCCTAGAACACACAAGTTTGATCTACGGATCGTTCCTTAGCCGTGTGCGGTGCCCCTCCACCATATTCCACCTCGGTCATATCGTCATGAAGCTTAGGCGAAACCCTGCGCGATAGAACATCAAGATCGTCCACCACGCCGTCGTCTTGTGGAACTCTCCCTCGACACTCGGCTGGATCGAGTACGAGGGCGTCATCGAAGCTGTACGTGTGTCAAGAACTTCGGGCGCCGGATGCTTGGCGCCGGATCGGTCGGATCGCGAGGAGAACGTCGACTACTTCCTCTACGTTGTGATCGCTTCGCCGGGTCTCACGAGGGTGCGTAGACAACACTCTCCCCTCTCGTTGCTATACATCACCATGATCTTGCGTGTGCGTAGGAATTTTTTGAAATTACTCGTTCCCCCATGATGGCATCCGAGCCTAGGTTTTTCTATGGTTTGATGTTTTGCACGAGTAGAACACAAGTGAGTTGTGGGCGATACAAGTCATACTACCTACCAGCATGTCATACTTTGGTTCAGCGGTATTGTGAGATGAAGCGGCCGGACCGACATTACGCGTGACGCTTACGCGAGACTGGTTTCACCGCCACGAGCACTCGTTGCTTAAAGGTGATTGGCGGGTGTCTGTCTCTCTCACTTTAGTTGAACCGAGTGTGGCTCGCCGGTCCTTGAGAAGGTTAAAAGCGGAGTCTATTTGACGAAATATCGTTGTGGTTTTGATGCGAGGTGAGACTGGTTCTTGCTTAAGCCCGTAGCAGCCACGTAAAATTTGCAATAACAAAGTAGAGGACGTCTAACTTGTTTTTGCGGGGCATGTTGTGATGTGATATGGTCAAGGCGTGATGCTATATTTTATTGTATGAGATGATCATGTTTTGTAACCGAAGTTATCGGCAATCTGGTGGAGCCATATGGTTGTCGCTTTATTGTATGAAATGCAAGCATACTGTAATTGCTTTACTTTATCACTAAGCGGTAGCGATAGTCGTAGAAGCAATAGATGGCGTGGCGACAACGATGCTACGATGGAGATCAAGGTGTCGCGCCGGTGGCGATGGTGATCACGACGGTGCTTCGAAGATGGAGATCACAAGCACAAGATGATGATGGCCATATCATATCACTTATATTGATTTGCATGTGATGTTTATCCTTTTATGCATCTTATCTTGCTTTGATTGACGGTAGCATTATAAGATGATCTCTCACTAAATTATCAAGAAGTGTTCTCCCGAGTATGCACCGTTGCCAAAGTTAAATCGTGCCCGACACCATGTGATGATCGGGTGTGATAAGCTCTCGTCCATCTACAACGGGTGCAAGCCAGTTTTGCACACGAGAATACTCGGGTTATACTTGACGAGCCTAGCATATGCAGATATGGCCTCGGAACACGGAGACCGAAAGGTCGGCGTGAATCATATAGTAGATATGATCAACATAAGATGTTCACCATTGAAAACTACTCCATCTCACGTGATGATCGGTTATGGTTTAGTTGATTTGGATCACGTGATCACTTAGATGACTAGAGAGATGTCTGTCTAAGTGGGAGTTCTTAAGTAATATGATTAATTGAACTTAAATTTATCATGAACTTAGTCTGGTAGTATTTTGCAAATTATGTTGTAGATCAATAGCTCGCGTTGTTGCTTTCATATGTTTGTTTTTTGATATGTTCCTAGAAAATTGTGTTGAAAATGTTAGTAGCAATGATGCGGATTCGATCCGTGATCGAAGGTTTATCCTCATTCTTTGCACGGAAGAATTATGTCCTTAATGCACCGCTAGGTGCGGACCTATTGCGAGGAGAGCGGATGCAAGCGTTATGAGCGTTTGGCTAGCTCAACATGATGACTACTTGATAGTTTAAGTGCACCATGCTTAACAGCTTAGAATCGGGACTTCAAAGGCGTTTTGAGCGTCATGGACCATATGAGATGTTCGAGAGTTGAAGTTAATATTTCAAGCAAATACCGAGTTGAGAGATATGAAGTCTTCAACAAGTTCTATAGCTAAAAGATGGTGGAGAATCGCTCAACTAATGAGCATGTGCTCAAATTATGCAGGTACTTCAATTGCTTGAATCAAGTGGGAGTTAATCTTCGAGATAAGATAGTGATTGTGAGAATTCTCTAGTCACCATCACCAAGTTAGTAGAACTTCGTGATGAACTATAGTATGCAAGGGATGATGAAAATGATTCCCGAGTTCTTCGTGATGTTGAAATCGACGAATGTAGAAATCAAAAAAGAGCATCAAGTGTTGATGATTGACAAGACCACTAGTTTCAAGAAAAGGGCAAAGGAAAGAAAGGGAACTTCAAGTGGAAAGACAAGCAAGTTGTCACTCCATGAAGAAGCTCCAAGCTGGACCAAAGCACTGAAACCGAGTGCTTACTTGCAAAGGAAATGGTCCCGAAGCGAAAATGCCCCGAATATTTGGTGGATAAGAAGGATGGCAAAGTAAACAAAGGTATATTTGATATACATGTTATCGATGTGTACTTTACTAGTGTTTATAGCAACCCCTCGGTATTTGGTACTGGTTCGGTTGCTAAGAGTAGTAACTTCAAAGCAGGAGTTGCGAATAAGCGAAACTAGTTAAGGGTGAAGTGACGATGTGTGTTGAAAGTAGTTTCAAGATTGATATGATCATCATCGCACACTCCCTATACTTTCGGGATTAGTGTTGAACCTAAATAAATGTTATTTGGTGTTTGCGTTGAGCATGAATATGATTTGATCATGTTTATTGCAATACGGTTATTCATTTAAGTAAGAGAATAAACTGTTATTCATTTACATGAATAAAACCTTATATGGTTACACACCCAATGAAAATGGTTCATTGGATCTCGATCGTAGTGATACACATATTCATAATATTGAAACCAAAAGATGCAAAGTTAATAATGATAGTGCAACTTATTTGTGGTACTTGCCGTTTAGGTCATATCGGTGTAAAGCGCATGAAGAAACTCCATCTTGATGGGATTTTGGAATCACTTGATTATGAATCACTTGATGCTTGCGAACCGTGCCTTTTGGCAAGATGACTAAAACTCCGTTCTCGGAACAATGGAACAAGCTCTTGACTTATTGGAAATAATACATACCGATGTATGCGATCCAATGAGTGTTGATGCTCGTGGCAAGTATCGTTATTTTCGACCTTCACAAGATGATTTGAGAGATATGGGTATATCTACTTGATGAAACATAAGTCTGAAATATTTGAAATGTTCAAAGAATTTGAGTGAAGTAAAAATCATCGTAACAAGAAAATAAAGTTTCGCGATCGATCGTGGAGATGAATATTTGAGTTCTGAGTTTGGTCTTCAATTAAAACAATGTGGAATAGTTTCACAGCTCACGCCACCGGAACACCACAATGTTATGGTGTGTCCAAACATCATAACCGCACTTTATTGGATATAGTGCAATCTATGATGTTTCTTACTGATTTACCAATATCGTTTTGGGATCATGCATTAGAGACAGCTGCATTCACGTTAAATTGGGCACCATCTAAATCCGTTGAGATGACACTATATGAACTGTGGTTTAGCAAGAAACCAAAGTTGTCATTTCTTAAAGTTTGGGGATGCGATGCTTATGTGAAAAAGTTTCATCCTGATAAGCTCGAACCCAAATCGGAGAAGTGCGTCTTCATAGAATACCCAAAGGAAATTGTTGGGTACACCTTCTATCACAGATCCGAAGGCAAGATATTCGTTGCTAAAATGGATCCTTTCTAGAGAAGGAGTTTCTCTCGAAAGAAGTGAGTGGGAGGAAAGTAGAACTTGATGAGGTAACTGTACCTGTTCCCTTATTGGAAAGTAGTTCATCACAGAAATCTGTTCTTGTGACTACTATACCAATTAGTGAGGAAGTTAATGATGATGATCATGTAACTTCAGATCAAGTTACTACCGAACCTCGAGGTAATACAGAGTGAGATTCGCACGAGTGGTGCGGTAATCCTGTTACGGAGGTCGTGTTACTTGACCATGACAAACCTACGAACTATGAGGAAGCGATGATGAGCCCAGATTCCGCAAAATGGTTTGAGGCCATGAAATCGAGATATGATCCATGTATGAGAACAAAGTATGGACTTTGATGGATTTGCCCGATGATCGGCAAACCATAGAAAATAAATGGATCTTCAAGAGGAAGACAGAGCGTTGATAGTAGTGTTACTATCTACAAAGCTCAACTTGTTGCAAAAGGTTTTCGACAAAGTTCAAGATGTTGACTATAATGAGATTTTCTCAAGCTGTAGCAATGCTTAAGTCTGTCCGAATCATGTTAGCAATTGCCACAATTTATGAAATTTGGCAAATGGATGTAAAACTGCATTCTGAATGGTTTTACGGAGGAAGAGTTGTATATGATGCAACCGAAGTTTTTTTTCGATCCAAAGGAGCTAACAAAGTGTGCAAGCTCCAATGATCCATCTATGGACTGGTGCAAGCATCTCGGAGTTGGAATATACACTTTGATGAGTTGATCAAAGCATATAGTTTATCTGAGACTTATGGTGAAGCTCTGTATTTACTAGAAAGTGAGTGGGAGCACTCTGACATTTCGATAAGTATATGTGAATGACATATTGTAGATCGAAATAATGTAGAATTATTCGCAAAGCATAAAGGAATGTTTGAAAGAAGTTTTTCAAAGAAAGACCTCGGTGAAGCTGCTTACATATTGAGCATCAAGATCTATAGAGATAGATCAAGATGCTTGATAAGTTTTTCAATGAGTACATACCTTGACAAGATTTTGAAGTAGTTCAAAATAGAACAGTCAAAGAAAGAGTTCTTGCACTGTGTTACAAGGGGTGAAATTGAGTAAGACTCAAAACCCGACCACGGCAGAAGATAGAAAGAGAATGAGAGTCATTCCTATGCCTTGGCCATAGGTTCTATAAAGTATGTCATCTTGTGTACCAGATCTATTGTATACCTGCACTTTGAGTTTGGCAAGGAGTACAATAGTGATCTAGGAGTAGATCCTTTGGACAGTGGTCAAAATTATCCTTAGTAGAATAAGGATATGTTTCTCGATTATGGAAGTGACAAAAGGTTAAATCGTAAAGGGTTACGTCGATGCAAGTTTTGACACCGATCCGGATGACTCTAAGTCTCGATCTAGATACATATTGAAAGTGGGAGCAATTAGCTAGAGTAGCCGTGCGTGCGAGCATTGTAGACATAGAAAAATTGCAAAATACATAACGGATCTGAATGTAAAAGACCCGTTGACTAAGACTCTCTCACAAGCAAAACATGATCACACCTTAGTACTCTTTGGGTGTTAATCACATAGCGATGTGAACTAGATTACTGAATCTAGTAAACCCTTTGGGAGTTGGTCACATGGCGATGTGAACTATGGGTGTTAATCACATGATGATGTGAACTATCGATGTTAATCACATGGAGATGTGATCTAGATTATTGACTCTAGTGCAAGTGGGAGACTGAAGGAAATATGCCCTAGAGGCAATAATAAAGTTTTTATATATTTCCTCATATCATGATAAATGTTTATCATTCATGCTAGAATTGTATTAACCGGAAACATGATACATGTGTGAATGCATAGACAAAACAACATGTCACTAGTATGCCTCTACTAGACTAGCTTGTTAATCAAAAGATGGTTATGTTTCCTGACCATGAACAAGGAGTTGTTATTTGATTAACAAGGTCACATCATTAGTAGAATGATCTGATTGACATGACCCATTCCATAAGCTTAGCACACGATCGTTTAGTATGTTGCTCTTGCTCTTATCCATGACATATACATGTTCTGTAACTATGAGATTATGCAACTCCGTTTGCGGAGGAACACTTTGGGTGCTACCAAGCGTCACAGCGTAAGCGGGTGATTATAAAGGAGTACTACAGGTGTCTCCAAAGGCAGATGTTGGGTTGGCGTATTCGAGATTAGGTTTTGTCACTCCGATTGTCGGAGAGGTATCTCTGGCCCTCTCGGTAATGCACATCACTTAAGCCTTGCAAGCATTACAACTAATGAGTTAGTTGTGAGATGATGTATTACGGGGCGAGTAAAGAGACTTGCGGTAGCGAGATTGAACTAGGTATTGGATACCGACGATCGAATCTCGGGCAAGTAACATACCGATGACAAAGGAACAACGTATGTTGTTATGCGGATCGACCGATAAAGATCTTCGTAGAATATGTAGGAACCAATATGGGCATCCAGGTCCGCTATTGGTTATTGACCGAGAATAGTTCTAGGTCATGTCTACATTGTTCTCGAACCGTAGGGTCCGCACGCTTAAGGTTTCGATGGCGGTTATTATGAGTTTATGTATTTTGATGTACCGAAGAAGTTGAGTCCGGATGTGATCACGGACATGACGAGGAGTCTCGAAATGGTCGAGACATAAAGATTGATATATTGGACGGCTATATTCGGACACGGAAAGGTTCGGAAGTTTCGGAGAAAAGCTGGAGTCTTGGGAGGTTACGGAACCCCGGGGAATATGGGCCTTAGTGGGCCAAGAGGGAGAGAGAGGGCCGCACCGGAGGTGGCGCGCCCTGGGAGTCCGAATAGGACAAGGAGGGGGCGGCCCCCTTCCCTCTCCTCTCCCTCTCTTTCCTTCCCCTTCTCCTTCCTAGTTGGACTAGGAAAGGGAGTCCTACTCAACCAGGAGGAGGACTCCCCCTCCTGGCGCGCCTATAGGGGCGGCCGGCCTCCCCCTCCCTCCTTTATATCTGAGGCAGGGGGGCACCCTAGAACACACAAGTATTGATCTACGGATCGTTCCTTAGCCGTGTGCGGTGCCCCCTCCACCATATTCCACCTCGGTCATCTTGTCATGAAGCTTAGCGAAGCCTGCGCGAGTGAAACATCAAGATCGTCACCACGCCGTCGTCGTCTTGTGGAACTCTCCCGACACTCGGCTGGATCGAGTACGAGGGCGTCATCGAGCTGTCGTGTGTCAAGAACTCGGGGCGCCGAATGCGGCGCCGGGATCGGTCGGATCGCGAGGAGAACGTCGACTACTTCCTCTACGTTGTGATCGCTTCGCCGGTCTCACGAGGGTACGTAGACAACACTCTCCCCTCTTGTTGCTATGCATCACCATGATCTTGCGTGTGCGTAGGAATTTTTTTTGAAATTACTACGTTCCCCAACAGGGGCGCCACTTGTCGATCGCCATCATCACCGCCAGGAACTCCTTCTCGTACGTCGAGAGCTTCTGGTTGCGCACGCCGAGCGCCTTGCTGAAGAACGCGACGGGGTGGCCTTGCCGCACCAGCACGGCGCCGACGCCCGTGTCGCACGCATCGGTCTTGATGGAGAAAGGCTTGTCGAAGTCAGGCAGAGCGAGCACCGGCGTCGTTGTCATCGCGATCTTGAGCCGTTCGAACGCTGCTTGCGCCTGCTCGCTCCAAGCGAAGCCCTTCTTCGTGAGGAGCTGCGTTAGGGGCTTGGCAATGATGCCATAGTGCGGCACGAACTTCCTATAGTAGCCGGTGAGCCCCAGGAACCCGCGCAGCTCGGTGGCGTTCGTCGGTGTTGGCCACTGTTCCATGGCCTGCGTCTTGTCCTTGTCTGTGGCCACGCCCTCCTTGGAGATGACGTGCCCTAGGTAGTTGATGTGGTCGCAGGCAAAGCTGCACTTGCTCTCCTTGACGAACAGTTGGTGCGCCCGCAACAGCTCGAAGACGATCCGGAGGTGCTCGATGTGTTCTTCCATCGTTTCACTGAAGACAAGGATGTCGTCAAGGAAAATGATCACAAATTTGCGCACATACTTACTGAATATGGCGTTCATAAGGCATTGCAAGGTTGCCGGGGCGTTCGTCAAGCTGAACGGCATGACCCTGAACTGGAAATGCCCGTGATGCGTCTTGAACGCGGTCTTGGCTTCGTCCTCTTCGTGCATACGAATTTGGTGGTAACCAGCGCAAAGATCCAGCTTGGAGAGGACTGCTGCTCCCGCGAGTTCATCCAGGAGCTCATCGACGATCGGAAGCGGAAACTTGTTTTTGATCGTGGCATCGTTCAGGCGACGGTAGTCGACGCAGAACCTCCACGTCCCGTCCTTCTTCTTGACCAATAGGACCGGAGCGGCGTACGGACTGACGCTGTGCGTGATGATGCCAGCGTCGAGCATCTCCTTTACTTGGCGCTCGATTTCGTCCTTTTGAAGCGGTGAGTAGCGGTACGGGCGAGTGTTGGCGGGGACTGCGCCTTCCACCAGGGTGACGGCGTGGTTGTACTGGCGATGGGGCGGCAGGCCTTTGGGAGCGGCGAAGACGCCGACGAATTCCTCCAGGAGATCGGCGAGGGGCGTCTGGCTAGCGCACTTGCGCCGTGGTGGCGGCGCGCGCCCGCACGTGTCGACCATGGCCATGGCCCAGACATCGTTACCGACGATCATCTTGCGCAGCTCGTCGGGTTTGATCGCCTTAATGGTGGTGGGCACCTTGGTGGGTGCACCCTGGAGCGTCACCTCTTCGCCGTCGTGGGTGAACTTGACCCACTTGTCTTGCCAGTGGCATGTCATGGGGCTGTGCTGGGCAAGCCAGTCCATGCCCAGAATGCCATCGTACGCGCCAATGTCGAGCTCGCGCATCGGTGTGGCGAACGTGTGTCCTTGCATCCACCACTTGAGCTCGGGGACGATGCGGTTGCAGGAGAGACGATCACCGTTGGCGACGCGCACGTCCACCCTCGGCATTTCTTCAGTCGCCAGTCCGAGACGATCGACAAAGGACTTGTTGACGAAGCTATGCGAGTTGCCCGAATCCAGGAGGAGCAGCATAACCTGGTTGCCCACCAGTGCGCGCAGGCGGATCGTAGTCGCCGAGTCCGTGCCGTCCAGAGCGTGCGACGAGAGGAGACAACATTCAGGAGCGTCCCCAGCAGGAGCGGGCGGCTGTGCGGCCGGTCCGGGGTCGTCGAGCAGTTGCAGAGCATGAATGGTGTCGTCGGAGAGCCCCTCACCGTGATCCCCGATGCTGATGGTGAGCAGCTGGGCGGGCTGAGCGCACCGATGTGCCTGCGAGTAGCAGTCACCGCACTTGAAGCACAAATTGTTGGTGCGGCAATAGTCCTGGAGTTGCCGCTCGCGCGCGTAGTCGTCGTTGGGGACGCGGTTGGGTGTGGCCGCCCGTGGTTGTGGTGGAGCCGCCGTCGGTGGGGGACGCCGGTGGGTGTGGCCGTCCTGCTGTGATGCGTGGGCGCGCGCGTGTCGTGCCCAGCTCCTCCTCTTGGATGCGCGCCAACACCGACGCCCTGGTGATGCTCGAGGGCGCCTGCAGACGGACCGGGGCGCGGAGCTCGTCCTTCAAACCCAGGACGAACTGGGTGACGAAGAACTTGGTGTTGATGGATGGATCAAGCACGAGTAGGTGGTACATTTGCTCGTCGAACGTCGCGCGGTACTCGGCGATGGTGGCAGTCTGACGGAGTTGGAGCAGTTTGTGCATGACCACCTCGAACTCGTCGGCGCCAAACTCTTCGAGCACGGCGGACGTGAAAACTTCCCAGGTGATGCCGCGATGTGTTTGACGAAAGGCTTGTAGCCAGTGCGCTGCTTGGCCTTCGATGTAGAGCGCCGCGGTGGCCACCCAGTTGTGTGGTGCGACCTTGTAGAGCTCGAAGTATGCCAGGCAGCGATCCAGCCACAGGTACGGGGCGGAGCCGTCGAATCGCGGGAAGTCGTGCTTCGGTGGTTTGTGGTAGTCGTTGCCGTAGTGGCCCGCTGTTGGAGAGGGCGCGGCAGTCGGAGCAGCGAATCCGCCCTGCGGAGGCACTGGAATCAGCGGGGGCCGATTGTCCCCAAGACGTGCGTGGGCGGTCGCCGGTCGGCCCTGTTCGGTGGCCATGCGCGGCGAGTGTGGAGGCGGCGGGGGCGGTGGTGGGGGTTGTTGCAGAGCGGCGGGTTGGTGCAGCACGGTGGTGACCGACCCCAACGGCGATGCTGAGCCCTCCACCGTCTTGCGAGTGGCGTCGACGTCGGCCAGCGTTAGATCGATCTGGCGTGCGAGGCCGCGCACATCCTGCGAGATCTGCGCGTTGAAGGCGGCTTGAATCTCGATCTGCTTGTCGTGGACCGCCTTCTGTTCGTCCATCTTGGCGAGGAGAGACTCGAGCATCTTGGTGATGTTGCTGTTGCCCTCATCCATGGCGGCCAGCACCTGACGCGTCGTCGCCGAAGCCTTGGAGGGCGCTGTCACCTTGCTTGGAGGAGATCGCACCCCGCGTCGGATTTTGGGTGAGCTTGCCGAAGCAGCACACACCAGCGCGGTGGATGTTACCGATCTGCAACCAGCGGCAGGGAGAAGAAAATTTTTGGGGCGATTTTGGCTCTGATTACAAACTGTTACGAACCGGGGAGAGGGGATCGGGGTAGGTGAGGGAGAGCAGGGAGGCGAGGCTTGGAGAAGAAGATGAGATTGCTTTCAGAGGAAGGATTGGGGAGAAGTGACAGTCTGTTACATCGCATGCCTCGCCACATACGGCTGGCTGCCCCTTTTATCGATCCCTCGCTCACCCTCACGCACTCTTACACATGGGGCCCGATCCTTGCCATGTCACACTGGACAAGTGGAGGACAAGTGGCCAGGTGTGACAGAGTAATGCTACGTCTAGAAAAGATTACTTATTTTTTTTTACAAACAAGGTGATGTGGAGAATTCTGATTGGTAATAGAGGGATGAAGAGGCCCACCCCATTTGAATTCGATAAAGGGAGGAGGGGGGAGGATTAATTTGGAAAGTTAAATAAACCGTTTGTAGATTGTTGTAGGACTAGCATTATGGGGGGCCACTGCTATGGGTCACCTGGAACCGAGATTCTACGCATGGATGCTACGGATCCTAGCCAAATTTCCCCGATGGGTTTAGCCGGCACGGCTATACCTCGCTCGAGACGAGTTCGATGGTAACCTTGCCTGAAGCAAGAGCTATATTGGGTCGGCCCAGGCGGGCGGAAGGCCATTGCCACGCCCCCCCTCCCTCAAGGGCTTTTTTTTCTTTTTCTGATCTCTTTTTTAGATTCTATTTATACTTCCCAGTATCCTAAACATATATAACAACAAAAGTATACTTTACATAGATTTTTAAAAAATGCCAATCATACATTTGAAAAATGTTAAATATGTATAGAAAATATGTTTTTGATGTATATGAAAAATGTGTACAAAAATATATAATCTGTATTAAGAAAAGTAGAGATAAATAAAAAAGATTTAAAAATGTTAATCATTTATTTGGAAAATTTTAAACATATATATATATATATAAATGTTCATGATGTATACAAAAATGTATAATATGCATTGAAAAAGTAGACACCCAAAACTATATTTTTTAAATGTTAATCTCTATTTCAGAAATGTTACATGTGTACAAAAATTGTTTCTGATGTACAAAAACTGTAGGACATGTACGAAGTTTATGAAAAAACACAAATTCTAAAAAAAAAATGTTTTTTAGAAAAATTAAACATGAAACATAATTCAAAAAACTGATTGTGTATCAAAAAAATGTTAATCATATATTTAAAAAATGTTAAATGTGTATGAAAATTGTTCCTAATGTATACCAAACTTGAGCAACATTTAAGAAAAAAATTAGTCAACACACACAAATATTTTGAAAAAAAATGTTAGTCACCTATTTGAAAATGTTAATCGTATACAAAAGAACAGTTACTGATGTATACGAGCAATTGAGAACGTGTATCTAACTTTTTTAATACAACAACCTAAATTTTAGAAATTTTTTAAAAATATTAATAATATATTTGAAAAAAATTAAGCATGTATCAAAAAATTATTGATTATATACTCCAAAACTGTACATTGTGTATGAATAAAGTAGGCATCAGGCATATTTTTTTTACATGACATCATATATTTAAAAAATCTTAAACATGTACATTTTTTTCTGATGCATACAGAAAATGTACAAATGTGTGACACGTGTTGAAGAAAAAAGGAAAGGGAAGAAAAAGCAATGAAACCCGAAGAAACAACAGAAACACCTCCTAAACAAAGAAAAACAAAAAACCCGAAGAAAACCCAAGAGGAAACAAAGAAAACAAAACAAAACCGAAGGAAACGAAAGAAAACTTATGAAAACTAAGAAAATAACAAAAAAATGAAGAAAATAGGAAAGAAGAAAAAATAAAACAAAAGAAACAGATAAAAAATGAAGAAACCAACAAAAACCAAAAGGTAAAACAAAGATATCAAAACAAAAGAACCACTACAAAGATTGAAAGTGGGAAAACCAAAAAGGGGACAAAAAAATCAAGAAAGAAACGAAGAAAGAAAAAATTCCGCTTACGTTCCAAAAAACAGCACAATAGTTATTGAGGCGCAGAGACCACACTTCCATCCGAATCGCCGATGGCCACATGAATGAAACCATTATAAACAGAATCGCACACGGCTCCTTGAGAAAAATCCGTGATGGCATGGCAAAGCCTCTCTCCCCAATCCGCCCTCCCAAGTCGTCACCCTCACTCGAGCGGCGCTGACCGACATGAATGCGCGGCAACCACTTCGTGTGGGAAAGGGCGCGGGCGAGAGGGGGAGGGTTTGGGAGGGGGGCTGTCAGGGGTGTTAGACGCGTGCGTGCGAGCAATCCGAACTCCCACAAAGCCCCTCCTGGTTTGCGAGAAATGGACGTCCAAACCGATCCACAGACCAACGAATACCATGTTGGGTGGTTAAATGGGTCCGGACCGCTTGATCCGGACGAATACATGTGTTTTGTGGGTCAGCGTTGGAGGCCCTAAGTGTTGATCACCGGAGTCCGTACACTTTTTCATAGTAGCCTAATCACGTGTTTTTTGACACTGAAATCATGATACCAATATGGTGCTTAAGCACGGGGCAAGTCAGTGAGTATTATTTTTTGAAACAGGCAGAAGGCGGTGCCTTTCATTTAGATAAAAAAGAGGGTTTATGTACACATGCATTAAGTTTTTGGTGGAAACCCCAAAAAAACCCAAAATCAAACCAAAATGAGGAGAAACTAGCCAATGCCCTCATTGTCATGGCCCTCCTCCAAAGGCCAAGTACCGTTGTTTGATGTCCACGAGGGCCAAAGCTGCAACCTCTAAGGGCATGAACTATGGTGGCAGCAGATTGGTGCTGCCCCAGCCCAACCACATCGACACGTAAAGTTGAGACCATCGTCGATTTCATATTTACCCAATGCATAAGGCTCCTCCCAATGCTCCACTTTGTACAGGTGCTAAGCTTGTCAACTAAGCAAAAAATATGATGTGGCATGCTAGTTAAGAAGAGAGAGAGAGTAGTATGGTGACCCCAGAAAGAAAAGGTGCTAAGCACGCGTACATAGGTGGAAGCACAATTCTGAGTCTGCAGCAAATTAAATGCATGAAGCTTAGCACCTTTGCATTGGGGACTTGAGTTGCTAAGGCATTTAATATACTTAGCACCATATCTAAGCACCTTTGCATTGGGAGAGGTCTAAGTAGTCTCATCAGACCCACCAACCAGCTTTGCCTGTTTTTTCTTCATGAGTTTCCCCCACCTAATCCCCCGCCCAACCACCTGCTCTTCAATGCTCACCAGAAAAAAAAGAATCCAAATCTGTTCTCAAATCCGAGAATACACCTATCAAATCAGCTAGTTAAGAGTTTATATTCGCGTTCATATCCTTCCTTCGATGCTCCTAGAGCTCAGACTACTCTTCGAGAACGTACATGGAATTATGCGAGGAGGACTTGTCGAGATCCATGGCGCCCGCTGGCTGTGTGATGGCCTCAAGATGCAACAGCCGTGGGAGAGCTCTGGGGGTCACAAGGCGCCTTGGGAGAGCTCCAGCCCATATTTGATGGGACTCGAGGGCGAGCTCAACCCCCTCCCCCCAAGACATGGATGAGCTTCAGCCGCAAAGCCATATTGATCTCGTGGTTCGTTCTAGAGGACTTGTCATCAACAAGCGTGCACGCGATGCTCCATTTTCTCTCTCCGTCTTTTCTCCGGAGGACCACGAAATATCTGCTCAGGCACCCGCAGCTTCCAGAAGAAGTACGTCGTTCTGCGAGGCACCTGCTTTAGCGCCACGGTGGCACTCGAACCTAACTAGCCTACGAGGCATCACGTTTGGGGCTGCCCGTTGGCCATGCTCTCCACGATATAAATATGGCCAAAGAGAAGCAAATGTGCAAAACAGTCTTGCCACTTGACATCGAAAGAAAATAAAATGGAAAAGAAATTATTCTGGTGACAAAAAACTCGTCTAGAGACCGTTTCTATTTTCCTTTTCAGTTTTCACTGTAGCGTGTTTGGTAAATACAACATTCCGTAACATCTGAAATCTGAATATTCGAGGGGGTTTTGCTTCCAACTGGCTACAGAGAGCAGAGCACATGCCTTGTACTTCCACAGTATTTTCAGATGAACAAAGTTCAGCAAGTTTGCACAAAATTTTACGCCTAGCATTTGATTCCCTCCCGAACTCTCACGTTCGAAAAAGCAGCTAAAACGGTTGGTGAGGCGTAGAAGAGCCCGCTTCCCTCCAAATCGCCGATACCCACATGAACGAAACCAACAGAGACGGGATCGCACACGGCTCCTGGACCAAAAAAAACAGGGGAGGCACGGCGAATCCGAGCCAATTCCGGCTCCCAGCTCCGCAAGTCTCCTTGCTCCCTCCTGCCCGCCCCGATGCCGTCGCCCTCGCTCCGCCTCGCCGTCGTCGGCGCGGGCGCGGCCGGCCTGGCGGCGGCACGGGAGCTCCGCCGCGAGGGCCACGCCCCCGTCGTCTTCGAGCGCGCCGCAGCCGTGGGGGGCACCTGGCTCTACGCCTCCCCCGCTCCCGCAGCCGCCGCCGACCCGCTCGGCGCCGCCGCCACCCACTCCAGCCTCTACGCTTCGCTCCGCACCAACCTCCCCCGCGAGGTCATGGGCTTCCTCGACTTCCCCTTCACCGCGGCGCGCGGCTCCGTCGTCGACGCGCGCAGGTTCCCCGGCCACGAGGAGGTGCTGCGGTACCTCGAGGACTTCGCGCAGAGGTTCGACCTTTACGGGCTTGTCCGGTTCCAGACAGAGGTGGTTGGAGTCCGGAGGGAGGCCGGCGGGAGGTGGGCGGTGACGTCGAGGAAGCTCGGGGAGAAGGGGGAGCAGGACGAGGAGGTGTATGACGCCGTCGTGGTTTGCAATGGGCATTATTCAGAGCCTCGCGTCGCCTCCATACCTGGTAATGATTCTCCGCTCAACGAACTTGCAATTGAGCAGAACAAAGAACAAGTAGTTTGTTGAACCCTGGTTCAGGCTCAGCACACAGTAAAAATCGAGAAATAATCCTTCTAAAATCGAAAAAATCTGAAAAAACAATCTTGACATTGTACATGTCGTGTCTTTTGTATGCATGCAAATTTTCATGAAGAAATGACACATTTTGTGCTCTGTGAGAGGAAGAAAAAACTGATTTCGAGTAGGGTAGGTAGTGATCGTAACAAGAAAATCTGCATGTGGTACAGATCTCAAGCATGCTTTAAAAAAGGGATTTAGGATACTCTGCATGTGGTACAAATCTCGAGCAGAACCGAATCTGCATCCTACGATCTAGAGACAAGAATCAGCTGATTCACGGTTTAGCAAATTTGATTTGAACTCTTAAGCTTGATGAATTCTTGAAAGATGCCTGTCCAATGTTTTTTTTTTTTTTTGACAATTCTTGTCCAGTGTTTCGTTACAAACTTGCGATTTTATGGTCATCAGATCCACAAACAATTGTGAACTTGACAGAAAATCTGTACTTTCCAACATTGACAGGTGCAGATGCCTGGCCCGGAAAGCAGATGCATAGCCACAATTACCGTGTGCCTGAGCCATTCCTTGATCAAGTGAGTATGATTCTGACTATGATTTCTTCCCCACTTATGAGTTGTTGTGCTAAACTATCTTGAACTTGAAGTACGGATTGCCTTGGTAGGTAGTGATCGTTATCGGGGCCTCGGCAAGTGCAGTTGACATTTCGAGGGACATTGCAAGCGTTGCGAAGGAGGTCCATATTGCCGATAGATCAGCGCCGACTTCCACTTGTGAACAGCAGCCTGAATACGATAACATGTGGCTTCATTCCATGGTAAATGCCTTTTTCCGTGGTGAGTTGAATATGGTGGCTTTATCCGTTAAAGGGGCTGCCATTACCTTGTTATAACAAAATTATGTTCTACTTGCAGATTGACCATGCACAGGGAGATGGCACTGTGGTGTTCCAGGATGGCAGCTCAATCAAAGCGGATGTCATCATGCACTGTACTGGGTATAGTCATGCAGCATATCTAAAACATATTTCTTGCACAAACCACCCGATTTTGCTACATTGGTTGAAGCTAATCATGTGTTCCCTGCCTTTGTATGTTGGCTAGCTACCTGTATGACTTCCCGTTTCTTGGGGATGATAGCACCATCACTGTGGATGACAACTGCGTTGATCCATTATACAAGCATGTTTTCCCTATAGAAGTGGCTCCTGATCTGTCTTTCATCGGATTGCCGTGGAAGGTCAATTTGTGTCCAAATTTCTGCTGTTGTCTAGATGCACTTATAACTGCCAACTAAAACTTGCTGGCCTCTGTTTCATCCAGGTTATCCCTTTTCCACTGTTTGAACTCCAAAGCAAATGGGTCGCCGGTATTTTATCTGGACGGATCAAGCTTCCATCGAAACATGAAATGATGGAAGATGTCAAAGCCATCTACTCGAGACTGGAAACTCGTGGATGGCCCAAGAGATATACCCACAACTTCAGTGGTGGTTATCAGGTAGCCTAATGATGCATGTTAAGGGAGCTAGTTTTTTTTTTTTTTTGAAATTATGTTAAGGGAGCTAGTTAACAAAGCTTTTCTTGGCGGAAAATGACATATTTCTGTGAATTGTGGGCGTCTTGCACTGCTGCACATCAACATTGTACATTAGAAACGACTATATCGTTTATCCCCTGCTAAGTGTGATTTGTTTGCAGTTCGAATACGATGACTGGCTCGCGGAGCAATGTGGCCATCCACCGATTGAAGAATGGAGGAAGCTGATGTATGCTGCTAGTGCGAAGAATAAGGATGCTCGTCCGGAAAAATACCGCGATGAGTGGGATGATGATGGTCTGATGGCACTAGCAAACGAGGACTTCAAAAAATACTTCTAATCTATGTTGTGGACTGTGATTACCATTTTCATTGCCAGGACGCGGTGATAGTCATTGCAGTAAATATTTTACAGGTAAATAATTTTGTATTTTGTACATGCAAGCTCAAAATTGGGATGCCCATGACCTTGATCGATTGTGAATTACTTTTATCACGATCTGAGGATGAGGATTCCATATTATCATCCAAGGCAATAAAAATAATTTTGTATTTTGTACATGCAAGCTCAAAATTGGGATGCCCATGACCTTGATCGATTGTGAATTACTTTTATCACGATCTGAGGATGAGGATTCCATATTATCATCCAAGGGAATTAAAATTTAGTGCACCAGCCGGGAATCGAACCCGGGTCTGTACCGTGGCAGGGTACTATTCTACCACTAGACCACTGGTGCTTGTTGTTGCAACTAACTATTACTCTATATCTCACAATGCTAACTTTAACTGAAGCGCTTATTCTCCTACTAGTACCACTGTACTTCAGTATGGGACCATTGAAGCGTCCCTACACCGAGAGGTCAGAAGCTAATTCTGGAGGAGATACATATGCCCTAGCGATTTTTCGATGAGATTGATAAAAAAATATATAAAGGATAATCAACATCTCATCTTCATCCTAGCAAAAAAAAAAAAAAACATCTCATCTTCATCATTGTTTTTTTGTGTGAATATCTTCATCATTGTCATAGTGGAGATTGATAATTGATTTTTTTAGTTGGAGATTGATAATTGGTTGATTGGTATTATCTGCCATAAAATATCATTAGTTTTTTCATTTGTGAGTTCGACGTAATAATCGGTAAGATTTTATCAAGTTAATATATTACATTATAGCTTTACGCTGATTTTCAATCATGATGAAGGGCACTACCAATGTAGAAACCTTGATGTGATGCTTAGGAGAATTGGATAAAATAATAATTACATAGCATCCATATAATGGTCCCTATCTTCATTGATAATTGCAATGTGGGAGTACATATGCTTCCCCGATTAAAGTTGATTGTCTAGGTTCTGTTGTCTACAACGCAGCAATACAAGCGCTCGTACGACAAAAGAAGTTGGTCTATGATTTTCGCATTAGATGATGGTTACGCAAATAAGATAAAATTGGAAGGCCCTTCAATTCTGCATTCTTGTGCGTAAAAGAATTCCCTAAGGGACCCGGTGAACGCAGTTGCATCAACGCAAGATGAAGCGGGCATAGCCACCAAATTGGTCCTAGCGGCATGCTCTAAGGCTCCGGGTTTTAGTTTCGTCCCGGGCCCCTAAATCCCATGACCGGCCCTGCTCCATGTGATCACAACTTATGTTCTTGTTTTGGTAAAGCACAAAAGCACAACGCGGAGGCAAGATTTCTTTGGTCGATCTTCCTATCAACCGGGTGCCTGCACAAGTGCACCGAAATCAGTGGCCCAAGCCCGCCCCAAGCTGGACTGCATTGTCGATTGATGGTTCTTTGAGCATCTCCACTCGTGCCCTCAACAGGCCCTCCGGAGTGCCTTTTTTAGCGCCGACGCTGAAAATCGGTCCAGTCACGTTCCTGGCTTCTCGATTATTGCCGGTTTAGACCGAAATAACAACCGGCGAACCCGAACCGAACCAGCGACCGGGGTCACTGAGGCGCCGGTGAAGCGAAAAAGTCGCGTGGGGCAGCTGTTCGGTGACACGTGCATATTCCGCCGTTTTGCCCGCCTTTTCCCTCCATTTCCCCATTGCTCCTCCTTCTCCCCCGCCGTTCCCGCCATTCTCCTCATCAGACCGGGCGCCATGCCGCCGAAGAAATATGTTGCCTCTCGCGCCGCCGCCGATTCCACCCAGCCGAACCAGAGGAAGCCGAGGGCGCTGATGGCAAGACCACCGGGCGTGTCGAACGCCGCGTGAAGGGTGGAAGTTCAGCGCTGGGAGGCGGTCACCGCCGACCGACGGAACAGGCTCATCGTCAAGAGGGTCAGGGACGCGGCGGCGGCGGCGGAGCAGGCAGAGGCATCTCGCGCAGGGATGATGAACCTTCCCGCATGGCGTGCCGCCGCACACCTCGCCCTCCGGCCTCAACCCCGACCAGCGCACTCCCTCCGCATTCACCGTTGGCCTCAACACCCAAGATCGCTACTCGCCCGACATACTCGGCCTACTTTGCTGCGCCTCACGCGGCGGCGCTGCCGTTACACACAGCTCGCGTTGGGTTCTACGGTAGGGTACGTCGACTGAAAATTAAAATTTTCCTACACGCAGAACAAACAGGAACATGCTACGAGAGATGGATCACATATCGTTACCACTAAACGCACAGTGTCGTGCAGCAGAAGTAGAGTTGGGGCAGCGCGTCTTCGGAGTCGTCTCCTCATCGTCGATCTCCCACGTAGCCGATTGGATCCTGCAAACAGGTTCACCAGAGTGGCGCAGGTGCACCGCCTCTAGGTATCCGCGCGTGCAGGAGGAACATCCTGCGGCGGACTGCTAGGTCCAATCACACAACCAGCGGCGAGTGGAGGTGGCTATTCGCAATATATGCAAAGCCCTAGTGACAGCGCCGAAGCGACCAACCGAATGAGTGTGCCGCACCCCCACTTTATATAGGCGTCCGTCGCAAGCTCAACAATTGGGCCTCACACGGACTCTAAAGCCCAAAATCTGTTCGACCTAGATCCGAGTCCAAGTAGGATCACTTCTGACTCGTGGAGTCGGACCGGGTCTCACAGGTTCCTTCCCTTAAGCGCGCGACCCCTTAGGTTCTCATTCACTTGGTCGCGAGTCAGATCACATCTGACTTGGCTAGTTGGCAACGGCCTCTAGCAAAGCGTGCCGACTTCAAGTGTCCGATGAAACTGGTTAGGCAAACATGTACATCACACTTTTGTTCCCTTTGCCACATGATATATGTTGTCGGGCTCAAGGCGAGTCTGTCATCCTTGTGCTAGCCCGACCTCTTTCTCGTTTTAGTGACGCTGACCACAAAACGGATTATCTCATAATCCTAATCGCATGGCCATGCTTATCTTGGTCGGATCACACGAGGGGCCCAGAGTATATCTCTCCTGGTCGGAGGGGCAAATCCCATCTTGCTCGACCATGTGTCGCAGCATGGGTTTGGACAAGCCCAAAACCTACCTTTGTAACTACCCAGTCACAGAGTAGCGTTTGGTCGGCCCAAAGCAGGCCTGTCACCATCCCAAGTGCATGCGCCAGCTCAGGTCTTAGGACATAGAACATATGTTGTACTAGAGACTCACAGATGACATATGACTGCTTCTCATAGTCGGTTCTGTCCGACTCAAACCTTATCTCGACTTGGATCCAACAGTCGGATCCAATCAGATCCTTCTGAGTCCATATTATCCGGTTAGAATCCAATGCTCCATGGCTAGTGAGACAGAGCCATCCACCGTGTCATATGCTAGATTAGTCGGTTGCGCGTCCACACAATCCTTTCGACTAGGGACCTTTTAGGACAGTCATCATACAATGTATAGTCCCATAAACAAGTCACGTACTTGCTGATACACATCATAGATAACGGCCAAGGACTATCTTTATTCATAAACACGTAGGAAATATCATCATACATGATTGCCTCTAGGGCATATCTCCAACAGCTCGGCGCCGTAGTTCAACAACACCGACGCCACCGACGCCGACATGGACGAGATCATCACGAGCGGCTCGGTTGCCGCTGCTTCCTGCCCCGGGTTCCACGAACAAGACGACACGATGGACGCCGACATGGACGACGAGCTCGACGACGCCGAGGAGGAGGGGGGGGGGAGGAAGAATAGGCGGAGGAGGAGGCGGAGCAGGCGCCGACGATGAAAGGGAGAAAGAAGAAGCGGGCGGCCAATGCCAGGCCGGGCGAGCCTTGCGTCAAGTGAATGTCGAAGGAAGACGAGTGCCTCGCCGAAGCATGGAAGACCGTCAGCATCGACCCGATCACCGACTCGAACCAGAATGTGACGCCCGGATAATTAGGCTACAGTAATCCCTCGTTAGATGCCACGTCACCTCTGTCTCTGTAGTTAATCTCGGGTTAGTTAAAAAAAACCGATTATTCAAATTCAAAATCAAGTCAAACAATTAAAGTTTTTAAGTATTAAAACTAAAATATGCGGTTTGTGCCAAATAATGCATAG
Source organism: Aegilops speltoides (assembly GCA_021437245.1). NCBI lineage: Eukaryota > Viridiplantae > Streptophyta > Magnoliopsida > Poales > Poaceae > Aegilops > Aegilops speltoides. The sequence continues at coordinate 306,787,370 of CM038141.1, read as the reverse complement.
GTAATTATGGTGGAGAGACCACACTTTTATAAAATGCATAAATATTTTAAATTGAATAAAATAGAAAGGAAAATAATAAAAAAAACAAGTGAAAGGAAAACAAAAATAAAAGAGACAAAGACCCCCCAATCCCCTGGGCCGTTCGGCCCACCGGGCTAACACTCGACCGGCCCAAGCCACCACCCCACTCCCGTGATAACCCCCGCCTGAAACCCTAGCCACTACCGCTCCCACCCCCCACGCCGCCACTCCTCTTCCTCCCGATCCAATCTGGATCGGGCGAAGACCTCCACTCCTCGCTACTCGCTCCCTCCTCTCGGAGTGCCCGCGCCTTGAGGATGGTCGCCGCCACGGCGCGAAGCGAAGCGCATCCGGCCTCCTCCTCACGGCTCCCATCCGCCGCCTCCTCGTCTCCTCCCTTCCCCGGTGGATCGGGCGAGGCCAAACCTTCGCCACGACGCCGCCACCCGCCTCAGACCTCCTCACCGGACGCCGCCACCTCGCCATCTTCCTCCACTCCGTCGCTCGTCCCGTCGTCCGCCCCTAACCTTCCCGAGCCCACTACCCGTTCCTCGCTCCGCGATGTGAGCTTCCCCTCGCACGTTCCTCCCTCCTCTGTCTCGCGCCACCGCGCCAGGTCGCGCTGCCGCGGCGCGGCGCTCCGTCTGCCGCGCCACTTTTGCGCGCCGCTCAAGACGCCGCTCCTTCGTTCCCGCCCCATGTCCCCATGCCGCCTCCGCCACGGCGATCGCCGCTCCGGCCGCTTGGCTGCACTGTGGCCTCGGCCCCGCCTTTGCGCCATCACTCTCTGCTCGGCCACCTCGGCCATGGCCTTGCCCTCCTAGCGTCTGCCTGGCCTGGTTTTGTGGCGCTCCAGGCCGCTTGCCGTTCTGCCGGCCTCGCCACTCATCGGCGCTGGCCGCCCCTCTCCCCGACCCCATCGGCGCCCGCGCGCCCCACCGGGTGCGTCCTCGTGGCTGCGCCCGTGCGCCCGAACTCCCTGTGCCCGTAGCCCACACCCGCTATGGCCCCTGTGCCTATGACATGAGGGGCCCAGGCCCTAGAACGAAAATAAAAAATAATAATAATAATAAAAGTAATTAAATAAATAATTAAAATAATTAATTAGTTAATTAATTAAAGAATTAATTAACTTAATTAATCCTGTTTAGTTTACCTATTTAACTATTGTTAATTAATTAAACAGCAATTAGATTAGTTAAACCCTAATTAGAATAAGCGAGCAGATGATGGTGGGTCCCATTGGACCCATTGGTCAATCTGGCCGACCAACTCTGCTGACTCGCCGCGTCGACATGACATCATGCTGATGTCATTAACCCATTTTTGAATTAATTTAAATCATTAATTAAATTCTAGAAATTAATAAAATCTTTAGAAAATCATATCTTTTAATCCATAACTCGGATTAAAATACTTTCTACATGAAAGTTGCTCAGAACGACGAGACGAATCCGGATCGCAGCCGTTAAATCGCCACGCGTCCCTAGCATAGAGAACCTGCAACATTTCACCTCCGGTTCATTTGTCCGAAAACACGAAACACCGGGGATACTTTCCCGGATGTTTCCCCCCTTCACCGGTATCACCTCATACCGCGTTAGAACACGTCTAGCACTGCTTGTTGACCTGTTATGCACTTGCTTGCTATGTATTTACTATTTCTCCCCTCTTCTCTCCGGTAGCCCCCGTGGCGATCTTGATGCCCACGTGGGCGACTCACGCCACCGACGACCCCTCCTTGTGCGAGCAACCGGGCAAGCCCCCTTGATCACCAGATATCGCCTATTCTTCTCTATCTGCTTGCATTAGAGTAGTGTAGCATGTTCTTGTTTGATTACTCCTATTACATTGCATAGCTTTGTCATTGTTGCTACAATCATTGATACCTTACCCGTAGTCCTAAATGCTTAGTATAGGATGCTAGTTTATCATCATTGGCCCTACACTCTTGTCAGTCTGCCTGGCTATACTATCGGGCCGTGATCACTTGGGAGGTGATCACGGTATATACTACATACATACATACATAATATCTGAGATGGTGACTAAAGTCGGGTCACTCATTGAGTACCCGCAAGTGATTACGATGAAATTTGAAAGGACGGTGGCTCCATCCCGGTAGAGGTGGGCTGGGTTCCCGACGGCCCCGATTGTCACTTTGTGGCGGAGCGATAGGGCAGGTTGAGACCACCTAGGAGGCAGTGGGCTGGCCTGCTCGGCGTTCGCGGATACTTAACACGCTTAACGAGATCTTGGTATTTGATCTGAGTCTGGCCATTTGGTCTATACGCACTAACCATCTACGTGGGAGTAGTTATGGGTATCCCGACGTCGTGGTATTAGCCGAAGCCTTCGTGACGTCGGCCGCCCGAGTGGCGTGGCGGATTGGACCGAACGCCACTAGGCTAGGTCTGCTTCGGCCGCGTTCATAGCGCAGTGGTGTGCTCGAGGCGATGGGCCCTGACCCTGCGGCGCTTAGGTTTAGACCGGCGTCTTGACCTTTCTGTTGTGCCTAGGTGGGGCTGCGGCGTGTTGATCTTCCGAGGCGGGCATGACCCAGAAAGTGTGTCGGCCAAATGGGATCAAGCGTGTTGGGTTATGTGGTGCACCCTGCGGTGAAGTTAATCTATTGAATAGCCGTGTCCCTCGGTAAAAGGACGACCGGAGTTGTACCTTGACCTTATGACAACTAGAACCGGATACTTAATAAAACACACCCTTCCAAGTTCCACAGACAACCCGGTGATCGCTCTCTAACAGGGTGACGAGGAGAGGATCGCCGGGTAGGATTATGCTATGCGATGCTATTGGAGATGCTACTTGGAGATGCTACTTGGAGGACTTGATCTACTCTCTTCTACATCTTTGCAAGGCGGAGGCTGCCGAAGCGTAGTCTTGACGAGGATTAGCTATCCCCTCTTATTACGGCATTCTGATTCGGTCCACCGATATGGCCCTTTACACATATACCCATGCATATGTAGTGTAGATCCTTGCTTGCAGTACTTTGGATGAGTACTCACGGTTGCTTTCTCCCCTTTTCCTTTCTTTACGGTTATCGCAACCAGATCTTTGGAGCCAGGCGGACGCCATCGTCGACGGCGACTACTACTGGAGGTGCCTACTAATACGTGCGAGGCTGGCGGCGACGACCGAGAGTAGTTTAGGAGGATCCCATGCAGAGAGCTGCGCCTCTTCGTCGGTATCCCGTTTGTGCTAGCCTTCTTAAGGCAAACTTGTTTAACTTATGTCGTACTCTCAGATATTGTTGCTTCCGCTGACTCGTCTATGATCGAGCACTTGTATTCGAGCCCTCGAGGCCCCTGGCTTGTATTATGATGCTTGTATGACTTATTTTACTTTTAGAGTTGTGTTGTGATATCTTCCCGTGAGTCCCTGATATTGATCGTACACGTTTGTGTGCATGATTAGTGTACGATTGAATCGGGGGCGTCACAAGTTGGTATCAGAGCCGACTGCCTGTAGGAATCCCCCTTCCACACTTCTTGGCCGAAGTCGAGTCTAGACATTGCAAAACTTTTACTAACATGGCTGTGCGGCCCATGGGCCCACGTCGCCATTGGGTGGTATTAGGATCTTTTACTCCTCGACCTTTACTCTGGGACTCTGATCTCTCTTCTATTCGGGTTAAATAAATTTTGCTAAATCTAACATTAGGATCTCGTTATCACTTTCACCGGAGAGCCCCTTATTACTAAGGATCGTCTCACGCACATGAAGACCACGAAGATACTCACCATGGTTAACCCGAGAACTTGTCTTCATCGCGTTTGCAATTCCCCTTCCACCGTCAACCCTTATGGATAACTACTTGCAGTTGTTATTCTTACATTCATCCCTAGTTAGTCTTGTTATTACAAGATACCCCGAAATACTCGTCATTGTTTTGATAATCCTTTGAGCTTATTGCCTTGCTGTTCTTTGTCACTTGAATACCCCTACAGATAATTCTCGCACTTATCGAGTATCCGCTTATCCCCAGTTGTTCATATGCTTTTCAAATTACTTGGAAATACTACCCGATCTTCCGAGTATCCTCTTCAAACTATTGCTCGGCAAATACTTGTTTGCTTGCAATATGGATGCTTTCCATATGTGTAGCAATATTCATTAGTATCCTTTGATACGATCATTTTGATCCTATTGATTCAACATGTGTGCGAATGCACACAATCATCTATCAACCCTTCTAAATTATCTTTCCGGCTCAGACATCATTTTGGACATGAGCTGGTTCTCGACCAAACTATCTGTCGTCGATTGTGCCTCTGGTATATTCAATTGATCCATCCATGATCAGAACGTCTGCTTCTAATCCTTTGTTTTGGAAATCATAATTCCTTTGCATTTATGCTTGGAATTATTCAGATGATTCCATAACCTGTTGCATTTGCATTCCTTCCTCTTCTGGTTGAGTACCGATACTCACATCAGATCCTTTGTGGACCATCAAGTCCTTTGTCGGATTGATATCCGACAGTGTCCTTCACATTTGATCACTTTGTGAGTTCTTCCCCTGTTACATAATGCCCTTGTTAAGTTGTATCCTCTGCTTGGCCAACCATGCTCTGCTTTCGGGCTTGTGTTATTTACTCTTGAAACTGGTGGTATATGTTTCTAAGAAGCCCATATGGGTTGAACCTATGCCTTCTCTAAATCGTGTGAACCCGAAAGTTTTCACGAGTCATACTCTTCTGGTGCTTCGCCAGAAATTTTCTTTTCAACACTGCAACTTCGTCGAACGCGAGAAGTGAATGAAAGGTTATGCATTGGAGAAGTGGGAGTCGACCTTGAACCTTGCGTTCATGCCCATGGACACGATGTAGATCGTATCATTAAAGCTTCTCTTCAATGAAATATTCCTTGGTATAAGTTTATCTTATATCTGGGATCTGGCAGTTTGCAATGATGGTTCCGACCATGTTCTCCTTTAAATACCATTTTCGATGCAAGTGTAAGCACTTGTCTTCTGTGGACCAATACCCCGGTACAACCCCTACTTGATCTGTCGTCGAATATTAACCCCTGCTATCTCGAGATTATCTTGGAACTGCATAACTTCTTATGAGTTCTCCATCAAGTACTACATCCTCACTGATTCCAATTTTTCATGGGCTTTGAGTTATTAAACACTCAAAGACACCGATAACTGACTCGAGTCCGCATCGCGATTAAGCTACTCTTGGTAACCTTCATTACTTACGAGTTTGAACTCCATCACATCATTCCTAGCCTATTTGGCTATATCCTTGTCGTGTTGATTTTAACTGTGCTACCTGGACCTTATTCCCAGAGCACAACTTTCGACGATGAGCTAATCTTACGTTGATCTTCCTCGTCATATCATTTCTCCTTGAACAACAAACTTGATTTCGAGTTTGTGTCGCATTATGATTCCAATAACCTTCCGCTTCATCATTCCTTTGACTGATGTCGTGGCCGATTGATTACATCTTCATGAAATCTCTTGACAAATGTGTCGTGATCATCATCGACCTTATGAGCTCTTCCAGGATATCAATTGAGTTCATGATGAGAAATACTATCCTCGCCCTCGATGATTTGTGTTAGCTTTGACCACTTTATTGCCTTCCGTTCAACACAAACTTGTTCGTGTTTTGTGTTATACCTTGAGTTCCCTGCTATCCAGCATTTGTTCTTCTTTACCTTAGAGTATTACCATCTTTTAATATCAAGGATGTTGTGAGGATTGCTCCACCTCTTAAGAATTCTTGGTATAGTGATACTTCTCATCATCACCATTCTTTCTTGGTCCTCGCGTTGATTGAACCAGGGTACCAACAAGTGAACAGTGCTGTTTGGATTCGCCTTTCTAGCAACCCTATTGCTTTGAAGTTAATGGTCGTCCATTCATTCTTAGACTATTGATTATTGAATAACCATTCCGACGTTGGTTGTGCAACCCAGCCCATATTTCGGGTGCACCTTTCAACCAATGTTTAATTGTGTATGTTTCCCTCGAGCATACATCATTATACCATTTGATCTAACTAATGTTATCACCTTGTTCACTTAATTGTGGAAATCCATCTTTATAGAAATTTTGATGGGTTGTCGCTGAGTCCATCAGCCACCTCCTTATCCTCTCCTTGGTTTAATGATGGACTCTTGTTTCGAAACTCACTTCCATAGTTCAATTCCCAAGAATATTACAATGTCATCTCGACAATTTGTGTTGCACCTTTCTTCTCAGGCATCCCATGTCTGAGGTATCTTGACCCCAATCAGATCTGAATCTCGGTCAGATATGATGGCTGGGACATATTTCCAAGAGTTATAACGCTAGTCTTCATAAGACCCGGTAAGGTGATGTCATGCCTAGCACCCCTGGCCGGAGGACCTTTGTTATAGTTTCCTTTTTGGCAAGGTTAGTCATTCTTCCGTGAGGAAATTGAATGCCTTGTTTAATAAGTTTATCCTGATGGATCGTTTGTGTATCCAAAGTCTGACCTTTGCTTGAAGACCATGTCAATGCTATCTCGAAGCATGTCTGTGGTACTACGATTTTCAATAAGAGCATTTGAAGCCCAATGCTAAATGTTTCTTACTCAATTACCCAAACACCGTTGTATGGGTAATGTCTTGAAAATCCTCTCCCCTTACCTAAATGGTTTTCTACTTGCTATCCTGTCGTGGATATCTTGCTCTACTTGTCCTTGGGAAGGATATACCCCTGAAACATGTGTTTAAACACATTTTCCTTTCCATTGTTCTGTTTATTCTGATGATCACCTTTTCCTTTCCATTGTTTTGATTAACCTTACTAGTGATCTATATGATCTAAGCAGTAATGTTCTACTGCTTAGGTAAGCACCTCATTGAACCACTCTGTCAGTAAGACCCTGTTAATATTGTTGATAACGTTCCGGTAACCACCGATGGACGAGAACTTTGCCTAATGGTCCGCCTCGTTCAACGAGCGGGAAAATGGTTCTCTTCGACCCTCGCCCTTGATATCCGGACATTGTTGCCGACATAACTGACACACTATTCTCTTACATGCCTTGCTTACATGATCGAGCAAGATGTCACCGCCTTACCTTCTTTTAACCCACATGGTGGGCCCATAACCCACAGTTCCACAGGATCGAAACCTGACTCTCTGCATGGCGCTATTTATAATGGTTATTCCTCACGCTTGGCCGTATTTAATTCACGGGCCACCTTCTAGTGTTCTATTTCGGTATCGGGCGCAATCCTTACTCTCGTTGCTCTGAACCCTTTCTCACCCTGGTTCGGACCTCGAGCAACTATCTATCCGCTTGGAACCTCTTATTGTACCTTCGTACCTTTACTCGATGTATTTTATATGTTCAACTCGAGAGATACTCTTATGCTCATTCTTGGGTTAACCCCAGCTTGTTCCCTCATAAGCATTTTTGTCGTAGCCGAGTTGCCCTTATTGATTCGTTAGTACATTGGAGATCCTGAATAAAGGAAGGAGGACAACTTCATCATGATGACCCAAAGCAGAGAACTGAAGACATCAATGTAATGGATCAACCACTTCGAGAAGAGCAACCAAGACCGAGAGGGTTCGTTAGAATTTTGTAACCAGACCTTACCCCCTAGTCCCCTCTTAAATCTCGGGACGAGATTTCTTGTAGTGGAGGAGAATTGTGACGCCCGGATAATTAGGCTACAGTAATCCCTCGTTAGATGCCACGTCACCTCTGTCTCTGTAGTTAATCTCGGGTTAGTTAAAAAAACCGATTCAAAATTCAAATTCAAAATCAAGTCAAACAATTAAAGTTTTTAAGTATTAAAACTAAAATATGCGGTTTGTGCCAAATAATGCATAGGTAATTATGGTGGAGAGACCACACTTTTATAAAATGCATAAATATTTTAAATTGAATAAAATAGAAAGGAAAATAATAAAAAAACAAGTGAAAGGAAAACAAAAATAAAAGAGACAAAGACCCCCCAATCCCCTGGGCCGTTCGGCCCACCGGGCTAACACTCGACCGGCCCAAGCCACCACCCCACTCCCCGCATAACCCCCCTGCCCCGAAACCCTAGCCACTACCGCTCCCACTCCCCCCCACGTCGCCACTCCCTCTTCCCCCCTCCCGATCCAATCTGGATCGGGGCGAAGACCCCCCACTCCCCTCGCTACTCGCTCCCCTCCTCTCGGAGTGCCCGCGCCCGAGGATGGTCGCCGCCCGCCGCCCTCCGGCCTCCTCCTCACGGCTCCCATCCGCCGCCTCCTCGTCTCCCTCCCCTTCCCCCGGCTGGATCGGGGCAGAGGGCCCCGACCCCTTCGCCACGACGTCGCCACCCGGCGCCTCAGGACCTCCCTCACCGGACGCCGCCACCTCGCCATCTTCCTCCACTCTGTCGCTCGTCCCCGTCGTCCGCCCCAACCTTCCCCGAGCCCACTACCCCATTCCCTGCTCCGCGATGTGAGCTTCCCCTCCCCTGCACGTTCCTCCCCTCCTCTGTCTCACGCGCTCACGCTTGGCCGGTCGCGCCAGCCGAAGGCGGCGCTCCGTCTGCGCGCCACTTCGCGCTCGCCGCCAAGACGCCGCTCCTTCGTTCCTCGTCCCCACGTCCCCATGCCGCCTCCGCCACGGCGATCGCCGCTCGGCAGCTTAGCGCTGCCGTAACCTCGGCCCGCCTTGCGCCATCACCTCCCTGCTCGGCCACCTCGGCCATGGCCTCGCCCTCTCCTAGCGTCGCTGCTTGGCCATTGGCATTGGCGCTTCGCCGCTCTGCTGCCGTTCTGCCGGCCCGCCACTCGTCGTGGCCGCCCTCTCCCGACCCCATCGGCGCCCGCGCGCCCCACCGGGTGCGTCCTCGTGGCTGCGCCCGTGCGCCCGAACTCCCTGTGCCCGTAGCCCACACCCGCTATGGCCCTTGTGCCTATGACATGAGGGGCCCAGGCCCTAGAATGAAAATAAAATAATAATAATAAAAAAGTAATTAAATAAATAATTAAAATAATTAATTAGTTAATTAATTGAAGAATTAATTAACTTAATTAATCCTGTTTAGTTTACCTATTTAACTATTGTTAATTAATTAAACAGCAATTAGATTAGTTAAACCCTAATTAGAATAAACAGTGTATGACAGGTGGGTCCCATTGGACCCACTGGTCAACCTGGCCAGTCAACTCTGTTGACTGCTGACGTCAGCATGACATCATGCTGATGTCATTAACCCATTTTTGAATTAATTTAAATCATTAATTAAATTCTAGAAATTAATAAATTTTTTAGAAAATCATATCTTTTAATCCATAACTCGGATTAAAATACTTTCTACATGAAAGTTGCTGAGAACGACGAGACGAATCCGGATACGCAGCCCGTTAAATCATACGCGTCCCTAGCATAGAGAACTGCAACATTTCACCTCCGGTTCATTTGTTAAAAACACGAAACAGGGATACTTTCCGGATGTTTCCCCTTCACCAGTATCACCTCATACCGCGTTAGAACACGTCTAGCAATTGCTTGTTGACTGTTATGCACTTGCTTGCTATGTATTTACTATTTCTCCCCTCTTCTCTCCGGTAGCCCCGTGGCGATCTTTGATGCCCCTGTGGGCGACTACGCCACCGCGACCCCTCCTTGTCGAGCAACCAGCAAGCCCCCTTGATCACCACATATCGCCCATTCTTCTCTATCTTGCTTGCATTAGAGTAGTGTAGCATATTCTTGTTTGATTACTCCTATTACATTGCATATCCTGTCATTGTTGCTACAATCATTGATACCTTACCCTTGATCCTAAATGCTTAGTATAGGATGCTAGTTTATCATCATTGGCCCTACACTCTTGTCGATCGCTGCTGGCTATACTATCGGGCCGTGATCACTTGGGAGGTGATCACGGGTATATACTACATACATACATACATAATATACAGATGGTGACTAAAGTCGGGTGACTCATTGAGTACCCATAAGTGATTACGATGAAATTTGAAAGGACGGTGGCTCCATCCCCGGTAGAGGTGGGCCTGGGTTCCCGACGGCCCATTTGTTACTTAATGGCGGAGCGGCAGGCGAGGTTGAGACCACCTAGGAGGCAGTGGGCTGGCCTGTTCGGCGTTCGCGGATACTTAACACGCTTAACGAGATCTTGGTATTTGATCTGAGTCGGCCATTTGGTCTATACGCACTAACCATCTCGTGGGAGTAGTTATGGGTATCCCGACGTCGTGGTATCACCAAGCCTTCGTGGACGTCGGCGACCGAGTGGCGGCGCCGGATTGGGCTCGAACGCCACTAGGCTAGGTCGCTTCGGCCGCGTTCATAGAACGCGGGTGTGCTTTCGAGGCGATGGGCCGGACCCTGCGTGCTTAGGTTTAGATGGCGGGCTGACCTCTCTGTTGTGCCTAGGTGGGGCTGCGACGTGTTGATCTTCCGAGGCGGGCATGACCCAGAAAGTGTGTCCGCCAAATGGGATCAAGCGTGTTGGGTTATGTGGTGCACCCTTGCGGAAGTTAATCTATTGAATAGCCGTGTCCCTCGGTAAAGGGCGACCGGAGTTGTACCTTGACCTTATGACAACTAGAACCGGATACTTAATAAAACACACCCTTCCAAGTTCCACAGACAACCGGTGATCGCTCTCTAATAGGGCGACGAGGAGAGGATCGCGGGTAGGATTATGCTATGCGATACTCTTGGAGATGCTACTTGGAGATGCTACTTGGAGGACTTGATCTACTCTCTTCTACATCTTTGCAAGGCGAGGCTGCGAGCGTAGTCTTCGACAGGATTAGCTATCCCCTCTTATTACGGCATTCTGCAGTTCAGTCCACCGATATGGCCCTTTACACATATACCCATGCATATGTAGTGTAGATCCTTGCTTGCGAGTACTTTGGATGAGTACTCACGGTTGCTTTCTCCCCTTTTCCTTTCTTTTCTGGTTGTCGCAACCAGATGCTAGAACCAGAGCCGGGCGCCATCGTCGACGGCGACTACTACGGAGGTGCCTACTACTACGTGCGGCTGGCCGGCGACGACGAGGAGTAGTTTAGGAGGATCCAGTGCGGAGGCTGCGCCTCTTCGTCGGTATCCCAGTTTGTGCTAGCCTTCTTAAGGAAAACTTGTTTAACTTATGCGTACTCGAGATATTGTTTCTTCCGCTGACTCGTCTATGATCGAGCACTTGTATTCGAGCCCTCGAGGCCCCTGGCTTGTATTATGATGCTTGTATGACTTATTTTACTTTTAGAGTTGTGTTGTGATATCTTCCCGTGAGTCCCTGATATTGATCGTACACGTTTGCGTGCATGATTAGTGTACGATTGAATCGGGGGCGTCACACAGAACGCCGACACGTACTAGAGATGGATCAAGACGGTATTTGACGAGCGCATGTTGGTTGACCCCTACTTCGCGAACATCCACATGGAGCGCGGCGACAAGGCCATGGTAAACCATTGGGCGATCATCCAGGCGGCCTACAACAAATGGCACGGGATTGTAGAGGAGGTCACGGCTCGCCCGAAAGCGGCGCCAACATCGAAAGTCAGGTATGCATAGCCACCGGCTCAGTTCTTTTTCGCCGTGTACTTCGTCGACACTTGTTCTTCGGCATTGCAGATGGTTCGGATGTTCAACATGTATCGCCAGAACAACATCGATGCCGAGTTCAAGTTCCTTCACTTGTTCTCTAGGATCGAGTTGTGCGAGAAGTGGAGGGAGGTCCGACTCACCCTTGCTAAGGCCAAGGAGACCTACAAGTCGGACGCGCCTGCCCCGAGAGCGGCGAATGGGCACCCTGATTGCAACAAAAGAGCCAAGACGGCAAGAGACGTGGCACCCGCTGCCGAACGGTTGCAACCATCGATCGATCAATGCATTGCCGATGCCAAGAACAGCGCCACAAAGAGGAAGGAGAAATCCGACGCGCGGTGCTCGGCGTTGATGATGAAGCAGGACGTCAAGCTCGACCTTCTCAGGACCAATGTCGCGGCGAAGAAGAGGAACACCGACCTGGCATTCTTGATGGCGGCAGACATGTCGACTATGGACGAGGAGGTCAAGGTGTGGTACCTGGCAGAGCGGCCTCATCCTGAACCAGATGCCCGGGCCAGCTTCGACCATCACCCCTACGCCTACGCCGACACCAACGCTGACGCCCAGCCCGAGTGATGAAGCCACGCCGCCGACAGCCAGCCCGAGCACAGAAGCCTCGCCAACGCCGAGCACGCCGACACCGCCAGTCCCATGCCAGAGGAGCCAACCGTTTGATGCGTTCCTTTGTCTACGCGTCCTTCCTTTTGATCGCCGAACTTTCGTGTATGTTTTGATCGCCCAACTGTGGCGTGGCGATCGCCGAACTATGGCATGGTGATCGCCGAACTTGTGGCATTTTCTTGGTAGTGGGAAAAACAAGTTTGAATTGATGGGCGTCAGGTGCGAAACACTGGGGTGCGGTTGAATGGATCGCCTGGCGAAAAAAATGCCGGCCAAGATACGCCAAAATGCAATCGCTTGGTCTTGTTGAAATTTGAGCAGTGGAGATGCTCTTATGTGATAGAAACCAGCGAGGCGAGTACATGCATGATTCTCAAAGATTCTGATGGTTCGACCATCTTCTCACCGTATGGGTTCCCGTTCCATTGCAAAGATGCCCTTGAAGCTGAGATAAGTGGCGTACTTGAAGGTTTATCTATAAGCATACAATGATCAGATCTTCCAATTGTGATCCAATATTATTTTTGCTGCTATTGCTACCTTATTCCTTGGTTCGACTGACCTTGGAGTCTAATTTTCGACCACTCCACCGCAAGAACAAGCAGCAACAACTATCCCTTGGTTCATACTCTTATCACCACAAAAAAAAATACACTTCTGTGATGATACGCCTTTGTCACAGTAGGTTACATTTTCTGTCACGCATGTACATCCATGACGATTTTATGACAGAATCAAGATAGTCATACATGTGCTGTCGTAGAAGTGTTCCATGACAATACCAAAATTATCATCACGGAAGTGTCCACTTCCATGACGATAAATGGCGCGTCATGGAAGTGCTTTCGTCAAGGGTAACCGACACATGGCATCCATCGTAACGGGTCGCCGTTGAGCTATTGGGTTCTGGTTTGGATCCGATAACCCGTTAACAGCCCGGACCAATGGGGATTTTCCACAAATCATCATTGGCTGGAGGAAACACGTGTCGGCTCCTCGGTGGGCTAGATGTCGTCCGTCCAATGGAGGAGACATGCCTATGATATGTCGACACATGGTAGGGCCCAACAGAGGCCCATATAGGTTAAAAAGGCCAGCCTAGTCAAAGGCCCGTAGTATTTACTCAGGTACTAGTGGGCCAGGCCACTAACGACCTGTTTAAACATGGCCCATTTACGGCCCGAAGCTAGATCTGGCCCGTTACTTGTTTGTTGAAAATATGGGCCCAATTATGGCCCAGTGACATTTCGGCCTGTTAGAGGCCTGAAGTAGACATGGGTGTCGGTGTCAAAACTGGCAGATCTCGGGTAGGAGGGCCCAAGTTGTGAGCCTAAGGATCAATGGTAACAAGGGACAATGGGGACACGATGTTTACCCAGGTTCGGGCCCTCTTAAAGGAGGTACAACCCTACGTCATGCTTGATTATATTCGATGAGTATAGGGGTTACAAGAGTTGATCTATCTCGAGATCGTAATGGCTAAACCCTAGTTGTCTAGCCTATAATTATTCTGATAGCCTTTACGGACTAAACCCTCCGGTTTATATATACACCGGTGGGGCCTAGGGTTGTACAAAGTCGGTTTACAAGGGAAGGGAATAATACATCCGGACACCAATCTTGCCGTCCACGCATATAGGAGTCCTACACGGACACGGGGGATAGTCTTCGGCTTTATCTTCATGGCCCATCAGTCCGGCCCATACCGAATAGACCGGACACCCGAGGACCCCCTAATCTAGGACTCCCTCAGTAGCCCCTGAACCAGTCTTCGATGATGATGTGTTTGGCATGCGGATTGTTTTCGGCATTGCAAGGTAGGTTTCTTCTCCTGAATATTCCAGGTTAGCTTCCCATGTAAAGGAACTGTGTCCGGCTCTGCATAATCGATGCAACCCTTAGCCATGAAGGCAAGATGTCAAAACAGGAACAATGTCTTTTACTGACAACTTTTTTTCGGCGAAGTGTCACACTTGACTCTTAACATTTCGAACCATTTTCACGCCTCTTGTTTCGCGTTTCGAGGCTTAGCCTCCATTGGCACGTCTTGTCAAAACAAAGATCATGCCCACCCATTACGGGATTCTCATCAATATGGTTTGGGTAACCCAACCGCGCCTTACGCACTTTCTAATTGGGAACCGACGAGTTTTATGGCTTGAGAGGGGGGCGATTGGTATTTTCACCGTCTATAAGAGGATAAAGATCCCTTCATTTTCCCCATGCCTTCCTCTAGCTTCTGTCTTCCAACCTCCAAGCTCCAGCACCCCAAAACTCCGATCCTTCCCACCGCCACCACCCTCCCCAGCAATGGCTGGGTCTGGTTCCAAGGTCAAATGGGAGGCCTCCCCCGTCACCGAAAAGGACGTCAAGGATCTCCAGAGCGCGGGCTATCTGTTCGTGGATGTTGCGCACAGGCTCACTGACAAGGATCAGGTTATCCCTACTCCGAGGCCCGGTGAGAGGGCCGTGTTCATCCCCCATTTCCTCTGAGGGCTAGGGTTTCCCCTCCACCCCTTCGTCCGAGGTCTCATGTTCTACTATGGGTTAGATTTCCACTATCTAGCCCCAAATTCCTTCGTCCACATATCGGCGTTCATCATCGAGTGTGAGGCTCTGCTCCGCATCCCGCCACACTTCGGCCTATGGCTCAAGGTTTTCAATCTGAAGTCGAAGGTGGTCGACGGACAACACGCGGACTGCGGCGGGGCCATGGTAAGAAAGCACCCCAACAGCGTCTGGCCCAAAGGGGCATTCACCGAGACTGTCAAGATGTGGCAGCAGGAGTGGTTCTACATCACCGAACCCCACGACGCCAAATGGGTGGCCACGCCTGACTTTAGACCCGGACCCCCTAGGAGACTTACCTCATGGACCGCCAAGGGCCTTGATTGGGGGTCCCAACCGGAGGTGAAGATGCTACAAAAACGCATCTCCAACGTGTTGGGTGCGAACACCGGTCTCACAAGCGTGATTCAAGTGATGCTCTTCCGCCGTATCCTTCCCTGCCAACTCCGAGCCTTCCCATGTGGGAGTTCAATCCGGAGGAGCCACAGACCTTGAAGCGTTTCTTCGGCACCACGCACGAAGATATATGGAAGCTGCTCTTCACGGCCCAGAAAAGTTGGCCGATGAAGACTGAGGACATCGGACTCGACATCGAGAACCCGGCCTCGGCGGTGAGCATAATCTTTCCGAAGACCTATCCGGTCAATACTTCAATTATAATAAAGATTATTTTGCCTGCCTTCCGTACAGAGCTGGACGAAAAAGGCGTAGCAGATCAACTATCTGTCACCGCTGCCTGAGAACCCGACCACACCCCAGCTAACAGAGATGCTGGTCCTGACGCTCTATCAGGTGCTGGAGAAGAAGGCCAAGAAGAAGAAATGCAAGGAGGCCAAGGGCGGCCCCCGCCACAAAGGTCCTTTGGACACAGTGTCCGGAGAGACCGAAGCCCTCTCTTCCCACGAGGGAGATGAGGAAGAAGAGGAGGTGGTGGTGGAAAGCGACTCCCCCCATAAGGGAGGAAGAAAAAGAGGACGGCCTCCAAAGACCCGGAGGGGGAGGCACCAAAAAGAGGGAAGCTGGCCTCCTGGACAGGTCGGACTCAAAGTCTGAACTAGTCGCCAAGAGACCTCCTAGGGTGAAGCCCCTGGCCGAATCATAAGTATTTGGAAACTTACTGTTCATCTTCGGCCTTCCTGCTTTCGTTATATAAGTTGTTTTGTTATTTGCCTTTCAGCCCTCCCCGCGAGCTCCCGCAGACTCCATTATCGGAGGGGAACTCCCTGCCGCCCGACCAGGAAGAGAGTGACATGCCACCGCGAGCCCCCTCGCCTAGACACCTTAGTGTCGTCTCGAAGAACCTCTCCTGGCCGAGGGGGGGGGGCAAATGAAGCCGTTGAGAAAGCGCCTGAGGTTAACACCTCGATCGCCGAAAACCTGGGGGAGGCGAACCCCATGACAATCGATGGTGGGGAGCCACAACAATCCGGGCCCCCACCAAACACCGTTCCAAAGACCAACGTGGCTCCGGGATCGGATACGCAACCCCCTTCGAAAGAGGGGGGAGGAGCAGCAGCTCCACCAACAGCCTCAATTAATCCGGAGGCGCCTCATGCTCTAGAAGAAGCACTGCAAAGTGCTTTAGTCGTGGAGGAGCACCGTACCCTGATGGGTACGGTTATGGAGAAGGTTTAGTCCGCTAAAAACGGACCGAACGAAGCCTTTTGCAGCCAACTGACATGCTTTGTGGTATGCGACATAATGTTCTAAAAAACTATTCATATAAAAGAATAAACCTGTATATAGACAGTAGCCCTTGAGGCTTTGTCCGGTTTAGAAAAAAAACGGACAGAGGATCCACATAGTAATCGGGATAGTAACATACTGTGTTATGATTGTAACATGACTCCATTTTGGCGGCTACCGCCCATGCCGCAGAAGTGTCCGAACTCAATCGGAAGCTTCAAGTGGCCGACGAGGAGCTCGACCGCATCAACAAGCAGTTCGATGAAACACAAGGTATGCCTACAATGTTAAGAAGGAATTTATTTTCATATCCGAAGCGATATGTATATTGAGGGGTTAACTCCTAGCATTCTTTGATTATGATCATAGGTGGCATAGCTGAGGTCGAGACCCTCAAAGGTGCTCTTGCCCAAGCTAAGAAGGAGGCAGAGGTAAATAAGGCAGCCACTGACAAAGCGGCTGCTGAACTAGAGGCCTAACAAATTGCCCGCCGCCAACATGAAGCTCGGGTGGCTGAAGTCGAGCAGGAGCTGAAGGATGCCATCAGCAAATGCGAAACATTGGAGCAGAAGACTTCGACCCAGTCCTCTGAGCTTGCCATGGCTCTCCATGACGCCAAAGAGGCATGAAGCGAATCTTGGAGCGCTCGCGAAGAGATCCATCAGGCGAGGCAGCTAGCGGCTGGTAAGGCTTTTCTTTTGCAAAGTATCTTTGGGGGTCAGAGGTACGCTTTGCTCACACAGGTGTGGAGTTCTCCAGGCGCGTTTGCAGATCTTCCGAAGAGTGTCGCCGATGCCGCACAGTTCTTTTGAGCTCAGGAGGGGAACTCAACCGAGAAGCTGTTCTGGTCGCAATTGTTGGGGAACGTAGTAATTTCAAAAAATTTCCTACGCACACGCAAGATCATGGTGATGCATAGCAACGAGGGGAGTGTTGTCTACGCCCTCGTGAGACCAAGCGAAGCGATCACAACGTAGAGGAAGTAGTCGACGTTCTCCTCGCGATCCAACCGATCCAGTGCCGTTACTCCGGCGCCTCCGAGTTCTTGACACACGTACAGCTCGGTGGCGCTCCTCGGGCTCCGATCCAGCAAAGCTCGGGAGAGAGTTCCGTCGACCGACGGCGTGGTGGCGATCTTGATGTTCTACCGGCGCAGGCTTCGCCTAAGCACCTTCACGATATGACCGAGGTGGATTATGGTGGAGGGGGCACCAGACACGGCTAAGGCGATCTCAAGGATCAACTTGTGTGTCTATGGGGTGCCCCTACCCGTATATAAAGGAGTGGAGGAGGGGAGGGCGGCCCTCTATGGCGCGCCCTAGGGGAGTCCTACTCCCACGGGAGTAGGATTCCCCTTCCTAGTCAACTAGTAACCCTTCCATATAGTAGGAGTAGGAGAGAAGGAAAGGAAGAGAGAAGGAGAAGGAAGGAAGGGGCGCCTCCCTAGTCCAATTCGGACTAGCCAAAGGGAGGGTGCGGCCACCCTTTAAACCCTCTCTCTCTTTTCCCGTATGGCCCAATGAGGCCCAATACGAATTCCGTAACTCTCCGGTACTCCGAAAAATACCGAATCACTCGGAACCTTTCGAACTCCGAATATAGTCGTCCAATATATCGATCTTTACGTCTCGACCATTTCGAGACTCCTCGTCATGTCCCGATCTCATCCGGGACTCAGAACTCCTTCGGTACATCAAAACTCATAAACTCATAATATAAGCATCATCAAAACCTTAAGCGTCACGGACCCTACGGTTCGAGAACAATGTAGACATGACCGAGACATGTCTCGGTCAATAACCAATAGCGGGACCTGGATGCCCATATTGGTTCCTACATATTCTACGAAGATCTTTATCGGTCGACCGCATAACAACATCGTTGTTCCCTTTGTCATCGGTATGTTACTTGCCGAGATTCGATCGTCGGTATCAATACCTAGTTCAATCTCGTTATCGCAAGTCTCTTTACTCGTTCCGTAATACATCATCTCACAACTAACTCATTAGTTGCAATGCTTGCAAGGCTTAAGTGATGTGCATTACCGAGAGGGCCCGAGATACCTCTTCGACATTGGAGTGACAAATCCTAATCTCGAAATCGCCAACCCAACAAGTACCTTGGAGACACTGTAGAGCACCTTTATAATCACCCGATTCGTTGTGATGTTTGGTAGCACACAAAGTGTTCCTCCGATGGCGGAGTTGCATAATCTCATAGTCATAGGAACATGTATAAGTCATGAAGGAAGCAATAGCAACATACTAAACGATCGTGTGCTAAGCTAACGGAATGGGTCATGTCAATCAGATCATTCAACTAATGATGTGACCTTGTTAATCAAATAACAACTCCTTGTTCATGGTTAGGAAACATAACCATCTTTGATTAACAAGCTAGTCAAGTAGAGGCATACTAGTGACACTCTGTTTGTCTATATATTCACACATGTGTTATGTTTCCGGTTAATACAATTCTAGCATGAATAATAAACATTTATCATGATATGAGGAAATAAATAATAACTTTATTATTGCCTCTAGGGCATATTTCCTTCAGTCTCCCACTTGCACTAGAGTCAATAATCTAGATCACATCACCATGTGATTAACATCGATAGTTCACATCATCATGTGATTAACACCCATAGTTCACATCGCCATGTGACCAACTCCCAAAGGGTTTACTAGATTCAGTAATCTAGTTCACATCGCTATGTGATTAACACCCAAAGAGTACTAAGGTGTGATCATGTTTTGCTTGTGAGAGAATCTTAGTCAACGGGTCTTTCACATTCAGAGCCGTATGTATTTTGCAAATATTCTCGTCTACAATGCTCTTGCGGAGCTACTCTAGCTAATTGCTCCCACTTTCAATATGTATCCAGTTAAGAGTTAGAATCATCGGATCGGTGCAAAACTTTTATCGGCGTAACCCTTTACGGCTAACCTTTTGTCACCTCCATAATCGAGAAACATATCCTTATTCCACTAAGGATAATTTTGACCAATGTCGATGATCTACTCCTAGATCACTATTGTACTCCTTGCCAAACCAGGCAGAGTATACAATAGGTCTGGTCCATAGCATGGCATACTTTTATAGAACCTATGGTGAGGCATAGGGAATGACTTTCATTCTCTTTCTATTTTCTGCCGTGGTCGGGTTTTGAGTCTTACTCAATTTTACACCTTGTAACACAGGCAAGAACTCTTTCTTTGATTGTTCCATTTTGAACTACTTCAAAATCTTGTCAAGGTATGTACTCATTGAAAAAACTTATCAAGCGTCTTGATCTATCTCTATAGATCTTGATGCTCAATATATAAGCAGCTTCACCGAGGTCTTTCTTTGAAAAACTCATTTCAAACACTCCTTTATGCTTTGCGAATAATTCTACATTACTTCCGATCAACAATATGTCATTCACATATACTTATCGTAAATGTTGTAGTGCTCCCACTCACTTTCTTGTAAATCTGAGGCTTCACCGCAAGTCTGTATAAAACTATATCTTTGATCAACTCATCAAAGCGTATATTCTAAGTCCGAGATGCTTGCACCAGTCCATAGATGGATCGCTGGAGCTTGCACACTTTGTGAGCTCCCTTTGGATTGATAAAACCTTCTGGTTGCATCATATACAACTCTTCCTCCAGAAACCCATTCAGGAATGCAGTTTTTACATCTATTTGCCAAATTTCATAAATTGTGGCAATTGCTAACTTGATTCAGACAGACTTAAGCATCTCTACAGTTGAGAAAATCTCATTGTAGTCAACACCTTGAACTTGTCAAAAACCTTTCTGCGACAAGTCGAGCTTTGTAGATAGTAACACTACTATCAACGTCCGTCTTCCTCTTGAAAATCCATTTATACAATATGGCTTGCCGATCATCGGGCAACTCCACCAAAGTCCACACTTTGTTCTCATACATGGATCCCATCTCAGATTTCATGGCCTTAAGCCATTTTGCGGAATCTGGGCTCATCATCGCTTCCTCATAGTTCGTAGGTTCATCATGGTCTAGTAACATGACTTTCAGAACAGGATTACCGTACCACTCAGTGCGGACCTACTCTGGAAGACCTACGAGATTCTATAGTAACTTGATCTGAAGTTTCATGATCATCATCATTAGCTTCCTCACTAATTGGTGTAGGAATCATGGAACTGATTTCGTGATGAACTATTTTCCAATTAGGGAGAAGGTACGATTACCTCATCAAGTTCTACTTTCCTCCCACTCACTTCTTTCGAGAGAAACTCCTTCTCTAGAAAGGATCCATTTATTAACAACGAATGTTTTGCCTTCGGATCTGTGATAGAAGGTGTACCCAACAATTTCCTTTGGGTATTCTATGAAGAAGCACTTCTCCGATTTGGGTTTGAGCTTATCCGGATGAAACTTTTCACATAAGCATCGCAGCCCCAAACTTTAAGAAAGCGACAACTTTGGTTTCTTGCTAAACCACAGTTCATATAGTGTCGTCTCAGCGGATCTAGATGGTGCCCTATTTAGCGTGAATGCAGCTGTCTCTAATGCATGATCCCAAAAGCGATATTGGTAAATCGGTAAGAAACATCATAGATTATACTATATTCAATAAAATACGGTTATGACGTTCGGACACACCATTATGATGTGGTGTTCGGTGGCATGAATTTGTGAAACTATTCCACATTTTTTAGTTGAAGACCAAACTCGTAACTCAAATATTTTTCTCATGATCGGATCATAGAAACCTTATTTTCTTGTCACGATGATTTTCCACTTCACTCTGAAATTCTTTGAACCTTTCAACTATTTAGGACTTATGTTTCATCAAGTAGATATACCCATATCTAGTCAAATCATCTGTGAAGGTCAGAAAATAACAATACCCGTCGCGAGACTTAACACTCATTGGATCGCATACATCGGTATGTATTATTTCCAATAAGTCGGTTGCTTTCGCTCCATTGTTCGGAGAACGGAGTCTTAGTCATCTTGCCCATGAGGCATGGTTTGCAAGCATCAAGTGATTCATAATCAAGTGATTCCAAAATCCCATCAGCATGGGGTTTCTTCATCGCTTTACACCAATATGACCTAAGCGGCGAGTGCCACAAATAAGTTGTACTATCATTATTAACTTTGCATCTTTTGGTTTCAATATTATGAATATGTGTATCACTACGATCGAGATCCAATGAACCATTTTCATTGGGTGTGTAACCATATAAGGTTTTATTCATGTAAGCAGAACAACAGTTTATTCTCTTACTTAAATGAATAACCGTTTTGCAATAAACACGATCAAATCATATTCATGCTCAGCGCAAACACCAAATAACACTTATTTAGGTTCAACACTAATCCCGAAAGTATAGGGGTGTGCGATGATGATCATATCAATCTTGAAACTACTTTCAACACACATCGTCACTTCACCCTTAACTAGTTTACATTTTATTCGCAACTCCGTTTCAAGTTACTACTCTTATGGCGAACCAGTACCAAATACCGAGGGGTTGCTATAAACACTAGTAAAGTACACATCAATAACATGTATATAAAATATACCTTTGTTCACTTTGCCATCCTTCTTATCCGCCAAATACTTGGGGTAGTTACGCTTCGAGTGACCAGTCCCTTTGCGGTAGAAGCACTTAGTCTCGAGCTTAGGTCCAGACTTGGGCTTCTTCACTTGAGCAACAACTTGCTTGCCGTTCTTCTTGAAGTTCCTTCTATCCCTTTGCCCTTTTCTTGAAACTAGTGGTCTTGTTAACCATCAACACTTGATGTTTTTTCTTGATTTCTACCTTCATCGATTTCATCATCATGAAAAACTGGGAATCATTTTCATCATCCCTTGCATACTATAGTTCATCACGAAGTTCTACTAACTTGGTGATGGTGACTAGAGAATTCTGTCAATCACTATCTTATCCGGAAGATTAACTCCCACTTGATTCAGCGATTGTAGTACCGGACAATCGAGCACTTGCTCACTAGTTGAGCGATTCTCCTCCATCTTTTAGCTATAGAACTTGTTGGAGACTTCATATCTCTCAACTCGGGTATTTGCTTGAAATATTAACTTCAACTCTGGAACATCTTATATGGTCCATGACGTTCAAAACGTCTTTGAAGTCCCGATTCTAAGCCAAAAGCATGGTGCACAAAACTATCAAGTAGTCATCATATTGAGCTAGCCAAGCGTTCATAACGTCGCATACGCTCTGTAATAGGTCTGTCACCTAGCGGTACATCAAGGACATAATTCTTCTGCGCAGCAATGACGATAAACCTCAGATCACGGATCCTATCCGCATAATTGCTACTAACATTTTTCAATGCAGTTTTCTCTAGAAACATATCAAAAATAAACATATGAAAGCAACAACGCGAGCTATTGATCTACAACATGGTTTGCAAAATACTACCAGGACTAAGTTCATGATAAATTTAAGTTCAATTAATCATATTACTTAAGAACTCCCACTTAGACAGACATCTCTCTAGTCATCTAAGTGATCACGTGATCCAAATCAACTAAACCATAACCGATCATCACGTGAGATGGAGTAGTTTTCAATGGTGAACATCATTATGTTGATCATATCTACTATATGATTCACGCTCGACCTTCGGTCTCCGTGTTCGAGGCCATATCTGCATATGCTAGGCTCGTCAAGTTTAACTGAGTATTCGCGTGTGCAAAACTGGCTTGCACCGTTGTAGATGGACGTAGAGCTTATCACACCCGATCATCACGTGGTGTGCAGGCACGACGAACTTTGGCAGCGGTGCATACTCGGGAGAACACTTCTTGATAATTTAGTGAGAGATCATCTTAAAATGCTACCGTCAATCAAAGCAAGATAAGATGCATAAAGGATAAACATCACATGCAATCAATATAAGTTATATGATATGGCCATCATCTTCTTGTGCTTGTGATCTCCATCTCGAAGCACCATCATGATCACCATCGTCACGGCGCGACACCTTGATCTCCATCGTAGCATCG
This sequence comes from Aegilops speltoides, assembly GCA_021437245.1. Taxonomy (NCBI): domain Eukaryota; kingdom Viridiplantae; phylum Streptophyta; class Magnoliopsida; order Poales; family Poaceae; genus Aegilops; species Aegilops speltoides. Next base: position 306,763,868 of record CM038141.1, on the reverse strand, counting down.
TTGTCGTTACGCCATCTATTGCTTCTCGACTATCGCTACCGCTTAGTGTTAAAGTAAAGCAATTACAGGCGTTTGCATTTCATACAATAAGCGACAACCATATGGCTCCAGCCGATTGCCGATAACCGGTTACAAAACATGATCATCTCATACAATAAAATATAGCATCACGTCTTGACCATATCACATCACAACATGCCTGCAAAAACAAGTTAGGCGTCCTCTACTTTGTTGTTGCAAATTTTACGTGGCTGCTACGGGCTTAAGCAAGAACCAATCTCACCTCGTATCAAAACCACAGCGATATTTCGTCAAATAGACTCCGTTTTAACCTTCTCAAGGACCGGCGTAGCACACCTCAGTTCAACTAAAGTGAGAGAGCAGACACCCGCCAGCCACCTTTAAGCACGAGTGCTCGTAGCAGTGAAACCAGTCTCGCGTAAGCGTCTGCGTAATGTCGGTCCGGCCGCTTCATCTCACAATACCGCTGAACCAAAGTATGACATCTTTGGTAGGCAGTATGACTTATATCGTCCACAACTCACTTGTGTTCTACTCGTGCAAAACATCAAACCATAAAAACCTAGGCTCGGATGCCTTTGTTGGGGAGCGTAGTAATTTCAAAAATTTCCTACGCACACGCAAGATCATGGTGATGCATAGCAACGAGAGGGAGAGTGTTGTCTCGTACCCTCGTAGACCAAAGCGAAGCGATCACAGCGTAGAGGAAGTAGTCGACGTTCTCCTCGCGATCAACCGATCCAGCGCCGTTACTCGGCGCCTCCGAGTTCTTGACACACGTACAGCTCGGTGGCGCTCCTCGGGCTCCGATCCAGCAAAGCTCCGGAGAGAGTTCCGTCAAGACGACGGCGTGCAGGCGATCTTGATGTTCTATCGGCGAGGATTCGCCTAAGCACCGCCACGATATGACCGAGGTGGATTATGGTGGAGGGGGCACTGCACACGGCTGAGAGCGATCTCAAGGATCAACTTGTGTGTCTATGGGGTGCCCCTACCCCGTATATAAAGGAGTGGAGGAGGGAGGCGGCCCTCTCTATGGCGCGCCCTAGGGGAGTCCTACTCCCAGGGAGTAGGATTCCCCCTTCCTAGTCAACTAGTAACCCTTCCATATAGTAGGAGTACGAGAGAAGGAAAGGGAAGAGAGAAGGAGAAGGAAGGAAGGGGCACCCCCTCCCTAGTCCAATTCGGACTAGCCAAAGGGGAGGGGTGCGGCCACCCTTTAGGCCCTCTCTCTCTTTTCCCGTATGGCCCAATGAGGCCCAATACGAATTCCCGTAACTCTCCGGTACTCCGAAAAATACCCGAATCACTCGGAACCTTTCCGAACTCCGAATATAGTCGTCCAATATATTGATCTTTACGTCTCGACCATTTGAGACTCCTCGTCATGTCCCCGATCTCATCCGGGACCCGAACTCCTTGGTACATCAAAACTCATAAACTCATAATATAAGCATCATCGAAACCTTAAGCGTGCGGACCCTACGGTTCGAGAACAATGTAGACATGACCGAGACATGTCTCCGGTCAATAACCAATAGCGGGACCTGGATGCCCATATTGGTTCCTACATATTCTCGAAGATCTTTATCGGTCGGACCGCATAACAACATCGTTGTTCCCTTTGTCATCGGTATGTTACTTGCCCGAGATTCGATCGTCGGTATCAATACCTAGTTCAATCTCGTTACGGCAAGTCTCTTTACTCGTTCCGTAATACATCATCTCACAACTAACTCATTAGTTGCAATGCTTGCAAGGCTTAAGTAATGTGCATTACCGAGAGGGCCCAGAGATACCTCTCAGAGCATTGGATGACAAATCCTAATCTCAAAAATCGCCAACCCAACAAGTACCTTTGGAGACACCTTTAGAGCACCTTTATAATCACCCGATTCGTTGTGGCGTTTGGTAGCACACAAAGTGTTCCTCCGATAAGCAGGAGTTGCATAATCTCATAGTCATAGGAACATGTATAAGTCATGAAGGAAGCAATAGCAACATACTAAACGATCGTGTGCTAAGCTAACGGAATGTGTTGGGGATATTACCACTAGGTGTAAACCGGCCAGCTTGGGCCGGGTTACCTCCGTTAGTGGTGTAATCAGAGAAAGGCCCAAGGCCTATAGTCGGTTTAGAACTTGTAGCCGTAAACCGGCCTAATGTATGACTTGTATTGTAAGTTAGGAATAGAGAGATACCAACCGGGATACGAGTATGAACCGGTTGGGACTCTACGAACCGACGGGCGTCACTCGTGTATATAAGGGGCGACCGGCGGCGGTTCAAGACGAACAACCACAACTCGAGCCTAAGCGAAGCTTGTTTGCTCCTAGCCATCGAGACTACATCAATTCCATCACAACTAGGCGTAGGCTTTTACCTTCATCGAAGGGCGAACTAGTATAAACCCTTGTGTCTTTCGTCCGCTTTAACCCTGCAAGTAAACCCGTAGTGATGGCTCCACGACTAAGTCCTTACGCTAGGACATACGCCATGACAAATCCACGACGGTTGGCGCCCACCGTGGGGCTATCGCGACGATGGTTTGGCGACCTTGGAGGGCAAGCTCAAAGGACTCGAAGGCTACGTCGTGGGCGGATGACCAAGAGTCGTCGCGGCGGATCTACATCGGCGATGCGGATGGGGTCGAGGCGATTCAATCAAGTATGGATACGGGTCCCCTTCGGCGGCATACACGTCTTCATCGGCAAGATCGGAGGACACGGGCTGGCGGACATCTGCACCGACCTCATCGAGGCGGCTCGCGCGTCGCGACCTGCCCGGAGTTAAACCGGCCGTGAAGCATGTCTTCGTTAGAGTCACCCATGGAGGGAGTATGCGCCGGTTGAACACGGTAGCGAGACCGTCGTTTATTCTGGCGATGAATCTTCAACAGGAGAGACCGAGTCATTGTACCAGTTGTAGGATGATATGATCAGGGGCCGTTCCGACGGTGACAGTATTCCGGACCCCCCAAGCCAGCTAAACCGGGTTGGAGTATTCATGGCGATGCTGCGAGCAGCGAATCACTCTGCAACGCGGCAGCAATGCTTTCCGGCTCGGCGGCGGCGAGGGCGAGGAGGCCGGTCGCGCCGCCGGTTCAAGTTTTGTCAGATCTGTTTGATGCACTAGCAGCGCTCATGGCGGAGGACAATCCAGCAGATCAGGAGGCTCATAACGCAGAAATCGCAAAGGTGAAAGAGCAGATCACGCAAGCCAAAGCGGATCTAGCGGCGGAGAAGGAGCGTATGGCTGCAGAGCGGGCCGCTTTAGATGCACAAGCTTACAAACTCATGCTTGACCAGAGTGCGTCGCAGGAGGTGTTAAAGCGGAAGTACAGATCGCGCCTGCCATCAGGATTTGATCCTAGAAATCTCTTTCAGACCCGGGCGGACCCGGTAACCCGCCCGGACAGGAGGTAAACCGGATTGAGGCACCGGAGGCGGAGCGGCGGTCCAACCGCGCTGATGGAGCCTCCGCAGCAAGAACACGGTGGTTCCTCCGCGTCTGAACACCCCGTGCCATTATTCTAACCCTATGGACAACCTTGTTGCGGCTCTTTGCACGATTGGAGGCGATCGATCGAGGAGATTCCCCACAAGGTTGAGACACACCGGGTTAAGGCTTCTCCGGACTGCTGCGATCCAGCGAGAGCGTATTCATACACCGCGATCGGATTCACTCTCGCCCGTCAAGGCGAAGCTACAGGCGGCGCATGGATGAACCGGCCTGTCAAATGCGCACAGGACCGTGAAGCGCCCGAGGCAATCACCAGATAGGGCGGCATTCGTGATGCTCGGAGGTGGTGGATCGGGCCCGAACGCGAGGAGGCTGAGTTAGCGGCCTTGCAGATGATGCGGATCAACACACACCGGTTCGCCCTACCACCTTCGCCGGACCAGGAGTCGCATCCGCTTTGGGGGTGCCCTGTTTAATCCCCGCTTTACGCAATGTGCGTCTGCCCAAAGATTTTAAGGGCCCACGCAAGGTGCCAAATTACACCGCGGATCTGTCCTCTGAAGCGTGGGTTGAAAGTTATGAGATGGCCATGGAGATGCTAGATGTGGATGAGAATGCATGTGCAAAGTATTTCACCATGATGATGGAAGGCACAGCCGTGCTTGGTTGAAGAGCTACCGCCCAATTCCATCAGTTCATGGGCCCAAGCACTGGCCCGGTTTATCGAACTTCAAGGATCGTGTAAGCAGCCAAAATCCATCGTAGACTTGGCGGCTTGCGTCCGGGAAGAAGGAGTCAACAACCCGTTGGGTGCGCCGTGTATGCGAGATTCTCGCACTCTTCGACGGATTAACGCCGACTCGGCGATCTTAACATTAGAAGGCAGCTGCGGTTTGAACCTTTGAAATTAAAATTGGGGCGCATGAAGCGGTTACGTAATGATATAGGAACCCTCATGGCGCTTTGGTAAAGTATGCGATTCGGACAGTACCAAGGATCTGAAGTCGATGATGATGAAGTGGGAAGGGAAAGAAAACGGCAACTCAAGGGCAGCGGTACAAACGGCGGGTCATGGAAGCGGGGCAAGCGCAAGGCCGATGGCAACCCGGATTTCGTAGCCAACACTAATGCGCAGGACAGGGGCCCGCGGCGCAGAGGCAAGGCGAATCGGGGTCCAAATCCTAATACAAGCCATTTGAATTACTTGTTGAATCAGCCTTGTCCCAAGCACGGGACGAAGGAGTCCCCATCGAACCATCTCTGGAAAGACTGTTATATTATGCAGGAATTCAAAAACTCCAATGCTTTCCGGTATGACCAGGGGTCAGGTGGCGGTTCAGGATCCGGTTTCCATGGGCCGGGTCAGGACGGAGCTTCTGATTCAGGGCCTAATCAAGGCAATCACAATAATCAGAATAATCAGGGTGGCCAGCAGCAGCAACGATCGAGCTATCGAGCCAACCAGCAGATTGAATAGTGGGCAGTATCATGTTTTCACAACCAGTTTGGACAAGCGGGATCGGAAACTTCACAAACGGGCAGTAAACTCTGTTGAACCGGCCTTACCGCGGTACTTACGCTGGTCCGAGCAGCCTATCGTGTGGAGCAGAGAGGACCATCCCCGGGTTGATAATCCGGTCGGTGGCATTGGTGGTAGACCCTCGGTGGGGGCTATAAGTTCACTAAGGTGCTTATGGACGGAGGAAGCGATATTAATATATTGTACTATGAAACTTTCCGTCGCATGGGTCTCACAGACAAGGATCTCGAGACCGTCAATACGGTGTTCCATGGCGTAGTACCGTGCAAATCTGCTTATCCTATTGGGAAGATAGCCTTGGATGTGGCTTTTGGAGGCGAGCACGATTCGGTGCGAAAAGCTAACTTTTGAAGTGGTGAAAATCGGAGTCCGTATCATGCCTTGTTTGGCGGCGGCTTATGCTAAGTTCATGGCACGGCCTTGTTATATCTACTTGCAGCTCAAAATGCGGGTTACAAAGGAACTATAACGGTGCATGGAAGCCGCCGAGTTGCTTTGGAATGTGAGGAAAGCGATGCGGCGTATGCAGAGGATGGTGCTGCCACGGAGGAGTTGAAGTTCTATAAGGACAATGTTGATCCGGCAGATATGACACCTTTGAAGAAACCCACTCTGAGCATGAATCGGATTTGAAGTTTAAATCGGCGGTGAGACCAAGCTTGTTGACTTCGTGCAAAGCGATTCGTCCAAGCGATTTACTATCGGTGCTAACACGGATCCCAAATAGGAAGCGCTCATCGAGTTCATCCGTGAGAACGGGATATCTTTGCATGGAAGCCATCGACATGCCGGTGTACCGAGGAACTCGTGAGCACACATAATGTGGATCCTAAGTATAAATTGGTGAAACAGTTCCTCCGCGGTTTAATGAAGAGAGGCGCAAGGCCATTGGAGAAAAAGTAGCGAGGCTTACGGCGGCTGGCTTTATCATTGAAGTGTTTCATCGAGTGGCTTGCTAATCCGGTGCTAGTCCTTAAGAAAAATGGCACTGGCGTATGTGTGTGGATTACGAGATCTTAACAAGGCTTGTCCGGCAGATCCTTTGCCCTCCCCGCATTGATCAAATTATTGATGCCACGGCGGAGATGTGGCGTTTAAGTTTTTGGGCGCATACTCGGATATCATCAGATCAAAATGGCGGTTAAGGACCGAGGAGAAGACAACGTTTATCACTCCCTTTGGAGCCTACGCTATGTATCTCGCCTTTTGGGCTCAAGAGTGCCGAGGCTACTTATCAGCGGTGTGTACAGAATTGCTTGCACACGCAGATCGGCCGCAATGTGCATGCTTATGTAGATGATATTGTGGTGAAATCAAGACAAAAGGAGACAACGGTGGAAGATTTGAAGAAACCTTCGACAACTTGCGCATTTATAAGATGATGCTTAATCCGGCCAAGTGTGTTTTTGGTGTTCGGTGGCAAGTTATTGGGGTTCTGGTGTCTATGAGAGGAATTGAGGCTAATCCGGAGAAAATTAAAGCCATCACTTCCTTGGCTAAACGAAGTGTATCAACGATGTTCGCGTCTGGCGGGCGGATTGCGGCGTTGAGCGGTTTATCGGCCGCCTCGGAGAAGGCTATTCCCTTATACCAGATCTTTGAGGAAGGCAGATAATTTTATGCGAGTCCATTTCTTGACGAAGCATTTGAGGATCTAAAGCGGCAATTAGCCAATCCGCTTTGTTCTTGCGGCTCCGGTTGACAAGGAACCGTTGTTATTATATGTAGCAGCCAATGCTCGGCGATGGCGTGGCCATTGTGGTAGAGTGCAAGGAGGCGGGCAAGGAGTATCGGTTCAACGGCGGTTTATTATATCGATGAGGTGCTTATTGAGTCAGCGAGATATCCGCATTGGCGAAGCTAGTCTATGGTGTTTTTATGGCGATCGAAAACTAAAGCAATATTTCCAAGGGCACCCTATCACAATGGTTAGTTCAGCCCTTTGGGTGATATCATCTGAACCGAGAGGCAAGCGGCGGATTGCAAAATGGGCCATCGAGCTTGGGCCACATGGACTAAAGTATATACCACGCACGCAGTGAAGTCACAAGCACTTGTTGATTTCATTAATGGTGGGCGGAGTTACAAGCACCGAGGAGAAGCGGATCACACATCTTGGACTATCCACTTTAACGGATCCAGGCAATTGGAAGGCTCGGGGGCTGGAGTCGTTTTAACTTCCCCACGGTGATAAGTTTTATTCGTTCTCCGTTTAATGTTCCCTTGTACTAATAATGCAGCTGAGTACGAAGCCTTGCTCCATGGTCTCCGGATGGCTAAGGAGATGAACTTAAGCCGGGTTAAGTGCTTTGGTGACTCGGACCTGGTGGCTCAGCAAGTATCTGGCACTTGGGATTCTAAGGACCCCCTCATGGCCGCATATCGTCGAGAAGTGGATAATATCGCAGGTTGCTTCAAGGGCTATCAAGTGGATCATGTGGATCGCCGGAAGAACGAAGCGGCAGACGCTTTAAGCCGTTTGGGTTCTCAGCGTAAACCGGTCCCGCCTAATATCTTTCTGGACGTCTTGCACAACCCGTCGGTCCAGCTCCCTGGTGAAGCGGATTTGGCTATTCCTGATCCGGAGGCTCAGTTGGTGGCAGCATTGCATGTTATTCCGGATTGGACGATCCCTTATCTTGCGTATATGACTCGAGGGGAGTTGCCAGAAGATGAGGTTCTGGCCAGACAGATAATCCGGCGCTCCAAATCTATGACGATTCTTAATGGTGAGTTGCATCATTGCAGTGTTTCAGGGGCGTTTCAACGCTGTGTTTCCCCTGAGGAAGGCTGTGAAATTTTAAGAGAAATCCATGAAGGTGATTGCGGGCATCACGCCGGTTCAAAGTCCCTGGTGGCGAAGGCATTCCGTCATGGATTTTCTTGGTTAGCTGCTCATGCTAATCACGAGGACTTGGTCAAGCGGTGCGATGGATGTTAGAAATTCTTGAGCGTGCTCATGTACCGCACAAGAATTGAGGATGATCCCAATAACGTGGCCGTTTGCGACACTGGGGCTGGATATGGTTGGGCCCTTTAAGCGATCCGGAGATAAGAAGACCCACTGTTGGTGGCGGTGGACAAGTTCACCAAGTGGGTTGAAGCGGAACACAGCCGATAAGTGTGATGCGGCAACGGGTGCGATTCATCAAAAGGTGATTTTCGGTTTGGCTTTCCACGGTATCATTCGACAATGGCACTAATTTGTCTAAGGGGCTTTGAAAGAATTACGTGAGCGTGAGCATATCCGGCAGCGTGTCGTCGATGGCGCACCCCGATCCCAGGCGGGGCGAGCGTGCTAATCGGAAATCTTGCGAGGCATCAAACCCGACTTCGGTTCCGTTCTGAGAACACCAGGGTGCTGGGTTGAAGAGCTCCCATCGGTACTATGGAGTATCAATACTACACCAAACCGGTCTCTCGGGTACACACCTTTCTTCATGGTTTACGGGCGAGGCAGTTCTCCCGGTGATATCGAGCACGATTCGCCCGTGTAGCGGCTTATGTTGAAGCGACAACGAGGTGGCGCGACGGGATGCTTTGGACCTATTGGATGAGGGCGTGATATGGCAGCCGCTCGTTCGGCGATTTACCAGCAAGATCTTAAATCGTTATCACAGCCGCGGGTTAAGACCGAGCCTTCGGGAAGGAGATTTGGTGCTTCGTCTCATCAAGACCGCACGAGATATGCACAAGTTATCCCGCCTTGGGAAGGACCCTTTGTGGTCGACAGAATCTACACAGCGGTATCTACTATCTGGTTGATATTCGAGGCGTAAAGACTCACGTACATCGAGGAGGAGACCAATAGGCCGTGGAATATAGCTCATCTTGACCTTACTACACTTGAGTCATCGGCTCGGTTTATGTACATAGCATGACAATGTATATATTATCTTGATATAATAAAAATCGGAGCCTCGGCTAAAGCGGGGTCTCTGTCTTTCTTCTCATGTGTGGTTACATGTAGTGTCTCTATTTTAAAGCGGTCTCGGTTTACCCTTGTGATTATATTTATCACTTGGGGGCTTGGTAGGTGTCGAACCAATGCAACACCTCTTGATAGGCGAAAGCCACCGGATCATTGGGGACACGGTCACGTCTGAACAGTCACGCCTCTTGGTCGGCCAATAGGGCCAGCGTCATTTGGGGGCTTGGTGAACCCGAACCAATGTCATGCCACTTGGCGGCGTACTCGCCAAGAGTCTTTTGGGGACACGCCGACTAGCACCATCGCTTCGCCTTCGGAGGCTTGGTTGCGTCGACCATGGTAATGCCATCGACCAGCTCCATGAAGCTTTACTTTTGCAAGAGTTATTGCCTTTGTTGCCATAGTTTCACATAGTTGGTATTCGATTTTTGTTGCGTTTTCAACCCGGCGAATATTTTTAGCGGTTTAGTATCATTAACAAACCGACGGACACGGTTTTAGTATTACACGAAGTTTTTATCTCGCCGGTTTACCTTCTTCGGTTCATCCTCATGGAGTAACACGGGGCTTGTGCTGATTCACCACGACTATATGGGAGTTATTGTCTCCCAGACGGTCATGGTTTTAAGGCCTCCGCTTCAAGATTAGCTACGCCGACTTCATGCCAGATCTGACAGTTCAATTTTTTGGTTGCATGGAGTATGAATCAAACAAAAGTTTCATCTATGCGAAGACATATCCAGCAGCAAGTTTTAACTAAAGGCTATTACAAGGCAACCACGATTGCCCAAATGAGATCATTGTTTTTGGGTAAACAGCCCACGACAGGTTGTTTAAACCGACTCTTGGTTCAAGACTGTTCTTCATCTTCCGCCGCTTGACATCTTCATCTCTACCCATCGGCCGGAAATCCACGATAGTCGATCGATTCCCATTAAGCGCTTGGAAAACAGCCTCTTCGTGAATCAAAGACAGCGGTTCAATGTCGGGTGCGTAAGTATGCTTACGGATTGGAGGGATCAGGTTTTCGGTTCAAAGGTTAGGCGGACACACGTTTGTTCGATCATTATATTGGGCTTGGTAGTGCTCCAAATCGGCTTCTTGACCAATTGACAAGCCAGCGGGCGTACCGCACGGTTTATCGCCCGCAAGTCCTCTTTCTTTGAAGTCGAGCCATCTTCTTTCACGCTGGGGTAGCCTTGAGCTGCTTCCACGGGATCAAAATCCGGTACCCATGCCTTGGCTCGGATCAAGGCGTTGATGGCTCCGGTTCGTGCAGCAGATTTCTTCACCTCTTCAATCCGGGAAGGAAGGATGGATAGCGGTTGAGTATCTTGAATCGAGGGGCGGCGCTGGATTGTTATGTGACATTGTGGTGATAACGGCTGGGCTCGGTATATAACTGCTCAACTAAAGTGTAGACAGCCTTGATTTCTTCCGTCGTCATTTCCCGGTGCCCAGCGGCGTGCACGCATACAATAACGGGACAGTTTTAAACCGGATTAAAGATGCAGCAAGAATAACATATCACACTAATTCACAGGGAGCTTACCGAAGATGGCTGCAGTCATGGAATGTACTTGCCGCTTCACGGCTGTCAGATCGTCCACCACCGGTTTAAGGGCAGCTTCAGCATTTTCTGCCCGTTTGAGCAAATTGGCCTTTTCAGTAGCCCAGGCTGCCTGTTCTTTCTTCATGCTTTCCTTCACCTGCTTAGCAGCGGTCAAGGTACTGGTTAACTCTTTCTTTGCCTTCTCTGTTTCGGCCTGCTGGGTTTTCAACGCCGCCTGTAAATCGGCAATCCGATCGTCTTTGATTTTCACCTCAGCCTGTGCATTGAGAGTATGTTCAGCTGGCAATTCAAGTCAAAGTCCCAACCACACAACGCAGTTATATGCTTGACACTTGGGGGCTAATGTACCTTCAATTTTTCTACTGCTACTACATGGCAAAGTCCCAAGCTTAATACAAGTATTCAACTTGGCACTTGGGGGCTAATGGCTATTTGATTTTACCAATGTTTCAGCAGGCAGTTATATTCAAGTACCGGTTTAAAGTATGAGTTAGACCGGCCCTTGTGGTTATACGGATACATGTCAAAATGGATAAAGAAAGTAATCAAGTCCCGGTTTGATCAAGATTACAAACCGGCCCTTGGGGGCTACAAGGACTAATATCTTGGTGATAAGAAAAGGGTGAGTTACCTCAAACTTGTCCCTCATTAATTTGACCAGGCCAGCTTCATAGTCACGGCTCTTTGTAAAGCGGTTCGGATATCCGAATGAAGATCTTGGGCGCTTAAAGCGGCATATGTTTCCACTCGACAGCCCACTTTCCTTTGTTCAAAGTTGAAGAATCCTCTTTCACGGTATGTCGAGTTAAGGTTGCGAGATTCCCGGTTGAGCGGCCCATGCCGATAATCCTAGCGTCATCGTCTTTCGACTCGACGGATTGGGTGGGCATGGCTGTTTGATAGAAGACTGCGAGGCTTTTCAAAGCGGGCAGTCTTGGCAGGTGGATCAGCGAGAGATTGAAGGGTTGTGAGCCTTTCTTGAGAATAACCTCCTCTTGAATCGGAGGGTCATTTGGAATATCTTGAGGCAATGTTTTCGAGATCCGGCGCCTGCTCATGATCTGAAGCAGCAGCCTCTTCAACTGTTTTGTCCAAGCGAGCCTTCTTGCTGGGTTTCGGTTTGGTTCTGAAGAAACAAAGATTCAGGAACAAGGTATATGCATTACAGAAGAAATCGAAAAAGCATATGGCTGTTTTGACTTACCCGGCGGCTATCTTCAACGGTGGTAGCTGAGTGGCTAACGATTCGCCAGAGGATGAATGGGAAGTGACACGATAATGGTCGGACGGATTAAGAGGTTGTGGAACAAGCCCGCTTTGGAATTTAAGGCAATAAAAGGTTGGAAACCTCGGTGTGGCGCTTCGAGCGGGCTGTTTAGTAAACCGGCAGAGGTAACTACTGTCATTGTCTTGCGGGTTGTCGGCGAGCTTCATGTTCTTTGTGTCTTCATAAAGTTTGGGATCCAAGTAAGCAAGAGGGTGAGAAAAGTTAACTTTCCGGTTTGCGGCGAAATTTTGGTGAAGGCAAGTTTGTTGAGTCGGAAGAAAGAATGGTTACCTCGGCAAATCCGGCGTTCTTTGGCTTGCGTCATCGACAAGCATCATCATCAATAAGGCGTGTAAAAAGCAAGCCAAGAGAATCAAGTTCGGATTACCCACATCATCGTCAATGGCGGATCGAATGAAGCGGTAGTCTTCCTCTTGTGGGCGGATTTCTTGACAACTTTTGTTTTGGGCGATTGGGCGCCCGGCTTTATCCGCTTTGTCTTGAGAGAGTTTCTTGCTCCAAAGCGGATTATCATACTGGATCGAAATAATTGAGAGTTGGACATATGAAAGTAACAACGGGTTTTATGATGACACATTCAGAGACTAACCGCAGGTGGTGCGTTGATGGTGCAGTAAGGAGCTAAGCCGGTTTGAGCACAGAGATGCTCCGGTTCATTCAGCATTTTCCTTACTGAATCCGTAACTTCATCTTTAGACAGTTCAAGTTTGGTGTGTCGGAGTGGGTCATCGGCGCTGCGGTATATTGGCACATCAAACCGAACGCCGGCTCAAAAGCGGTATGCCCCAAGATAACCAACAGCGTGCAAGATCAATCGATCAAACCGTTGGCCATAAAGGCTCGGAGCTTGGGCAGTTGTGGGGCATATTTGCTTCTCTCTTTGGCAGTCAATCTTTGAGAAAGGGATGAGTATTGCTTAGCCGCTCGGGCGAAAGCCGGTAAAGGATTTTCACCTTGAGAGAAGTATCTTTGCAGTAGAACCAAGTCGCATTCCATTCTTTGGGGTGAGTGTGGAGTTTGGCGTGGGGATAGGTGATCTCCTTCCTCTTACGGATAGCCATACCGCCTAATTACGTATTGGGGCCGTCGGTGAATTCGGTGCGACGGTTTAGGTGGAAGAGATCTCTGAACAGTTCATGAAGGTTCCTCTTGCAGATATGCTTGGACAAAGACTTGAAAGTGGCACAGGTTGGTAGCGGAGTTGGGGCCAATATCTTGGGGACGGAGCTGAAAATTGGCCATCACGGCCGGTAAAATTTTGACCGGGTGGTTTGAAACCCGGGCAGATGATCATAAAAACTCGGCTTCCCTTCACGAGGTGTGGGAGGACATTCCTCTCCGAGAACCCTCCAATGGATTGTGTTTGATCATCTAAAGCGCCGATTGATACCAATTCATTCACCTGCGTCTCGAGAGGACGGAAGAACCGATTGCATTCATACACTGTTTGGCCATCATAAGATCTACAAAGAAGAACAGATCCGGTTTAAGGCGTGTTTGTTACCAAGTGATTGATCTAAATTATGATAAACGGGCGGTATCTACAAATCGGGTCATTATGATATAAGGTCGAGATCGTTACGGCGGTTCAACAAGGGACTAATGGTGTACCTATGCGGTTTGGCAGGTTTTATTATGATGAGTTAAACCGCCTAATCTAGGCCTTGAAGATAATTGAAGTCATGGACAGTTTCTGAAACAAGTTTCACAAGATCTCATGATTACTACGAATCAAGCGCAGGTTTTCGTGAAGCGAAATATTTCGCAGAGGTGGCAAAAGCGGAAGAGGAATACGTGCGAGATGTATATCACGAGAAGGTCCACGAGACTAAGATGAGAAAGTCACGATGGGCGCATCACCACTAACGCAGCACAGATCCTGGCGTGGTTCAAAAGCTAAAAGGTTAAATGAAGGCGCGAAGAACACAATGCGGCTGAAACCCTAGAAACCAGATCTAAGTCGAGAAGGAAAGAAGCTCACGGGAGCGGAGAATACGCGGAAGCAAGCGCGATACTGGCACGTTGAGTTGATCAGCAGCACAGGATGAAGCGAGAGGTTGGCGGCGATGGCGGAGCTCCAAAGAACGGGCGAGGAAGAAGAAGAAGAGGAAGCGAAGGAGGAAAAAACGACCTTCGGTCCTATTTATAAAGCGATAAAAGCTAGGTCAAGCGCGTGGATCCGAGGCGCTATTGAAGAAGGCGTTATAAAGGATAAAATTTTAAGATAGCGTCATGCGGTTTACGGTGACGAAAGCAACGACTTCATGCGGTTTCTGATGATCGAAGCAACGATGGCGTGGCGGTTTATTAAACAAAAGAAGATGTCAAGATACGAGGCTTTGTGAAGGATTGACATGAACAGTTCAAATCAAACGGGGCCTAATGTTGGGGATATTACCACTAGGTGTAAACCGGCCAGCTTGGGCCGGGTTACCTCCGTTAGTGGTGTAATCAGAGAAAGGCCCAAGGCCTATAGTCGGTTTAGAACTTGTAGCCGTAAACCGGCCTAATGTATGACTTGTATTGTAAGTTAGGAATAGAGAGATACCAACCGGGATACGAGTATGAACCGGTTGGGACTCTCTGAACCGACAGGCGTCACTTTCGTGTATATAAGGGGCGACCGGCGGCGGTTCAAGACGAACAACCACAACTCGAGCCTAGGCGAAGCTTGTTTGCTCCTAGCCATCGAGACTACATCAATTCCATCACAACTAGACGTAGGCTTTTACCTTCATCGAAGGGGCCGAACTAGTATAAACCCTTGTGTCTTTGCGTCCGCTTTAACCCCTGCAAGTAAACCCGTAGCGATGGCTCCACGACTAAGTCCTTACGCTAGGACATCTGCCGTGACAAATCCACGACAGAATGGGTCATGTCAATCAGATCATTCAACTAATGATGTGACCTTGTTAATCAAATAACAACTCCTTGTTCATGGTTAGGAAACATAACCATCTTTGATTAACAAGCTAGTCAAGTAGAGGCATACTAGTGACACTCTGTTTGTCTATATATTCACACATGTATTATGTTTCCGGTTAATACAATTCTAGCATGAATAATAAACATTTATCATGATATGAGGAAATAAATAATAACTTTATTATTGCCTCTAGGGCATATTTCCTTCAGCAATATCTCACGCCGGAACACCCGATGCTTCTGAACGACCAGTTGAAGCAGCTGATGGAGCTGCATAGGGTGGCCGGCCTGGCCATGAAGGACTTAATAGTCCAACTTTGGTCGGCCGAGCCAATTCCGAGCAGCTACTTCGGTTTGGTGAAGCGGTTGGTCGATGCACGACCACGGATTGATGCTGTGAAGCGCTCGGTCTGCATAGAGGGTGCCCGGATGGCCTTCTCCCACAAGATGCAATGGGCAAAGATGAAGGCCACCGAAGTGCCGACCGCATGTCTACTCGAAGGCAAAGATCATCGGAAGCCAGAGAGATACTTTGACGACGTCCTAGAAGGAGCCCGAGTAGAGGGCCAATGTTCTAAGGACGTGATATTTGATTGAATGTGTTCGGGTTG
The DNA here is from genome assembly GCA_021437245.1 of Aegilops speltoides. Lineage (NCBI taxonomy): Eukaryota > Viridiplantae > Streptophyta > Magnoliopsida > Poales > Poaceae > Aegilops > Aegilops speltoides. The sequence goes on along the minus strand of CM038141.1, from coordinate 306,748,517 downwards.
TACAAACCATGTTATGAACCTATGCTTGGAGATATCTATGCTTGCGCCTTTTGTTTCAAGTGATTTTTCCACCTGTGTGACCGTTTATTGTTATATTTCTGAAAGTTGCCAGTCGTCGGCTTCAGCCCCCATGTAGATATTACAGGGGTATTCTACATAACACGTGTCCACACTTTATCCAATATCTTGGTCCGTAAAGGAGGTGTCCACGAGGTGAACCAGGTAATCGAACTATGCGGCTTTATTACCTTCACTTAGCCGTAGGAGTTTAAATGTGGAGCTAAGTACTAGCCCCTGGTGCGTGTGCGGTTATCCGGACTGCGGTGCCTTTTTCACGCGGCTAGACTAAGACCAACCCCTCGTATAACACGGGGTGAATCACTAACGATTTGTAGTATAATACGAAGTCGCCGGATCGCTGACCAGCTCTCGCTTATCATGACAGACAGTTTTCGGCTTTCTCTGCTGAGGTACTTGACTGGACGAACCAGAAATACAATCGCAGTAGTCCTCCCTTTACTACCTTAGCCGAATGAGCAGAACGTAAGGTGGTAAGCACAGGAGTCGGGCAACCCAACTATGGACCAAAGACATGATTCGGAGCTGATGCATATAATGCAATATCCGAGACGCCGAAGAGTTCCCTATAGGTGTTCGGACTTAAAATGTGTAGGGCCGAATACAACCCTCGGTGTTAAGGCCGTACTAAAGCACGTGTGGCAGTCTGAAGTAGGGAGGGAATCTCTACTATCTAAAAGAACCGTAAGGTTTCGTATCCCGTCTTACGTCCCACCCTTCCTCCATCCCTTTCCGTTCGCTATCCCCTCGATCAGTTTTTCTGCCGATCCATATTTGGTAAAACAATCAATTTCAGTATGGTAATTAATCCCTTTCTTTGGTAATCAATCTCAATTCACGTCCATTATGGACAGCAATCTCTCCTGTACCCCGCGCCCTTGGACGCCAGCGGTAATTTCTCCTTTGATTGGGGAGCTGGAGACGATGGGTACACAGAAGAAACCTTATTTCGTCGGCCATCTCGTTTCTTCGGTGGCAGCGTGAGAGATCATGTGGCGGTCATGGAGCATCGACGAGGGGCGGAAGCGAGGTACCAGTTCCTTCTCTGTTCTAAGCCTGTATCATTTCTCTCCTTGTTCCTCTCTCCTAGAACTGTGCGCGGCGGCGGCGATGTTAGAACGCCGCTTGGCTGGTCGAGGGAGCAGGGGCACGCAGATTTGAGGGGCGCAGGGACTGAGAACGCGGCGTGGCTGGTCGAAATCAATATTTGCAGCGCAATCAACATCCACACAGCCGTGGCTCATCGTTACTGCATCTCCACTTCTTAACTCGCCACGCTGCTGTGCCCGTCTCCATTGGACCACCTCCACGTCGCGCGGCTCCCTGCTATTCTGCGACACCGCGGCCTCCGCTTATTCTTTGTCTTAGTCTGCTGGTCTTCAGCTCCTACTTCCAAAGCAAGCAGGGCCCATCCGTCCATGGCGAGTAGGGCAGCCACGGTCTATCTTAATGCAGGCATCAACGATGCTTCAGCCTTCAACCACGCTCATGACACCTGAAGCAGCCAGAGTCAAGGGAGATAACCGCTCCACTAGCAAGCAAGCATCAGGTGCATTGGCTCTGGCCGTCAGTAACTCGCTATTCAGTACATACATGCACTTAGGTGAGATGTAAATTCCAAACTGTTCTTGGGTGCTTCAAATGTGTCACATGGAATTAAGGAAGGCCAGATCTATGTGATGATGTATGCGTATATGTGACACCATATTATTCTGTCTGAACAGTTATATGGACAACACACGATTTTATCAATAAAAAGAAGTGAATTTTGAACATCGTCTGTTATGATTTGCCAAGTCTTTTAATTTTTTTAATCCTACTTCCGGTTAACCAAATCATGAAGATTGTGATGTTTTGGGCGCGGGCATGTGGAATGCCATTTTCTGATGGTTTAGGAAAAAAGGTGTAGATAAACATTTTGTAAGTGGGTCGCATTATTGCCTCTCATTTTTGGAATTTATCAATAAGATATCTTATTTTGTGTAAAAACATCATGTCATTCAGATAGTTATATTTCACTCTACGATGTTCTTTGGCCATCAATGTCTTACGGCAAAGTTTCCGGAAGTTCTATGGTTCATAAACAAAGCAAAATCTCCTTTGCTTATTCATTCACATCAAGATTTATCCTTGTATACTACTCCCGTGGCAACGCACGGGCACATACCTATACAGATAATAATATAAAATGAATGCATGCCAAACAAAAGTGGTGATCAACTGCTTCCTTTATACCTTGATTAATACGTCGAGACGTGTTGTTACAAATAATGCCATAAATATCAAGGCCATGTTACATGCCAAAAGTTTACACAAGGGAAAGGTTTACACAGGGCCTGAAAGTAGTGGTTTGAAGATCCCAATGGTGCCCTGCCGCATGTCTGCGCCATTTCTCCTTGGTAGGAAATCCTTTGAGAGGAGGAGTTGATGGTTGTCGGTGTCAAAACCGGCGGATCTCGGGTAGGGGGTCCCGAACTATGCGTCTAGGCGGATGGTAACAGGAGACGAGGGACACAATGTTTTTACCCAGGTTCAGGCCCTCTCGATGGAGGTAAAACCCTACGTCCTGCTTGAATAATATTGATGATATGGGTAGTACAAGAGTAGATCTACCACGAGATCAAGGAGGCTAAACCCTAGAAGCTAGCCTATGGTCTGATTGTTGAGATGTATGTAGTCCTACGGACTAAGGCCCTCCGGTTTATATAGACACCAGAGAGGCTAGGGTTACACAGAGTCGGTTACAATGGTAGGGTATCTACATATCCGTATCGCCAAGCTTGCCTTCCACACCAAGGAAAGTACCTTCCGGACACGAGCCAGAGTCTTCAATCTTCTATCTTCGTAGTATGGGAGTCCGACGGATATTGATAGTCCGGCTATCCGGACACCCCTAGTCGAGACTCCTCGGTAGCCCCGAACCAGGCTTCAATGGCGATAAGTCCTGCGTGCTTGTAGTCTTAAATGCGTTGCAAAGGCGGGTTCTCCTTTCAAATTCCATGTACCGGCCGAATAGTGCTCGGCTTCATCTTGAATCTTGTGTTCCTCGGCATCCACGCCAAATAATGGCCCTCTTCCACGCGTCGCATGAATGCGAAAAGCGAGTGTCTTTACATTTCACCCCTAATTGTGCGGGTGAAATGCGCCTATAAAAGGGCAGGGATCGAGATCCAAACCGCACCGTCTTCCTCCCGCGTGTTCTCCATCGAGCGCCTCGACCTTGAAATCCATTCCACCATGGATCGTCAACGCGGCTCTTCCTCACGCGCCCTAGCCCATCGCCGAGGATTGGAGGAGGTGCTCTATTCGCACAATGAGCTAGCAAAGCTCCAAGCGGAGGATTTCTTCCTCCGGCCTTCATAGTTCGGTCCGAGCGGACTGGTTACTTATCAAGGTGGGAGGCAAGCGGAGGACACCCCAAGCCCCAACAAGGGGGAGCGAGTGTGCTTTGTCCCTATCTAATAAGGGGCTCGATTTCCAATACATCCATTCCTCCGCTGGCTCTCGAAGTTCTATGGACTCCAGCTCCACCACCTTCGCCCGCCTGGCTGCATATCGCGGGCTACGTAGCTCTCTGCGAGCTATTCCTGGGCATCGAGCCCCATTTCGCATTGTGGAAGAGGTTGTTCTGCCTCATACCCCGTTCTCACCAGGGGTCCATATATCAAGTGGGCGGCGCCGAAATATGGCGCATCGCCGGGACCGGATACCTATCCGGCACCCCCAAGAGGGCGTCCGAAGACTGGCCCTCGGAGTGGTTTTATATTGGGGACGCCCCGCTGCCGGATCTAGTCCGGATTGGCCTCCCAGAGTTCGATGCTGCTCCCTTGAAGAAACGCCTTAGCTGGCGCCCACGGAGCCCCCATTTGGAGGAAGACAAGAGCGTCCATTACTTGATGGGCCGGATAAGGTTAATGGCTCATGCCGGCTTGACCATGATTGGAGTCATGGCAACGTGTATCAAGCGAGGGTGCAGCCGCAATCTGAGGCCACCCCATGTGGGATTTCAGCGGGAAGACGGCGCTACCGACACGGCCGAAAGGGCGGAATCGACCGAGGACCTGGTGAAGATCCTGTCTGGTCTGTACAAGGGGGAGAAGGAGGACTTCCTTCGCCCGAACCCTCTAGAGGGGTTTTCCATGAACTACCCTAGAGGATGGGTAAGCGAACACCTCAAAGGGTTCTACCGTGTTTTGAAGTTCAAGCTTCTTACATTATGTCTTGGTGTGAGTCTCGCCGGATTGTGGAGGACATGGTGAGTCCTGCTCCACAACCCGAGGATCCGGAAGGATCCACAGGTCGACCTCGAAGAGGATCCGGACATCGAGGTGGAGCTGATCGACGGGGTGTATCACCAGCTCAGCATTGACAATGCTTTGGTCGCCATTACGGCGGACTACCCCGGGCTAAATCCGGCTTCCCAGGTGACCACGACCGAAGTCCGGACACCGTTATCTTATTCTTGCCTATTCCTGACCTTCGCGAACGATGGTATTTTGCAGGAAGCGCCATTACGGCAGGAAGCCGAGCCTGCGGCGGCCGACCTCCAGAGGTCAGTCCGAACTAGCAGGAGAAAAAGGAGCGCCATGCGGGCAGAAACGTCGCCGCAAAGGTACAACTCGTGTTTGATCTTTCCGAGCAACGCTCTGAGGAAACGTCTAAGTGCTCATGATCTTGATAGGAGAAAAAGCGCTCGCCGGACTGCGAGCGCAGGAATTGCCGACCCGACCAACACCAGCCAGGCTCCAGCGCCTGGACAGGGGCGAGAGGCAAGCGCAAGACGCGAACCGGATCCTGCTCCAACGGAGGATACCGACAGACTGTCCACCACCAAATCGGAGGTGGAGAGCGCTATGAATCATAGACGCCGTCGGACGGTTTTTCAGGAAGCGTGCTTTTCCCCTGAGGCGCGGGATGCCTTTAACGCAGGGGACGCGCATCTCCGTGCTGCTCAAAATGGTTTTACCAGAGCCATGGAGCAGTATGTTATAGACATACGGGTAAGGAAATTTTAATGGTTGTGTACACCAGTAGCCCCCGAGACTTAAATTAGTTATGCTAACTGATTTAAGGATCATTGTAAATTTCAGGCACTTAACAAGAAGAACGCCCAGCTGTCTCGGGAGCTGCAAGATTGCAAGGCCCAACTTGAAGCCGCATTTGCTGCCGCAGGAGGAGATGGGAACACCCCCTGGTAACACATTTTTATTAATAAATATAAACGCTGTGCGGCGTGCGCATGAGTCTAATAATGACATTGCAGGTACCGCCGGACAAGATCCGGACAGGCAAACCGTGCTGCGCCAGCTAAAGGCCGGCGAAACTATGCTGAATAGGGTTCAGCAGGAAAGGAACAAGCTCCAGGATGCCAACGCCAAGCTCGGAGAAGAGCTGAAAGGCGCACAGGCCGAGCTGTCCGGCTCCGTTAAGGAGAATCAACGACTTCGTCGCGGCATATATAGTAAGTGCTTGAGCGAACTCTTTTGAAAAGAAGAGTTCGGCGAGGAAGTAATTTGACATGATATGTCTTGTAGGTATACTCACGGGTCGTCCTGCAGAGGAGATGCCCGTATCCATGGGTGATCAACTTCCCAAACTATTGCAGCTACTCGAAAGAGTTCGGCAGGCAATGAGTGGCGCCGTTCAGGCTTTATGGCCGTCCCTCACCCTGCCCGAGGGCCTCGGTGAGCTTGCAGAGAAGCTGCAAGGAGTACGGCAGTGCTTCCGTTTATGGAAGGTTTGACTTGCCGTCAAGGGGCCAGGAGGCTTGGGCCATGGTGAAGACAGCGGTACAAGAAGGCGGATCCCAACCATATGGCGAGTTGGACGGTGGGGCCCGATGGGAAGGAGATCCTGTGAGTTTAGTGTACAGCCGAGGTAGAACTGGCTGCTAAGTTTTCCCAACGGGACTGTAAACTAGACAGTCTGTTAGACGGGATTGAGGAGGAATACAATCAATAATCTTGACAATGTATCCTTTCAAAATGACATGTGAAATGCCTTCTAGCCGGATTGTAGATCGTTTGTCTTTGCCGACCTTTTCGCTTCGACCTTGGGACCCTAGAGTCCGGAGTGTGCCCGAATACCTTTTTGGTTAAGAAATAACCGTGGTATCCTTGGAGACCAGGCGTAGGGGTCATTAGTGCTTTATCAGACAAGTGCCCAACTAGTTATGTCATATTACATGGTTAGTAAGAAACATCTTCCAGGGAGAATAGTTCCGTTAAGGGTTCCTTTCGCTGGGGAGGCATGCCCTAAAGTGCATTGCCGGACTGCAAAGAAAGCAGGAAAACATCTGGGGGCAGATGGAAAAATGGTTAACAAGTCATCTTTTAAATCACCGATCGAATATTCCCTTAAGAACGCTAGCTTCGGCTTCACCAGTCGAGGTACACATCCGGTGACCAGCGATAACAATCGCAGAGGTGCTCCTTTACCTCCTAGCGAACAATCGGGAGCGAGGGGTAAGCACAGGAGCCAGCAACCCAGCTTGGCCAAAACTTAAGTCATATCGATGCATATAATGGCGAGTAAAAGGTACATGTGGAAGCTTGACACATGTGTTGGGTATAAAACTCAGTATAGTTGAGCTTAAAAGAAGCCCCGGGAATACCGAAAAGCGGATGGCACATCGTGCGTATGCAAAGAATGCGAAAATAGGCCACGAAGGGCTTTTTAAGTTAGAAGGATAAAAAGAGAAACAAAAGACAGCCGAAAAATAAAAAGTTGGACGGGGGAAGGGGACGAACTCTTAGTCCGGCGCTAGGCATAGAATCGCCGGAGTCGGGCTGCGTTCCATGGGTTCGGCTCGAGTCGGTTGTCCGACGCATTTCGTAGACGGTATGCTCCGCCGGTCAGTACTTGATCAATGATGAAGGGGCCTTCCCATCTGGGCTTTAGCTTGTCCTTTTTCTTGTCCGGCAGGCATAGAACTAGTTCGCCAACGTTGTAAGTCTTGGCCCGTACTTCTCTGCTTTGGTATCTTCGGGCCTGTTGCTGATAGAAAGCGGAACGAGCCTTCGCGACGTCACGTTCTTCCTCCAATGTGTCCAAACTGTCCTTTCGATCCAACTCAGCTTCTCTTTTCTCATACATGCGCACTCGAGGTGAGTCATGAATAATGTCGCAGGGCAAGACTGCCTCTGCGCCGTATACCATAAAAAATGGTGTGAATCCGGTAGTACGGTTAGGCATTGTCCGTAGCCCCCAGAGTATGGAGTCGAGCTCCTCAACCCATTGGGTGTTTGACTTAGTGAGTGACCTCACTAGCCTGGGTTTAATGCCGCTCATTATTAGACCGTTTGCTCTTTCCACTTGACCGTTGGTTTGAGGATGATAGACTAACGCATAGTCGAGCTTAATGCCCATATTTTTGCACCATGACTTGACCTCATCGGCCGTGAAATTCGTGCCGTTGTCGGTGATGATGCTGTGGGGGACTCCGTAACGGTGTACCACCTCAGATATAAAGTCTATCACTGGTCCGGACTCTGCCGTTTTGACCGGTTTGGCCTCTATCCATTTGGTGAACTTATCCACCATGACCAATAGGTACTTTTTCTTGTGGGTTCCCCCTTTAAGGGGTCCAACCATGTCAAGCCCCCAGACCGTGAACGGCCAGGTAATGGGTATGGTTTTGAGGGCGGTGGGTGGCATGTGGCTCTGGTTAGCAAAGAGCTAACAACCAACGCATCGCTGGACCAAGTCCTGTGCATCTGCCCGAGCTGTCGGCCAATAAAATCCTGTACGGAATGCCTTTCCTACCAGGGCCCGGGCTGCTGCGTGGTGTCCGCCTAGTCCGGCGTGGATTTCAGCCAGGAGGTTTTGCCCTTCTTCTTCGGAGATACACCTTTGAAGGACTCCGGTGGTACTTTTCTTGTAAAGTTCTCCCTCATGGACCTTGTAGGCCTTCGATCGCCGGACTATGCAGCGGGCCTCATTTTGGTCCTCAGGGAGTTCCTGCCTAAGTAAGTAGGCTAGGAAAGGTTTGGAGGGACAGCATCATGTTTCGCACTGATGCGTGCCAGGACGTCGGCCGCTTGGTTGTTATCTCGGGCTATGTGATGGAATTCGAGTCCTTCAAACCGAGCTGACATTTTCAGGACAGCATTGCGATATGCTGCCATTTTCGGATCCTTGGCGTCGAAGTCTCCATTTATTTGGGATATTGCGAGGTTTGAATCCCGGCGCACCTCTAGGCGTTGAATGCCTATGGAGACAGCCATCCGGAGACCATGTAATAGGGCCTCGTATTCGGCTGCATTGTTGGAGTCCGTGTACATTATTTGAAGTACATCGATCAGATCCCCGTGGGGACGTCGATCGACGCCAATGACCCATCCGCCAACATTTTGGAACCGTCGAAATGCATAGTCCAATTGAGTATGCGCCGTACTCTTTAGGGAGTTCGGCCGATCCATTCGGCGACGAAGTCAGCCAAAACTTGTGACTTTATGGCTCGTCGAGGTTTGTAAGTTATGTCGAATGGCAAGAGCTCAATTGCCCATTTGCAATCCTGCCCGTTCGTCGTCGCGGTTATTTATAATGTCATTTAGTGGTACTTCGAGGCCCTTTGTTATCGAACACTCTTGAAAGTAGTGCCGAAGCTTCCGAGACGCCATGAACACCGCATATGCTATCTTCTGATAGTGCGGGTAACGGGATTTGCACGGGGTTAACACAGTGGATATATAATACACTGGTTTTTGAAGAGGGAATTTATGCCCTTCCGTCACTCGTTCGACGACGAGGACAGCGCTTACAACTTGATGTGTTGCAGCGATATATAACAGCATTGGTTCGCTTAGAGTGGGCGCGGCCAGGACCGGATTTGTTGGCAGTATGGCCTTTATTTCTTTGAGTCCGGCAGTGGCGGCATCCGTCCACTCGAAGTGTTCGGTGCGCCTTAGGAGGCGATAGAGGGGCAACGCCTTTTCTCCTAAACGGGAGATGAAACGGCTTAACGCTGCCACGCATCCTGTTAATTTTTGTATTTGCTTGAGGTCTTTTGGAATATCCAAGCGTGTGAGCCGGATTTTGGATGGATTTGCTTCAATTCCTCTACGGATACGATGGAGCCAATGACTTTCCGGCTGGTACAATCAAAACACATTTTTCCGGATTCAGCTTGATGTCATATGCTCTAAGGTTGTCGAATGTGAGCCTCAAATCGTCTACTAAAGTTTCGACGTGTTTTGTTTTGACGACTACGTCGTCTACGTATGCCTCGACTGTTTTGCCGATCTGGGTGGCCAGACATGTTTGAATCATGCACTGATATGTTGCGCCGGTGTTTTTAAGTTCGAAGGGCATTGTGTTGAAGCAGAATGGTCCGTATGGAGTGATGAATGCCGTTGCGGCTTGATCTGCTTCCGCCATCTTGATTTGATGATAGCCGGAGTACGCATCCAGGAAGCACAACGAATCGTGTCTCGCTGTGGCATCGATGATTTGATCGATCGCGGGGAGGGGAAAGGATCCTTTGGGCAAGCCTTATTGAGGTCTTTGAAGTCGACACAGAGGCGCCAGGATTTATCCTTCTTTGGTACCATCACCAAATTTGCTAGCCAGTCCGGATGTTTGATATCTCTAATGAATCTGACTTCCAATAACTTGGCTAGCTCTTCTCCCATTGCCTGTCTTTTGGGCTCGGAAAATCGTCGAAGAGCCTGTTTGGTAGCTTAAATCCTTTAGGATGTTTAGGCTGTGTTCGCCAACTGCGAGGATTCGGGCATGTCCGAAGGGTGCGGCGAAGATGTCCCAATTTTCCCGAAGGAATTACAAGATCTTGGCGTCGACTTCGGGGTCCAACTGTGCCCCGATGGAAGCCGTCTTTGTTGGGTCCGTTGGGTGGACCTGAAATTTTATTATCTCGTCTGCTGGTTTGAAGGAGGTGGACTTGGGTCTTTTATCAAGTATCACATCGTCCCTGTTTACCGTAGAGCGCAGCGCGGTAAGTTCCTCTGCCGCTAAGGCTTCGGATAGTGCCTCGAGGGCTAGTGCGGCTGTCTTGTTTTCGGCGCGGAGTGCTATGTTCGGATCACTAACGAGAGTGATTATTCCGTTGGGCCCAGGCATTTTGAGCTTCATATACCCGTAATGAGGTATTGCTTGAAAGATTGTGAATGCCTCTCATCCTAATATGGCGTGATAGCCGCTGCTGAACGGGGCCACCTGGAATGTGACTTCTTCGGATCTGTAATTGTCCGGAGAGCCGAACACCACATCGAGTGTGATTTTTCCGGTGCAGCGCGCTTCCCGGCTAGGGATTATTCCTCTGAAGGTTGTGCTGCTTCGCTCAATACGGCTCCTATCGATTTCCATTTTTTGCAGAGTTTCCTCGTAAATGAGGTTTAGTCCGCTGCTGCCATCCATGAGGACTTTTGTCAGTCGAAAGCCGTCCACTATGGGACTAAGTACCCGTGCGGCTGGGGCTCTGGTAGTTCGAGATGTGGGCTCGTCGCTGGCGTTGAAGGTAATAGCTGTGTCCACCCATGGATTTCTTTGTTGCTACTTGGTAGACTTGGCGAGCATCGCGGACTGTTCGTTTCGATATTATTTGATCTGAAAGTCTTGAAGACTGATGATACCGTCTTTGGTATTGTTGGAGTGGTTTTCTGGAGCTAGAAGCTCTTCGCCACTTTTGGCCACCTGCCGTAGTATCCAACATGCTCGAAGGCTATGTGTTGAGGCAGCTCCTTCTGTATTATGAAGTTTACAGGGTCCATTGAGCCATCCTTCCAGTACGGTTCCGTTTCCCTTATTGGGTTTTTGGTTTTTGGTTTTTGCATCCGGGGCGGATTGTAAGGCGCCCTTTATCATGGATTGGGTTTGGGGCGGATTGTCCCAAAATTGATTTTCGGTTTTCGGAAACTCTCCATCGCTGATATTTTCGCATAATGGATGCGGATCGATGAAGCGCGTAATTTTGCGGCGATCAATGGCATTTAGTATTCCTTGTCCGTGCAGTTATTTGAAAGATTGATATTGCGTTTTCCTCTCGGCGAGTCCTTTATCCCGTCCATAACCGGGAGGAATCGCCCGATAATGATGTCTTGTTTTCGAAGGCTCTTGCGGATTAGAGATAGGTCGCATATGTCTGGGCGGGTGGGTGGAATAAAATCCGGATCCCTGCCCATCTTTGGGCTCAAAGGCCGAGGAGCTTCAGAATTCGGGAGCTTGATTTGCTGGAGACAGTCCAGCGAGTCCGGGGTGACGCATGATTTTAGGTTCGATGCTCGATCAAAGTCCGTCCCTCTGCGGGAATCCGGCATGGAGGGTTCAGGAATCCGGACAAGGATTGTTTTCAATACTGGCAAAGAATTGCCGAGATGTTCTTCTACCACTTCGACGTGGTGGGTAGCCTGGGGAGAGTTAATCTCTCTCAGATCGGTTTTAAGCCCGATCTGATTGTAGTCCGTAGCGACTTCCAGGGCGGCGATGCGATCCAAGAGCTCGTTAACGCATTTAAAGCTCGATTGATCTAACTGTTCGGCAGCTTTAGGGCTGACGCGAAGATTGCTTCCGGACGACTTGAGAAGTCATTGCGAAGCAAATGGCGGACAGCGATCATGAAAACCACCAAGCCGGATAGTTTGGCGGCGGCCAAGGCCCTCCCGTAAAAGCGCCGTCTTTGAAGACGGGTGGAGGCATCCGCTCTATCGGCGGCGACGGAGGAACTCTCAATGAAAGCACCAATGTCGGTGTCAAACCGGCGGATCTCGGTAGGGGGTCCGGGCTGTGCGTCTAGGCGGATGGTAACAGGAGACGAGGGACACAATGTTTTTACCTGTGTTCAGCCCTCTCGATGGAGGTAAAACCCCACGCCCCTGCTTGATTAATATTGATGATATGGGTAGTACAAGAGTAGATCTACCACGAGATCAAGGAGGCTAAACCCTAGAAGCTAGCCTATGGTATGATTGTTGAGATGTATGTTGTCCTACGGACTAAGGCCCTCCGGTTTATATAGACACTGGAGAGGCTAGGGTTACACAGAGTCGGTTACAATGGTAGGAGATCTACATATCCGTATCGCCAAGCTTGCCTTCCACGCCGAGGAAAGTACCTTCTGGACACGAGCCGGAGTCTTCAATCTTCTATCTTCGTAGTATGGGAGTCCGGCGGATATTGATAGTCCGGCTATCTGGACACCCCCTAGTCTAGGACTCCCTCAATGGTCGTCTGCAAGAAAGAGGGACCTAGAGAGGAGCCCCCGTGCAACCGTAGAGTGGGTAGGTTTGTTAAAGAACCCGCAGTGGGAAAAAATATTTAAGGTCTGAATAGGGCTAAGCCGTACTATGGACCTTTTCCGCAGTGTGCCTCCGGCATTGCCCAAGGTATTTTAAGTGTGTAGTTATGTACGCGCGGTACGTATGCCGCAACCTTATGGGGTGGTCGGCGGAGGCTAAACTGCTATTCAAGCTCCGGATCCACCGAGCTATCGCATTGTGATGCGGATCGGACTCACTTAGCAATGTCATGGGTCTTGATGACCGATAAGCTGTTAGGCTTGATGAGGCCGCCCTACACCTCGGCTGCTAGGGCCGCGGTGTGCTCCTCTATATGGAGGGAGCGCTCCATATTTCCATTTATTGTGATGATGCCACGCGGTCCAGGCATTTTGAGCTTCAAACAAGCATAGTGCGGGACTGCATTAAAGCGGGCGAAAGCAGTTCGTCCAAGCAATGCATGATAATCACTGCGAAAAGGGACGATGTGAAAGATCAATTCTTCCCTTCGGAAGTTGTCTCGAGAGCCGAATACTACTTTCAGTGTTAAGGAGCCCGTGCAGTGGGCCTCTACACCGGGTATCACTCCTCTAAAGGTAGTGTTACTAGGCTTAATTCTTGACGGGTCAATACCCATTTTACAGACAGTATCTTGATAGATCAAGTTGGGGCCGCTGCCACCATCCATAAGGACTCTAGTGAGATGGTATTAGTCAATAATAGGATCGAGTACCAGGGCCGCCGAACCTCCGTGACGGATACTGGTTGTGTGGTCCTTGCGATCAAAGGTGCTCGGACAAGCTAACCATGGGTTGAATTTTGGGGCGACAGGTTCTACAGTGTAGACGTCCCTTAATGCGTGTTTGCACTCTCTCTTGGGGTTGTGGGTAACATAGATCATGTTCACCATTTTAACCTCGGGGGTAAACTGCTTCTGTCCCCAAGTGTTCGGCTGACGGGGCTCATCATCGTCCTCGCTTGGAGGTCCTTTCCCCTGATACGTCTCCGTTGTATCTACTTTTCCTAACGCTTTTCCTTTTGTTTTGGACTCTAATTTGCATGATTTGAATGAAACTAACCCGGACCGACGCTATTTTCGGCAGAACTACCATGGTGTTTTTTTGTGCAGAAATAGAAGTTCTCGGAATGGAATGAAATTTTGCGAGGATTTTTTATACAATAAAAGAAAATATCTGGAGCCAAGAACCATTGGAGGGGGGCACCTGGGTGGGCACAACCCACCAGGGCACGCCACCCCCTCCAGGCGCGCCAGGTGGGTTGTCCCCACCTGGTGGCCCCGAAGACCTTGAAACCAACACTATAAAATCCTACTTTTCCAGAAAAAAATCAGGAAGAAAGAATTATCGCGTTTCATGAGACGGAGCCACTGCCGTATCCTGTTCTTCATCGAGAGGCCAAATCTGAAGCCCGTTTGGGGCTCTTGAGAGGGGGATTTTTGATCTTCGTCATCACCAACACTTCTCCATCGCCAATTCCATGATGCTCCCAACTGGGAGTGAGTAATTCCTTCGTAGGCTCGCTGGTCGGTGGGGAGTTGGATGAGATTCATCATGTAATTGGGTTAGTTTTGTTAGGGCCTGATCCCTAGTATCCATTATGTTATAGAGATTGATGTTGCTATGACTTTGCCATGCTTAATGCTTGTCACTTTGGGCCCGGGTGCCATTATTTCAGATCTGAACCGTTTATGTTATCACCATTATATCCATGTTCTAGATCCGATCTTGCAAGTTATAGTCACCTACTACGTCTTATGATCCGACAACCCCGGAGTGACAATAGTTGGGACCACTCCCGGTGATGACCGTAGTTTGAGGAGTTCATGTATTCACCGTGTGTTAATGCTCTGTTCCGGTTCTCTGTTAAAAGGAGGCCTTAATATCCCTTAGTTTCCAATAGGATCCCGCTGCCACGGGAGGGTAGGACAAAATATGTCAGGCAACTTCTTTTCATAAGCATGCATGACTATTTACGAAATGCATGCCTACATTATATTTATGAACTGGAGCTAGTGCCGTATCGCCCTAGGTTATGACTGTCTCATGATGAATATCATCCAATGAATCACCGATCCAATGCCTACGAATTTACCTTATATTGTTCTTGCCAAGTTACTGCTGCTGCTACTGCTACCGTTACTGCTACAAAACTATTACTATCACTGTTACCATTACTGTTGCTGCTACCATTACTATCAAAACTATCATACTACTTTGCTACTGATCACTTTGCTGCAGATAATTAATCTCAGGTGTGGTTGAATTGACAACTCAACTGCTAATACTTGAAAATATTCTTTGGCTCCCCTTGTGTCAAATCTATAAATTTGGGTTGAATACTCTACCCTTGAAAACTATTGTAGTCCCATATACTTGTGGGTTATCATCCCCTTATGTTCGGTGTTTAATTTACCGGCTTGCTTGAAAACCCAGCAATTTCTATTGGTGTGGTTGGCAAGCTTGTCAGGGGTGCTATGAATCTGGCAAGGCCTCTCGAGTATTTTTTCCATGTTGGATGGACTGTCTCTGTTACCCTTGAACGGCTTCTTCCGCTAACCGGGTTTGGAACCACTGAATCCGGCATTTACTGTTGTATCATATGTTTCTTCGTTATTGTTCTGACGCTTGTTTTTATTGCGTCGTGTTCTACCATTGCCATGCCTAGCCTCAGAAATGTCGGGGTCGCTGTAACTGTTGCTTCTACGAGCCAACCAGCTATCTTCGCCTGCACAGAAGCGGGTCATATGTGCAGTAAGAGCTGCCATGGTCTTCGGCTTTTCTTGTCTGAGGTGTCAGGCAAGCCATTCGTCATGGACGCTGTGTTTGAATGCCGCTAAGGCTTCGGCGTCTGGACAGTCCACAATTTGGTTCTTTTTAATTAGGAACTGATTCCAAAGTTTGTGAGCAGACTCTCCGGGTTGCTGGACTATGTGACTGAGGTCATCAGCATCCGGTGGCCGGACATAAGTGCCCTGAAAGTTGGCCCAAAAAGCATCTTCTAGATCTTCCCAGCTTCCAATTGAGTTCTCTGGGAGGCTATTCAACCAGTGCCGTGCTGGTCCTTTCAGCTTTAGAGGGAGGTATTTAATGGCGTGGAGGTCATCTCCGCAAGCCATGTGAATGTGGGGATGAAAATCTTCAATCCATACGGCAGGATCCATCATTCCATCATACTGCTCGATGTTCACGGGTTTAAACCCTTCCGGAAATTAGCGCTGCATTACTTCATCGGTAAAGCACATAGGGTGGAGCACCTCTAAACCGGGCAACATCGCGACGGAGTTCGGATGACATCTGCGTTCGGTGCTGACCCCGAACTTGATTATATTCATTGTGCCAGGCTTGATGACCATCATCTCATGCTGGGGCACGTTCTCTTGATCCATAGATTGATCTAGTCTAGCCGACTCTATTGGTCGGGTCCTGATGTAAGTCATACGTGTAGCCCGGAGCCGCTATCTCCATGCCCCTACAGCGAGGGGGCGTGGGCTGATGTTCGGCGTGATGAGCCATTTTCTCCCGTCCACGTGGTGGTCAGTCTGGTTGATTAGCATAATTGTATTTAGACGGTATTGGCTCAAAGGCCTCGTCGTTGAATTGTGGTAGCAGCCTGCGTTTGGGGTAACTCTTTGTTGGTCGCTCGAAGCCGCATTCTTTGGTGGCTAGGACCCTGGTCCATCTGTCGTTGAGCGTATCCTGTTCGGCTTGAAGGTGCTATTGTTTCATTTTCAGGCTCCACGTGGTGGCGATGAGCTGTCACTTGAAGCGTTCTTGTTCGAGGGTTTCCTCTGGGACGATAAAATCATCGTCACCAAGCCTAACATCCTCTTCGGAGACAGGTAAGTAATTACTATCTTCCAAATCCTCGTGATCGGCGTGTTGGGGGCTGTATTGACCCTCTTCCCTTTCATCCTGCTCAAACGCAGGTTCGACGGGACGGTCGGGGTCTTCGGCGTTGTCTGGAGTGTCATTATCTTCGGTGCCGGTATTGCTTTCCCTTGCCCGACGTGATCGTGGATGGCGCCGCTGATGCCGACGCTTTGGTGGTTCATCGATGGGCTTGTCCTTGTCTGGATCTTGAGTGCCATCGTCGTCCTTCTTCTTAGGTGTATCCACCATGTATACGTCATTGGTAGAAGTGGCCGTCCAACGTCCAGTGATAGGCGGGTTTTGGACTAGTTCGGCATCGACATCCTCATCCATGGCATTGATGTCTTCGGAGGCATAGTCTAGTATATCGGTTAAATCCTCGACAGTGGCTATTAAGTGGGTGGTAGGTGGGACGTAGAATTCTCTGCTCTCAGCCCCCAGCCCAAGCTGGGTGTAGTTCGGAGGTGAAACTTCCGTGATGGCGAGAGATTGTATGAAGTCTAGTGTTTCATTTAAGAGTGAAAGCTGGACAGAAGTCTGTGAATCTGCGGAGCCAGGCTTGGTGATAACCGCTTGATCGAGCCCGATGGACGCAGACCTCGATAGTTCGGAGTTGACGTCCAGGGGTGAGTTCGGCTTCCTGATGACGGGGAGAGTCCCATTTGATTTCGGGTTCGCAGACGAAGTGGTCGCATCTGGGTTTCCGGCTGGAAGCTCCGTGATAGGAGAAAGTCCGGCGGGATTCATCCTCCCGTCTTCATGATGTGGCCCACCTCGGATCTAAGGCCGAGGCAGATACAAGCATCGACCCCTAGACGGGATCTGATAGTGGATCCGAAGGGCCTCCTTCGTATGGGTGGGGAGCGGCGGCCGAGGCCGTGAACCCCTCGAAGATCAGGGCTCCTTGGATATCGGCGATGTAGTTCAAACTTCCAACCTGATCTGGTTACCAGGGGCGTAGTTGTCGACCTGCTCAAGGTTTCCAGTCAAGTTGGCATGTAGCACAAAGCCACCAAACACAAAGAGCTGACCAGCGAGAAAGGTCTCCTTGGAAACAACATCGTCATTGATGATGAGGCGAGCCATCAATTCTCCTGTTGACAACACACTGGAGCTCTCAATGAAAGCACCAATGTCGGTGTCAAAACCGGCAGATCTCGGGTAGGGGAGCCCAAGCTGTGAGTCTAAGGATCAATGGTCACAAGGGACAATCGGGACATGATGTTTACCTAGGTTTGGGCCCTCTTAAAGGATATTCGATGAGTATAGGGGTTACAAGAGTTGATCTACCTCAAGATCGTAATGGCTAAACCCTAGTTGTCTAGCCTATAATTATTCTGATAGCCTCTATGGACTAAACCCTCCGGTTTATATATACACCAGAGGGGCCTAGGGTTGTACAGAGTCGGTTTACAAGGGAAGGAAATAGTACATCCGGACACCAATCTTGCCGTCCACGTATACAGGAGTCCTACTCGGTCACGGGGGATAGTCTTTGGCTTTATCTTCACGGCCCATTAGTCCGGCCCATATCGAATAGACCGGACACCTCAGGACCCCCTAATCCAAGACTCCCTCAATGGGCCAATTTCAGCCCGGTGTGTCTTTCGGCCTGGGAATGGCCTGTGCTGCCCATGGGCCATATATGGTCCGACGCAACATCTGGCCCACTAACGGCCTGTGATCAAGGTGGCAACAGTTCAGCCCAATGTGACTTTGGGCCTGTTAAAGGCCTGTCATAGAATTCGACCTTTTGATGCCTCTACTAAGCTTTCGACCTCTCAAGGCCCATGATATAAGTGGGCCAACTAAGGCCAAGATATGTTTTGGCCTGGTAATGGCCCGTCATATAACTGCGCCAATAATGGCCCAGTCTACATTTCAGCCCGTTGAAGGCCCGTCGACGACTAGTGAAAATTGAGGCCCAACATGCATTTCGGCCGCTAAAGTCCCATGGTTTCTTCTGGGCCGTAACAGGCCAGCAGAATATTCAACTTGTTAATGGCCCGAAGCTACATGGCCCCAATTAGGCGCTCGGTCCACTAAAGGCCCAACTAAACTTTGGGCTGAATAAAGGCCCATGTAAGTTGTGGGCCTGGCGCAAAGTGTGAAAGCCCCAATGGCCTTTCATGCCCAAAAAATTTGTAGGCCGGCCAAATTGCGGTCCGCTAAAATGAAGGCCCGTTAGAGGCGAATGTTTCTGCCCGGTCGACTACATCAGATTTTCGCCGTTTTTTCAGATAGCGAATGATGGCATATAAGGTAACTAGTACGAACTAAGAACAAACCTAATCTACACAATAAAGAAATTACGGCATAGTAACTTAGAATAAACCTACAATTTACAATAAAGGATTTATGGTATATTACATCCACTGGGCATCGAAGTTCGCCACCAGTGATCATAAAGCGCAACGAAGAAGCAAATTATGGAAACTGGGCGCCATTGCAACGTAAAAAAATAATACTAAACCAAGACCACTTCCAATATAGTTCAAGAAAGGTTAGCCTTGCGCGGGAACTGCTGCGCAAGCTGCTGAAAAGGCTGTGAGACCGGCCTAGCATGTCGGTCATAGCTTCCAGGTGTAGCTGTTTAGCAATGAGGTTCTCATCGGTATTCTCCGCAATCTTTCTTAGAAATAGGACTTCAAGTTGAAGTTGAGTTGCAGAATGCCTTTCTGCTAGAACTTGGGACTGAAGAAGTCAAACTGATTCAGACAATGAATTCTGTGAGCTTGTCTGACTGCTAGTCTCAAGTAACTTGAACACTGCATCAAGACAAGACTTTGGGGTTGTCTCACTATATTCAAGGTGTTTTGCCTTCTTTGATGCAATATATGTTGGGTTTCTCTCACAGCCTTCAACAGACTTGTGCATGCCATCAGGCATATCACCCTGAAACAAGCAGAGAGATGTCAGGGTTTGCACGTGTATAAACAAAGATGGCAACTATACTATCAATTCCATCCAATTTCAAATTGGAAAATAAAGAGTAACACTACAAAAAAAATACACTTCCGTGATGATACATGTTTGTCACAGTAGGTCGCGTTTTCTATCATGTATGTACATCCATGACGATTTTATGACAGAATCAAGATAGTCATACATGTGCTGTCGTAGAAATGTTCCATGACATTACCAAAATTATCATCACGGAAGTGTCCACTTCCATGACGATAAATCGCGCATCACAGAAGTGCTTTCGTCAAGGGTGACCGACACGTGGCATCCACCGTAATGGAACGCGTTAAGCTATCGGGTCGGATTTTGGATTCGATAACCCGTTAACAGCCACGACCAATGCCGATTTTCCACGTGTAAAATTCTCATTGGCTGACGGATCCACGCGTCAGCTCCGTGTTGGCACATGTGTCACTCATCCAACGGTCGAGATGGGCCTATGATATGTTGACACGTGGACCGGCCCAAAAGTGGCCCACAAAGTTTAAATGGGCCGGCCCAACCGAATGCCCATAAGATTTAGCGGACCATAATGGGCTGGCCCAGCTAAAGGCCCACAAAATTTAGCGGACCATAATGGGCTGGCCCAGCTAAAGGCCCACACGATTTTGCAGACCATAATGGGCCAGCCCAACTAAAGGCCCACAAGATTTTGTGGACCACAATGGGCCAGCCCAGCTAAAGGCCCACAAGATTCTGCAGACCATAATGGGCCGGCCCAGCTAAAGGCCCAACATTCTCTGTCAAATCGGCCCGTCAACGGCCTGTCCTAAACTTGTCATCAACGCGGCCCATGGTCACTTCTGGCCCGTTAACAGTCCGCTAAGTAATTGGGCCAAATTACAACCCGCTGTATTTCCGGCCTGTTAAAGGTCCGACTTCATTTGGGCTCATTTACATGCCATCAAAACTTTCGGCCCATAAACGACCGTGAAGGATTTGGGTCATATTCGACCATGTCTTACATTCGGCCTGTTAGAGGCCCACTATAGATTTGGGCCACTTTCGGCATGTTGTCATTTTCGGCCTGTTAACACCGAACGTAAACCATGGACCATATGTGGCCCAACGTCATATCGGGCCCATTAACGGCCCATATAAAAATGACGATAATCTAGCCAGACCGAAGTTCCGTCCTGTTAAAGGCCCGTGTATTAGGTCGACGCATTTACGGCCCGTCCAAATTTCGGCCTATCAAAGACCCGCATCGTAAATGGGCCACCATTTCGGCCTGCTAAGTCCAGTGGGTTATTTGGCACAATCAGGGCCCAATCTCACTTTCGGTCTATTAAAGGCCCATGTTTTTTATGGGCTCGAGATATTTACACCTATAAACGGCCTATTTTTACTGAGGGCCCAAATTATGTTTAGGCCTGTTAAAGGCCCACTATAGACACAGGCCTACCAGAAAAATATGAAAGCTTATGCTGATTTAGGCCTAGATATTTTTAGTGGGATACATGCCAATTTCGGCCCGTAATCGTTTTTAACCCAATTGGAATGGGCCCGACGAATGTTGACATGTTGGGCTCCTACGAAGCTTTCGGGCGAATACATTACTAAGATAAACCTACACTATACAAAAATAGCGTCGTAATTACTGCAGCCTGTGGGAGCATCATAAATGTTGTATCCCAGCAAAATAAATTCCAACCATACAACAAAAGGCCTGTTGGCATAAAGTTTATAGTCCTTCCAGATAAAAGCACCATCAGATGTATAGAAGCACATATCATTTGACCTGAGTGCTAACGTTTCAGGCTGTAGAATCTGGTGGAGTAGCACGATCTCCACCTTTTTTCCGCCATGGCTCTTGAACAACGAAGCGAATGTTTGATAGTCTGGTTTCAAAACCATTCATATCTTGATGACATTTCTCAACCACTATTCTTGTTTCCGAAACAACGTCCATTAGGGATTGGACTTGTGTCTGGAGCACAGATATATCACTCTGTCTAGCAGGAAGATTTTGTTCAGTAGGCGATTTGGATGAGGTTACCTTGACAACCAACCCAGAATTACGCAGGAAGGTGCTTTTTGCACTGTTAGTGGAGATATACTGACGCACTGCAGCAAGAGGTGACATTGTGCCTGTAGTAGCCTCGTCACCTTCAGGTGGTTGTGGCTGCTCAATCGTTTGTTCCATAGCTTCCTGAAAGTTTGAACTTGTAGATTAGTGTACCAGATAAGTTACTAATGAGACAAAAACAAACAAAGTAGGTTAAACGTTTATAAATAACTTATTTTGGTGAACTACTGTAATACATTAGCATGTATTGTAGTGCCAACTACATAATAAAATCACTTTGGGAACATATGTCCATGTAGTATGCCTACTGTATTGTCTATTTCCTCACATTCGTTGTCATCTAAGGATAAAGAGACATGGTTTAAAGTAGGATGAACATAGTATGACATCATTCATATCATGGGCAAACAAATATAAAACAAACAGGCTATTTCATCATTGTGTGTGCACGTGAACATAACAACTAGATTACAGATCAAGACCAAAAGAATATCCTTTATCTCTTTTAAACCATGTAAGGTGAAATTATACGTTAAGACAACTGTGTATAAAAGTAAAGAGAGTAACTGACATTGGCTGCAAACCAAGTAGTTAAATGAACACATCACAGTACCAATCAGTTCAAGGCAGGAGGAGTAAGGACTTACAACAGCGGCTTGAACTGGTGTGCTCATGCCCTTCATCTTGCTAGTGTGGCAATCCTTGAAGATTTGCACTGCATTTGGTTCAGGTTCTTTTTGGTCCGTACGGGCTTTCCTCTGTATTTGGAACAAGTCAATATAGATACGATAATATGGCACACAAAAAAGAAGGTAGTAGCAACTATTTACAAGAGCCTCGCAGTGTGCAATATAGCTACGAGATCCTGTTGTCTGTTGGAATTTCACTTTAGAATGGTTGGTTTTGTTCTTCAAACAGTTAGCCTAGAAGAAGATACACTTGTAAGGCACATACATAAATACAAGTTCAACATGTGGTCTGATCAAATACATATAGCCTACCTGATACTTTGGATCGGACCAGTGTTTAACGAGGGTTGTCCAGTCTTCATCTGTAATATATTCCACTGGAGATGTTTGGTCGATTTCATTGTTAGCCTTGCCTTCAAAGTGAGATTTTCTAAGGTGGTACCGATTGTCGCAGAGCAAACTGAAAAACATGAGTGCATGCTTGTTTAGTTGCATCATCTTTCGGATCCAACTTGAACCTCATCCGTTGAAAAAAGAATGTGAGTCTTATTAGGAGGAAGCTAGAAAGTATGGGACAGAGCAAGACAATATTACTAATTGCGATGAATAACATTACTTACGGATAAATGGTCAAGGAAGGTGTTAAACTGGGTATTGTCTTCTCATTCCTGTACTGGATCCACGTTGGGAGGATACGTGCATGACACCTAACGGCAACGACTGCCTCTGATACTAACTTGGCTGACTCTTTAGCATCACGTGGCCTTTTTAAACCTGCCTCAAAATGGATCTCCATTCTTCCTCCTTTATATTTTGTTACTCTATCAAGCATTATCCCTGATGTCTGTTTCTGCTTGCGCCGTGGTGCTAGTTCAACAACGAACATGGAAAGTGCTAGTGTACATCAAACTGTGAGAGTACATATAAAGGAGCATGCAACTACAACTTGACTCGGTCAGGTACCATCTTGGTGTTGATGCTCATTAGGTTCATCTGATCTTGCCATGTCCTGTTGTGTCAGTAGTGCTTCGGAAGTAGTGTTAGGTGTGAAGGCAGCTTGGGAACTGGCCTGTTCCGGAGCAAACGAACGAGTAACTGGTTGAGATGCTGGTACAGTTGAAGCGGATGCTGCAGCTGGTGGAGTAGGTGATACTATGTTTGTAGATTTAGCCGGTGGACTTGGACCTTCTACTGCACTATAAGTACCAGCAGAATTTCGATGGCAGATCCTTTTCCGTTTCACCCGATGAGTAACAACACTCCCTACTATATTATTTTCCTTGCTCTGTTTGGACTTTGCCATGTCAAGTTGTACCCACAACACAAAAGAATAAAATCACTCTTCAGAACTCATTGATGCATGATACAGACAAGCAATACTTTGATGTAAGACAACCGTATGAGGATGGAATATGTAAGAAAAATAGGACGGCATGACATATTCACAGCTACGATGTGCAAACTAAGTAGAAGGATTTTCAAGAAAATAGAAGTGATGCAAGCTAGACACCATATGAAAGATGCAACCAATATTACTCTGCCAAGTTAAAAGTGTCTTGTCATAAGTGGCAATTCAAAAAATTAGAAGCAGTACAATGTAGAAATCAATGCAAGATGCAACCACTATCAAACTGCCATGTTAAAAGCGTCCAATCATGAGTGACTGATGCGGGATACACAACAATAGTACTTTGATGTAAGAACATGGTATGATAGATAGATGTAGTGTATTCTAGACATAGAAAGCCATGTCATATGCACATGTATAACGTATAAACTCAGCAGGTGCAATTTAATCAAAATAGAAAAAATACAGGCTAGACAACATATGCAACATGAAACCAATTATCACACTGTCAACTTAGAGCAAGCACCTGCGACGGTGGAGTACGGGAGATGAACTCATCATGTAGACTTGGGACTTCAACTTCATTAGCAGTAGCAGTGCCAAATCTAGAGAGTCTCTGTTTGCATCGGTGCGGAGGACCACCAACATCCCCTAACTTACTCTTTTCCTTCCTATTTTCTGATATTACCTTATGAAGTCAAAACCACAAGAAGATGAATGAAATTAGCTCTGCATAACTGGTTGATGCATGATACAGACGAACACTACTTTGATGTAAGGCAAGCGCAGGATAGGAGGATGGAATATATACAAAAAAGATAGCATTTCATATTCACACGTACGGAGGATGGAATATGTATGAAAAAACAGTAAGCGGAAGGCATTTCAACAAAATTAGAAGAAATGAAAGCTAGGCACCATATGAACATGCAACCAATATCACTCTATCAGGTAAAAAGTGTCTCGTCATAAGTGCCATTTCAAGAAATTAGAAGCAGTACAAGGTAGAAGACAATGCAAGATGCAACCTACATCACAGTCCCAAGTTAAATGTGCCTTATGGATAAGTGATCGTTGCAGGTATAAGTTGTAAGCTACGCAGATGCAATTCAACATAATCAGAAACAATACAAACTAGACATCATACGGAAAACGCAACCACATATAACAGTTCCAAGTAAGAGCAAGCACCTGTGATGGTGGAGTAGGGGAGATGTGCTCATCATGTACACGTATGTTCTAGAAACAGGAACACTTGTCATATTCACAGGCATTATGTGTAACGTAAGTAGATGCAATTCAAGTTAGAAGGAATAAAAGCTAGACATCATATGCAACATGCAACCACATATAATAGTGCCAAGTTAGAGCAAGCACCTGTGATGGTGGAGTAGGGGAGATGTGCTCATCATCTACACAACTACATTGACTGTCCAGCCTTGTGTTGTCTTGCGAATCTTGTTGGGAGGATGGCGGAGTAGAATCTGTAGATACCCCCTGTTTGAGTTGCTCCGAAGGACCACCATCATCCACTGCCAGACTAATTTCCTTCATCTATAATGATTTTGCATTGTGAAGTCAAACCGATAAGAAAAGGGAATAAAATTCGCTCTTCAGAACTCATTCATGCATGATACTGACGAACACTACTCCGATGAAAGGCAAACACATGATGCGAGGATGGAATATGTATGAAAAACAGGATGGTGTGACATATTCACACCTATGATGTGGTAACTAAAGGAAGGCATTTCAACAAATTAGAAGCATCGCAAGCTAGACACCATATGAAAGATGCAACCAATATCACTCGCCAAGTTCAAAGCTGTATGGCGTTTCAACAAATTAGAAGCAAGACATGCTAGAAATCATATGCAAGACACAACCAATATCACAGTGGCGACTTAAAGGTGCCTTATCATAAGTGACTGATGCGGGATATGCAAGAATAGTAGTCTGATGTAGAAACAGGAACACATGTCATATTCACAGGCATCATGTGTAAATTAAGCAGATGCAATTCAACAAAGTTAGAAGCAATACAAGCTAGACATCATACGCAACATGCAACCACATATAATAGTGCCACGTTAGATCAAGCACCTGTGATGGTGGAGTAGGGGAGATGTGCTCATCATCTACACAACTACGTTGACTGTCTAGCCTTGCATTGTCTTGCGAATCTTGTTGGGAGGATGGCGGAGTAGAATCTGTAGAGAACCTCCATTTCAGTTGCTCAGAAGGACCACCATCATCCAATGCCTTGCCAATTTCCTTCAACTTTATTGATTTTGCATTGTGAGGTCATACCGACAAGAAAAAGTAATATCATTCGCTCTTCAGAACTCATTCATGAATGATACTGACGAACACTACTCTGATGAAAGGCAAAGTCATGATACGAGGATGGAATATGTAAGAAAAAATGGACGGCTTGACATATTCACACCTATGATGTGGTAACTAAGAAGAAGGCACTTCAACAAATTAGAAACACTACAAGACACCATATGGAAGGTGCAATCGATATCACTCTGCCAAGTTAAAACTGTCTCGTCATAGGTGGCGTTCATCAAACTAGAAGCAATACATGCTAGAAATCATATTCAAGACACAAACCAATATCACACTACCAACTTAAAGGTGTCTCATCATAAGTGACTGATGCAGGATACACAAGAAGAGTAGTTTCATGTAAGAACATGGTGTGATAGACAGATATAGTATGTACAAAAAACAGGAAATCGTGTCATATTCACATGTATCATGTGTAAGCTAAGCAGATGCAGTTTACACTAATTAGGAGCAATACGAGCTAGACACCATATGCAACATGCAACCAGATATCACACTGCCAAGTTAGAGCAAGCACCTTGGATGGTGGAGTAGGGGAGCGGAGACTTGGACCTTGTAATGCACTATCAGTACAAGGAGAATCGATACAGATGCTCTGTTTACGTTGCTGCAGAGGACCACCATCATCGCCTTCCTTACTCTTTTCCTTCCTCTTTCTTGATTTTGCCTTGTCAAGTCAAACCCACAAGAAAAAGGAATAAAATTTGCTGTTCAGAACTCATTGATGCATGATACTGACGCACACTACTTTCATGTAACGCAGCCGCATGATAGGAGGATGGAATATGTATGAAAAACAGGACGGCGTGACATATTGACATGTATGATGTATAAAGTGTAAACTAAGCACAAGGTGCTTGAACTTGTTAGAATCGATGCAAGCTAGAAACCATATGAAAGATGAAACCAATATCACTCTGCCAAATTAAAAGGGTTCCCTAACAAATGTATTTGACCAAATTAGAAGCAATACATGGCAACAGGCTAGAAATAATATGCAATATGCAGCGAATAAAGGTGACTCATCGTAAGTGATTGATGCAGGATACAGAAGAGAGGTAGTTTCATGTAAGAACAAGGTTAACACATAGATGTAGTGTGTACCAAAAATAGGAAGGCATGTCATATTCACAGGTATAGTGTGTAAACTAAGCAGATGCAATTTACCCTAATTAGAAGCATTACAAGCTAGACATCAGTATGCAACATGCAACCACATATCACCTGCTGAAGTTAGAGCAAGCACTGTGATGGCGGTGTAGGGAAGTGCGGTCTTGTGTCTGAGCTACATTCAATATCTTCATTTAGGCTTGCTGTTTCTTGAGAATCATGTGGAGAGGATGAAATTGCATTCTTTATAAGAGTATTGCGTCTCATATTAACCCAGCGCGTGACTGTCTCATCATAAGCGATAGATGCAGGATACACAAGAACAGTAGTTTGATGTAAGAACATGGTGTGATAGGCAGATGTAGTATGTACCAAAAACAGGAAGGCGTGTCATATTCACATGTATAATGTGTAAGCTAAGGAGATGCAATTTAACAAATTAGGAGCATTGATGAGGGATACACAAGAAAAGTAGTTTGATGTAAGAACATGGTTAATAGAAAGACGTAGTATGTACCAAAAATAGGAAGACATGTCATATTCACAGGTATAATGTGTTAACTAAGAAGATGCAATTTACCCTAATTAGAAGCATTACAAGGTAGACACCATATGCAACATGTAACCACATATCACACTGCCAAGTAAGAGCAAGCACCTGCGATGGTGGTGTGGGGGAATTGCGGTGATCAACTAGAGAGATACGTTGACTATCTTCATTTAGCCTTGCTGTTTCTTGAGAATCATGTGGGGAGGATGACACTGCACTCTTTTAACGAGTAGGGCGTCTCACAGTAACCCACTCGGGTGACTGTCTCATCATAAGTGATTGACGAGGGATACAAAAGAGCATTAGTTTGATGTACGAACATGGTTAATAGACATATGTAGTATGTATCAAAAACAGGAAGGCATGTCATTATCAAAGGTATAATGTGTAAAGTAAGCAAATGCAATTTAACCAAATTGGAAGCAATACAAGCTAGACACCATATGCAACATGCAACCACATTTGATAGCGCGAAGTTAAAGCAAGCACCTGGGATGGTTGTGTGTGGCAATTGAGATCATTAACTGCAGAGCTACGTTTACTGTCTCCAACTACTGACACTGCACCCATTAGAGCGCTGAAACGCTTAGTGCTTATCTTCGAATTACACTGGAGCGACTTCTCTCTTTTCTTTTATGCATTCATCAACACTGCGTCAGAGTCTGAAATACCCATGCATAAAAAAACAATAGTGTGAGTATGGGTGAAGTGTGTGCACAATTAGTACAGTGTAAAGGTAGCAGATAGCAGGTCGGTGAGAAATAAATGACGGGAGACATATGATAGCTCTACAACATGCATGGCACACTAAATTACTACAGGATTCTATGAAAATAACAGTCGACTGAAAGCAAATAGGTCAGTCCATTTTTTCTGCACCGTCCGATGTACAAAGAACGGGCAGATCGCCTTCATCTACCTCCAGCCAGTCAGTGTTGACGATCTTCCTCGAAATGCCAGCGACCACCGGCCCAGTATTCCTCCCCTGCCAGCGCCCTCCCCTCGACCTCACCGCAACGCCGTGCTTGGCACCGCCCCCCGACCATCCATTCAAGCCCTGCCGACCTCTAGATCGGGCACAAGCAGCTCCTGCACCCCACACCCTGATGATAGACACCGATGCGCTGCTTCCTGATAACCCACAAGTGTAGGGGATCGCAACAGCTTTGAAGGGTAAAGTATTCAACCCAAATTTATTGATTCGACACAAGGGGAGCCAAAGAATATTCTTGAGTATTAGCAGTTGAGTTGTCAATTCAACCACACCTGGATAACTTAGTATCTACAGCAAAGTATTTAGTAGCAAAGTAGTATGATAATAAAGGTAACAGTGCAAAAGTAAAGATAATGGTTTTTGGTTTTTTGTAGTAGTTGTAACAGTAGCAACGGAAAAGTAAATAAGCGAAGAACAATATGTGAAAAGCTCGTAGGCAATGGATCAGTGATGGATAATTATGTCAGATGCGATTCCTCATGTAATAGCTATAACATAGGGTGACACAGAACTAGCTCCAGTTCATCAATGTAATGTAGGCATGTATTCCGTAAATAGTCATATGTGCTTATGGAAAAGAACTTGCATGACATCTTTTGTCCTACCCTCCCGTGGCAGCGGGGTCCTAGCGGAAACTAAGGGATATTAAGGCCTCCTTTTAATAGAGAACCGGAACAAAGCATTAGCACATAGTGAATACATGAACTCCATAAACTATGGTCATCACCGAGAAGTATCCCGATTATTGTCACTTCGGGGTTGTCGGATCATAACACATAATAGGTGACTATACACTTGCAAGATAGGATCAAGAACACACATATATTCACGAAAACATAATAGGTTCAGATTGAAATCATGGCACTCGGGCCCTAGTGACAAGCATTAAGCATAGCAAAGTCATAGCAACATCAATCTCAGAACATAGTGGATACTAGGGATCAAACCCTAACAAAACTAACTTGATTACATGGTAAATCTCATCCAACCCATCACCGTCCAGCAAGCCTACGATGTTATTACTCACGCACGGCGGTGAGCATCATGAAATTGGTGATGGAGGATGGTTGATGATGACGACGGTGATGAATCCCCCTCTCCGGAGCCCCGAACGGACTCCAGATCAGCCCTCCCGAGAGAGATTAGGGCTTGGCGGTGGCTCCATGTCGTAAAACGCGATGAAACTTTCTCTCTGATTTTTTCTCCCCGAACGTGAATATATGGAGTTGGAGTTGAGGTCGGTGGAGGTCCAGGGGGCCCACGAGATAGGGGGGCACGCCCAGGGGGAGGGGGCGCGCCCCCTGTCTCGTGGACAGGGTGTGGGCTCCATGGTCTTGATTCTTTCGCCAATATATTTTATATTTTCCAAAAAGTCGCTCCGTGGATTTTCAGGACATTCCGAGAACTTTCTTTTCTACACATAAAACAACATCATGGCAGTTCTGCTGAAAACAGCGTCAATCCGGGTTAGTTTCATTAAAATCATGCAAGTTAGAGTCCAAAACAAGGGCAAAAGTGTTTGGAAAAGTAGATACGTTGGAGACGTATCAACTCCCCCAAGCTTAAATCTTTGCTTGTCCTCAAGCAGTTCAGTTGATAAACTGAAAGTGATAAAGAAAAACTTTTACAAACTCTGTTTGCTCTTGTTGAAACATGCAGAGCCATCATTCAGATTTCAGCAAATATTATGAACTAACCATACTCATAATAATACTTAGGTCTCACAATTACTCATATCAATAGCATAATCAGCTAGCGAGCCATAATAATAAAACTCGGATGACAACACTTTCTCAAAATAATCGTAACATGATATAACAAAATGGTATCTTGCTAGCCCTTTCCGAGACCGCAAAACATAAATGCAGAGCACCTTTAAAGATCAAGGACTGACTAAACATTGTAATTCATGGTAAAAGAGATCCAGTCAAGTCATACCCAATATAAACCAATAGTAATGAATGCAAATGACAGTGTGCTCTCCAGCGGGTGCTTTTAAATAAGAAGGGTGATGACTCAACATAAAAGTAAATAGATAGGCCCTTCGCAGAGGGAAGCATGGATTTGTAGAGGTGCTAGAGCTCGATTTTAAAATAGAGATTGAATAACATTTTGAGCAGCATACTTTCGCTGTCAACGCAACAACTATGAGATGGCTGTATCTTTCATACTACATGCATTATAGGTAGTTCCCAAACAGAATGGTAAAGGTTTATACTCCCCCAACCACCAACAAGCATCAATCCATGGCTTGCTCGAAACAACGAGTGCCTCCAACTAACAACAACCTTGGGGGAGTTTTGTTTAATTATTTTGATTTGCTTTGATCTTTTTGGATCGTGGGACTGGGCATCCCGGTTACCGGCCCTTTCTCGTGAATGAGGAGCAGAGTCCACTCCTCTTGAGAATAACCCACCTAGCATGGAAGATATAGGCAGCCCTAGTTGTAACATGAGCTGCTCGAGCATACAAAACAGAATTTCATTTGAAGGTTTGGAGTTTGGCACATACAAATTTACTTGGAACGGCAGGTAAATACCGAATATAGGAAGGCATAGTGGACTCATATGGAACAACTTTGGGGTTTGAGGAGTTTGGATGCACAAGCAGTATTCCCGCTTAGTACAGGTGAAGGCTAGCAAAAGACTGGGAAGCGACCAACTAAGAGAGCGACAACAGTCATAAACATGCATTAAAATTAATTCACACCGAATACAAGCATGAGTAGGATATAATCCACCAAGAAAATAAATATCATGAAGGCTATGTTGATTTGATTCAGCTACATGCGTGAACATGTGCCAAGTCGAGTCACTCAGTTCATTTAAAGGAGGATACCATCCCATCATACCACATCATAATTGTTCTAATAGCATGTTGGCACGCAAGGTAAACCATTATAACTCATAGCTAATCAAGCATGGCACAAGCAACTATAATCTCTAAATGTCATTGCAAATATGTTTACTTCATAATAAGCTGAATCAGAAATGATGAACTCATCATATTTACAAAAACAAGAGAGGTCGAGTTCATACCAGCTTTTCTCATCTTAATAAGTCCATCATATATCGTCATTATTGCCTTTCACTTGCATGACCAAATGATGTGTATAATAATAAGAGTGCATGTGCATTGGACTAAGCTGGAATCTGCAAGCATTCAACTCAAGAGAGAAGACAGGGAAATATGGGCTCTAAGTTAAATAAACAATCATGCATATGAGAGCCACTAAACATTTTCAATATGGTCTTCTTGACCCCCAAAGAAAAGAAAAGAAAAGAAAACTATTTACACGGGAAAGCTCCCAACAAATAAAAAGAAGAACTAGAAATCTTTTTGGATTTTCATTTTAATTCTACTACAAGCATGGAAATTAAACTAACTATTTTTTGGTTTTCTTAAGGTTTAACAAACACACAAGGAGAAAACTTAGAAGAAGAAATTTAAATTAGCATGGATAATATAATGAAAGAGTATGAGCACCGACGACTAGTGTGTGAACATGAATGTAAAGTCGGTGAGAAATACGTACTCCCCCAAGCTTAGGCTTTTGGCCTAAGTTGGTCTAGTACCAAGGACCGCCGCTACTCTCCCTGGTGTACTGGGAAGCGTAATCAGGATACCACTGGCTGGTCCTCTCCGGATCCCATTGGACAGATGATGCACGATAAGGGTCCAGTTCAGTTCCGTCTCAGATTCTGGAGTAAAAGCTTGGGCTCGATGATTGTTCACCGCTTCCGGTGTGACAAGAAAATTTTCTGGTAGCAAATCAAACAATAGAGGCGCAGGCAAAATAATAATCTCAAAGTGGTTCTTATTAAATCTAAGTTTATACAAGAGCATTTTCTCTTCGTTGTCAACAATAAACTTGTGTGCTACCATGCTCTTGTAATCTAAAATGTGAGGAGGCAATTTTGTCTCCTCTTTCTCATGGTGCCTAATGGGTATCTGAAAATGTCTAGCAAGACGTGCAGCATAGATACCTCCAAAGATGGGGCCTTTTGTATGATTCAGGGCTAGCCGTTTAGCAACAATGGCACCCATACTAAAAGTATTGTCTCCAAGCAAGGCATGTTGAAGAATGATAATATCAGGAACACTAAAGCTTCCACTATTTCCACGACCAATCAAGCATCTACTAGCAGATATGGCAAAGTAGCGTAAAACAGGAAAAATGTATACTAGAGATTTTTGCCTTGGAACCCTTCTTTGGTTCCTCTATAGCTATAGTGTTATCAAAGCCATCCACACCTTTACGATGGGGTTCCTCTAGTTCTCCCTCATAGGGTATCCTATACACCGCGCAAAAATTACGTAAAGACATTTCTCTGAATTCATCATATAAAAGAAATGATACTGCATGCGGTGACTTCTTAGGATAATAATAAAAGTTTTGCACGAAAGTATTAGTGAGTAAGAGATACTGATCGATCCGGTCGTTGATGAAACCGGTGAGGCCTGCAGTCTCGATCAAGGAATAAAAATCTTCATGAATTCTAGCTTCTTTCAAGAAATCATTGCATGGCCATTCACGCGACCGTACTTCCGCTAAGCGAGGAAGATTATACTTGGCCTTTTCCTTCTCTTTAGCTTGTTTCTCCTGAGAGCCTTGGCTAGAAGAGCCCCTCAAAAATTTCCTTAACATTTTCTGAAAATTTCTGAAATTTTAGTAACTTCAAAATAAAAGTGAATAAAACTAACAAGATTGATAGCAACTACTCCTACAAGTGCCTAGAGCCTATATCATGCATTAGAATTGCTTGGGACCTCATAAATTTAACATGCAAGCTCAAGAACATGGTCACCTATGCAGCAAAAAATTGCAATGAATAAAGCACTAGAACAAAACTAATTGGACCAATGGAGGAGTCATATACGAAGCAACAATCTCCCAAAGCAGTTTTGTAAATGGAGCTTTGAGCAAGGAGATCGAAAATCGCAGCAAAATGATCTAGAACTCGTGTTGAGCTGGATGGGGATTTTTTTGGGTAGAAGATGAAGTGTGTGGGTGCTGGCATAAATGGAGGAGGGCCACCAGGGGCCCACGAGACAGGCGCCAGTGGGGTGGGCGCGCCTCCACTCTCGTGGCCTGGTGCTTGCCCCTCCTGCAGTGTTTTCAGTGCCTAAAATCCTCAAATACTCCATAAAAAATCATACTAAATTTGCAGGGCATTTGGAGCACTTTTATTTTCGGGATATTTTTTAATGCACGGATAATTCAGAAAATAGATAGATAATACTATTTTTGCTTTATTTATTCTAAACAACAGAAAGTAAAAAGAGGGTACAGAAGGTTGTGCCTTCTAGTTTCATCCATCTCGTGATCATCAAAATGAATCCACTAACAAGGTTGATCAAGTCTTGTTAACAAACTCATTCCGAATAACACGGAACCGGAGAAATTTCGAATAACACTAAGCTACCTCAACGGGGATATGAAAATCCCCAACAATAAGAATATCATATTTTTTCTTCACAATAGGGAGAGGAAATTAAAAACCTCCAATAATAATAGTTGGAACTTTTCCAATAGAATTAATGCTATGAACTTGAGATTGTTTCCTCGGAAAGTGTACCGTATGCTCATTACCATTAACATGAAAAGTGACATTGCCTTTGTTGCAATCAATAACAGCCCCTGCAGTATTAAGAAAAGGTCTACCAACGATAATCGACATACTATCGTCCTCGGGAATATCAAGAATAACAAAGTCCGTTAAGATAGTGACATTTGCAACCACAACAGGCACATCCTCACAAATACCGACAGGTATAGCGGTTGATTTATCGGCCATTTGCAAAGATATTTCACTAGGTGTCAACTTATTCAATTCAAGTCTACGATATAAAGAGAGAGGCATAACACTAACACCGGCTCCAAGATCACATAAAGCAGTTCTAACATAATTTCTTTTAATAGAGCATGGTATAGTTGGTACCCCAGGATCTCCAAGTTTCTTTGGTATTCCACCCATAAAAGTGTAATTAGCAAGCATGGTGGAAATTTCAGCTTCCAATATCTTTCTTTTATTTGTGATGATATCCTTCATATACTTAGCATAAGGATTTACTTTGAGCATATCAGTTAAGCGCATACGTAAGAAGATAGGTCTAATAATTTCAGCAAAGCACTCAAAATCCTCATCATCCTTTGTCTTGGAAGGTTTAGGAGGAAAGGGCATGGGTTTCTGAAACCATGTTTCTCTTTCTCTACCATGCTTCCTAGCAACAAAATCTCTCTTGTCATAATGTTGATTCTTTGATTGTGGGTTATCAAGATCAACAACAGGTTCAATCTCTACTTCATTGTTTTTGCTAGGTTGAGCATCAACATGAACATTATCATTAACATTATACTAGGTTCATGTTCATCACCTGATTGTGTTTCAGCATCAGAAATAGAAATATCATTGGGATTCTCAGGTGTGTCTACAGTAGGTTCACTAGAAGCATGCAAAGTTCTATCGTTTTTCTTTTTCTTCTTTTTGGAAGAACTAGGTGCCTCTAAATTGTTTCTCTGAGAATCTTGCTCGATTCTCTTAGGGCGGCCTTCAGAATACAAAGGTTCTTGAGTCATTCTACCAGTTCTAGTAGACACTCTAACAGCAAAGTCATTTTTATTATTTAATTCATCAAGCAAATCTTTTTGAGCTTTAAGTACTTGCTCAGCTTGGGTAGCAACCATAGAAGTATATTTGCTAATGAGTTTAAGTTCACCTAAACTCTAGACATATTATCGCTCATGCGTCCTATCTCGAAAGCATTATTCTTTAACTCTCTACCAACATAAGAATTAAAACTTTCTTGTCTAGCCATAAAGTCATCAAATTCATCTAAGCATGGGCTATGAAATTTAGTAGAGGGGATTTCAACTTTATCATATCTATAGAGAGAATTTACCTTTACTACCGTGTCAGTTATCAAGACAATGTGGTTCTTCAACAAAGCGGTATATTAAGACCATGTATTTCTTCAATAGGAGGTAAATTCTTAACATCTTCAGCTTTAATACCTTTTTCTTTCATTGATTTCTTTGCCTCTTGCATATCTTGAGGATCGAGAAATAAAACACTCTCTTCTTCGTAGTGGGTTTAGGAATAGGCTCAGGAGTTGGCTCAATTGGTTCAGGAATTGGCTCAGGAAGAGTCCAATTATTTTCATTAGTCAACATATTATTCAATAGTAATTCAGCTTCGTCGACTATTCTTTCCCTGAAAGCACAACCAGCACAATTATCCAAGTAGTCCTTGGAAGCATCGGTTAGTCCATTATAAAAGATATCAAGTATTTCATTTTTCTTAAGAGGATGATCAGGCAAAGCATTAAGTAACCAGAGAAGCCTCCCCCAAGCTTGTGGGAGACTCTCTTCTTTGATTTGCACAAAATTATATATTTCCCGCAAGGCATCTTGTTTCTTACGAGCAGGGAAATATTTAGCAGAGAAGTAATAAATCATGGGACTACGCACACAACCAGGAGCAAGAGAATTATACCAAGTCTTAGCATCATCTTTTAATGAGAACGGAAATATCTTAAGGATATAATAGTAGCGAGACTTCTCAT
Source organism: Aegilops speltoides (assembly GCA_021437245.1). Classification (NCBI taxonomy): domain Eukaryota; kingdom Viridiplantae; phylum Streptophyta; class Magnoliopsida; order Poales; family Poaceae; genus Aegilops; species Aegilops speltoides. The sequence continues at coordinate 306,712,714 of CM038141.1, read as the reverse complement.
CATTAGTAAATAGGGTGGCTATATCATTCAACTTGGTAAGATGTGCCACAACAGTTTCAGATTCAAGGCCATAGAAAGGATCAGATTCAACTAAAGTAATAATTTCAGGATCAACAAAGAATTCATAATCCTTATCAGTAACACAGATAGGTGAAGTAGCAAAAGCAGGGTCAGGTTTCATTCTAGCATTAAGAGACTGCTGCTTCCATTTAGCTAATAATTTCTTAAGATCATATCTATCATTGCAAGCAAAGATAGCTCTAGCAGCTTCTTCATTCATAACATAACCCTCAGGAACAACAGGCAGTTCATAATCATTGGGAGAATTTTCATCATCACTATCATCAATAATAGCATCTTCAATAATTTCATTCCCCCTAACTCTAGCAAGTTGTTCATCAAGAAATTCACCTAATGGCAAAGTAGTATCACGCATGGAAGTAGTTTCATCATGCATAGCAGAAGTGGCATCATCAATAACATGCGACATATCAGAGTTCATAGCAGTAGCAGGTTTAGGTGTTGCAAGTTTACTAATAACAGAAGGAGAATCTAGTGTAGAGCTAGATGGCAGTTCCTTACCTCCCCTCGTAGTTGAGGGCAAAATCTTGGTTCTGTCGTCTTTCAAGTTCTTCATAGTGATCAACAGATATAAATCCCAAGTGACTCAGAGAATAGAGCTATGCTCCCGAGAACGGCGCCGTAAATTAGTCTTGATAACCCACAAGTGTAGGGGATCGCAACAGCTTTCGAGGGTAAAGTATTCAACCCAAATTTACTGATTCGACGCAAGGGGAGCCAAAGAATATTCTTGAGTATTAGCAGTTGAGTTGTCAATTCAACCACACTTGGATAACTTAGTATCTGCAGGAAAGTATTTAGTAGCAAAGTAGTATGATAATAAAGGTAACAGTGCAAAAGTAAAGATAATGGTTTTTGGGTTTTTGTAGTAGTTGTAACAGTAGCAACGGAAAAGTAAATAAGCAAAGAACAATATGTGAAAAGCTCGTAGGCAATGGATCAGTGATGGATAATTATGTCGGATGTGATTCCTCATGTAATAGCTATAACATAGGGTGACACAGGACTAGCTCCAGTTCATCAATGTAATGTAGGCATGTATTCCGTAAATAGTCATACGTGCTTATGTATAAGAACTTGCATGACATCTTTTGTCCTACCCTCCCGTGGCAGCGGGGTCCTAGCGGAAACTAAGGGATATTAAGGCCTCCTTTTAATAGAGAACCGAAACAAAGCATTAGCACATAGTGAATACATGAACTCCTCAAACTACGGTCATCACCGAGAAGTATCCCAATTATTGTCACTTCGGGGTTGTCAGATCATAACACATAATAGGTGACTATAGACTTGCAAGATAGGATCAAGAACACACATATATTCATGAAAACATAATAGGTTCAGATCTGAAATCATGGCACTCGGGCCCTAGTGACAAGCATTAAGCATAGCAAAGTCATAACAACATCAATCTCAGAACATAGTGGATACTAGGGATCAAACCCTAACAAAACTAACTTGATTACATGGTAAATCTCATCCAACCCATCACCGTCCAGCAAGCCTACGATGGAATTACTCACGCACGTCGGTGAGCATCATGAAATTGGTGATGGAGGATGGTTGATGATGACGACGACGATGAATCCCCCTCTCCGGAGCCCCGAACGGACTCCAGATCAGCCCTCCCGAGAGAGATTAGGGCTTGGCGGCGGCTCCGTGTCGTAAAACGCGATGAAACTTTCTTTCTGATTTTTTTCTCCCCGAATATGGAGTTGGAGTTGAGGTCGGTGGAGGTCCAGGGGGCCCACAAGATAGGGCGGCGCACCCAGGGGGAGGGGGCGCGCCCCCTGTCTCGTGGACAGGGTGTGGGCCCCCTGGTCTTGATTCTTTCTCCAATATTTTTTATATTTTCCAAAAAGTCGCTCCGTGGATTTTCCGGACATTCCGAGAACTTTTATTTTCTACAAATAAAACAACATCATGGCAATTCTGTTGAAAACAGCGTTAGTCCGGGTTAGTTTCATTCAAATCATGCAAGTTAGAGTCCAAAAAAGGGCAAAAGTGTTTGGAAAAGTAGATACGTTGGAGACGTATCACTTCCCCGGGGAACAGGCGGACTAGGTGCTCCGCGCACCTAAGCGGGTGCTGCTTCTTTTAATTACGGTTCGACTGACCCTGAATTGAAATCCAGGTGGGTACTGACCTCTAGCAAAGGTGAAATAGTAAAAGGGAGGAAACCTTGTGCATTTAGTATCACGAAGAAGATGAAGTAAGAAGCGCTCAACTAGTTTCTTTCGTGGGATGAATACGGTGTGAGCTGAGATGTAAGATTTGCACGAATAAGGGAAGAGGAGTACCTCTTTCTGCTGGCAGTGCTGTGTCCTCCTTCTGTTTTTCCGACGATATTCTTGTTGTTCGTCGGAAACCAGAAGTTGTGGAGGACGGTGCAGCCTTGGACGAACCCATGGCCAAGTTGTTGAGTGTGGTGCGGTGGCCATCTATCAGCGGCGGGGAAGCAGATCCGAGGCGGCGAACGACGGCGTAGCGGGAATAGCTTCGGTGCAGTGGACGGTTGCGACAGTGGAGCCGCAACAGTGAGGCGCATGACGGCGTGGTCGGAGTGGTTCTGGTACGGCGCACGTCGGCATCGGCGTCGTGGAGGCAGCTCTGCCTCGGCTTCAGCTGCTAAGTCCTTGAGGGTGTTGCGGTTGCGGTTGCTTTGGACGACGACGTCGGGGTATCGGCTCCGGCGTGATGGAGGAGGGCGGCGGTGGATTGGCCGCTATGTGGTGGAGGACGGAGGAGGCTGGGGTTTTGCGGCTGGTGGAGAGGGTGCTTTCACGCCCATGGAGTATGAATGGGGAAACAGAGGGAGGCGGGGAATTAAGGGGGAACAATGTTTCGGTTTGAGACGCGCTTGTTTGAAATTTGGGGAAAGTTACAAACTTTGCCCCCATCTAAAATTTCGGACATATTGCGGGTTGGGGGTAGGACAGTCATGTCAGGTGTCCCAAATGTGGGCGGGATAGATTTCGGCCGAGCGCATGGGTATTTAGGCGCCCACAACATATGAATGCTTCTCGGAGACGGTTGAGACTGGCGTCTTGGTGAAGTTACAAACCTACCCCGGTTTAGACCTTTGGACATTGGGCCGATAGGCTACACGAGCCAGAGTTAGGACAGTAATTTCCTACCACCAAACATTAGTCTCGCGCGGTTTCGGGTGACCAGAGGCCTATTTGGCGCTTCGTTCAATATTTGGGAGCAGAAGCATAAACTTTTTCGGTTCCCTTGAATTGAACTTTTAGGATTTGTCAAACTTCACAAATCTTTACTCTTGAAAATCCTAAAGCTATGATTATTTTGGAATGGAGGGGGTACATTTGAATATACATTGTACACGAGTATATATTAAAAAATATGCAACTTACCTCAGTTCATGCATGGTTCCAGATATAATCTTCTTGGTTGCAAAAAAAGTTAGATATGCGTATGAATATATATAGCATGTTCAAACTCACAACAAAGATTGATGCCCCCTTTTACATCTGATTTACAAATGCCATTATCTCGGGTTCAAATAGATGAATGCACTTCCTATGAATTTGAATCTTTGAAACCCCCTTTATGTTGAATTCGACATGTATTCTATTTCGTAGCTAGCAATTTGGAATGTATCCATGCAAGTGACAAATGTATAAAGTGCTTCACACTAACAACATGGAGTGCACTAATTAATGTTTATATATGAATTGCAAAAGCATCCATTGCCTGTATTTCAAACCGCTCTCACTCTATGGATTGATAATATGAAATAAACACATTTTCGTCCATATGAAATTTGCAAAATTCATGATCTCATCCAAAAATAATAGTGCCACTTATATTTTAATTTAATGTGTAGAACCGCCTTTTACACGTAGATGCACTATGCCTCACCCCCTTCTCACAAACGCGTTATATATCTCTCTATCTAATGCATAAGTGCACACACTTTATATGCATCGGCATTTCTCTTTCACACATGCTCACAATCTCTCTCCGGGTGTCGGGGTGTCTCACGCACATGCTCTCTCTGTTTCTCTCTCTCTCTCTCTCTCTCTTTCTGAGTACTATGTACCACTCTTTTCACTAATCTCAGTTGGAAAACACTATTTCTCTCACATGCATATATACACACGCACGGTCTCTACTAGCCCTCTATACGCACATATATGTGCCTATGTGTCTCCCGCACGCACATTATCTTTAGGCCTCTCTCGCACACATTGCCCCCCTACACACCTCTCTTAGTAGTTGGCAGATATGATTTCATCATATCATTCGGTAGGATATCCCTGGCTGTTAGGCTGGATGGTAATACGAGGCAAAATTTTACCCTAGTTCGGATCGGACCCTTGCAGTTGAAGAAAGAGCCTACTCCTGGTACTGTATATTAGTGATACGGGTGTGTACAAAGTACACGTGAATACCAGGCATTGTGCGTGTGTGTGTATACTATCGACGAACTAGCCCCCAAGATTGTATAACATACTAAGGGCCTAGGGTTACAAATCATATATAGTCGGCTTATCACCAGTGGGGATAGAGTCCTCCGCGACTCTGGTAGCTTCGTGTTGTATGCCGAGTCCTCCACATGGGTCTTCGTATAACACGTCTCGGTCCAACCTATATGTGGCGCAGGATGGAACCGACCCATGAGTCTTCATGTTGACCCACCACGACTAGAAATGATGTGCCCACCACACCACACACGCAATCGGCCACTAAGAAAATAAGCATATACAATAGTACAACGGTATCTAGCTCACGACACGTCTCCATATTTTGTTGATGACACTGACAGACTTTGCATTTGATGCGTGCTCCATATTTTGTTGACGACACTTACGGTCATTGTATAAGAAGCGAAAGCACGATATGGTCACTGGACTTCAGAATAAGCTCATCACGGTCACCACATACATTTTGTCGTGCTAACCAACATGTGGTTGGATGGTTAGGAGGACAGTGGTTTCTCGAGCCCACCAAGGTTAAAGTCCCGGTGCTCACATTTATCTTGTGTTAATTTTAGTATTTTCCGGTGATGTACGTTCAGTGGGAGGAGACATTCCACTCGACTACGAGGCACCTATGGTGAGTTCGTAAAATCTCAAGATCATATATGCTGGCCCACTCTCTCGAAGGTGCTCATAGGGGTAGGGTTCGCGTGTGTGCGCTTATAGCGGTGAGTGCTTGCGCGTACATATGAGCCCTTGCGTCTGTACCGTGTTAAACAAATACATGTCATGATTATACGGTCACTGGCTCACCCATACAACTCCGTATTTTGTTGATGACACAATCAATTGACCAGTCAAACGTTCCACGCGGCGCAACTAGTGTTGCACCATCGGGGCGCGTAATCGCGGGGCCCACCTGTCAGCCTGTATATGAAAGAAAGAAATGGTAGTTTGAGTTCGAACTGTGTTAATAAAATAGGAGTACATTTTAGGGAAATCATACAGTCACTGGCTCACCATACAACTCCATAATTTGTTGATAACACGATCAATTGACCAGTCAAACGGTCCGCATTCAGCAGCGCACATTACCATAGGGCCCACCCGTCAGCGCGTATATGAAGGACAAAAATGGTACTAAATTAGTGGTCGGTGGGTATTCGAAGTCGTGAGACCTCTGGTTGGCAGTCACCGACGGTTGGGGGGGGGCGTTCATTGGGCGGTGGGGTGGGGATCGCTGGAGAAAAAGCTCGGCGCGGGGGGGGGGCTAGAGGGATGGCCGGTGCGGCAGCGGACCGGCGATGGGGAGTGGTTTCGGGGAGGGCGGTCCGGCCACGAGCGGCGAGGGCTGGCGGTTTGGCCGGTGGTGGCTGGCGGCTCAGGGGGGGGTGGAGTTTGATGACAAACTGGAGGCCCTTGATTTTGTATCCAACGGCTGGAAAATCTAATGACCAAAGATAAAAAAAAGTCAGTCGACTAACGTGTAGCCTCACCCCGCACGTACACATGCACGCACGCAAGACATGCACGCATGCAGGCGTGCGAGATTGACACGTACACATAATGTACACACGCACGCATGCTGGCGTGCAACACTGACACGTACACATGCACTCACGAACACACGCACGTACGCACCCATGCATGCAACACTGAAACGTAACCTTGGACGCACGCAACACTCGCACGCCTGCATGCACACAGCACACGACGCAAGACACACGCTCAACCTATACGTGCATGCACCCTTTGTTAAGGACATGGATTGTTACGGGTATTAATCAATCTTATCTGTGATAAGCAGAACATTGATGTTTGTAGCGATCTTTATGAATCACAATGTATCGAACGGGCTATCAACATAGTAGGCTTATCTACATGAAAAAGATGACATCACACTCAATGAACAATCATCGGTGTATGAAATGCCCGCTTCTGACCGCCCTGGCCCACCAAAGGTTCCTCTGCTGTGCGCTGCCTGCGTTGGGTCACTGACATGCAGGCCATGCACCCAAAGAGCCCACATGTCAGTGGAAAAATGGTGCGGTGTCCTAGGTCAGAGTCGAGGGCGCCACTTGCGGCACGCCCGGCTGAACACGCCTCCGTGCCGCATTCAAATGCCTCCATGAAACCCGCCCGTGTGGAAGCCAAGAAACCCACTCTAGACACACGTCTGTTCATGACCGGGCCGGCACTAAACGCAATGCTGGCCGAGCTCCTCCCATCCGCCGTCTATTTAATCTCCTATTTAAACGAGGCCAAACGCTGAACAAGAATCGCACACTCATACGTCTCCAAGGTATCTATAATCTTTGATTGTTCCATGCTATTATATTACCCCTTTTGGATGTTTATGGGATTAATTTTACACATTTATATCATTTTTGGGACTAACCTACTAACCGGAGGCCCAGCCCGTATTGCTGTTTTTTTTGCCTATTTCAGTATTTCGAAGAAAGGGAATATCAAATGGAGTCCAAACGGAATGAAACCTTCAGGAGCGTGATTTTTTGAACGAACGTGATCCAGAGGACTTGGAGTGCAAGTCAAGAAGCAGCCGAGGCTCCCACGAGATAGGAGGGCGCCCCCCCTATAGGGCGCGCCCCTGTCTCGTGGGCCCCTCGGGCATCCACCGACGTATTTCTTCCTCCTATATAAGCTTCACGCACTCGAAAACATCCAGGGAGCAGACGAAACACAATTTCCACCACCGTAACCTTCTGTATCCGCGAGATCCCATCTTGGAGCCTTCGCCGGCGTTCTGCCGGAGGGGGAATCGATCAGGGAGGGCTTCTACATCAACACCCTTGCCCCTCCTATGAGTTGTGAGTAGTTTACCACAGACCTACGGGTCGATAGTTATTAGCTAGATGGCTTCTTCTCTCTTTTTGGATCTCAATACAATGTTCTCCCCCTCTCTTGTGGAGATCTATTCGATGTAAACTCCTTTTGCAGTGTGTTTGTCGAGATCCGATGAATTGTGGTTTATGATCAAATTTATCTATGAATAATATTTGAATCTTCTCTGAATTCTTTTATGTATGATTGAGTTATCTTTGCAAGTCTCTTCGAATTATTAGTTTGGTTTGGCCTACTAGATTGTTCTTTCTTGCCATGGGAGAAGTGCTTAGCTTTGGGTTCAATCTTGCGGTGTCCTTACCCAAAGGATGTAAAGGGTTGCAAGGCACGATTGTATTGTTGCCATCGAGGATAACAAGATGGGGTTTATATCATATTGCTTAAGTTTATCACTCTACATCATGTCATCTTGCTTAATGCGTTACTCTGTTCTTATGAACTTAATACTCTAGATGCAGGTAGGAGTCGGTCGATGTGTGGAGTAATAGTAGTAGATGCAGGCAGGAGTCGGTTTACTTGTTGCGGACGTGATGCCTATATACATGATCATGCCTAGATAATCTCATAATTATTTGCTTTTCTATCAATTGCTCGACAGTAATTTGTTCACCCACCGTAATACATATCATATTTTCTATCTTGAGAGAAGCCACTAGTGAAACCTATGGCCCCCGGGTCTATCTCTTATCATATTTGCTTCCAATTTACTTTTATTTGCATCTTTACCTTTTGCATCTATATTATAAAATACCAAAAATATATTTATCTTATCTTACTATCTCTATTAGATCTCACTTTCGCAAGTGGCCGTGAAGGGATTGACAACCCCTTTATTGTGTTGGTTGCGAGTTCTTTGTTTGTTTGTGTAGGTGCGTGGGACTTTTGAGGAGCCTCCTACTGGATTGATACCTTGGTTCTCAAAAACTGAGGGAAATACTTACGCTACTATTGCTGCATCACCCTCTCCTCTTCGAGGAAAACCAACGCAAGCTCAAGATGTAGCAAGAAGGATTTCGGGCGCCGTTGCCGGGGAGGTCTTCGCTCAAGTCAAGACATACCAAGTACCCATCACAAACCCATCTCCCTCGCATTTACATTATTTGCCATTTGCCTCTCGTTTTCCTCTCCCCCACTTCACCCTTGCCGTTTTATTCGCCCTCTCTTTCCCAATCTCCTCCTCTCTTTTCGCTTGCCTTTTTTCCGTTTGCCCGTGTGTTAGTTCGTCTACCTTGTCATTATGGCTAGTCCTCCTATCCTTATTCTCACTCCCAAACAAGAAATTCTCAATTTTAAGCAAAGGGAGGGAGAAAATTTAAAAGATGCTTGGCATAGAATTTGCAATGCTCAATGTAAATCTTCTAGGAAGCTTTCCACTTCCGTTCTTCTCCGCAATTTTTATGTAGGCATTACTCCTTGGAATAGATGTGTTCTTGATATTGCTACCGGAGGTGATTTCTTGAGTAGCCATACGTTTGATGCTTATAATGATATGATAGATTTGTTTGTCCCACCACCTCTTTTGGTCAATGAAACTGTTTTAACTTTAGAACATGTTATGCAACGGGTTAAGATTATTGAAAATAAAATTGCCATTGTTGAGTTGATTGAAAATTTGGATAAAAAGATTCATAATCACATTACCCAATTTGGATCTAGGGTTGGAGTTACTTTGAAAAATCTTAAAGAAAAAGAACCTATAGTTAATGAGAAAATAGATCTAGACTCTGCTAGAATCGGTAAACTTGAGGATATCATTAGAAACTTAGGTTCCGTGTTTTCCTCCATGAAAAACACTCCAAAACCCCCTACTAAAACTGCCAAGTTTATTTATGTTCCTAAAAATAAGGGTGAATCTTCTAGTAAGGGAGATGCGGATCTCAAATCCATAAGTGTTCATCCCAATTGTCTCTCTATCGTTAAGGAACCTTTTGCTACCAACGAATTTCTTGAATTTTTGCCTAAAGGTTTAGCCATTGCTGAAAAGGGAGAAACCCCTAGAGACCACAAGTGCTCAATCGATGAATTTAGTGCCAAAGATGGCACTACTTAGATCTATCTTTGCTTTTATGCCTAGCTAGGGGCGTTAAACTATAGCGCTAGTTGGGAGGCAACCCAATTTTCTTTATGATTTTTTGTTTTTGCTCCTGTTTAGTAATAAATCTTGCATCTACCTTCTGTCTAGATGTGTTTTTATCTTTTAATTAGTGTTTGTGCCAAGTAGAACCTATAGGATAACCTATGATGATAGTTGATTTGATTCTGCTGAAAAACAGAAACTTTTTGGCATTTAATTTAGTTTTTTAAATCACAGAAACGTGCTTTTGCGTTGATTCTTTTTGCTGCTGATCAACAAACAAATTGTCCAGGACTTCCTATTTTGGTAGGATTGTTAGAGTTCCAGAAGTTTGCGTTAGTTACAGATTGCTACAGACTGTTCTGTTTTTGACAGATTCTGTTTTTCGTGTGTTGTTTGCTTATTTTGATGCATCTATGGCCAATAAATTAGTTTATAAACCATAGGGAAGTTGGAATACAGTAGGTTTAACACCAAAACCTATAAAGAATAAGTTCATTACAGTACCTTATGTGGTGGTTTTGTTTTCTTTCACTAACGGAGCTTATAAGATTTCCTGTTGAGTTTTGTGTTGTGAAGTTTTCATGTTTTGGGTAAAGCTTTTATGGACTATGGAATAAGGAGTGGTGAGAGAGTCCTGGACTAGGGGGTGTCCGGATAGCCGAACTATCATCTTTGGCCGGACTCCTAGACTATGAAGATACAAGATTGAAGACTCCGTCCCGTGTCCGGATGGGACTTTCCTTGGCGTGGAAGGCAAGCTTGGCGATACGGATATGTATATCTCCTACCATTGTAACCGACTCTATGTAACCCTAACCCTCTCCGGTGTCTATATAAACTGGAGGGTTTTAGTCCGTAGGACGAACAACAATCATACCATAGGCTAGCTTCTAGGGTTTAGCCTCTTTGATCTCGTGGTAGATCTACTCTTGTACTACCCATACCATCAATATTAATCAAGCAGGAGTAGGGTTTTACCTCCACCGAGAGGGCCGAACACAGGTAAAACATCATGTCCCTTGTCTCCTGTTACCATCCGCCTGGACGCACAGTTCGGGACCCCCTACCCAAGATCCGCCGGTTTTGACACCGACATTGATGCTTTCATTGAGAGTTCCTCTGTGTCGTCGCCTTTAGGCCTGATGGCTCCTTCGATCATCAACAACGACGCGGTCCAGGGTGAGACTTTTCTCCCCGGACAGATCTTCCTATTCAGCGGCTTTGCACTGCGGGCCAATTCGCTTGGCCATCTGGAGCATATTGAAAGCTACACCCCTGGCCATCAGGTCAGATTTGGAAGTTTGAACTATACGACTGACGTCCGCGGAGACTTGATCTTCGACAGGTTTGAGCCACAGCCAAGCACGCCATGCTGTCACGATGGGCATGATCTAGCTCTGCTGCCGGACAGTGCCCTGGAGGCCGCACATGTGTCCGCTCTGACCCTTAGCTCGGAGCCGACTGTGCCGATCGAGGACGGGTGGCTGGACACCGCCTCGGGGGCTGCTACCTCTACTGCGATAGAGCCGAATACCAACCCTGTCCTTTGTGAAGCTCGTGACTCCAAGGTGCCGGACTCCCTCTCCAGACTTCGAGTTCGATTGGTCCTCTCCAGACTTCGAACCTTCCGCGCCCCTGCCAATCAAATCCGATTGGGCGCCGATCATGGAGTTCACCGCTGCGGACATCTTTCAGCACTCGCCCTTTGGCGACATCCTGAATTCGCTAAAGTCTCTCTCTTTATCAGGAGAGCCCTGGCCGGACTATGGTCAGGAAGGTTGGAACACAGACGACGAAGAAATTCAACGCCCACCCACCACCCACTTTGTAGCCACTGTCGATGATTTAACCGACATGCTTGACTTTGACTCCAAAGACATCGATGATATGGACGACGATGCCGGAGACGACCAAGAACCAGCGCCTACAGGGCACTGGAAGGCCACCTCAACTCACAATGTATATATGGTGGATACACCTAACGGAAGCGATAACGAGGAACAACGGAATGCTGCGAAGGATAATTCCCTTGAAAAGCAGTCAAAACGGCGACGTAAGCGCCGCTCAAAGTCCCGCCTCGACAAAGACAACACCCATATAGACCCAGCCATAGAGCAGGGCGAACCAGTGGACGACGACCATGCCCTCGAGCAACCATCCGAACAGGATAACTTGGATAAACAATCCGTCCCCGACGAAGACAACAGTCCGGACGATCTCACGCCCGACACATCGTTGGAGCAGAAGGACTTCCACAAAAGGCTCGTCTCCACTGCATGAAGTCTGAAGAAGCAGAAGTGGAAGCTCAAAACAGCGAAAGACGCACTCATAATGAGATGGAGCAAAGTACTCAACACCGCAGACAAATACGGCGATAGTCGCCAAACAAAGAGCTACCCGAAGCGTAAACTACTTCCCGAATTTGACGAGGAGGCCGTAGAGCCCCCACAATCAAAGAACAAAGAGGCCGCTCGGTCGGATAGACGACCACATGGCAAACATAGAACGGCGAGCGGCGCCGCACACAATCCGGCACGCGATCCGCATAAGGATCCACACCAAAAGGATGGCCCAGTTAGGTCTATCTACGGGCCAAGAAAGGAAGCTCTAGAAAGCAAGTCAACACATCGAGTATTCGAATATCACGGCACACCCAAATACAGGGGCGACGCACACCCCCTATGTTTCACCGATGAAGTGCTGGATCATGAATTTCCAGCGGGATTCAAGCCCGTAAACATAGAGGCATACGACGAAACAACAGACCCTGGAGTCTGGATTGAGGATTACATCCTGCACATACACATGGCTAGAGGAGATGACCTCCACGCCATAAAATACTTACCCCTCAAGCTCAAAGGGCCAGCCCGGCATTGGCTCAAAAGCCTCCCGGAAAATACCATTGGAAGTTGGGAAGAGCTCGAGGATGCGTTTCGGGCAAATTTTCAGGGGACTTATGTCCGCCCTCCGGATGCAGACGATTTAAGTCACATAACTCAACAGCCCGGAGAGTCAGCCCGCAAATTCTGGAACAGGTTCCTCACCAAAAAGAACCAAATAGTCGACTATCCAGACGCCGAAGCCTTAGCAGCTTTCAAACACAACGTCCGAGATGAATGGCTTGCCAGACACCTTGGCCAAGAAAAGCCGAGAACAATGGCCGCACTAACAAGCCTCATGACCTGCTTCTGCGCGGGAGAGGATAGCTGGCTGGCAAGATGCAGCACCAGCAACCCAAGAACATCCGAGGTCAGGGATGGACATGGGAAACCATGACGTAACAAGGACCAGCGCCGGACCAAGGGAAACAGTCTGAAGAGCACGACAGTCAATGCCGGATTCAAAAGCTCTCGACAGAACAACAAAAAGCTGCCTCTTAAGGACAACAGCGACGAGCTATCCAACCTAAACAAAATCTTGGACAAGATATGCCAAATCCACAAGACTCTGGGAAGCTCGCAAACCATACCCACAGAGACTGTTGGGTCTTCAAGCAGTCCGGCCGACTTAACGCCAAACACAAGGGGCTCGACACACCAAGTGAGGACGATGACGAACCCCACAAGCAGAGCACCGGAAAACAAAAGAATTTCCCACAAGCGGTCAAAACAGTAAACTCACTTCAAGTGATAAAAGGGAAAAAATAGAGCGGCACCGACTGAAACACGCGCCGCACGGTCTACCCCAGCGGAGTCCCAACACTGGTTGTCAAAACCAATCACCTTCGACCATCGGGACTACTCCGGAAGTATCCAGAACGCAGGATGGACTGCCTTGATATTAGATCCCATAATCAACGGACTCCAATTTACACAAGTCCTAATGGATGGCGGCAGTGATATAAACCTGCTATATCAGGACACAATCCGCAGAATGGGGATAGACCCAACCAAAATTTGCCATAGCAACACTTCCTTTCAAGGAGTAATGCCAGGCCCATATGCCCATTGTACGGGCTCTCTACCGCTAGAAGTTGTGTTCGGCTCATCCGACAACTTCCGTCGCGAAAAGTTAGTCTTCCACATCGCCCCATTTAAAAGTAGCTATCAAGCACTATTGGGACGCGAAGCTTTCGCCCGCTTTAACGCAATACAACATTATGCATCTCTTACACTTAAAATGCCCGGTCCACGCGGCATCATCTCATTAAAGGGAAACTTCGAGTGTTCCTCGAATACGGAAGAACGTCAGACTGCCTTGACAGCCACGCACTAATCTGGCTTTGCTGATCAAAGCACCTAAATAGGTCATTCAGACCCCGGAGGTGGTTAGGCAAGTCCGGCATAAATAAACAAGGGGCTTACTAACCGCGTACCCCCTTACAAGGGGCTCCACACATGTACAACAAGAGATAATAAAGCTCAATTTTATTCATAATCTGTTTATTTTAAAATACATTTTTCGCACGATCTTTTTTTTCTCCAACTAAGTTCCTCTCTTTTACAGATGAACGCCGTGCTATACCCGTCAAGGATACGGCACAATGGAGACACATGCGCAGACGTGCAGCAGGGACCCGTTGCAAGGATTCTTTTCAGATTAAGACCCTGCGTAAACCTTTTTTTACTGTCTCTTGTTGTTACACGTCCCCCGGTTTCTCGCTATAACCGAGGAGGAAGCTGGCGTTTTGGCATCGGCCGCGTCAGAAATTTTTGCGCGTACCTGGACATTAGGGGCTTAGGGCATTGTTCTGCCCGTTTTCATAAAGACCGAATACCTTAGGGAGTGTTCGGCGTCTCGAGTTAGGCCTTATATGCATCAGCTCCTAATCATGTCTTTGGTCAAATGTTGGGTTTGCCCGACTCCTGTGTTTTGCTGCGTTACGTTCCGCTCTATCGGCTAACGCGGCACCAGGAGAACTACTGCGATTGTGCCCCGGTTCGGCCTGGTGAGCACCTCAATAGAGAAAGCCGAAAACTGACTGTCATGATATAGCGAGAGACTGGTCAACCACTCGATGGACCACTGGAATGTTTAGAATTTCTCCGCATTAACGAAGGACCATTTCTCGGTCAGGCACATACGCGCCCCGAATTCGGGAGAGCGCGGTGCCCCCAGGGGCTATATCGTAGCCCCACCATCGAACTCCTATGGCTAAGTGAAAGTGATAAAGCATTATAGTTCAGTCGCCTAGTTTGCTACGCTATCACCTCCTTTACAGGACCAAGACGTTGGATTAAGTGTGAAAATGCGCATTTTTGCAAACACCCCCGCACTATGTGCGTGGGGGCTGAAGCCGAAGACTGCCATCTTTCAGGTTATATACACGTATACATCAACGGCCGCACAGGAGGTATTTTACTACTTGACCGCACAAGTATAAAAAGCTCTGCGTCTCTATTAAACGAGCGCCCTGCAGGACTTCCTCAAAATAGTGCTCGGCAGGTACTCGGCTTCTGTCCGAATCCTGGGATGCAACGTCGGTGGCCTTCATCTCCGCCCAGCATGTCTTGACACGGGCAAGAGCCATCCGCGCACCCTCTATGCATGCCGACCGCTTCATTGCATCGATATGTGGCACCGCCTCAATGAACTTCTGCACCAAGCCAAAATAACTCTTCGGCTCGGGCCTCTTCGGCCACAAATGAGTCACGACATCCTTCATGGCAAGTCCGGACAACCTATTCAGCTCAGCCCATTCGGCCAAACGATCGGTCAATGGAAGCGGACGCTCTGGACTATGGAACTGCGACCAAAAAAGTTCTTCCATTCCGTGATCCTTTGGCCTCGAAAGTGTGCGATCGCGTCTGCAGCACTCGCCGCCAAATCCAGATAAGCATCCTCCGCACCCCACAGCTGGCCCAACTGAGCATACTTCGGATCCGTGAACTTCCTTCGCAGCAGAAAGGGCTTTCCAGCCGCGATATCCCCAGCTTGACGCAGCTCCTCCTTTATAGCTCTCATCGCAGAGCGGGCATCCTTGGCTTCAGTGGTCTTCAGGTCCTCTTGCTCTGCTCGACGTCCTTTTTCAAGAAACTTGCAGCGGACGGTAGCATTCTTCAACTTCCAGGCCATCTCGGCCATTTCCTCCCTGCTTCGGCAGTGAGCAGCATGTTCGGCTTTTAGCTCTTCGGCCGCCCTCAAGGCAGCCACATCGCTTTTTCTAGCTTGCTCCTTGACTCGGGCTAGCTCCGCCCGAAAGTTCTCCATAGCAGCGGCACCATATGCATAAAGCATACATGTTGTAAGGCATGGGTGTCAAGCTCCCTTATCAGGTGTCTGCGGAGAAGTTGCATACCTTGTGACTCGTCAAGCCGCTTATTGACAAGCGCGATGTCCGCATCCGCCACGTCAAGTTGCCGCTTCAGTTCGGCAAATTGATCAGTCCGGATAGCCACCGGACGCTCCGCCACCTATATAGGACAGGCGACATCTTACAACTGAGATTATGATCCTCGGCGCGCTGTCACTCTCGACAACATACCGAGTCTCAGGGGCTACTATCTATACAGGGCACAATCTATATGCAAAACTGTCAGAAGGTATATCGTTTTCACGTACCTCAAACCCCGTCAGTAAACTTCTGATGGCTTCATGCAATCCGCTCTTAGCGGATAAAATCCTTTCAATCACCGTACCCATTAGCACACGGTGATCTTCTGAGATAGACGCTCGCCCGAGCAGATCCTTCAGCTCCTCCGACTGTGCACGAGTTGGTGCTGGACCTCCCGGCCCCGCCGGACTCGGGGAAACCCTCCGCGATGACACCTCAGGGTCGTCCGCCTCGCATGACGGTGCGGCAGATGGAGGCGTTTCGCTCTCCATCATCTCCAGACGAAGATCCCCCGAAGATGAGCTCTGCTAAGAAGGGCGGAGATCCGAACTACGAGGTAAAACTTCGGTTATCGTCAGAAATAAAAACAGGGATGTCCCTTATTACAAAACTCCCCTTTCTACTTACGGCTCGCTGGAGGGTTGATTCCCTTAGGGAAATAGTGCGGTCGGGGCTTCTCCTGGCGCAGGACCCTTTGGTGAAGATTTCTTCCCCCGCTTTATGGCCTTGGCCTCCAGACCTTCAGAAGCGGTCCTCTTCTCCCCCCGGAGGGAGGGGTTCTCGATCCCCCCTTCCTTGAAAGCCTCCTTCACGAAGGCAGTTGCTTCCTTGTTCCCCCCTTAGCCCTCTTCCAAAGGCGCAGCCTCCAGCATCTTGGTTAACACAGGATCCGGCGTGGTCTCAGGGAGGGGGGCCGGACACCTTATTAGTTTTGCTTTCGCTATCCACTCATGTTCAAGGGACAACTCTTTAAAGGGCAAGTTTATGATAAATGTACGGATAGCTTGTCCGGGCACAGGGGTACTTACTTGAGTATCCGGGCGATTGCAGCTCAGACCTGCGTCCTCGGTTAATTCCGGACACATCTCTTGTGATCCGAAGAACAATTTATACATCTCCACGGGCGTCGCGCCCATGAAGTGTTGGAGAGCTCGTGGTCCCTCCGGATTAAATTCCCACAAGCGGAGGGGGCGACGTTTGCAGGGCAGAAGGCGCCGAATCAGCATGACCTGCGCCACTACGACCAGATTGATCTCTCTCTCTTGGAGGTCTCGAATACGGCCCTGCAGCAGAGGAACGTCCTTGGACGGCCCCCAGTCGAACCCTTTGTTGACCCATGATGCCAGCCGTTGTGGAGGACCCGGGCAGAAGGTAGGTGGCGCCACCCATTTGGTGCCCCTGGGAGCGGTGATGTAAAACCACTCCTGTTGCCATAAACCGAACACCTCTTGAAAAGAGCCTTCGGGCCATGGAGCGTCAGCATTTTTGCTTGTAACAGCCCCACCGCACTCCGTCTTCTGCCCCTCGATCATCTTCGGCTCCACTTTGAAGGTCTTGAGCCACAATCCGAAGTGAGGGGTAATGCGGAGGAAGGCTTCGCATATGACAATGAACGATGAGATGTGGAGGATGGACTCCGGATCCAAGTCGTGGAATTCCAGCCCGTAATAAAACATGAGCCCCCTCACGAAGGGGTCCATCGGGAAGCCTAAACACCAAAGGAAGTGAGACACGAACACCATGCTCTCACCAGGCTCGGGAGTAGGAATAACCTACCCTTGGGTAGGCAGCCTATGCGAAATTTCACCGGTTAGATACTGGGCGTCTCTCAGCTTTAGCACGTCTTCTTCCGTAACGGAAGAAGGCATCCACCGGCCTTGCAGGTCGGAGCCGGACATGGTCGAAGGTCCGAAGCGCCTGAATCTGGAGCTTTGGGTGTTGAAACTCGAGGCGAGGGGCGGACTTGATTGAGTTTGACAGAAAGGAGCAGGCCTTGGTCTCGTTATAAAGAGGTTGAATACCAAGAGCCCTCCCCGTGGCCGTTTGGGACTCGGCTTCGATAGAGGGGGCGTGCCAATGGGCACGGTTGGGTTACCCATGCCCGTATTGATGAGGATCCCGGAATAAGGGGACACGATCTCTGCTTTGACAAGACGTGCCAAGGAAACCGCCTCGCTAAACGCGCTGAGGTGGGACAGTAAAAACGATTCGAATAAAGGCTTGGCCGTGGTGTGATGTCACGCCACGGAATACATCAGCAGATTGACCTTGTGTAAATATTATTCTCTCTACGGTGGTATGTGGAACTCATTTTGCAGAGCCAGACACTATCCTTGTGTTCAAAATCTTCTGTGAAGTATTCGGAGGAGGAACCCGCCTTGCAATTCCGAAGACAATATGCGCGTCGGACTCGTCGTCATTGAAGCCTGGTTCAGGGGCTACTGAGGGAGTCCTGGACTAGGGGGTGTCCGGATAGCCGAACTATCATCTTTGGCCGGACTCCTAGACTATGAAGATACTAGATTGAAGACTCCATCCCCATGTCCGGATGGGACTTTCCTTGGCGTGGAAGGCAAGCTTGGCGATACGGATATGTAGATCTCCTACCATTGTAACCAACTCTGTGTAACCCTAACCCTCTCCGATGTCTATATAAACCGGAGGGTTTTAGTCCGTAGGACAAATAACAATCATACCATAGGCTAGCTTCTAGGGTTTAGCCTCTTTGATCTCGTGGTAGATCTACTCTTGTACTACCCATATCATCAATATTAATCAAGCAGGAGTAGGGTTTTACCTCCACCGAGAGGGCCCGAACACAGGTAAAACATCGTGTCCCTTGTCTCCTGTTACCATCCGCCTAGATGCACAGTTCGGGACCCCCTACCCGAGATCCACCGGTTTTGACACCGACAAGTGGCAAGAGCCTAAGCTTGGGGATGCCCAAGGAACCCCAAGATATTCAAGGATAGCCAAAAGCCTAAGCTTGGGGATGCCCCAGGAAGGCATCCCCTCTTTCGTCTTCGTTCATTGGTAACTTTAATTGGAGCTATATTTTTATTCGCCACATGATATGTGTTTTGCTTGGAGCATCGTGTATTATATTAGTCTTTGCTTTTTAGTTTACGACACTCATCCTTGCTGTACACACCTTTTGGGAGAAGCCTACTTGATTAGAATTTGCTAGAATACTCTATGTGCTTCACTTATATCTTTTGAGCTTGATAGTTTTTGCTCTACTGCTTCACTTATATCTTTTAGAGCACGGTGATGTCTTATTTTTGAAGAAATTTCTAGTCTCTCATGCTTCACTTATATATTTTTGAGAGTATTTTAGAACAGCATGGTATTTGCTATGGTCATAAAGTTGGTCCTAGAATGATGAGCATCCAAGTTGGGTATAATAAAAACTATCATAGAAAAAGAATTGGATGCTATGATCAATATGATGCTTGGTAATTGTTTTGAGATATGGAGGTAGTGATATTAGAGTCATGCTAGTTGAGGTGATTATGAAAAATACTTGTGTTAAGGGTTGTGATTCCCGTAGCATGCATGTATGGTGAACCGCTTTGTGATGAAGTTGGAGCAAAATTTTATTTATTGAGTGTCTTCCTGATGAGTGGCGGTCGGGGACGAGCAATGGTCTTTTCCTACCAATCTATCCCCCTAGGAGCATGCGCGTAGTGCTTTGGTTTTTGATGACTTCTAAATTTTTGCAACAAGTACATCAGTTCTTTTGACTAATGTTGAGTCCATGGATTATACGCACCCTTTCACCCTTCCACTATAGCTAGCCTCTCTTGTGCCGCGCACCCCAAAACAGCCACCATACCTACCTATTATGGCATTTCCATAGCCATTCCGAGATATAGTGCCATGCAACTTTCCACCATTCCGTTCATATGACACGCATTACTTTGTCATATTGCTCTTTGCATGATCATGTAGTTGACATTGTATTTGTGGCAAGGCCACCTTCATAATTTTCATACATGTCGCTCTTGATTCATTGCATATCCCCGTACACCACCGGAGGCATTCATATAGAGTCATATATTGTTCTAGCTTTGAGTCGTAATTCTTGAGTTGTAAATCCATAAAAGTGTGATGATCTTCATTATTAGAGCATTGTCCTAGTGAGGAAAGGATGATGAAGACTATGATTCCCCCACAAGTCTGGATGAGACTTCGGACTTTACAAAAAAGAAAAAAAGAGAAAGGCCAAAAAGAAAAAAAAGAAGGCCAAAGAAAAAAAAGAGAAAAAGAAAAACAAAAAAAATAAAATGAGAGAAAAAGAGAGAAGGGACAATGCTACTATCTCTTTTTCCACACTTGTGCTTCAAAATAGCACCATGATCTTCATGATAGAGAGTCTCATATGTTTTCACTGTCATATACTAGTGGGAATTTTTCATTATAGAACCTGGCTTGTATATTCCAATGATGGGCTTCCTCAAAGTGCCCTAGGTCTTCGTGAGCAAGCGAGTTGGATGCACACCCATTTAGTTTCTTTTGTTGAGCTTTCATATATTTATAGCTCCAGTGCATCCGTTGCATGGCAATCCCTACTCACTCACATTGATATCTATTAATGGGCATCTCCATAGCCCGTTGATACGCCTAGTTGATGTGAGACTATCTTCTCCTTTTTGTCTTCTCCACAACCACCATTCTATTCCACCTATAGTGCTATGTCCATGGCTCACGCTTATGTATTGCGTGAAAGTTAATAGAGTTTGAGATTATTAAAGTATGAAACAATTGCTTGGCTTGTCATCGGGGTTGTGCATGATTAAATACTTTGTGTGATGAAGATAGAGCAACAGCCAGACTATATGACTTTGTAGGGATAACTTTATTTGGCCATGTTATTTTGAGAAGACATGATTACTTTGATTAGTATGCTTGAAGTATCACTATTTTCATGTCAATATGAACTTTTATTTTGTATCATTTGGATCTGAACATTCATGCCACAATAAAGAAAATTACATTGAGAATTATGCTAGGTAGCATTCCACATCAAAAATTTCTTTTTTTTTTGTCATTTACCTACTCGAGGACGAGCAGGAATTAAGCTTGGGGATGCTTGATACGTCCCCAACATATCTATAATTTTTTGATTGTTCCATGCTATTATATAACCCTTTTGGATGTTTATGGGCTTTATTTTGCACATTTATATCATTTTTTGGGACTAACCTACTAACCGGAGGCCCAACCCGTATTGCTGTTTTTTGCCCATTTCAGTATTTTGAAGAAAAGGAATATCAAACGGAGTCCAAACGGAATGAAACCTTCGGGAGCGTGATTTTTGGAACGAACGTGATCCAAGGACTTGGAGTGCAAGTCAAGAAGCAGCCGAGGCTCCCACAAGATAGGAGGGCGCCCCCCTATAGGGCGCGCCCCTGTCTCATGGGCCCCTCGGGCGTCCACCGATGTACTTCTTCCGCCTATATAAGCCTACGTATCCCGAAAACATCCAGGGAGCAGACAAAACACAATTTCCACCACCGTAACCTTCTGTATCCGCGAGATCCCATCTTGGAGCCTTCGTCAATGTTCTGCTGGAGGGGGAATCGATCACGGAGGGCTTCTACATCAACACCCTTGCCCCTCCTATGAGTTGTGAGTAGTTTACCACAGACCTACTGGTCCATAGTTATTAGCTAGATGGCTTCTTCTCTCTTTTTGGATCTCAATACAATGTTCTCCCCCTCTCTTGTGGAGATCTATTCGATGTAAACTCTTTTTGTGGTGTGTTTGTCGAGATCCGATGAATTGTGGGTTTATGATCAAGTTTATCTATGAATAATATTTGAATCTTCTCTGTCGGTGTACTAAGGTAGGGGTACCTCAGTACCCCAACTTGTGCACGGGCAGCCCCAGCTCCCCGCAGCTAGATCCATCAAATGCTTGCCGGAGACCATCCCCGCTCCGCACCAAGCCGTTCAAGAACAAAGTATATAAGATAGAAGCTCAAGACCCCGGCAAGAGGAGCTTGCCGGGAAGGCCATTCCAGGCTCAAGGCTACATTACTCCTGCAGATCCCCGGCGAGAGGAGCTCGTCGGGAGGACTAGAAGATCATGTCGCAGAAGACACGCCTCGGCGCCCCGCGCGCCCCGGCGAGGACCCGGGGAGCGGCAAGTCACAGAGCCCGACAAGCCCCCGGGCCCGGCAAGATCAAGACCCCGGCAAGGCGCTTGCCGGGGAGAGCTATGCTACGTGCCCGCACTCCAGCTCATCTGCCCACGCGTCGCCTCCAGCCTTCTCCAGAGACGCGTGGCGGGTGGCCGTGCTGCATGAGGAATGCGGTGGCACTCCACGGTGGTGGCTTCGCCGCCGTGGCGAAAGAAGACGCGATGGCGGGAGCTTTTGGGGCGACGGCGACGGGCATTTAATGCCCTTGTCCCCCTCTGTCAAAAGTAGGTAGAAAGCAATTGAGCTGCCTTGTTCCGCCTTGTTCCAACTACCACCTCTTTTACGTTTTTACCCCTCTACCTCACGTTGACACCTGTCGGTGACCCCTTGCCCTATAAAAGGAGGCCCATGCACAACGTAGGGGGGGTTCGGAAGTTAGGTTCCGCGACTAGCCTCTCTCGCGATGTTTTCAGACACCACTCCACCGTATTGCTCGCATTCTTGAGCAAGATCTAATACAACACAATGCAGCAGTAGGGTTTTACGCGACCATCGCGGCCCGAAGCTGGGTAAAAATCCCCCGCATGCATCACCTCGATCTGCTCTCCGCGCAACCTCCGCCCCGTGCCGAACACACGAAGGGGCCCCGGCCCCATAGGTGCCGCGCCACCCATCGGCCGCGACATCTCTGGCGCGCCAGGTAGGGGGCGTCGAGATTGTGCGAACCTGATCCGGCGTTCGCGCGCCAGCGCTCTTCATCAACCTCTCCAGCTTCGTCAGCAGCTTCATCGACAACTGCGTCATGGCCCCGAAGACGAGAGCTTCGCGGGTCGCAGACCCATCTCCGTCTTCCCCGCCGCCACCGGAACCAACGGCAGGCGGAGGAGACGCCGGTGGAAGGGTGGACACCGGCGAGGGCGCTCGCGGTGCCACCAGATCGAGGGGGGACGGAGGACGCGCCTCGGCCTCCGTGAGATCGCGTCCATCTCAAAGCATATAGCGCCAGCGGCGCCATACCGCGAGAAGGTGGTATCCGCCACCGGAGCGAAAGCAAGCAGGGGTTCGCGGGGCGCCCGGACGGCTGTCCATGCATGAGTAAAGCGAAGAGGTCGAGGCAGGATTCTGCTCCCCCTAACATTGTTAGGGACCCGAGTGTATCCGGCCCCTCGCACCGCTCGCTCCCGCTCCCCTCGGCCCCGGCAAGCGCCTATCCCTCGAGCGTTACGATGTCGTCAAAGACGCGCTTATCGAGCTCTAAGTCCGCAAGGACGGCTCGTGCTCCATCCGACAAGCGTACCTCCTCGGAGCGCAGTAAGCCCGGTGAGGACAGCTTTGGTGTTCGTCCCGGCAAGCGCGCCTCCCCGGAGCGCCGCGCCGCCGCCATGGACACACCATTGAGCTCCACCAGCGAGCGCAAAGAAAAAGAAAAGCTAAGTCGCTCGAGCCTTCGTGCAGAGCGCTCTTTTAATTTCATACTTTTATATGTTATACCCCTCGCGCATTCGTCCTTTGTGCGCGAAACCTGTGCGCGGAGGAGCCTGCTTGTGGATGGTCGCACCCTTACTTCGCTTCGAACACGCTCAACGAGTTAAGAGTAAGCCGCGACCAGCTTCGCTTCGAGCCTGCTCAGCAAGTTAAGTGCGTCGCGGCCAGACACGGCAAGGTTGCTTGCCGGAGGCGACACCAGCCAAGCGGGCTGCTGACGTTCCGCACTCAGCAAGCGTGTTGAGCACCGGCAAGTTACCTAGAAGCGTAGGGTGAAAACACACAAAGGATGTAGGGCAGAGGGTATGACATGGCGAGTCATGCCGTGAAATGTCGTCCGTATGAGAGACTTGGGCGCAAGAGGAGCCAAGTCGTGGCCCAGTTGCGTACTTGTTTTGTTTCCGAGTCCGCTCAACAAACACAAGTGTGCTGCAGCACCCTTATCTTGCTTCCGAGCCACGCCGACAAGTTAAGCGTCGAAGCCCGGCCCGACAAGGTTGCTTGCCGGAAGCGACGCCACCAGCGGGCTGTCCCGCGGTCACTAAGCGTGTCCGCCCCGGCAAGCTCCCCAAGAGCGTAGAGTACAAACATACGAAGGACAAAGCCCGGCATCGTATTGCTTAGCCAAGATTTATATGTACATGCACATACATGTGCGTTGAGCAATTGCATATCTACCTCAGCTATTTTCATGGCTAAAATTGCAGCAACAAGAAGGAACCAAAAGATCACACCCGCGCCTGGGGCCCGACGAGTCGGGGTCGCCGGGGTCTGCGGATGCCAAGGTTCTTCTTCGGCGAGCCAGCCTCGCTGGGGGCTGCGAGCATCGAGATTCGTCTCCGGCAAGCTAGTGTCGCCGGGGGCTGCGGTTTCAGATAAGTTTTCATCCTCATCATGCATCCTCTCATGGACCGGAGATGCGGATCTGCGTCTTTGAACGAGCGGTGTCTTGTAAAACCAGACGTGGAGGAACCGAAGTCGTGACCCGATTCTATGCATTTGGTTTGTTTCGAGTCCGCTCAACAAACCCAAGTGTGCCGCTGCACTCTATCTTGCTTCCGAGCTCTTTCAGCAAGGTAGACGTCAGAATCGCCCGACAAGGTTGCTTGCCGGAAGTGACACCACCAGCGGGCTGTCCATGATCGCTAAGCGTGTTCGCCCGGCAAGCTCCCGATAGCGTAAGAACACACAAGGCACGCAGTCAAGTAAAAGACTCAGTCCGGCAAGCTTTCCCCTCTTTTCATTAAAAACATCCAGTTTAGTACAAGTCCATAGAGGATGAAAAACATGATAGAGAGGATTACAAGTTCTTAAATGCAGCTAAATGCCCGAGGGCTTAC
The DNA here is from genome assembly GCA_021437245.1 of Aegilops speltoides. Classification (NCBI taxonomy): domain Eukaryota; kingdom Viridiplantae; phylum Streptophyta; class Magnoliopsida; order Poales; family Poaceae; genus Aegilops; species Aegilops speltoides. The sequence continues at coordinate 306,688,008 of CM038141.1, read as the reverse complement.
AATTTAAAAAGATAAGGTGCCCGTGATCCCTCTCCTGTTTCTCTGTTCAGGAGTTCAGGAGGTAGGTCAAGGAGCCCCCGGCAAGATAAGCTTGCCGGGGAGAGGAGACCCCGGCAAGAGGAGCTTGTCGGGGAAGGGCGAAAGGAGCTGCGCAAGGTGACGGGCATGGGGAACGCATGCCCGGGAGCCAGCGACAAGTCCCTGAAGGCCACGGAGAGCCACGGGCGCCGAAGACCTTAAGAGAACACCCGGGGCCGCCAGAGCTTGGCGGAGACGAAGGCGTCGGAGGCAGAGCTTGAAGACGGGTAGTGGGACGTCCAAGACGCCTCGAGGGCTACTCGCTCTCGTGCTGCGACGTGAACGGCATTGCCGCCCTCCCCTCTTCCTCTTCTGCTGCCTCACGCCAACCGCCCAAGGAGACGGCCCGGGGAGTTCAGGAGACCGGCAACCCAGAAGATGGGGTTGCCGGTGGCGCACGAGGCAGCGGTGTCCGACGCCTAGTCGGGCCCGCCATCCCCCTCGTCGCCGCTGTCGCTCTCCTCCTCGTCACTTTCGCCGAGGAGGAGCCTTCGCTATCCGAGGAGCTGTCCACACAGCAGCGCACCGGGTTCCATAGTCGCCAAGACCTTGACGGCGAGGAGGTCACCATCCAAGAACTTGAAATGGAGGGTGAACCCGCCGTCAAGCTATGGATCCGGCGAACGCCTTCCACCCTCGGTCGAAGAACATCACGCCGGGGCTGAGGACACGACACTCACCCGAGTGCCGCTGATCCCACAGCCCCTCATGCGTAGCTCCATCACGTCGGGCGGATCCGGCCCCATTGCGTCCGCGAACGGGGCCGGCAACCGAAGGCGACGACGAGGCGCCCGGCGGAGCTTGATGAAGAACTCCCAGGGATCATCTCCGGTGTGGACCGCGCCGTGGTCAGGAGACGCCGGGGGAGACGGGGGAGGCTCTTCACCACGACCGCCTCTCCCTCGACCGCCTCGGCCCCGTCCTCGCCCCGATCGCGATCGCGCCTCTCCTCTCCCTCTCGTGGCGGCTCCACCGCCACGGGGCGAGATGGGGAGCGCGCTGCCTAGAAGCAACCCGCGCCGCCACCGTCAAGAGCTGGGATTCCCTCCTTCCATGGCGGCAAGAAGAACGAAGACGAAGGCGAGGGAGAAATGGATGAGTGTGGCCAGGCACCCCTTCCGCCCTATTTAAAGGGGCGAGGTGGGGACTCAACCGCCCGCCAACCAATCAGAAGCGAGGAGGCGGAGGAGCGGGCCGACTCGCCCTCTCCGCCCCGTGGCTCGGTCTCGGTCTCCGCGCCGCCCACGACCCCCATGCATGAGGGCCGCGTGGCGAAAAAGCGGAGCCGGAGCGACAGGTGAAGCAACCCCGCTCTGCGCCACGATCACGGGGTGGGTGCCTTAAAGGCTGCATGCGCCGCCCACTTCTCCCACGACGCCGCAATCGACGCGTGCCGTTGCGGGAGGGGAGACGACGGATGCAGCAGCAGATTCGACGGGCCATGGGCTTCGCGTGCCCGTGCACTGTCTTGGGCCTGGCCCAACAGCGCTCGGCACCGTGTATGGCCCAGGCCCGGGGGCTCCTGTCGGTGTACTAAGGTAGGGGTACCTCAGTACCCCAACTTGTGCACGGGCAGCCCCAGCTCCCCGCAGCTAGATCCATCAAATGCTTGCCGGAGACCATCCCCGCTCCGCACCAAGCCGTTCAAGAACAAAGTATATAAGATAGAAGCTCAAGACCCCGGCAAGAGGAGCTTGCCGGGAAGGCCATTCCAGGCTCAAGGCTACATTACTCCTGCAGATCCCCGGCGAGAGGAGCTCGTCGGGAGGACTAGAAGATCATGTCGCAGAAGACACGCCTCGGCGCCGCGCGCGCCCCGGCGAGGACCCGGGGAGCGGCAAGTCACAGAGCCCGACAAGCTCCCGGGCCCGGCAAGATCAAGACCCCGGCAAGGCGCTTGCCGGGGAGAGCTATGCTACGTGCCCGCACTCCAGCTCATCTGCCCACGCGTCGCCTCCAGCCTTCTCCAGAGACGCGTGGCGGGTGGCCGTGCTGCATGAGGAATGCGGTGGCACTCCACGGTGGTGGCTTCGCCGCCGTGGCGAAAGAAGACGCGATGGCGGGAGCTTTTGGGGCGACGGCGACGGGCATTTAATGCCCTTGTCCCCCTCTGTCAAAAGTAGGTAGAAAGCATTTGTAGCTGACCGCTCCCGCACTGTTCCAACTACCACCTCTTTTACGTTTTTACCCCTCTACCTCACGTTGACACCTGTCGGTGACCCCTTGCCCTATAAAAGGAGGCCCATGCACAACGTAGAGGGGGTTCGGAAGTTAGGTTCCGCGACTAGCTTCTCTCGCGAGGTTTTCAGACACCACTCCACCGTATTGCTCGCATTCTTGAGCAAGATCTAATACAACACAATGCAGCAGTAGGGTTTTACGCGACCATCGCGCCCGGCTGGGTAAAATCCCAGCGTGCATCGCCTCGATCTGCTCTTCGCGCAACCTCCGCCCCGTGCCGAACACACGAAGGGGCCCCGGCCCCATAGGTGCCGCGCCACCCATCGGCCGCGACATTCTCTGAATTCTTTTATGTATGATTGAGTTATCTTTGCAAGTCTCTTCGAATTATTAGTTTGGTTTGGCCTACTAGATTAATCTTTCTTGCCATGGGAGAAGTGCTGAACTTTGGGTTCAATCTTGCGGTGTCCTTACCCAGTGACAGAAAAGTTTGCAAGGCACGTATTGTACTGTTGCCATCGAGGATAACAAGATGGGGTTTATATCATATTGCTTGAGTTTATCACTCTACATCATGTCATCTTGCTTAATGTGTTACTCTGTTCTTATGAACTTAATACTCTAGATGCAGGCAGGAGTCGGTCGATGTGTGGAGTAATAGTAGTAGATGCAGGGAGGAGTCGGTCTACTTGTTGCGGACATGATGCCTATATACATGATCATGCCTAGATAATCTCATAATTATTCGCTTTTCTATCAATTGCTCGACAGTAATTTGTTCACCCACCGTAATACTTATCATATTTGCTATCTTGAGAGAAGCCACTAGTGAAACCTATGGCCCTCGGGTCTATCTCTTATCATATTTGCTTCCAATTTACTTTTATTTGCATCTTTACTTTTTGCATCTATATTATAAAATACCAAAAATATATCTATCTTATCTTACTATCTCTATTAGATTTCACTTTCGCAAGTGGCCGTGAAGGGATTGACAACCCCTTTATTGCGCTGGTTGCGAGTTCTTTGTTTGTTTGTGTAGGTGCATGGGACTTTTGAGGAGCCTCCTACTGGATTGATACCTTGGTTCTCAAAAACTGAGGGAAATACTTACACTACTATTGCTGCATCACCCTCTCCTCTTCGAGGAAAACCAATGCAAGCTCAAGACGTAGCACACACCCCGCCGCTCCCATATCTCCTCCACCATTTTGTCCACTCTTACAATGGCTTACGAAGAGTAGTTATTCTGCATCCAAGCCGGATGGGTAGCCCACCGGATACGAGCTATGTAGCTCGCTGATCCACCTCCCTCCCCTTGCCCGATGGAGCCAGTTGCCGCCCGAAGCCAGCGCGCAATTCAGCAACTCGCAGCTCTAGGCCATCTCGACAAGGAGCGGCGCATGAGCGTTGTTGCTGCCGTCCACGCCGCCGCCTCGTACCGTGTCTCCCGTTTCTGTGGCCGAGACTCCCATGCCGGCGGCCGCGCCATGCAAGCAACGACAGAAGCCGGGTGCGCGGAGAGCGACGAGTTGGTGGTCAGCGCCTCCGCGTCTGCCGCCATCATCGAGGAGAAGTAGAACACAGGAGGCCGCCGCCGCTTGGGTCCCATGAAGGCCAGCGCGGAGGCGACGCCGGTGTACACAACAGGCGTCTTGCCAAATCCTTTTGTTGCGAGGACCTTCGTCGACCCCGCATGGGCTCCACGGAAGAGGGGAATGTTAGGATGAACTCAAGCTGGTGCCGGCCATGGCGAAATAGTGGCCAGTGATGAACTCGAACCGGTGCCGGCCACCATCATCTTCGGCACCAGCCAATGATATCAGTTGGGCAGTGGGGAAGCGAGCCATCCTTTGTGCTGAAGCATATACCTCTGGGGCTCCCGGGAGTCCGATGATTGTGCTGCCGGACATGAGGAACACAAATCGATCGGCGGGCGACCATTTACGCCAAGTATTATATACATGTGCTGTCCAGAACTAGCACCGCGTAGTTCATTCGAATGTAATGAAATCCGTCATGTTTGTATGAAAATTCGGTATTTTATATGATTTCCATTCTTGTTTATATGAAATATCTGTTTACGTGTTTGCGTGAATTTCGTCCGGTTGGTTGAGTCGCTGTCATAATGTATGCGGCTACGGTTGGACGGCGTAATTTGCGGGTCGCCGGTCGGTCTGCGGGCGGCTCGGGCAGTGTTGTGGGACAAAAAAACACAGCTTGTGCGAGCTCGTCTCCAACATGCGCGCTGGAGGATGCATGACAGCATGAGAACCCGAGCCATGCCTCATTCATTGGTGGCAAAGGCACCGGTGGACAAAAGGGTCGCCAATATTTTGGCTACCCCGGGCAAGATCCAAACAACCCCTCCCAACAGATTCAAATCCCTCGTTCGCCGTGGAATTTTGCCATGTCTTGTTTTCATGGACTAGCAAGATGCCCGTGCATTGCACGGAACATCAAGATGCATTTTTTACAAACTCCCGCATGCATGCAAGGGATAATTAATGTCCTCCTTTGCTAGTACCACGAGGCAAACACCATTAATATTGCATCGATTAGCGTTAGTGGCCTTTTATATCTGCAAATTGTAATTTTTATAGTGGCCCTTTGGATATAAAAATGGAGGGAGAAAGATGAGAGATAAGGTGAGGAGGAGTCGAGCATGGTGGTGACTGGTGGTCGGACTGGGCGGAGGCATGGGGATGGACGGCGCATTATGTCTAGGTTTGTATCTCTCTCACACACACCCACGTAGGTGGGGGATGTGCACGAAGAGAAGAGGTGCACGCACGGCGCATGTACTCCCTTCTCTTTCCCAACCACACCCGCGCGGGTACACAGTGGAGCTCATTTCTGTACGAAAAAGGCAGCCCATGTGGTAATTTGACACATGTACTGGTTGTCCACTTGGTGGAGGGAGGATCGTCTACCACGGATGAACAAAAAAATTGCGACTTGACGTGTTATGTTAAAAAAAGAGGCAAACCATGTGGGGCCAACCTTAGAGGCAAGGCTCTATATACTGGAGTACTTTTGATGTGTCCCGTCAACTCGCAGAACAAGGAGAAGCTTGCTTAGTACGCCGTCTCCCCCGCCCACGGGCGCGGTGGCTCGCAGGATGAGGTGAAGCTTGCTTACGAGTAGTAGTAGTAGTACTCCTACTACTGTACACGTTACGCCCGCTCCCTCGCCCACGAGCGCGGTGGCTCGCAGCACAAGGAGAAAATTTTACTACTTCCTCCGTTTACTCCTCGTCCCTACTACGTACCTTGGTTAGTACTCCCTCCATTTACTTATACAAGGCCACTATAAAAAAAATTCATTTTGCATCTATACAAAGCCACAATAGTAATCGAGGCAAAAGTTACTACTCCCTCCTTTCCAGTTTATGGCTCAATTTAAAAATCTCTCCAACCAAGGTAGACGGTGAGTGGTAGAATTAATTTTGTAGTTTGCACAAGTAATTAGTACGCTCGTTTTTCTCAAGAAGTTATGTTTACCGTGGCATTAATTAGAACGAATGCATGAATGACCATTAAATTTCCATGAACTTGTACATGCATTGGTTAGTTTCCTCTTGACACTGCTAGCGTCGGGTGATCTAAGGCACCTCGAAATCCAACATATAATGGTACTACTACTAGTATAGTAGAATTGAGACTTATCAAACGAAAAAACGAATGTTTTTTAGATGAGCCCTATAAACCCTAGTGGGTACGTACTTCGTAAAAATAGATTTTTCCAAAACTAAGTCGTTCCCTTTCATGAATTCTGTAGTATACTCCTCCGTCGATGTTCCCTTTCATGAATTATGTACTTCCTGTCGCCGACATGTGGGACATATAGCAACCGGGTCGACGTGTCAAGCACCAAATAACAAAGCAGAGAACAGCGGGGGACGCACCCCACTCGTATCGGCCCAGTAATAGTAAAGAGCAATGAGACGTCAAATCACATTGCCGCACCTTCCCAGACGGACGAAGCAACCATTATTTCACACTTTGGTTCGCCATCATGTCAAACCACGTAGTATTGCTTCTTCCTCAAGAGGGACACGCGCATCGCCTTGGTACATCATGACACGTGGGACCACATGATAGGCCATGCTCCCCCGCCGATCGCTCGGTAAAATCACCTCATTTTTACTATACTTCCTCCATATCGGTTTACTAGTACATGGCATGCACGTCGTTCTAGGTTGAGAATTTTAACTGGCTATATATGTGATGAACAGTACTCTAGCCTTTTAAAAAATGTATACTTTTGTATAGTAGTACTATTGATGGATTGCGCCATGGAGCAAAAATTGAAATTAAAAAAGGTGGTACATATAGAGAGCGCTCGTCGCCAAATTATGCATATAGTACTATTAAAAAAGCTAGTACGTGATTAATTGGGGTGCAAATTCTATTAAAGAAATACTAGTAGTATGTACATACTGAAGAGTTATAGTAACGAGAAGAAACATAACATAGTTCTGCTGGGGGCTCAGCGCAACACACCCCTCAAATTAAACTAAGCACACATGAAATTAAACTATGCAACTAATACGGTAGACACTGCATTAGAAGTTTAGAACCACCATGAGCAACGACACTGCCACCTTACTCGGAGTCCTCGTCCACATCCTCGACTTCGTCCTTGTCCCTCTTCCTCTTGGCCGATACTTCTTTGCTTGAACCGCACACTTTGCTGTTGCTCTTCATCCAACCCTTGTAGATATTGAAACAAAGGTAGCCATCCCTTGCAGCGTAGTGGATGTGGTCTATATCTAGTACATTTCGCTGCCATGAATGACGATGAAATGTGTAATGAGGTTTCTCCAGTTTATGGTACGAAGGATGAACCATGGCTCCTGCCAGGGTCAGCATTGAAGGCTGATGAGAGGGCAGCAACCGATTCTTCTGGAGGTCGAAGGGGTTGCCTGCAACGAGGCCTATCTGACCCAGGACTTCTTTATCATTCTTAAAGTCTACAGTAACAAATTTCACTGTTTTGTCCTTGAGGAAGTTCTTAAAATCCTGGCACTCAACATCGGCGTGGCATATGTGCTAGACCAAGCAAACGTTATGTACGCAAACCTGGATCACGGCGGGCTTCTTCCTCTCTTCGTCCTTTAGATCCTTCTCTCGTCCCAGGACTGTGGTGTACTCAACATCTAGCCCAGCGACCCACTCATTATCTGAGTTTTCGAACATGCGTCTAAAGCGAGAAAGGCATCCTTTCACCATCGCGGAAGAACGGGTGTAGATGGTTCTAACCTTTTACTCACCGCCGATCGTGGAGATTTGGGATGCCATAGATTTGGGAGGAGGGTTAGCATTAGTGGAGCTGCCGTAATGTGAATGCACGGGACGACTAGGAGCGAACCGCCGTAGTATTGAAGGACATGCGGGGACGAGTAGGAGCGAACTGCCAGCGTGCGAACAACGGGGTAGTGGCTTTCCATTCTCCCATGATACGGGCTTCCAAGAGCCCTTGGATCTGAGATCGAACGGTTGCATGGCGTGATTCTAGACCTATGGGTGAATATCCTATCCCGGAGGGTTATTCTGCAAATTTTCAGCAACTTAGCATGCGACCGTTTGATCTCAGATCCAAGGGCTGCCAGCAACCTGTATCATGGTCGCGCCTACCACGACCGTCGCGTCGCTAGCGCGGTCGCGCCCTTGGAGATTTAACACGTTGCATTAGGCTATGTGATGTTGGCATGTCATACATAGTCATCACTTAGTCACTCATACTACAAGAAGGTTGGCTATAAGGTTGGCTATAAGTGTATTTTTTTACTTCTCTCTATCTCTTTCTTCGTACTCCCACCGTCCCATAATATAAGAACGTTTTTGACACTAGTGTAGTGCCAAAACGTTCTTATATTATGGAACACAAGGAGTACTAATATTTATTGCATTTGCCAAGGAGTGACCTCTTCCAATGAAATGGTGTTGCTAAGTTTGCTTCATATAATTAGCTATAGACTCAAAATTGTCTTTTCACCTAGGTACACGCGCTTAGCACCGTTTCTTCCTTGGGTTACCAAACTAGTCTCTCTCTTCTTGATTAACTTGCCACATCAGACTGTATGCCTATGTGGCAAGCTTAGCACCTGTAGGAGCAAGTAAAAGTAAGTACAATAGTGCGCTTTACATGGCATTTTTGCATATGTGGAGGAAAGAGAGGCAAGGAAAAATTGGAGAAGTGGGCCAGCCTCTACTACATGGTGGAGCATTGGGAGAGGCACCTGTATGGAGGTGGTCAGGAATCGGGAGACTCACGCCGGTCGTAGCGCCGCAGTTAAAATGATAATGGCAAGTCAAATCACGGGGCCCCACCTGTCCAGCAGTAACTCACTGTCAAATCCCACAGCCCTACGTTTGCAGCAGCCTACTCCCTCGTCCTCTCGCGTCTCTGTCGAACCGACTAGGCAGAACTTCCCCGCCGCCTACCGCGCAGGAAAAGCCCCGCCCTCAACTTTTAAATACAACTACATCCGCTTAAGAATCCAATGATATACTTTTTGTGACATAGTAACTCATATTTAGTTAGTCAAATGGATGACCTAGAACTACATGCAGGCCCTATAAACCGAGACGCCTAAAAATAAAAAACCGAGACGGAGAGGGTAGTTCAGCACGTATCTTTTTAGATCAATATAGTCGGGATTCACCAAGGAGCAAAACCAAGTGGTAGGCTGCTCCTATCGTGTTGGCGTAGCAACTCAAGCAGGGTCAGTCCGCACACGAAATGGCGACACACTTAACAGGACCCCTTTGGCCGACATGTGGCTCATCCACCGTCTTGTTCCACGTGCGATGCACCAAATTACAGTTCGGAGAAGCGGTTGGAATTGGAGGCACCCCGGTCGTAGCGCCGCAGTAGTAGAAAATGAGCGATGAGGGGTCAAATCACAAAGCCCCACCTTTCCCGCATTAAGCTGGACGGATGAAGCAACCATCATTTCACTCTAGGGTACAAGAGCATAAAGAAAATAGAAAACAATGATGCGTGCGGCAGCTACCTAGGGCACCCTAGGGTAGGGGTCTCCACTACAGATCCTTTTTTTGAAAGCGCCTCCACTACAAATCGGCTTCTCCCTCATCCTCTTGAAGAAAACGGATGATGAGTGCGGCGGTAGGGTTTGTAGGAGTACTACGGTGTGCGGGGTCACGTCGTAGTAAACGGGTTCGAGTCGACGCCTTAAATATGTGTGGGCCGCTTGGTTTTACGGGAACGAGGCAGCTTTTTGGGTTCGGGGACCAGTGGAGATATAGTACGTACAAAAAATTATGGACGTAGGTTCGGCCGAAAGGTAATGATGCATGGGCCCTGCATTTTGATATACCCGGGGCCGCGTGAAATTTGCTACTCTACTCCAAACTAGTAAGGTACACATGTATTGAACGCATGAGATTTCAAAACCAAATTATGAATAAATACACACTATAGCATGTAAAGCTTTGAGTCATATATGCATGATGTAGATGTTTGTTTAGTTCTTATAGTTCATTTCATTCAAAATCAATTAGTTTTATAAAAAATTTAAGATTCATGGGGTTGTGCATTGTAAATCATAAAGTAAAAAACAAACAATGGCAATTCATTTAGAAAAAATAATCAATTATGATACAGAAGATTCTAGAACAAAGGAGAAGTGCTTGTGTTTTGAGGTTTGTGCATTATGCTTAAGTTCAACCATGGAGTCTTCTAAATTGTACATGTGGCAGATCTGGTGGAATGTTGATGATATCCAACGGCCAGTAGTGCTTGGATTTGCCTATCTCTACACTGTCGGATTAGCTTCATCCAGCGACTATCTTTCAAAGTTATTGGCACACTATATTGTTCTTGTGCCATAGTTGCATGTTTTGGAAAAAAGCTACTAGTGGGTTGTACTATCTATTTAGGAATAGAAGATGTATAGATGGAAGTTGTAGGGAAAGAGATGACATGGAGCATCTCAATTCCTATGAGTAGGGATTGGAAAAGAGATGTCATTTGGTTCACATCATAGGAACTTTTCTATTGAATCTAGAGATGACATGTATCTCAATTCCTATGACAAGGGATTAGAAAAGAGATGTAATTTGGTTCATATCATAGGAACTTTTCTATTGAATATACGGTAATGTTTATTTTCCTTTGAAATTAATGGAGTATAGGAATCCATTCATATGAACCAAGTGGCTCTAAAGCTATAGAAATGATATCATGTTTATTTCCTTTGAAATGTGGAGTATATGAATCTATTCCTATGAACCAATTGGCTCTAAAGGAAAAAATCCTATAAAAATCATATCATATAGAGTTCCTATGATATTCCTCGACACTAAAGGATGGTTGAAATTGCTGCGGGTGATACGATGGTCTTTCTTTGTAGACTCCTCACCCATCTTTATAGTTACCTCTCGAATATGAATGAAATGATATATACAGGGTATTCTACATGTGCAATTTGGTACACGAAAACTTGGTAAAAGTTTGCGAGGTTCGAATTTTCAATAAAGCTACATGCACTACATTTCGGAACGGAGGGAGCATACGGCAGTTGCTAACACTCAAGTGGAAGATTTGTGTGTAGGAGGAGTGGCTGTTCTGTTAAATGACATGGCAAAACTGACACTGTCGGATGCCGATCTAACGGTTCTTACGGCGTTCGTTAGGAAAAGGCTTGTGGCGAACGTTTGTCGGATAATGATTTATGGACACATGTATTGCATTGATACGTGCCCCCTCTCTCTCACGCACACGCACCCTCATGAGTCACGACTCTCCTGAGTCCTCTCGCAGACTCGCACGTCGCACCCACCGTCTATCTGCAGGTAGACGTCATGCACATATGTGCTCTTCACACCCTGCCCTCAGAACTTCTAAAAAACAAAAGACAGCACGCACATTTTATTTTAGCTCACACGTCACACACTTATACTATTACTCTTGCGGCAAACGTTCTTTGGGCATAGTATATTGTACTCTCACGAAGAGAAGCGGTGCACGCACGCACTAGTTCTCTCACACCCACTAGCGGGTACACGTAGGAGCGCATTTTTATGAAGCTGGTACAACAAAATCACTCCACTATATATAAAAGCAGGAGCCTTCGCGCTTGCTTTACTAGGGTTCCTCTCGTTCACTCTCTCATGCTCTCCAGATCTAAGCAAGGCATAGGTGGCCACACTCTCTCTCAGCTCACGGCTGGTCACAAATCCGGCTGGACAACCTCGACCGGGGCAGGGGTGTAGGTGCATCGTTCACGCTGTCGTCGGCGGCGAGGGAGGAGACCAACGGCTGCCCGCGCGTCCCGATCGGCGGCTGTGCCGTTCTCTCCGAGAGAGCACCGGATCGGGACGAACTCCGACCCCTTCTTCCTCCCTGCGGTATTGTGGCCAAGATGCGGCCTCCCGACACCATCTTTGCCACATGCCGACGACCCTCAGGTATATATTCCTTCGAAACCTGCCTTGCTCTACAGCCCCAGCTCCCTTTGTGTGGATACTTTTCTAATTCCGTCCGCTGTTCCAAAGCCACCTAGACTTCTACTATTATTAGAGGTAAAGCTAGTTCATACAGTCGACTCTAAGCATTGGTTCAAACAGGGAAGAAAGTGGGAAGGCTGTAGCATGAATCTAGGACTTGGTTCTAAGAGGAAATGGGGGAAAGTAGTAGATACCTGCTGTCCCTACACCCATATCGCTACCGTTAACGTAAAATCACATGAAGCATTAAGCAATGCCACCTAATGTCACTATAAGTAATAGTGCCGTCGATAAATTGAAGCAATGCCACCACCATTTTATGAAGTGCTTCCGTCTTGCTTTATTTCCAATGAATTGTGTTTTTGCAGTTACACTTAAATCTCATACCACTAACATTGCTTCATCCCAGTGGTACTGCACAAATTTGATTGCACATTTACTTACCATGTGCTACTCTCATGACAGTAATACTAATGCTATTGTTCTGCATGTTAATCTAGTGGCATTGTTGATGTGATGTGATGCTACTTACTTAAGGACTCTTCATACTGTCAATCTAGTGCCAATTATAACATAATAGGTGTTGCTGTTAATCATATGCCACTGCAAATATCTGTCACTATTTAAATAACCGTATTTCATATTTGCGCAAACAGGGATGTCTGTCTCCACATCGTTTTGGGATGTCTGTCTCCATATCGTTTCTATCTGCGCAATCAAAAGCACACACCTCAGTTTTAGTACAACTGCGCAAAATGAGATGGCTATCCCTTGTAGCCGTCGTCTAACCTCCCGTCTTCGAGGTATCCCTACATTGGTAGTAACTAAGGTAGAATGACCAACGCAATCTAAAAGAAGATGATTCGTACATTTTACTTCCCGATTGCAGTGCAGGGATGAGCGAAAACAACTGCATCCTAGTCCAGAATGCACTTTCTACCAGTTCATCCATGGACCGAGGACTAGCTGGCACGGCTGCACGGTGGTTTTTTGGACAGGTGCGCGGACAAGAGGCATTGTGGTCTGCTTATTTCTGTAAATAACGGTGCTTAAATTCAGTGGAATGCACAAGCATTTCACTGGTCAAGATACTTCGCATGGTTCGATTCAGCATTCGGCCGAGACCACAATTATAATTGGTTATTCTGGAATGAGAGAACCTAACCCTGGATGGTGGCAACAAGAAAAAACCAGAGTGAACTCCAGGAAATTTAAGCCTGCCGGGAGGCCCTTTGCTTAGAGAAGCCTTGCTTGTTTTTTTCCTGATTTGTAAACTTTCTCACAACTTTGTCTTTTGCTGTGAACTAGTATATGTTTGTTATGTTCTATGAATCATTGAGATGTATAAAATTGCTTAACTTATGCTTTTCAATTTTTTTCTGAAGACGAGTTTAATTTGAGTGTTCCACATGAGCGCTGGACTAGCGTGTGAATGTTTGGAATTTATTACATTGTGGCCTCAATTAACTGCATGAACCACTGTAACAAGATACATAGTTGCTTATATGTCAGACAGCAGATTGTTGATTGTTAGCTAGTCGATAGGCTAGTGTTGAAGCGAGCTGAGCCAATGTGCCGTGTTTTGCACAACTGCTTACAAGTGGGGTAGAACAACAGTGTTTACAAGTACTTATGTATATGTCAGCGCACAGTTCTCGAACGAGTGCTCTATTTCATCAAAACACACACTGCTCGTATGATAACCGTGACAAGTTATGTCTTACCATGCCCTATTCATGAAAAAACTAGTGAGGACGCATCTGTTTCGACAACAATTACGATGGTTCTCACATGATTCACATGCACACAAAAGTAGCAGCAGTTCCCATAGACGGATTCAAACAGAGTACTAGCCCCAGAGGGGTCGATAACAAGCAAGGTTTGGATAATTAGACACAATCCAAACTACTATTAAACACTAGCCGGGGCAACTATTTCATGCCTCGATCTAATTTGGGCTGGACACAAGACGGACCTTGCCATGAACATCATCGAGGACGTCCCGCAGCAGCTCAATCCTGTGAACCTTCATGAAGACAACCTTGTGGCCTTGCCACTGATAAACTTGTTTGTGGAGGCATGCCATGTCATCTTCCTGCGTAAGCTTGACAAGAACAGTATGCCTCACAAATGAAGGAGTAGCTTTGAACTTCTTGTGCTTCAGTACACCCTGGACAACACGCCTGACAACAGTGAGGCTGGAATACAACTCTTCATTGGTATAACCGCAAATGGCTTCCAGGATCCAATAGCCTAAGAACTCTATTTTCCCAGTGCGTAATATTCAGGTCATCCGCCTCATAGCGAGTGACATGTACAACCACACAATCCTTGTCTGCATCAGGGCTCTAATTGAAACATAAACAAATTCTGAATTACTTTTCAGTATAAGAAACACAAGTTATTTATACCACTATGTATAGCATGGCATCAAAGCTAATAAAATTTTGCATTATTAATCACCACATACTTCCTTTTCTAAAAAAAATCACCACATACTTAGATGAATAACCACAATCGAGATCGGCAAAGAAGAAAATCACCTTGGGCAGCTCAGCGGGGGGTGGGGGGCATCCTCGAAGGGGGAAAACTGCTCCTGCAGTGCCACGGGGGTTGTAACCTCCAACGGGGCGTTGACCATCTCAGTAGTGGCCGTGAGCGTATCTGGAGTCGGCTCGGTGGCTGCCTCCATCTTCTTGGAGCTCTTTGTCTCGTGGGGATCAGCCTCCCGCGTTTGCTCCAATATCGGCAGATCTTTGCCTGGTTCTCCTTGGTCCATCATGAAACTGACGAATACTAGGAGACCACTGAAAGGAAAACACAATCGGAATGACAATGAAACAAAAAAGAGAGTGAGGATCGGTTACTGCTTTGCAAAAGTTCCTTTTTTCTCTGAACAAAAATATACCAACATCACGGATCCGCTTACCTTCCCTTCGTTGGGAGAGAAGAACAGTGGCAGATGCGAGTGTTGCCTTTCTTGAAGACGGTGAGGGAGAAGGGGATTCAGCGAAGAGTGAAATGATGGTTGCTTCGTCCGTCAAACTTAGACTGCGGGGAGGTGGGGTTTTGTGATACGACGGTTCGTTACTGCCGCGCTACGACCGGGGTGACTCTCCGCCTGCATACTACCTTCTAATTTGGTGGATGGCATTTGGGCCCGCACGCTGCATGGCCCGCATGTCGGTGAACAAAAGTATAACGGAATTCAGTAGAGGGATACGTTTCAATGACCTAGGAGGAGCCAGAAGCGGTAGAGTGTCTCCGCTGTACTAGTAGTATAATTGTTTTTCTGGGTAGCTGTAGAGTGTCTCCACTATACTAGTAGTAATTGTTTCTCTGGGCCCAAGACAAAACAGCCCATCCACACAAGTAAATAGTAAAATCAATTCAAAAGCCCATATATTTACTGAATGAGAGGCGCTACCCACACCCAGCACACCCCCCAAAAACCTGGGTGCTCTTCTTCCTCCTCGCTCCCACCCACCTCACGTCAGCTCGCTCCACTCGTACCCCCAAATTCCTCACCTCACTCCTACAGAAAACCCCAGCTCCCCTTCTTCTTCGCTCGCACTACAACTAGGCTCGTCATTCATTACTCTACTCAAATCCGTGAGCGCGACGCGACGCCCTCGAGGAAAATGGAGTCGGCTGACCCCAGCGCCAAGAAGATGAGGCTCCCGCCAGCAGTGATGCCTGTTGTAGATCCCGCACCCGGCAGCGCGGGGAGAAGCGGCGACCCCGCCCCCACCGGATCCCAGGAACCCGTAGAATCTCGGGTGGACCGCATCAGCGATCTCCCGGACGCCGTCCTTGGGGAGATCATCTCGCTTCTCCCCACCAAGGATTGCTGCCGCACCCAAGTCCTCTCAATTTGGTGGCGCCCTCTATGGCGCGCCGTGCCCCTTAATCTCGACTGTCGTCAGCTATCTCTCTTCAATGATTTTGAAATCCCCAGAGCCATCATCTCCTCCCACTAGGGCTCCATTCAAAGCCTCTGCATCCCGTCATGCTACCTGAGCAAGCATACATGCCCTGCACGGTGGATGCCTGGCTGAAATCCCCTGAATTCACAGAACTACAGCTGCTTGAGTTCTACTATTCCCCTGGAAATCACATACCACATACTGAACACCATGAACTTGTGCCCTCAGCACCGATGTCCATGTCGCGGTTTTCCTCCTCTCTCCACACCACCACCTTTATGCTTGTGCTACCTACTGCATAATCGGTACTAAACCTTCGACTCCCATTTCTCAAGAAACTTTCACTTGTGCGGGTTCGTATATCGGAGGCCTCATTGCACAACATCATCCACTCCAGTTGCCCTGCGCTGGAGTGCTTGGTGCTTGTTTTCACAGTTAGAATCGATTGTCTCCAAATAAAGTCGCCTAACCTTGTAAGAATTGGAATTTCTTTTGACGGAAGGCAGCTCATCATCCAAGATGCCCCTTCACTTCAAGGGTTGATCCTTGATTCTAGTTATTCACCGTTGCAAATAACCGTCCTCTCTGCACCTAAACTGGATACCTTGGGTGTAATACATGATCTTTGTGCTCATTTCAATATGGTGTTTGGCTCCACAGTTCTTCAGGTACTTTATATTATCATCTACACTTGTAACCATAAGCTGCATTTTAAATTTCTGTGCATAATTTATATATCTTCTTGGAGTACACATTTTGTACTAATATTATGTTCTATGCTCAATGAAGAGTTTCTCCATGGATGGCCTATCAATGGTGCTGGATTCTGTCAAGATCTTATATATCCAAATGAATAGTTTTGATCTGAACAAGATTATTGGCTTGCTGCAATGCTTTCCATGTCTGGAGAAGTTGTATATAAAGGTGATAATTTCACGCACATTGGAAGCCCGCATATAGTGTACTAGAATTAATCGTTCAGCTGTTGCTCTTTCGACACTCTTCTTTTAGACCTTAACTGTTTTCAATCTTCATGTCTATTTAGGCGACAGGATGGGGTAAGAAAGTTATAACCAATCGGTGGATTCGTAAGCATCGGGATTTTCTCACTTCTCATGAGATTCGATTGAAGACAATAACGCTAGAACGATATGTAGCCAACCGTGCAAACACAAGATTTGTCACATTCTTCCTGCTGAATGCGAGGTTACTATTGTCCATCAGGCTTAAGTTTATCAGCAGCATGGTTTTGACGGATGGGTATGTCGAAGAGCAAAAAAAGGAGTTTCAGGTGGGCAAAAGAGCTTCTGAATGTGCCGGGCTTCTATTTACAACATATTGTGGTCATAATCCAGTAAATTTTACGACCCAGGATGTTCATTCTATGGACCTGACCGATCCATTTGACTGTGACTGTCGAAAATAGTGCTGGAGTTAGATGTTGTTGCCCTTTTCAATCTGGGTTTTTTGTAAACCTTATGAACAATTAAATCTCGTGCTTTTGTACAGTTTTTAAGCTGGAGTTAGATGTTCGTGCCCTTTTCAACTCTGCTGTGACTGTCATATTTTCTTTGAAACAAGGCAAATGGCTTGCCATTTGTTTAATGTAGAGTGAAATATTGTAACAAATCCCAACCAAGGAAATAACATCACTCTCTTGGCTGCTTGAGCTCCTTGTGCATTCTGAAGCCAAGTGATTAGCCCCCACCAGCACCCACAAACTTATTTCGAACTAGCACATCAAATGGGCTGTAAATTTTCATAGGAAAGGTTGCATGACCATGACAGATTTGGATTCTGACATTTGGGACCCGCGAGGAAATAGCCTATCCAAGGTGGTGTCGACTTACTAGCCAGTCAACAAACGATTCTGCCTACCAGCCATTGGATTGACATCCAACATCTGTCGTGTATCTTCTATCTCTTGTCTTCTTCTTCCTCCAGCCGCCCAAACCAAACCACCCCGTCGGCTCCGCCTGCTCCGCCTCCCATGGCTGGCTGCGCCTCCGCCGCCCTACCGTACGTACCCTCCAATGTTGGCCAGTCCCTCCCTCTATTCCCCCACACGTCATGTTATTCTCTGGCGATGTCAGTCCCAACACGCACCCGCGCCCGAACCAGTCAACCCTCGTACTCCCCTCCGCCTGCGACTGGACCGGCACATCTTCCACGGCTCCTGTTTGTTCCGTCCGAAGCCTCGCCGTCATCCTCCGCCTTGCGGCCTTGGTTCGCTCGCCGTGCATGGTGCGCCGCCGTCTTGCATTGTCAACGTCGTCAACAACCGAGAGGAACAAGGAGATGACTGTACGTAGAGAGGATGACAGTAGGGACCCAACAGCGTCATGGTAGTACGCAAGCAAGTGCCTCTATATTACAAGCCCAAAAATATGGTTCCTCCTAATGGTTGGATATCTAGGGCTCACGCCATTGTCAACGTAGTCAATAAATGAGAGAATTACACAATGAGCGGCTGACACCAGGGACCCAGCAAGTCGCGCAGTTTTTTTGAGGAACAAGCAGTTGTTATTTATACTAGTTTTAGTGACGGATCAGGGTAACAACGGGGCTGTGCGGGGGCTGTGGCCCGTCTAGCCAGGGTTTTATTTATGTTTACCACATCATAAGCCCAGTTGTGTTTTTTCTTGATGAAAATGGCTAGCCCAGTTCTTTTTTTTAAGAAATACCCGAACAAGGCCTACTTGCTTTATTGGCCCTGCTAGGCTGCAAATCTTTCAAGACGAGGAGAGTTTCATTCGGTTTGCCCAAAAATGGGTTGTACATTTTTAAAACAAATCAAACCGGGAATTAGTTTCAATTTTTTTTCATTACAAGATCTTAAATTCCATTGATTTTTATGCGTGGACAATTATTTGGATTTTATATTTATATAAATTATTTTTCAAAAAAGTTTGAATGTGAATCGATATTTCTGGATTAAAAACAGTTGATCGCACCGAAATATGCAAAATTTCGTACAGTTTTTAACTGTGGCCACAATATGAGGTGTAATGCTAACAAAAAGAAGATGGGCTCCAAAAAAATTCTTAAGAATTAGCAAATGAGTTGTACATTATTAGAAACAATGGCAGATGGGTTGTATGCTGTTTTCCACATATTTGAGGCTGACTTGTGCGGCTATTACAGGTTGACGCGTATGCTTTCATAAAAAAGGTTGACGCACACACAACGCCCTGTCAACTTATAGTCAACACACGCGAGCAATGACTGTTGGATGTCCATCCAAAAGCTGTCATGCTTCTTCAATCTCTGCTCTTCATGCTCCAGCCGCTCAATCAAGCGCCGGTGGGACTCCCGGCTCCCTCCTCCCGCGGCCGGCTATGCTGCCGCGCAGGCGTCACGGCCCCACCGTACTCCCATCGCTGGCCTAGCCATCCGTCTACTCACCCACACATGTTGTTATTCTCCGGCGACAGCAGACGAACCAGTAAACCCTCGTACTCCTCCGGCGTGGGAAACAAGCGCCGAGTATTCCACGGCTCGTGTCGTCCACCATACAGTGCTCTCGGCGGCCTGGTCAATGTGGTCAATGAACGACATCCATCGGAAGTGGATATGCGTGGAGAGGCCGACAGCTGGGTCCACGGCCGCACGCAAGGAAATGCCTCCTTATTACAGCGCAAAATAATGATTCCTCCACCGACAGCTAGGACCCACAGGAAGGGCCCTCGTATTTGAAAAACTTGGCTGTGAGCTCGGACCCACTGGAAGTGCCTCCTTATTACGCACAAAAAAATGAATACTCCCCCGGCTCTAGCTGGGACCCAGCTTGGTGGGAGGCTGACTTGTGGGCCTACTAAGTTGACGGGGACGAAAGGCTTTGTCAACTTAGTCAATATGAAAGATTCTAGCTCCAGTGACAGTACGATGTCCATCCAATGGCCGTAGTGCTTCTTCAACCTCTGGTCTTCTTGCTCCAGCCGCCCAAAGCAGCGCAGGTCGTGCCGCATGCTCCTGCCTCCCATGGGTGGCTGTGCTTCCACGGAGGCCTCACCGCCCCCTACTATTCCCACCGCTGGCCAGGCCCTGCGGCGACGGCAGCCTCACACTGCAGTCGAACCAGTGAACCCTCGTACTTCTCTCCGCGCGGGCTTCCACTGCCTCGTCTTCCCCGGCTCCGCGTCGTCCCCTTCCTAGGCCTCGCCGTCGTCCACCGCCGTGGTGCTCTCCGCGCGGCGTGGTCAACGT
Organism: Aegilops speltoides; assembly: GCA_021437245.1. NCBI lineage: Eukaryota > Viridiplantae > Streptophyta > Magnoliopsida > Poales > Poaceae > Aegilops > Aegilops speltoides. The sequence goes on along the minus strand of CM038141.1, from coordinate 306,668,141 downwards.
GGTCAAGGAACTACTTCTATCGGAAGAGTACTGTACGTGGAGAAGCTGACAGCTGGGTCCATGGCCACAACCCAGTTTTTTTGTGATTTGCCAAGTAAGTCGCTTTGTCAGGCCTGTTGGGCTGCAAATCTTTCAAGACGAGGAGAGCTTTCATTAATTTGGCGAGAAAATGGCCCATCAGTAATGAGAAATGGGCTGTACATTTTCAAAACACATCAAACCGGCAATTAGTTTCAAATATCTTTTTTTTATTTTGAGATTTTAAATTACATTATTTTTATGCGTGGAGAATTTGTTGGATTTTATATTGATATACATTTATTTTTAAAATCAGTTTGAATGTGAGTCGAAATTTCGGGATTAAAAACAGTTCGGACGGCACCGAAATATGCAAAATTTCATATAATTTTTTAACCGTGGCCACAATATGGGCTGTAATGCTAACAAAAAGAATAGGTCCCAAAAGAATATGGGCTCCAAAAAAACATTCAGAATTAGCAAATGGGCTGTAAATTATTAGAAATAATGGCAGATGGGCTGTATGCTGTTTCCCACAGATTTGAGGCTTTCCTAAAAAAAGGTTGAGGCACAAGCAGTGACTATTGGATGTCCATCCAACGGCTGTCGTGCTTCTTCAATCTTTGCTCTTCCTCCTCCAGCCGCTCAAACAAGCGCCGGCGGGACTGCCTACTCCCTCCTCCTCGTGGTCAGCTATGCTGCCGCGTAGGCCTCACCGCCCATTGCTAGCCTAGCCATCCCTCTACTCACCCACACCTGCTGTTATTCTTCGGCGACGACAGACGAACCAGTAAACCCTCGTACAATCGTACTCCCCTCCGCGTGGGAAACAACTGCCAAGTCTTCCCTGCCTCCGTGTCGTTCCCTTCCTAGGCCTCACCGTCGTCCACTGCCCTGGTGCTCTCGGCGCAGCCTGGTCAACGTGGTCAACAATCGACATGCATCTGAAGTGGATTGTACATGGAGAGGCCGACAGCTGGGTCCACGGCCGCACACAAGGAAATGCCTCCTTATTACGCACAAAATAATGATTCCTCCACCTGACATCAGGGACCCACCGAAAGAGCCTCTGTATTTCGTGAAAAAACGTTACCACCGCTGACAGCTCGGACCCACCAGCTATATCTTCGCACGCAAGGAAGTGCCTGCTTATTATGCACAAAAAATGAATACTCCCCCTGTTAGCTGGGACCCAATATAGTGGCAGGCTGACTTGTGGGCCTACTAAGTTTACGGGGACGGAGGGCTTTGTCAACTTAGTCAATATGCACGATTCTAGCTCCAGTGACCGTACGATGTCCATCCAATGGCTGTAGTGCTTCTTCAACCTCTGGTCTTCTTGCTCCAGCCGCCCATACCAGCGCCGGTCGTGCCTCGTGCTCCTGCCTCCCATGGCCGGTTGCGATGCGGCGGAGGCCTCACCGCCCCCTACTACTCCTGCCGCTTGCCAGGCCATCCCTCTACTCACCCACACCCCCTGTTATTTTGCGGCGACGGTAGCCTCACACCGCAGCGAACCAGTGAACCCTCGTACTCCTCTATGTGTGGGCATCCACTGCCGCGTCTTCCCCGGTTCCGCGTCGTCCCCTTCCTAGGCCTTGCCGTCGTCCACTGCCCTGGTGCTCTCGGCACGACGTGGTCAATGTGGTCAAGGAACGGCTTCCATCGGACGTGGACTGTACGTGGAGAGGCTGACAGCTGGGTCCACGGCCGCAGCAAGGAAGTGCCTCCTTACTATGCGCAAAATAATTATTCCTCCACCTGACAGCAGGGACCCACCGGACGGGCCACCATATTTCGCGAAAAAAACGTTTCCCCCTGACTGCTGGGACCCACCAGCTACATCTTTGCACGCAAGGAAGTGCGTTCGGGCAAAAAAAGAGTCGCCCCCCTAACTGCTGGGACCCACCAGCTACATCTTCGCACGCAAGGAAGTGCCTGGAGACAGGAGACGAGGAAGTGCCTGGAGACAGGATGTGCCCCCGAACTGTGCGTCTAGGCGGATGGTAACAGGAGACGAGGGACACAATGTTTTTACCCAGGTTCAGGCCCTCTCGATGGAGGTAAAACCCTACGTCCTGCTTGATTAATATTGATGATATGGGTAGTACAAGAGTAGATCTACCACGAGATCAAGGAGGCTAAACCCTAGAAGCTAGCCTATGGTATGATTGTTGAGATGTATGTTGTCCTACGGACTAAGGCCCTCCGGTTTATATAGACACCGGAGAGGCTAGGGTTACAGAGCCGGTTACAATGGTAGGAGATCTACATATCCGTATCGCCAAGCTTGCCTTCCACGCCAAGGAAAGTACCTTCCGGACACGAGCCAGAGTCTTCAATCTTCTATCTTCGTAGTATGGGAGTCCGGCGGATATTGATAGTCCGGCTATCCGGACACCCCCTAGTCCAGGACTCCCTCAGTAGCCCCCGAACCAGGCTTCAATGACGATAAGTCCTGCGTGCTTGTAGTCTTCGGCGTTGCAAGGCGGGTTCTCCTTTCAAATTCCATGTACCAGCCGAATAGTGCTCGGCTTCATCTTGAATACTGTGTTCCTCGGCATCCACGCCAAATAATGGCCCTCTTCCACGCGTCGCACGAATGCGAAAAGCCAGGGTGTCTTTTACATTTCACCCCTAATTGTGCGGGTAAATACGCCTATAAAAGGGGCAGGGATCCAGATCCAAACCGCACCGTCTTCCTCCCGCGTGTTCTCCATCGAAGCGCCTCTGACCTTGAAATCCATTCCACCATGGATCGTCAACGCGGCTCTTCCTCACGCGCTCCTAGCCCATCGCCAGGGGATTGTAGGAGGTGCTCTATTTCGCACAATGAGCTAGCAAAGCTCCAAACGGAGGGATTTATTCCTCCGGCCTTCATGGTTCCGGTCCGAGCCGGACTGGTTACTTATCAAGGTGGGAGGCAGGCGGAGGACACCCCAAGCCCCAACAAGGGGGAGCGAGTGTGCTTTGTCCCCTATCTAATAAGGGGGCTTGGATTTCCAATACATCCATTCCTCCGCGGGCTCCTGAAGTTCTATGGACTCCAGCTCCACCACCTTACGCCCGCCTCTGTGCTGCATATCGCGGGCTACGTAGCTCTCTGCGAGCTATTCCTGGGCATCGAGCCCCATTTCACATTGTGGAAGAGGCTGTTTTGCCTCGTACCCCGTTCTCACCAGGGGTCCATATATCAAGTGGGCGGCGCCGAAATATGGCGCATCGCCGGGACCGGATACCTATACGGCACCCCCAAGGGGGCGTCCGAAGACTGGCCCTCGGAGTGGTTTTATATTGGGGACGCCCCACTGCCGGATCCAGTCCGGATTGGCCTCCGGAGTTCGATCTTGCTCCTTGAAGAAAGCGCCTTAGCTGGCGCCCACGGAGCCCCGTTTGGAGGAAGACAAGGCGTCCATTACTTGATGGGCGGATAAGGTTAATGGCTCATGCCGCTTGACCATGATTGGAGTCATGGCGGCGTGTATCAGCGAGGGGTGCAGCCGCTGCAATACAGAGGCCACCCCATGTGGGATTTCAACGGGGAAGACGATGCTACCCGACACGGCCGTAAAGGGCCGGAATCGACCGAGGACCTGGTGAAGATCCTGTCCGGTCTGTACAAGGGGGAGAAGGAGGACTTCCTTCGCCCGAACCCTCTAGAGGGGTTTTCCATGAACTACCCTAGAGGATGGGTAAGCGAACACCTCAAAGGGTTCTACCCATGTTTTCGAAGTTCAAGCTTCTTACATTATGTCTTCGGCGCAGAGTCTACGCCGGACTGTGGAGGACATGGTGAGTCCTGCTCCACAACCCGAGGATCCGGAAGGATCCCTGGGTCCGGCCTCCGAAGAGGATCCGGACATCGAGGTGGAGCTGATCGACGGGGTGTATCACCAGCTCAGCATTGACAATGCTTTGGTCGCCATTACGGCGGACTACCCCGGGCTAAATCCGGCTTCCCAGGTGACCACGACCGAAGTCCGGACACCGTTATCTTATTCTTGCCTATTCCTCACCTTCGCGAACGATGGTATTTTGCAGGAAGCGCCATTACGGCAGGAAGCCGAGCCTGCGGCGGTCGACCTGCAGAGGTCAGTCCGAACTAGCAGGAGAAAAAGGAGCGCCGTGCGGGCAGAAACGTCGCCGCAAAGGTACAGCTCGTGTTTGATCTTTCCGAGCAACGCTCCGAGGAAACGTCTAAGTGCTCATGATCTTGATAGGAGAAAAAGCGCTCGCCGGACTGCGAGCGCAGGAATTGCCGACCCAACCAACACCAGCCAGGCTCCAGCGCCTGGACAGGGGCGGGAGGCAAGCGCAAGACGCGAACCGGATCCTGCTCCAACGGAGGATACCGACAGACTGTCCGCCACCAAATCGGAGGTGGAGAGCGCTATGAATCATAGACGCCGCCGGACGGTTTTTCAGGAAGCGTGCTTTTCCCCTGAGGCGCGGGATGCCTTTAACGCAGGGGACGCGCATCTCCGTGCTGTTCAAAATGGTTTTACCAGAGCCACGGAACAGTATGTTATAGACATACGGGTAAGGAAATTTTAATGGTTGTGTACACCAGTAGCCCCCGAGACTTAAATTAGTTATGCTAACTGATTTAAGGATCATTGTAAATTTCAGGCACTTAACGAGAAGAACGCCCAGCTGTCTCGGGAGCTGCAAGATTGCAAGGCCCAACTTGAAGCCGCACTTGCTGCCGCAGGAGGAAATGGGAACACCCCCCTGGTAACACATTTTTATTAATAAATATAAACACTGTGCGGCGTGCGCATGAGTCTAATAATGACATTGCAGGTACCGCCGGACAAGATCCGGATAGGCAAACCCTGCTGCGCCCGACTAAAGGCGGTAAACTGTCTTGAATAGGGTTCAGCAGAAAGGAACAAGCTCCGGGATGCCAGCGCCAAGCTCGGAGAAGAGCTGAAAGGCGCCTGAGCCGAGCTGTCCGCTCCGTTAAGGAGAATCAACGACTTCGTCGCGGCATATATAGTAAGTGCTTGGCGAACTCTTTTGAAAAGAAGAGTTCGGCGAGGAAATAATTTGACATGATATGTCTTGTAGGTATACTCACGGGTCATCCTGCAGAGGAGATGCCCGTATCCATGGGTGATCAACTTCCTGAACTATTGCAGCTACTCGAAAGAGTTGGCGGGCAATGAGTGGCGCCGTTCGGGCTTTATGGCCGTCCTCACCCTGCCCGAGGGCCTCGGTGAGCTTGCGGAGAAGCTGCAAGGAGATGCGGCAGCGCTTCCGTTTATGGAAGGTTTGACTTGCCGTCAAGGGGCAGGAGGCTTGGGCCATGGTGAAGACGCGGTACAAGAAGGCGGATCCCAACCATATGGCCGAAGTTGGACCGGTGGGGCCCAATGGGAAGGAGATCCCTGTGAGTTTAGTGTACAGCCAGGTAGAACTGGCTGCTAAGTTTTCCCAACGGGACTGTAAACTAGACAGTCTGTTAGACGGGATTGAGGAGGAATACAATCAATAATCTTGACAATGTATCCTTTAAAAATGACATGTGAAATGCCTTCTAGCCGGACTGTAGCTCGTATGTCTTTGCCGACCTTTCCGCTTCGACCTCGGGACCCTAGAGTCCGGAGTGTGCCCGAATACCTTTTTGGTTAAGAAATAACCGTGGTATGCATGGAGACCAGGCGTAGGGGTCATTAGTGCTTTATCAGACAAGTGCCCAACTAGTTATGTTATATTACATGGGTAGTAAGAAACATCTTCCAGGGAGAATAGTTCTGTTAAGGGTTCCTTTCGCTGGGGAGGCATGCCCTAAAGTGCATTGCCGGACTGCAAAGAAAGTAGGAAAACATCTGGGGGCAGATGGAATAATGGTTAAGAAGTCATCTTTTAAATCACCGACCGAATATTTCCTTAAGAACGCTAGCTTTCGGCTTCACCCAGTCTGAGGTGCACATCCGGCTGACCCGGCAGTAACAATCATAGAGGTGCTCCCTTTACCTCCTAGCCGAACAATCGGGAACGTAGGGGTAAGCACAGGCCAGGCAACCCAGCTTGGCCAAAACTTAAGTCATATCGATGCATATAATGGCGAGTAAAAGGTACATGTGGAAGCATGACACATGTGCTGGGTATAAAACCCGTATAGTTGAGCTTCTGTAAAAGAAGCCCCCAGGAATACCGAGTGCGGATGGCACATCGTGCGTATGCAAAGAATGCGAAAATAGGCCACGAAGGGCTTTTTAAGTTAGAAGGATAAAAAGAGAAACAAAAGACAGCCGAAAAATAAAAAGTTGGACGGGGGAAGGGGACGAACTCTTAGTCCGGCGCTAGGCATAGAATCGCCGGAGTCGGGCTGCGTTCCATGGGTTCGGCTCGAGTCGGTTGTCCGACGCATTTCATAGACGGTATGCTCCGCCGGTCAGTACTTGATCAATGATGAAGGGGCCTTCCCATCTGGGATTTAGCTTGTCCTTTTTCTTGTCCGGCAGGCGTAGAACTAGTTCGCCAACGTTGTAAGTCTTGGCCCGTACTTTCTGCTTTGGTATCTTGGCCTGTTGTCGATAGAAAGCGGAGCGAGCCTTCGCGGCGTCACGTTCTTCCTCAATGTGTCCAAGCTGTCCTGCCGATCCAACTCGGCTTCTCTTTCCTCATACATGCGCTTTTCGAGGTGAGTCATGAATAATGTCGCGAGGAAAGACTGCTTCTGCGCCGTATACCATAAAAATGGTGTGAATCCGGTAGTACGGTTAGGCGTTATCGCAGCCCCAGTCTGGTCGAGCTCCTCGACCCATTGGGTGTCTGACTTAGTGAGTGACCTCACTAGCCTGGGTTTAATGCCGCTCATTATTAGACCGTTTGCTCTTTCCACTTGACCGTTGGTTTGAGGATGATAGACTGACGCATAGTCGAGCTTAATGCCCATATTTTTGCACCATGACTTGACCTCATCGGCCGTGAAATTCGTGCCGTTGTCGGTGATGATGCTATGGGGGACTCCGTAACGGTGTACCACCTCTGATATAAAGTCTATCACTGGTCCGGACTCTGCCGTTTTGACCGGTTTGGCCTCTATCCATTTGGTGAACTTATCCACCATGACCAATAGGTACTTTTTCTTGTGGGTTCCCCCTTTAAGGGGTCCAACCATGTCAAGCCCCGGACCGTGAGCGGCGGGTAATGGGTATGGTTTTGAGGCGGTGGGTGGCATGTGGCTCTGATTAGCAAAGAGCTGACAACCAACGCATCGCTGGACCAAGTCCTGTGCATCTGCCCGAGCTGTCGGCCAATAAAATCCTGTACGGAATGCCTTTCCTACCAGGGCCCGGGCTGCTGCGTGGTGTCCGCCTAGTCCGGCGTGGATTTCAGCCAGGAGGTTTCGCCCTTCTTCTTCGGAGATACACCTTTGAAGGACTCCGGTGGTACTTTTCTTGTAAAGTTCTCCCTCGTGGACCTTGTAGGCCTTCGATCACCGGACTATGCAGTGGGCCTCATTTTGGTCCTCAGGGAGTTCCTGCCTAAGTAGGCTAGGAAAGGTTCTGTCCACGCGGCGATTACTGCCATTATGTCGTGGGCAGAAGGTGTGATGTCATGTGCCGAATCACCGATTGGTGCGGTTTTCTCCAGTTTGTCGCTACCGGGCTCCTCTTCCCATAGTACGGATGGCTTGAAAAGCCGTTCGAGGAGAAGATATTTGGAGGGACAGCATCACGTTTTCGCACCGATCGTGCGGGGCGTCGGCCGCTTGGTTGTTATCTCGGGCTATGTGATGGAATTGAGTCCTTCAAACCGGTGACATTTCGAGGACAGCATTGTGATATGCTGCCATTTTCGGATCCTTGGCGTCGAAGTCTCCATTTATTTGGGATATTGCGAGGTTTGAATCCCCGCGCACCTCTAGGCGTTGAATGCCCATGGAGACAGCCATCTGAAGACCATGTAATAGGGCCTCAGATTATTGCATTGTTGGAGTCCGTGTACATTATTTGAAGTACATCTTGGACTATATCCCGGTGGGGGCGTCGATCTGACGCCAGCCCCGATCCGCCAACATTTTGGAACCGTCGAAATGCATAGTCCAATTGGAGTATCGCCGTACTCTTTAGGGAGTTGGCTTGATCCATTCGGCGACGAAGTCAGCCAAAACTTGTGACTTTATGGCTCGTCGAGGTTTGTAAGTTATGTCGAATGGCAAGAGCTCAATTGCCCATTTGCAATCCTGCCCGTTCGTCGCGGTTATTTATAATGTCATTTAGTGGTACTTCGAGGCCCATTGTTATCGAACACTCTTGAAAGTAGTGCGAAGCTTCCGAGGCGCCATGAACACCGTGCATATGCTATCTTCGATAGTGCGGGTAAGGATTTGCAGGGGTTAACACGGTGGATACATAATACACTGGTTTTGAAGAGGGAATTTATGCCCTTACATCACTCGTTCGACGACGAGGACAGCGCTTACAACTTGATGTGTTGCTGCGATATATAACAGCATTGGTTACGCCTAGAGTGGGCGCAGCCGGGACGGTTGTTGCCGGTATGGCCTTTATTTCTTCGAGTCGGCGGTGGCGGCATCCGTCCACTCGAAGTGTTCGGTGCGCCTTAGGAGGCGATATAGGGGCAACGCCTTTTCTCCTAAACGGGAGATGAAGCGGCTTAACGCTGCCACGCATCCTGTTAATTTTGTATTTGCTTGAGGTCTTTTGGAATATCCAAGCGTGTGTGAGCCGGATTTTGGCTGGATTTGCTTCAATTCCTCTACGGATCTGATGAAGCCCAGCAGCTTTCCGCTGGTGGTACAAAACACATTTTCGGATTCAGCTTGATGTCATATGCTCTAAGGTTGTCGAATGTGAGCCTCAAATCGTCTACTAAAGTTTCGGCGTGTTTTGTTTTGACGACCACGTCGTCTCGTATGCCTCATTGTTTTGCCGATCTGGGTGGCGGACATGTTTGAATCATGCGCTGATATGTTGCGCCGGCGTTTTTAAGTCCGAAGGGCATTGTGTTGAAGCAGAATGGTCCGTATGGAGTGATGAGTGCCGTTGCGGCTTGATCTGCTTCCGCCATCTTGATTTGATGATAGCCGGAGTACGCATCCAGGAAGCACAACGAATCATGTCCTCTTTGTGGCATCGATGATTTGATCGATGCGGGAGGGGAAAGGATCCTTTGGGCAAGCCTTATTGAGGTCTTTGAAGTCGATACAGGCGCCAGATTTATCCTTCTTTGGTACCATCACCAAATTTGCTAGCCAGTCCGGATGTTTGATATCTCTAATGAATCCGGCTTCCAATAACAGCTAGCTCTTCTCCCATTGCCTGTCTTTTGGGCTCGGAAAATCGTCGAAGAGCCTGTTTGGTAGCTTAAATCCTTTAGGATGTTTAGGCTGTGTTACGCCAACTGCGAGGATTCGGGCATGTCCGAAGGGTGCCAGGCGAAGATGTCCCAATTTTCCCGAAGGAATTCGCGCAGTGCAGCGTCGACTTCGGGGTCCAACTGTGCCCCGATGGAAGCCGTCTTTGTTGGGTCCGTTGGGTGGACCTGAAATTTTATTATCTCGTCTGCTGGTTTGAAGGAGGTGGACTTGGGTCTTTTATCAAGTATCACATCGTCCCTGTTTACCGTAGAGCGCAGCGCGGTAAGTTCCTCTACCACTAAGGCTTCGGATAGTGCCTCGAGGGCTAGTGCGGCTGTCTTGTTTTCGGTGCGGAGTGCTATGTTCGGATCACTAACGAGAGTGATTATTCCGTTGGGCCCAGGCATTTTGAGCTTCATATACCCGTAATGAGGTATTGCTTGAAAGATTGTGAATGCCTCTCGTCCTAATATGGCGTGATAGCTGCTGCTGAACGGGGCCACCTGGAACGTGACTTCTTCGCATCTGTAATTGTCCGGAGAGCCGAACACCACATCGAGTGTGATTTTTCCGGTGCAGCGCGCTTCCCAACTAGGGATTATTCCTCTGAAGGTTGTGCTGCTTCGCTCAATACGGCTCCAATCGATTTCCATTTTTTGCAGAGTTTCCTCGTAAATGAGGTTTAGTCCGCTGCCGCCATCCATGAGGACTTTTGTCGGTCGAAAGCCGTCCACTATGGGACTAAGTACCGGTCTGGTTGGGGCTCGTAGTTCGAGATGTGGGCTCGTCGTGGCGTTGAAGGTAATAGCTGTGTCCTCCATGGATTTTTGTTGCTACTTGGTAGACTTGGCGAGCTCATGGACTGTTCGTTTTGCATATTATTTGATCTGAAAGTCTCAAGACTGATGATACCGTCTTTGGTATTGTTGGAGTGGTTTTCGGAGCTAGAAGCTCTTCGCCACTTTTGGCCACTGCCATAGTATCCAACATGCTCGAAGGCTATGTGTTGAGGCGGCTCATACGTATTATGAAGTTCTGAGGTCCATTGAGCCATCCTTCGAAGACGGTTCCGTTTCCCTTATTGGGTTTTTGTTTTTTGGTTTTTGCATCTGGGGCCGGATTGTAAGGCGCCCTTTTACTGCGGATTGGGTTTGGGGCCGGATTGTCCCAAAATTGATTTTCGGTTTTCGGAAACTCTCCATCGCCTGATAGATTTCGTACAATGGATGCGGATCGATGAAGCGCGTAATTTTGCGGCGATCAATGGCGTTTAGTATTCCCTTGTCCGTGCAGTTATTTCAGAAGATTTATATTGCGTTTTCCTCTCAGCAGTCCTTTATCATGTCCATAACTAGGAGGAATCGGCGATAATGATGTCTTTGTTTCGAAGGCTCTTGCGGATTAGAGATAGGTCGCATATATGCGGGCGGGTGGGTGGAATAAAATCCGGATCCCTGCCCATCTTTGGGCTCAAAGGCGAGGAGCTTCGAATCGGGAGCTTGATTTCTTGGAACGATCCAGCGAGTCGAAGCGACATAATATTTTAGGTTCGATGCTCGATCAAAGTCCGTCCCTCTGCAGGAATCCGGCATGGAGGGTTCGGGAATCCGGACAAGGATTGTTTTCAATACTGGCAAAGAATTGCCGAGATGTTCTTCTACCACTTCGACGTGATGGGTAGCCTGGGGAGAGTTAATCTCTCTCAGATCGGTTTTAAGCCCGATCTGATTGTAGTCCGTAGCAACTCCCAGGGCGGCGATGCGATCCAAGAGCTTGTTAACAGACGAAATCTCGATTGGATCTAACTGTTAAATCGACTTTAGGGCTGACGAAGATTGCTTCCGGCGACTTGAGAAGTCATTGCGAAGCGATGGCGGACGGCGATCATGAAAACCACCAAGCGGATAGTTTGGCGGCGGCCAAGGCCCTCCGGCGTAAAAACGCCGTCTTTGAAGACGGGTGGAGGCATCCGCTCTATCGGCGACGACAGAGGAACTCTCAATGAAAGCACCAATGTCGGTGTCAAAACCGGCGGATCTCGGGTAGGGGTCCCGAGGCTGTGCGTCTAGGCGGATGGTAACAGGAGGCGAGGACACAATGTTTTTACCGAGTTCAGGCCCTTTCGATGGAGGTAAAACCCACGCCCTGCTTGATTAATATTGATGATATGGGTAGTACAAGAGTAGATCTACCACGAGATCAAGGAGGCTAAACCTAGAAGCTAGCCTATGGTATGATTGTTGAGATGTATGTTGTCCCACGGACTAAGGCCCTCCGGTTTATATAGACACCGGGAGGCTAGGGTTACAGAGTCGGTTACAATGGTAGGAGATCTACATATCCGTATCGCCAAGCTTGCCTTCCACGCCAAGGAAAGTACCTTCCGGACACGAGCCGGAGTCTTCAATCTTCTATCTTCGTAGTATGGGAGTCCGGTGGATATTGATAGTCCGGCTATCCGGACACCCCCTAGTCCAGGACTCCCCCAGTCGTGTTGATGGGGAGCCAACGGAATGCATCGTGTTCATAGGGAGGCAACGGAATGCGTCATGTTCATCAGGAGGCAACAGAACACATGGGAGCCAACCGGCTGGGTCGGAACGGAATGCGTGGTCGTGTTCATCTGCAGGGCTTGGACAAAACAGGCGATGGAAACAAGGCCTGGTGTACCGCATGAAACGAGAGAAGCGGCCTTGTGTTTGGTAGCCACATTGGAGCGGGTCTGTTGATCGGGAGGGTGTGGCATACCGCCAAAAGCGGAGAAGCGGACCTCAATGGTGAAAGCAGGGGTCTGTTGATCGGGAGGTGTGTGGCGTACTGCAAAACGGACGAAATGGACCTCCTACGATCGAAACAGGGGTCCTGTTGATCGGGAGGGGTGTGGCGTACCACAAAATGGATGAAACGGACTTGTGTTGGTGCACTACGGTCGAAACAGGGGTCCTGTTCATCGGGAGGGGTGTGGCGTACCGCAAAACGGGACTCCACGGGATACTGTTCATCTCCACTTTCGACCTCCTCCAGCCTCCACGGGCTACCGTCGACCTCCTCCAGCCTCCACGGGCTCTTGTTCATCTAGCCTCCACCGTGCGCTACTCCAAGGGCTACTGTTCATCCACCCCTCCACGGGCACCCCTCCACCGTCCACTGTTCATCCAGCCCTCCACACCACGGGGTCCTGTTCATCCAGAGGCAACGCCAGCGCTCATTGTTCATCCAAACCCCTCCGCAACGCTCACTGTTCATCCAATCAATCGGCTTTAGTTAGCAGCAGTAGCGAAGGAATCGCTCGATCGTGTTCAGTTAACAGCCATCGATCGATCGCTTGGGTTCAGTAACGCGTAGCCCGTAGTGCAATCACTCGGGTTCAGTTAGAGCCCAACGCCTCGCTCGGGTTCAGCTAGAGCCAACGCCTCGCACACACGCGCGTACGTGTACGAGAGAAACGCGCATCGCTCGGCCCCCGACCTCCCACCATAACCGGGAACTCCCCGAAATTTTCCTCGCCCATGCTTCTACCACGGTTTTTTCCGTCATGGACGGCCCTAAGAATGTCATGCAGCTGCGTCTCCGGCCCGCCCAGGACGAAAAGCACATTTTCTGTCATGATTTTTTGTCATAGAAGTAGGAGCCCACCACATCTATGATGATACCGGGTTTTGTCACAATTATCGTCATAGAAGTGTCATATGTATGACAGAAAAAAATTTGGTTCGGCCCAAAATGTCACGGATGTATCTTTTTTTGTAGTGTAAGTTCAAAATATCAATAGCATAATTTGACATTTTTCGTAATGCGAGGGACTTCACCACACTACTGGATTACCATGTCAGCAAAACAAGCATAGATAAAGGGCAAAGACAATCATTGTATCTATTTTGGTTAATGTGCATGGCATGTTGTTCATATCATCAACCACATCAGTAAGATAAAACAGGAGATGACAAGGTGCAAATGTGGGCTGCTTCACCACACACTGGATTATAGATCCGCAAAAACAAGCATACATATAGGGAGTAATGAGTAATGTTCATGGTATAAGGAATTTGGTTTTACAACTAAAACCTGGAACTTGCAGTTGTTGCGAACATGCATTTTGATAGAAACAACAAACTAAACAGCAGTTGATGATAGGGAGTATGAGCAAATCAAACATCAATTGAGGATAAGGCTTTAGAAGGACTGACTTGCATTAACAGTTAACACCGGCTTTATAGTGCCCTTCTCCATGTCAAGGGAAGGATAACTCAAGAATTTCAGCACAAAATCTTCTTCATAAGCATTGTCTGTACTCTACATATTAACGAGTAATTATAGATATGATAATACCAGAAGGGATAGAGTACAATGAAGATAAGATGCAGATTGATGCTACATAATGAACTACCAATCCTTGGAAGTACAAGTGTTACAGGACAAAATGTACTGACAAGAGCAGTGGGCTAGACTTCTGCACTGGCATTGTCTGTGTATTAAACTTTTTGGTAAGATTAAATATAGATCTGATATTTTTTAGTAAATGGTGGGCGAGGGAGATAAGATGCAGAATGGTACACAATGAACCAATCCCTTTTCCCATAATATTAGAGTGTTTGAACACTGGTGTACTATACAAAACACTTATATTATGGGACGGAGGGAGTAGCTGTTAATGTAAGTACAGTGATAGACGACGTTCCATCCTTATAAGACGACTGCAGAGCTAAACCTCTTCAAAAGCATTGGGTTGATTCTAAATTTATGTAAGAGTCGATACAAATCTTATAATGTCCACCAAATGGAGGATAACGAGGCTAAGATGTGCAGTGATGCTACCTAATCAACCAGATATGAAAGTAAGTATGGTCATACAAGGCAAGAGGTACTCACAAGAGCAATGCACTGCGCAATATAGTTGCGATATTCTGTGGTCCCTTGAGAATGAATGTTCTTCTACAAACAGTTTTCGTACAAGTGAGACGTTAAGGCACATGCAGAAATGTAGTTCAAATTGTGATGTGATATCATAGACTGTACCTTACGCTGCAGACGAGACCAATGTGTAACAAGATTATTCCAGTCACTGTCTGACAAATGTAGCACCAGAGACTTTACAGAAATTTCGTTTAGAGGCTTGCCATTGAAGTGTGGTTGCCTCAGGTAGGAACGATACTTCATCAACGAGTGCTTGAAAAGCGCAATCAAACCTTGCTCGTCTTGACTATCCAGTTTGGTCCTTGCATATTTAAAAGAATGAAATCTTGTGTCTTCTGTCAGCAGAAACATATGCAGTAATTACCATGAATAACATTAGTACATTACTTACATGTAAGTTGCGGAGGAAGATTGGAAATTGTTCTTTGTCCGTGGTATAATCTTTCCATGAAGGAAATATGCGCACAAAGTTCCTGACAACAATATAAGCTTCGTCTTCTAAACTGGGAAGAAGTGGAACAGGAGTCCTATTTGCTTCAATTGGGACTCTCTCTCGTTCGAAAAGGGATTTGGCAACTGGATTTGGTGTAGTCTTTGCTGGAATGGGGTTTTTGCGTCGTAGAGCTGGTGTTATGTCAACTTGCATCATCATACTTTTTTGCTGCAGTTGGGGTCTGCTGAGTTGGAGCATCAGAGATGGCCAATGTAGTAGGGCTAGAGTCTGCTAGAGTTGTGGCCGTGTTTTCTCGGTCTGGTGATATTGCAACTACACCTAATGGGCTATTTGATTTATCAGGTGTCAACACCTTTTTCCAAATACTTTGTTCGTGCTCCTCCGTGATTAGCAATCGCCCTCTTCCTTTTGAACGTTTGATACACAAGAACAACATTTGAATGGATAAATATGGTATGATGACAAATGGAATATGTACTGAAAATGGATAAGTAGGGTGTATTCACATACACGATGTGTAAACTAAGCTAATGGCAATGCAACAAAGTAGAAGAAATGCAAAGCATCAATTGCAGGGTATGTGCGACCAATATAAACTTGAAAAGTTAGAGCAAACACCTTGATGGGTGAATAAGATAGGGCATCTGCCTCTGACTCCTCCACTAGGGAGCTACATTGACTTAGGTCTCCCTCTAGCTCAGAATCATTGTTAGGATCATATTCCGAGCATGAATCTGTAGGTGGAGAGCGTTTGCATTGCATTGCATCCAGACTTGACTTCAGTCCCTTAATGCCAGGTTTGGCAGCCAAGGCATTGTTCTGCTATATTCTTTTCATGCGCCCAAGCTCATAATCATTATGATGTTGTTCAATATCCGAGATTCATGAAAACATAAATAGTAGTCAGATTATCTATGGAATGCATTGCAGATTCAACTTGAAGAGTGTCTCCCTACAAAGCCCTATGTATACAAAGTCCACCCCAACCGTGCTGACCAGACCACACACAGAAATACAAACCTCTTATGTCTCTATAAAAGGCAGACATGCATTTCAAAACTAATGTAGGAACATTAGAATCATATCAAATTCGTATTTGAACAAATAAACTAAGGAATTATGAGTGGCATAATGTTTAGCATCAAGGGTGGAGTGTTGGTAGTGCGACACAAAGCAAGTAGGCAGATTTTGTATTCCATGTAAAACATCGTAGTCTATGTAAAAGGTGGATATGACACTTTCTTTCTATACAATGCAGTGTTCATTGCCCACACATGATGGAAGAGATCACACAGAAAAATACTATTCACTCATGTCTGCGGTTCCAGTATTTTGAAACAGGGAGATCCACCTTGAGGGAGTCCTGGACTAAGGGGTCCTCGGGCGTCCGGGCTATGTGATATGGGCCAGACTAATGGGTCGTGAAGATATGAGATTAAAGACCTTTCCCCGTGTCCGGATGGGGCTCTCCTTTGCGTGGGTAGCAAGCTGGGCATTTGGATCATGCACCTTCCTTTCTCTGTAAACCGACTCTGTACAACCCTAGATCCCTTCGTTGTCTATATAAACCGGAGGGTTTAGTCCGTAGGGCAATCACAATCATACAGACTAGACATCTAGGGTTAGCTATTACGATCTCGAGGCAGATCAACTCTTGTAACCCCTATAATCATCAAAGTCAATCAAGCAGGAAGTAGGGTATTACCTCCATTAAGAGGGCCCGAACCTGGGTAAACATTGTTTCCCCTGCCTCCTTGTTACCTTCGATCCTTAGACGCATAGTTCGGGACCCCCTACCCGAGATCTGCCGGTTTTGACACCGACATTGGTGCTTTCATTGAGAGTTTCCACTGTGTCGTCACCAGAAGGCTCGATGGCCCCATCAACCATCCACATAAATACCGTCTTGAGGGAGACTTTCCTCCCCGGCCAAATCTTCGTATTCGGCGGCTTCGCACTGCGTGCCAATTCGATTGGCCATCTGGAGCAGATCGACAGCTACGCCCCTGATCATCAGATCAGTTTTGGAAACCTAAACTACATCGCTGATATCCGAGGAGATTTGATCTTCCAAGGGTTTGTGGCCTCAACCACAGCTCCGGCCATAGATCCAGAACACCTCGCCGAGTCCAAAGACGGGAGTTTAGAGCCCGCCGGACTCTCCGCAGCCATAGAGCTCAGCACCAAAGATACAGAGGGGATCGTTTCACCGGCAGACCCAGAGTCATACCAGGCTCCGTTTATCAACACGAAGCTGGACTCATCCCCGAACACCATATCCGAACTCTCGAGGTCCGTGTTACGCGAGCTCGGCCGAGGAACTCCCGTCCCGCCTTGCTCCACGGGCTCTCGCTTCCCTGTCCAAACCTCACTCCTAAACAATGCCCTGGACTTAATGCAATCCCTCGCCATTATGGAAGGATCTCTGCCAAAGTAGGCCCAGCCCACACTAGGGGCCGAGGGCGGGGTACTTTACGTCCCACCCGGCACCCACTTTATAGCCACTATCGATGACTTAACCGACATGCTAGATTACGCCTCCGAAGACATCGACTGTATGGATGATGATGCCGAAGAGGAGCAAAGCCAGAACCTGCCGTTTACCGGACGCTGGACGGCCACTTCCTCGTATGACGTATACATGGTGGACACACCCAAAGAGAATGACGCCGACCATGGGAATAATCTGGAGGAAGAGCCTGCTAAAGCATCTCCGAAGCGTCGACGTCAGCGACGCAAATCGAAATCATGTCACGAAAAAGACAGCAATACCGGCACCGGAGACAATAACACCCCAGAGAACGCCGAAGACCAAGATGCCACGGTCGAGCCAACATCCTAACAAGATGATTGGGAAGACGGGCAAGTCAACCCCAATGATCCTATCGGGAACGAGGGCTCGAAGGATAGTAACCACCTACTGACCTCCGAAGAGGATGAGAGCCCGGGCGACGAAGACTTCATCGTACCAGAGGACCCCCTCGAACAAGAGCGCTTTAAGCGCCGGCTAATAGCCACAACGAGAAGCCTGAAAAACAAGCGGCAGCAACTTCAAGCCGATCAAGATTTACTCAATAATAGATGGACTAATGTCCTGGCAGCCGAGGAGTACGGCCTCGAGCGCCCAACAAAGATTTACCCAAAGCGCAGGTTGCTCTCACAATTTGACGATGAGGCCCCAGAGCCTATGCCGGTAGCGCGTAACGCGGCTGACGGGCTTGACCGACCACCTCGTGGTCGGGACAGAGCAGCAACTCAAGCCGAACACCAACCTGTGCCACCTCGCCCTAGAGGCAGAGAAACAGCAGCTACAGAGCACACGCACGGCCTGCGACAGGACCTGGACAATAGAGCCGGTCATACTCGATCAATTTATGGATCAAGGGGGCGTGCACCAGCGCGAGAAGACGGCCATCAGGCCTGGCACGAGAAACACAACCTCACCCGTGCCGAAAACCGCATACGGACTCCATCCGAACTGCGTCGTGACGTCTTCCGATACAGAGGAGCCGCACACCCCCTATGCTTCACCGATGAGGTAATGGAGCACCAATTCCCAGAAGGGTTTAAACCCGTGAACATTGAATCATACGATGGCACAACAGATCCCACAGTATGGATTGAAGACTTTCTTCTCCACATTCACATGGCCCGCTGTGATGACTTACATGCCATCAAGTACCTGCCCCTAAAACTTAAGGGACCAGCATGACATTGACTGAACAGCCTCCTAGAAAACTCTATTAGAAGCTGGGAAGACTTGGAGGACGCCTTCAGAGACTACTTCCAAGGAACCTATGTTCGGCCCCCGGACGCCGATGACCTTAGTCACATAATCCAGCAACCCGACGAATCAGCCCGGAAGCTCTGGACCAGGTTCTTAATTAAAAAGAACTAGATTGTGGATTGTCCGGACGCCGAAGCCCTCGCGGCCTTCAAACACAGCGTCCGAGATAAGTGGCTCACCCGACACCTCGGCCAAGAGAAGCAGAAGTCCATGGCAGCCCTTACCGCACTTATGACCCGCTTTTGCGCGGGAGAAGATAGCTGGCTAGCTTGTCGGAGCAAGCCACGACGCGATAAACACAAGTGTCGAAACAATAACGAAGACACGGCAGTCAACTCCGGATTCAGTGGTTCCGAATCTGGTTAGCAAAAGAAGCCATTCAAAGGACATAAAGATGGTCCATCCAGTTTGAACATACTACTTGATCGGCCTTGCCAGATTCATGGCACCCCCGATAAACCTGCCAATCACACCAATAGAAATTGTTGGGTCTTTCAACAAGCCGGCAAGCTCAACGCTGAACACAAGGGGAAAAGGCCGCCCAACAAGGACAACGATGAAGAGCCTCGCCCACTGAACACAGGGGGGCAGAAGCAATTTCCCCCCGAGGTCAAAATAGTGAATATGATCTATGTCACCCACATCCCCAAACGGGAGCGCAAACTCGCATTAAGGGATGTCTACGTCGTAGAGCCGGTCGCCCCACAATTCAACCCATGGTCGGCTTGTCCGATCACCTTTGATAGAAAGGACCACCCAACCAGTATCCATCACGGAGGATCGACAGCTTTGGTCCTCGACCCAATCAACGACGGATTCCATCTCACGCGAGTACTTATGGACGGTTGTAGTAGCCTTACCCTGCTCTACCAGGACACCATCCACAAAATGGGTATTGATCCGTCAAGAATCAAGCCCACTAAAACTACCTTTAAAGGAGTGATACCCGGCATAGAGGCTCGTTGCTCGGGCTCAATAACATTGGAAGTTGTCTTTGGCTCGCCCGACAACTTCCGCAGTGAAGACTTAATCTTCGATATTGTACCCTTATGAAGTGGCTATCATGCACTGCTCGGACAAACTGCTTTTGCTCGATTCAACACGGTGTCGCACTATGCTTACTTAAATCTCAAGATACCCGGTCCATGCGGCATCATAACAGTCAATGGAAACACGGAATGCTCCCTCTGCACTGAGGAGCACACCGCGGCTCTCGCAACTGAAGTATAGAGTGGCCCACTCAAGCCGCACGCCTCATCGGCCATCAAGCCACCGGACTTTCTTAAAAGAGTCCGGTCAGTCCCGCAAGCTAGCGGCTCGGTACTTCCAGAGCTCGACTAGCAGTTTTGCCTTCATCGATCGCCGTGCATACCTGCAGAATTTGTACCATGCATGCATCATTACGCACTCAAAATACCTTGGGCGTCAACGGAGGCACCATACAGGCAGATCTATAGTACGGCTCGACCCTATATGACCTTCCACTCTTCTTTTATTACTTTTCTACCACAGGTGCATTTGAGCCCATATATCCTATTGACTTACAAGGACTCTTTTCGAGCCCGGTTTCGTGCGGGAAAAAAAGACCGTTCCCTTTAAGGAACCCCTCTCTACAAGGCGGAAACAGCGCAGACGTGCGGCAGGACATCCAAAGGACTCTTCATACCAAACCTTATTTAAAGGACATGTACTGAGCTTTTCTCCTTATTATGAGACCCCCGACATGTAAAATGATTTTGGTGCTTATGGTACTCTCTATAAGATCACGTCTTGATGTATCAATCAGATCCTATTAGGGACAATTTTTCGGTATCAACTTTATTCATAAAACTGTATTCTGTATCTCCAGTTGTCTCACATATCTTGACACCCATTGCCAGGGGCTCTATACGGACACATATGTGCCACTAAACAAAAGCCCGAACAGCTTTGTAGCACACTTCGGCGTCCCGAGCTCGACATTATATGCATCGGCTCCGAATCATGTCTTTGGTCAATAGTTGGGTTGCCCGGCTCCTGTGTTTGCTACCTTACGTTCCGTTTGTTCGGCTAGGATAGTAAAGGGAGAACTACTACGATTGTGTTTCTGGTTCGTCCGGTCAAGCACTGATACGTCTCCAACGTATCTATAATTTATGAAGCATTCATGCTATTTATTATCTATTTTGAATGATTATGGGCTTTATTATACACTTCTATATTACTTTTGGGACTAACCTATTAACCGGAGGCCTAGCCCATATTGCTATTTTATTGCCTGTTTCAGTATTTCGAGGAAAAGGAATATCAAACGGAGTCCAAACGGAATGAAACCTTCGGCAGCGTGATTTTTTGGAAGAATATGATCCTGGAGACTTGGAGTTCACGTCAGACGATCCTCGAGGAGGCCAGGAGATAGAGGGGCACCCCCCTTACTAGGCATGCCCCCTTGTCTCGTGGCCCCCTCGAGCACCCCCCGACCGACTTCTTTCGCCTATATAGTCCCATGTAACCTAAAAACATCCACGGAGAAGATAGATCGGGAGTTCCACCGCCGCAAGCCTCTGTAGCCACCAAAAACCTCTCGGGAACCCGTTCCGGCACCCTGCCGGAGGGGAAACCCATCACCGGTGGCCATCTTCATCATCCTGGCGCTCTCCATGACGAGGAGGGAGTAGTTCACCCTCGGGGCTGAGGGTATGTACCAGTAGCTATGTGTTTGATCTCTCTCTCTCTCTCTCTCGTGTTCTCTCTATGGCACGATCTTGATGTATCGCGAGCTTTGTTATTATAGTTGGCTCTTATGATGTTTGTCCTCCTCTACTCTCTTGTGATGAATTGAGTTTTCCTCTTGAAGTTATCTTATCAGATTGAGTCTTTATTTGAGAACACTTGATGTATGTCTTGCCGTGTTTATCTGTGGTGACAATGGGATTTCACGTGCCACTTGATGTATGTTTTGGTGACCAACTTGCGGGTTCCGCCCATGAACCTATGCATAGGGATTGGCACACATTTTCTTGAGTCTCCGGTAGAAACTTTGGGGCACTCTTTGAAGTACTTTGTGTTGGTTGGATGAATCTGAGATCGTGTGATGCATATCGTGTAATCATGCCCACGGATACTTGAGGTGACAATGGAGTATCTAGGTGACATTAGGGTTTTGGTTGATTTGTGTCTTAAGGTGTTATTCTAGTACGAACTCTTGTATAGATTGATCCGAAAGAATAACTTCGAGGTGGTTTCATACCCTACCATAATCTCTACATTTGTTCTCCGCTATTAGTGGCTTTGGAGTGACTCTTTGTTGCATGTTGAGGGATTGTTATATGATCTATCTATGTTATTATTGTTGAGAGAACTTGCACTAGTTATTATCTATGTTATTATATATGATCTATCTACGTTTGTTTACGCTCACTTTTATCATTAGTTACCTTGCTGTTTTTATATTTTCAGATTACCAATACCCATATCTACTATCCATATTGCACGTGTATCACCATCTCTTCGCCGAACTAGTGCACCTATACAATTTACCATTGTATTGGGTGTGTTGGGGACACAAGAGACTCTTTGTTATTTGGTTGCAGGGTTGTTGAGAGAGACCATCTTCATTCTACGCCTCCTACGGATTGATAAACCTTAGGTCATCCACTTGAGGGAAATTTGCTACTGACCTACAAACCTGTGCACTTGCAGGCCCAACAACGTCTACAAGAAGAAGGTTGTGTAGTAGACATCAAGCTCTTTTCTGGCGCCGTTGCCGGGGAGGTGAGTGCTTGAAGGTATATCTTTAGATCTTGCAATCGAATCTTTTTGTTTCTTGTTTTATCACTAGTTTAGTCTATAAAAGAAAACTACCAAAAAATGGAATTGAGTTTGTCTCATACGCTTCGTCTTTTTAATATCTTTCGTGAGAATGATGGGAAGGAAAATTGTGCTCAAGTGCTATAAGAAGAATTACATAGAATGCTTGGCATGAAATATGTGAGTGATGAGCATGATTTCAATGTTGTTAGTATGAATTCCTTGAATATCCATGATGCTAATGATATGCAAAGCCACAAGCTTGGGGAAGCTATGTTTGATGAAGATGATATTTTTTTCCCCAAGTTTTGATGAGCAAATTTATTATGATGAAAGCATGCCTCCTATTTATGATGATTATATTGATGAAAGTGGGTTTGGGAGAGTGTAAACTTTAGGAAGTAGTGATCCCACTATTTTGGAGGATGTTGAATCTTATTGTGATAATTATGAAAGTGGATTTTGGAGAGGTCATGACTTTATTTAGTGACGAATCCACTATTTCGGAAGAGGTTCCAATTGATTATGAGAACAATGTTGCTATCTATGATGATTATTGTGATGACTTGTATGCTATTAAGAATAATGATAACCATGAATCTTGTCATCATGATTTTAGTTTTCAATTGGATTATGCCCCACATGATAATTATTTTGTTGAGTTTGCTCCCATTACTATTCATGAGAAGAAATTTGCTTATGAGGAGAGTAGTAAAATTTCTATGATTGTAGATCATGAAAAGAATGCTTTAGGTGCTGGTTATATTGTTGAATTCATTCATGATGCTACTGAAAATTATTATGAGGGAGGAATATATGCTTGTAGGAATTGCAATAATACCATGTTTCCTCTCTATGTGCTTCAAGTTTTGAACTTATGCTTGTTTTGCCTTCCTATGCTAGTTGATAATTGTTCCCATAAGTTGTTTGCTCACAAAATACCTATGCATAGTAAGTGGGTTAGGCTTAAATGTGCTAGTCATATGCTTTATGATGCTCCCGTTATGTTTCAATTCTTATCTTTTATGTGAGCATCAATGTCGTCATCATGCCTAGTTAGAAAGGCATTAAAGAAAAGCGCTTGTTGGGAGACAACCAATATTTATCATTACTGTTTTTATGTGTTCACATGATTATGCTACTGTAGTAATCATATTTTATATATTTTGTTTCAATAAAGTGCCAAGTAAGACCTTTAGGATAGCTTTTGGTGATAGTTGTGTTGATCCTGCTGAGAACCAGAAACTTTTGCACCCAGTAAATTAGTTTTGTTAATTCACAGAAACGTGATTCGTATCTGATTCTTTCTTCTATGGATTGGCGCAGCAATTTCTTAGGACTCCCTAATTTGGTAGAATTGTTGGAGTTACAGAAGTATACGTTTGATACAGATTACCACAGACTGTTCTGTTTTTGACAGATTCTGTTTTCTATGTGTTGTTTGCTTATTTTCATGAATCTATGAGTAGTATTGGAGGGTATGAACCATATATAAGTTGGAGTAAAGTAGATATTACACCAATATTAATTTATAATGAGTTCATTACAGTACCTAAGTGGTGGTTTTATTTTCTTATACTAGCAGACTTCTGAGTTTTACATTGAGTTTTGTGTTGTGAAGTTTTCAAGTTTTGGGTAAAGATTCGATGGATTATGGAATAAGAAGTGGCAAGAGCCAAAGCTTGGGGATGCACAAGGCACCCCAAGACAATATTCAAGGACAACCAAGAGCCTAAGCTTGGGGATGCCCCGGAAGGCATCCCCACTTTCGTCTTCGTTCATCGGTAACTTTACTTGGAGCTATATTTTTATTCACCACATGATATGTGTTTTGCTTGGAGCGTCATTTTATTTTGTTAGTATTTGCTTGTTGTTATTTAGAGTAATGTTTTGCATCTATATTTTCAATAAAAATGTCAAGGATAGCCTTTACCATGCTTATTTTGCTAGTATACATGTTGCTGTTTGAAAACAGAAAGTTTACCGCTGTTGCAAAAATTCCCTAGAAAAGTCAGAGAATGATATAATGATGAAACCTTTTGCATAGGGATAATTAGATTTATGCCCCTAGTTGTGTCTCACTCGTCTGTTTTACCCCTAATTCCCAAAAGTCACTGGTTCTGTCCAAGTCACTTTGCTCCTCTTATGCTTTTGCCCTTTGACCGTTTGACAATCAGTTTGAAAACTTCATAACTAATTCATACTAAATCAGAAAAATGCAAATAAGATACCAAAATGTTCAGAAAAACATCACCTATATGTCAGTGTCATTTGCATTCATGAAAAAAGTGTTGGAAAGTGCACATCCAGTTTTAGCTCTTTTGATACCACCATGAATAGTAAACTCTAAAAAAATTCAAAAAAAATTCGAAAAAATATGGTGGCAAAGAACGACATATGTTCTAAGTGCTTGCCAAATTTCATTAGGGAACAACATTCATAGAATTCGTGGCAAAAAAATAATCTCTTTTGGAGTGCTGGTTGTTTTTTTGCCGCGGCACCCACGAATGTTATTCCCTGATGAAACTTGGCACGCACTTAAAACATTTGTCATTCTTTGCCACCAATTTTTTTTTTGAATTTTTTTGAACTTTTTTAGATTTTACTATTCATGGTGGTAGCATAAGAGCTAAAACTCAGATGGGCACTTTCCAACACTTTTTTCATGAATGCAAATGATGACATATAGGTGATGTTTTTCTTAACAATCTTATTTGCATTTTTCTCGATTTAGTATGAATTAGTTATGAAGTTTTCAAACCGACGGTCAAACGTCAAAGGCAAAAAGCATAAGAGGAGCAAAGTGACTTGGACAGAATGGTGACTTTTGGGAATTAGGGGTAAAAAAGAAGTGGGACATACCTAGGGCATAAATCTAATTATCCTTTTATAATGAGATCTGTTAAATTTACTACAGTGGGAATTTTCTCTCATAATTTTTGGAGTTAAGGAAGTATGATGAATCTTGCATTCTTCTGACTGTATCTGTTTTGTGATTGCTGTTATGTTTGCATTGTTTGCATATGTTTGCTTGCTTAATGATTCTATTTGAGGATAGGAGTATTAAAAATGCAGAGGCATTTAGTATGCAATGTTGAATAATAATATTAGTGATTTGTTACAGTAGAAAATGATAAGGTTTTGCATTGGTTTATACTAACCTATCTCACGAGTTCTTGTTGAGTTTGGTGTGGATGAAGCTTTTGATAAAAAGAGAAACCATGATATGAGAGGAATTAAGGAGACAAAAAAGTTCAAGCTTGGGGATGCCCAAGGCACCCCAAGATAATATTTCAAGAAGTCTGAAGCATCTAAGCTTGGGGATGCCCCGGTAGGCATCCCACCTTTCTTCTCAACAATTATCGGTTAGTATCGGTTGAACCTAAGTTTTTGCTTCTTCACTTGAGTTGTGCTATCCTTGCATTGTCATTTATTTTGTTTTGCTTGCTGTTTGAATAAAATACCAAGATCTGAAATTCTTTAATGAGAGAGAGTCTTCACATAGTTACATAATTATTTAGCTACTCATTGATCTTCACTTATATCTTGTTGGAGTAGTTTGTCATTTACACGTCTGCTTCACTTATACCCTATGAGTAAATCGTTGAATGAGTTGAATGTCATAAATCTGAAATTATATATGTCTCATTTGCTTATCCCATGGGGAGTTATGACTTCACATCTAAGAAGTAGAGGTTGTAAATTTATTGAAGGTTAGCAAGCATTGTATTGGTCATTTGAACAATTCATGAAAGAATATTGAAGGAAGAGAGATTTCACATATAAATACACTATCCTAGACATGTTTTATAATTGGGAGCACTCATTAAGTATGACATGCTAAAGAGTAGATGTTGGACAAGGAAGACAACGTAATCGGTTATGTTTTTCCGACATCTCAGTTAAAGTATATTGTCATGGATCATTCAAACATGTTGAGCTTGCCTTTCCCCCTCATGCTAGCCAAATTCCTTGCACCAAGTAGAGATACTACTTGTGCTTCCAAATATCCTTAAACCTAGTTTTGCCATGAGAGTCCACTATACCTACCTATGGATTGAGTAAGATCCTTCAAGTAAATTGTCATCGGTGCAAGCAATAAAAATTGCTCTCTAAATATGTATGATCTTTTGGTGTGAAGAAAATAGCTTTATACGATCTTGTTATGGAAGCAATAAAAGTGACAGACTGCATAATAAAGGTCCATATACAAGTGGCAATATAAAGTGACGTTCATTCGCATTAAGATTTTGTGCATCCAACCCTAAAAGCGCATGACAACCTCTGCTTCCCTCTGCGAAGGGCCTATCTTTTACTTTTATGCAAGAGTCAAGGTGATCTTCACCTTTCCCTTTTTCATTTTATGCTTTGGCAAGCACCTCGTGTTGGGAAGATCCTGATATATATATCCAATTGCATGTAAGTTAGCATGAACTATTATTGTTGACATCATCCAAAGGTGAATACGTTGGGAGGCAACACTATAAGCCCCTATCTTTCTCAGTGTCCGATTGAAACTCCATAATCATTAGTATTGCGTGAGTGTTAGCAATTGTAGACAACTATATGATAGTTGAGTATGTGGAGTTTGCTATTCCTGAAAATAAGAGGAATTGCAATTGTTTGATGACTGAGAATGAAGTTTGCTAGTTTTCAAGAAAGTTTATGGTCTATGCTTTGACATGTGAATTGCTTGTTACTTTATTGTGAGAAGTTTTATGAGTTGAGCTACTGTTATGACATATTATCATGCTAGAAAAGGTGATTGAAATTATCATTGATCAAACTTGCGCACCTTCTAGCATTCACACTTCATAAATTCTTTCTTTTATCATTTACCTACTCGAGGATGAGTAGGAATTAAGCTTGGGGATGTTGATACGTCTCCAACGTATCTATAATTTATGATCCATGCTATTTTATTATCTGTTTTGAATGATTACGGGCTTTATTATACACTTTTATATTACTTTTGGGACTAACCTATTAACCGGAGGCCCAACCCATATTGTTGTTTTATTACCTATTTCAGTATTTCGAGGAAAAGGAATATCAAACGGAGTCCAAACGGAATGAAACCTTCGGCAGCGTGATTTTTTGGAAGAATATGATCTTGGAGACTTGGAGTTCACGTCAGAAGAACCTCGAGGAGGCCAGGAGATAGGGGCTCCCCCCCCTAATGGGCGCGCCCCCTGTCTCGTGGGCCCCTCGAGCACCCCCGACCGACTTCTTTCGCCTATATAGTCCCACGTACCCTAAAAACATCCATGAAGAAGTTAGATCGGGAGTTCCGCCGCCGCAAGCCTCTATAGCCACCAAAAACCTCTTGGGAGCCTGTTCCGGCACCCTGCCGGAGGGGAACCCATCACCGGTGGCCATCTTCATCATCCTGGTGCTCTCCATGACGAGGAGGGAGTAGTTCACCCTCGGGGCTGAGGGTATGTACCAATAGCTATGTGTTTGATCTCTCTCTCTCTCTCGTGTTCTCTCTATGGCACGATCTTGATGTATCGCGAGCTTTGTTATTATAGTTGGATCTTATGATGTTTGTCCTCCTCTACTCTCTTGTGATGAGTTGAGTTTTCCTCTTGAAGTTATCTTATCAGATTGAGTCTTTATTTGAGAACACTTGATGTATGTCTTGCCATGTTTATCTGTGGTGACAATGGGATTTCACGTGCCACTTGATGTATGTTTTGGTGACCAACTTGCGGGTTCTGCCCATGAACCTATGCATAGGGGTTGGCACATGTTTTCTTGACTGTCCGGTAGAAACTTTAGGGCACTCTTTGAAGTACTTTGTGTTGGTTGGATGAATCTGAGATTGTGTGGTGCATATCGTCTAATCATGCCCACGGATACTTGAGGTGACAATGGAGTATCTAGGTGACATTAGGGTTTTGGTTGATTTGTGTCTTAAGGTGTTATTCTAGTACGAACTCTTAAATAGATTGATCCGAAAGAATAACTTTGAGGTGGTTTCGTACCCTACTATAATCTCTACGTTTGTTCTCCGCTATTAGTGGCTTTTGAGTGACTCTTTGTTGCATGTTGAGGGATTGTTATATGATATATCTATGTTATTATTGTTGAGAGAACTTGCACTAGTGAAAGTATGAACCCTAGGCCTTGTTTCCTACCATTGCAATACCGTTTACGCTCACTTTTATCATTAGTTACCTTGCTGTTTTTATATTTTCAGATTACCAATACCCATATCTACTATCCATATTGCACTTGTATCACCATCTCTTCGCCAAACTAGTGCACCTATACAATTTACCATTGTATTGGGTGTGTTGGGGACACAAGAGACTCTTTGTTATTTGGTTGTAGGGTTGTTGAGAGAGACCATCCTCATCCTACGCCTCCTACGGATTGATAAACCTTAGGTCATCCACTTGAGGGAAATTTGCTACTGTCCTACAAACCTGTGCACTTGCAGGCCCAACAACGTCTACAAGAAGAAGGTTGTGTAGTAGACATCAAGCACCTTGGTAGAGAAAGCCGAAAACTGACTGTCATGATGCGGCGAGAGCTGGTCAGCCGTTCAGTGACTTACTAAATCTTTAACGATTTTTCCGTATTAAACGAAGGACTGTTTTTTCAGTCATATACATAACACATACGCATTCAGATAGTCGCATACGTACTAGGGGCTATTTTATAGCCCCATCGTCAAACTCCTATGGCTAAGTGAGAGCGGTAAAGCCGTATAGTCTGATTGCCTGGTTCGCCGCACTGACACCTCCGTCACGGACCAAGACGTTGGGTCAAGAGTGCTCATGTGCTATTCCGAACACCCCCGTAGCATCTACGTGGGGGGTCGAACGATGACTAGAAAACTAGCAGGTATACAAAACGGTCGCACAGGAGGAAAGCAACTTTAGATAATGGCACAAATATATTACAAAGCCTTAATGTCTATAATACATACGACCGGGTTGTTCGGATACATTCATTAGAATATAATGTCCTTTGAGCATTGACCCTCTATCAAGCGAGCACCCTCTAGGACATCGTCTAAATAACGCTCCGGCGTGCGGTGGTCCTTTCCTTCGGGGGGACCCTCCACCGCGACAACGATGGCTTTCATCTTGGTCCAGTGCACCTTGACGCGGGCGAAGGCCCTCTGTGCACCTTCTATGCACACCGACCGTTTGATGGCATCAATTCGGGGCACGGGATCGATGAGTCGCCGCACTAGGCCAAAATAGCTGCTCGGAACGGGTTCAGGCGGCACAGCCAGAGTATGACCTCCTTCATGGCTGCTCCGGACATCTTGTGCAACTCGGCCCATTGTGCCATTTGGTCGTTCAGCAGTGTCGAGCACTCATGCGTCGCGAACTGCGACTAGAACAACTTCTCCGTCACATGCCCCTCCTGGGCCTGATAGAATTGCGCTGCATCAGCGGCGCTCTTCGGAAGATCCGCAAAGGCGTCCGGACACCCCCTAGTCCGGCTGTCCGGACACCCCCTAGTCCAGGACTCCCTCAGTAGCCCCTGAACCAGGCTTCAATGACGATAAGTCCGGCGCGCATAATGTTCGGCATTGCAAGGCGGGTTCCTCCCTTGAATAATCGAGAAGATCATGAACACCGGGATAGTGTCGGCTCGCAAAATAAATTCCACATTCCACCGTAGAGAGAATAAAATGTACACAAGTCGGTCTGCGGCGTATTATGCGGCATGACATCACACGCTACCGAGGCTTTTACTTGAATCGTTTTTATTATACCACCTCAGCACGTTTAGCAAAGCGGTTTCCTTGGCACGTCTTGTCGAAGCAGAGATCGTGTTCCCCTTATTCCGGGATTCTCATCAATACGGACGTGGGTAACCCAACCGCGCCATTGATGGCGGCGCTTGGGAGATATGCCAGTTTTACCAGGCTGGTGGGGGGCGCATAGTCTTCGCCCTGCCTATATAAGGGATAAGGATTCACTTTTTCACCCACACCTTCTTCCTCCTTTGCTCATCCACCTCCGCGCACTCAAGCTCCAACGCCCAAGATCGCGCATCTCGTCTTAACCTTCCCCGACCATGTCCGGAGGGGGAGGCAAGTGGTTGGCTTCCACCGTCAAGGAGGAGCACATCACCAAGCTGCATAGCGCCGTATACCTTTCGGCGATATTGCGCACGGCTGCCCGACGAGGGCAGCTCATCCCTACCCAGGCCCCATGAGAGGTCGTCTTCCTTCCCACTTCCTCCATGGACTGGGCTTTCCACTGCACCCTTTCGTCCAGGGGCTCATGTTCTATCTGGCCTGGATTTCCACGATCTGGCGCGAACTTCATCCTCAACATCTCGGCGTTTATCGTGGTATGCGAAACCCTCCTCTCGCATCCAGCCCCACTTGGCCTGTGGCTCAAGACCTTCAACGTCAAGCGAAGGTTGTGAAGAACGCATAAGCGGAATCTGGGCGCCATGTTGGGCAAGTTGCCCAGCGTCCTTTGCTCGAAGGGCCTTCGTGGACTCCGTTAAGGGGTGGCAATCGGGGTGGTTCTACATCACCGAGCAGCGAACCCGTGGCGGCGGCCCCTGAGTTCAGATCTGGCATCCCCACGTAGCTCACCTCCTGGAAAGAGAAGGGCTTGTTGTGGGGCAATCCGAAGGAGCTGACGGGACTTCGAGCCTGTATCCCGAAGTTGGTGACCAATAAGCTCAGGCTTGTCGACGTGGTCCAAGTCATGCTCATCCGCCGGATTCTCCCATGCCAAGAACGGGCATTCAATCTATGGGAGTTTAATCCGGAATAGCACCAGGCGCTAAGCGGGCTCTTCGACACGACGTATGAAGGCGCCTGGAGGGTGCTGTTTAAGGGCGCGAAGCCCCGCATCCATGACGGAAGATCGCGATTTCGCTCGCAACATCCAGGTGGACGAGGTAAGTGATTCAACCCTTTACGGGACACTTGTGGTAAACATATTGATTCTAAGAGGGTTTCAATCTCTCTTTTCCTTTGGCAGGAATGGATGGAGAAGGCCGAGCAGCTCATCTATCCGGCTCCCATGCCGAAGACCCGGTGAGCGCCCGTCTAGCGGGGCTGCTGGTTCGGCACCGCACGTGGTGCGGAGAAAGAAGGCCAAGAAGGTGGCCACGGGGACTCGAAAGAGTTCCCGCAATCAAGCGTCCGACGACGAGGCGGACTCCTCCCAAGCGAGGGCGAGGAAGAAGACTCTCTCTGGAAGAGGAGAGAGGAGAGGAAGGCTTCCCCAATAGGAGAGGCGAAGGGTCCAAGAGGGGGAGAACTATTCCCCCGGACAGTTCCGCCAACACCATCGTTGGCGAGGAGGAGTGGCCTTCAAGGGCCAGGCCTCCGGCGAGATCGTAAGTATCCGGATCCCTGATATGCAATTTCTTTCGTGTCACCTAGTGTCCTACTAATGCCGCATACTGTCCGTAGTCCGGTCGATGATGATCTCCCCGCTTCATCGAGCAGGTCATTGGCCCCGTCGGATGTGGATTCACTTCCGACTGCCTCTACCCCCCGCGCCGATGAGGACGCCGAGGTGGGATCCTGAGAGGACCCATCGGTGGAGGCTCGGGCGCCGCCACGCAGCCTCCGGACTTTCGCCGGACTCTACATCGGAACTGCAGCGGTTCGAGTCCAGCAGCGGCCCTTCGAAAGAAGGGCAAGACTGTGACACCGGCGGCCTCCGTCAACCGGGCGCCGGACAACTTGT
This sequence comes from Aegilops speltoides, assembly GCA_021437245.1. Classification (NCBI taxonomy): domain Eukaryota; kingdom Viridiplantae; phylum Streptophyta; class Magnoliopsida; order Poales; family Poaceae; genus Aegilops; species Aegilops speltoides. The sequence continues at coordinate 306,636,159 of CM038141.1, read as the reverse complement.
TGGGCGCTTAAAGGCGCTTCCATCGAGGAAGAACACCGCACTATCATGAGTGCGGTGATTGAAAGTTCAGCTTCGCCAAGAGCGGGTTGACCGAAGCCTGCAGCAGCCTTCTAACGAGGCTTTGAGGTAGAAGTTATTATTATGTTATGTAATACCGCATAGACGGTAGCCCACGATGCTCGGTTCGGTGTTGGAAAGAAAAGCGGATGAGGATCTAATATCTGTGAGGTTGCTTAAAATATGTCAACATGGGTTGCAGGTTGCGCTTGTTGACCTCTGCCGCCCGATTGCGGAGGTCGGTGCGTTGAAGCGGGATCTCGGCGGTCGAGCAAGAGCTCGGCCATGCCAAGAAGCAGCTCGAGGACAAAGAAGGTGAGTAACACCACTTTGAATAGTTACCTTCTGAGAAAAGGATTTTGGTTGCAATAAAATTAACAAGGATAATATTGGTATTGCAGGGGCCACGCACAAGGTGGCAGTCCTGAAGGAGGCTGTGTCCGCAGCGAGCATGATCTTGACATGAGCAGGCAGAGCGAGAAAATCAGGAGGCCGGTGGCGGAATGCGGCAAGAGCTCCGGGCTCTCATGGAGAAGCATGAGAGCTTGGGCGTGACTCAAGACTCGAGTCGAGCTTGCCTCGGCTCTCGAAAGTGCCAAGTCCGCCAAGGCCGAGGCCTGTAAGGCCCTTTAGGAGGTTGAAGATGTAAAGAAGATAGCGGCGGGTAAGGCATTTTTCATGCAAAGAAAGCATGTTAATGTAAACTACCTGACACTTACCCGCATTCGGAGCTCTCCAGGGGCGTTTGCAGATCTGCCGCGTAGTGTGTCCAATGCCGCCGCATTCTGTCGTGGCGAGGAGGGGAGCTCGACGGAGAAGGTCTTCTGGTCTCAGTACGCCGAGGCCGGCCATCCGGTGCCCCCAAGCAACCTGCTAAAGCAGCTGGTCGAACTCCACAAGGTAGCTGAGGAGGCCATGAAGGGCCTTATAGTCCGGCTGTGGCTTGGACAGGCCATGCACAGGAGCTACTTGACCTCGTCGCGGCGGCTGGTGGATCGTGCCCACAGGTGGAGGTCATCAAGCGCTCGCTTTGTATTGAAGGTGCTCGTCGGGCCCTTTTCCGCACAAAGGTGCTTTGGGGCAGGCTGGATGCGGAGCTTCTCACTGACCCGCCTCCACCGGGCAAGGAGTATCGTCGCCGAAATGTATTATAAAACTGTCTGAAGGAGCCAGCGATATTGCGGATGAATGCCCGAGATGTAATTTTGAGTAAACTTCGCTATGTATTATCTGTCGCTGAAAACTTTGTTCATATGCGCATTAAGCAACGCTTGTTTAATTTAAAATATTACCTTACATGCGGCCGTTTATAAAATCGAGAGATGGCAAGTCGTTGGCTTCAGCCCCGAGCATGAGTCTTTGGGGTGTTCGGCATAAACTTGATCACTCTTGTTCCCATTTTGGGTCCATCTAGGGGGCGCTCAACACAACGAACAAGGCGACCGGACTTATAATGCTTGAACACTCTCACTTAGCCATAGAATTCTATAATTTTAAATTTGGTGAAGCCCTGGTATCGGAAGACCGAATCGAGGCGCTATCACGCCTTCGTCGGACATTTATCCGAACTTCGCTCAAGCGGCGTCAGTCTTTAAGGACTCGAAAAGACCTCTCGAACAGCTACCGATCTCTCGCCTTATCATGCGGTCAGTTTTAGCTTTCTCCTTTGAGGCGCTCGCCCGGCTCAGCAAGGCGCAATCGCGATGGTTCTCCAGTGCCACCTTAGCCCGTGAGCGGGCGTAAGGCACCAAAAGCGTGGGGCCGGGCAAACCCAACTATTGACCCAAGACATGATTGAGCCGATTCATATAATGCTATAAGTTCAGGGTGCCGCACTTGTGAAAGTGTTCGGACTTATCACACCATAATGTGGGGAACATAAGCCCCTGGTGTATTAGACCGTACCAAAATATACGGGTGCGAGATGTCCTGTAATGAACATATATATATATAAAGTAATGTAATTGCAGTCGAAAAGTGCTGCATTATTTATTAAAGGAAGTCTGCTATGAGTGCGGACTGATACAAACAGTGGGATAAGCAAGGGATTTGGACTAATTAAACATGTCCCCCTCCAGGGATGAGCTGCGGACTTGGTGTATATAATCGAATTTAATGCTCGTAATTGAGACCACCTGAGTGTTCGTTGCAGCCTTCTTTCTTCCCTGACTGTTGCATCGCGAGTTCGGCAGGTTCACCGCCGGACAGGGCCTCTGGTTAACGGAGTCATGTGTATACAAAGAAGGAAAATAATAATAATAAAAGAAAGGGGGGCGCGCTTGCAAGCCCCTAGTGTGGTCGAGCCGCACTCTGGGTCCATTGTGATCGTGCCCCATCCCCTGCGCCCATGGTATCTCCAAAGCATAATGATGTACGCGGAGGGTTGTTCTTGCAATCATGCGAGGCGAGGTTAGGGCCGCATTACTCTGGCGATGCTCTGATCGTGCGAGTTGTCTTGGTTGGTATTGCTTGAGCGCGTTTTGCTGTATCCGGCCGTTTAGCGGCGGACTCAAAATGCCTTAAAAGGCTGCTCTGTACTTCGCGCGAGAGCATTGTATGTTCCTCCGTTCGGAGGGCGTTCCGTATTTTTGTTGACCGTGATGACTCCACGAGGGCTGGCATCTTGAGCTTGAGGTATGTATAATGCGGCACCACGTTGAACTTTGCAAGCAGCGGTTCGTCCGGCGCAGGCGTGATAGCCGCTGCGAAATGGGACTATGTCGAAGATTAACTCTTTGCTCGGAAATTATCCGGGGATCGAAGACCACTTCGGTGTGGTGAGCCCGTACAATTGGCTTCCACACTGGTATGACACCTTTAAAGGTTGTCTTTGTAGGTTTAATCCTTGAGGGTCTATGCCCATCTTGCACCTTGTATCTGATAAAGCAGGTTCAGGCTACTACCGCCGTCCATCGGGACTCGTGAGGTGAAATCCATCGGCGATTGGGACTAAAACCAATGCGGCGAATCCGCCATAAGCGTATGCTGGTCGGATGGTCTCTTGATCGAAAGTGATCGGACAAGAGGACCATGGATTGAACTTGAGGCGTGGCTCCATCGCATAGGCGTCCCTTAGTGCGCGCTTCCTCTCCCTCTTGGGTATATGGGTTGCGTAAATCATGTTCACCGTCCGCACTTGTGGGGGGAAACCCTTCTGTCCTCTATTGTTCGGCGGTCGGGTCTCCTCCTCGTCGTCTCTGTTTAGCCCCTTGTCATTGTTTTCGGCAATTAACTTGCCTGCCTGCTTGAACACCCAACAATCTCTGTTGGTGTGATTGGCTGGCTTTCCGGGGGTGCCATGTATCTGGCATAAGCGGTCGAGTATTCGGTCCAAGTTGGACGGACCCGGAGGGTTCTTTTGAATGGCTTCTTCCGCTGACCGGGTTTAGAGCCTCGGAATCCGGCGTTGACTGTTGTATCCTCCTTATCGTCGCCGTTAATGCGGCGTTTGTTTTTGTTTCGACGTGAGATGCTGTTGTGGTCCTTAGTATCCGGACTGCCAAAATTTTTATTGAGGTTGTTGCTGCGAGCTAGCCAGCTATCCTCTCCCGCGCAAAAGCGGGTCATTAATGATGTGAGTGCTGCCATGGATTTGGCTTTTCTGTCCCGGTGCGGGCTAGCCACTCGTCGCGGATGTTATGTTTGAAGGCTGCGAGGGCCTCTGCATCCGGACGGTCGGCGATTTGGTTTTTCTTTGTCAAGAACCGTGTCGAGAATTATCGGCGATTCCTTTGGCTGCTGAATTATGTGGCTTAGGTCATCGGCGTCGGTGGCGCTTTATCGTGCCACTGGAAATTGTCGAGGAATGCGGCTTCCAGGTCTTCCCAACACCCAATTGACTCTCCGGCAAGCTGTTAAGCCAATGCCGAGCTGGTCCTTTAAGCTTAAGTGGGAGGTACTTGATGGCATGGAGATCGTCGCCGCGGGCCATATGGATGTGAAGGAGATAATCTTCAATCCAAACCGCAGGGTCTGTTGTGCCGTCGTAGGATTCGATGTTTACGGGTTTAAACCCTTCAGGGATTTGATGATCCATTACTTCGTCAGTGAAGCATAGCGGGTGTGCGGCGCCTCTATATTGAGCAATATCACGGCGCAGCTCGAGAGGCGTTATGCTGCTGTGTTCGCCCGGCGGGTTATTGTATCCGCGCGGCGGTATTCGTCATGGTCGTGGGGCACCCTCGTGATCCGTAGATGGATCTGGATTGCCTTGCTTTGTCCTCAATCGTCTCGCAAGTCCGGTGCATTCCCTCTTGGCCCGTACTTTTGGGCGATGCGAGTGCGGTCTTCTGGAGGTGCGGATGCCTCTCTGTCGCGACCACGGGGTGGTCGGTCGGCCGTGTCGTGCGCTGGTGATGAAGGTATGTATGCTTCCTCCTCTAATCGGGGGAGCAACTTTCGTCTGGGGTAGCTTTTGGAGGGGCGTTCGAGTTTAAACTCTTCGGCCGCGAGGACCTCGGTCCATCGATCGGCCAGCAGGTCCTGATCAGCTTGAAGCTGCTGCTGCTTTTTCTTTAGGCTTTTTGCCGTGGCGATAAGCCTGCGTTTAAAACGCTCTTGTTCTATGGGATCCTCGAGCACGACGAATTCGTCGTCGTGGAGGCTTGCCTCGTCTTCGGAGGGAGGTATATAGTTATAATCCTCGACCTCTTAAATGCCGCCCTCTCATGGGGGCTTGCCTGCGTCCTCTGTCTGAGTCTTCTTTGGAGGGATTATCTTCGGCACTCTACGGGGTATTATTATCTCCTGTGCCAGAATCTCCATTCTTGCTGTGGCAGGATTTAGAGCGGCGCCGCTGACGCCGGCGCTTGGGCTGTTTCTTTAAAGAATCTGCCTCCACTACTTCTTCGCCGTCCCCGTCCTTTGGGGTGTCCACCATGTATATGTCGTATGACGAGGTGGTCTTCGATTGCCTGTATCGCTGGTTCTGTTAAATCTCGGCATTGTCGTCCATAGCGTCGATGTCTTCGGAGTCGTAGTCTAGCATGTCGGTAAGATCATCGACAGTGGCTACAAAGTGGGCGGTGGGTGGGCTCTGAATTTCTTCGTCGTCCGTATCCCAACCATCCTGGCCATAGTCCGGCCAGGACTCTCCCGATAGCGAGAGATGCTTTAGCGAATTTAGGATGTCGCCAAAGGGCGAGTATTGGAAGATGTCCGTGGCGGTGAACTCCATAACCGGCGCCCAATCCGATTCGATTGGCCGGGGCGCGGGAGGTCCGGAGTCCGGCAAGAAGTCCGGCACCTCGGAATCACGAGTTTCGCGAGGGACAAGGTTAGTGTTCGGCTCCATCGCCGTGGAAGTTGAAGCCCCCGAGGTGGTGTCCATCCACCGATCCTCGATCTGGGCGATCGGCTCCGGACTAAGGGCCGAAGCGGATTCGTGTGCGGCCACCAAGGCCTTTGTTGGCGGCAGAGCTAGATCATGCCCATTATAACGAGTCTTGGTGGCGCTTGGCTTTGGCTCGAGCCGTCGAAGATCAAGTCCCAGGACGTCGGCTGTGAAGTTTAGGCTTCGAATCGACTGATGGCGGGCGTAGCTTTCGATCTGCTCCAGATGGCAAAGAGAATTAGCCCGCAGTGCGAAGCCGCCGAATACGTAGACCTGTCCGGGGAGAAAAGTCTCACCCTGGGCAGCGTTGTTGATTGAAGATGCCATCGAGCCTATCGGTGATGACACAGAGGAACTCTCAATGAAAGCACCAATGTCGGTGTCAAAACCGGCGGATCTCGGGTAGGGGGTCCCGAACTGTGCGTCTACGCGGATGGTAACAGGAGACAAGGGACACGATGTTTTACCCAGGTTCGGGCCCTCTTGATGGAGGTAAAACCCTACGTCCTGCTTGATTAATATTGATGGTATGGGTAGTACAAGAGTGGATCTACCGCGAGATCAAGGAGGCTAAACCCTAAAGCTAGCCTATGGTATGATTGTTGTGATGTATGTTGTTTCCTACGGACTAAAGCCCTCCGGTCTATATAGACACCGGAGGAGGCTAGGGTTACACAGAGTCGGTTACAATGGTAGGAGATCTACATATCCGTATTGCCAAGCTTGCCTTCCACGCCAAGGAAAGTCCCATCCGGACACGGGACGGAGTTTTCTATCTTGTATCTTCGTAGTCTTGGAGTCCGGCGGACGATGATAGTCCGGCTGTCCGGACACCTCTTAGTCCAGGACTCCCTCACCCCTCCTGGGCCTGATAGAATTGCGCTGCATCAGCGGCGCTCTTCGGAAGATCCGCAAAGGCGTCTGGAGAACTCCATAGTCGATTAAGTAAGGCATACCTCTGATCGCCAAACTTAGACTATAAAAGAAAGGGCTTACCAACCGCTATCTATCCGGCCTGATGGAGCTCCTCGCGAGCCGCTCGGGATTCAGACCTCGCCTCTTCAGCGTCCTACAGGGCCTTGGCAAGTTCGGCCGCTTAGCTTTATTCTCCTCCTCGAGGAGCTCACACTTGCGAGTTGCATCCTTGAGCTCTTGCTCAATCTTGGATACCCGCTCCTTGAACTGGTGCCGGGTGGCCTGTTCAGTCTTCAAATCGGCAGCCGCTTTCTCAGCGGCTGCTTCTCTCACCCTTGCCTTCTCCTTTGCGCGGGCAAGGTCACTCCTGAGGATCTCCACCTCAGCAATGCCATCTGCAATTATGCATATAGCAGCACGTAAGCTTCAACTTAGCATTTGCAAACTAATTCAATTGAATATGGAGAAGTTGAAACCTACTTTGCGCCTCGTCGAGCCGCTTGTTAATCCGGATATTGTCCTTGTCGACCAGCTGTAGTTTCCACTTCAGTTCGGAAACTTCGGCGGCCTGGGCAGTCGCCGCTAACAGTGAAGCCTGATTTTTATCAAGAAGGATAAGTATGTTATTTCCTGCGGATATCTATAGACCCTCTGTTTGCCCTTCTTCATTGGCCAAACAGAGTCTCAGGGGCTACTATCTATATATAGGCAGATTTTTATGGAAAGCGGCTAAAAGACATTACATTGCATACCTCGAAGCCTGTTAGTAGGGTCGTGAAGGCTTCATTTAGTCTGCTCTTAGCGGACTGAACCTTTTCAACCACCGTACCCATTAAGTTACGGTGCTCCACCAAGACGGATGCACTTTGTAGTGCATCTGTCAGCATGTTCGGCGCCTCTGCATTCATAGAGGTCACCATCTCCCTCTCTTGTAGAGGCGGCTGCCGATCCGATTCCAGAACCGTTTGGGTCTTCGGAATAGTATCCGGCTGAGGGTCAGATGATCTAGGACCCCCGTGGCCGGTCTCCATGGGGGTTGCGCGCCCCCATGTTCTCGACAGCCTCCGGTGCCATATTGGTCCCCTCCCGTACTTCTCTGGAGCTCGGAGAAATCCTTTGGGACGACACCTCGGGATCGTCCGCCCTAGGAGGCGGGGAAGCTCGTGGAGGCATCTCGCTCTCCATCTTCTCCGATGAAAGATCCCCCGACGACGAAGATTCATGAGGAATGTCACGGGCCGGACTGGAATATGAAATTTGATATTATTCTTATAATCTATAAAAAATATTAGATGTATACAAGACATCTTAAGGAGCTCACGATTCGGCGAGGGGCTTGGTTCGGGGGCGGTACTTTGGGACGGCCTCGGTGCCCGAATCCGAGTCATCTGAGAGGGATATCCTTCCCCTCTTGGACGCCGCCTCCTCCGGATCTACGGAGGCCGCCCTCTTTTTCCCTTTGGGAGGAGGGTTCTCTGCTTCCTCCTCCTCCTCCCCATCCTTGTCTTCGACTTCCTCGTGAGAGGAAGGAGCTTCGGTTCCTCTGAACACGGCGCCCGAAGTTTCTTCGGGATGGAGGCCACGTTCGGCCTCCATGGTCTTCTTCTTCTTGTCCTTCTTTGCCAGTGCCTGGTAGGGTGCCGGGACCAGCATCTTCATTAACAAAGGCTCGGCTGGGTTTTCGGGGAGCGGGGCCGAACACTTAATCCGCTCGGCCTTCTTTATCCAGTCATGTTCAGGAGATGGAATTTTCAGGACCCCTCCCTAAGATCGACAAGCTAAGTAGTGTTCGGAAATATGATACTTACTGGGGATGCCGGATTGTTGCAGTCGAGGCGAGTGTCGTCGGACGTCCGTGGCCACGTCTTCTGCTTGAGCAGCTTCCAGATCCCTTTCTGCGTTGTACCAAAGAAGTGCTGCAGGGTCCGTGGCCCCTCTGGATTGAACTCCCACATTTTGAGAGGCCATCGTTGGCAGCTCGGCGGATGAGCATCGCTGAATCACATCAACAAGGGTGGTGTCCTTTTTTATCATGCTCTTGATATGCTTCTGCAGCATCGACACTTCGTCAAGGGACCCCCAATTAGGCCCCTGTTGGTCCAGGATGCGAGCCGCAGTGGAGGTCCAGATCTAAAGGCAGGAGCAGCAGCCCACTTGGTGCCACGGGGTTCGGTGATAAAGAACCACTCCTTCTACCACACCTTGACAGTATCCACAAATCTCCCTTTGGGCCAGGTAACATGGTTGGGCTTGCTCACCATGGCGCCGCTGCACTCGGCATGTTGGCCTTCAACCACCTTCGGCTTCACATTAAAAACCCTGAGCCATAAGCCGAAGTGTGAAGGGACGCGAAGAAATGCCTCACACACGACGTTAAACGCCGAGATGTGGAGGAAGGAATTTGGGGCCAGATCATGGAAATCCAACCCGTAGTAGTACATGAGACATCGGACGAAGGGGTTAAGGGTGAACCCGAGTTCTTGGAGGAAGTGAGGGATAAAAACCATCCTTTCGCCAGGCTCCGGGGTGGGGATGACCTGCCCTGGGGTTGGAACCCTGTGTTTGATCTCCGCCGTCAGGTACCTCGCCTCTCGCAAATCCTAGATGTTCTTTTCCATTACGGAGGAGGCCATCCACTTGCTCTGAAAACCAGATCCGGCCATTGCTGGAATGGTTGGGGCGGAGGGAAAGTTTAGAACTTGGGCGCTAGATCTCGGGGGATTGAAAGGCAGAGGAAGAAGAAGGCGTGAGGTGAGCATATGGGTCTTTGTCCTCTTATAGAGGCAGCGAATATCAAGCGCCCCCTCATAAGCCTTAAATCACGCCTATTCCCAAGGGGACATGTGAAAGGCATGGTTGGATTACCCAAAACCCCTATTGATGAGAATCCCGTGATAAGGGGACACGATCTCTACTTTGACAAGACGTGTCAATGACAGTACCTCAGAATACGAAACGGGGCTGTAAAACGGTCCAGAATACTAATAAGGCTAGAACATAATGTCTCGCCAAAAAAGTTGCCCGTGGACATGATTTATTTTAAGTATTGTTGCCTTTTACCGCTTAGGATTGTATGTATTAAGTAGGGCCGGACACCGCTCATGTGCGTGGAAAGCTGCTTCGGAGTATTCGGAGAGGGAACCCGCCTTGCAATGCCGAAGACACTCTGCACGCCGGATACATCGTCATTAAAGCCTGGTTCAGGGGCTACTGAGGGAGTCCTAGACTAAGGGGTCCTCGGGCGTCCGGGCTATGTGATATGGCCGGACTAATGGGCCATGAAGATATGAGATTAAAGACCTTTCCCTGTGTCCGGATGGGGCTCTCCTTTGCGTGGGTGGCAAGCTGGGCGTTTGGATCATGCACCTTCCTTTCTCTGTAAACCGACTCTGTACAACCCTAGATCCCTCCGGTGTCTATATAAACAGGAGGGTTTAGTCCGTAGGGCAATCACAATCATATAGGCTAGACATCTAGGATTTAGCTATTACGATCTCGAGGTAGATCAACTCTTGTAACCCCTATAATCATCAAAGTCAATCAAGAAGGAAGTAGTGTATTACCTCCATTAAGAGGTCCTGAACCTGGGTAAACATCGTGTCCCCTGCCTCCTTGTTACCTTCGGTCCTTAGACGCATAGTTCGGGACCCCCTACCCGAGATCTGCCGATTTTGACATGACACACCCTAAAAGAATATTCACAACAAATATGACAAGGCAAGCATAGAGGTAGTGAATCAATCATTACTTGTGAGCTACTAGGCCAAGTATGCAGAATTGTAACTGCCGTAAGAGACTGAGGGAGTCCTGGACTAGGGGGTGTCCTGATAGCCGAACTATCATCATCGGCCGGACTCCAAGACTATGAAGATACAAGATTGAAGACTTCGTCCCGTGTCCGGATGGGACTTTCCTTGGCGTGGAAGGCAAGCTTGGCGATACAGATATGATCTCCTACCATTGTAACCGACTCTGTGTAACCCTAGCCCTCTCCGGTGTCTATATAAACCGGAGGGATTTAGTCCATAGGACAGAACAACAATCATACCATAGGCTAGCTTCTAGGGTTTAGCCTCCTTGATCTCATGGTAGATCCACTCTTGTACTACCCATATCATCAATATCAATCAAGCAGGAGTAGGGTTTTACCTCCATCGAGAGGGCTGGAACCTGGGTAAAAACATCGTGTCCCTTGTCTCCTGTTACCATCCGCCTAGACACACAATTCGGGACCCCCTACCCGAGATCCGCCGGTTTTGACACCGACATTGGTGCTTTCATTGAGAGTTCCTCTGTGCCGTCACAATCAGGAAGGATGTCTCTTCCCGTCTTTAAAGATGGTACCATTGCCAAAGGAGCTTTGGCCGCCGGCCAAACTATCCGGCTAGGTGGTTTTCTTATGACCTTTGTTCGCGCCGCTCGACGATGACCTCTCGGGTCATCAAAAGCGATCTTCACGTCAACTTCGAATTCACCGAGCAGCTGGATCGATGGAGCTCTCTTCCGTAAGCGAGCTCTTGGATCGCGCCGCCGCCAGGAGTCGCTCTGGACTACGATCAGATTGGGCTTAAAACCGATCTGAGAGAGATTAATTCTCCCCAGGTTACCCACCACATTGCGGTGGTAGAGGAGCAACGCGGCGACTCTTCTTCTATATTAAAGACCAGTTATGTCCGGACTCCCGATCCCTCCATGCCAGATTCCCGCGGAGGGACGGACGTCAGTCAAATACTAAACCTAAAGTCAGGCAGCGGACCAGATTCGTTGGACAACATCCAGCAATCCAAGCTTCCAAATTCGGAAACTTTTCGGCCCTTGAGCCTCAAGTTGGGCAGGGTTCCGGACTTAATTCCACCCGCCCACCCAAACATAAGCGATCTATCTCAAATCCGGCAAGAGCCCACGGAAGCGATTACATCATTCTTGGGGCGATTCCTCCTGGTTATGGACAGGATAAAGGACTGCCGTGAGGAAAGCACAATCTCAATTTTTTGTAACAATTGCACGGACAAGGGAATCACGAACGCCATAAGTCGCCGCGAGATTACACGCTTCGCTGACCTGGCGTCCATAGTACAAAAGTACTGTGCGATGGAGAGTACCTGGAAAACCGAAACTAAGTTTTGGGATAATCTGGCTCCGAACACAACCCTAGTCCGAAACAAAAGGGTGCATCATGCTCAGGCACCCGGGACAAAAACCAAAAAGCAAAAACCCCATAAAGGGAACGGAACCATATTGGAGGGATGGCTCAGCGGACCCTGTAAAATCCACAGTACAGAGGGCGTCACTCCAACACATAGCCTTCGAGCATGTTGGATACTATGGCAGGTAGCCAAAAGTGGCGAAGAGCTTCTAGCCCCGGAGAACCAGCCCAACAGTACCAGTACGGTATTAACAGTCTTCAAGACTTCCGCATCAAATAATATGCGGAAACGAACAATCCGCAGCCTCGCCGAAGTCTACCAAGTAGCAACAACAAATCCATGGAGCAACACGGCTATCACCTTCAATGCCAGCGACGAATGTAAATTCCGAACAGCCCGAGCACCAGCCGCATTGGTCCTCAGTCCAATAGTGGACGGCTTTCGTCTTACCAAGGTACTCATGGATGGCGGCAGCGGATTAAACCTCATCTCGAGAAACCCTTCAAAAATGGAAATAGCTGGAGCCGCATTGGCGAAGCAGCACAACCTTTAGAGGAATAATCCCTAGTCGGGAAGCATGCTACACAGGAAAAATTACACTTGATGTGGTGTTCGGCTCGCCGGACAATTACAGGTCCGAGGAGGTCACGTTCCAAGTAGCCCCGTTCAGCAGCGTATATCACGCTTTATTAGGGTGAGAGGCATTCACAATTTTCCAAGCCATACCCCATTACGGGTACATGAAGCTTAAAATGCCCGGGCCCAATGGAATCATCACTCTTGTCAGTGATCCGGACATAGCACTCCGCGCTGAAAATAAGACAGCCGCACTAGCCCAAGAGGCACTATCCAAAGCCCTAGCGGCAGAGGAACTCACTGCGCTGCGCTCCACGGTGAACATGCACGATGTGATACTCGATAAGGGATCCGAGTCCACCTCTTTTAAACCAGCGGACGAAATAGTCAAATTCCAGGTCCATCCAACGGACCCCACAAAGACGGCCTCCATTGGGGCACAATTAAACCCTGATGTAGATGCCGCACTACAAGAATTCCTTCGGGAAAATTGGGACATTTTTGCCTGGCACCCTTCAGATATGCCAGGAATCCCACGCAGGCTGGTAGTACACAGCCTAAACATCCTAAAAGGATTCAAGCCAGTCAAACAGGCTCTTCGGTGATTTTCCGAACCCAAAAGACAGGCAATGGGAGAGGAGCTAGCCAAACTATTAGAAGCCGGATTCATCAGAGATATAAAATATCCGGACTAGCTAGCAAACCTGGTGATGGTACCAAAAATGGACAAATCCTGGCACCTTTGTGTCGATTTTAAAGACCTTAACAAGGCCTGTCCAAAGGATCCTTTCCCCTTCCCTGCATCGACCAAATCATCGATGCCACCACATGACACAATTCATTGTGCTTCCTCGACGCATACTCTGAATACCATCAAATCAAGATGGCGCAAACAGACCAGGCCGCAACGGCATTCATTACTCCATACGGACCATTCTGCTTCAACACAATGCCCTCCGGACTCAAAAACGCCGGCGCAACATATCAGCGCATGATTCAGACATGTCGGCTACGGATCGGCAAAGCGGTGGAGGCATACGTGAGGCGATGTGGTCGTTAAGACCAAACACGTCGAAACTCTAGTAAGCGATTTGAGGCTCGCATTCGACAACCTCCGAGCAAAGCGACATTAAGCTCAACCCGGAAAAATCGTTTTGGCGTCGGCGGAAAGCTCTTGGGCTTCATTGTATCCGTAGAGGAATTGAAGCAAACCCAGCCAAGATCGAGCTCTGTCTGCTGGATATCCCAAAAGACCTCAAACAAATACAAAAACTAAGCTGGATGCGTGGCGGCTCTAAGCGCTTCATCTCCGTTTGGGAGAAAAGGCATTGCCCTCTATCGCCTCCTCGGCACACGAACACTTGAATGGGACGGATGCTGCCACGGCGGACTTCGAAGAAATAAAGGCCATATTGGCAACAAATCCGGTCTGGCGCGCCCAACCTGGGCGAACCGATGTTATTATACATCGCGGCAACACATCAAGTTGTCGGTAGCGGTACTCGTCGTCGAGCGAGAAGCGAAGGACACAAATTCCCTCTTCAAAACCAGTGTACTACGTATCCCCATCTTAACTCCATGCAAGTCCCGGTATCCACATTATCAAAAGATAGCATACGCGGTGTTCATGGCATCCCGGAAGCTGCGACACTACTTTCAAGAGTGTTCGATAACAGTGGCCTCCGAAGTACCTCTCAACGACATTATAAACAACTGCAACGCGACAGGCAGAATTGCAAAATGGGCCATTGAGCTCTTACCATTTAACATAACCTACAAACCACGGCGAGCTATAAAGTCGCAAGTTTTGGCTGACTTCATCGCCGAATGGACCGAAGCCGAACTCCCTAAAGAGTACGGCGCATACTCCAATTGGATCATGCATTTCGGCGGCTCCAAAATGTTGGCGGCTTGGGGCTGGCATCGTATTGGCGTCCCCAACCAGAGACACTGATCAATCGTGCTTCAGATAATGTACGGACTCCAACAATGCAGCGAATATGAGGCCCTTCTACATGGTCTCCGGATGGCAATCTCCATGGGTATTCAACGCCTAGAGGTGCGCGGGGACTCAAACCTTGCAATATCCCAAGTAAATGGAGACTTTGACGCCAAGGATCCGAAAATTGCAGCCTATCGTAATGCTGTCTTAAAAATGTCAGCTTGGTTCGAAGGACTCGAATTCCACCATGTAGCCTGGGATAATAACCAGGCAGCCGACGTGTTAGCACGCATCGGTGCAAAGCAGCGACGCCGTCCTCAAACATCTTCTGGAGGCGGCTCTTTAAGCCATCCATATTATGGGAAGAGGAGTCCGGAAATAACAACCCGGAAACAACCGCACCACCCAACACGGAACATTCTGACATAATCGGTGGCTCAGCCAATGAAATAACACCTTCAGCCCACGAAATAATGGCAGTAATTGCCTCGTGGACAGAACCATTCCTAGCCTACTTAATTAGGCAGGAACTTCCCGAAGACCAAAATGAGGCCCGCTGCATAGTTTGGCGATCTAAAGCCTACAAGGTCCATGAGGGAGAACTTATAAGAAAAGCACAACCGGAGTCCTTCAAAGGTGCATCTCCGAAGAGGAAGGGCGAAATCTCCTGGCTGAAATTCACGCCGGACTCGGCGGGCACCACGCCGCAGCCCGAGCCCTTGTGGGCAAGGCCTTCCGTACAGGATTTTATTGGCCGACTGCCCAGGCAGATGCTCAGGACTTAGTCCAACGATGCGTCCGTTGCCAGCTCTTTGCTAATCAAAGCCACATGCCACCCACCGCCCTCAAAACTATACCCATCACCTAGCCGTTCGCGGTCTGGGGGCTTGACATGGTTGGACCCCTTAAAGGGGGAACCCACAAGCAAAAATACCTATTGGTCATGGTGGATAAATTCACCAAATGGATAGAGGCCAAGCCGGTTAAAACGGCCGAATCCGGACCTGTGATAGACTTCATATCTGGGGTAGTACACCGTTATGGCGTCCCCCACAGCATCATCACTGATAACAGCACGAACTTCATGGCCGACGAGGTTAAACTCTGGTGCAAAAACATGGGCATCAAGCTCGACTACGCTTCAGTCTATCACCCTCAAACTAACGGTCAAGTCGAACGAGCAAATGGTCTAATCATGAGCGGCATTAAACCCAGGATAGTGCGGTCCCTCACGGAATCTAACACGCCTTTGGGTGGAGGCTCGACTCCATACTCACGGGGCTGCGGACCACACCGTCGTACTACGGATTCATGCCATTCTTTATGGTATCTGGCGCAGAGAGCAGTTTGCCCTGCGATATAATTCATGACTCACCTCGAGTGCGCATATGCGAAGAAAGAAGCCGAGTTGGATCGGCAGGACAGTTTGGGCGCATTGGAGGAGGGCGCGGCGTGGCAAAGGCTCGTTCCGCATTCTATCAGTAGCAGGCTCGAAGATATCAAAGTAGAGAAGTATGGGCCAAAGCTTACAATGTTGGCGAACTAGTTCTACGCCTGCCGGACAAGAAAAAGGACAAACTCAAGCCCAAGTGGGAAGGTCCCTTCATCATCGATCAAGTCCTGACCGGCGGAGCATACTGTCTACGAAATGCATCGAACAATCGACTCGAGCCGAACCCATGGAACGCAGCCCGCCTCCGAAGATTCTACGCCTAGCACCGGACTCCGAGTTCGTCTCCCTCGTCCATTCACATTTTATACGTTTGTTGTCTTTTGTTTTTTTTTCCTTCCTTCCTCCCTTCTTTCCGTAAAGCCTTTGTGGGCTGACCTACGCATTGTTCGCACACACTTGACGTGCTGCTCGCACTCATAATACCTAGGGGCTTCTTTAGCGAAGCTTATTTATCTGAGCTTCATGCCCAACACATCGTCACACTTCGCGTGTACCTTTTACTCACCATTATATGCATCGATATGACTTAAGTTTTGGCCAAGCTGGGTTGCACGGCTCTGTGCTTACCCCTCGTTCCCGATTGTTCGGCTAGGAGGTAAAGGAGCACCTCTGTGATTATTACTGCGGGTCGGCGGATGTGTACCTCGGTGGGTGAAGCCGAAAGCTAGCGTTCTTAAGGGAATATTCGGTCGGTGACTTGAAAGATGATTTCTTACTTATTTATTTATCTACCCCAGATGCTTCTCTGCTCTTTTCATTGTCCGGACATGCACTTTAGGGCATGCCTCCCAGGGAAAGGAACCCCTAACGGTACTATTCTCCCTGGAAGATGTTTCTTACTAACCATGTAATATAACATAACTAGTTAGGCACTTATGCGATAAAGCACTAATGACCCCTACGCTTTGGTCTCCATGCATGCCCCGGTTTTGCATAACCGCGAGGTATTCGACACACTCCGGACTGTTGGGTCGAGGTTGAAGAAAAAGGTCCGCAAAGACAAACGATCTACAATCCGGCTAGAAGGCATTATACATGTCATTTTAAAATACATCGTCAAATTGACTGATTGTACTCCTCTTCAATCCCATCTAACAGGCTGTCTAATTTATAGTCCCGTTGGGAATACTTAGCGGCCAACTCTACTTGGTCGTACATTAAGCTCACAGGGATCTCCTTCCCATCGGGCCCCACAGGTCCGACTTCAGCCATGTGGTTCGGATCCGCCTTCGTGTACCGCGTCTTCACCATGGCCCAGGCCTCCCTGGCGCCTTGACGGCAGGCCGATAGCTTCCACAGACAGAAGCGCTGTCGTGCTCCCTGAAGCTTCTCCGCAAGCCCTCCAAGACCCTCGGGTAGGGAGACCTTCAGCTGGAGCAGCAAATGTTGGCATCTTGGAGTTTGTTTCTCTCCTGCTGCACCCTCATAAGCACCTTCTCGCTGGCCTTAAGCTAGCGCAGCAGATGTTGCTTGTCCGGATCTAGTCCGGCGCCCTCTGCAATATTATTGTCAGACTTACACACAAACCGCACTTCATAAACTACTTATGTTTTCGAAATATGTGTTACCAGTGGGGGCCTCTGTGGCTCCTTCTGCGGCGGCTAGTGCGGCCTCAAGTTGGGCCTTGCACTCTTGAAGCTCCTGGGATAGATGGGTATTCTTCTCTGTAAGATCCTGCATATCAAATGATCCTTAAATCAGTTATTCTAACTACTTTCAGTCTCGGGGGCTACTGGCATATATAACTATTAAAATTCCTTACTCGTATGTCTTTCACATACTGCTCCGTGGCTCTGGTTAAACCATCTTGAGTGGCACGGAGGTGCGCGTCTCCCGCATTAAAGGCATTCAACGCCTCCGGGGAGAAACACGCGCCACGAAGAACTGTCCGGTGGTGCCTGTGATTCATGGCGCTCTCCACCTCAGACCTGGTGGCGGACAGCCTGTCGGCATCCTCCGTTGGAGGAGCATCCAGCTCACGCCTCGCGCCCGCCTCCCCCTCCGGACTAGGTGTTGGAGCCTGGATGGCGGAAGCTTGGTTGGCAACCTCCCCGGGCACAGTCCGGTGAGCGCTCTTTCTCCTGGAAAAGTCATGAGCATTAATATACCTCCCAGGAATCTTTCCCTTAAAAACGGTGGTGTGCCATATCGTTGCGGCGACGTTTCGATTCGCACCGCACCCTTCTTCCGCCTGCTAGGCCGAACTGACCCTTGTTGGTCAGCCGCCGCGGGTTCGGCTTCCCGCCTTGAAGGCACCTCCTACGAGACACCGTTGGTATACGATGGTCATAAATAAGCACGGACAAAGTAACGATGTCAGGACTCCGGTCATAGTTACCTGGGAAGCCGGAGATAAACCGGGATAGTCAGCCGTAATGGCGACTAGAGCATTGTCCATGCTAAGTTGGTGGAACACCCCGTCAATCAGCTCCACCTCTACGTCCGGATCCTCTCCGGCGGCCGGATCAAGGGATCTTCCCGGATCCTCGGGTTGTGGAGTCGGACTGTGTATGCCCTCGACATCCCGGCATAGTTCCTGCGTCGGAATTATAAAGTAAGACACTTAACTTTGAAAGCACGGATCCAGCAGAATCCATTCAATGGACTCGTGCGGAGGAAGTCCTCCTTCTCCCTCTTGTACAAGCCGGACAGGATCTTCACCAGATCGGCGGCCGATCCCGGCCCCTTGCGGCCATGAAGGGTGGCGTCATTCTCCCCGTTGAAATCCCACATGGGGTGGCCCCTATATTGGAGTGGCTGCACCGCTCGCATAATGCACGTGGCCATGACTCCAATCATGGTTAATCCGGAATGGGCCAGCAACCTTATCTGGCCCATCAGATATTGGACGCTCCTATCATCTTCCCGTTGAGGGCTCCGCGGGCACCAACTCAGGCGTTTCTTCATAGGAGCGTTCTTGAACTCTGGGAGGCCGATCCGAACTGGGTCCGGCAGTGGAGCGTCTTCCATATAAAACCATTCCGAAGGCTAGTCTTCGGACGCCATCTTCGGGGTTCTGGATAGATATCCGGTCCCGGCGATGCGCCATATTTCGGCTCCGCCCACTTGATATATCGACCCCTCGTGAGAACGGGGCACGAGGCAAAACAATCTCTTCCACAGTGCAAAATGGGGCTCGATGCCCAAGAACAACTCACAAAGAGCTACGAAACCCGCAATATGCAAAATGGAGGCAGGCGTAAGGTGATGAAGCTGGAGTCCGTAGAACTCCAGGAGCCCCTGGAGAAACGGATGTATGGGAAATCCGAGCCCCCTTATTAGATAAGGGACGAAGCACACCCGCTCTCCTTTGGAGGGATTGGGGGTGTTCTCCGCCTGCTTTCTGCCTTTGTAGGTGGCTAGTCCGGCTCGAACCGGGACCATGAAGGCCGGAGGAAGGTATCCCTCCGCTTGGAGCGTCACTAGCTCGCTGTGTGGGACTGAACATCTCCTCCAATCTCCTGGCTAAGGGCTAAGAGTGCGAGAGGAGGAGCCACGTCGACTGTCCATGATGGAGTGGATTTTTTGTCAGAAGCGCTCCGATGAGTACTCGCGGAAGGAGGATGGTGATTTGGATCTAGATCCTTGCCTATCTTATAGGCAGCTTATTCGTGCAGCTTGGGGGTAAAACGTAAAAATACCCTGGCTTTTCGCATTCATACGACACGTGGAAGAGGGCCATTATTGGGCGTGGAAGCCAAGGAGCACAACATTTATAAGGAAGTCAGAAACTATTCGGCAAGCACATGGAATTTGGAGGAGAACCCGCCTTGCAACGCCGAAGACAATATATGCGCCGGACTCGTCGTCATTGAAGCCTGGTTCGGAGCTCTTGAGGAGTCTGGACTAGGGGGTGTCCGGATAGCCGAACTATCATCATCGGCCGGACTCCAAGACTATGAAGGTACAAGATTGAAGACTTCGTCCCGTGTCCGGATGGGACTTTCCTTGGCGTGGAAGGCAAGCTTGGCGATTCGGATATGTGGATCTCCTACCATTGTAACCGACTCTGTGTAACCCTAGCCCTCACCGGTGTCTATATAAACCGGAGGGTTTTAGTCCATAGGACAGAACAACAATCATACCATAGGCTAGCTTCTAGGGTTTAACCTCCTTGATCTCGTGGTAGATCCACTCTTGTACTACCCATATCATCAATATCAATCAAGCAGGAGTAGGATTTTACCTCCATCGAGAGGGCCCAAACCTGGGTAAAAACATCGTGTCCCTTGTCTCCTATTACCATCCGCCTAGACGCACAGTTCGGGACCCCCTACCCGAGATCCGCCGGTTTTGACACCGACAGAGACCATCCAAAATTTGAATCAAGAAGTTGGTTTAGCACTTACTGTTTGCAACTAATCGGCGTGAATAATTGGATATCATATCGAATGAGTAAGAAAGAAAAGTAAAATTGTCAACAAACCTGGCCTGCAGTAGTAACCTAGGTCAATGTCACTATGACCAACAATCCAACATGACTAGTGTCTATTCCTAGGGCCAGAATTTTGAAACCCTGTGAACTTTACAGGTACTAAAGATCACTGAAATACATCTGAACCTTAAGTGTAGGTAGCACTCAGTACACAACAAACCCTAATGACAGTCCTGCCTAATGAGTGATGAATCAATTAGAAAATGGGTGCTGAGGAGTGGCTATTGAGTGTTGAGGACGTATCTGAGGATGAATCGGGTTGGTTTACTCGTTGCTGCACACCTGAGCCCTGAACGGACTGGGAAGGTAGGCACGGCGGCGCGCCCGGGCAGCGGTGACGCTGTTGGGCGAGCAGCTCCTGACATCCTGTTAGTCCAGTGTCTCCTCCTAGAGTCATGTCATCCGGGGACGGTAGGTCGTCGACGAGGTAGGCGGCTGGGGGCGAGTAGAGATCGAAAGCGCAGTAGAACAGAGGGGAATCGGGGCCTGCGCCGACCCAAAATCTCAGGGTGGGCCGCGGTCCACCGTGGGCACCCTGTAGGTCCACACCCAAGCGATGTACATGAATTTTTGAAACTAAATTAGGAACATTTAGCAGACCAATTAAACGACTCTATTCTAATAATATCATATTCGTATTTGAACAACTAAGCTTGTTTAGCTTCATGGGTGGAGCAGTGCTGTTATGACACGAAGCACGTATGTTGATCGTATAGTGATCATACAAGGGGGAAACCCTAAGCATGATCAATTAAACCCAATTATGACTGTGCCATGGCAGATTTGAAGCTGCAAACCGCAGAAATGCTATTTAGCAACCATTGTTTGCTTCGAACTAAGAACTAAATTCTAAGAGCTAAAAAGAAAGTACAGTCACCAAGTTACGATCTATTTTTTGGTTGAGATCAAAAAGTTGAGCAGATATGAAGTAGTACTACCTCTCTTGTGGCACCGTGTAGGCATCGGGGGTGCGATGGCTGTTGGTGGCATTGAAGTAGATCGACGACGGTAGACGGGTGCATCGGGGGATAAGTCCCGTTGTGGTGGACGAGAAGGTCGTGGGAGCAGCCCTGACAAGGAGGACGATGGCGCTGATGAAGCGAGAGGACGCGATACAAGGCTCCTGGTCTATCGCCATGGATGAGAAATGTCCATCTCTAGTAGTGGACAATGCGGTCTTGGTAGGCGCTCCAGCATGGTGGAGGACGTCGACGATGGATGGGGTGGAGGACGGTGGCAATGGATGGGGTGGAAGACAGCGGTGATGGATGGGGTGGCGGGTGGAGGAGACTGGTGTGGGGATGGTGTTCTAGCGCGGATGGTGTATGAATGGGAAAATGGAGGGAGAGGTATGGGGAACCATGTTTTTGGGACGCGCTTGTCTGAAATATGGTAAAGTTATGAACTTAGCCCCCGTTTAAAATTTGGACGTCTCGTCGGTTGGGGATAGGACAGTAATCTCGCATCTCCCCAATATTTGCCCAGAGCGATTTCGGGCGACGAGAGGGTGTTTTGGCGCCCACGGTTGGCGCCCACGGTGTATGAACGAGGCTGATAGGTTGGGCGGTTGTGTCAAATCTGAGTGAAGTTACAAACCTGCCCCTATTGAAAATATTTGCCTACATCGATTTCGGCCGAGTCAAGTTTGTTTTGGCGCCGACCGTGTATGAATGGGGAAATGGAGGGAGAGACAGAGGTCTTTCGGACGAGCTTGAATCGACTATGTTTGGCCTCCCACGTTTGACGCCCATCGTGTGTGAATGGGATCAGAGGCGGTTGTGTCACGTCGAATTGAAGTTACTAACCTAGCCCTATTGAGAGTAGTGGAAATCAGGCCGATGGATTGTCCGTGTAAGGGGTAGACAGTAATTTCCATCTCGCAAACACTGGCTTTAGGCAGCCGACATGGGAGTGGATATTTTGCCTCTTCTTTTGAATTTTTGGACAATAAGCATCCACGTTTACCCTGGCAACTAAACTCGAATCCATTTTGTATTCTTATATGAATCTTTATAAATCATTCTATGTGTTTTTATATATCTTCAAAAGCACAACAAAGATGTATTCCACTGTCATATATGAATATGATTTACAAATGCCGATACTCGAATTCAAAAGCTAGAATCCAATTTAAGGTGAATTCGAATATTTGAAACCACTTTATGTCCAACTCAAGTGTCACGCGCAGCATAATGTGTACTCCCATTTAGATATGTACACAAGCGATGTCTCAAGATTCAAAATACTGAGTCAATCAACCAATAATGTACAAAACTAATAGACATATAAACACTTATAGAGTATATGGATCAATAATATCAACTAACATACATAAGCCAGGCCGCTGTACTTTTTTTGCGAGAAGAGCATCATTTTTTAGCAAAGCTAGTACAACATCTTGGCTCTTTCAGATGCGTGCCACTTACGGACCATATATACTACTATTATTGCTGAATGCACATTCAGCCCGATTGGCATATTCGTAGGTCTGGCACAAGAATCAAAATGAAATGTCTCAGAGTCTTATCAATTAATACAGACTCGTGCTAAAAAAATTACAAACCAAAAAACAAATAAAATTATTACATGATCTCTAAAACAAATGGTTTGATCGGTTACATGAACAAACAACACAAAGGTTATTCAATGATGGAAAGAACATTTCACCTATGAGTTACCAAGTGGGAATTTAATTTCCTTTTTTCCTTCAGGACCTTAACAGTGCGGCCAGTCTCAGCTTGCTTCATTTTGAAATCCACCAAATATTTAATGGTTGTCTTGAGTACTGCTTGTGATTGTGTTGTTTGCTTCCTGAACATATCAACTTCATTTGTAAGTGCAGAAGCAGAATCTCTTTCTACCAATAGTTTAGCCTCTAGAGCACAGCAGTTGGAGATTCATGATGCACGATTGGACCGGTGCCACTACTGTGGGATGATACAACGTCCATGGCGACCTCGCTCTTTGATCTTGGGCTAACCTATTTTGCCATTAAAGTTCTGATTGGATTCCGAAAACTTGAAGTTAGCAAAACATCTCAACTGGGACTTAGAACAGCAAAACAGAAAAACAAACAAGGAATTAAAGAGTTTCAATTGGATGCTGAAAAGTAGTTACTAACATCATTGTAACCGGTTGCAGCAGCAAAATAGTTAAACAAACAAGTTTTGCAAAAGGTACCTGTTGTGGCATGGGAGTTTCTCTTGGATCCTGAAAAGTTCAGTAGCCAGTACCATCATTAGAGCAACCGGTTGCAGCAGCAAAGCAGTTAAACAAACAAGTTTTGCAAAAGGAACCTGTTGTGGCATTGGAGTTTCTCTTGGATCCTGAAAAGTTGAGTAGTTGGTAACTTGATTAGAGCAACAAGTTACAACAGCGAACCTATTACACAAATGTATTTTTGAAAATGTACATGTTGTGCAATTGGACTTCCAATTGGATCCTGAAAACTTGAAGTTGGTCAGATGATTACAACAACAAGTTACGACAACAAACCAGGTAAACAAGGAAGTTTCTGAAAACATACCTGTTGTGCCAATAGAGTTTTAGTTTGATCCTGCAAACTTGAATGTTAGCAATCATAAATAAAGTGTTGCAAGAGCCATAAGAAACTAACATCAAACTAGTAAAACTAACCAGTTTTGACAACGTATTTAATTACACATGAGCTAGTAAAACTAACAAGTTCTTGGCAACGTATTAAAGTAACAAGTCAGTATCGTTAACCAGCAACACAGACATCTACAAATTTCATTGATGTAACAAAAATGATTCACACACACACACACACACACACACACACACACACACACACACACACACACACACACACACACACACACACCTTAAGACCTTATTCTGCTAACACCCTAATCTTATTCTGCTAACACTTCTGTACTACTCGATCCATATGACCGGACCGCACAGCAACCTGAGAAACTGCCTCCACCCCACGACCTCTCCCCTCTACCCACTCCCTCCACCTCCTTCCTTCAGCCAGGGCCGCGCCCACCCCACTGCGCCCCACCTCCCTCCCACCGCGCCACCGCCCCACATCCCTGCCCCGCGTCGCCCCGACCTCCCTCCCCTGCGCCGCCGCCCCACCTCCATGCCCTGCGTCACCGCACCACCACCTCCCTTCCCCCGCGCCGCACCACTACCCCCATCCCTGTGGTGCTCCACCAACCCCCTCCCTCCGGCGGCCCACCAGAACCAGCTGTCTTCGCCCTTCCCTTCCTCCTACCTCGCCGGCGCCCATCTTCCTCCATGCCGCAACCACCTGCTCCGCAAGTCCACCTCCAGCCATGCCCCACCCCCCGTCGATCCACCTTCGGCGTTCGGATCCAGGCTGCCGCCGCCGGCACCACGCGCCTGCCTTCCCCACCGAATCTGGCCATGCAGTGGTCATGAACTATGGTGACAACCGAATCCCGGTCATAGGCTCCCTCGCCTCCTCCTTTATTTTCTCTGTCACCCCTTATCCCAACTTGCTAGTTTCTCTCTTCCCTTGTTCCCTACAGGTCGCATGTTGAGGGCATGTAGTGCGCATGCAGAGAGGAGGTAGGAGGGGTTCTCTTGCTCGATGTCGCCGCCGTGGCGGATCTGACGAGATCCTCCGCGCCCAGCCTCCAACGCACCCTACCAGCAGCCGGTGAGCCGTGCCGCCCGCCGCGCCAGAGCGCCAGCTGCATCCCTGCATGCAGTCCGAAAAGGCATGAGGTGCAGCTCGTTGGTTCTGCTCATGGAGTTCAAAGCTCCTGCACCAATGGTGGCGCCCCTTCCTGGCTGTGTCTCCAAGTGGTCCACCTCTCCCTGGCACTGCGGTGCAGTGCGCCTCTATGGTGCAGTTTGGTGGCGTGGCGAGTCGGCTACCTCCAATTGTTGCCGCCCTGTCCGATCTGGCGAGATCCGATTGCACCCGCACCTTCGTTCCCTCCCCAGCTGGCAACCTGCGGTACGCTCCTCCTCTCTCCAAGCACACGGCCAAGCCAGGTGAGACAAAATGGTCATGGCCACTGGATCCAGTGCATGCCGTGGTCCGCCCCTTGCGGTTCAGTAGCCCTCTGTGCAGTTCACTGATTTTGTGTTTTTTGAAGAGAAAATAAAGTGCAAATGAAGTCCGTCGTGGTTTGCAATTGAGGTTCATTTTACTTATTTTGTAGGAAAGATGAAGTGTCCCAGTTTGGTTGGATGCCCCGTTACTCAATTTGTTGTTTGTTGGGAACTGCGGTTCATTACCCATGGTGTGGTTGGCCTTCGAGCACACTACTATTTTGTCCAATGTGCAAGTGTAGCCCGTAGAATTTTGGGTGGTTCAGGTGCTGGACAATGCAGATTTTGTATTTGTGTGTGACTGTAAAATACTTTGAAGCTCACTTTGTTATATGATGTTGTTTGCTAAAAAACTTCTTTGTGCTCCACTTGATAAACAGAAACAAAAACATCTAAAAAAGAAGCTCTCTCTTTTATTAGATGTAGTTCGCTCGCAGTCTCTACGGTCCACTTACCTGGTCTACGCACGTAAAAAATAAAAAATATTGAGTTTGGAAAAAGCTCAAGTGGTTCACTTTCGGTACTGTCGCGGTCCGTTTATTTTAGTCTCGAGGTTCACTTTTCATAGTATTGTGGTTAACCAACACATGAAGTGCACTCCATCTCGTTTGGGGAAATTTACGTCCCACAAAAAAAATCATGTAGTGCACTTGTTTGTCCGATGAAGTGTGGTTTTTAGTCTAAAGAAGTGCGGTCTTTTGACATGAAGTCCTCCATCTTGTTTGGGAAAATTTACGTCCCAGAAAAAAGAAATCACGCAGTGCACTTATTTGTCCGATGAAGTGTTGTTTTTAGTCTAAAGAAGTGCGGTCTTTTGACATGAAGTGCACTCCATCTCGTTTGGGTTATGTCCCACAAAAAAAATCATGCTGTGCACTTGTTTGTCCGATGAAGTGTGCTTTTTAGTTTAAGGAAGTGCGGTCTTTTGACATGAAGTGCACAACATCTCGTTTGGGAAAATTTACGTCCCACAAAAAAGAAATCATGCAGTGCACTTGTTTGTCCGATGAAGTGTTGTTTTTAGCCTAAAGAAGTGCGGTTTTCTATCTGATGCAGTACATACGACGATTTTGGTGTCGCGAAAAAACAGAGTGTCCGCATTTCGTTAAAATCAAAATTGCTCTTAAACCGTAACGAATCAGAGAGAGTGTTCTCCATGAAAAAGTTGCGCCTCATCGATATCTTTCCAATGGCGTATAATTTGAAACATTTCGACCAGTGGTTTGTAAAAATTTCGCGAAAAATGGCCGCTGCCTCTCGTCGTCAGCCACACGATTTTCAAAATTAACTAAAAACCGTAAGAAATATCAAAAACATTTCAACATATGAAAGTTGCGCCTCGTACGTAGCTTTCGAACAGCATATCATACACCTCATTTCAATAAACCGTTAGAAAACTGCAGCGAAAACAGTACCGAAAATTTCAAAAAAATTGAAAAATAGAATTCCGCGATTTAGTAAATTTGAAACCGCTCTTAAACCGTAACGAATTAGAGAAAATAATACATATGAAAAAGATGCGCCTCGATGATATCTTTCCAACGGTGTATCTTTTTCTTCGTTCCGACGAGCGGTTTAGAAGAAATCGCAAAAAAAACCGCTCGCTGCCACTCGTCACGGCTCGCACCATTTTCAAAACTACTCTCAAACCGTGTGGAATCTCGAAAAGTGTTCAACATGTCGAAGTTGGGCCTAATCCATAGCTTTTCAACGGTATATTACACGCCTCATTTTGATAAACGTTTAAAAAACTAGAGCGAAAACAATACCGAAAAAACAACGCGCGCAGCTTTTTTTGACGAGAAGTTCACTCGTGTGAGTACTGCAGCACACTTGATTCAAAGAATGACGTGCACTTGCGTTGAGCATGCAATGCGGAAGTGTTATCAGAATAGTTATTCTGCTAATATTAGCAGAATAGACCGGTTAATATATATATATATATATATATATATATATATATATATATATATATATATATATATATATAATTGTCTATCTATGAACATGCAAACATTACTAGTGTTACAAGTGATAACAGCAAACCATTTAAACAAACAGGGTATGAGAACATAAATTACAGGTGAATTATGTTGCACCCTTAAAGTACATATAACCAGCTATCTACGTGCTTAAGTAGCTATTTAAGTTCAAGTAAACAGGTAATTCTTAACAGTAAGTATCAAACACATAGATAGACGTAGTCTATAATAGGATTAACAGGCTATGCCATTATGTAATCATTAGCAAATTAAATTAAGCCAAGTAACGTAATTGAACAATTCTGCAATAAATGACTAACTAAAATTCTGAGAAGCAGGTAACTGAACTTACGCTAGCTCTTTGTACAGGCGCACTGTAACTTTTTTTTTGCTTACCAGGTTTTACGAAGGAGTCCACTGCATCAATTGCTTGGATACGCAGTCCTAACAATTCTTTCTTCCCACACTGCATTGGTAAGTTGAATGGTCAATCTGATAAGACGGTGCGTCCTTGATATGTTATATGAGGATGATATGTCTCCAACGTATCTATAATTTTTGATTGTTCCATGCTATTATATTATCTGTTTTTGATGTTTTATATGCATTATTATGCTATTATATATATTTTTGCGACTAACCTATTAACCTAGAGCCCAGTGCTAGTTCTTGTTTTTTCCTTGTTTTAGAGTTTCGCGGAAAAGGAATACCAAATGGAGTCCAATTGGAATAAAACTTTCGCGATGATCTTTCTTGGACCAGAAGCAAACCAGGAGACTTGGAGATGAAGTTGAAGGAGCCACGAGGTGGCCACAAGGGTGGTGGAGGGTGCGCCCTAGGGGGTAGGGCATGCCCCCTATCTTGTGGGTCCCTCGTGGGTCTCCTAACCTAATTCTTTTGCCCATATATACTCTTATATGCCCATACCACCAGAGGCATCCACGAAAATACTTTTCCACCGCCGCAACCTTCTGTACCCGTGAGATCCCATCTAGGGGCCTTTTCCGGTGTCCGCCGGAGGGGGATTCGTTCAGGGAGGGCTTCTACATCAACACCATTGCCCTTCTGATGAAGCGTGAGTAGTTTACCTCTCACCTACGTGTCCATAGATAGTAGCTAGATGGCTTCTTCTCTCTCTTTGATTCTCAATACCATGTTCTCCTCGATGTTCTTGGAGATCTATTCGATGTAATACTTTTTGTGGTGTGTTTGCCGAGATCTGATGAATTGTGGATTTATGATTAGCTTATCTATGAATATTATTTGAATCTTCTCTGAATTCTTATATGCATGATTTGGTGTCTTTGCAAGCCTCTTCGAATTATCAGTTTGGTTTGGCCAACTAGTTTGGCTTTTCTTGCAATGGGAGAATGCTTAGCTTTGGGTTCAATCTTGCGGTGTCCTTTCTCAATGACAGTAGGGGCAGCAAGGCACGTATTGTATTGTTGCCATCGAGGATAAAAAGATGGCGTTTTCATCATATTGTTTGAGTTAATTTCTCTACATCATGTCATATTACTTAATGTGTTACTCCATTCTTTATGAACTTAATACTCTAGATGCATGATGGATAGCGGTCGATGTGTGGAGTAATAGTAGTAGATGCAGAATCGTTTCGGTCTACTTGACACGGACGTGATGCCTATATTCATGATCATTGCCTTAGATATCGTCATCACTTTGTGATACGTCCATTTTGCATCATGTTTTCCTACTGTTATTTATGTTGTTTTATTGTATAATAATGCTTTTTGGAGTAATTCTAATGCCTTTTCTCTCATAATATGCAAGGTTTGCCCCAGGGGGGAGAATTCTGGCAGCTGGAAATCTGGACCTAAAAAAGCTACGTCAAGCGACCTATTCTGCACAACTCCAAATGAGTTGAAACTCCCTGTTGGGGATATAACTACTAGGTATGACCTGCCAGAAGGAGCCGAGTTATACCTATAAGCATTCTTGAGGACCAAAGCTCAAGGTTGAAGACGGCGGTTTAGTAAAGGCCCAGAGGTGACTTAAGGCCCGTAGTGTTAAACCACCTTATTCATGTAACTTGTACTGTAAGGCGGAAAATATTAAGAGACCGAGCCGGATACAGTCTATAAGCCGGCCGGGACTCTGTAGAGCCGCTGGGCGTCAACCTCAATATATAAAGGGATGACCCGGCGGCAGTTCAGGATACAAAACAACAACTCAAGAGCTAGGTCAAGCAATTTGCTCCCTGGTTATCAAGACATAAATAATCCCAATCACAACTAGACGTAGGCTTTTACCTTCATCGTAAGGGGCCAAACTAGTATAAAACTTTTCGTGTCTCTTGTCCTGATTAACCCCTTCAAGCTTCCTAGTTGCGATGGGTCCACCACTAAGTCCTTTCACTAGGACATCTGACGTGACAATTCCACGACAGTTGGCGCCCACCGTGGGGCCAGCACATGGTGGATTTGAGTTCTTGAAGGGCAGCTTCGAAGGGCTCAAGGGATACACTGTGGGCCGAATGACCAAGAGTCGTCGCGGCAAGCTCTACATCGACGATGCAGGATGGGGCCCTGACGCCGGCTCGATTGAGTATGGGTACCGGGTCCCCTTCGGTGGAATCCACGTCTTCATCGGCAAGATCGGCGAGCCGGGCCCTGAGCCGGACATCTGCACCGACCTCGTCGAAACGGCTCAGCGCGCGAGACCCGCCCGGGCTCCGCCAGCGGTAAAAACGTGCCTTCGTGGGATGCATCCATGGAGGACTCTCTGAAGGATCTGTCTCTGGTGGTGAGACGGCCATCTTCTTCGATGGTGAGTCATCCACAGGTGAGACGGATTCATTGTACCAACTACAGGATGGCGGGCTTGGGGGCTGTTCCGATGCCAGCAGTATTCCGGATTGTCTCGAGCCGCCGAGCAGGGTCGGGATCTTCATGGCCGGCACCCAACCCATCCAAGACTCCACAACTGCAGCAGCCATAACCTCCAGGTCGGCGACAGCCAGGGCAGGAGGCCCTGTGCGTTCACCGTTAATGGATCTCACAGACAAGTTGACCACCCTGTTAACCGCTGTAGTTAACCCGGCGAATCAAGCCCGTCATGATGCAGAGGTGGCACAATTAAAGTTGGATATGGCGCAAGCTAAGGAAGACATGGCAGCAGAAGATGTTAGGATAGCCGCAGAGCAGGCGGCTCTGGATGTTCAGGCTCAGCAGATCCAGGCGCACGCTTTCCGGCTCACAGAAGACTAGAATGCGGCTAATGAGGTTATGACGAGAAGGTATCAGAAGACTCAGTCTCGACTTCCCCTGGTTTATGACCCTCGGAATCTTTTTAACACATGGGGAGCAGGACCCAGTAACCCGCCGTGGCTTACCCCGCAGACAGGCAACCCGCCATGGCTCCCTCCGCGCACAGGAACGGACCATGTTGCGACACCCGGGGACGGAGCACTGTTTCAGACGCCAGTGATGGGACCTCCCCGCGTGAACATGGCGCCACCTCAGTATGTACCAACACCCCCGGGTCATTACTCTAACCATTGGAAAACATGATAGCGGCAGCAACCCGATTGGCGGCTCTCCCAATTGATGGCGACTCTCCGGCTGCAGTTGAAACCCGCCGGGTCAGGGAACTTCTTCAGATGGCCTTAGCACAGTAGGAGGCGCACTCATACAGCCGAGACAGGATCCACTCCACCCCTCGTCCAAGCCGAAGCCCGAGTTATAGCAGGCACATGGATTCAGCGGCCGTGTCAAGCAATGTTAGACGCCGTGACCAGCCAGGTGGAAGTAACCCGCCACGTCATGAGGTCGTTAACTTGGTAAATCAAGAGAGACTACGGCAAGAAACTGAATGTGCGGTTCAGCAGGCAGCTGAGCAAGCGGCTCAGTTGACGGCTTATCAGCCGTATCCGGTTTATCTGGCGACTTCTGTTGAGGCAGGTATAGCCACCCGGACCAGAGGAGCCCCATGTCTAGTGCCGGCTCTACCTAACGAGCGGTTGCCCAAAGATTTTAAAGGACCAAGGAAGGTGCCGAATTACACAGCCGACTTGCAGCCCGGGGCATGGATTGAGAGCTATGAGATGGCTATGGAGCCGTTGGAGGTTACTGATGCAGCAATGGCTAAGTACTTCACCATGATGTTCGATGGAACCGCCCGCGCCTGGTTGAAAGGCCTGCCACCTAATTCAATCAGTTCATGGGCGGAGTTAAAGGCCTAGTTCATCCAGAACTTCAAAGACACGTGCAAGCAGCCCATGTCGATCATGGATCTGACGAATTGTAAGCAGGAAGAGGGTGAGTCTACAACCCATTGGGTACGCCGGGTGTCGGTGTCAAAACCGGCGGATCTCGGGTAGGGGGTCCCGAACTGTGCGTCTAGGCGGATGGTAACAGGAGACAAGGGACACGATGTTTTTACCTAGGTTCGGGCCCTCTCGATTGAGGTAAAACCCTACTTGAGGGAGTCCTGGACTAGGGGGTGTCCGAACAGCCGGACTATCATCGTCCGCCGGACTGCAAGACTACGAAGATACAAGATTGAAGACTCCGTCCCGTCTCCGGATGGGACTTTCCTTGGCGTGGAAGGCAAGCTTGGCGATACGGATATGTAGATCTCCTACCATTGTAACCGACTCTGTGTAACCCTAGCCTCCTTCGGTGTCTATATAAACCGGAGGGCTTTAGTCCGTAGGACAAAACATACATTACAACAATTATACCATAGGCTAGCTTTAGGGTTTAGCCTCCTTGATCTCGTGGTAGATCCACTCTTGTACAACCCATATCATCAATATTAATCAAGCAGGACGTAGGGTTTTACCTCCATCGAGAGGGCCCGAACCTGGATAAAACATCGTGTCCCTCGTCTCCTGTTACCATCCGCTTAGACGCACAGTTCGGGACCCCCTACCCGAGATCCGCCGGTTTTGACACCGACATTGGTGCTTTCATTGAGAGTTCCTCTGTGTCGTCACCGATAGGCTCGATGGCATCTTCAACCAACAACGCTGTCCAGGGTGAGACTTTTCTCCCCAGATAGATCTTCGTATTCGGCGGCTTCGCACTGCGGGCTAATTCGCTTGGCCATCTGGAGCAGATCGAAAGCTATGCCCATGGCCGTCAGGTCAGATTCGGAAGTTTAAACTTCACGGCCGACGTCCGCGGAAACTTGATCTTCGACGGGCTCGAGCCACAGCCAAGCGAGCCGCACTGTTACGATGGGCATGATCTAGCTCTGCCGCCGAACAGTGCCTTGGTGGCCGCTGCGAATCCGCTTGGCCTTTAGTCCGAG
Source organism: Aegilops speltoides (assembly GCA_021437245.1). Taxonomy (NCBI): domain Eukaryota; kingdom Viridiplantae; phylum Streptophyta; class Magnoliopsida; order Poales; family Poaceae; genus Aegilops; species Aegilops speltoides. The sequence continues at coordinate 306,603,994 of CM038141.1, read as the reverse complement.
CCGATCGCCCGGATCGAGATCGGTGGATGGACACCGCCTCGGGGCTTCAACTTCGAGGCGATGGAGCGAGCGCTAATCTTGTCCCTCGTGAAACTTCGTGATTCGAGGTGCGGACTCCTTGCGGACTCCGGACCTCCGCCCCCCTGTCGAATCGGATGGGGCGCCGGTTATGGAATTCACCGCCGCGGACATCTTCCAATACTCACCCTTTGGCGACATCTTAAATTCGCTAAAGCACCTCTCATTATCAGGAGAGTCCTGGCCGGACTATGGCCAGGATGGTTGGGGTATGGACGACGAAGAAATTCAGAGCCCACCCACCACCCACTTTGCAACCACTGTCGACGATCTAACCGACATGCTAGACTACGACTCCGAAGACATCGACGCTATGGATGACGATGCCGAAGACGAACAGGAACCAGCGCCTATAGGGCACTGGAAGACCACCTCGTCATACGACAGATACATGGTGGACACCCCAAAAGACGGGGACGGCGAAGAAATAGCAGAGGCAGATTCTTTAAAGAAACAGCCCAAGCGCCGGCGTCAGCGGCGCCGCTCTAAATCCCGCCACAGCAAGAATGGAGATTCCGGCACAAGAGATAATAATACCCCAGAAAGTGCCGAAGACAACCCCCTCCAGCAGGACTCAGCGCGGGAGGATGCAGAAGCAAGCCCTCATGAGAGGGCGGCAGACAAAGAGGTTGAGGATTATAACTATATGCCTCCCTCCGAAGACGAGGCAAGCCTCAACGACAGCCAATTAAATCGTGCCGAGATCCCGTCGAACAAGAGAGTTTTAAACCCAGGCTTATCGCCACGGCAAATAGCCTAAAGAAAAAGCAGCAGCAGCTTCAAGCTGATCAGGACCTGCTGGCGATCGATGGACCGAGGTCCTCGCGGCGAAAAGTATAAACTTCGAGCGCCCTCAAAAGCTACCCAAGGCGCAAGCTGCTCCCCGATTAGAGGAGGAAGCATACATACCTCCATCACCAGCGCACGATCGGCTGACCGACCACCCGTGGTCGTGACGAAGAGGCATCAGGCCCCAACCAAGACCGTACCCGGCATCGCTCCAAAAGTCTGAAGCCAAGAAGGAGCGCGCGGACTTGCGAGAAATATTGGAGGACAAAGCAAGGCAATCCAGATCCATCTACGGATCACGTGGGCGCCCCACGACCCATGACGAATACCGTCGCGCCGGATACAATAACCCCGGCCGGGCCGAACACAGCAGACAACGCTCTCTCGAGCTGTTTCATGATATTGCTCAATACAGAGGCCCCGCACACCCGCTATGCTTCACTGACGAAGTAATGGATCATCAAATCCCTGAAGGGTTTAAACTCGTAAACATTGAATCCTACGATGGCACAACAGACCCCGCGGTTTGGATCGAAGATTATCTTCTCCACATCCATATGGCCCGCGGCGACGATCTCCACGCCATCAAGTATCTCCCACTCAAGATTAAAGGACCAGCTCGGCATTGGCTTAACAGCTTGCCCGCAGAGTCAATTGGGTGTTGGGAAGACCTGGAAGCCGCATTCCTCGACAACTTCCAGGGCACGTATGTGCGACTACCAGACGCCGATGACCTAAGACACATCATTCAGCAGCCAGACGAATCGGCCAGATAATTCTGGACACGGTTCTTGACAAAGAAAAATCAAATCGTCGACTGTCCGGATGCAGAGGCCCTTGCAGCCTTCAAACATAACATCCACGACGAATGGCTAGCCCGGCACCTGGGACAGGAAAAGCCGAAATCCATGGCAGCCCTCACATCATTAATGACCCGCTTTTGCGTGGGAGAGGATAGCTGGCTAGCTCGCAGCAACAATCTCCGTAAAAATTCTGGCAGTCCGGATACCAAGGACAACAACGGCAGGTCACGTCGAAACAAAAACAAACGCCGCATTAACGGCTACGATAAGGAGGATCTGGCGGTCAATGCGGATTCGAGGCTCTAAACCCGGTCAGCGGAAGAAGCCATTCAAAAGAACCACTCCGGGTCCGTCCAATTTGGACCGAATACTCGACCGCTTATGCCAGATACATGGCACCCCTGAAAAGCCAGCTAATCACACTAATAGAGATTGCTGGGTGTTCAAGCAGGCAGGTAAGTTAATTGCCGAAAACAATGACAAGGGGCTAAACAGCGACGACGAGGAGGAGACCCGACCGCCGAACAATAGAGGACAGAAGGGTTTTCCCCCACAAGTGCGGATGGTGAATATGATTTACGCAACCCATATACCCAAGCGGGAGAGGAAGCGCGCACTAAGGGACGTCTATGCGATGGAGCCAGTCGCCCAGAAGTTCAATCCATGGTCCTCTTGTCCGATCACTTTCGATCGAAGAGACCATCCGACCAGCATACGCCATGGCGGATTCGCGCGTGGTTTTAGACCCAATCGTCGATGGATTTCACCTCACGAGAGTCTGATGATGGGCGGTAGTAGCCTGAACCTGCTTTATCAGGATACAGTGCGCAAGATGGGCATAGACCCCTCAAGGATTAAACCTACAAAGACAACCTTTAAGGGTGTCATACCAGGTGTGGAAGCCAACTGTACAGGCTCAGTCACACTGGAAGTGGTCTTCGGATCCCCGGACAATTTCCGGAGCGAGGAGTTAATCTTCGACATAGTCCCGTTTTGCAGCGGCTATCACGCTCTGCTCGGACGAACCGCGTTTGCAAAATTCAACGCGGTGCCGCATTATGCATACCTCAAGCTCAAGATGCCAGGCCCTCGTGGAGTCATCACGGTCAATGGGAATACGGAACGCTCCCTCCGAACGGAGGAACATACAGCGGCTCTCGCGGCAGAAGTACAGAGCAGCCTTTTCAGGCAATTCTCGAGTCCGGCCGTTAAACGGCCGGATACAGCAAAACGCGCCCGAAGCAATACCAACCAAGACCACCTGGCGCGATCAGAGCACGCGTAGCAATGCGGCCCCAACCCCCGCCCGCGCATGATTGCAAGAACAACCCTCCGCGTACATCATTACGCTTTGGAGATACCATGGGCGCAGGGGAAGGGGCACGATCGCAATGGACCCAGAGTGCGGCTCGACCACACCAGGGGCTCGCAAGTGTGTCCCCCTTTTTTTATTATTATTATTTTCCTTCTTTGTGTACACAGGACTCCGTTAACCAGAGGCCCTGTCCGGCGGTGAACCTGCCGAACTCATGATGCAACAACCAGGGAAGAAAGAAGGCTGCGACGAACACTCAGGTGGTCTCAAGTACGAGCATTAAATTCAATTATATACACCAAGTCCGCAGCTCACCCCTGGAGGGGGACATGTTTAATTAGTCCAAATCCCTTGCTTACCGCACTATTTGTATCAATCCGCACTCATAGCAGACTTTCTTTAAATAATGCAGCACCTTTTTGACTACAATCATGTTACCTTTATATATATATATATATATATATATATATATATATATATATATATATATATATATATATATATATATATATATATATATATATATTCATTACATGACATCTTGCACCCGTATACTTTAGTGCGGCCTAATACACCAGGGCTTATGTTCCCCACACTATGGTGTGATAAGTCCGAACACTTTCATAAGTCGGCACCCGAACTTATAGCATTATATGAATCGGCTCGAATCATGTCTTGGGTCAATAGTTGGGTTTGCCCGGATCACGTTTTGGTGCCTTCGTTCCGTTCTGTCGGCTAAGGTGGCTGGGAGAACCACTGCGATTGCGCCCGGTTGAGCAGGCGGCGCCTCGATGGAAAGCTAAAACTGGCTGGCATGATAAGGCGAGACTGGTCGCTGTTCGAGAGGTTTTTCGGGTTCTTAAAGACTCACGCCGCTTGACGAAGTTCGGACAATGTCCGGCGAAGGCGTGGATTGCGCCCGGATTGACCTTCGAATACCGGGGCTTCGCCAAAATTAAAATTATAGAATTCTATGGCTAAGTGAGAGTGTTCAAGCATTATAAGTCCGGTCGCCTGGTTCGTTGTGTTGAGCGCCTCCCTAGATGGACCCAAAAATGGGAACAAGAGTGCTCAAGTTTATCCCGAACACCCCAGCACTCGTGGCTCGGGGGCAGAAGCCAACGACTTGCCATCTCTCAGATTTTATAAACGGCCGCATAGAAGGTAATATTTTAAATTAAAACAAGCGTTGCCCAAGGCGCATATGAACGAGGTTTTCAGCGCACAGGATAATACATAGCGAGTTTACTCAAAGATTACATTTCTGGGGCACTCATCCGCAATATCGTGGGCTCCCTTCAGGACAGTTTTATAATACATCTCGGGCGTGCGATACTCCTTGCCCGGTGGCGCTGGGTCCGTGAGAAGCTTCTCCGCATCCAGCCTGCCCCAATGCACCTTTGTGCGGGCAAGGGCTCGACGAGCACCTTCAATGCAGGAGGAGCGCTTGATGACATCCACCCAGGGGCACGCATCCACCAGCCGCCGCACGAGGCCGAAGTAGCTCCCAGGCATGGCCTGTCCAGGCCACAGCCGGACTATAAGGCCCTTCATGGCCTCCTCAGCTACCTTGTAGAGTTCGACCAGCTGCTCCAGCTGGTCGCTTGGGGGCACCGGATGGCCGGCCTCAGCGTACTGAGACCAGAAGACCTTCTTCGTCGAGCTCCCCTCCTCGCCACAATAGAATGCGGCGGCATCGGATGCACTACGCGGCAGATCTGCAAACGCCCCTGGACAGCTCCGAATGCGGGTAAGTGTCAGGTAGTTTACATTAACATGCCTGCTTTGCATGAAAAATGCCTTACCCGCCGCTATCTTGTTTACATCTTCAACCTCCTGAAGGGCCTTACGGGCCTCGGCCTTGGCGGACTTGGCACTTTCGAGAGCCGAGGCAAGCTCGGACTCTCGAGTCTTGGAGTCACGCTCCAAACTCTCATGCTTCTCCATGAGAGCCTGGAGCTCTTGCCGTACTTCCACCACCCGTGCCTCCTGCTTTTCTCGCTCTGCCTGCTCCGCGGCCGCACTGCGTTCGGCCACGGACACAGCCTCCTTCAGGGCTGCCACCTCGTTCGTGGCCCCTGCAATACCCATATTATCCTTGTTAATTTTATTGCAACCAAAATCCTTTTCTGTAAGGTAACTATTCAAAGTGGTGTTACTCACCTTCTTTGTCCTCGAGCTGCTTCTTGGCATGGCCGAGCTCTTGCTCGGACCGCTCGAGATCCTGCTTCAGCACACTGACCTCCGCAGTCAGTGCGGCAGAGGTCAGCAGCGCAGCCTGCAAACCCATATTGACATATTTTAAGCAACCCTGTGTATATCTTGTTAGATCCTCAGTCCGGCTTTTCTTTCCGAACACCAAACTGAGCATCAGGGGCTACTGTCTATGCGGTATTACATTACATAATTTTAACTTCTTACCTCAAAGCCTGTTAGAAGGCTGCTGCAGGCTTCGGTCAGCCCGCTCTTGGCGAGCTGAACCTTCTGAATCACCGCACTCATGATAGTGCGGTGTTCTTCCTCGATGGAAGCGCCTTTAAGCGCCTCCAACAAGTTATCCGGCGCCTCCGGTTGGACGGAGGCCGCCGGTGTCACGGTCTTGCCCTTCTTTCGAAGGGGCCGCCTGCCGGACTCTGGAACCACTGCGGGTTCCGATGTAGAGTCCGGCGCAAAGTCCGGGAGGCTGCCTGATGGCACCTCCGGAGCCTCCTCCTGATGGGTCCCTCTCTGGGATCCCACCTCGGCGTCCTCGTCGGCGCGAGGGGTAGAGGCAGTCGGAAGTGAATCCACATCCGACGGGGCCAACGACCCGCTCGATGAAGCGGGGAGATCATCATCGGCCGGACTACGGACAGAATGCGACATTAGAAAGACACTACGCGACATGAAAGAAATTGCATATCAGGGATCCGGATACTTACGATCTTGCCGGACGCCTGGCCCTTAAAGGCCACTCCTCCTCGCCAATGATGGTGTTGGCGAAACTGTCTGGGGGAATAGTTCTCCCCCTCTTGGACCTTCGGCCTCCCCTATCGGGGAAGCCTTCCTCTTCTTCTCTCCCTCCTCCGGGAGAGAGTCCTCTTCCTCCTCCTCGTCTTCGGGGGAGGAGTCCGCCTCGTCGTCGGACGCCTGATTACGGGAACTCTTTCGAGTCCCCGCGGCCACCTTCTTGGCCTTCTTCTCCGGCACCACGTGCGGTGCCGGAACCAGCAGCCCTGCTAGACGGGCGTTCACTGGGTCTTCTGGCAGGGGAGCCGGGCTGATGAGCTGCTCGGCCTTCTCCATCCATTCCTGTCAAAGGAAAAGAGAGAAATTGAAACCCTCTTAGAATCTATCTGATTACCACAAGTGTCCCGTAAAGGGGTTGAATCACTTACCTCGTCAGCCGGATGCTGCAAACGAAATCCGCGATCTTCCGTTGCGGATGCGGGGGCTTCGGCGCCCTTAAACAGCACCCTCCAGGTGCTGTTCCGGATTGAACTCCCACAGATTGAATGCCCGTTCTTGGCATGGGAGGATCCGACGGATGAGCATGACTTGGACCACGTTGACGAGCCTGAGCTTATTGCTCACCAGCTTCTGGATGCAGGCTCGGAGTCCCGTCAGCTCCTTAGGATTGCCCCACAGCAAGCCCTTCTCTTTCCAGGAGGTGAGCTGCGTGGGGATGCCAGATCTAAACTCGGGGGCCGCCGCCCATGTGGGCTCGCGCGGCTCGGTGATGTAGAACCACCCCGATTGCCACCCCTTGACGTTGGGCAACTTACCCAACATGGCGCCTCCGCATTCCGCTTGCGTGCCCTTCACAACCTTCGGCTTGACGTTGAAGGTCTTGAGCCACAGGCCGAAGTGGGGCCGGATGCAGAGGAAGGCCTCGCACACGACGATAAACGCCGAGATGTTGAGGATGAAGTTCGGCGCCAGATCGTGGAAATCCAGGCCATAGTAAAACATGAGCCCCCGGACGAATGGGTGGAGTGGAAAGCCCAGTCCGCGGAGGAAGTGGGGAAGGAAGACGACCCTCTCATGGGGCCCAGGGGTAGGGATGAGCTGCCCCTCGTCGGACAGCCGATGCGCGATATCGCCGGAGAGGTATCCGGCGCTGCGCAGCTTGGTGATGTGCTCCTCCTTAACGGTGGAGGCCAACCATTTGCCTCCCGCTCCAGACATATTCGGAGAAGGTCGGGCGAGATCTTGTGACTTAGGCGTTGGAGCTTGAGTGCGGAGATGGATAAGCAAAGGAGGAAGAAGGCGTAGGTGAGAAGGTAAATCCTTATCCCTTATATATAGGCAGACGAAAACTATGCGTCCCCCACCGGCCTGGTAAAACTCGCTTATCTCCCAAGCGCCATCATCAATGGCGCGGTTGGGTTACCCATGTCCGTATTGATGAGAATCCCGGAATAAGGGGGAACACGATCTCTGCCTCGACAAGACGTGCCAAGGAAACCGCTTCGCTAAACGTGCTGAGGTGGTATAATAAAAAACAATTCAAGTAAAAGCCTGGTAGCGGTGTGATGCCACGCTGCATAATACGTCAGCAGATTGGACTTGTGTGCATTTTATTCTCTCCACAGTGGAATGTGGAATTTATTTTGCAGAGCCGGACACTATCCTGGTGTTCATGGTCCTCTCTGGATTATTCAAGGGAGGAACCCGCCTTGCAATGCCGAACATTATGCGCGCCGGACTTATCGTCATTGAAGCCTGGTTCAGGAGACTCTTGAGGAGTCTGGACTAGGGGTGTCGGACAACCGGACTATCATCGTCGCGGACTCCAAGACTACGAGGATACAAGATTGAAGACTCCGTCCCATGTCCGGATGGGACTTTCCTTAGCGTGGAAGGCAAGCTTGGCGATACGGAATGTAGATCTCCTACCATTGTAACCGACTCTGTGTAACCCTAGCCTCCTCCGGTGTCTATATAAACCGGAGGGCTTTAGTCCGTAGGACACAACATACATTACAACAATTATACCATAGGCTAGCTTTAGGGTTTAGCCTCCTTGATCTCATGGTAGATCCACTCTTGTACTACCCATATCATCAATATTAATCAAGCAGGACGTAGGGTTTTACCTCCATCGAGAGGGCCCGAACCTGGGTAAAACATCGTGTCCCTCGTCTCCTGTTACCATCTGCCTAGACGCACAGTTTGAGACCCCCTACCCGAGATCCGCCGGTTTTGACACCGACACTACTCCTGCTTGATTAATATTGATGATATGGGTAGTACAAGAGTGGATCTACCACGAGATCAAGGAGGCTAAACCCTAGAAGGTAGCCTATGGTATGATTGTTGTAATGGTTGTTCGTCCTACGGACTAAAACCCTCCGGTTTATATAGACACCGGAGAGGGCTAGGGTTATACAGAGTCGGTTACAATGGTAGGAGATCTACATATCCAGACGCCAAGCTTGCCTTCCACGCCAAGGAAAGTCCCATCCGACACGGACTAAGTCTTCAATCTTGTATCTTCATAGTCTTGGAGTCCGCCGATGATGATAGTCCGCTATCCGATACCCCTAGTCCAGACTCCTCAAGAGCCCCTGAACCAGGCTTCAATTATGATGAGTCCAGCGCGCATATTGTTTGGCATTGCAAGGCGGGTTCCTCCTCCGAATTAATCATAGAAGATTGTGAACACCAGGATAGTGTCCGGCTCTGCAAAATAAATTCCACATACCACCGTAGAGAGAATAATATGTACACAAGTTCGATCTGCTGACGTATTTCGTGGCACGACATCACGCCACTACCAAGCCTTTACTTGAATTTTATTATACCACCTCAGCGCGTTTAGCGAAGCGGTTTCCTTGGCACGTCTTGTCGAAGCAGAGATCGTGTTCCCCCTATTCCGGGATTCCCATCAATACGGACGTGGGTAACCCAACCGCGCCATTGATTGTGGCGCTTGGGAGATAAGCGAGTTTTACCAGGCCGGTGGGGACGCATAGTCTTCGTCCGCCCATATGTAAGGGGATAAGGATCCACCCTTTTCACCTACGCCTTCTTCCTCCTTTGCCTATCCATCTCCGCGCACTCGAGCTCCAGCGCCCAAGTCCGCACATCTCGTCTCAACCTTCTCCAGCCATGTCCGGAGCGGGAGGCAAGTGGATGGCTTCCTCCGTTACGGAGGGGCACATCGAAAAACTGCGCGGCGCCGGATACCTGTCCAGCAACATCGCGCACCGGCTGCCCGACAAGGGGCAGCTCATCCCCACCCCCGGGCCCCATGAGAGGGTCGTATTCCTTCCCCACTTCCTCCGCGGACTGGGCTTCCCACTTCATCCCTTCGTTCAGGGGCTCATGTACTACTACGGCCTGGACTTCTACGATCTGGCGCCAAACTTCATCCTCAACATCTCGGCGTTTATCGTCGGTGCGAGGCCTTCCTCTGCATCCAGCCCCACTTGCCAGGCTAAAAACCTTCAATGTCAAGCAAGGTAGTGAAGGGCGCCTGCCGGAGTGCGGAGGCGCCATGGTGGGCAAAATGCCCAACGTCCTCTGGCTCGAGGGCGCCGTGGAAACCATCAAAGGGTGGCAATCGGGGTGGTTCTATATCACCGAGCCGCGTGACCCTAAATGGGCTGCGGCCCCCGAGTTCAGATCTGGTACCCCCATGCAGCTCACCTCCTGGAAAGAGAAGGGCTTGCTATGGGGCAGTTCGGAGGAGCTGACCGGACTCCAGTCCTGTCTCCAGACCCTGGTGAACAAGAAGCTTAAGCTTGTCAACGTGATCCAGGTCATGCTCGTCCGCCGGATTCTCCCCTGCCAACAACGGGCCTTCAATCTGTGGGAGTTTGATCCGGCACAACACCGGACCCTGAGCGGGATCTTCGACACGAAGTACGAAGCTGCTTGGAGGGTGTTGTTCAAGGGCGGACAAGCCCCCGCATCCGCAACTGAAGATCGCGGATTCAGCACGAAACGCCCGGCCGGTGTGGTAAGATATGTTATCCTTTATGGGACATTTATTTCTTTCATAGTTTGACTCTATTGTGGGATCTAAAATTCCCAATGCCTTTAACAGGACTGGCAGAGGACGTCCGGACAGGTTAACTGTCCGGCTCCCCTCCCCGAAGACCCAGCGGATACCCGTTTAACGGGGCTGCTGGTTCCGGCCCTTTACGTGGTGCTGGAGAAGAAGGCCAAGAAGAAGGCCACGGGAACACGAAGGAGTTCCCGGCGCCAGGTGGTATCAGACTCATCGTCCGATGGCTCCGAGGCGGACTCCTCCCCCGAAGACGAGGAGGAGAAAGAGGACTCTCCCCAGGAGGGGGAGAGAGGAAGAGGAAGGCTTCCCCAACGGGGGAGGCTGAAGGGTCCAAGAGGGGAAGGACCCTTCCTCCGGACAGCTCCGCCAACGCCAACGACAGCGACGAAGGGTGGCCCTCAAGGGCCAAGCCCCCAACAAGATTATAAGTATCCGGATTCCTGAATGATTTATAATTTCTCTTTTGTGCCACATAGTGTCCTTCTAATGCCACACACTACCTGTAGTCCGGCCGAGGATGATCTTCCCGTTTCATCGAGCGGGTCCTTGGCTCCGTCGGATGTGGATTCCCTTCCGACCGCCTCAACTCCCCGTGGCGCTAACGACGCCGAGGTGGGATCCCAGGAGGGGACCCATCAGGAGGAGGCTCCGGAGGTGCCGCAAGGCAGCCTCCCGGACTTTGCGCCGGACTCCGTGCTGGAACCCGCAGTGGTTCCGGAGTCCGGCAGGCGGCCCCTTCGTAAGAAGGGCAAGACCGTGACACTGGTAGCCTTCGTCCAACCAGAGGCGCCGGACAACTTGTTGGAGGCGCTCAACGGCGCTTCCATCGAGGAAGAACACCGCACTATCATGAGTGCGGTGATTCAGAAGGTTCAGCTCGCCAAGAGCAGGCTGACCGAAGCCTGCAGCAGCCTTCTAACAGGCTTTGAGGTAAGAAGTTTTAAAATATGCAATGTAATACCGCATAGACAGTAGCCCCTGATGCTCAGTTCGGTGTTCGGAAAGAAAAGCCGGACTGAGGATCTAAAAAGATATACGCAGGAGTTCTAAAAATTATGTCAATATGGGGTTGCAGGCTGCGCTGCTGACCTCTGCCGCATTGACTGCGGAGGTCGGTGCTTTGAAGCAGGACCTCGAGCGGACCGAGAACGAGCTCGGCCTTGCCAAGAAGCAGCTCGAGGACAAAGAAGGTGAGTAACACCATATTAAATTTGTACCTTACAGAAAAGGATTTTGGTTGCAATAGAAATAACAAGGATAACGTGGGCACTGCAGGGGCCACGAGCGAGGTGGCGACCCTGAAGGAGGCCGTGTCTGCGGCCGAACGTAATGCGGCCGCGGAACGAGCGGAGCGAGAGAAGCAGAGAGGCGCGGGTGGCGGAGGTGCGGCAAGAGCTCCAGGCTCTCATGGAAAAGCATGAGAGTTTGGGCGCGACTTCAACTTCGAGTCCGAGCTTGCCTCGGCTCTTGAGAGTGCCAAAGCCGCTAAGGCCGAGGCCCATAAGGCCCTCCAGGAGATTGAGGCGGTGAAGAAAATAGCGGCGGGTAAGGCATTTTTCATGCAAAGCAAGCATGTGAATGTGAATTACCTGTTACTTACCCGAATTCGGAGCTCTCCAGGGCGTTTGCAGATCTGCCTCGCAGCGTGTCCGATGCCGCCGCATTCTACCGGGCCGAGGAGGGGAGCTCAACGGAGAAGGTCTTCTGGTCTCAGTATGCTGAGGCCGGACATCCGGTGCCCCTTAGCGACCAGCTGAAGCAGCTGGTCGAGCTCCACAAGGTAGCCGAGCAGGCCATGAAGGGCCTCATAGTCCGGCTGTGGCCTGAAGAGGCCATGCCTGGGAGCTACTTCGGCCTCGTGCGGCGGCTGGTGGATGCGTGCCCTTGGGTGGAAGTCATCAAGCGCTCCGCCTGCATTGAAGGTGCCCGTCGGGCCCTTGCCCGCGCAAAGGTGCACTGGGGCAGGCTGGATGCTGAGAAGCTTCTGACGGACGCGCCGCCGGCGGGCAAGGAGTATCGCATGCCCGAAATGTATTATAAGAGTGTCCTGAAGGGTGCCCGCAAGATTGCGGATGAGTGCCCCAAAGATGTAATATTTGAGTAGACTCGCAATGTGTTATCCTGTGCGCTGAAAACTTTGTTCATATGCGCTAAGCAACGCTTATTAATTTAAAATATTACCTTCTGTGCGGCCGTTTATCAAATCTGAGAGATGGCAAGTCGTCGGCTTCAGCCCCCATGCCACGAGTGCTGGGGTGTTCGGGATAAACTTGAGCGCTCTTGTTCCCATTTTTGGGTCCATCTAGGGAGGCGCTCAACACAACGAACAAGGCAACCGGACTTATAATGCTTGAACACTCTCACTTAGCCATAGAATTCTATAATTTTAAATTTCGGTGAAGCCCCTAGTGTTCGGAAGACCGAGTTCGGGGCGCTATCCACGCCTGGGCCGAACGAAGCCGGTTCCTTGCTCTAAGCAGCATAAGTCTTTAGGGACTCGAAAAGACCTCTCGAACAGCGACCAGCTCTCGCCTTATCATGACGGTCAGTTTTAGCTTTCTCCACTGAGGCGCTCGCCCAGCTCAACCGGGGCGCAATCGCAGTGGTTCTCCCAGTGCTACCTTAGCCGACGGAATGGAACGTAAGGTACCAAAACATGGGAGCCGGGCAAACCCAACTATTGACCCAAGACATGATTCGGAGCCGATGCATATAATGCTATAAGTTCGGGGTGCCGCACTTGTGAAAGTGTTCGGACTTATCACACCGTAATGCGGGGAACATAAGCCCCTGGTGTATTCGGCCGTACCAAAGTGTACGGATGCAAAACGTCATAAATGAACATATATGTAAGAAAGGAATGCAATTACAAGCGAAAAGTGATGCATTGTTTATTCAAGGAATTCTGCCATGAGTGCAGAGCGATACAAATAGTGCGGTAAGCAAGGGATTGGACTATTAGACATGTCCCCCTCCAGGGGTAGGCTGCGGAATGGTGTATTTAACAAATTTAATGCTCATAATGGAGACCACCTGAGTGTTCGTCGTAGCCTTTGTCCTTCCCTGGCTGTTGCATCGTGAGTTCGGCAGATTCACCGCCGGACAGGGTCTCTGGTGAATGGAGTCCTGTGGATAAATAGAAAAAAAAGGAAAAGAAAAAGAGCGACACACTTGGGAGCCCCTGGTGTGGTTGAGCCGTACTCTGGGCCTGTCGTGGTCGTGCCCCTCCCCCTATGCCCATGGTATCTCCAGAGCGTAATGATGTACGTGAAGAGCTGGTCTTGCAATCATGCAAGGGCTAGGGTTGGGGCCGCATTGCTACGCGTGCTCGGAACGTGCCAGGTGGTCTTGATGTATGTTACTCCGGGCGCGTTTGGCCATGTCCGGTCGTTTAACGGCCGGACTCGAAAATTGCCTTAAGAGGCTGCTCTGTACTTCTGCCGCGAGAGCCGCTGTGTGTTCCTCCGTTCGGAGGGAGCGTTCAGTGTTTCCGTTGACCGTGATGACTCCACGAGGGCCTGGCATCTTGAGCTTAAGGTATGCATAATGCGGCACCGCGTTGAACTTTGCAAACGCGGTTCGTCCGAGCAGAGCGTGATAGCCACTGCGGAACGGGACTATGTCGAAGATTAACTCCTCGCTTCGGAAATTATCCGGGGATCCGAAGACCACTTCCAGTGTGACTGAGCCTGTACAATTGGCCTCAACACCTGGTATGACGCCTTTGAAGGTCGTCTTTGTAGGTTTAATCCTTGAGGGGTCTATGCCCATCTTGCGCACTGTATCCTGATAAAGCAGGTTCAGGCTGCTGCCGCCGTCCATCAGGACTCTAGTGAGGTGAAATCCATCGATGATTGGGTCTAAAACCAATGCGGCGAATCCGCCATGGCGGATACTGGTGGGGTGGTCCCTTCGATCGAAAGTGATCGGGCAAGAGGACCATGGATTGAACTTCGGGGCGACTGGCTCCATTGCGTATACGTCCCTAAGTGCACGCTGGGGGGAAACCCTTCTGTCCTCTACTGTTCGGCGGCCGGGTCTCTTCCTCGTCATCGCTATGCAGCCCCTTGTCATTGTTTTCGGCAATTAACTTGCCTGCCTGCTTGAATACCCAACAATCCCTGTTAGTGTGATTAGCTGGCTTTTCAGGGGTGCCATGTATCTGGCAAGAGCGGTCGAGTATTCGGTCCAAATTGGACGGACCCGGAGTGGTTCTTTTGAATGGCTTCTTCCGCTGACCGGGTTTAGAGCCTCTGAATCCGGCGTTGACTGCCGTATCCTCAGTGTTATCGCCGTTAACGCGGCGTTTGTTTTTGTTTCGACGCGACCTGCCATTGCGGTCCTTAGTATCCGGACTGCCAACATTTTTGCTGAGGTTGTTACTGCGGGCTAGCCAGCTGTCCTCCCCCGCACAGAAGCGGGTCATGAGTGATGTGAGGGCTGCCATGGATTTCGGCTTTTCCTGTCCTAGGTGCCGGGCCAGCCACTCATCGCGGATGTTGTGTTTGAAGGCTGTGAGGGCCTCAGCATCCGGACAATCGATGATTTGATTTTTCTTTGTGAGGAACCATGTCCAGAACTATCTGGCCGATTCGTCTGGCTGCTGAATTATGTGGCTTAGTGAAAGAACATGCGGTGCCCCCATGTTTGGTTTTGGTAATTGATGACAATCTCTATGGACTAATGGTTGCCTTGAGTTTCATTTGAAGGGTTTGTCCATAGGCTTTTCTTGGAGTCCATTTGTTGGTTTCAAGGAGAGTTTGTGATGACCACCGTGCTATTGAGGAATTATCCCAAGATTGGTCATGTGAGTGTTGAGCTTATTGCAAGCATGTCTTGAAGAAAAAGATTGTGTGATCATTCATGTCTACCTTCAAGACATCATCCAAACTAAGAGAGTTAGAAAGATTCAAGGTTGATCAAGACTAAGTCAAGAGTGAATCAAGTTGATCAACTCTCAAAGCGTAAAAGATGTACCGAGGGGGATCAAGTGATCCCATGGTACGGTAAGCATTGTCCATTGCACTTCGTGTACTAACCCATGGTCTATGTGAGAGTTCTATGTGGGGTTAGGTACATGTCCATGGGCTTGCGTCAAGAGGAAGATATCATACAACCCATGGAAAGGCATCAAGTGGTGATCATCATCAAAATTGCCGTGTGCAAGTTCAAGTGGAGCATCACGAAGAGATCAAGTGCTTGGATCTTGCCATCCATTGTGGTGTCAATGGACTTGTGAAGATGTGCCGAAGAGTGGCTCACCCATAGTGGACTATGGGGGAGCAATCATCTAGTCTTCATCGAGCCAACGCAATCAAGAAAGGTGGTCCAACTTGAGGGAGTCAAGATCATCATCATCTAGCTCAAGTGGATCATGTGCAACGCAAAGGTTTGCCCTTGATAGGTTTTTTATTTTACCGGTCTCATGGTGGTAGTTGGGAGACCGGGTTATAGGATCGATAGCCGTACTATCAAGGGGGCTCTCAAGTGAGTAGCTTGATCGTATCGTTCTTGAGAGCTCAAACCATTGCATCCTTGCATCATGTTTCTTGGTTCTTGTTTGGTTCTCTTTGTGAGTCTTAGAGCTTATGGTCATCTTTATGACAAGCTTGAGTTCATCAGCGGAGTTTGCATCGTCTTCTATGATGTTTTCGGTGTTGGAGGTTTTACGGTCTTCTCCGAGGAAGGGTTCTCACCATTTTCTTTTGGGCCTTTTCTCATTTGCTTATTATTGGTATTTCTTTCAAGATTGTGTTAGCCCTTGTCGCTAGCTTTCCAACAAACTTGGTTTCATCGAATTCGAGTCCGTTTGCAAAAGTTGTGGCTGTTTTGGTGAAGGCTGCAGCGGTACTACCGCGACTAGAGCGGATGTAATTTTTACTACCGCTCTAGAGCGGTACTACTGCAACTACTTCCGTGGCTACTTCCGCTCGGGACCAAAAACTCGTCACAAGTCCAGCGGTGGTAGGCACGGATGTAATTTTTAGTACCGCTCACAAGCAGTAGTACCGCTACCCTTAGCAGTAGTACCGCTACCCCTAGCGGTAGTACCGTGATGTCAAGCGGTACTACTGCTTGGTCTTGGGCTGTAAGCATAACGGTTGGATTTTTCCCCACCTATAAAGGGGTCTTCTTCCCATTGAACCTTAATCCTTTGAGCTCGTTCTTGCCCCCATTGTTGACCTTCTCCGAGCTTGCTAACTCTCAATCCCTCCATGGATTCTTGCTAGTTTTGAGGAAAAAGAGAGAGATCTAGATCCACGCTTCCACCAATCACTTTCTCCTCTTAGTGAGGGAACCCCTAGGATCTAGATCTTGGAGTTCTTCGTGTTCTTCTTTAGTTCGTCCTCTCATTTTCCTCCCTAGCATTAGTTGCTTTGGTGGGATTTGGAAGAGAAGGACTTGGGCACTCCGTGTGCCCTTGCTGTTGCATTTGGTGCATAGGTTTGAGTTCTCCACACGATACATGGAAGTTACAAGTTGAGAAGCTTATTACTCTTGGGTGCTTGGTGCCCTTGAGCTTGTTTATCTTGGGTGCTTGGGCCCCCTAGTCGGTTGGTGGTGTTCGGAGCTCAATCATTGTGGTGTAAAGCTCGGGACAGCGTCGGGGTCTCCAATTAGGTTGTGGAGATTGCCCCGAGCAATTTGACGGTACCGTGACCGCCCCAAGGGTTGCCAAAGTGTACGGGTTGGTGACCGCCCCAAGGGTCGCCATTTATACGGGTTCGGTGACCGCCTCAAGGGTCCCTTAGTGGAATCACGACATCTTGCATTGTGCGAGGCGTGAGGAGATTACAGTGGCCCTAGTGGCTTCTTGGGAGCATTGTGCCTCCACACCGCTCCAAAGCGGAGATTAGCATCCACAAGGGTGTGAACTTCGGGATACATCGTCGTCTCCGCGTGCCTCGGTTATCTCTTACCCGAGCCCTTTACTTATGCACTTTACTTTGTGATAGCCATATTGTTCTTTGTCATATATCTTGCTATCACATAGTTGTTTATCTTGCTTAGCATAAGTTGTTGGTGCACATAGGTGAGCCTAGTTGCTTTAGGTTTTGTGCTTGACAAATTAACCGTTAGGTTTATTCCGCATTTGTTCAAGCCTAAACCGTAATTATTTTAAAACACCTATTCACCCCCCCCCCCTCTAGGCGACATCCACGATCTTTCACTTAGGTCATCGGCATCTGGTGGTCGCACGTATGTGCCCTGGAAGTTGTCGACAAATGCGGCTTCCAGGTCCTCCCGACACCCAATTGATTCTGCTGGCAGGCTGTTAAGCCAATGCCGAGCTGGTCCTTCAAGCTTGAGCGGGAGATACTTGGTGGCGTGGAGATCGTCACCGCGAGCCATATGGATATGAAGGAGATAATCTTCGATCCAAACCGCGGGGTCTGTTGTGCCATCGTAGGATTCAATGTTCACGGGTTTGAACCCTTCGGGGATTTGATGATCCATTACTTCATCTGTGAAGCATAGTGGGTGTGCGGCGCCTCTATACTGGGCAATATCACGACGTAGCTCAAGAGAGCTTTGTCTGTTGTGTTCGGCCCGGCCGGAGTTGCTGTATCCGGCGCGACGGTAGTCGTCGTGGATCGTGGGGCGCCCACATGATCCGTAGATAGATCTTGATTGTCTTGCCTTGTCCTCCAATATGTCTCGCAAGTCCGGCGCATTCCCCCATGGCTTCGTACTTTTCGAGCGATGCCGGGGTACGGTCCTGATGGAGGGCCTAGATGCCTCTCTGTCGCGGCCACGAGGTGGTCGGTCTGCCGTATTGTGTGCTGGTGATGAAGGTTTATATGCTTCCTCCTCTAATCGGGGGAGCAACTTGCGTTTTGGGTAGCTTTTGGAGGGGCATTCGAGTTCATGCTCTTCGGCCGCGAGGACCTCGGTCCATCTGTCGGCCAGCAGGTCTTGATCAGCTCGAAGTTGTTGCTGCTTTTTCTTTAGGCTGTTTGCCGTGGCCATTAGCCTGCGTTTAAAATGCTCTTGTTCGACGGGATCCTCGGGCATGACGAATTCGTCGTCGTTGAGGCTTGCCTCGTCTCCGGAGGGAGGCATGTAATTGTCATCCTCTATCTCCTCGTCTGCCGCTCTCTCTCGAGGGCTGGCTTCTCCGTCCTCCTGTGCTGAATCTTGCTGGAGGGGGTTGTCTTCGGCACTCTCTGGGGTGTTATTATCTCCGGTGCCGGAATCTCCATTCTTGCTGTGGCGGGATTTAGAGCGGCGCCGCTGACGTCGGCGCTTGGGCTGTTTCTTAGAGGAATCTGCCTCCGCTGCTTCTTCGCCGTTCCCATCCTTTGGGATGTCCACCATGTATATGTCGTATGATGAGGTGGTCTTCCAGTGCCCCGTAGGCGCTGGTTCTTGATCGTCTCCGGCATCGTCGTCCATACCATCGATGTCTTCGGAGTCGTAGTCTAGCATGTCGGTTAGATCGTCGACAGTGGCTACAAAGTGGGTGGTGGGTGGGCTTTGAATTTCTTCGTCGTCCGCATCCCAACCATCCTGACCGCAGTCCGGCCAGGGCTCTCCTGATAACGAGAGATGCTTTAGCGAATTCAGGATGTCGCCAAAGGGTGAGTGCTGAAAGATGTCCGCAGCGGTGAACTCCATGATCGGCGCCCAATCGGATTCGATCGGTAGGGGCGCAGGAGGTTCGGAGTCCGGCAAGGAGTCTGGCACCTCGAAGTCACGAGATTTGCAAAGGACAAGGTCGGTATTCAGCTCCATCGCCGTAGAGATTGCAGCTCCTAAGGCGGCGTCCAGCCACCTGTCCTCGATCTGCGCGGTCGGCTCCGAACTAGGGGTCGGAGCGGACTCATGTGCGGCTTCCAGGGCACTGTCCGGCGGCAGAGCTAAATCATGCCCATCGTGACAGTGCGGCACGCTCGACTGTGGCTCGAATCCATCGAAGATCAAGTCTCCGCGGATGTCGGCCGTGAAGTTTAAGCTTCCAAACCTGACCTGATGGCCAGGGGCGTAGCTTTCGATCTGCTCCAGATGGCCAAGCGAATTGGCCCGTAGTGCGAAGCCGCCGAACACGAAGATCTGTCCGGGGAGAAAAGTCTCACCCTGGACTGCGTTGTTGTTGATTGAAGAAGCCATCAAGCCTATCGGTGACGACACAGAGGAACTCTTAATGAAAGCACCAATGTCGGTGTCAAAACCGGCGGATCTCAGGTAGGGGGTCCCGAACTGTGCGTCTAGGCGGATGGTAACAGGAGACAAGGGACACGATGTTTTTACCCAGGTTCGGGCCCTCTCGATGGAGGTAAAACCCTACTCCTGCTTGATTAATATTGATGATATGGGTAGTACAAGAGTGGATCTACCACGAGATCAAGGAGGCTAAACCCTAGAAGCTAGCCTATGGTATGATTGTTGTAATGGTTGTTCGTCCTATGGACTAAAACCCTCTGGTTTATATAGACACCGGAGAGGGCTAGGGTTACACAGAGTCGGTTACAATGGTAGGAGATCTACATATCCGTATCGCCAAGCTTGCCTTCCACGCCAAGGAAAGTCCCATCCGGACACGAGACGAAGTCTTCAATCTTGTATCTTCATAGTCTTGGAGTCCGGCCGATGATGATAGTCCGGCTATCCGGACACCCCCTAGTCCAGGACTCCCTCACCGGGTTAAAGCCATAATACATTCATCTGATAAGATGGATGCCGGCTTCGCATTCTTAATGTTGGAGAAGAATTGCCGTTTCTTGCCTTTGAAACAAAAGCTGGGGTGGCTCAAACGTGAGTGCAATGATATGGGCACGCTGATGGTGGCTCTGGTCAAGTACGCCGATTCTGATAGTACCAAGGATCCCGAGTCTGATGATGAAAAGGCAGGGAAGGGAAAGAGGAATGGCAACGGCAAGGGCTCTCAGCACAACCCGGCAAATCAAGGAGGTAATAAACGTAAGGCTGACGGTAGTTTGGATTTTGTGGCTAACACCAATGCACAGGGTCATAACCAGCGGCGCAAGGGAAGGCCACCTCCTCGATCCGGCGGGTCAGGACCCACACTTGAGCAGTTGTTGAATGAACCTTGTCCGAGACACGGTACTAAGGAGAAGCCGGCTACACATTTGTGGAAGGACTGCATGATTATGAAGGCTTTCAAAAATTCCAACATGTTTGACGGTAATAATGGCCCGGGCGGCTCAGGTGGTGGCGGTTTTCATGGCTCGGGCGGCGGGTCAAATCCCAATTTTCAAAATTCCCAGGGAAACCAGGGTGGATATAACCAACAGGCTGGCCAGGGCAGTCAGCAGCAGCAGCAAGGTGGATACCAGAGCAATCCAAAGCAGTTGAACAGTGGGCAATACCATGTGTTTACCACCAGTTTATGTAAACGGGACCAGAAGCTTCATAAGAGGGCCGTGAATGCGGTTGAGCCGGCAATTCCTCGTTATTTGAGGTGGTCTGAGCAGCCTATCATATGGAGTAGAGAGGATCACCCTCCCCGGGTTGACAATCCGGGTCACTTAGCCCTGGTCGTGGCCCCTCAAGTGGGTGGATACAAGTTCACCAAGGTGCTCATGGATGGAGGCAGCAGCATCAATATCCTTTATTATGAGACCTTCCGTCGCATGGGGCTAACTGATAAGAACCTTAAGAAGTCCAACACTATTTTCCATGGAGTTGTACCTGGTAAGTCGGCGTATCCGGTCAGCAAGATAGAGTTGGAGGTAGCATTTAGGGATGAATATGATTCCAGAGCCGAGAAATTGACGTTTGAAGTAGTTCAGATCAAGAGCCCATATCATGCTTTGTTTGGGCGGCCGGCTTACGCCAAGTTCATGGCACGGTCGTGTTATGTGTACTTGCAGCTCAAGATGCCAGGTCATAAGGGGACAATTACGATGCACGAGAGCCGCAAGGTGGCTGTGGAATGTGAAAAGGGTGACACGGCTTATGCTAAGTCAGTCTGCGCGATGGAAGAGTTAAAATTCTACAGGGACAATGTTGACCCAGCGGATATGACATCCTTAAAGAATCCAACTATAGAGCATGAGCCGGTCATGAAATTTAAGTCGGCGGATGAGACTAAGCTTGTCGATTTTTTCCCAGGCAATTCATCCAAGAAGTTCAGTATCAGTGCTAATTTGGATCCCAAATAGGAAAGCGCACTCATCGAGTTCATCCGTGAGAATCGGGACATTTTTGCATGGAAGCCATCTGACATGCCGGGTGTACCGAGAGAACTCGCTAAGCACACTCTTAATATCGATCCAAAGTTTAAGCCGGTCAAGCAATTTCTTTGGTGGTTTAATGAGGAGAGAAGGAAAGCTATCGGTGAGGAAGTGGCCCGGCTCTTGGCAGCTGGGTTCATCATTGAGGTGTTTCATCCAGAGTGGTTGGCTAACCCGGTGCTTGTTCTTAAGAAAAACGGCACTTGGCGTATGTGTGTGGATTACACGGACTTAAACAAGGCTTGTCCCGCTGATCCTTTTGCTCTCCCTCGTATTGATCAGATCATCGATGTTGCAGCGGGTTGTGAGCGTTTGAGCTTTCTGGATGCTTACTCTGGTTATCATCAGATCAAGATGGTTGTTAAGGACCAGGAGAAGATGGCGTTCATTACTCCGTTTGGAGCCTTCTGGTATGTTTCAATGCCATTTGGGCTCAAGAGTGCCCATGCGATTTACCAGCGATGCATGCAGAATTGTTTTCATAATCAGATTGGACGCAATGTTCATGCTTATGTGGATGACATAGTGGTTAAATCTAGAGAGAAAGAGACCTTGATTGATGATCTCAAGGAAACCTTTGATAATCTCCGGGTTTACAAGATGATGCATAACCCGGCCAAGTGTGTTTTTGGTGTGCCTGTAGGCAAGCTTTTGGGCTTTCTGGTCTCTAACAGAGGCATCGAAGCTAACCCAGAGAAGATCAAAGCCATCACCTCTCTGGCCAAACCAGCATGTATTAATGATGTTCAGCGTTTGGCGGGTCGTATCGCCACTTTAAGCCGGTTCATAAGCCATTTAGGGGAGAAGGCTATACCGCTGTATCATATGATGAAGAAGACGGATAGCTTTACTTGGAGTGACGCTGCCAATACTTCTTTTGAAGATCTGAAGAGACAGTTGGCTGAGCCGCCGGTTCTTGCTGCTCCCATTGACAAGGAACCCTTGTTACTGTACGTGGCTGCTAACACGCGTGCTGTCAGCGTGGTTATTGTGGTGGAACGCAAGGAGGCTGGCAAGGAGCACCCGGTTCAGCGGCCGGTTTACTACATCAGTGAGGTACTGATTGAGTCCAAGCAGCGATATCCGCACTGGCAGAAGCTTGTCTATGGGGTGTTCATGGCCAGCCGGAAGCTTAAGCAATATTTCTTGGGCCACCCCATCACTGTGGTTAGTTCTGCCCCCTTGGGGGATATTATTCAGAACAGAGAGGCCACAGGGCGAGTCGCCAAATGGGCCATTGAGCTTGGGCCTCATGGTTTAAAATATGTGCCACGCACAGCTATTAAATCTCAAGCGCTGGTGGATTTCATCAATGATTGGACAGAGCTGCAGATCCTGAGGAAAAGCTGGACAATACCTATTGGACAATTCATTTTGACGGGTCTAGGCAATTGGAAGGTTCGGGGGCTGGAGTTATTTTGGCTTCCCCTCGGGGTGATAAGTCTTGTTATGTACTCTTGTTGATGTTTCCTTGTACTAACAACGTAGCTGAGTATGAAGCCTTGCTCCATGGTCTCCGGATGGCTAAAGAGATGAATTTAAGCCGGGTAAGGTGCTTCGGTGACTCAGATCTAGTGCCTCAACAAGTATCAGGCAAGTGGGATTCAAAGGATCCTCTCATGGTGGCTTATCACCAGGAGGTTGATGCAATTGTGGGGTACTTCAAGGGTTATCAGGTGGAACACATTGACCGTAGAAAGAATGAGGTGGCAGACGCCTTAAGCTGGCTGGGATCTCAGCATAAGCCGGTGCCGCCTAATACTTTCTTGGATATTTTGCATAACCCTTCTGTCAAGCTACCTACAGAGGAAGATTTGGCTGTTCCTGACCCTGAAGCACAGTTGGTGGCGGCTCTTCATATCATTCCAGATTGGATGGTGCCGTATCTGGCTTATATGACACGGGGCGAGTTGCCTGAGGATGAAACCTTGGCCAGGCAGATAACCTGGCGGTCTAAGTCCATGACGATTATCAATGGCGAGTTGCATCATTGCAGTGTTACAGGGGCTTTTCAGCGTTGCATCTCTCCTGAAGAAGGCCAAGAAATTCTCTGTGAGATTCATGAAGGAGATTGCGGTCATCACGCCGGGTCAAAATCTCTCGTGGCTAAGGCTTTTCGTCATGGGTTTTATTGGCTATCGGCTCATGCTGGCGCAGAGGATCTGGTCAGTAAATCTGACGGTTGTCAGAAGTTCTCAAGACGGGCTCATGTGCCGGCTCAAGAGTTGAGGATGATTCCAATTTCTTGGTCGTTCGCAGTATGGGGGCTTGACATGGTTGGGCCTTTCAAAAGATCCAAAGTTAAAAAGACTCACCTCTTGGTGGCAGTTGATAAGTTCACAAAGTGGGTTGAGGCAGAGCCGGTCAGTAAGTGTGATGCAGCCACGGCAGTTCAATTCATGAAGAAGGTGATATTTCATTTTGGTTTTCCACACAGCATTATAACTGACAATGGCACTAATCTGTCTAAAGGCGCCATGGAGGAATTCTGTCAACGTGAGCATATCTGGCTTGATGTTTCATCAGTAGCTCACCCTCAGTCCAATGGTCAAGCCGAGAGAGCCAATCAAGAGATCATGAAAGGCATTAAGCCCCGGCATTTTGTCCCCCTACAACAGACACCGTGTTGTTGGGTTGAGGAGTTACCTTCTATGTTATGGAGCATCAACACTACTCCTAACAGATCTACGGGTTATACGCCTTTCTTCATGGTCTACGGAGCTGAGGCGGTTCTCCCTAGTGACATCTGTCATGATTCACCTCGTGTGGCAGCTTATGTCGAGGAAGACAATGAAGATGCGCGCCAGGATGCTCTTGATCTGTTAGATGAACATCGAGACTTGGCAGCAGCTCGTTCGGCAATTTATCAATAGGACTTGCACCGTTATCACAGCCGCCGAGTTAAATCTAGATCCTTTCAGGAAGGTGATTTAGTGCTCCGGCTCATCCAGGATCAAACTGATGCTCACAAGTTACCCCACCTTGGGAAGGGCCATTTGTGGTCAACAACAACTTGAACAACGGGTCATATTACCTTATTGACGTTCGAGAGCACAAAGACTCACGTAAGTCGGAGGAAGAGACCCGGAGGCCGTGGAATATTGCTCATCTCCGGCCCTACTACACTTGAGCCATAGGCTCTACTGATGTATATATTTTGCTAATGTATATATTATGATAAATAATAAAGCAGGACCTCTGTCCTTTTTTCCTCTTCACAAGGTAAATTTGTCATTATCATTGTCATCATTTTATCGCATGATCGCTCGGGGGCGGGTCATATTTGATCCGGCTCAGCCCGTTCTGATCCGGCTTACGATCGTATTCGAATCTAGCTGTTAAAAATTATGATCACTAGGGGGCTTCCTGTTCAAACATAGGTCGTATTCGAACCAAAGAGAACATAGCTGTCGATACCCTTTTGATTGGCACGCTTCCGAGCTCACTTGGGGGCTTCTTGATCGTATTCGAATCATAGCTTAACCCCATTTGGGAACCGACTTTGATCGTATTCGAATCAAAGTCGTTAAAAAACTCTCAAGGTCATTAGGGGGCTTCCTGTTCAAACATAGCTCGTATTCGAACCAAAGAGAACACAGCTCTCGGTACCCTCTTGATCGGCGCAATGCCAAAGCCATTGGGGGCTACATGATTGTATTCGAATCCTAGTTTAAACCCCTCTGGGACGGTTCACTGATCGTATTCGAATCAGTAGCCTTGCCATTTTTACTTCTCTTTTTGGTTTAAGTCCTCTTTGGAAGCCCCATTATTTGACTTAAGATTTTTCCTGAGGCTAACAACTATAAATATGTTGGCTGTAGCCCGGATCAATATCGACTGATGAGTCGCCGATCCATAAGCATCATTGTACTTTTCGGGTATCCAAATATTGGACCTTTATTCTTACCGGCCGGGTCATATGAACCGGTGGTGCAAGTTGTGAAATTTTATCATAGTTGTGTTTTTATCAAGCCCAACCAGATAATCTATGATTATTTTGATAACCTTTTTTGACCTGCCCAGCAGTTTATTTGAAGGACAGTTTTTCAAAAATGATCAACTATGTGCACAACTACAGTAAGGAGATTTAAGAACGTTAAGCATCAAAACATGCACGATGGCATGGCCACAACAGAGTTATCTCTATCCTATTACAGGACTCATTAAGTCCAAATAGTTTGCATTGTTTTTTACACCAGGTAATGAGCCGCCATGACAGGTTCACCTTCAGGATTGGCCGGAAGCGTCCGGGTTAGCCCTCTCCGCGCTTGCGCTCTGCTCCTTTTCCTGGAAGGTTGATGATGACCAGTCAATGTTGTTTAAGGCTTCAAATTCTGCTTCATCATCAACAAGACCGGCCGGGTCAACTTCAGGAGCAAAGGTATGCTTACGAATTGGGGGAATCAGACTGGTCACGTCATATTGAGGTGTCGGAATTCTTCGATTTTGTTCATCATAACCCGCCTGGTACTTGGTAAGATCTACTTCAGTAGCTATCAGAGTCGCCACGGGGCGTATCTCTTTGACACAGGCAAGAAAATCCGCGTCCTCAAACGGCGTGCCATCTTCCTTCAGACTTGGGTAACCAATGGCGATATCCTCCGGGTCTAGTTCAGGTAGCCAGGCCTTAGCCCGGCTTAGAGCATTTATTGCTCCGGCTCTTGCAGCTGACCGTCTCAATTCATTGATCCGTTGCGGAAGGACTGAAAGCTTACTCAAGACCTGTGTTAGGAGGGTTGGCATCTCATTGGATAAGGCCACCGAAGCAAGTGTACGTTGTGACCCGGTGTACAATTGTTCCACCAAGGTATACACAGCTTTCAGTTTCGTCAGCATATTGTGGTTTAAATTTGAGCTTCTGGGGCCTGTACAAAGCATACTCAGAAAAGTTAATTTCTGGCGTATACTCTATTGCACAGCTTAAGATATGTACACAACGGCAAGGTGACTTACCGAAGATGGCTGCGACCATTTGTGAAATATGGCGCTTTAACCCGGACAATTCTCCAGTGACTTCTTCCAGAGCCGCTTCTGCTTTTTCAGCTCGGCTTATCAATGCGGTCTTCTCATCCGCCCAGGCTTTCTTTTCAGTCTCAAAGTCTTTCTTTAGTTTCTCCTGTTCAGAAACACTGAATTCGAACTTACTGTTGGCCTTCTCAAGTTCCGACTCTTGGAATTCAAGGCGGCTCTTCAGATTGGTCACCTCAGACTCGAGTTGACTCGTGGTAGCCTATGCAAGTATAAAATTTAAATCAAGTAAGTTGTTTATGCAGTATTAAAGTCCCAAGCATTTTGCCAGTAATAATACTTGGCACTTGGGGGCTAATGTCTTATAGAGTTTTTTCTTTTTTTATGACAGTTCATTATATGGTGATTCATATGAGTAAGTCCCAAGCATTTTGCAAGAAATAAAACTTGGCACTTGGGGGCTAATGCATATTGCTATTCAAAGACCAATAAGAATTTTTCTATAAAGAGCCGGTTCAACCATATTGGTTAAGCCGCCCCTTGGGGACTACATGGTAAGCTGGAAGTTTATTCTTTCTTTATGTTGTCAAATTTGTTTCTAAGTCTACAGCATAAGCATCTTAAGCAGCAGACTTGGGGGCTAACATACTGAAGGATAATGAACAACAGAAAACGGGTTATACCTTGAATTTATGGTGCATCTGTTTCACCATATCAATCGCGAGGTTCCGGCTGCTGTGCACTTTGCTCATATAGCCAGAGAAGACATCTCCAATACTCATATGAGCATAATTGGTGACATCCATCTTGACTCAGCACTGGTCCAGAAGTTCTTCCTTGGCGGGGCATTTGGCTAGCACGGTTGGCCTCCCCGTGTCAGCATGGCCGGTTCCGATGATCTCGACATCAGCATTGGAAGGATCAGATGTCTAGGTTGGGCTTGGAGGTTTGGGATTTTCTGAGTCGGTAGCACCTTGGTCAGTGGGCAGATCAGTAGGAGGTGACACATCTTGTGCTGGTTCAGGCGGCGGTTCATGAGTGCTTAACTCCGGCACGGTTGTTTCAAGAATCGACTTAGCGGCGACTCTTTCTTCAGTTGGTTTATTCTTTCTAACCCTCTTGTTGGGTTTAGCTTGACCACTACATTCAAATAAAAGATTAATACGGAAGTAAGAAGATTACAATAACTACAAAAGTGAGTGGCTTATTGTACCCTGGTACAGTCTTAAAAGTTGGCAGATTGGGCTGCAATGACTTGCCGGAGGAAGGGGAAGTATCCTGATAATCCGAGTCAGAGGGATTGAGTGGTTGATGAAAGAGACCCGCCAAGGGGTAAAACTTAGTTAAAATAGAGGTAACCTCATTTCAGCGTTTCCTTGGAGTATTTGGTAAGCCGGAGGAGAGCTCCGCGTCCTTGCTGGTCCGGATCTGCCTCCGGCTCTCATGAATTTGCCGCTTCAAAAGGAATTGAGGATCGTGATGAGCTAGAGGATGAAAATCTTACTTTCCAGGTCACTCTGTGGATTTTCTGTCTTGGCAAAGGCTCGGAGTTAGAGGAAATGATAGTTACCTCGTCAGCCTTGCTACGGCTTGTCCCAGTGTCCTCCTGCTGATGATCAGTGTCAATAAGATGACTAAAAATAAGCCAAGGGAGTCAAGAGCTACCTCTGACTCAAAAGAGTCCGCCAGCCGAAGCAAGTCGGAAGCAGTAGCTTTCTTTCCCTTCCTTTTGGCAGCTTCTTTCCTGGCGGCTTTCTTTTCTTTCCTGGCTTTCTTGGCCGCTTCATGATCATATTTAACTTTCCAAAATTTATCACCCGCCTGCAAGGATTAAGTATATTATGAGTATGGGTGAAGCATTAAGAGAATAAGATAAACATTTTATACGGGTGTTTTACCTTTGGAGCCGGGTTATCTTTGCAGAACGGGGCTAGACCCACTCTGCCACAATCCGCCAGACTCTCATTGAGAAGAGATTTGGTCATGTCATCAACAACATGAGCAGGTAAGTCGTCAGGGCTATGGCGCAGGGGGTCATTCTTGGCGCCAGTATATTCACACATTAAGACGGTACAGCGGCTCAATGGGATAACTCGCCAGGCAAGCCAGACTCGAACCAGGTCAATGCCCGTCAACCCGTTCCCCAACAGAGCTTTGATCTTGGCCAGAGTAGGAGAGAGGGATCTGCGTTCTGCGGCAGTAATCTTGTCGGGCAAATGATGATTGGTGTCAAGACGAAGGGCACGAAAGCCGGGCAGAGGATTCTCGTCAGCCGGGGAGGTATCCTTGCAGTAGAACCACGTCATGTTCCAATCTTTTGGATGGCTTGGCGGGTTGGCATAGGGGAAAATCTCATCCCTGCGGTGCTGAATTGAAACCCCACCAAGTTCCAAGCTCTGACCACTGGCACACTCTGTCTGGCGGTTCAAGTAGAACAGCTCTCTGAAAAGCAGTAAATTGGGTTCTTCACCAAGATAAACTTCGCTGAACACTTGGAAATTGCAGATGTTAGACACGGAATTGGGCCCAATGTCTTGTGGGCGAAGGTCAAAAAACTTCAGCACATCTCTAAAAAATTTTGAACCGAGAGGAGTAAAACCCCGGTTCATATGGTCTGTAAATACAACCACCTCTCCGTCTTTGGGTTGAGGGATTTCTTCATCCGGGTTAGGAGCACGGTAAAGCATGACTTCTTTCTTTGGCAGATAGCCAGTTTTCACGAAGTCATCTAACGTGCTGTTAGTGACAATGGATTTCACCCAGTTGCAAGAGGTAGGTGCTTTGGGCGCCATTATGTTTGCAAGCCTAAATACAAAGTAACAGGCAGGTTCAAATTTAAGCCGGACATGATAAAAATATTAGTGGAATGTAGTATGGCGACTTATGAAGGGGCCTAATGGTATAAGGATAGTACATCCGGGTTACTTAAGCCGCCATAAGTTTTTTAAAGCCATCAGTATTATTTAAACTAATAGGGGAAGTTTAGATTATTAATTGAGTATTACTTCGTTAAGCCGGCAATCAGAGCCGCCGTGACTGGCAAGTCTAACAAGTTACGGATTTTTCCTAAGTGTAGGACAAACAAGTTTCATAGTTTGCAGTAATTATTTTGGATCAAACAAAGGTTCAGAAAAGAAAAATTACTAGACCTAAAAATAGGACGCAGAGAAGTTCATATGCTACGGTGAGGTTTTCTTACAAGGAAAGGAGGTCCATTGCTAATCAAAATAAATGCGGAGCATGAACCGCATCAGATTCATGGGGTTCTTTGGATCAGGCAAAGCCGTGGCAAGGAAAAAGGGCAAGAGATCGGATGAACTATGTCTGTGCAGAAGAACACGATAACCCTAATGCAGATCTACGGCGCGAAAAAAGAAACACTTACTGCGGGGGATCTGCGGAGAAGGAGCACCGCCGTTCTCTGGTCAAGGTCAGGGTGATGCAGCGGCCAAAGCTCGACGAGAACGAAGGGCACAGTGGCAACGGCGGCGGAGCTACAGTGGCAGATGGGCGAGAGGAAGAAGATGCGAAAGGAGAATGGAAAAGAGGCCTAGTCGGGGCTATTTATAAGGAAAACCTGTTAAGTGGGCACGAAAAATGAGGAGGCCAAAAAATAAATTTATCCAGCTACAAGGGCGCCTCGATTTTCGGATGGTCATTAATACATAGATCCGTTAGGATATGTTGGACAAAGCACGCATTTATGACAGGTGACGACATGGCTGGTTACCACAAATCTGAAGGGTGACGTCATGGCGGGTTACACAAACTTTCTTAAGTAAGGAGCAGAAGACTTTTCTTAACTATTGAAGACTGACATGAACCAGTTCAAATCAGTCTGGGGCCTAATGTTGGGGATATAACTACTAGTTATGACCCGCCAGAAGGAGCCGGGTTATACCTATAAGCATTCTTGAGGACCAAAGCTCAAGGTTGAAGACGGCGATTTAGTAAAGGCCGAAAGGCCCAGAGGTGACTTAAGGCCCGTAGTGTTAAACCGCCTTATTCATGTAACTTGTACAGTAAGGCGGAAAATATTAAGAGACCGAGCCGGATACAGTCTATAAGTTTGCCGGGACTCTGTAGAGCCGTTGGGCGTCAACCTCAGTATATAAAGGGACAACCCGGCGGCGGTTCAGGATATGAAACAACAACTCGAGAGCTAGATCAAGCGATTTGCTCCCTGGTTATCAAGACATAAATAATCCCAATCACAACTAGACGTAGGCTTTTACCTTCATCGTAAGGGGCCGAACTAGTATAAAACTTTTCGCGTCTCTTGTCCTGATTAACCCCTCCAAGCTTCCTAGGTGCGATGGCTCCACGACTAAGTCCTTTCACTAGGACATCTGACGTGACAATTCCACGACACTCCCCGAGGAATTTTTATGTAATATTTAATGAATAATTGAGCAAATAAGTACCAGAGGAGGGCCACCATGTGGGCACAATCCACCTGGGCGCGCCAGGAGACCGAGGCGCGCCCTGGTGGGTGTTTCCCTCCTCGACCCACCTCCGGTGCCCATCTTCTGGTATATAAGTCATTTTGACCTAGAAAAAAATAAGGGGAGGACATTCGGGACGAAGCGCCGCCGCCTCGAGGCGGAACTTGGGCAGGAGCACTTTTGCCCTCCGGCAGAGCGATTCCGCCGAGGGAACTTCCCTCCCAGAGGGGGAAATCATCATCATCATCATCATCACCAACAACTCTCCCATCTTGGGGAGGGCTATCTTCATCAACATCTTCACAGCACCAACTCCTCTCAAACCCTAGTTCATCTCTTGTGTTCAATCTTTGTATCAAAACTATAGATTGGTGCTTATGGGTGACTAGTAGTGTTGATTACATCTTGTAGTTGATTACTATATGGTTTATTTGGTGGAATATTATATTTTCAGATCCATTATGCTCTTTAATACCCCTCTGATCTTGAGCATGTTTATCATTTGTGAGTAGTCACTTTCGTTCTTGAGGTCATGGGAGAAATCATGTTGCAAGTAATCATGGGAACTTGATATGTGTTTGATATTTTGATGGTATGTATGTTGCCATTCTCTTAGTGGTGTCATGTGAACGTCAACTACATGACACTTCACCATATTTTGGCCTAAGGGAATACATTGTGGAGTAGTTATTAGATGGTGGGTTGCGAGAGTGACAAAAGCTTAAACCCCAGTTTATGCGCTATTCCGTAAGAGACCGATTGGATCAAAAAGTTTAATGCTATGGTTAGAATTTATTCTTAATACTCTCGTAGTTGCAGATGCTTGCGAGAGGGTTAATCATAAGTAGGAGGTTTGTTCAAGTAAGAACAGCACCTAAGCACCGGTCCACCCACATATCGAATTATCAAAGTACCGAACACGAATTAAGCCAACATGTTGAAAGTGACTAGATGAAATTCCCGTGTACCCTCAAGAACACTTTGCTTATCATAAGATACCGTTTTGGCCTGTCCTTTGCCTCAAAAGGATTGGGATACCTTTCTGCACTTTTGCTATTACTATTGTTACTTGCTTGTTACAAATTATCTTGCTATCAAATTACTCCGCTACTCACAATTTTAGCACTTGCAGACATTACCTTGCTGAAAACCACTTGTCATTTCCTTCTGCTCCTCGTTGTATTCGACACTCTTACTTCCGAAAAGGGCTACAATTGACCCCCTATATTTGTGGTTCATAAAGGCAATTTTCTGGCGTCGTTGTCGGGGAGTGAAGCGCTCTTGGTAAGTGGAAATTGGTAAGGAAACATTATTACTACGTGCTGAAACTTATTGTCACTTGCTACTATGAAAAACAATCCTTTGAGGGGTTTGTTCGGGGTATCTTCACCTTGACCGGAACCACAATTAGTTACCCCTCAACCTACTGCACCTACTAAAAATATTGAATATGAAATCCCTTCGGGTATGTTAGAAAAACTGCTAGCTAATCCTTATGCAGGAGATGGAACCGAACATCCTGATATGCACTTGATATATGTGGATGAAATTTGTGGATTGTTTAAGCTTGTAGGTTTGCCCAGAGGTGAAGCTAATAAGAAGATTTTCCCTTTATCTTTGAAGGGAAAAGCATTGACATGGTATAGGCTGTGATGATATTGGATCTTGGAACTGGAACCGTCTGAGATTGGAATTTCATCAAAAAAATATCCTATGCATCTAGTTCATCGTGATCGGAATTATATATATAATTTTTGGCCTCATGAAGGAGAAAGCATTGCTCTAGCTTAGGGAGGCTTAAGTCAATGTTATATTCATGCCAATATCATGAGCTCTCAAGAGAAATTATTATTCAGAATTTTTATGCTCGGCTTTCTCGTAATGATCAATCCATGCTCGATACTTCTTGTACTGGTTCTTTTATGAAGAAGACTATTGAATTCTGGGATCTTTTAGAAATAATTAAACGTAACTCTGAAGATTGGGAACTCGATAAAGGTAAAGAGTTCGGTATTAACCTAAGTTTTATTGTGTTAAATCTTTTATGAATACTCATGCTTTTCAAAAGTTTAGGATTAAATATGGACTTGACTCTGAGATAGTAGCTTCCTTTTGTGAATCTTTTGCTACTCATGTCGATCTCCCTAAGGAGAAGTGGTTTAAATATCACCCACCAATTAAATAAGAAACTAAAGAACCGGTAAAAGCTAAAGAAGAAACTATCATTTACAATGTTGATCCAGTTGTCCCCACTACTTATATTGAAAAAACACCTTTTTCCCGTTAGGATGAAGGAACATGCTAAAGCTTCAACTGTGGTTAACAAAAGTTATGTTAGAATACCCAAACCTTCTGAACAAATTAAAGTTGAACCTAGTGTTGCTATGGTTAAAGATCTCTTAGTTGATAATATTGATGGGCATGTTATCTACTTTTGTAGTGAAGCTTCTAGAATTGCCAAACCTGAAGGAAAAGATAAACATAGACTAGTTGTTGGCATGCATGTTGTCTCAGTTAAGATAGGAGATCACTGTTATCATGGGTTATGTGACCTAGGTGCTAGTGTGAGTGCTATTCCTTTCTCCTTATATCAAGAAATTAAATATGAAATAGCACCTGCTGAAATAGAAGACATAGATGTTACTATTAAACTTGCTAATAGAGATACTATATCACCAATTGGGATCCTTAGAAATGTTGAAGTTTTGTGTGGGAAAATAAAATACCCTACTAATTTTCTTGTTCTTAGCACCCCACAAGATGACTTTTATCCCATTATTTTTGGTAGACCTTTCTTGAACAACGTCAATGCTAAAATAGATTGTGAGAAACAAACTGTTGGTGTTAGCTTTGGTGATGAATCTCATGAATTTAATTTTTTCCAAGTTTGGAAACAACCTCATAAGAAAGATTTGCCTAGTAAGGACGAAATTATTGCTCTTGCTTCTATTGTTGTGCCTCCTACTGATCCTTTGGAACAATATTTGCTAGACCATGAAAATGATTTGCATATGCGTGAAAGAAATGAAATAGATAGAATCTTTTCAGAACAACAACATCTGCTTAAACACAATTTTCCTATTGAAACTCTAGGAGGTCCTCCTTCACCTAAAGGTGATCTTGCGTTTGAATTAAAACAATTTCTAGACACTTTGAAATATGCTTATCTTGATGAAAAGAAGATATATCCTGTTATTATTAGTGATAACCTTTCAGAACATGAAGAAGAAAGATTATTGAAAGCTCTAAGGAAGCACAGGGCTGCTATTGGATATACTCTTGATGATCTTAAGGGCATTAGTCCCACTCTATGTCAGCACAAGATTAATATGGAACCGGATGCTAAACCCGTTGTTGATCTCCAACATCGGTTAAATCCAAAAATGAAAAAAAGTGGTAAGAATGGAAATATTGAAACTTCTGGAAGCAGGTATAATCTATCCTATAGCTGATAGTAGATGGTTAAGTCTTGTTCATTGTGTCCCTAAGAAGGAGGGATTACCGTTGTTCCTAATGATAAGAATGAGATTATTCCACAAAGAATTGCCACAAGCTATAGAATGGTAATTGATTATAGAAAATTAAATAAACTACTAGAAAAGATCATTACCCTCTTCCTTTTATCGATCAAATGTTAGAAATATTATCTAAGCACACACATTTTTGCTTCCTTGATGGATACTCTGGCTTTTCCCAAATACCTATTTTACAATCTGATCAAGAAAATACCACTTTTGCTTGTCCTTTTGGAACATTTTCTTATAGGCGTATGCCTTTCGTTTTATGTAATGCACCTGCTACCTTTCAAAGATGTATGAGTGCTATATTCTGTGAAAAGATTGTTGAGGTTTTCATGGATGACTTTTCTGTTTATGGGAAGTCTTTTGATGATTGTTTAAGCAATCTTGATCGAGTCTTGCAGAGATGTGAACAAACAAATCTCGTCTTGAATTGGGAGAAGTGCCACTTTATGGTTAATGAAGGTATTGTCTTGGGTCTTAAAATTTCTAAAAGAGGCATTGAGGTGGACAAAGGCAAGGTTGATGCAATTGAAAAAATGCCATGTCCTAACGATATCAAAGATATTCGTAGTTTCCTTGGTCATGCTGGTTTCTATAGGAGGTTTATCAAAGACTTTTCTAAAATTTCTAGGCCTCTTACTAATCATTTGCAAAAGGATATTCCCTTTGTGTTTGATGATGATTGCATGGAAGCCTTTGAAACACTAAAGAAAACCTTAATTACTGCACCTGTTGCTCAACCACCTGATTGGAACTTGCCTTTTGAGATTTTGTGTGATGCTAGTGATTATGTTGTTGGTGCTGTTCTAGGACAAAGAGTTGATAAGAAACTAAATGTTATTCATTATGCAAAACTCTAGACAGTGCTCAACGAAATTATGCTACTACTGAAAAAGAATTCTTAGCAATGGTGTTTGCTTGTGATAAATTCAGATCTTACATTGTTGATTCTAAAGTAATTGTTCACACCGATCATGCTGCTATAAAATATATTATGGAAAAGAAAGATGCTAAACCTAGACTCATTAGGTGGGTTCTTCTGCTACAAGAATTTGACTTGCATATCACTGATAGGAAAGGAGCAGAGAACCCCGTAGCCGATAACTTTTCTAGACTTGAAAATATTCTTGATGACCCACAACCTAGTAATGATAGCTTCCCCGATGAACAACTAGCTGCAATAAATGTTTCTCATAGTACACCTTGGTATGCTGACTATGCTAATTATATTGTTGCTAAATACATACCACCTAGCTTCACGTACCAACAAAATAAAAAATTCTTCTATGATTTAAGACACTACTTTTGGGATGACCAACATCTTTATAAAGGAGTAAATGGTATCATTTTCATGGTCTAGCAAATATTGTTCCAAAGGATCAGTAGGAGGCACAACAATAGAAGCAAGACCAATAATTTCATCCTTACTAGGCAAATCTTTCTTATGAGGTTGTTTCCAAACTTGGAGAAAATTAAATTAGTGATAACCTTTCAGAACATGAAGAAGAAAGATTATTGAAAGCTCTAAGGAAGCACAGGGCTGCTATTGGATATACTCTTGATGATCTTAAGGGCATTAGTCCCACTCTATGTCAGCACAAGATTAATATGGAACCGGATGCTAAACCCGTTGTTGATCTCCAACATCGGTTAAATCCAAAAATGAAAAAAAGTGGTAAGAATGGAAATATTGAAACTTCTGGAAGCAGGTATAATCTATCCTATAGCTGATAGTAGATGGTTAAGTCTTGTTCATTGTGTCCCTAAGAAGGGAGGCATTACCGTTGTTCCTAATGATAAGAATGAGATTATTCCACAAAGAATTGCCACAAGCTATAGAATGGTAATTGATTATAGAAAATTAAATAAACTACTAGAAAAGATCATTACCCTCTTCCTTTTATCGATCAAATGTTAGAAATATTATCTAAGCACACACATTTTTGCTTCCTTGATGGATACTCTGGCTTTTCCCAAATACCTATTTTACAATCTGATCAAGAAAATACCACTTTTGCTTGTCCTTTTGGAACATTTTCTTATAGGCGTATGCCTTTCGTTTTATGTAATGCACCTGCTACCTTTCAAAGATGTATGAGTGCTATATTCTGTGAAAAGATTGTTGAGGTTTTCATGGATGACTTTTCTGTTTATGGAAGTCTTTTGATGATTGTTTAAGCAATCTTGATCGAGTCTTGCAGAGATGTGAACAAACAAATCTCGTCTTGAATTGGGAGAAGTGCCACTTTATGGTTAATGAAGGTATTGTCTTGGGTCTTAAAATTTCTAAAAGAGGCATTGAGGTGGACAAAGGCAAGGTTGATGCAATTGAAAAAATGCCATGTCCTAACGATATCAAAGATATTCGTAGTTTCCTTGGTCATGCTGGTTTCTATAGGAGGTTTATCAAAGACTTTTCTAAAATTTCTAGGCCTCTTACTAATCATTTGCAAAAGGATATTCCCTTTGTGTTTGATGATGATTGCATGGAAGCCTTTGAAACACTAAAGAAAACCTTAATTACTGCACCTGTTGCTCAACCACCTGATTGGAACTTGCCTTTTGAGATTTTGTGTGATGCTAGTGATTATGTTGTTGGTGTTGTTCTAGGAAAAAGAGTTGATAAGAAACTAAATGTTATTCATTATGCTAGTAAAACTCTAGACAGTGCTCAACGAAATTATGCTACTACTGAAAAAGAATTCTTAGCAATGGTGTTTGCTTGTGATAAATTCAGATCTTACATTGTTGATTCTAAAGTAATTGTTCACACCGATCATGCTGCTATAAAATATATTATGGAAAAGAAAGATGCTAAACCTAGACTCATTAGGTGGGTTCTTCTGCTACAAGAATTTGACTTGCATATCACTGATAGGAAAGGAGCAGAGAACCCCGTAGCCGATAACTTGTCTAGACTTGAAAATATTCTTGATGACCCACAACCTAGTAATGATAGCTTCCCCGATGAACAACTAGTTGCAATAAAGGTTTCTCATAGTACACCTTGGTATGCTAACTATGCTAATTATATTGTTGCTAAATACATACCACCTAGCTTCACGTACCAACAGAATAAAAAATTCTTCTATGATTTAAGACACTACTTTTGGGATGACCAACATCTTTATAAAGGAGTAGATGGTATTATTAGATGTTGTGTACCTAAGCATGAACAGGAACAAATCCTACGGAAATGTCATCTGAAGCTTATGAAGGACATCATGCGGGAGACAGAACTGCTCATAAGGTATTGCAATCTAGTTTTTATTGGCCTACTCTCTTCAAGGATGCCCGTAAGTTCGTATCATCATGTGATGAATGCCAAACAATAGGTAATATCGGTAAGCGTCAAGAAAGTCCTATGAATTATTCACTTGCTGTTGAACCATTTGATGTTTGGGGATTTGACTTCATGGGACCTTTTCCTTGCTCTAATGGGTATACACATATTTTGTGCTGTTGATTATGTTACTAAGTGGTAGAGGCTATTCCAACCAGTAGTGCTGATCACAACACCTCTATTAAAATGCTTAAGGAAGTTATTTTCCCAAGGTTTGGAGTCCCTAGATATTTGATGACTAATGGTGGTTCACACTTTATTCATGGTGCTTTCCGTAAAATGCTTGCTAAGTATGATGTTAACCATGGAATTGTGTCACCTTATCATCATCAGTCTAGTGGTCAATTGAACTTAGCAATAGAGAAATAAAACTAATCTTACAAAAGACTGTCAATAGGTCCTGGAAGAATTGGTCTAAGAAATTAGATGATGCACTTTTGGGCTTATAGAACAGCTTACAAAAATCCTATGGGTATGTCTCCATATAAAATGTTTATGGAAAAGCTTGTCATTTGCCTCTCGAGTTAGAACACAAAGCATTTGGGGCAATAAAAGAACTCAATTATGATTTCAAACTTGCTGGGGAAAAAGTGGTTATTTGATATTAGCTCATTAGAAGAATGGAGAACCCAGGCTTATGAAAATGCTAAGTTATTCAAAGAAAAAGTTAAAAGATGGCATGATAAAAGAATCCAAAAGCGTGAGTTCAAAGTCGGAAATATGTTCTTTTGTACAACTCTCGTTTCAGATTCTTTGTAGGGAAACTCCTCTCCAAATGGGAAGGACCCTATGTCATCGAGGAGGTCTATCAATCCGGAGCTATCAAAATAAATAATGCTGAAGCGACTAACCCGAAGGTTGTCAATGGGCACCGAATAAAACACTATATCTTAGGTGCACCCATTAACGTTGAAAGCAATGTTATCCAAACTTTGACACCGGAAGAACATATAAAAGAGTCCTTCCGGAACACCCCATAATCGTGAAAATAAAGAGGTACGTGATACGGTAAGTGAACGGACTCCGAATAATCCGGAAAAATATTTTTTGTCAGTTTTGGAATATTTATAAAATTAGGTAAATAAGAAATTTCCAGGAAAGTGACCCTAGTGGGCACGATACACCAGGGCGTGCCAGGCTTGCCTCCATTTTTCTTCTGTTCTGCTTGTTCCCCAAGATAAAAAATCTTCCAGGGTTGCGCCCACCTCGGGTACTTTCCGGCCTCCATTTTTCTTCCGTTCTGCTTGTTCCCCAAGATAAAAAAAATCTGTACATACCTCCCGAACCTGTTAACCTCTGTATCACGGAGAAATCTCCTGTTTTCTTTTCTTGATGTTTTCTGTCAGACCCAATCCACCATGGCCGCTTCAAGCTCCTCCAAGGATAAGTTCTTCAACAACGTGATCAAACCATATCTGCGGGAGGTGATGCAGCATCCGCGATGTGCAAGGACCCAGGGGGACTGGATCCATGGAGGCTAGGCTTGGAGCAATTGAGCAGGACATCTTCAAGTGCAAGGGGATGGTGAAGCGTGGACTCAATGCCAATCACCTCATGATCGCGGACTATACCCATGATCTCAAGGTGGATGGCAAGCCCATAAAGGACATCATCTTCTCCCTCAACGAGCAAATCAACTTCCTCCATAGCCAGATCCACGATCTTCAAAGCCAGGTCTTTGAATATGAGGCCAGGTTTAAAGGTATGAGTTTGGCTGCCAGTTGCAGGATCTGGGAGACTCACTCCTCCTCTTATGATGGTGAACCTCTGCCATGGAAACCCGAGGACAAGAAACCTTCTACTTCATCACCACTATCTTATTCATCACCACCAAAAGAAAACTGAGTATTGGGTATGGGCACTCCCCTTGGCTTTCACCAAGCTTGCGGGAGGTGCCCCAATATCGTATTATTCCTACTATCTTTTGATCGATGGTCATCTTTTGCAATTAGATGAATAAAAGTTTAGTTCGGTCCTTTCTTTTTGTGCGTTTGCTTAGTGATCAATCCTTGTAATCATGTGCGAGATATAATAAAGTTTAGTTTGAGTTTTGCCTTCTTTACTTTCTTGTTGCAATCAAAGAAAGGAAATAAAAACAAAATATCATATGCTAATCTTATGGTAAGTGATGACATTACACAAGGAAAAGTATAAGTAGAAACTTTTTTTGTAGATTGACAAACATAGCATTGGTCAATGATGCAACTCATGAAAGAATTAATAAGGGAAGAGAAGATTCACCGGGGTCATTCATCTGTTCTCAAAGGATATGCAGGTAAAAAAATTAGGAACTTGACGGATAGATAGTAGTAGTAGCCCCAAGACTTAAAGCGGGTGAACAAAACCAATTTAAGGATCGTTTGATGACCACAGGTTCTCAAGGAGAAGAACAACACACTGACCCAGGAGCTTGAAGAAATAAAGAGTGCCCCAATGTATTACGGCAATGATAAGAAACTGGAACGAAAAGTGAAGAAATAGGCCGAGGAGATAAAGAGCTTCAAGGCTCAACTCTTAGAGGCCCAACAAGAAAACCAGAAGCTTAAAGGCGGCATATTCGGTATGTCTTGTGAACTATTCAGATTATTGATAGCGTCATATAATGCAGAATATGATAGTTCAGTTGATACAGGTATGTTGACCGGCCGTCCCGACAATGAAATGCCTGTCCTCCAGAGTGACATTCTGAAGGAGCTGGAAAAGTTGCACGAGCGTGCTCAAAAGGCTATGAAGAATATGGCCAAAGCCTTATGGCCTTCCGACGTCCCTCCAGAAAGTATGGAGGGGTTGGCTGATCTATTCAAGGGCGCCCGGCGTCAGTTCGAGCTATGGAAGACATCTACGTGCCGTGAAGGCGCTCGAGAGGCATGAGCCATGGTGAAAACACGCTATACTGGTCTTGACCCGAACCATATGGCCAGAGTTGGACCGCGAGGACCCGACGGGAAGGAAATTCCCATAAGCCTTGTATATGACCAAGTAATGACAGCGGCGAAATTTTGCAACAGGATTGTAAATTAGGTAGTCTACTAGATGGCGTAGAAAGGGAGTGAGCGTTCAATTTGATGTACCCATGTACTTTATGACCGAACTTATCTCCTGCCGAATTGTATGAAAGTTTTGTCATCACAGACCTTCAGCTTCCACCTCCGAACCAAAAAAGTTGAAGTTTGAGTGTTTCCGCTTACTATGTTTGACTAGGAAACATTTGGTATTGTCGGAAACCAGGCAATCCGGTCATATTGCTCAAACAGACAAAATGTGTTCGGCGGAGTTATGTTATATTACTTTTTAACGTAAGAAACATCTTCCAAGAAAAATAGTTCCGTTAGGGGTTCCTTTTCTTAGGCTGGGCTTGTATCTGAAGTACAGACAGCCACTTTTATGCGTTATGCCAGAAACATCCTGTTGAATATGTGTCACCCAATTATTCTCTTAAGAACACTAGCTTTCGTCTTCACCCGTCTGAGGTACAGCGTCGGATAACCCGGTTGTAACAATCGCAGAGGTGCTCCCTTTACACCCTAGCCGAACAATCTGGAACGTAGGGTATAAGCACAGGAGCGAGGCAACCTAGCTTGGCAAAAACTTAAGTCATAGAGGTGCATAAAATAGCAGAAACAACAGATAGCTAGTACAGACATAAGAAGCTTGTAAGCTTTTCAATAAAATGCTTATTTTAAAAGAAGCCCCCATGTATGGTGGGATGTATACATTTAAAGATGCGTACCCCCAACAATGCGGTTTATCTGAACATACAATATAAGAAAGGTAAAAAGGGTAAAAAGGAAGAGAAAATGGAAAAAAACTAGTTTTAAACTGAGACCTAAGGAGGCCGAATTATGCGTAAAATCTTCGGAGCCAGGCGGCGTTCCATGGGTTCGGCTCAAGGCGATTATCCTCCGCATTGCGAACACGGTAGGCTCCTCCAGCAAGGACTTCATAAATTATGAAGGGGCCCTCCCATTTGGGTTTGAGCTTATCCTTTTTCTTCTCCGGGAGGCGTAGAACAAGTTCTCCGACGTTGTATGTTTTAGCCCGCACTTCTATGCTTTGGTAACGTTTGGCATGTTGTTGATAGAATGCGGAACGTGCCTTGGCTATGTCACGCTCCTCTTCAAGTCCATCTAGGTCGTCCTGCCAATCTAGTTCGTCTTCTTTCTCTTCGTACATGCGCACTCTAGGTGAGTCATGAATAATATCACAGGGCATATCCGGTCATTCGATCGTGCGTGGTCCGGAGTCCCCAAAGTACGAAATTGAGTTCCTCAACCCAGTGCTTATCTGATTCTCGTAAAGAGAGCACTAGTCTGGGTTTAATACCACTCATGATCAGACCATTGGCCCGTTCGACTTGGTCATTTGTTTGATGGTGGTATACAGATGCATAGTCGAGTTTAATGCCCAACTTAGTGCACCAGGTTTTCACCTCATCAGCTATGAAGTTAGAGCCATTGTCAGTGATGATACTGTGCGGGACACCATAACGGTGGACTACGCCGGATATAAAATCGATCACTGGTCCGGCTTCAGCTGTTTTGACTGGTTTGGCTTCTATCCATTTAGTGAATTTATCCACCATGACTAGTAAGTATTTCTTTTTGTGGCTTCCCCCTTTAAGGTTTCCGGCCATGTCAAGCTCCCAGACCGCAAAGGTCCAACTAATGGGGATTGTTCTTAATGCGGTGGGAGGCATGTGGCTCTGATTGGCGAAGAGTTGACAGCCCACGCAATGTTGGACAAGGTCTTGAGCATCAGCTCGAGCAGTAGGCCAAAAAAAGCCTGTTCGGAACGCCTTGCTTACAAGGGCATGGGCTGCAGCATGATGACCACTGAGGGAGTCCTGGACTAGGGGGTGTCTGGACAGCCGGACTATCATCGTCCGCCGGACTCCAAGACTACGAAGATACAAGATTGAAGACTCCGTCCCATGTCCGGATGGGACTTTCCTTGGCGTGGAAGGCAAGCTTGGCGATACGGATATGTAGATCTCCTACCATTGTAACCGACTCTATGTAACCCTAGCCTCCTCCGGTGTCTATATAAACCGGAGGGCTTAAGTCCGTAGGACGACATACATTGCAACAATCATACCATAGGCTAGCTTTAGGGTTTAGCCTCCTTGATCTCGTGGTAGATCCACTCTTGTACTACCCATATCATCAATATTAATCAAGCAGGACGTAGGGTTTTACCTCCATCGAGAGGGCCCGAACCTAGGTAAAACATCGTGTCCCTCGTCTCCTGTTACCATCCGCCTAGACGCACAGTTCGGGACCCCCTACCCGAGATCCGCCGGTTTTGACACCGACATTGGTGCTTTCATTGAGAGTTCCTCTGTGTCGTCACCGATAGAGGGGATGCCTCCACCCGTCTTCAAAGAGGCGGTGTTTTCGCTTAAAGGGCCTTGGCGCCGCCAAACTATCCAGCTAGGTGGTTTTCTTATGACCGCTGTCCGCCACCGCTCGACAATGACTTCTCAAGTCGTCGAAGCAATCTTCGCGTCACTCAAAATCTGCTGAGCAGTTGGATCCGATAGAGCTCTCAAATCGTTAACGAGCTCTTGGATCGCATCGCCGCCGAGGAGTCGCTCTGAGTACAATCAGATTGGGCTTAAAACCGATCTGAGAGAGATTAACTCTCCCCAGGCCACCCACCACGTCGCAGTGGTAGAGGAGCAATACGGCAACTCTTCGCCTATATTGAAAACTAGTCACGTACGGATTCCCGAACCCTCCATGCCGGATTTCCGCGGAGGGACGGACTTCGATCGAGCATTGAACTTAAAACCATGCATTGCTCCGGACTTGCTGGATCGTGTCCAGCAACCCAAGCTTCCGAATTCGGAAACTCCTCGGCCTTTAAGCCCCAAGATGGGCAGGGATCCGGATTTTAGTCCACCCACCCGCCCAGAGATATGCGATCTATCTCTAATATGGCAAGAGCCCGGTGAAACAGTACATCGCTACGGGGCCAGATTCCTCCTGGTTATGGACAGGATAAAGGACTGCCGAGAGGAAAACGCAATCTCAATTTTCTGCAATAATTGC
Organism: Aegilops speltoides; assembly: GCA_021437245.1. Classification (NCBI taxonomy): domain Eukaryota; kingdom Viridiplantae; phylum Streptophyta; class Magnoliopsida; order Poales; family Poaceae; genus Aegilops; species Aegilops speltoides. The sequence continues at coordinate 306,560,487 of CM038141.1, read as the reverse complement.
ACGGACAAGGGAATATTGAACGCCATCGATCGTCGTACAATTACACGCTTCACCGATCTGGCGTCCATAGTACGAAAGTACTGTGCGATGGAGAGTTTCCGGAAAACCAAAAGTCAATTTTGGGATAATCCGGCCCCAACCCCAGTCCGCAACAAAAGGGTGCCTTACACTCAGGCCCCAGATGCAAAAACGAAAAAACAAAAACCCAATAAGGGGCACGGAACCGTACTAGAGGGATGGCTCAATGGACCCTGTAAGCTTCATAGTACAGAGGGAGCCGTCCCAACACATAGCCTTCAAGAATGTTGGATATTATGGCAGGTGGCCAAAAGTGGCGAGGAGCTTCTAGCCCCGCAAAACCACTCCAACAATACCGGTACGGTATCAACAGTCTTCGAGACCTTCGCATCAAACAATATGCGAAAACGAACAATCCGCGGACTCGCCGAAGTCTACCAAGTAGCAACAGCAAATCCATGGAGCGACACAGCTATTACCTTCAACGCCAGCGACGAGCCTAAATTCCGAACAGCCAGAGCACCAGCCGCACTGGTGCTTAGTCCCATAGTGGATGGCTTTCGACTGACAAAAGTCCTCATGGATGGCGGCAGCGGATTAAACCTCATTTACGAGGAAACTCTGCGAAAAATGGAAATCGATTGGAGCCGTATTGAGCGAAGCAGCACAACCTTCAGAGGAATAATCCCTAGCCGGGAAGCGCGCTGCACCGGAAAAATCACACTCGATGTGGTGTTCGGCTCGCCGGACAATTACAGATCCGAAGAAGTCACGTTCCAAGTGGCCCCGTTCAACAGCGGATATCACGCTATATTAGGACGAGAGGCATTCACAATTTTTCAAGCAGTACCTCATTACGGGTACATGAAGCTCAAAATGCCTGGGCCCGGCGGAATAATCACTCTCGCTAGTGATTCGGACATAGCACTCTGCGCCGAAAACAAGACAGCCGCACTAGCCCTGGAGGCACTATCCGAAGCCTTAGCAGCAGAAGAACTCACCGCGCTGCGCTCTACGGTGAACAGGGACGATGTGATACTCGATAAAAGATCCAAGTCCACCTCCTTCAAACCAGCAGATGAAATAGTAAAATTCCAGGTCCATCCAATGGACCCAACAAAGACGGCCTCCATCGGGGCACAATTGAACCCCGAAGTAGACGCCGCACTGCGCGAATTCCTTCGGGAAAATTGGGACATTTTCGCCTGGCATCCTTCGGATATGCCCGGAATCCCACGCAGGTTGGCAGAACACAGCCTAAACATCCTAAAAGGATTTAAGCCAGTCAAACAGGCTCTTCGATGATTTTCCGAACCCAAAAGACAGGCAATGGGAGAAGAGCTAGCCAAACTATTGGAAGCCGGATTCATCAGAGATATCAAACATCCGGATTGGCTAGCAAATCTGGTAATGGTACCAAAGAAGGACAAATCCTGGAGCCTCTGTGTCGATTTTAAAGACCTCAATAAGGCTTGCCCAAAGGATCCCTTCCCTCTCCCCTGCATCGACCAAATCATCGATGCTACCGCAGGGCACGATTCATTGTGCTTCCTCGACGCATACTCTGGCTACCATCAAATCAAGATGGCGGAAGCAGACCAAGCCGCAACGGCAGTCATCACTCCTTACGGACCATTCTTCTTCAACACGATGCCCTTCGGACTTAAAAACGTCGGCGCAACATATCAGCGCATGATTCAAACATGTCTGGCTACCCAGATCGGCAAAACAGTCGAGGCATACGTAGACGACGTAGTCGTCAAAACAAAACACGTCGAAACTCTAGTAGATGATTTGAGGCTCACGTTCGACAACCTCAGAGCATATGACATCAAGCTGAATCCGGAAAAATGTGTTTTCGGCGTACCAGCCGGAAAGCTGCTGGGCTTCATCGTATCCGGTAGAGGAATCGAAGCAAACCCAGCTAAAATCCGAGCTCTATCACAGTTGGACATTCCAAAAGACCTCAAACAAATACAAAAATTAACAGGATGCGTGGCAGCTCTAAGCCGCTTCATCTCCCGTCTAGGAGAAAAGGCGTTGCCCCTCTATCGCCTCCTCAGGCGCACCGAACACTTCGAGTGGACGGATGCTGCCACTGCCGGACTCGAAGAAATAAAGGCCATATTGGCAACAAATCCGGTCCTGGCTGCGCCCAATCTGGGCGAACCAATGTTGTTATACATCGCAGCAACGCATTAAGTGGTAAGCGCGGTACTCGTCGTCGAACGAGAGACAGACGGGCACAAATTCCCTCTTCAAAAACCAGTGTATTATGTATCCACTGTGTTAACCCCCTACAAGTTCCATTACCCACACTATCAGAAGATAGCGTATGCGGTGTTCATGGCATCCCGGAAGCTCCGACACTACTTTCAAGAGTGTTCGATAACAGTGGCCTCTGAAGTACCACTCAATGACATTATAAATAACCGTGACGCAACGGGCAGGATTGCAAAATGGGCCATTAAGCTCTTACCATTCGATATAACTTACAAACCTCGGCGAGCTATAAAGTCACAAGTTTTGGCTGACTTTGTCGCCGAATGGACCGAAGCCGAACTCCCTAAAGAGTACGGTGCATACTCCAATTGGACCATGCATTTCGACGGCTCTAAAATGTTGGCCGGACTGGGGGCTGGCGTCGTATTGACGTCCCCAACCGGGGACACAGTCCAGTATGTACTTCAAATAATGTACACGGACTCCAACAACGCAGCCGAATACGAGGCCCTGTTACATGGTCTCCGGATGGCAGTCTCCATGGGCATTCGACGCCTAGAGGTGCGCGGGGATTCAAACCTTGCAATATCCCAAATAAACAGAGACTTTGACACCAAGGATCCAAAAATGGCAGCATATCGCAACGCTGTCCTAAAAATGTCAGCTCGGTTTGAAGGACTCGAATTCCGTCACATAGCCCGAGATAATAACCAAGCGGCCGACGTACTGGCACGCATCGGTGCGAAACGTGATGCTGTCCCTCCAAATATCTTCCTGGAACGGCTCTTCAAGCCATCCGTACTATGGGAAGAGGAGCCCGGAAGTGACAAACCGGAAAAAACCGCGTCAATCGGCGATTCAGCCGATGACATAACGCCTTCAGCCCACGTCATAATGGCAGTAATCGCCCCGTGGACAGAACCATTCCTAGCCTACTTGCTTAGGCAGGAACTTCCCGAAGACCAAAACGAGGCCCGCTGCATAGTCCGGCGATCGAAAGCCTACAAGGTCCATGAGGGAGAACTGTATAAGAAAAGTACAACCGGAGTCCTTCAAAGGTGTATCTCCAAAGAGGAAGGCGAAACCTCTGGCTGAAATTCATGCCGGACTAGGCGGACACCACGCAGCAGCCCGGGCCCTTGTAGGAAAGGCATTCCGTACAGGGTTTTATTGGCCGACGGCCCGGGCAGATGCCCAGGACTTAGTCCAGAGATGAGTTGGTTGTCAGCTCTTTGCTAATCAGAGCCACATGCTGCCCACCGCCTCAAAACTATACCCATTACACGGCCGTCATGTGCGGGGCTTGATATGGTTGGACCCCTTAAAGGGGGAACCCACAAGCAAAGGTACCTATTGGTCATGGTCGATAAATTCACCAAATGGATAGAGGCCAAACCGGTCAAAACGGCAGAGTCCGGACCAGTGATAGACTTTATATCCGGGGTAGTACACCGCTACGAAGTCCACAGCATCCTCACCGACAACGGCACGAACTTCACAGCCGACGAGGTTAAGTCATGGTGCAAAAATATGGGCATCAAGCTCGACTACGCTTCAGTCTATCACCCTCAAACCAATGGTCAAGTGGAACGAGCAAATGGTCTAATAATGAGCGGCATTAAACCCAGACTAGTGCGGTCACTTACTAAATCTGACACGCACTGGGTCGAGGAGCTCGACTCCGTACTCTGGGGGCCGCGGACAACGCCTAACCGTACTACCGGATTCACACCATTTTTTATGGTATACGGCGCAGAGGCAGTCCTGCCCTGCGACATAATTCATGACTCACCTCGAGTGCGCATGTACGAAGAAAGAGAAGCCGAGCTGGATTGGCAGGACAGCTTGGACACATTGGAGGAAGAACGCGACGTCGCCAAGGCTCGTTCCGCATTTTATCAGCAGCAGGCCCGAAGATATCAAAGCAGAGAAGTACGGGCCAAGACTTACAACGTTGGCGAACTAGTTCTACGCCTGCCGGACAAGAAAAAGGACAAGCTCAAGCCCAAATGGGAGGGCCCCTTCATTATCGATCAAGTCCTGACCGGCGGAGCGTACCGTCTTTGAAATGCGTCGGATAACCGACTCGAGCCGAACCCATGGAACGCAGCCCGCCTCCGAAGATTCTATGCCTAGCGCCGGACTAAGAGTTCGTCCCCTTCCTCGGTTCAAATTTTTACACTTCGGCTGTCTTCTGTTTCTCTTTCCTCTCATAACCTTTTTACTAAAAATCCCCTAAGGGCCTACTTTCGCATTGTTCGCATACACTTGAGGTGCCATCCGCACTCATTATACCTGGGGGCTTCTTTTCTAGAAGCTCAATTATAAGGGTTTCATGCCCAGCACATGTGTCAAGCTTCCACATGTACCTTTTACTCACCATTATATGCATCGATATGACTTAAGTTTTGGCCAAGCTGGGTTGCCTGGCTCCTGTGCTTACCCCTGCGTTCCCGATTGTTCGGCTAGGAGGTAAAGGGAGCACCTCTGCGATTGTTACTGCCGGGTCAGCTGGATGTGTACCTCAGACTGGGTGAAGCCGAAAGCTAGCGTTCTTAAGGGAATATTCGGTCGGTGACTTAAAAGATGATTTTTTACCTACTCATGTATCCGCCCCCAGATGTTTTTCTGCTTTCTTCGCAGTCCGGACATGCACTTTAGGGCATGCCTCCCAGGGAAAGGAACCCTTAACGGAACTATTCTCCCTGGAAGATGTTTCTTACTAACCATGTAATATAACATAACTAGTTGGGCACTTGTCTGATAAAGCACTAATGACCCCTACGCCTGGTCTCCATGCATACCCCGGTTGTTCCTTAACCAAAAGGTATTCGGACACACTCCGGACTCTAGGGTCCCGAGGTTGAAGCGAAAAGGTCGGCAAAGACAAACGATCTACAATCCGGCTAGAAGGCATTTCACATGTCACTTTAAAGGAAAACATACATTGTCAAATTTACTGATTGTATTCCTCCTCAATCCCGTCTAACAGGCTGTCTAACTTACAGTCCCGTTGGGAAAATTTAGCAGCCAACTCTACTTGGCTGTATACTAAACTCACAGGGATCTCCTTCCCATCAGGCCCCACCGGTCCAACTTCGGCCATGTGGTTGGGATCCGCCTTCTTGTAACGCGTCTTCACCATGGCCCAAGCCTCCCTGGCACCTTGACGGCAAGCCGAAATCTTCCACAAACGGAAGCGCTGCCGCACTCCCTGAAGCTTCTCCGCAAGCTCCCCAAGGCCCTCGGGTAGGGAGAGGGCTGGCCATAAAGCCTAGACGACGCTCATTGCCTGCCGAACTAGTTCGAGCAGTTGCAATAGCTCGGGAAGTTGATCACCCGTTGATATGGGTATCTCCTCCGCAGGGCGACCTGTGAGTATACCTACAAGACATATTATGTCAATTTACTTCCTCGCCGAACTCTTCTTTTCAAAAGAGTCCGCTCAAGCACTTGCTATAAATGCCGCGACGAAGCCACTGATTCTCCTTAACGGAGCTGGACAGCCCGGCTCGAGCGCCTTTCAGCTCTTCTCCGAGCTTGGCGTTGGCATCCTGGAGCTTGTTCCTTTCTTGCTGCACCCTATTCAGCACCCTCTCGCCGGCCTTTAGCTGGCGCATAATCTTACTGTCCGGATCTTGTCCGGCGGCACCTGCAATGTCACTATTAGACTTGCGCGCACGCCGCACAGCGCTTATATTTATTAATAAAAATGTGTTACCAAGAGGGGTATCTGCATCTCCTCCTGCGGCAGCAAGTGCGGCCTCAAGTTGGGCCTTGCATTCTTGCAGCTCCTGAGACAGCTGGGCATTCTTCTCGGTAAGAGCCTGCGTTTCAAATGATCCTTAAATCAGTTAACATAACTACTTTAAGTCTCGGGGGCTACTGGTATACATAACCATTAAAATTCCCTTACCCGTATGTCTTTCACATACTGCTCCGTGGCTCTAGTAAAACCATCTTGAGCGGCACGGAGGTGCGCGTCCCCTGCGTTAAAGGCGTCCATTGCCTCAGGGGAGAAGCACGCTTCACGAAATACTGTCCGGCGGCGCCTATGGTTCATGGCGCTCTCCACCTCAGACTTGGTGGCGGACAGTCTGACGGTGTCCTCCATTGGAGGAGGATCCGGCCCGCGTCTTGCGCTTGCCTCCCCCCTGCCGGGCGAACCTTTGGAGCCTGGCGGTATAGGATGGATCGGCAACTTCGCGCCCGCAGTCCGGCGGCGCTTTTCTCCTATAAAGATCATGAGCACTCGGGCGCTTCCTAGGAACGTTGCTCGAAAATTTAAATCGAAGTTATACCTTTGCGGCGACGTTTCAGTCCGTGCTGCGCTCCTTTTCCGCCTGCTGGTCCGGACTGACCTTTGTTGGTCAGCCGCCGCGGGCTCGGCTTCCCACCTTGAAGGCGCTTCCTGTAAAACACCATCGTTCGCGAAGGTCAGAAATGGGCAAGGAAGAGATAATGGTGTCCGGACCTCGGTCACAGTCACCTGGGAAGCCGGATACAGTCCGGGGTAGTCCGCTGTAATGGCGACCAAAGCATTGTCCATGCTGAGCTGGTGAAACACCCCGTCGATCAGCTCCACCTTGATGTCCGGATCCTCTTCGGAGGCCGGATCCAGGGATCTTTCTGGATCCTCGGGTTGCGGAGCGGGACTTACCATGTCCTCCACAGTCCGGCGTAGATCCTGCGCCGAAGACATAATATAAGAAGCCTAAACTTCGAAAGCATGGGTTGAGCCCTTAAAGTGTTCGCTACCCAGCCTCTAGGGTTGTTCATGGAAAACCCATTCAAAGGGTTCGCTCAAGGAAGTCCTCCTTCTCCCCTTGTACAGGCTGGACGGGATCTTCACCAGATCCTCGGTCGAATCCGCCTTTGCGGCCATGACGGTAGCATCGTCTTCCCGCTGAAATCCCACATGGGTGGCCTCAGTATTGCAATGGCTGTACCCCGCATGATGCATATCGCCATGACTCCAATCATGGTCAACCCGGAATGGGCCAGTAATCTTATTCGGCCCATCAAGTAATGGACGCTCTTGTCTTCCTCCAATCGGGGGCTCCGTGGGCGCCAGCTGAGGCGTTTCTTCAGAGGAGCAGCACTAAACTCCGGGAGGCCAATCCGGACTGGGTCCGGCAGCGGAGCGTCTCCTATGTAAAACCACTCTGAAGGCCAGTCTTCGGACGCCTTCTTGGGAGTACCGGATGGGTATCCGTCCCGCGATGCGCCATATTTCGGCGCCGCCCACTTGATATATGGACCCCTCGTGAGAACGGGGTACGAGGCAGAACAGCCTCTTCCACAATGCAAAATGGGGCTCAATGCCCAGGAATAGCTCGCAAAGAGCTACGTAGCCCGCGATATGCAGGACAGAGGCGGGTGTGAGGTGGTGGAGCTGGAGTCCGTAGAACTCCAGGAGCCCGCAGAGGAACGGATGTATTGGGAATCCGAGTCCCCTTATCAGATAAGGGACGAAGCATACTCACTCCCCTTTATTGGGGCTTGGGGTAGCCTCCGCTTTCCTCCCACCTTGATAAGTGACCAGCCCGGCTCGAACCGGGACCATGAAGGCCGGAGGAGATATCCCCGCTTGAGCTTCACTAGCTCACAGCGGAATAGAGCACCTCCTCCAACCCCTGGCGGTGGGCTGGGGCGCGAGAAGAGGAGCCGCGTCGACGGTCCATGATGGAATGGATTTTAGGTCAAAGTCGCTCCGATGAAGTATTCATGGAGGAACATGGTGTGGTTTGGATCTGGATTTTTGCCTCTTTTGTAGGCGGACGACTCGCACGACTAGGGGTGAACGTAAAGACGCATACGGCTTTTCGCATTCGTATGCGACACGTGGAAAAAGGCCATTATTAGGCGTAGAAGCCGAGGAACACAAGATTTATGATAAAGCGGACACTGCTCGGCGGTACATGGAACTTGAAGGAGAACCCGCCTTGCAACGCCAAGACTATATACGCTATTTGGACTTATCGTCATTGAAGCCTGGTTCGGGGCCACCGAGGAGTCCTGGACTAGGGGGTGTCCGGACAGCCGGACTATCATCGTCCGCCGGACTCCAAGACTACGGAGATACAAGATTGAAGACTCCGTCCCGTGTCCGGATGGGACTTTCCTTGGCGTGGAAGGCAAGCTTGGCGATACGGATATGTAGATCTCCTACCATTATAACCGACTCTGTGTAACCCTAGCCTCCTCCGGTGTCTATATAAACCGGAGGGCTTTAGTCCGTAGGACGACATACATTACAACAATCATACCATAGGCTAGCTTTAGGGTTTAGCCTCCTTGATCTCGTGGTAGATCCACTCTTGTACTACCCATATCATCAATATTAATCAAGCAGGACGTAGGGTTTTACCTCCATCGAGAGGGCCCGAACCTGGGTAAAACATCGTGTCCCTCGTCTCCTGTTACCATCCGCCTAGACGCACAGTTCGGGACCCCCTACCCGAGATCCGCCGGTTTTGACACCGACAACCACCGAGCCCGGCATGTATCTCTGCCAAGAGCTGCCTTCCCTCCTCTTCGGAGATACACCTTTGAAGGACTCGGGTTGTACTTCTTTTATATAGTTCGCCTTCATGCTCTTTGAAGGCTTTGGAGCGTCGAACTATGCATCGCGCCTCGTTTTGATCGTCGGGGAGCTCTTGCCTATTAAGGTAGGCCAAGTAAGGTTTCCAAGGAGCGATAACCACCATGGTCTCATGAGCAAAGGGTGTTATCTCGATATCCGAACCCTCGACATTGTTCACATTGTGTTCGGCGGTTGGGGGTGTGATCAGGTATGTGTTGCCTTCGCCGCTCTCACCCTGCCACACCAAAGATGGCTTAAAGAGCTGCTCCATGAAGGTGTTGGGTGGCACGGGGTCGCGTTTAGCGCCCATACGAGCAAGCATGTCGGTTGCCGGATTACTTTCTCGGGCGACGTGATGGAACTCGAGTCCGTCGAACCGAGCTGACTATTTTAATATGGCGTTTCGATATGCCATCATTTTTGGATTCTTCGCATCGAACTCTCCATTGACCTGTGAAATTGCGAGGTTCGAATCACTGCGCACCTCCAAGCGTTGTATGCCCATGGAGACAGCCATACGAATACCGTGTAGTAGTGCCTCGTATTCGGCTGTATTATTAGAGTCCATATACATAATTGGAAGTACGTAGCAGACTGTGTCCCTAGTGGGGATGTGAGGATTACGCCAGCCCCCCAGTCCGGACAACATTTTGGAGTCATCGAAGTACATGACCCAATTATAATATGAGCTATACTCTTTAGGGAGTTCGGCTTCCGTCCATTTGGCTATAAAGTCGGCCAATACCTGGGATTTAATAGCCCGGCGTGGCTTGTATATGATTTCGATCGGTAATAGCTCGATGGCCCACTTTGCTATGCGACCAGTGGCGTCCCTGTTATTAATGATGTAATTCAGTGGCTCCTCGGATGCCACTGTGACTGAACACTCTTGAAAGTAGTGTCGAAGTTTGTGAGACGCCATGAAGACTGTGTAGGCTATGTTCTGATAGTGCGGGTATCAGGATTTGCAAGGTGCAAGGACCTCTGATACATAGTAAACTGGTTTTTGGGTGGGGAATTTATGTCCCTCCTCCCCTCGCTCGACGACGAGGACGGCACTAACTACTTGGTTAGTTGCCGAAATGTATAATAACATAGGCTCTCCAACGCCAGGTGCGGCCAAGATTGGGTTGCTTGTGAGAAGGGCCTTTATTTCTTCCAATTCGTCTGTGGTTGCGTCCGTCCATTTGAAGTTATCAGTACGGCGCAGTAGCTTGTATAATGGCAATGCCTTTTCTCCTAATTTGGAGATAAATCGGCTTAAAGCCGCGATGCACCCAGCTAGTTTCTGGACCTGCTTTAGGTCCGTTGGCGTGGCCAATTGTGACAGAGCTCGGATTTTTGCTGGGTTTACCTCAATTCCTCTATGGGAAACAATGAACCCCAACAACTTTCCAGCTGGAACTCCAAAGACACATTTTTCCAGATTATGCCGGATGTCATATGTTTGGAGATTGTCGAAGGTGAGGCGAAGGTCATCCACTAGTGACTCGACGTGTTTTGTTTAAGCGACCTCATCATCCATGTATGCTTCGACTATTTTTCCTATTTGCTTTTCCAGGCATGTTTGAATCATGTGCTGGTAGGTAGCCCCGGCGTTTTTGAGTCTGAAGGGCATAGTATTGAAGTAGAAGGGACCATAAGGGGTGATGAATGTGGTTGCAGCCTGGTCCGATTCCTTCATCTTAATCTGATGGTATCCGAAATAGGCATCGAGGAAACACATCGAATCGTGTCCTGCAGTTGCATCGATAATTTGGTCAATGCGGGGCAATGGAAAAGGATCTTTGGGGCAAGCCTTGTTGAGGTCCTTGAAGTCGACACACATGCGCCACGATTTGTCCTTTTTAGGGACCGTGACCAGATTGGCTAGCCAACTGGATGTTTGATTTCCCTAATGAACCCAGCCTCTATTTAACTTGGTTAGCTCTTCTCCCATGGCTTGTCGTTTGGGTTCAGAGAATCTCCATAGTGTCTGCTTCACGGGTTTAAATCCCTTGATTATATTGAGACTGTGTTCGGCTAGTCTGCGTGGATGCCGCATATCTGAAGGATGCCAGCCGAAGATATCCCAATTACCGCACAAGAATGCGCATAGGGCGGCGTCCACTGCCGGATCCAGCTGTGCCCTGATGGATGTTGTTTTATTAGGGTCAGTCGGGTGCACTTGGAATTTTACTATTTCCTCGGCTGGCTTGAAAGAGGTGGACTTGGATCTTTTATCAAGGATCACGTCATCCCTATCCACCGTAGCTCATTGGTGGTTAATTCTTCTGCCGCTAGGGCTTCAGATAAAGCCTCAAGGGCCAAGGATGTGGTCTTGTTTTTGTCACAAAGAGCTTTGTCTGGTCGCTTGAAATTGTAATGATTCCATTAGGGCCGGGCATTTTGAGCTTCATGTACCCATAATGGGGTATAGCTTGAAAGCGTGAGAATGCGTCCCGACCGAGGATAGCATGATACCCACTGTTAAAGGGGACCACGTGGAAAAGCAACTCTTTGGATCTATAGTTCTCAGGTGTGCCTAACACCACATCCAGTTTGATTTTTCCCGAGCAGTGTGCCTCTAGACTGGGGATAATACCTCGAAAGGTGGTGTTGCTTTGCTCGATGCGTGACATACCCATTTGCATCTTGTCAAGCGTATCCTCATAGATGAGGTTAAGTCCGCTACCGTCGTCCATGAGCACTTAGTAAGCCGGAAACCATCAACGATGGGGTTTAGTACCAAGGCGGCAGGTGCTCGAACTGACCGAGCCTTTTGTTCGTCTTCGGCAAAGCACCAATGCCGGTGTCAAAACTGGTAGATCTCGAGTAGGGGGGCCCAAGCTATGCGTCTAAGGATCAATGGTAACAGGAGGCCAGGGGACACGATGTTTACCTAGGTTCGGGCCCTCTTAATGGAGGTAAAACCCTACTCCTTCTTGATTACGATTGTCGAGTATGGAGATTACAAGAGTTGATTACCTCGAGATCGTAATGGCTAACCCTAGATGTCTAGCCTATGAGGATTCTGATGATGGTGAAAAGTTGCCCTCTACGGACTAACCCCTCTAGTTTATACACACACCGGATGGGGCCTATGGATTGTACAAAGTCGGTTTATTAGGGAAGGAAACCTCCGGACTCTATTCTTGTCGTCCACGTGTTGAGAAGTCCCATCAGGACACGATAGATGACCTTCGAATTGATCCTGTATGGCCCATGCAACCCAGCCCATACTCCTAGGCCGGACATCTGAGGACCCCTGAATCCAGGACTCCCTCACTTGCCAATCGAGATACTATATCACCAATTGGGATTGTTAGAGATGTTGAAGTCTTGTGTGGGAAAAATAAATACCCTACTGATTTTCTTGTTCTTGGTTCCCCACAAGATGATTTTTGTCCCGTTATATTTGGCAGACCTTTCTTGAACCTGTTAATGCTAAGATACACTGTGAGAAAGATATTGTTACTGTCGATTTAGGGGAATGACTCATGATTTTAATTTTTCTAAATTTCGTAGACAACCCCATGATAAAGAATTGCCTAGTAAGGATGAAATTATTGTTCTTGCTTCTATTGCCGTGCCTCCTACTGATCCTTTAGAACAATATTTGCTAGACCATGAAAATGACATGTTTATGAATGAAAGAATGGAAATAGATGAAATGTTCTTTAATCAAGGACCTATTTTGAAACACAATTGGCCTGTTGAAATCCTTGGGGATCCAACTCCACCCAAGGGTGATTCCGCTCTCTGAGCTTAAACAATTACCTGACACGTTGAAATATGTTTATCTTGATGAAAAGAAGACATATCATGTTATTATTAGTGCTAACCTTTCAGAGTATGAAGAAAAGAAATTATTGAAAACTCTGAAGAAGCATTGTGCCGCTATTGGATATACTCTCGATGCTCTTAAGGGCATTAGTCCCATTCTATGTCAACACAAAATTAATTTGGAGGTCGATGCTAAACCAGTTGTTGATCACCAACGAAGGTTAAATCCTAAGATGAAAGAAGTGGTAAGAAATGAAATACTAAAACTTCTGAAGGCATGTATAATTTATCCTATTGCTGATAGTAGGTGGGTAAGTCCCGTTCATTGTGTCCCTAAGAAGGGAGGTATTACTATTGTTCCTAATGATAATAATGAATTGATTCCACAAAGAATTGTTACAGGTTATAGAATGGTAATTGATTTTTGCAAATTAAATAAAGCTACTAGAAAAGATCATTACCCTCTACACATTTTTGCTTTCTAGATGGTTATTCTGGTTTCTCTCAAATACCTGTGTCAAAAGATGATTAGGAAAAGACCACTTTTACTTGCCCTTTCGGTACTTTTTCTTATAGATGTATGCCTTTTGGTTTATGCAATGCACCTGCTACCTTTCAAAGATGTATGTCTGCTATATTCTCTAACTTTTGTGAAAAGATTGTTGAGGTTTTCATGGATGATTTCTCCATTTACAGAACTTCTTTTGATGATTGCTTAAACAACCTTGATCGAGTTATGCAGAGATGTGAAGAACCTAATCTTGTCTTGAATTGGGAGAAGTGCCACTTTATGGTTAATGAAGGTATTATCTTGGGGCATAAAATTTCTAAAAGAGGTATTGAAGTTGATAAAGCTAAAGTAGATGCTATTGAAAAGATGTTGTGTCCTAAATACATCAAAGGTATAAGAAGTTTCCTTGGTCATGTTGGTCTCTATAGGAGGTTTATTAAAGACTTCTCTAAAATTTCTAGGCCTCTCACTAATCTCTTACAAAAATATGTTCCTTTTGTTTTTTATGATGATTGTGTAGAAGAATTTGAAATACTTAAGAAAGCCTTGATTTCTACACCTATTGTTCAACCGCCTGGTTGGAATCTACCCTTTGAAATTATGTGTGATGCTAGTGATTATGCTGTTGGTGCAGTTCTAGGGCAAAAGTTGGTAAGAAATTGAATGTTGTTCATTATGCTAGTAAAACTCTAGACAGTGCCCAGCGAAATTATGCTACTACTGAAAAGGAATTGTTAGCAATTATTTTGCTTGTGATAAGTTTAGATCTTATATTGTTGATTCTAAAGTAACTATTCACACTGATCATGTTGTATTAAATATCTTATGGAAAATAAAGATGCTAAACCTAGACTCATTAGATGGGTTCTGTTGTTACAAGAATTTGATTTACATATTATTGATAGAAAGGGAGTTGAGAACCCCGTTGCACACAACTTGTCTAGGTTAGAAAATGTTCTTGATGACCCACTACCTATTGATGATAGCTTTCTTGATGAACAATTAGTTGTTATAAACGCTTGTCGTAATACTCCATGGTATGTTGATTATGCTAATTATATCGTTGCTAAATTTATACCACCTAGTCTCACATACCAGCAAAAGAAAAAGTTTTTCTATGATTTAAAACATTACTTTGGGGATGACCCACACCTTTATAAAGGAGTAGATGGTGTTATTGGACGTTGTGTACCTGAGCATGAACAGTAACGGACTGCACACAAGGTATTGCAATCTGGTTTTTATTGGCCTACTCTCTTCAAGGATGCTTGTAAGTTTGTCTTGTCTTGTGATCAATGTCAAAGAATTGGTAATATTAGTAGACGTCAGGAATTGCCTATGAATTATTCACTTGTTATTGAACCATTTGATGTTTGGGGCTTTGATTATATGGGACATTTTCCTTCTTCTAATGGGTATACACATATTCTAGTTGTTGTTGATTACGTTACTAAGTGGGTAGAAGCTATTCCAACTAGTAGTGTTGAACATAACACTTCTATTAAGATGCTTAAAGATGTTGTTTTTCTGAGGTTTAGAGTCCCAAGATATTTAATGACTGATGGTGGTTCACATTTTATTCATGGTGCTTTTCGTAAAATGCTTGCTGAATATGATGTTAACCATAGAATTGCATCTCCGTATCATCCCCAGTCTAGTAGTGAAGTAGAATTGAGTAATAGAGAGATTAAATTGATTTTGCAAAAGACTGGTAATAGATCTAGAAAGAATTGGTCCAAGAAACTTGATGATGCATTATGGGCTTATAGAACTGCTTATAAAAATCCTATGGGTATGTCTCCGTATAAAATGGTTTATGGAAAGGCTTGTCACTTACCTCTTGAACTAGAACATAAGGAATATTTGGCTATTAAAGAGCTCAATTATGATTTCAAACTTCCTGGTGAGAAGAGGTTATTTGACATTAGCTCGCTTCATGAATGGAGAACCCAAGCCTATGAGAATGCCAAGTTGTTTAAAGAAAAGGTTGAAAGATGGCATGACAAGAGGATACAAAAGCGTGAGTTTAATGTAGGTGATCATGTTTTGGTATAGAACTCTCGTTTAATATTTTTTTGCAGGAAAACTTCTCTCTAAATAGGAAGGTCCTTACATTATCGAGGAGGTCTATCATTTAGGTGCCATAAAAATTAACAATGCCGAAGGCACAAATCCGAAGATGGTAAATAGTCAAAGAAGGCATGACCTCCTCTGACGAGCCAGCGCCACCCTCCTCTTACTCCGCGCCACCCTCCTCCTCCGCTCCACTCTCGCCGGCGCATTGCACCCTAACCATCGGCGAGGCTTGTGCCCATTATATGGACATGGTGCCGAAGGAGCAGTTTCGGGAGGCGCAGGCCGACGCTAACTACAACCACAGCCTCCTCCAGGAGCATCTGCATATGAGGAGCAGGTCATCGCCGGCAGGGCGGTCGCGCCGGACGCAAACCTGGCGAAGCAGGAGGCGCTGCTCGAGTCCTACCGCCCCGCCCGCAAGATCCGCCTCGCCCGCTAACGGTACTGGCAGCGGGTGACGGAGGTAGCAACCGCCGGCAAGGATCACGAGGACGACGCGAGTGAGGCGTTGTTCGGCGACACCGACGACGAGGAGGCCGCGCCCCGGCGCCATGACCACGAAGAAGCCGGCACATCCACGGAGGCCGCTGACAGCGAGGAAGAGTAGTGCACGGTAGGTCGTCGTCGCTCGGGTCCGAAGAAAGGCACCGCTCCTTCCCTCCCATCGACGCCAAGCTTGGTGGGCTCGACATCGACGGCCAATTAGTCGCTTGTCGGCGACGTTAAGGCGGACAGCTTCACTTCCCGTGGCTCCGGAGGCGGAGCTGGAAAAGGCGAAGCTTCCATTCTCTTGGTTCATTGTCGGGGACGGGGACCGGACGCCGGCGATCATTTACATTAGCCCGCCTAGGACCGCTTTCATGTATTCGTAATGAAATCCGTCATATTTATATGAAATCCGTCATGTTTACAAAAAATCATGTCGTGTTCATATGAAGTCCACACTTGTTTGCACGAATTTCGTCCGGTTGGTTTGAATTTCTGTGAAAATGTATGTGGCTAGCGTTGGATGGCTGCCTCTCGCATCCATGTCCGCGGACTGGTCCCCTGTCGTCGGGCGGATGCGGGAGGTTTTTTGTGTGTTACTGTTGAAGATGCCCTTAGTAGGGAGATCTAGAGGTAGCACCGCATGCTGATTGCGCCGTGTTCCAGACGGGCGCAGATTCTCTACCTTGCTGTGGCCAAGGCAGAGAGCTACAGTGCTCTACCTTTGCCCGAGAGTCGTTGGATCAGAAGATGACCGTCCAGTGGCCAAGGCAGAGAGCTACAGTGCTATACCTTTGGCCGAGAGTCGTTGGATCAGAAGATGACCGTGCAGATCGACTGAAGTCCTGTAGCATATATACTGTTCGTGATACTCTAGCATAGGTAGTGTTTCTGTTCTGTTGAAGGTACTGTTTGAGGTGCTGTACCGTGTCACTATTCCTTTAGATCTGGGCGGTCTGTTCCAGACAGCGTCAAAGAGATTGTATTAGCAGTAACACTCTTCAAAGCGAAAGATGTGGAATAAATATCTACTATTGTCCCGCAAAAAGTACTAATGTGATCACGACCAGTTTGCATTAAACCATGAAAATACAGACTTCAACCATCCTATTCTCTTTCTAGCCTGTGCGTTCAGTAGTCTAGTTCTATAGCAACACTTGATAATGCAAATGACTTGCCCACATTTACAAGAACAAATCTCGTGGATGACATAGCAAATGTACACTCTTCAAAGCGAAAGATGCAGGTAAACTGCGGACTGCACGATATAAAAATGCCCAAATCCAGACCAAGAGAATGTCTTCAAGAGCATTTCATTTCGTAGTCCTACGCGTCGACACTGTCGTCCTCCTGCGCGTATATCCTCTCCGGCTGGCCTTCCTCCAGCGCGCGAGCCCGCCTGCGTATCCTCCGGAGCGCGCCGTCCACGGCCAGGTCCACCGCGTCCTTGCCCGCCTCCCTCAGCTCCGCGGTGCTCCCGTGTCTCCGGTACAGCACCCTGGGCGCCATCTCCAGCGCGCGCTCCCGCATCCTCCGCACCTCCGCCTCGGGCACGGCCGCCAGCGTCTCCGCGATCTTGACGCCCCCGAGCACCACCGTCTCCTTCTGTATGTGCACGGAGAACTCGTCGTACCGCCCGGGGGGAAGGTGCCAGCCGTACTGCCTCCTCGCCGCGGCGTCCTCGAAGAACACCGGCACGCACCCGGCGAGTATGGCGTCGAACGTGGACCGCCGCGTCGGCGTGTCCCCCGGCGGCTCCAGGCAGAACTTGGCACCCAACATCGGGCGCGTGTACCGGACGGGGTCGTGGGAGCACTTGCCGGCCGAGCAGTCCACGACGACGCACGCGTCGGTGCGGTTCGCGCACTCGGCGAGGATGGAGCCCCGGATGTTGGGCCTGGACGGGCGCGAGACGCCGCCGGCGAAGAGCATCAGCGTGGTGCGGCGGGAGCGCTGCGCGCGCGCAAGCCAGGCCTCCAGCCGCGGGAGCGAGGCCGGGTGGAAAGACGTCGGGTGCGGGATCGCGTGCTCCTGCCATGGCCACGAGCGCGACTCGAGCGTCAGGAACGTGAAGTTCTCGAACTCCGGCAGCCTGACCAGCGACGTGGTGCCCAGCAGCCGGGGCTCCGCGCGCGGCAGCTGCGAGTGGTCCCACGCGGACCCGCCGAGGACCATGAAATGGTCGTGCCCATGCCGACGCGCCAGGATCTGGGGCCGGTCGCGCGCCAGGAACTGGGCAAGGGACGCGCCGTGAAGCGCGGAGGAGTTGAGGAGCGAGGGGTCGAGCACGTAGGGGATAGAGTCGAGCGCCGCGTAGTACGGGAGGAAGACGGCGTCGGCGAGGCCCGGGTCGGCGACGAGGCAGCGGCGCTCGAGGAGACGGCGGTGGAAGAAGGGCTCGAGGAGGCGCGGGTCGGTGCGGTACCAGGAGCGGCTGCGGGCGTGGGTGCGCGGGCCGAGCCCGTGGTTGGCGAGCGACGCGCAGGTCGGCGCGGAGGTGGCCGACGAAGACGGGTCGGCGAGCGGGAAGGCGGCGTCGCAGTGGCGAAAGAGGTGCGTGTTGAAGCGCGGGGGCAAGTTCCGGATGTGGATCCTGCGGCCAGCGCAGGGGTCTGCCGAATCGGCGGCGGCGTCTCCGGCGGCGCCGGCGACTGCGCGGAGGACGAGGAGGAGGAGGAGCAGCAGGAGAGAATTGGGCATCTTGGGGTTGGGGAGTGGGGCGAGTCAGTGAGAGAGACGACACACACAGTGGGGTTCTAGTGTAACTGTCAGGAAGTCTTTTTTTTGGTTCAATTACACACGTAGAAAGGCCGTAACTGCCAAGGGCTCAAAGGCCGAATCCTTTCAAGCCCAGAGTAAATTACTGCGGTGAGTGAGGATCGTGGGCTAGCTCTCACTCTGTGCGGTCGGTTTATTCGGTTTGCATAGTTCGGTTTATACGGTTTTCCAGTTTGTACGGTATTAATATTTTGATTTATATGGTATAAAATTAAAATACGGTTCGGTTTCGGTATATATCAAATTATTTCGGTATGGTTTCGGTATATACCATAAAAACCAAAGTTGACGCGAATTTGAAAATGACATAATATAATCCGGATGACAGGTCGGCCCCATTGTCCATGCAGCCCACAGACGTCCCCGCGGCCGACGTGCCTCTCTCTTCCTTCGTTGATGCCATCGCTATCAGGGCATCCTCTCTGCTTCCTGCACCAAAGCCTCGGCGGCGCAAGAAGGAGCTGCCAGCCAACTTCACTCCTCGCCGCAGCTTCCGCATCGTGCTCGCGGACCAGGGGCTCAACTCTGAAATGAAAGCCAAAAGAGTTTTGCTTCGCCGTCACGGCCTCATCTCTAGTGACGATGCGCCAATCTCCGACGAGGTGCTTGGCAAATACGCTCTCCTCTTCGAGCAGCCGTTGGCTTTAGACGTGCTGCAAGCATTCGCCGACTTCTTCGGATGGCAACTCCTCACCACGCTGCCTTCTACCCAGGGGCAGCTCATTGAGGCCTAGTTGGCTGCCTTGCGACGTCTCTAACGTGCTCCCCCCTTTTTCCTATGGATTGTAACCTCAAAATATTTTTTTGGAATGTCGGTGGTCTTAACTCCGGCGCTAAACGCACGGCCGTCCACAACGTGATCACCGCTGCCGCACCTACCATCATGTGTCTTCAAGAAACAAAGCTCGCTCTTGTCTCCGACGCCATTGTCTTGGACACGCTTGGTTCGTCCTTCGAGGACTACTTCTTCCTCCCCGCAGATGGCACACACGGTGGCATCCTCCTTGCTTGGCAACGCTCTACCATCTCCCTTTCTAATCCCCTCACCGGTGAGCACCATGTTACGACCTTGGTCTCTTCCTTGGCCGGCGATGGTCATTGGTGGCTTACTGGGGTGTACGGGCCACAAGACGATGACGCCAAGCTAGAGTTCCTTGCTGAGTTGCACGATGTGCGTGAGTCCCGCATCGGCCCTTGGCTTATTGTTGGAGACTTCAACATGATCGCTTCGACCTCGAAGAAGAACAACTCGAACGTCAACCGTCGCACCACGAATAGATTTAGGCGCTTCATCACCGACGAGGAGCTTCGTGATCTCTATATGCACGGCCGGCAGAACACTTGGTCTAACGAGCGAGATGCCCCGACGCTGGTCCGTAATGACCGCATCCTATGCACCTCCGGATGGGAGATCGCTCACCCGCACTGCCTACTCTGCTGCCTCTCCTCCGCGGCCTCCGACCATTGCCCGCTCCTAGTCGACTGCGTGGCGCGCCCTCTGGGAGCGCGGCGTTTCCACTTCAATAAATTTTGGCCGAAGTTGGAGAGTTTCCACCAGGTGGTTTCTGAGGCCTGGGTTTCTATTCCGCCTGACGCCGATCCATTCCGGTGGATCGTGACACGTCTTAAGGCGACGGGTAGGAGGCTGCAAAGCTGGAGTGCGCGCTCGATCGGCAACGTGTCCTTACAGCTTAAGGTGTCCCGCGAACTCATTGCTAGGCTTGACGCTGCTCAAGATTCGCGGCCGTTATCCCTCCTCGAGACCTGGCTCCGTCGAAAGCTCAAGGCTTCCTACCTTGGTCTTACCTCCCTTGAGCGATCTATCACAAGGCAGCGGGTGCGCCTATCCTAGCTCCGGAGCAACGACGCGACTGTCTCCTACCTCAAAGTGCATGCCGCTCATCGCAAAGCAAAGAAACCTCAGGACGAGTTTGCGTGCCGGCAACCGCACTATCTCTGACCACGATGAGATGGCCGAGGCCGCCTTTGCCCACTTCTCCAACGTCCTCGGCAACACCTCCGAACATGATATCACGCTCGATCTGCACGCCCTTCGTGTGCCGCAGTTTGAACTGCTCACACTCGACGCGCCATTCACCGAGGAGGATATTTGGAATGCCGTCAAGTGTCTGCCGACTGGGAGGGCGCCTAGCGCCGAAGGTTTTACCTCCGAGTTTTTGATTGCTTGTTGGGACACGATCAAGCGTGACTTCCTCGCGGCGTTCGACAAGTTCTATGCCATGAATGGTAGAGGCCTGCAAAAACTCAATGAAGCCCTCCTCACATTGCTCCCCAAGCATGCAGATGCGCACTCCCTCTTCGACTATAGACCCATCAGTCTCATACACATCTTCGCCAAGCTGGTTGCGAAGCTTCTCTCCCTCCGCCTTGCTCCGCGGCTGAGCAACATGGTCTCCACCAACCAGAGTGCGTTCATTGCGGGACGTTGTATCCATGACAACTACCTCCTTGTGCAGCAGACGGCTCGCCTCTTGCATAACCTCAAGGCGCCACACATACTTCTCAAGTTGGACATTGCTAGAGCATTCGACAGCGTGTCTTGGCCCTTCCTTCTCCAACTTCTGCAGCACCTTGGGGTTGGCCCACGTTGGCGCGAGTGGATCTCCATGCTCCTTTCCACGGCCTCCACGAGAGTTCTCATCAACGGCCACCCAGGGCCTCCGATCGACCAGGCTCACGGCCTTCAACAAGGAGACCCGGTCTCACCCATGCTCTTTACCCTGGTCATCGACGTGTTGAACTCCATGTTGCTGCGTGCGGTGGAGCTTGGGCTCCTCCATCGCCTGATCACCCGTCATGCGGCTTCGAGCATATCTGATGTGGAGCATCCCTCGACCATCACCATGCACGTCACACCACCACCGCAAGGACGGAGAGGACCGTGGACTAGAACACACGCACGCACCGTCGAAACCGAGGTTGACTCCTTCCTCTTCAAACTCCATTCTAGTTCACACGAGAATTGGGTCCTACCTCAAATGAAAGTACTATGCATGATTAGGTGTCAAGGTGTTGATCATGGAGAGGCTAGCGCGAAGACCCAAGCACCTACGGACGAGAAGAGGGTGACAAGAAGAGCAAGGATGAGGACTGGGCCAAGCCCCTGGACCACCCGGGTGCCCGGCCACCACTTGGCCGCAGCCCCAGCCGGCCCCGGGTGCCCGGCCGCCAAGGACCGGGTGCCTGCCAATCGCTTCACCATGTTCTGGCAGGACTCGGTGCCCGGCCCCAGCGCCCGGTGCCGGCCTCCGCCTGGTCGGCCCAGCTTGCCTTGGTGCCCGGCCACTACCCCGGTGCCGGCCTCCCCACTGGCGCTGAGATGCCCCATCGGGTGCCCGGCCGCCACACCCTGGGTGCCCGGCCCAGCTGCTGGAGCAGCCAAGCCCCGCCCGGGTGCCCGGGCCACCAACCCCGGGTGCCCGGCCTTGACCACCCAGGCCCCTGCGTCTACCCCGGGTGCCCGGGCCTAGGACCCCCGGGTGCACGGACCCGTCCGTGGGCCTGCGTGCCTTGTTGGGTTTTTGCCCATGTAATCCCTCTCCCCGTCCTAGTCCGTCTCTAGACTATAAGTACCTCCCTCCTAGCTCATTAGAAGGATAGCAAAGTATTTGATAGACATTTGTGAGCTTTGCTCCATGGATCCACTCCACTAGGAGATCAAGACCTCCTCTTGGAGTGACCAAACATCAAGACCTCCTCGTTGGGGAAGGATCCCCATCATAGGATCATCAAGCCCTCATCCCCTTCATAGGATTTGGGATGAACTCTACCATGTATCTTATTTCCCTTTGATTGTTCATGTACCTTGTGGACCTTGTGTGATTGTTAGTCTAGTGGATGTGTGATTTGGACTTGTTCTTGAGTGTTCCTCTTGCTTTCCCTCTTGTGTTCATCTTGTTCTTGGGGATTCCCCCTCCAATTCGTGAAAGATCTTCACCTAGGGTTCCACCCTACAACATCTTGGTATTGTGAGCCACGTTGATCACGAAATTGGAGCCTCCCCTCTTTGTTTTCTAGCCTAATTTTGTGTGTTCTTCCCCAATTTCGAAAATTCCCCACCAAAAATAGCCCCAATTTTTTTGTGATTTGTTGGTTTGATGAGATTTTGTTGGATTTGATCCATGGATTTGCTTGGTTTCAAGTGGATCTAGAATTCCCCCATCCATCTCCACCTTTCCCTCCACAAAATCCACCAATTTCTTGCATCTTCCCACGAATTTCCGCCCAAATCCGACACCCCCGGGCACCCAGACCTCAAACCCCGGGCACCCGGACCCACAAGATCCCCGCTTAACCCCCGGGTGCCCAGACTCAAGCCCGAGCACCCGCACCCCCGGGCTGTCTGCCCCTGTCCACCCCGGGTGCCCGCACCCCCAAACCCCGGGTGCCCGCACCTCCCCGAATCAGCTCACCGACCAACACCGTTTCGGCCATAACTTTCACCTCCGGAGTCCGATTTTGACGTTCTTTAGCTCGTTGAGTAGCTATTGACATCCCCCATCCATATAGATAGGTTTAAAAACCATTTGCCTCCATAAAAAATTTGGCATTTTGGCATCTTTGCCTAGACCATCCACCATACCACCCGCAAAACCACCATAGCTTTCCGCAACCTAACCCATTTTTGATCCATATAGCATTTGTGGTTGCTTGAGGGGTGACTTGAGTCTCCTAAGGTGTTTCGGCTACTTAGGGACGGTTGCTTCATCATCAACCACCACCACTACTTCCGCCTTGCTAACTCCGGAACCACCTATGCATTCCGCTACCACCATTTGACATTTTCCTTGAGATTTTGAGTTCGCGGTTTTTTACCGTTTCCTAAGGTGTTTCGGCTACTTAGGGACGGGTCTACATCATCTTGGTATCTACATCAAGAACATCGCCACTCATCATCGCCGCGAGGTCGTCATCGACATCGACCACTTCACCATTTTGACAACCTAACCGTAAGCAAGAACGGTAACCTCCATATCACTTTGGTATCGTGGTATCCCTTCATTGTACATTCTTGACATTACATTGTTAACCCCTTAGCCCATTTTGCGTCACTAGCCATTTGAGTATTGCCGGCAACGTTACTTGTGCACATTAGTGATCCGTACCTTCCATTTCATACATACCATATCATATTGGTATCATCTTGGCATCATCATATCTTCCCGAGTGTCACAAGATTGTCCCCGAATATACACAATTGCTATCTTGGTTTGTGCATTTCGCATAAGTGGCCATATCAAAAAAAGAATAAGCTTTTAAGCAAAACGAGAGCAAAGAGCTCGTGAGCAAGAGCCATAGCATCATACCACACTGCACATAAGATTTTCATATCCGATCATCTTGGATCATCTTGAGAAGAACATCGGGAACATCATACACATAGCATACTTGGGATAGAAAGCTCATACATTTGCATCTTATAGGTTGTGCACAAGTGTTGTATCCGCCTATTGAGCAATCGTGCTAGCGTCTCTCTTGAGTTGTGCAACACGAGCGTTTTCCGTGGATTCCACATTTTGTGCTCATTCCTTAGTTGCACGACCCCATTTATCTATCCGTGTGTGTGTTTCCGTGTGCCACATATTGCTATTGGTCTACTTGTTTCACTTGCGAATTTGTGAATCTTTTCCAACATTGTTTAATCTTGCTAACATTTTGCATCAAATTTTTGTGCCACTATCCTCACCGAGCTCCACTATAAGCTTTATTTGATAGGTGTGAGTGAACAAGTCCGGTACCAATTCCACTATTCTTTCATCTCACATTGAGTGAAACGGGATACATCCTCAACTTTGGGAAAAGGTAACTTGGTATTGTTTATCTCATTTCCTACTCACCTCTACTCGAGTCTTGTGATGGATAGGCAAGGCATTTCATCTCCGGTCTTCCACGACAACGACATCGTGAACAACTACATCACCAAAACGTACATCTTCGGACTAGAAATGCAAGGCATTGAGCGACTCGCCATCGACATTCGCCAAAACGAAGCAAGGATAAGGGACTACCTCGACACCAAGTTGGCCAAACAAAGGGATCAAGTACACGACATGATGGCCAACTACAAGTCTTCTTCCCCTTCATCATCTTCAAGGCGGCGGCGCTCAAGTGGCCAATCTTCGGAACGTCATCGAGCTCAAGCACTACAACACCATCAAGATGAAGATGCTCGCGATGCGTACACCTACAAGTCCCAAAAAGCTCTACATCAAGCTACGGTCAAACGTCATGAGCACAAGAGAAGACCACGAGACAAGCACCACCAAGACGGAGCTACGACTACTACCACCACTTCGGCATCTTCGCCAAATGTTCTCAAGGAATCTTCGCCTTTAGATGGTGTGCCATCTTCGGCCTTCATCCACGGTGACGACGACGAGATGGTTGAGCATGGGATGTTCCCTTCGACCACGGCGACGTATGATAACTTGAGTGACTTGTGCCACCATATTGAGAGTGAGCGTGACTTCACCACTAGCCCCATATATGATGAGTTGCCCCAATTACCATGTGAGGAGAGCCACCACCACCACCACTTGAGTGATTTGAGTGACTCCACCATATGGGACATTGAGTGCACCTACCTTGAGGGAGTGAGTGAGCCACCACCACATAGAGAGAGTGAGGAAGTTGATAGGGCACGTGAGCCAATTTGCATTGCTGACAACTTGACCTCTACCTCTATTGTGTCTTCTCATTTGGTGCTAGGTCCCATATATGATGATGCGCCGATCCGCGACGACTTCGTCCTTCTGATGGACAAGACGATGGCCATGGTGGACTATGATGCACCCCCACATGGTTCCATCACGATGATGACGTTGACCACGCTTTGGTCTTTCACACCTCACCTACACCACTTGAGTGGAACGAGAAAGGTAACATAGGTGAAGGTGATGCTCTTGTCCCACTAGTGGACGTTCTTGACATTGATTGCTTGCATGATGTTGATCCACCTATTACCATGCTTCATGCTAGTATGATTTCCCTATGCGATGATTTACCCATTTATGATGAGTTTGATGATTGCCATGTGGAGTCTACTAGTTGTGATGCCATGTTACATAGGATTTCTTGTGATAATTCTCTTGGTCACATCATGTTTGATAATTCGCTTGACTTGTCATATGCTATGCATGAGATCAATCGTATGTCATATTTGCAATCTCATCTTAGTGACTATGCATATGCCATCAACATAAACCCAATTTGCACATATGGCATAGACGACAAGCCCTTAGTTATTGGCATTTGTTTTTCTTGTGATGATATTGGTATGCTTCCTTTGCATCATTTATCTCATATGTCATTCCATGACCACCTAGCTTCGAATATGCATTGTTGTGGATGTTCTCCATTTTCTCCATATGATGTTTCCGCTATTTCTCATGAGGACACCCCCATAGTTTCCTCATACATTTTAGGAGATTTTGATTCATCCTATCCATTGCATAATCCCACTACTTGTGTGCATCATATGCTCCCCATGAATAAACATGCTAGTGATGTATCATATACTAGCATTCTCAATTTGTGTCCCCATCGTGTCATACATAACAACTATTCTTTCATGATGGATGACATGTTCTTATACCATGCATCAAATTTCTTTGAGCGATTCTTATCTTGTACTAACTCACATGTGCACATACACATCATGATGGATGATGTGTACATTTACCACGCACACACTTTCTTTGGCTTGTGTCTCTTTTGTGTAGGTACCCATGAATACTTGTCAACCTCGCAATCCCATGAGTTGATAAACGAGCTCTCGAGAGCAACGATGACTTGGGATCACATGGATTGCCTTTCCCACCACTCTCTTCGCGCAGAGACTTCGCGTATTTCTTCTACATGGCTTTCACATGGTTATGGGTTATTTACCACTTCTCACTCTATGCCCATCTTGCCATGTTCACTTTGCATGATATGCTCACTCCTATGCCTTTGCCATGCATTTGTGACCCATGCTTTGCATTACACATGATGATTGATCCTACTACGTGCATGTGTATTTGCAAGCTTGGTGGAGATATTGCTTGTTTTTGCCATGTTTCCTTTGTGATCCATTCCTATGATGATACTATGATCTTGCATTATGAGCGTGCTCGCGATATGTCATGTGCATTGCCTATATCTCTTATTTGCTCACATGACATGATTGCCATGATTTCCTCTAGTGTGTTGCATCTTCGCTCCACTAGTTGGCATGACTTGATTTCTATGCTTTCCCATGTTGCATCCAATTCTTGGATTACTTGCTCCTATCAAATGTTTGGTTGCAACAATGTCATTACTTCACTTATGCCATGTCCCATTGCTTGTCACATGATTGATTTGATTGCCTCACACATGATGAACAATTGCTCTTGCTATCGTGTTGAGTGCCACTCAATTTTCACTACACCCTATGCACATTATGCTTGGATTGTCTTACACTTGACCCATGTGTTTAGACATTGCCTTTCATTTGGTGTTGTGAATGATTCTTATGCATACCATAGACCATTTATCGAGCACTTTATGCATGCTTGCTATGATCTTGAGGTTGATGCTTGTTCTCTTGTCAACAGTTTTAGCATCTTTACCTCACATTTACATGCTTCTTTCCATGATGTCCTTGATTGTGCTCAAGTTACGTGCTTACATGCCATGCCACACTCCCTTTTCACACCATATGCTATGCTTGATGACAACATTTCTTGGGTGAATCACCTCTTGAATGCTTGGTTTTGCTTTAATGCCAACCACATTTGTTTTTCCAAGTGCTTGTTATCTTTGCTCCTTTTGAAGGGATTACAAGACGGTGCGACATTGGAGAGTGCCCACTTCGAGCTTCAACATGATGAGTGCTTGGTGGTTGTCCACTTCTACACGGCAACGCCTTCTCTTCCCCATGGTGACGAAGATCACGATCCGCGGACGTATCTCTCTCAAGGGGGGGGGAGATGATGCGGAGCATCCCTCGACCATCACCATGCATGTCACACCACCACCGCAAGGACGAAGAGGACCGTGGACTAGAGCACACGCACGCACCGTCGAAACTGAGGTTGACTCCTTCCTCTTCAAACTCCATTCTAATTCACACGAGAATTGGGTCCTACCTCAAATGGAAGTACTATGCATGATTAGGTGTCAAGGTGTTGATCATGGAGAGGCTAGCGCGAAGACCCGAGCACCTACGGACAAGAAGAGGGGGACAAGAAGAGCAAGGATGAGGAATGGTGAAAGTGCAACTAATCCCCGGGTGGTTTTGGTAATTAATAACAACATATATATCATTGAACTAATGGTTACTTGAGAATCATTTCAGAAAGTTCAGTGATATGGGTATGGCAAGGACTGAAGAAGTGGACCCCTCAAAATGCTAAGGCAAGCATTGGCAAAAGCTCAAGACTCCATTTTTGGTTTAGTGATCCAAGATCACATTGAGTCCATAGGAAAGCCAATACTATTAAAAGGGATGAGGTTATGATAATGATCTGGTTGCTCAAAGTGCTTAGTGATACATCTCCTAAACTATCAAGAACTCTCACCGCCATATACTCATAAGTAATCTCGGTCCCACCGATTTTCCAAACTCACCACACCGAGATGAACCACCTCAGCCATAAAGCCAAACCCTAGAAATTTCGGATTTTCCGATTCGAACTCGGTCTCACCGAAACTTGAGTTGCCAAGCTTCAGAACCTTCGCCATCAAATCGGTGTCACCGAGATGATGAAGTCGGTCCCATCGAGATTGGCAAGCTCTTGTCTTTGCACGAATCGGACTAAGCGAGATTGTATTTTGGTCCCACTGAAAATCCCAACGCTCACATGATTTGAACTTTCGGTCTCACCGAGTTGTCAACTTCGGTCCCACCGAGATTGGTCAAATGTGTGTAACGGTTGGATTTTGTGTGGAGGCTATAAATACCCTCCACCCCTCTTCATTCGTGGAGAGAGCCATCGAAAGTACTACCACTCCTACCTTACATTTCTGAGAAGAGAACTACCTACCCTTGTGTTGAGATCAAGTTGCTCCACTCCCACCATATGAAGCTTGATCTCTAGCCTTCCCAAGTTGCTTTCCACTCAATTCTTTCTTCCACCACAGCCAAATCAGTGAGGAGAGTTGAGTGTTGGGGAGATTATCATTTGAAGCACAAGAGCAAGGAGTTCATCATCATCAACACCATCTATTACCTTTTGGAGGGTGGTGCCTCCTAGATTGGTTAGGTGTCGCTGGGAGCCTCCGTCAAGATGTGGAGTTGAACCAAGAAGTTTGTAAGGGCAAGGAGATCGCCTACTTCGTGAAGATCTACCCCGAGTAAGGCTAGCCCTCCGTGGGCGTAGGCCATGATGGCATAGACAAGGTTGCTTCTTCGTGGACCCTTCGTGGGTGGAGCCCTCCGTGGACTCTCGCAGCCGTTACCCTCCGTGGGTTGAAGTCTCCATCAACGTGGAAGTACGATAGCACCACCTATCGGAACCACGAGAAAAATCACCGCATCTCCAAAATTGTGTTTGCTCTTCTCCACCTCCCTTTACTACATGTGCAATTTACTTTCCGCTGCCTATACTCTAGAATTGCATGTGTAGGGTGATGCTTGACTTGATCATAATCGTGAATCTGCCAAAAACTTGTCTTTGTCAAAAGGCACAATTTTTATATTGTCAAGTAGTCTAATCACCCCCCTCTAGACATACTTTCGATCCTACAAGTGGTATCAGAGCTTTGGTCTCCATTGTATTGGTTTCCATTGCATTGGACTCCATAAGCTTGGTTTCACAACCTAGGAGAGTATGGCGCCTAGTGAGGGTAATTTTCAGAGAGGTCCTTACTTTGATGGTACAAATTTTGCTAGTTGGAAGCATAAAATGAAAATGCATATTCTTGGCCATAACCCAGCCGCATGGGGCATTATTTGTGTTGGTATGCAAGGTGAATTCTTCGAGGAAGGAAAAGTTCCGGATCATGAAGCTACAACGGAAGAATTGCGGATGTTGCAAAACAATGCTCAAGCTTGTGATATTCTCTTCAATGCCTTGTGTCCCGAGGAGTTCAACAAAATCAGCCGTCTTGAGAATGCAAAAGAGATTTGGGATACTTTGGTCGAAATGCACGAAGGTACCGAGTCCGTGAAGGAATCAAAGCTAGATGTTCTTCAAAGTCAACTTGACAAGTTCAAGATGAAGGAAGGTGAAGGAGTCGCTGAAATGTACTCTAGGCTTGCTCTCATCACAAATGAGATTGCCGGCTTAGGAAGCAAAGAAATGACCGACCGATTCATCATCTAGAAGATTCTCAGAGCTTTGGATGGAAAGTATGACACCGTGTGCACTTTGATCCAAATGATGCCAAACTACAAGAATCTCAAGCCAACCGAAGTCATTGGAAGAATTGTTGCTCATGAAATGACACTTAAGGATAAGGAAGAGCTTCACAACAAGTCAAGTGGTGCTTACAAAGCTACAAGTGATGCTCCCACAACCTCAAGTGACAAGCTAGTTTCCAATGAAGAGATAAGCCTAATGGTGAAGAACTTCAACAAATTCTACAAGAGTAGAAGCAAAGAGAGAAGCTCAAAGTCTAGATCATATGATGAAAAGAGATCTTCTAGTCGTGATCGAAACTGCTACAATTGTGGAAGACCCGGACACTACTCAAATGAGTGTTCGGCTCCCCACAAGAGAAGAGAAGAATCTCCAAGAAGAAGAAGCTCAAGAGATGAGTCACCTCGGAAAGAGAGAAGGAGTAGAGATGATTGTTATGAACGAAGACCCTCTCGGAGAAGCAAGGATTCGGAGAGGAAAGACAAGTCATCAAGGAGCTACACAAGAAGAAAACATCAAGCTCATGTAGGTGAATGGGTCTCCGGCCCGACTCGACAATCAATCCGAAAGAAGCTATCACTCCAACTCCGACTACTGATCAAGATGAAGGTGTTGCCGGTCTTGCTCTCGTGTCCTCCAACTCCAACTCCTATGACTTTTTTGATTCACCAAATGAGGGAATTGGAAGATGCTTCATGGCTAAAGGCCCCAAGGTATCACACCCTGAATTCATTGACTTTGATAGTGATGAGGATGACTTGCTAGGTGAAGATGAGCTCTTACATGATAAATCTAGTGAGCATAGTAATGATGAACATGCTAGTAGTCTTTATAGTCGAGAAGAGTCGAATGACAATGCTATGAAGGAGATTGAGCGTCTAACTAAAGAACTAAACACTCTTAAGTTAGCTCATGAAACAACTCAAGAAGATCATAGAGAGCTCCTAAGATCGCATGAGAGGCTACGCTTCGAGAAGCTCACTCTAGAGCAAGAACATGAGTTCCTAAAAGCAATCAATGACGATCTTCGAAAGAAGAGTTCTTCATATCTTGCCAAACGACTTCTCTTGTCTAATTTCTTGCCACCTATTAAAACTAAGCATGACAAGCATAAGAAAAATTCTTTCTCTAGTAGTAACAATAACCATGCTAAATCAAATATTGTTGCTTCTAGTAGTTCTCTTGATTCCACTAACAATGTTTCAAGCCAAGTTACACTTGAGCAAGAAAATAGTTTATTGAAAGGGATTATAGAGAAAGGTGTCTACAAGAGCCTTGCCGGAAGCAAGAACTTTGAGGAAATTGTCCGCAAGCAAGGAAGGCACCGGAAGAATCAAGGAATTGGTTTTGAGCGAAAGTTCAACGCCGAGGGTGTTGAATGGGAAGAAGGTCAATATCCTACTCCACAGTTTGTTTCTCAAAAGGAGAAGTATGATCCTACTTCTTCCAATGTGGAACAAGCACAAGATGACCTTCCACCACAAGACCACAAGCTAAAAGGCAAGGACAAGCTTCAAGAGGAGATTGATGCATTTGTTGAAGCACCTCAAGCCATGGTCAAGTGGGTTCCCAAGGAAACATCAAGTTCTACTTCGTCAAGCTCAACTACAACCCCAAGGATTCCCATCAAGATGATGTGGATCCCGAAGAAGAAGAACTAGAGAGTTCTTGAGGGTGACTCCGCCAACATACTTCACTCACATTCATTTTGGCAAAACTTGTGCAATCAACTTCCACATTGTGCACCAGTTCATGGAGTCACAAACCCTCTTGTTGGTAAGTCAAGGGACAAGGTAATCATTGCTTTCATGGACATCATCTATTTTGAACTTCAATCTATGTCCATGGATATCCTTTTGTTCCTTGTGGGACTAACCCATGTAGGTATTGAAAGTGCCCGAATCCAAAGGATTGCTCCCAACTCTTGATGATCTTCATCAACATTGAGCATCCACATCTTCAACATCTACATGAAGTCTTCTACGACAACCCAAGGTTAGTTTGACCCTTTAAAAGGGGTTCTCACATCTAGGGGGAGCTTTGCTCTAAAGAATTGAGCTAAAGCATCTTCAAATGATGTGAACACATTAATGCTTTATGTAAAAGTGGTAACCCCACTTGTGCTTAAACGATGAGTATGACCTATGATCAAATGTTCTCATTTGACTCCTAAGTCAATATACTCATATAAGGATGACCTAGTCATCGACAAATTGTGTGATAGTAGCTAGAGTTTTTGATGGTGCATGTTTGACACATATTTCATTTGCTATCTTATTGTGTGAGCATGTTGGATGCATCATTTTATCCATTCGAGGACATCCATTTGTTGCTTTGGTCGTTTTGATTTTTCTGACCAAATGGATGGACAAGAATGCCTAAGTACCTCCCCTAGCTATCTATGCTTTCTTGTCTCAAATTCTATTCATGCTTACATCACAAACTTTGAACAAGTCATTTTCGGACCCTCCGAGTGAGGAGCACTTGAGCCACCGATCCGTCAAAGGCTAACTTCCAAAACCTTCTAAGTGATTTCGGTCGACCAACCCACTCAAACTCGGTCGAACCGAAAGCATTTAGATCGATCTAGGTTTTCACCTTGGTGAAACCGAGTTGTGATTTTCGGCGTGACGAAGTGCATAACTGGCCTGCAGTTATCCATCTTGGTGCCACCGAGTTTTACAACTCGGTCCCACCGACAGCAAAGGGGTATATATACTCCGAGGGTCGCGCGCGTTGATTTCTCCTTCAAACGCTTCGCCCTACACCCCTTGCTGCCGTCGCCCTGGTCTCCGGATCGTCTCCGTCGTCATCTGTGCGCCCTCGCCGCAGGTCTCCGTCGCCGTCAACGGACATCTTCTCCGCACCGTTGCCGCCGTAGAGAAACTCCACCAAGTTAGGGTGAGTTTCGATCCCACTCGTGCTCCCATCTCCGATTCAATGCACGTTTGGTTTGCCTAGTATCTTGCCACGTTTGAAATCTTCCTGAACACTAGATTAGTTCGTTTGGACTAGATTCGAGTAAAAGTTTTAGGGTTAGGTTTCCGCCGAACACATCTCGGTGAGACCGATTTTACATTTTCGGTATGACCGATTCGGCCTATGGCCATTGCACTGCACCTTTCGGTCCAACCGAGTTGTGCAAATCGGTGTGACCGAAATGAGGATTCTGTGAAACCCTAGTGTTCTCGGCAGGACCGAAACCCACTTCGGTCCAACCGAAAGTGTGTGAAGGCTTCTGTTTGAACACTTCGGATTCACCGAATTTTAAACTCGGTCTGACCGAAATGTCTTCTGTGAAAACCTAATACTAAAATTTGAACTCATTTGTTTGCAAAAACTTCTGCAGTTTGTGATAACTCTTCTACTCGCCTACACCTTATCTATTCACGGGTTGTCACCATGTCGATGCCGGTGACAGCCGAACAGGTCGAGTCACCTATTGCAGATATTCCAGAGGCAGCACTAGTCCCGAGTCCAAAGAGCTCATCGATGATGGTGAGAGGAGTACACCAAGTGGTTTGCCTCCTGCAGCCACCGAGCGTAAAGAAGAGGAACTCGATGATGAAGATTCTGATTTCGTTGTTGAGGAAGAGGTCACCTCAAGCCCAAGAGGAAAGTTGTTGCCAAAGAGCCTCAAGGTCAACAAACTAAGAAGGGCACCGTAAAAGTCAAGCGTCAATTGTTGCCAAGAAGCTGAATTTGGAAGAGGCAACAAGCAAGCAAGGTGAAGAAAACTTCCAAGAGGAAGAGATTAGTGCATGATGATGCAAAGCAGAAGATGAGGATGAGGAAGCACCCCAGCCTCCTCGAAGCCTAAGCTCATGGGTGATGCCATCGTGGGTGGAGCCACTTCAAAGCCCAAGCAATCTGCTCCAATCAAGGCAGCTCCAAGAAAGCCTCGCTGCCAAGCCCAAGAAGACAGTCAGAACATTCCAAAGATCTCGAGAAGAACAAAGATGATGTGCCACCACAGTGTCGATGATGAAGCACCGATCTTTTTGAAACTTTGTGTAAACCGCCACTCCACAATGATGCTCATCCTCAAGCCGAGAACATGAAGGAAAGGAAAGATAGAGGTCTCGGGCTATGGAGACAAGCTGATCCATATGCCGTGAGGAGAAGAACTCTTTGTTGATCCCAGATTTCATACCGAGAGAGCAAAGCAGGACTTCTATGAGGCTGTCTGATGGACAAGAAGCCCATAGTGGCGCATACAAGATATGTTGATTGGAACTACATTGACAGTGAAGAGCACAGAGACTTCTTTCCACATGTGCATGAAAGCTTCACTGCATGTGGTGTTGCAGAGTTTGTAGGTCAGAAGTTGACAAATTGGAACGATGAAATGATTATGCAATTCTATGCCACAGCTCACTTCTACCCAGATGGAAGGATTGTATGGATGACTGAAGGCCAAAGATTTTCTTCAACTGTAGAAGAATGGGCAGAACTTCTGAATGCTCTAGTACAAAGAGAGGATGACATTGATGTCTATGGAATTCCCAAGAAGAATCATGAATCCATGAAGAACATGTACAAAGAGGTTCCAGCTAAGGATTTGGGAATCTGGAAGCTCGGCTCAGTGTACTATCTCCAGGCAGGTCTACCTACCACTAACACTATTACGAGGCATACCTTGATGCCCAAGTCCGAGATCATCGCATGATCGGAGGATACTCTATCAACATGCTGCATATACTTGATGAGAGAGCACCTTTCAAGGTGATGGACTTGATAGTTGAGACCATCAAGAGGACTGCGGTGACCGTAAAAGGTCATGTGGATTTGCCCGCATATTCAGATGCTTATCAATGCCAAGTTTGGCACGGGCACATACTTGTTGGATAGAGCACACTTACCACCGCAGCCTGAGCATGAGGATAATGTTGTTGTGATGGATGAGGAGGATCCAACATCGGTTGAAGGTCAAGCAAAGATTGAAGCTGCCAAGAAAGCCAAAGTCGACAAGGAAGCAGCAGCAGCAGCAGCTAAACCAAAGAGTGTCGGAGAGCAGCTCCTTGAAGCTACTCAGAGGATTGAACAACGCTGGCCAGCATTATGCAGTCTCGGGAGAGCCTAGAGAGGATTGTTGAAGACAAGATCCATGCTCTGGATGTGAAGTCGATCAAGTGCAAGTAATCATCAACAAGCTTGAGGCGACATTGAGGAAGCAAAGAGGGAGAAGGAAGAACTTATGCGTGAGATGCGGGATGACTTAGTCCAGATGCTTATCAACAGACTGCTCCGGTTCCTACAGACCCGATCATTTGCTATTCCAAAGGATCGACACGGGACTACGACTTGGCACCTCCCACAGCTCCATCGGTTGCTCCAGCTCCAGCTCCGTGACCAATCCTCCAAAGATGACATCGGTGAAGTCTTCGCAGATGCTGCCATATCAACTCCAACATCAACCCAGACAGGAGCCGCCAGCAGAGTCCCCAGCGACGCTTAGCTCTATGCCTTTTTGAACTTTTTGGTAACTTGTTGCCAAAGGGGGAGAAATTGTATAGATCATAGGACTTCGAGAGAGAGAGTGCTTTTGTCTTTGCGCTTTTGCTCTTTCGTTCTTTTGCGGTTTCTTTGAGATACTTTTGGTTTTCGAGACATTCCGTGTGTTTGATACTACGTTTCATTCTACCTTAATGAGTGCTTGGTCGTACTATGCTTTAATGTGTGCTTAATGCTTATCATATGCTATTCATATCTTGTATGATCATTTACTCATGTCTTGGTGATTGGGTGCATGCTGTTCATTCTTATCATTTTGTGCGCTCCACCAAGATGTATGTGACATGGAAGAGTGACCCATGATCCTAATCGATTGTGCATTTGCATTCAAACGCAAATCTTAAATAATGCACAAATTTAGGGGGAGCTCTTGCTTATCACATACTTCTCAAAGCGATTTATATTATTCATTGATTATATCCTTTGTCGAAGCTTTGATCTATATGTTGTCATCAATTACCAAAAAGGGGGAGATTGAAAGTGCAACTAATCCCCGGGTGGTTTTGGTAATTAATAACAACATATATATCATTGAACTAATGGTTACTTGAGAATCATTTCGAAAGTTCAATTGATATGGGTATGGCAAGGACTCAAGAAGTGGACCCCTCAAAATGCTAAGGCAAGCATTGGCAAAAGCTCAAGACTCCATTTTTGGTTTAGTGATCCAAGATCACATTGAGTCCATAGGAAAGCCAATACTATTAAAAGGGATGAGGTTATGATAATGATCTGGTTGCTCAAAGTGCTTAGTGATACATCTCCTAAACTATCGGCAACTCTCACCGCCATATACTCTCATAAGTAATCTCGGTCCCACCGATTTTCCAAACTCACCACACCGAGATGAACCACCTCAGCCACAAAGCCAAACCCTAGAAATTTCGGATTTTTCGATTCTGAACTCGGTCTCACCGAAACTTGAGTTGCCAAGCTTCTGTAACCTTCTGTCATCAAATCGGTGTCACCGAGATGATGAAGTCGGTCCCACCGAGATTGGCAAGCTCTTGTCTTTGCACGAATCGGACTAACCGAGATTGTATTTTCGGTCCCACTAAAATCCCAACGTTCACATGATTTGAACTCTCGGTCTCACCGAGTTGTCAACTTCGGTCCCACCGAGATTGGTCAAATGTGTGTAACGGTTGGATTTTGTGTGGAGGCTATAAATACCCCTCCACCCCTCTTCATTCGTGGAGAGAGCCATCAGAAAGTACTACCACTCCTACCTTACATTTCTGAGAAGAGAACTACCTACCCTTGTGTTGAGATCAAGTTGCTCCACTCCCACTGTCGTGGATTTGTCACGGCAGATGTCCTAGCATAAGGACTTAGTCGTGGAGCCATCGCTACGGGTTTACTTGCAGGGGTTAAAGCGGACACAAAGACACGAGGGTTTATACTAGTTCGGCCCCTTTGATCAAGGTAAAAGCCTACGTCTAGTTGTGATGGAATTGATGTAGTCTCGATGGCTAGGGAGCAAATAAGCTTCGCCTAGGCTCGAGCTGTGGTTGTCTCCCCTTGAACCGCCGCCGGGTCGCCCCTTATATACACAGTGACGCCCGTCGGTTTGCGAGTCCCAACGGTTCATACTCGTATCCGGTTGGTATCTCTATTCCTAACTTACAATACAAGTTATACATCAGGCCGGTTTACGGCTACAAGTTCTAAACCAACTACAGGCCTTGGGCCTTTCCTTGATTACACTACTAGCGGAGTTAACCCGGCCCAAGCCTGGCCGGTTTATACCTAGTGGTAATATCCCCAACATTAGGCCCCAGATTGATTTGAACTGGTTCATGTCAATCCTTCAACGAACCTGCATCTTGGACATCTTCTTTGTTTAATAAACCGTCACGTCGTCTTGACATCCTTGCTTCTGGTCACTGTAAACCGGCATGACATCCTTGCTTCTGGTCACTGTAAACCGGCATGACGTCATCTTGAAGTTTATCCTTTATAACGCCTTCTTTAATGACCGTTCCTGGATTCACGCGCTTGACCTAGCTTTACTGCCTTATAAATAGGACCGAAGGGTCATTCTGTTTCTTCCTTCGCTTCCTCTTCTTCTTCTTCCTTGCGCCGCTGCCTTTGGAGCTCCGTCGTCGTCATCAACGTCTGCTTCGTCCTTGGCCATTGCATCAACCTGTTCGGACGTAGTACCGCGGCCTTTCTCCGCATCTCCTCCGTTTCCGGTAAATCTCTTACCCTTCTTCAGTCTGTTCATCATCTTAGATCTGTTTCTAGGGTTCAAGCTTCATACCACGTTCTTCGTATGCTTTCACCTTTCTAGCCTTTGAGCCATGCTATGAATCCTGTTCTGTACCAAACGAAGACTCCTGCGTATCCGCTGCACTTTCTTATCTCGAATCCCATAGATCTTACGCATATATATATATCTTATGGTGCATTCTGTTTCTTCTTTACTTCGACGCGCTTTTCTGTTTTACGAAAACTGCGTTTGATCCGTAGTAATCATGAACTTTTGTGAAACCTGTTTACATCACGACTTGATTATCTTCAAAGCCAAGATTAGGCGGTTTAACCCACCATGGTAAAAAAGCTGCTAAACCGGCACCGATGCACCATTAGTCCCCTTGTTGAACCGCCAAGATATATCCGACATCATCCGACAACACGCTGATTTATAGGATCCGCCTCCGGTTTATCATAACTTTAAATCAATCACTCTGTAGTAAATACTTTCTTAAACCGGATCCTTCTCCTTGTAGATCTTATGATGGCCAAACAGGTGTACGAATGCAACTGGGTTCCTTCCCGTGTCTCCGAGACACAGTTGAAAGAACTGGTATCAATCGGCGCTTTAGATGATCAAAACACAATCCATTGGAGGGTTCCTGGAGAGGAATGTCCTCCTACCCCTCAGGAAGGAGAAGTCGTGGTTTTCGCAGATCACTTGTTCCGGTTTCAAACCGCCCGGTCAAAATTTTACCGGACGTGATGGCCAATTTTCAACTCCGTCCTCAAGATATCGGCCCCAACTCGTTACTAATCTGTGCCATTTTCAAGTCTTTGTCCAAGCATATCTCGCAAGAGGAACCCTCTGTCGAACTGTTCAGGATCTTTTCCACCTAAACCGCCGCACCGAATTCACCGATGGCCCCAATACTGAATTGGGCGGTATGGCTATCCGTAAGAGGAAAGAGATCACTTATCCCCACGCCAAACTCCATACTCATCCCAAAGAGTGGAACGCGACTTGGTTCTCTTGCAAAGACACTTCTCCCAAGGGGAAAATCCTTTACCCGGTTTTCGCCCGAGCGCTCAGAACACCCATCCCTTTCGCAACGATTGATCGCCAAAGAGAGAAGCAAATATGCTCCACAACTATCAAAGCTTGGGCCTTCATGGCCAACGGTTTGACTGGATCGATCCGCACGCTGCTGGTTATCTTGGGGCATATTGCCTCGAGCGGCGTTCGGTTTGATGTGCCAAGATACCGCAGCGCCGATGACCCACTCCGACACACCAAGCTGAACTGCTCAAGATGAAGTCACGGATTGATGAGGAAGATCTTTGAATGAACCGAGCACCTTTGTGCCCAAACCGGCTTGGCTCCTTATTGCACCTTCAACGCACCTCCTGCGGTAAGTCTCTGACTGTGCCATCATTAAATATTGCCATTACTTTCATACTTCCAACTCTCAATTATTTCCGATCCAGGGTGATAATCCGTTTTGGAGCAAGAAACTCTCTCAAGATAAAGCGGACAAGGCTGGGCGGCAAAACCGGCCCAAAACAAAAGTTGTTAAAAGTCCGCCCACAAGAGGAAAACCATCGCTTCGCTCGATCCGCCATCGATGATGATGTGGGTAATCCGAACTTGATTCTCTTGGCTTGTTTTTACACGCCTTATTGATGACGATGCTTGTCGGGATGACGCTGAAGCCCGACAACGCAGGATTTGCCGAGGTAACCATTCTCTCTTCGATTCAACAAACTTGCCTTCACCAAAATTTCGCCGGCAAACCAGAAAGTTAACTTTTCTCACCCCTTGCTTACTTGGATCCCAAACTTCTTATGAAGACACAGCAGCATGAAGCCCGCCGCACAACCCGGACACGGCGGACGGTAGTTACCTCTGCGGTTTACCAAACAGCCCGCCCGAAAGCGCCGCACCGAGGTTTCCTACCATTTTATTACCTTGAATTCCAAAGCGGGTTTATTCCACAACCTCTTAATCCGTCCGACCGATTATCGTCACCTCTCATTCATCATCTGGCGAATCGTCACCACTCAGCTACCACCATCGAAGATAGCTGTCGGGTAAGTCAACATGGCCATATGTTTGCCAATTTCTCTCCGTATGTATGTGCCTTACTTCGAATCTTTTGTTTCTTCGTAACTAAACCGAAACCCAAAGAAGAAAGCTCGCTGGAGAAAACAGTCAAGAGGCTGCCGCAGAGATCATGAGCAGCGCGGATCTCGAGAATGTTGCCTTTGACGACATTCCGAGTGATCCCCCGGTTCAAGAAGATGTGATTCCTGAGGAGAGGCCTGCGACTGTTTCAATGTCTGTTGATCCAGCCGCCCGTACTGTCCGGTTTGAAAATCCTCACAGCCCGACTGAAACAGGTGTGCCCACACGATCCGTCGAATCGAAGGACGACGACGTTGTAATCACTGGAACGGGCCACTCTGAACCGGGGAATGCTGCAACTCTAACCCGGCATACTGTGAAGGAGGACTCTTCCACTTTAAACAAAGGAAAGTGGAATGTAGAGCTGGAAACATACGCCGCTATGAGCGCCCAAGATCTTCATTCGGATATCTAAACCGCTTCTGAAGAGCCGTGATTATGAAGCTGGCTTGGTCAAACTGATGAGAGATAAGTTTGAGGTAACGCTCCTTTACCAATATAGTAATCCTTGTAGCCCCCAAGGGCCGGTTTGCAATCTTTGATCAAACTGGTACTTAATAACCTTCTTTGATAGACTTTGCAATCTTCCCTCATAACCACCAGGGCCGATTGAAATAATCATACGTAAACCGGCAATCCAAAAACTTCCTGACGACACTTTAATAGAATCAAATAGCCATTAGCCCCCAAGTGCCGAGTTGAATACGCGTATTGAACTTGGGACTTTGCCTTGTATCAGCAGTAGAAAAAATGAAGGGACATTAGCCCCCAAGTGTCAAGCATATAACTATGTTGTGTGGTTGAGACTTGAACTGTAATTATTGGCTGATCATACTGTCAATGCGCAGGCTGAGGTGAAAATCAAGGATGATCGGATTGCCGATTTACAGGCGGCATTGAAAACCCAGCAGGCCGAGACGGACAAAGCCAAGAAGGAGCTTACCAGTGCTTTGACTGCTGCGGAACAAGTGAAGGACAACATGAAGAAGGAACAGGCGGTCTGGGCCACCGAAAAGGCCAACTTGCTTAAACGGGCCGAGAATGCTGAAGCTGCCCTTAAACCGTGGTGGATGATCCGACACCGTGAAGCGGCAAGTGCATTCTATGACGGCAGCCATCTTCGTAAGTTCCTGTTAATAAGTGTAATATGCTTTTCTGTTACCCCACTATTCCGGTTTAAAATATCCTGTCATCATACGCAGCACACGCGTTGGGCACTTGGGTAATGACGTGCGGAAGAAAGCGAAAGCTGTCTACACTTTAGTGGAGCGATTATATACGGAGCCAGTGGCGTTATTACCACAATGTCACATAATAACCCAGCATCGTCCCTGATCCAAGATACCTTGAACCGGCTTTCCATCCTTCCTTCCCGGC
The DNA here is from genome assembly GCA_021437245.1 of Aegilops speltoides. NCBI lineage: Eukaryota > Viridiplantae > Streptophyta > Magnoliopsida > Poales > Poaceae > Aegilops > Aegilops speltoides. The sequence goes on along the minus strand of CM038141.1, from coordinate 306,519,427 downwards.
TTGAAGAGGTGAAGAAATCCGCTGCACGAACCGGAGCCATCAACGCCTTGATCCGTGCCAAAGCCTGGGTGCCGGATTTTGATCCCGTGGAAGCAGCTCAGGGCTATCCCAGTGTGAAGGAAGATGGCTCGGACTTTAGTGAAGAGGACTTGCGTGCAATAAACCGTGCGGTACGCCCGCTTGCTTGTCAATTGGCGGAAGAAGCCGATTTGGAGCACTACCAAGCCCAATACAATGATCAGAACAAGCGTGTGTCCGCTCCAACCTTTGAACCGGAAAACTTGATCCCTCCAATCCGTAAGCATACCTACGCACCTGACATTGAACCGTCGTCCTTGATTCATGAGGAAGCTGTTTTTCAAGCGCTGATGGGCATCGACTGGACTTCTGTGGATTTCCAGCCGATGGGTAGAGATGACGATGCTGAAGCGGCGGAGGATGAAGAACAGTCGTGAACCGGTAGCCGGTTTAAGAAACACTGATCTCATTTGGGCACTGTGTTGCCTTGTAATAGCCTTAGTCAAAACTTTTCTGCCTGTGTATGCCTTCGTGCATCGAAGAAACTTTTGTTTAATTCATACTCCCTGCAATCAAAAGATTGAACGTCGGCGGCGGTGATACCGCCAGCCGGTTTATCGCATCCAATATATTTTACGTATTGAAAATCAATTAGTATGTGATACAAATACCTGCCATATCCGGGCAATAAGCTGGCGTAGCCAATCTTGAAACGGAGGCCTTTTTTTAAAAAAAACCATAACCGTCTGGGGAAAGAATAACCCCCACATAGGCGTGCTGAATCAGCACAAGCCCCCATGTTTCTCCATAAGGATGAACCGGAAGAAAGTAAACCGGAAAGACAAAAACTTCGGCGTAATACCAAACCGTGTCCTGCCAGTTTGTTACTGACAGCTAAACCGGATAAAAATATTCGTCGGGTTGAAAACGCAACAAAAATCGAATACCAAATATGGCAACAAAGGCAATAACTCTTTGCAAAAGTAAAGCTTCATGGAGCTGGTCAGATGGCATTACCATGGTCAGACGCAACCAAGCCCCCCGAAGGCGTAGCGATGGTGCTAGTCGGCCAGGTCCCCAAAAGACTCTTGGCGAGTACGCCGGCCAAGTGGCGTGACATTGGTTCGGGTTCGACCAAGCCCCCAAGTGACGCTGGCCCTATTGGCCGACCAAGAGGCGTGACCGGTTCAGACGTGACCGTGTCCCCAAATGATCTGGTGGCTTTCGCCTATCAAGAGGTGTTGCATTGGTTGGACACCGACCAAGCCCCCAAGTGATAAATATAATGTCAAGGGGTAAACCGAGGCCGCTTTAAAAAGCAGTAAACACTCCATGTAACCATGCATGAGAAGAAAGACAGAGACCCGCTTTGGTGAGGCCCTGATTTTTATTATATCGAAGATAATATATACATTGTTATGCTATGTACATAAACTGAGCCGATGACTCATGTGTAGTAAGGTCGAAGATGAGCTATATTCCACGGCCTATTGGTCTCCTCCTCTGATGTACGTGAGTCTTTATGCTCTCGAATATCAACCAGATAGTAGGAACCGTTGTGCAAATTCTTGCTGACCACAAAGGGTCCTTCCCAAGGCGGGGATAGCTTGTGCATATCTGTCTGGTCTTGGATGAGACGAAGCACCAAATCTCCTTCCTGAAAGGCTCTGGTTTTAACCCGGCGACTGTGATAACGACAAAGATCTTGCTGGTAAATCACCGACCGAGCGGCTGCCATATCACGCTCCTCATCCAGTAGGTCCAAAGCGTCCTGTCGTGCCGCTTCATTGTCCGCTTCAACATAAGCCGCTACACGGGGCGAATCGTGCCGGATATCACTGGGGAGAACTGCTTCTGCTCCATAAACCATGAAGAAAGGCGTGTAGCCAGTAGACCGGTTTGGCGTAGTATTGATACTCCATAGTACCGATGGGAGCTCTTCAACCCAGCACCCTGGTGTTCTCTGCAATGGAACCAGAAGTCGTGGTTTGATGCCTCGCAAGATTTCCTGATTAGCACGCTCTACCTGCCCGTTGGACTGAGGGTGCGCCACTGATGATACATCAAGTCGGATATGCTCACGTTCACAGAATTCCTTCATAGCTCCCTTGGACAGATTAGTGCCATTGTCGATAATGATCTTGTGTGGAAAGCCAAACCGAAAATCACCTTTTGATGAACTGCATCGCTGTTGCGCATCACACTTATCGGCTGTGTTCCGCTTCAACCCACTTGGTGAACTTGTCCACCGCCACTATCGTGGGTCTTCTTATCTTTGGATCGCTTAAAAGGCCCGACCATATCCAGCCCCCATGTCGCAAACGGCCACGTTATTGGGATCATCCTCAACTCTGTGCGGTACATGGGCACGCTCGAGAATTTCGACACCCATCGCACCGCTTGACCAAGTCCTCCGTGATCAAGATGAGCAGTTAACCAATAAAATCCATGACGGAAAGCCTTCGCCACTGTGGACTTTGAACCGCATGATGCCCACAATCCCTTCATGGATTTCTCGTAAATTTCACAACCTTCCTCGGGGAAACACAGCGTTGAAACGCCGAAATATTGCAATGATGCAACTCACCATTAAGAATCGTCATAGACTTGGAGCGCCGGATTATCTGTCTGGCCAGAACTTCATCGTCTGGCAACTCTCCTCTAGTCATATATGCAAGGTAAGGGACCGTCCAATCCGGAATAACATGTAATGCCGCCACCAACTGAGCCTCCGGATCAGGAATCGCCAAATCCGCTTCACCAAGGAGCTGTACCGGCGGGTTGTGCAAGACGTCCAGAAAGACATTAGGTGGAACCGGTTTACGCTGAGAACCCAAACGGCTTAAAGCGTCTGCCGCTTCGTTCTTCCGACGATCCACGTGATCCACTTGATAGCCTTTGAAGCAACCTGCAATATTATCCACTTCTCGACGATATGCAGCCATGAGGGGGTCCTTAGAATCCCAAGTGCGGATACTTGCTGCGCCACCGGTCCGAAGTCACCAAAGCACTTAACCCGCTTAAGTTCATCTCCTTAGCCATCCGGAGACCATGGAGCAAGGCTTCATACTCAGCTGCATTATTAGTACAAGGGAACATTAAGTGGAGAACGTAACAAAACTTATCACCTCGTGGGGAAGTTAAAACTACTCCACTTCGAGCCTTCCAATCGCTGGATCCATCAAGTGGATAGTCCAATATGTATGATCCAGCTTCTCCTCGGTGCTTGCAACTCCGTCCGATCATTAATGAAATCAACAAGTGCTTGTGATTTCATGCGGTGCGTGGTGTATACTTGAGCCCATGTGGCCCAAGCTCGATGGCCCATTTGCAATCCGCCGATCGCCTCCGGTTTTGTATGATGTCACCCAAAGGAGCTGAACTAACCACTGTAATAGGGTGCCCTTGGAAATATTGTTTCAGCTTCCGGCTGGCCATAAAAACACCATAGACTAGTTTCTGCCAATGCGGATACCTCTGCTTGGACTCTATAAGTACTTCACTGATATAATAAACCGGCCATTGAACCGGATATTCCTTTCCTGCCTCCTTGCGCTCTACCACAATGGCTACGCTCACCGCTCGTGCATTGGTTGCCACATATAATAACAGCGGTTCCTTGTCGACCGGAGCCGCAAGGACAGCGGATTGGCCAATTGCCGCTTTAGGTCCTCGAAGCTTCGTCGTGGTGGACTCGCATTTAAATGATCTGTCTTCCTCAAAGATTCGGTATAAAGGAATAGCCTTCTCTCCGAGGCGGCTGATAAACCGGCTCAATGCCGCAATCCGGCCCGCCAAGCGTTGAACATCGTTGATACACTTCGGTTTAGCCAAGGAGGTGATGGCTTTAATTTTCTCCGGATTAGCCTCGATTCCTCTGTTAGACACCAGGAACCCCAATAACTTGCCAGCCGGAACACCAAAAACACACTTGGCCGGATTAAGCATCATCTTATAAATGCGCAGTTGTGAAGGTCTCCTTCAAATCTTCCACCAGCGTCTCCTTCATCTTGATTTCACCACAATGTCATCCACATAAGCATGCACATTGCGGCCGATCTGTGTATGCAAGCAATTTCATACACACGCCGATAAGTAGCTTGGGCGCTCTTGAGCCCAAAAGGCATAGATACATAGCGAAGGCTCCAAAGGGAGTTATAAACGTCGTTTTCTCCTGGTCCTTAATCGCCATCTTGATCGATGATATCCAGTATGCGCCCAAAAGCTTAACCGCCACATCTCGCCGTGGCATCAATAATCTGATCAATGCGGGGAGAGCAAAAGGATCTGCTGGACAAGCCTTGTTAAGATCTGTAGTCCACACACATACGCCAGTGCCGTTTTCTTAAGGACCAGCACCGGATTAGCAAGCCACTCGATGAAACACCTCGATGATAAAGCCACCGCCGAAGTTCGCTACTTCTTCCCCAATGGCCTTGCGTCTTTCTTCATTAAACCGGCGGAGGAACTGTTTCACCGGTTTATACTTAGGATCCACATTAAGTGTGTGCTCAGCGAGTTCCCTCGGTACACCGGCATGTCGATGGCTTCCATGCAAAGATGTCCGGTTCTCACGGATGAACTCGATGAGCGCGCCTTCCTATTTAGGATCCAGGTTGGCACTGACAGTGAACTGCTTGGACGAATCGCCTGGCACAAAGTCAACAAGCTTGGTCTCAGTTGCCGATTTAAACTTCAGATCCGATTCATGCTCTGTAGTAGGTTTCTTCAAAGGGGTCATATCTGCCGGATCAACATTGTCCTTATAAAATTTCAACTCCTCCGTGGCACAGACCGCCTCGCATAAGCTGCATCTCCTTCCTCACATTCCAAAGCGACTCGGCGGCTTCCATGCATCGTTATCGTTCCTTGTAACCCGGCATTTTGAGCTGCAAGTAGATATAACAAGGTCGTGCCATGAACTTAGCATAAGCTGGCCGCCCAAATAAGGCATGATATGGACTCGGATTTTCACCACTTCAAAAGTTAGCTTTTCGGACCGGGAATCATGCTCATCTCCAAAGGCCACATCCGGGCTATCTTACCAATAGGATAAGCAGATTTGCGTGCACTACACCATGGAACACCGTATTGGACGGTCTGAGATCTTTATCCGTGAGGCCCATGCGACGGAAAGTGTCATAATACAATATATTGATGCTGCTTCCTCCATCCATAAGTACCTTAGTAAACTTATAGCCCCCAACCTGGGGATCTACCACCAAAGCCGGTGACCCGGATTATCAACCCGGGGATGGTCCTCTCTGCTCCATACGATAGGCTGCTCGACCAGCAGAAATCTGCGGCAAAGCCGGTTCAACAGAGTTCACCGCCCGTTTGTGAAGCTTCCGATCCCGCTTGTCCAAACTGGTTGTGAAAACGTGATCCGCTCGCCACTCAAGCGCTTTGGTTGGCTCGATAGCTTTCGACCGCTGCCGCTGTTGTCGGCGCCTTTGATTACTCGATTATTGAGATTGCCTGGTTATGCCTGAACCGAAGCTCCGCCCCGACTCGCCCATGGAAACCGGATCCTGAACCGCCACCTGACCCCTGGTCATATCGGAAAGCATCGGAATTTTTGAACTCCTGCATAATATAACAATCTTTCCAAAGATGAGTCGACGGGGATTCCTTCGTTCCATGCTTGGGGCAAGGTTGATTCAACAAGTAATTTAACCGGTTTGCACTAGCATTTGGACCCCGATTCGCCTTGCCTCTGCGCCGCGGGCCTCTGTCCTGCGCATTAGTGTTGGCTACAAAATCCGGATTACCATCAGCCTTGCGCTTGCCCCCGTTTGCATAACCCGGCGGTTTGAAATGCTGCTGCTTGGAGTTGCCGTTCTTCTTTCCCTTCCCTGCTTCACCATCATCTCGCTTCCGGATCCTTGGTACCGCTCGAATCGGCATACTTTACCAAAGCGCCATGAGGGTTCCCATATCGCTGCAGTAACCGCTTCATACGCCCCAGCTTAAATTTCAAAGGCTCAAACCGCGATTACTTTCCAATGTTATGATCGCCGAGTCAAGCATTGATCCGGTCCAAGAGTGCAAAATTTCAGACACACGGCGCACTCCAATGGGTTGTTGACTTCTTCTTCACGAACACAGCCGCCAGGTCTACTATGGACTTCGGCTGCTTACATGTATCCTTGAAATTCGGATAAACCGGCTCAGAATCGACCCCATGAACCGATAGAATTAGGCGGCAAACTTTTTAACCAAGTGCGCGCTGTGCCCTCCATCATCATGGTGAAATACTTTGCACACGCAGCTTCATCAACATCTAGCATCTCCATGGCCATCTCATAACTCTCAACCCACGCCTCAGGGGATAGATCTGCAGTATAATTCGGCACCTTGCGCGGGCCTTTAAAATCCTTAGGCAAACGCACATTGCGCAAAGCGGGGATTAAACAGGGCACTCCCAAAGCGGAGGTGACTCCTGGTCCGGCGAAGGTGGTAGGGCGAACCGGTGTGTGTTGATCCGCATCATCCTGCGCTGCTAACTCAGCCTCTCTGCGTGCCCGGGCCCGATCCACCACCTCCTGAGCATCATGAACGCCGCCTATTCCTGGTGATTGCCTCGGCCGCTTCACGCTCCAGCGTTACTTGACAGGGCGGTTCATCCATGCGCGCCGTGTAGCTCCGCTTGGGACGGGCGAGTGAATCCGATCACGGCTGTATGAATACGCTTCTCGCTGAATCGGTGCAGTCCGAGAAGCTCCTTAACCCGGCGTGTCTCAACCGCCAGGGGAATCTCCTTCGATCGATCGCCTCCAATCGTGCCGCAGCCGCAACAAGGTTGTCCATAGGGTTGGAGTAATGGCCGGGGCATCTGCATCGCGGAGGAATCACCGTATGCTGCCGCGGTTGAAGAAAGGTTTGCGGCCGCGCATCGCCATGAATACACCGATCCGGTTTAATCGGCTTGGGGGTCCGGAATATCGTCACCGTCGGAACAGCCCTCGATCATATCATCCCGCAATCGGTACAATGATTCGGTCTCTCCTGCCAAGACTCATCGCCGGAATAAACGACGGTCTCGCTACCGTGCTCGAACCGCGTCATACTCCCTTCCATGGGTGACTCCGACGAAGACATGCCTCACCGCCGGTTTAGCCGGGCTGGTAGTGCTGTGCCGAGCCGTCTCGACGAGGTCGGTGCAGATGTCGGCCAGCCCAGTCCTCCGATCTTGCCGATGAAGACGTGTATGCGCGAAGGGGACCCGTATCCATACTCGATTGAATCGGCCTCGGGACCCCATCCAAAGATCGCCGATGTAGATTCGCCGCGACGACTCTTGGTCATCCGCCCACGACGTAGCCTTCGAGTCCTTCGAGCTTGCCCTCCAAGATCGTCAAACCATCGTGGCGATAGCCCCACGGTGGCGCCAACCGTAAATGGATTTGTCACGGCAGATGTCCTAGCATAAGGACTTAGTCGTGGAGCCATCGCTACGGGTTTACTTGCAGGGGTTAAAGCGGACACAAAGACACGAGGGTTTATACTAGTTCGGCCCCTTTGATCAAGGTAAAAGCCTACGTCTAGTTGTGATGGAATTGATGTAGTCTCGATGGCTAGGGAGCAAATAAGCTTCGCCTAGGCTCGAGCTGTGGTTGTCTCCCCTTGAACCGCCGCCGGGTCGTCCCCTTATATACACGAGTGACGCCCGTCGGTTTGCAGAGTCCCAACCGGTTCATACTCGTATCCCGGTTGGTATCTCTCTATTCCTAACTTACAATACAAGTTATACATCAGGCCGGTTTACGGCTACAAGTTCTAAACCAACTACAGGCCTTGGGCCTTTCCTTGATTACACTACTAGCGGAGTTAACCCGGCCCAAGCCTGGCCGGTTAACCCGGCCCAAGCCTGGCCGGTTTACACCACTCCTACCTTACATTTCTGAGAAGAGAACTACCTACCCTTGTGTTGAGATCAAGTTGCTCCACTCCCACCATATGAAGCTTGATCTCTAGCCTTCCCAAGTTGCTTTCCACTCAATTCTTTCTTCCACCACAGCCAAATCAGTGAGGAGAGTTGAGTGTTGGGGAGATTATCATTTGAAGCACAAGAGCAAGGAGTTCATCATCATCAACACCATCTATTACCTTTTGGAGGGTGGTGCCTCCTAGATTGGTTAGGTGTCGCTTGGGAGCCTCCGTCAAGATGTGGAGTTGAACCAAGAAGTTTCTAAGGGCAAGGAGATCGCCTACTTCGTGAAGATCTACCCCGAGTAAGGCTAGCCCTCCGTGGGCGTAGGCCATGATGGCATAGACAAGGTTGCTTCTTCGTGGACCCTTAGTGGGTGGAGCCCTCCGTGGACTCTCGCAGCCGTTACCCTCCGTGGGTTGAAGTCTCCATCAACGTGGAAGTACGATAGCACCACCTATCGGAACCACGAGAAAAATCACCGCGTCTCCAAAATTGCGTTTGCTCTTCTCCACCTCCCTTTACTACATGTGCAATTTACTTTCCGCTGCCTATACTCTAGAATTGCATGTGTAGGGTGATGCTTGACTTGATCATAATCGTGAATCTGCCAAAAACTTGTCTTTGTCAAAAGGCACAATTTTTATATTGTCAAGTAGTCTAATCACCCCCCCCCTCTAGACATACTTTCGATCCTACAAATGGGCCAAGCCCCTGGACCACCCGGGTGCCCGGCCACCACTTGGTCAGCAGCCCACCGACCCGGTGCCCGCCGCCAAGACCCGGTGCCCGCCAATCGCCTCACCATGGGCTGGCAAGCACCAGTGCCGGCCCCAGCCTCGGGTGCCCGGCCTCTGCCTGGTCGGCCCAGCTTGCCTCCGGGTGCCCGGGCCACTACCCCCGGGTGCCCGGCCTCCCCCACCTGGCGCTGGAGATGCCCCATCGGGTGCCCGACCCAGCTGCTGGCGCGGCCCAACCCCGCCCGGGTGCCCGGGCCACCAACCCCGGGTGCCCGTCCTCGACCGCCCAGGCCCATGTGTCTACCCCGGGTGCCCGGGCCTAGGACCCCCGGGTGCCCGGACCCGTCCGTGGGCATGCGTGCCTTGTTGGGTTTTTGCCCATGTAATCCCTCTCCCCCTCCAAGTCCGTCTCTAGACTATAAGTACCTCCCTCCTAGCTCATTAGAAGGATAGCAAAGTATTTGATAGACATTTGTGAGCTTTGCTCCATGGATCCACTCCACTAGGAGATCAAGACCTCCTCTTGGAGTGACCAAACATCAAGACCTCCTCCTTGGGGAAGGATCCCCATCATAGGATCATCAAGCCCTCATCTCCTTCATAGGATTTGGGATGAACTCTACCATGTATCTTATTTCCCTTTGATTGTTCATGTACCTTGTGGATCTTTTGTGATTGTTAGTCTAGTGGATGTGTGATTTGGACTTGTTCTTGAGTGTTCCTCTTGCTTTCCCTCTTGTGTTCATCTTGTTCTTGGGGATTCCCCCTCCAATTCATGAAAGATCTTCACCTAGGGTTCCACCCTACAACAATATCCCTCTATGCGGACGACGTGGTCATTTTCTACCACCCGGACTCCCACGACCTCGCCATGGTTCGCAGGCTCCTTCATGTCTTCGACCTCGCTTCTGGGCTGCAAACCAACTTTGACAAGTGTTCGGCCACTCCTATCCAATGCTCTGACGACCACATTGCAACGATCGCCGCGGAGATGTAGTGTCCCGTCGCTCACTTCCCTATCACCTACCTCGGGCTGCCCTTCTCCGTTCACAAGGCTTATTCCACGAGCTTGCAACCGATCATCGACAAACTTGGACGCAAGCTCTCCACATGGCGGGCATCCATGCTTTTGGGAGACCGCCTATCCCTGCAGCACCAAATAGGAAATGCCCTGGTCGCTCACTAGCGCAACACATCGTTCGATCAGTTCACCGTCCAACGTTCAACCATTGACCAGTTGACTCTGAAAAAATGTATGGGTCTAAAAAAAAATTACGAATTTGAAAACAGTTCATGATTTTTTCTTTAATCACGAGGTTAGGAATTATGAATTTGAAGAAATTCCAGGATTTCGCAAAAATAAATTAAAAAAATCACGAGTTTGAAAAACTTCATGCATTTCAAAAAGTTCGTGGATTTAAAAAATGGAAAAATTTCATGAATTTGAAAAAATAGTTCACTAATTCAAGAAAAGTCCATGAGTTTGTATGAAACATTCGTGGATTTTATCATCAATTCCAAAAAAAATCAAAAAATTTAAATAATTTTGAAAATTGGAAAGAAGCTCACGAAAATTTGAAATATTTGTACGAATTTGAAAAAGTTCATGGCTTGAAAAGTTCACAAAAAATGTAGAAAAGTTCATAAATTGGAAAAAAAATGTTCAAAATTTTCTTAAAGTTAATGAATTTGCCAAAAAATTCGAACTTGTAAAACGTTTAAGCATTTTAAAAAATAAAAAGGAAAAATAAACCAAGAATAAAAAAAGTCTGCATATTTGTAAAAAATCCATTGATTCAAAAAACTCCAAGAATTTTAGAAAAGTTCATGATTTTGAAAATTGTCATGAATTTTGAAAAGTATGCGGGTTTTGGAAAAGCTGCGAGAAGGAGTATGGATCGAAGGGAGTTCGAGAATTTGAAAACGTTTGTTAATTAAGATAAAAATAGAAAAGGGTGGAAGAAAATACAACAGGGAAAGTTAAACCAAGAAATACCTGGAAAAATAGAAGGAAAAAGAAAAAGATATGCAAATGAGCACATGACGTCTTTCCCAATTGGTTACTAGAGTCTGGTACTAAATCTGGCGAAATATGGATTGGCCCAGAGATGGCAATATTAGGTTATTTCAATGGCGTTGGTCCAATTCCGCAACCTATTTGATGTGATTGTGAAAACTATGGAATGATGACAATAAGTGATTGAGTTGAATAGTTCCTCATAAAAAATTATTGACTCTAGAGATATAAGATATGGTAATATGGAGAGAACGAAATTGTTTAGGCCGGTCAAGTGCGAGATGTGTGATTTTTATTTTTATTTGTTCATTGATTTAAAAAAAACTGTTGGCATTCCAAAAATATCATGAATTTAAAAAATGTTTTGAATTCAAACATGTTAACGAGATCAATGGTCCTGGATTTCAAAAAATGTTATGTATTTCGAAAACACTCCAAATTTCAGAAAATGTACATGAACTTGAAAAAAGGTTCCAAATTTCACAAATTGTTCCTGGATTTCAAAATATGTGTTCGACAAAAAGGGATTTGAAACATGATTCAATTTTTGAAATAGGATTTTAAAAATATTAATGACTTTAAAAAAATCCCGGATTCCAAATTTTTTTAGAACTAACTAAAAATATACAAATTTTAAAATGATTTAGATTTTAAAATATGACACAAATTTGAAAAATCGATTCTGTATTTCAAAAATATTGATGATTTTGCTGTGGATTTAAGAAAATGGTCATGAACTCGTAAATATTCCTGGATTTTAAAAAAAATCTTGAACTTAATAAAAAGTTAAATTTCTAAAAAAAGGTTGTATAAACATGTTTAGATTCACTTGAAAAATTGCTTGTTAGAACCGAGCTAGTGACCAATTCCAATTTATTTTTATAGTCTAGAAGGCACATGCAAATTGTGTCAACTCTCTCATCACTGGGCAGAGTGGGAGATATCGCTATTCATACATGGATGGATGAGGGACTCTGCTAACAACATCAATGCATGACTTTTATCGTGGTTGTGAAAATTGTTGAATTGTGCTTCTCTTCTCATGTCGTCGGATACTTCTTCTTTTGCTCTCCTTCATACCGCACTTCCTTTCTATAGGATTCTAGTGGCTGCTCCATCTCCTCCTCTCCTCCGCATTACACTTCTCTTTGAGTGACTTCCACTACGTGATTGTGTCTCCTTGGACCACATCACAAGAGCATATGATGAAGAAGTCTGATGCGTCAGTTGTTAGAATTTACTGTTCCTGGAGAGGATGTCAACATCTGAGGCTTTGAAGAAGATCACTGGCATGGTGGGCTTGTTGAGTGGGGTGTCGAGGAGGTGGAGCATGACACCACATATGGAAGCAGACTCGACAGTGGTAGTAGAGGGCGACAATGGCAAAGGTAATGATGGTGGCGAGCATGAAAACAATGACAACATCGAGGAGCATATGGGCACGCAAGGCCTACACAGATGGAGCATCAAGACATCACCGTGAGCACCTACTTTCATAGGGTATAAAGGATGGTTGTGGAAGAGGTGTCGATGTATGGAACATGACATACATGGTGGTGTTAGTGATGGTGGTGAGCGGTTGAAATTTTGGGGGTGGTGGTCAGTGACTAATCTCCGGCGGTGTCGGTTGGCGGCAATCCTGCGGTTGCAACATTGTCAGTTGGAAGTAACTCCGTGACCTTGGTGAAGTACTTGTGCTCAATTCAATCCAACCCAAAAGAGTTCAAACTCATTTTGGGGGAAAGGCTGTTTAACTTGTCAAGGTTGGATTTCATGGTATTCTTTCCCAATGTAAAGTTGTCAATTCCAAACACACTCGGACAAGATTTATGCTCACGTAATTCCTTGCTCCAACATCCACATCCAAACTGGTATAAAAGTTTTACCTCTCTGAAAACACGTTCCATACTCTTATACTCAAGTTGTCGAAGCCATTACATCGTCGTTATGCTCACCACCTATGGCAGGGATATCGCTTCAAATACACATGAATTGGGTGATTACTGGAGCGAAGTGCATGTGACCGATCTGGATATGTGATTACACATGAGGGATTTATCAAGGTCCAGGCCCTCTGATCGAGGTAATAGCTTACTCCTAATGTGGATATGATCAAGCCTCATATGAGAGAGTTTACAATACAATGATGTATCTCGATCTTCTCAATCATATAAAAAACTTGTCTATATTTTCATATAACCTCGCCTTATATATAGGTGACGAGGCTGAGGAGTACAATGACCGAGTCAGCCACGCAATAGTAATAGTGCAATGACGGCAGTTGTTACGCTTAGCATTACTACATTGTGATAATCTCGCTTTTTTTAGGCAATGATAACCTGTCTTCTTTTTTAGAAACACCTGTAACTTCACTGATACTCATAATATCAATTACAGGTACACTAATTTGGACCTAAGATCCAAGAAAATAGAAAGTAACCCTATGACCAAGACTTACAATGAAATCTCTTGTAAACATCTTCTTCGCGGTATCAATCTCTGCTCGAAGAAATAATCCAATGACTTTGGTAAAGAGGCTGCAATTAGACTGGATCAACGATGTTATCACTCTTTCACGCGCACGAACAGTACCAATAATAGTTTTTGAAAGCGCCTTGAGTCACCCATTTAAAAAGATGGGAAGCCTTGATCGATTAACGTACTTGGGTCGGGGATGATTCCCTAGAAGTGCAGGCCGTCGAATGACTATATCTTCACCATGGTGTCGATGAAGGATTTCACCTCACAAAGAATCAAACCAATAAAAAAAGCTTGACACCGCAATATAAACTCATCAGATCCGAATAATCGAATCTGCGAGGACATAAAACTCTCTAAGCTCATGGCACCGCCAAAAGAATGAGAAAAAGTTTATTCTCATAAAACTATGATGATCACTAGGCGTTGACGAAGAACATAGATCTTGTGAAGATCTAAGGTCTCCCACCTCTCGACGCCAAGATGTCACTCTGTGCATTTGAAAACCGAACCGAAAAACCATACTGAAAATAAACCGAACCGAACCGATTTTATGGTTTTTATGGTTTCTGGTTTCGGTATTGGTATGAACTTTTCATACCGATTTGAACTTTGGTTTTTATGGTATATACCGAAAAACCGAACGGTTAACCGAATAAACCGAACTAAAAAATAAATTTATATTTCTTCAGATGAACAACCATAAAATTTGTCATTTTTGTTGTACTCGAGTTAAATTCACTACTAAGCACGTAAATTTTTCTTGTAACATAGTCATTTTCTCCTTTTAGAATGCTAAGCACGTCCATAACCATCAAGAGATGAATCAAAGCATTCATATATACTTATATATGTAGTCATACACTATTTGTGTAAAATAGTATGTGCTTTGAGTCATATATTTGCAAATTATTAATACGCCATTTTCAAATTCGCGTCAACTTTGGTTTTTATGGTATATACCGAAATCATACTGAAATAATTTGGTATACACCAAAACCGAACCGTATTTTATTTTCATACCGTATTTACTGAAGTATTAATACTGTACAAACCGAAAAACCGTATAAACTGAGCCATGTAAACCGAATAAACCGAACGCACAGGGTGACCAAGATGGTAGCCGGAGACGAGGGAACCAGTATTTCACGAATGGTGGCGGCGATAACCTGGCTTGGTGGCACCGTTAGTAACGTGTACCTTGATGTATTTCTGGATGGACGATAGGGTGTTTTGCAGCGAGACGGGTTTCATGACGTCGGCCCAATCGAGTGACTTAAAGGCGTGCTGGGGCGAATCCCTCGCTTTAGAATTTTGTGGCTCTCATTTCTAAAAGAAAAAAGGAATTTTGTGGTCTCCCTTCTTATTCTATTTTCATTGGACAGTCTTACAAAAGCAACTCGAGCTTCTCGTGTTCATTTTATTATTATTCTCTGACCTGAAACCGTAGAACAATCATTCTACGGTATGCTCGTGTTCATTTTAGCCAGTTGATATTGCATGCTTAACTATTCCCGATGCGTTCACCTATCATTTTGGGTATCCCCCGATCGACACGATATCATCGATCCGTGCGGGCTTGTTACACCTTTCATTTCTCGACAGCACGCAGTAGCTAAGCTAGGTCGCCCGTCCAGCCTGATTTACCCGCGAACCACAGACTGTTCACGTCACCTAACTAATCAAGCGGGCTAGGTAGCTCGTCTAATCGCCGGATTAAGTTAACCCGGCATGCAACACGGCGCGGTTCTTTTTTCCTGTTATCATGTAACACGACGCAACTTACATATATGCCGTTCGGTAAGGAAAAAAGAAAAGGTGGCATCGGTGGGTGTTAACCTAACCTCTACGTGCGTGGCGCCGTGGCCGCGTGCACTAGCTAGCTCGTGCGCCATTTTCTACGAAAAAGAAAAACGACGCCCGTGTGGCACGACGCAACGGACCCGGGAAGAGCCGGGCAGACAGCTCCCTTCTGGCCCCGTCCTCTTGCCATGCCACTGTATTTAGTTAAGTGCAGCACGCGCCCCTCGTGCATGTCCTCGTTGCGTGTGCGACGGTTGCCTAATTGGACCGGCGGCTGCTTAACTGGAATCTCTGACCGGTCAAGGGTCAGAGGCAGATGCGACCGGAATCTGCCGATGCCGGTCAATGCGGTCAGCAGCAAGCAACTTGCGCAAGTTGCAGCGGCCAAGGAACGCCTTTCCGGCCGGCCGCCACTCTCGGATCTCGACGCCTCCTCCATATTTCTGGAGCCACTGTTTGGAGTCGGGCTGTATTGTTATTTCTGTTTCGTGAACCGTGCATTGGACCTGTACGCATGGTGGTAGTACTCCCTCCGTTTCTTTTTAGTCGGCATATAAGGTTTGGTCAAAGTCAAGTTTTGCATAGTTTGACTGACTTTATATTAAAAAATATCAACATTCACAACATGAAATCAACATTTTCAGATGCACCATGAAATGTATTTTCATATTATATAGTTGAAGTATTGTAGATGTTCATATTTTTTAATATAAATTTGGTCAAACTTTGCGTAGTTTGACTTTGACCAAAACTTATACGCGGAGTAAAAAGAAACGGAGGGAGTAGTATCAATTTGGTCATTGTTTAATGCAACTAGCCGGCGAGCGAGGCATTGTTTCGTTCCCCGCACGAAAGCTCGACCGGACGCAATGTTTCACAGGGTTAAGGTTGCGGGCACCGACGCCCATCGCCCAGGTTTGAGGTTTTTTCCCGTACCTCGCGTTCAAAGCTGCGAAAGAGGGCAAGCAACTGCCTCCATTTGCAGGCTTGGTTGACAGTATACTTAAGCATTTAGTGCCCCTGCCAACTTGGGGTCACGGTCCTCATCACCTCATGTGTAAGAAAGTCGTCCCGAGACCGAGAGGTCCGTTTCCCGGAACAAAACAAATCAAAACAGAAACGCCGTGCCGAGAAGTTTCGAATTCCCCGAAGTACCCACGAGTCTCTTTCTTGGAAGTGAAGACACGCTGCACGTCGGAGTCAGTCAGAGGTCAATATTAAATTAAGAGAGGGAAGCCGTGTTGACATTTGTCTAACATAACATGGCTTGCTCATGCACCTACCGGAGTATCTAAACTGCCCCCCGCTGTGATGAACATGTGTGCGCGCGCAGCCTCTTGATTTGTTAGTTTTTATTTGAGAGAATTTCACACGGAGGATTTACAGATCGAATGCTAGCAAAACAGCAATTGCGGCGGCTAAAACTGACAAGAACTAGTACTGCAGAGGACCGAGTATTTTGCTGTCACCTTAACCTGACACACGGCGGCACGTAGCCGTCCGGGCGGCCCCGTCGAGATCGCCGGGGAATGACACGGATACGCGCGGTGCGCCGACCTTTCCGAGATCTTGTTGTTTACTCTTTGGACTCGGAGGATTCCTTGTTGTACTCCTCGGCAGATCCTCGGATCCTCCCACTGCACCGTCACCGCCACGTACCCGCGCGGGTGTCTCGTCGCGCGTCCACCAACGAGCGCAGCTTGCTTCCACCGACAGAAAACGTCGCCGTCGTCCGATACTACGTGCCGGCCGGCGCGGCCGTGATCTCACATGGTTAGCGCTGTACGGTTGGTGGCGACAGCCAGTGTTGCTTCGCACGTAATAATTCTAGTACTAGCACGTAATTAAACTGGTGATTGACAGGCAATTCTCGCGCCGCGTGCATGCTCCCGGCCACGTACTGTGCGAGTAGCTTTCTCTGTGTGCTATTCGGGTCCAAAGTTGTGGGCAGGAGTTATGCGACGACCGGGTACAGGAGTAAACCGAATTAGCAGCGCGCCTAGTCAACTCTTGAATTAGGCGACGTTGCCGTAACCAGGAACGACCTGCGTACTCCACCACCAGGCACCAGGCACAACTGGGTGGACACATGCATGCAGCCGGACTTATGGTCCAGTCGTCGCGCGCTATCGACGTGTCGGTGAGTCATGCACGCTGAGTTACGTATGGGTTTTCCAGGCTGTTCTAGGGCTTGATCTGGTCCTGAATTCTTCACGACAAGAGATGCATGCATGCTGCTCCGTAGACAGCTGTCAAATGGCAAAATTCTGAAAAAACAAAATCCATTCGTACGTCACGCCACGCGAAATGACTTAGTTTTTTTTTTTGAAGTTCCAAATGACTAGAGCATATCCAGCAGGAATAGGCAAATCCGGGCCCTCAGAAGCCCCCCGGGCGCGTCCACACACATTGATCGGCAGTCGGATACCTCATACTAGAAAAATCTTAGATCCACCAACAGCCACCTCCTACTGAAAAAGTCCTAGCCGCCGCCACCACCTCCGCCTCCATCATAGATCGGTTCCCCCTCCTCCGGCTGGCCTTGCCGGTGTCGGGAGGGGTGGGGAATCCGATCTATGTGTGGAGTTCTTAATAATAGTAGTGTTTTCATTAGATTGATTTAGGATGATTCATCTTCTTTGTTGGAGATGCATCGTCTACAATAAATAATCTTCGTCCCTTCGTTCAGCGACTAGATCTTTTTCCGAAGTTAATGGCGGTGTTGGAAGATTAAATTTTTCTAGGTATGGTCCTTGAGACCTTGCTTCGCCAGATCGGTTTTGAATTTTTTTTCTCATGGTCACCGCGAGGAGGATTGTCCTCGCAATATTTGTCCCGACTGCTACGTCCTCGACAATGGTGATTCGTACTCTCGACTCCTAGCGACGTCGACCTGGTTGTTCAGTTTTTTGTCCCTGGAATACTGGTGTTGGTACTCTTGCCGATGTTGGTTGATTACTTTAATGGCGGCGTGCGTGCATCGCAGCCTTGGCATTGCGGCTCAAATTAAAACGATGTGAGAACCCTCATTGGTATTTACAGGTCTGTGGTTGGTACTTTTGTTATGTTCCTACGGCTGCCTTCAGAAAAGTACAAGATTGCGTCATGGAAGAAGGAAGGGTTTGAAGATCTCGAAGATTTGCTCGTTTCTCTCAGACTTTATTTTGTAATCACTGTCAGCTCATGTATCTCTACCATGTATAATTTTCTACTATAATATATCATGGTATTGATTGTAAAGAAACATCTCAAATTCATATGAAACCATGCAAAGAGAAAAATCCTACGTACTACGTAGATCAACTAGCCTATTCCTCGTGCCTTGCGCCGGGTACATGGCGGCTGATAACCCATAAGTATAGGGGATCGCAACAGTTTTCGAGGGTAGAGTATTCAACCCAAATTTATGAAGGAAATATGCCCTAGAGGCAATAATAAAGTTATTATATATTTCCTCATATCATGATAAATGTTTATTATTCATGCTAGAATTGTATTAACCGGAAACATAATACATGTGTGAATATATAGACAAACAGAGTGTCACTAGTATGCCTCTACTTGACTAGCTTGTTAATCAAAGATGGTTATGTTTCCGACCATGAACAAAGAGTTGTTATTTGATTAACAAGGTCACATCATTAGTAGAATGATCGATTGACATGACCCATTCCATTAGCTTAGCACACGATCGCTTAGTATGTTGCTACTGCTTTTATCCATGACTTATACATGTTCTCGTAACTATGAGATTATGCAACTCCGTTTACGGAGGAACACTTTGGTGCTACCAAGCGTCACAACGTAATCGGGTGATTATAAAGGAGTACTACAGTGTCTCCAAAGGCGATGTTGGGTTGGCGTATTTCGAGATTAGGTTTTGTCACTCCGATTGTCGGAGAGGTATCTCTGGGCCCTCTCGGTAATGCACATCACTTAAGCCTTGCAAGCACTACAACTAATGAGTTAGTTGTGAGATGATGTATTACGGAACGAGTAAAGAGACTTGCTTGTAACGAGATTGAACTAGGTATTGGATACCGACGATCGAATCTCGGGCAAGTAACATACCGATGACAAAGGAACAACGATGTTGTTATGCGGTCGACCGACAAAGATCTTCGTAGAATATGTAGGAACCAATATGGGCATCCAGGTCCCGCTGTTGGTTATTGACCGTGAATAGTTCTAGGTCATGTCTACATTTGTTCTCGAACCGTAGGGTCCGCACGCTTAAGGTTACGATGGCGGTTATTATGAGTTTATGTATTTTGATGTACCGAAGGAGTTGAGTCCGGATGTGATCACGGACATGACGAGGAGTCTCGGAATGGTCGAGACATAAAGATTGATATATTGGAAGCCTATGTTTGGAGTTGGAATGGTTCCGGTAAAACGGAATTACCGAGTACCGGAGGTTCTGGAACCCCGGAGGTAAATGGGCCTCGATGGGCCTTAGTGGAAAGGAGAAAGGGGCCAGCCCTAGGCAGGCGCGCGCCCCTTCCCTAGTCCTATTAGGACTAGGAGAAGGGCCGCCCCCTCTCTCTTTCCCTCAGGAATCCTAGTCCAACTAGGATTGGGGAATCCTACTCCCGGAGGAGTAGGACTCCTTGGCGCCAAGCTTGGCCGGCCGGCCCCTCCCCTTGGCTCCTTTATATACGGGGCAAGGGGCACTTTGGACACACAAGTTGATCGTGAGATCGTTCCTTAGCCGTGTCGGTGCCCCCTCCACCATATTCCACCTCGGTTATACCGTCGCGAAGCTTAGGCGAAGCCTGCGCCGTGAAACATCAAGATCGTCCACCACGTCGTCTTCGTGGAACTCTCCCTCGACACTCGGCTGGATCGAGTACGAGGGACGTCATCGAGCTGTACGTGTGTCAAGAACTCGGGGCGTCGAGTAACGGCGCGGGATCGGTCGGATCGCGAGGAGAACGTCGACTACTTCCTCTACGTTGTGATCGCTTCGCCGGGTCTACAAGGGTATGTAGACAACACTCTCCCTCTCGCTGCTATACATCACCATGATCTTGCGTGTGCGAGGAAAATTTTGAAATTACTACGTTCCCCAACGGTGGTATCGAGCCTAGGTTTTTCTATGGTTTGATGTTTTGCACGAGTAGAACACAAGTGAGTTGTGGGCGATACAAGTCATACTACCTACCAAGCATGTCATACTTTGGTTCAGCGGTATTGTGAGATGAAGCGGCCCTGACCGACATTACGCCAGACGCTTACGCGAGACTGGTTTCACCGCCACGAGCACTCGTTGCTTAAAGGTGACTGGTGGGTGCTGTCTCTCTCACTTTAGTTGAACCGAGTGTGGCTACGCCCGGTCCTTGAGAAGGTTAAACGAGTCTATTTGACGAAGTATCGTTGTGGTTTTGATGCGTGGGTGAGACCGGTTCTTGCTTAAGCCCGTAGCAGCCACGTAAAATTTGCAACAACAAAGTAGAGGACGTCTAACTTGTTTTTGCGGGGCATGTTGTGATGTGATATGGTCAAGACGTGATGCTATATTTTATTGTATGAGATGATCATGTTTTGTAACCGGTTATCGGCAATGGCGAGGAGCCATATGGTTGTCGCTTTATTGTATGCAATGCAATCGCTTCTGTAATGCTTTACTTTATCACTAAGCGGTAGCGATAGTCGAGAAGCATAAGTTTGGCGAGACGACAACGATGCTACGATGAAGATCAAGGTGTCGCGCGGTGGCGATGGTGATCATGGTGGTGCTTTGCAAGATGGAGATCGTGAAGCACAAGATGATGATGACCATATCATATCACTTATATTGATTTGCATGTGATGTTTATCCTTTTATGCATCTTATCTTGCTTTGATTGACGGTAGCATTATAAGATGATCTCTCACTAAATAATCAAGAAGTGTTCTCCCGAGTATGCACCGCTGCCAAAGTTCGTCGTGCCCGGACACCACGTGATGATCGGGTGTGATAAGCTCACGTCCATCTACAACGGGTGCAAGCCAGTTTTGCACGCAGAATACTCGGGTTATGCTTGACGAGCCTAGCATATGCAGATATGGCCTCGGAACACGGAGACCGAAAGGTCGAGCGTGAATCATATAGTAGATATGATCAACATAAGATGTTCACCATTGAAAACTACTCCATCTCACGTGATGATCGGTTATGGTTTAGTTGATTTGGGTCACGTGATCACTTAGATGACTAGAGAGATGTCTATCTAAGTGGGAGTTCTTAAGTAATATGATTAATTGAACTTAAATTTATCATGAACTTAGTCCTGGTAGTATTTTGCAAATTATGTTGTAAGATCAATAGCTTGCGTTGTTGCTTTCATCGTTTATTTTGATATGTTCCTAGAGAAAATTGTGTTGAAAAATGTTAGTAGCAATGATGCGGATTTGATCCGTGATCCGAGGTTTATCCTCATTCTTTGCACGTAAGAATTATGTCCTTAATGCACCGCTAGGTGACAGACCTATTGCAGAGCGGATCGCACGTTATGAACGTTTGGCTAGCTCAAGATGATGACTACTTGATAGTTTTGTGCACCATGCTTTATGGCTTAGAATCGGGACTTCAAAGATGTTTTGAACATCATGGACCATATGAGATGTTCCAAGAATTGAAGTTAATATTTCAAGCAAATACCGAGTTGAGAGATATGAAGTCTCCAACAAGTTCTATAGCTAAAAGATGGAGGAGAATCGCTCAACTAGTGAGCATGTGCTCAGATTGTGCAGGTACTTCAATCGCTTGAATCAAGTGGGAGTTAATCTTCGAGATAAGATAGTGATTGATGAATTCTCTAGTCACCATCACCAAGTTAGTAGAACTTCGTGATGAACTATAGTATGCAAGGGATGACGAAAATGATTCCCGAGCTCTTCGTGATGTTGAAATCGACGAAGGTAGAAATCAAGAAAGAGCATCAAGTGTTGATGGTTGACAAGATCACTAGTTTCAAGAAAAGGGCAAAGGAAAGAAAGGGAACTTCAAGTAGATTGACAAGCAAGTTGTCACTCCCACGAAGAAGCCCAAAGCTGAACCAAAGCTAAACCGAAAGTGCTTAATCGCAAAGGAAATGGTCACCGAAGCGGAACGCCCTAAATATTTGGTGGATAAGAAGGATGGCAAAGTGAAAAGGGTATATTTGATATACTGGTGTTTGATGTGTACTTTACTAGTGTTTATAGCAACCCCTCGGTATTTGGTACTGGTTCGGTTGCTAAGAGTAGTAACTCAAACGGAGTTGCGAATAAGCGAAGCTAGTTAAGGTGAAGTGACGATGTGTGTTGAAAGTAGTTTCAAGATTGATATGATCATCATCGCACACTCCCTATACTTTCGGGATTAGTGTTGAACCTAAATAAATGTTATTTGGTGTTTGCGTTGAGCATGAATATGATTTGATCGTGTTTATTGCAATACGGTTATTCATTTAAGTAAGAGAATAAACTGTTATTCTGTTTACATGAATAAAACCTTATATGGTTTCACACGCAATGAAAATGGTTCATTGGATCTCGATCGTAGTGATACACATATTTCATAATATTGAAACCAAAAGATGCAAAGTTAATAATGATAGTGCAACTTATTTGTGGTAATCGCCGTTTAGGTCATATTGGTGTAAAGCGCATGAAGAAACTCCATCTTGATGGGATTTTGGAATCACTTGATTATGAATCACTTGATGCTTGCGAACCGTGCCTTTTGGGCAAGATGACTAAAACTCCGTTCTCGAAGCAATGGAGCGAGCAACCGACTTATTGGAAATAATACATACCGATGTATGCGATCCAATGAGCGTTAAGGCTCATGATGCGTATCGTTATTTTCGACCTTCACAGATGATTTGAGCAGATATGGGTATATCTTCTTGATGAAACATAAGTCCTGAAATAGTTGAAAGGTTCAAAGAATTTCAGAGTGAAGTGGAAAAATCATCGTGACAAGAAAATAAGATTTCTACGATCCGATCGCGGAGACAAATATTTGAGTTACTGAGTTTGGTCTTCAATTAAAACAAAGTGGAATAGTTTCACAAATTCATGCCACCGAACACCACATCATAATGGTGTGTCCGAACGTCATAACCGTACTTTATTGGATATAGTACAATCTATGATGTTTCTTACCGATTTACCAATATCGCTTTTGGGATCATGCATTAGAGACAGCTGCATTCACGTTAAATAGGGCACCATCTAAATCCGTTGAGACGACACTATATGAACTGTGGTTTAGCAAGAAACCAAAGTTGTCGTTTCTTAAAATTTGGGGCTGCGATGCTTATGTGAAAAAGTTTCATCCTGATAAGCTCAAACCCAAATCGGAGAAGTGCGTCTTCATAGGATACCCAAAGGAAACAGTTGGGTACACCTTCTATCACAGATCCGAAGGCAAAACATTTGTTGCTAATAAATGGATCCTTTCTAGAGAAGGAGTTTCTCTCGAAAGAAGTGAGTGGGAGGAAAGTAGAACTTGATGAGGTAACTGTACCTATTCCCTTATTGGAAAGTAGTTCATCACAGAAATCTGTTCTTGTGACTGCTATACCAATTAGTGAGGAAGTTAATGATGATGATCATGTAACTTCAGATCAAGTTACTACCGAACCTCGTAGGTAAACCAGAGTGAGATCCGCACTGAGTGGTACGGTAATCCTGTTCGGAAGTCATGTAACTAGACCATGATGAACCTACGAACTATGAGGAAGCGATGATGAGCCCAGATTCCACGAAATGGCTTGAGGCCATGAAATCTGAGATGAGATCCATGTATGAGAACAAAGTGTGGACTTTGGTGGCGTTGCCCGATGATCGGCAATCCATAGAAAATAAATGGATCTTCAAGAGGACGACGGACGCTGATAGTAGTGTCACTATCTACAAAGCTCGACTTGTCGCAAAAAGGTTTTTGACAAGTTCAAGGTGTTGACTACAATGAGATTTTCTCAACTGTAGCGATGCTTAAGTCTGTCCGAATCATGTTAGCAATTGCCACAATTTATGAAATTTGGCAAATGGTTGTAAAACTGCATTCTGAATGGGTTTTAGGAGGAAGAGTTGTATATGATGCAACCGAAGGTTTTATCGATCCAAAGGGAGCTAACAAAGTGTGCAAGCTCCAATGATCCATCTATGGACTGGTACAAGCATCTCGGAGTTGGAATATACGCTTTGATGAGTTGATCAAAGCATATAGTTTTATCTGACTTGCGGTGAAGCCTGTATTTACAAGAAAGTGAGTGGGAGCACTACAAAGATTTCGATAAGTATATGTGAATGACATATTGTAGATCGGAAATAATGTAGAATTATTCGCAAAGCATAAAGAAGTGTTTGAAAGGAGTTTTTCAAAGAAAGACCTCGGTAAAGCTACTTACATATTGAGCATCAAGATCTATAGAGATAGATCAAGATGCTTGATAAGTTTTTTCAATGAGTACATACCTTGACAAGATTTTGAAGTAGTTCAAAATGAAACAGATCAAAGAAAGAGTTCTTGCTCGTGTTACAAGGTGTGAAATTGAGTAAGACTCAAAACCCGACCACAAGCAGAAGATAGAAAGAGAATGAAAGTCATTCACTATGCCTTGGCCATAGTTTCTATAAAGTATGCCATTGTGTACCGGATCTATTGTATACCCTGACCGAGTTTCGCAAGGAGTACAATAGTGATCTAGGAGTAGATCATCGACAGCGGTCAAAATTATCCTTAGTGGAATAAGGATATGTTTCTCGATTATGGAAGTGACAAAAGGTTTGTCGTAAAGGGTTACGTCGATGCAAGTTTTGACACCGATCCGATGACTCTAAGTCTCGATCTAGATACATATTGAAAGTGGGAGCAATTAGCTAGAGTAGCTTGCGTGCGAGCATTGTAGACATAGAAAAATTGCAAAATACATAACGGATCTGAATGTGAAAGACCCGCTGACTAAGACTCTCTCACAAGCAAAACATGATCACACCTTAGTACTCTTTGGGTGTTAATCACATAGCGATGTGAACTAGATTATGAATCTAGTAAACCCTTTGGGTGTTGGTCACATGGCGATGTGAACTATGGGTGTTAATCACATGATGATGTGAACTATCGATGTTAATCACATGGTGATGTGATCTAGATTATTGACTCTAGTGCAAGTGGGAGATGAAGGAAATATGCCCTAGAGGCAATAATAAAGTTATTATATATTTCCTCATATCATGATAAATGTTTATTATTCATGCTAGAATTGTATTAACCGGAAACATAATACATGTGTGAATATATAGACAAACAGAGTGTCACTAGTATGCCTCTACTTGACTAGCTTGTTAATCAAAGATGGTTATGTTTCCGACCATGAACAAAGAGTTGTTATTTGATTAACAAGGTCACATCATTAGTAGAATGATCGATTGACATGACCCATTCCATTAGCTTAGCACACGATCGCTTAGTATGTTGCTACCGCTTTTATCCATGACTTATACATGTTCCCGTAACTATGAGATTATGCAACTCCGTTTACGGAGGAACACTTTGGTGCTACCAAACGTCACAACGAATCGGGTGATTATAAAGGAGTACTACAGGTGTCTCCAAAGGCGATGTTGGGTTGGCGATTTGAGATTAGGTTTTGTCACTCCGATTGTCGGAGAGGTATCTCTGGGCCCTCTCGGTAATGCACATCACTTAAGCCTTGCAAGCACTACAACTAATGAGTTAGTTGTGAGATGATGTATTACGGAACGAGTAAAGAGACTTGCGTAACGAGATTGAACTAGGTATTGATACCGACGATCGAATCTCGGGCAAGTAACATACCGATGACAAAGGAACAACGATGTTGTTATGCGGTCGACCGACAAAGATCTTCGAGAATATGTAGGAACCAATATGGGCATCCAGGTCCCGCTGTTGGTTATTGACCGTGAATAGTTCTAGGTCATGTCTACATTTGTTCTCGAACCGTAGGGTCCGCACGCTTAAGGTTACGATGATGGTTATTATGAGTTTATGTATTTTGATGTACCGAAGGAGTTCGAGTCCGGATGTGATCACGGACATGACGAGGAGTCTCGAATGGTCGAGACATAAAGATTGATATATTGGAAGCCTATGTTTGGAGTTCGAATGGTTCCGGGTAAACGGAATTTCTTCGAGTACCGGAGGTTACTGGAACCCCCGGAGGTAAATGGGCCTCGATGGGCCTTAGTGGAAAGGAGAAAGGGCCAGCCCTAGGCAGGCGCGCCTCCCCTTCCCTAGTCCTATTAGGACTAGGAGAAGGGCGACTCCCTCTCTCTCTTTCCCCCTCAGGAATCCTAGTCCAACTAGGATTGGGGGAATCCTACTCCCAGAGGGAGTAGGACTCCTTGCGCGCCAAGCTTGGCCGGCCGCCCCTCCCCTTGGCTCCTTTATATACGGGGCAAGGGGCACTTTGGGACACACAAGTTGATCGTGAGATCGTTCCTTAGCCGTGTGCGGTGCCCCCTCCACCATATTCCACCTCGGTTATACTGTCATGAAGCTTAGGCAAAGCCTCGCGCCGGTGAAACATCAAGATCGCCACCACGCCGTCGTCGACGGAACTCTCCCTCGACACTCGGCTGGATCGAGTACGAGGGACGCCATCGAGCTGTCGTGTGTCAAGAACTCGGGGCGCCGGAGTAACGGCGCCGGATCGGTCGGATCGCGAGGAGAACGACGACTACTTCCTCTACGCCAGATCGCTTCGCCGGGTCTACAAGGGTATGTAGACAACACTCTCCCTCTCGTTGCTATACATCACCATGATCTTGCGTGTGCGTAGGAAAATTTTGAAATTACTACGTTCCCCAACAATTTATTGATTCGACACAAGGGGAGCCAAAGAATATTCTCAAGTATTAGCAGCTGAGTTGTCAATTCAACCACACCTGAAAGACTTAATATCTGCAGTAAAGTATTTAGTAGCAAAGTAGTATGGAAGTAACGGCAATGGTGGCAAAAGTAACAGTAGCGGTTTTGTAGCGATCGTAACAGTGGCAACGGAGAAGTAACGTAACAAAGATCAATATGTGAAAAGCTCGTAGGCAATGGATCAATGATGAATAATTATGTCGGATGCAATTCATCATGCAACAGTTATAACATAGGGTGACACAGAACTAGCTCTAGTTCATCAATGTAATGTAGGCATGTATTCTGAATATAGTCATATGTGCTTATGGAAAAGAACTTGCATGGCATCTTTTGTCCTACCCTCCTGTGGCAGTGGGGTCCTATTGGAAACTAAGGGGTATTAAGGCCTTCTTTTAATAGAGTACCGGACCAAAGCATTAACACTTAGTGAATACACGAACTCCTCAAACTACGGTCATAACCAGGAAGTGTCCCGACTATTGTCACTCTGGAGTTTGCCGAATCATAACACATAGTAGGTGACTATTGACTTGCAAGATAGGATCAAGAACTCACATATATTCATGAAAACATAATAGGTTCAGATCTGAAATCATGGCACTCGGGCCCTAGTGACAAGCATTAAGCATGGCAAAGTCATAGCAACATCAATCTTAGAACGTAATGGATTCTAGGGATCAAACCCTAACAAAACTAACTCGATTACATGGCAAATCTCATCCAACCCATCACCGTCCAGTAAGCCTACGATGGGATTACTCATGCACGGTGGTGAGCATCATGAAATTGGTGATGGAGGATGGTTGATGATGATGGATTCCCCTCTCTGGAGCCCTGAACGGACTCCAGGTCAGCCCTCCCGAGGAAGATTAGGGCTTGGTGGCGGCTCCGTATCGTATAACGCGATGAATCCTTCTCTTTGATTTTTTCTCACCGAACGTGAATATATAGAGTTGGAGTTGAGGTCGGTGGAGGTCCAGGGGACCCACGAGGAAGGGGTGCGCGCCCCAGGGGGGTTTGCGCGCCCTGCACTCTCGTGGACAGGGTGTGGGTCCCCCTCTGTTGATTCTTTCACCAATATTTTTTATTAATTCCAAAACGTGACTCCGTGGAGTTTCAGGTCATTCCGAGAACTTTTATTTCTGCACAAAAATAACACCATGGCAATTCTGTTGAAAACAGCATCAGTCCAGGTTAGTTCCATTCAAATCATGCAAGTTAGAGTCCAAAACAAGGGCAAAAGTATTTGGAAAAGTAGATACGTTGGAGACGTATCAACTCCCCCAAGCTTAAACCTTTGCTTGTCCTCGACAAACTGAAAGTGATAGAGAAAAACTTTTACAAACTCTGTTTGGTCTTGTTGTTGCAAATATGTAGAGCCAGCATTCAAGTTTTCAGCAAAGATTATGAACTAACCATAATCACAATAACATTTAGGTCTCATGTTTACTCATATAAATGGCATAATCAACTAGCGAGAAATAATAATAAATCTCAGATGACAACACTTTCTCAAAACAATCATAGTATTATACTATAACAAGATGGTATCTCACTAGCCCTTTCTGAGACTGCAAAACATAAATGCAGAGCACCCCTGAAGATCAAGGACTTACTAGACATTGTAATTCATGGCAAAAGAGATCCAATCACAGTCATACTCAATGTAAATTCATAGCAATGCATACAAATGACAGCGGTGCTCTCCAATTGGTGCTTTTTAATAAGAGGATGATGACTCAACATAAAAGTAAATGGATGGGCCCTTCGCAGAGGGAAGCGGGGATTTGCAGAGGTGCCAGTGCTCGAGTTTTGAAACAGAGATAAATAATATTTTGAGCGGCATACTTTCATTGTCAACATAACAACCAAGAGATCTCGATATCTTCCATGCTACATACATTATAGGCGGATCCCAAACAGAATGGTAAAGTTTATACTCCCCCGCCACCAACGAGCACATTCCACGGCTGGTCCGAAACAACGGGTACCGTCCAACTAACAACAATCCTGGGGAAGTTTTATTTGCAATTATTTTGATTTGATTTGAGCATGGGACTGGGCATCCCGGTTACCGGCCATTTTCTCGTGAATGATGAGCGGAGTCCACTCATCGTGAGAATAACCCACCTAGCATGGAAGATATAGACATCCGTAGTTGATACATGAGCTATTCGAGCATACAAAACAAAATTTCATTTGAAGGTTTAGAGTTTGACGCATACAAATTTACTTGAAACGGCAGGTACATACCGCATATAGGAAGGTATGGTGGACTCATATGGAATAACTTTGGGGTTTATGGAAGTGGATGCACAAACAGTATTCCCGCTTAGTACAAGTGAAGGCACAAACAGTATGGTGGACTCATATTGTTTATCACCTAATACCGCACTCTTGAGGACACTGAGATCTGGAATGCACATGTGACAAAGCTCATCTTTACCGTTAATGTATCTACCTATAAAGAGAGCAAATTAATGTATGGAAGGAAAATGAATGCTCCCTATGGTAGCTTGTGTGATATCTCTAGTTTCTCCCACAATGATACTAGCAAGAAAATCTTTGTATTCAGATTTGCGAGGTTCACTAAAGTTGCCCCACTCTGGGATTTTACAAGTAGTGTTAAAGTCTTCAAGGTCCATGGTGTAATATTTATCATAGAGGTCAAATAAAATAGTGTGAGTGTTGCGCGTGGATGAAAATTTAAACCTCCTCACAAAGGAACCAATGAGGTAATAGTATTGTCGGCATTTATCTGATATGAAGTCCTCGAGATCAGCATTACGTACATACGCATCAAATTCATCCTTGAAGCCTGCTTGGACCATAAACTCTTTCGACGGCCATTCACAAGGCCGCACTTGAGCATCCCTTGGTGGTTCAAGTCCGGCTCACGTATCGCGAGCCTTGGTTCTTACTTCCTTGAAGAACCACCTTGGTACATTTTCCTAAACATTTTTCTTCCTCTGAAAAATTTCTGAATTTTTTTAGTGACTCAAAGTGAACCAAACTCAACAAGATTCATAACAACTACTCCCACAAGTGCCTAGAGGCTATATCATGCATTAAAACTACTTTGGACCATATAAATTTGACATGCAAGCTCAAGATCAGGGTCACCTAAGCAGCAAAAATTTGCAATAAATAAAGCACCAGAACAAAAACTAATTGGACCATTGGAGGAGTCACATACCAAAGAACAATCCCCCAAAACAGTTTTGTCAATGGAGCTTTGAGCAAGGAGATCGAAAATGACAGCAAAACGAGCTAGAACACGGGTTGAGCTACGGGATGATATTTTTTGGAGGAAGACAAAGTGTGTGGGTGCTGGAATAAGTGGAGGGGGTCCACGAGGCAGGGGGGCATGCCCCAGGGGGGTGGCCGCGCCCTGTACCCTCGTGGCCAAATGGTGGGTTCCCTGGTGTGTTCTAAGTGCCCGAAATTCTTAAATATTCTACAAAAAACCATACTCCATTTTCAGGGCTTTTGGAGAACTTTTATTTTCGGTGTATTTTTATTGCATGGATAATTCAGAAAACAGACAGAAAATACTATTTTTACTTTATTTAATCTAAATAACAGAAAGTAAAAGGAGAGTACAAAAATTTGTGCTATCTAACTTCATCCATCTCATGCTCATCAAAAGGAATCCACTAACAAGGTTGATCAAGTCTTGTTAACAAACTCTTTCTGAATAACATGAAACCGGAGAATTTTTTTAATAACACTATGTTACCTCAGCGGGGATATGCATGTCCCCAACAATAAGAATATCATATTTATTTTTGACATAGGAAGAAGGAATTCAAAACCTCTAATAGTAATAGTTGAAATTTTTCCAATAGAATTGATACTATGAACTTGAGGTTATTTCTTCAGAAAGTGTACCGTATGCTCATTACCATTAACATGAAAAGTGACATTGACTTTATTACAATCAATAAGAGCCCCTGCAGTATTCAAAAAGGGCCTACCAAGGATGATCAACATACTGTCGTCCTTGGGAATATCAAGAATAACAAAGTCCGTTAAAATAGTAACGTTTGCAACCACAACAGGCACATCCTCACAAATACCAACGGGTATAACAGTTGATTTTTCGGCCATTTGCAAAGAGATTTCAGTAGTTGTCAACTTAATTCAAATCAAGTCTACGATACAAAGAGAGATGCATAACACTAACACCGGATCTGAGATCACATAAAGCAGTTTTAACATAGTTTCCTTTAATGGAGCATGGTATAGTTGGTACTCCTGGATCTCCAAGTTTCTTTGGTATTCCACCCTTAAAAGTGTAATTAGCAAGCATGGTGGAAATTTCAGCTTCCGGTATCTTTCTTTTATTTGTAAAAATATCTTTCATATACTTAGCATAAGGATTCATTTTAAGCATATCAGTCAAACGCATACGCAAAAAGATAGGTCTAATCATTTCAGCAAAGCACTCAAAATCCTCATCATCCTTTTTCTTGGATGGCTTAGGAGGAAAATACATGGGTTTTTGAACCCATGGTTCTCTTTCTTTATCGTGCTTCCTAGCAACGAAGTCTTTCTT
The DNA here is from genome assembly GCA_021437245.1 of Aegilops speltoides. Taxonomy (NCBI): domain Eukaryota; kingdom Viridiplantae; phylum Streptophyta; class Magnoliopsida; order Poales; family Poaceae; genus Aegilops; species Aegilops speltoides. The sequence continues at coordinate 306,487,993 of CM038141.1, read as the reverse complement.
ATCATAACGTTGATTCTTTGATTGTGGGTTATCAAGATCAACAGCAAGTTCTGTCTCTACATCATTGTTATTACTAGGTCGAGCCTCAACACGAACATCATCACTGACATTATCACTAGGTTCATGTTCATTACCAGATTGTGTTTCAGCATCAAAAATAGAAATATCATTGGGATTCTCAGGTGTGTCAATAGCAGGTTCACTAGAAGCATGCAAAGTCCTATCATTTTTCTTTTTCTTTTTCCTAGAAGGACTAGGTGCATCAATATTTGTTCTCTGAGAATCTTGCTCAACTCTCTTAGGATGGTCCTCGGGATAGAAAGGTTCCTGGGTCATTTTACCACCTCTAGTCATAACTCTAACATCATTATCATTGTTCAGTGAGCAAATCATCTTGTGCTTTAAGTACTTGTTCTACTTGAGTGGTAACCATGGATGCATGTTTACTAATAAGCTTAAGGTCACCTTTAACTCTAGACATATAATCACTCAAGTGCTCCACCATATAAGCATTACGTTTTCAATTGTCTACCAAGATAAGCATTGAAGTCTTCTTGTTTAACAATAAAATTATCGAACTCATCCAAGCATTGACTAGCAGACTTATTACAAGGAATATCACCTTCATCAAATCTAAAGAGATAATTTACCTTTACTACCTGTGTCGGGTTATCAAGACCATGTATTTCTTCAATAGGTGATAAATTCTTAACATCTTCAGCTTTAATACCTTTTTCTTTCATAGATTTCTTTGCCTCTTGCATATCTTCAGGGCTGAGAAATAAAATACTCCTTTTCTTCAGAATTGGCTTAGGAGTTGGTTCAGGAAGTGTCCAATCATTATCATTGCTCAATATATTATTCAATAGAAATTCAACTTGCTCAACAGTTCTTTTCCTGAAAACACAACCTGCACAACTATCCAGGTGGTCTCTGGAAGCATCGGTTAGTCCATTATAAAAGATATCAAGTATTTCATTTTTTTGAGAGGATGATCAGGCAAAGCATTAAGTAATTGGAGAAGTCTCCCCCAAGCTTGTGGGAGACTCTCTTCTTCAAGTTGCACAAAATTAAATATTTCCCTTAAGGTATCTTGTTTCTTATGAGTGGGGAAATATTTTGCAGAGAAGTAATAAATCATATCCTGGGGACTACGCACACAACCAGGAGCAAGAGAATTAAACCATATCTTAGCATCACCCTTTAATGAAAAAGGAAACAATTTAAGGATATAGTAATAGCGGATTTTTTCCTCATGAGTAAATAGGGTGGCTATATCATTCAATTTAGTAAGATGTGCCACAACAGTTTCACATTCATAGCCATAGAAAGGATCAGATTCAACCAAAGTAATTAACTCAGGATCGACAGAGAAATCATAATCCTTATCAATAACACAGATAGGTGAAGTAGCAAAAGCAGGGTCATATTTCATTCTAGCATTCAAAGACTTTTCTTTCAGCTTGGCTAACAGTTTCTTAAGATCATATCTATCATTGCAAGAAAAAAGGTCTCTAGCAGTTTCTTTATCCATAACATAACCCTCAGGCGTAACATGCAATTCATATCCATGGGGAGAATCTTCATCATCACTTTCATTCATATCATCAGTTTCAGTATTTTCATTCTCTAACCCTAGAGAGTTGTTCATCAAGAAATTCACCTAATGGCACATTATTATCAAGCAGAGACGTAGTTTCATCATAAGCATCATGCATAGCAGAAGTGGCATCATCAATAACATGAGACATCAGAATCAATATCAGGTGTAGGTGTCGCAAGCTTACTCAAAATAGAAGGAGAATCAAGTGCAAAGCTAGATGGCAGTTCCTTACCTCCCCTCGTAGTTGAGGGAAAAATCTTGGTTCTTTCATATTTCAAGTTCCTTATAGTGATCAACAAATATAAATCCCAAGTGCCTCAAAGAACAGAGCTATGATCCCCGGCAACAGCGCCGAAAAAAGGTCTTGATAACCCACAAGTATAGGGGATCGCAACAGTTTTCGAGGGTACAAGTATTCAACCCAAATTTATTGATTCGACACAAGGGGAGCCAAAGAATATTGTCAAGTATTAGAAGCTGAGTTGTCAATTCAACCACACCTGAAAGACTTAATATCTGTAGCAAAGTATTTAGTAGCAAAGTAGCACTACAAAAAAAGACACATCCGTGACATTTTGGGCCGAACGAATTTTTTTCTGTCATGCTTATGACACTTCTATGACGATAATTGTGACAAAACCCGGTATCATCATAGATGTGGTGGGCTCCTACTTCTATGACAAAAAATCATGACAGAAAATGGGCTTTTCGTCCTGGGTGGGCTGGAGACACAACTGCATGACATTCTTTGGGCCGTCCATGACGGAAAAAACCGTGGTAGAAGCGAGGGCGAGGAAAATATCGGGGTGTTCCCGGTTACGGTGGGTGGTCGGGGCCGAGTGATGCATGGAGGTTTGCGTGTTTATCTCGTACATGCACATGCGTGGGTACGAGGCGTTGGGCTCTAACAGAACCCGAGTGATTGCACTGCAGGCTACATGTTACTGAACCCGAGTGATCGATCGATCACTTTAACTGAACCCGATCGAGCGGTTCCTTCGCTACTGCTGCTAATTGAAGCCGATCGATGCTACCTCTGGATGAACAATGAGTGTTGTTGGGGGGGTGGATGAACGTTCCCGGTGGGGGTTGGATGAACAAGACCCCGTGGTGTTGCTGCTGGATGAACAGGACCCCGATCGATCGAGCCGGTTGGGTGTGGATGAACAGAACCCCGTGGAGGGCTGGATGAACAGGACCCCATGGAGGGAAGGTTGAACAGTAGCCGGTGGAGGGCTGGTTGAACAGTAGCCGGTGGAGGGTTGGATGAACAGTAGCCCGTGGAGGGGTGGTTGAACAGGACCCCGTGGAGAGGGCTGGTTGAACAGTAGCCGGTGGAGGAGCACGCGGTGGAGGCTGGATTAACAGGAGCCCGTGGATGAACAGTCGCAAGTGGAGGCTGGAGGAGGTCGACGGTGGATGAACAGTAGCCCATGGAGGCTGGAGGAGGTCGACGGTGGAGATGAAGAGTATCTCGTGAAGTCTCATTTTGCGGTACGCCACACCCCTCCCGATGAACAGGACCCCCGTTTTGATCGAAGCGCTCCAACACAAGTCCGTTTCCTCCGTTTTGCGGTACGCCACACCCCTCCTGATCAACAGGACCCCGTTTCAACCGTAGGAGGTCCAAAAGAAGTATGTTTCCTCTGTTTTGCAATACGCCAGACCCCTCCCAATAAACAGAATCCCATTTCGACCATGGCCGGTCGAACACAAGGCCGTTTCCTCCATTCTGCGGTACGCCAGCCCTCATTTCCATCAGCTGTTCCATCCAAGCCCTCCCGATGAACACGACGACGCATTCCATTCCAACCCAGCCGGTTGGCTCCCCATGAACACGACGACGACGCAGTTTCTCCTTTCTGACCCAACCATGTACACGAGCCCTAGCCGTACATATGCACGAGTAGGCGTTCGACACCCCGCCCGTATGTACGTACGTGGTCGTATTTACTTTCTTGCACCCTGGCCGCTGTACGTACGTGTACATGCTACGTGCGCGTCTCTACTACGACATGCGCGCGCCTCTACATCGACCAGTATGTACGCACACATTCGCGACCAGAATGAAAACACTACATACGCTTCGACCAGGTGGGTCCCGACTGTCAGGCACTTCCTTGCGTGCGAAGATGTAGCTGGTGGGTCCTAGCAGTCAGGAGGAAAATCATTTTTTTGCCCGTAATATGGACACACTTCCTTGCTTGCGAAGATGTAGTTGGTAGGTCCCAACAGTCAGGGGGAAATTTTTTTCACAAAATACGGTGGCCCGTCTGGTGGGTCCCTGCTGTTAGGTGGAGGAATCATTATTTTCCGTGTAATAAGGAGGCACTTCCTTGCTGCGGCCGTGGACCCAGTTGTCAGCCTCTCCACGTAAAGTACTCTTCCGATGGAAGTCGGTCGTTGACCACATTGACCACGTTGCACTGAGAGCACCAAGGCAGTGGACGACGGCGAGGCCTAGGAAGGGGACGACGCGGAGCCGGGGAAGACGCGTCAGTGGATGCCCACGCGGAGAGGAGTACAAGGGTTCACTGGTTCGGTTGTGGTGTGAGGCTGCCGTCACCGCAGAATAACATGGGGTGTGGGTGAGTGGAGGGATGGCCTGGCCAGCGGTGGGAGTAATAGGGGCGGTGAGGCGTCCGCGGCAGCACAGCTGACCACAGGAGGCAGGAGCAGGCGACACGACCGACGCTGCTTTGGGCGGCTGGAGCAAGAAGACCAGAGGTTGAAGAAGCACTACAACCGTTGGATGGACATCGTACAGTCACTGGAGCTAGAATCGTTCATATTGACTAAGTTGACAAAGCCCTTTCTCGCCGTCAACTTAGTAGGCTCACAAGTCAGCCTCACACTATGCTGGGTCCCAGCTAGCAGGGGGAGTATTCATTTTTTGTGTGTGTAATATGGAGGCACTTCCTTGCGTGTGAAGATATAGCTGGTGGGTCCGAGTTGTCAACGGCGGGAACGTTTTTTTCACGAAATACAGAGGCCCTTTCGATGGGTCCCAGATATCAGGTGGAGGAATCATTATTTTGTGCGTAATAAGGAGGCATTTCCTTGCGTTCGGCCGTGGACCCAGCTGTCAGCCTCTCCACGTACAGTCTACTTCAGATGCATGTCGGCCATTGACCACGTTGACCACGCCGCGCCGAGAGCACCAAGGTAGTGGACGACGGCGAGGCCTAGGAAGGGAACGACACGGAGCCAGGGAAGACTCGACAGTTGTTTCCCATGCGGAGGGGAGTACGACTGTACGAGGGTTTACTGGTTCGTCTGCCGTCGCTAGAGAATAACAACATGTGTGGGTGAGTAGAGGGATAGCTAGGCCAGTGATGGGAGTACAGTGGGGTGGTGAGGCCTGCGCGGCAGCACAGCCGGCCGTGGGAGGAGGGAGCAGGCAGTCCTGCCGGTGCTTGTTTTAGCGGCTGCAGCAGAAAGAGCAGAGATTGAAGAAGCACGACGACTGTTGGATGGACATCCAACAGTCACCGCTTGTGTGTCAACCTTTTTTTGGAAAGCCTCAAATCTGTGGAAAACAACATACAACCCATCTACCATTACTTCTAATAATTTACAGCCTATTTGCTAATTCTTAAGGTTTTTTGGAGCCCATATTCTTTTTGTTAGCATTACAGCCCATATTGTGGCAACGGTTAAAAAAATATACGAAATTTTGCATATTTCAGTGCGGGCCGAACTGTTTTTAATCCCGAAATTTTGAGTCACATTCAAACTGCTTTTAAAAATAAATGTATATCAATATAAAATCCAACAAATTGTCCACGCATAAAAATCAATGCAATTTAAAATCTCGAAATGAAAAAAAGAAATTTGAAACTAATTGTCGGTTTGATGTGTTTTAAAAATGTACAACCATTTCTCATTACTGATAGGACATTTTCTCGGCCAGTCGAATGAAGCTCTCCTCGTCTTAAAAGATTTGCAACCCAACATGCCTGACACAGCGACTTACTTGACAAATCACAAAAAAACTGGGCTAGCCATTTTCAGAAAGAAAAAAACTACTGGGCTGGTCTGTGATAAACATAAAAGAAAAGGCTGTCTAGACATGCCAGAGTGCCCCGCACAGCCCAGTTGACACCCTGCTCCCGTCTCAAAAATAAAATAGATAAATTCCACTCCAATTATGGCGGTTCATAAAAATGCCACTGCAATTTCCAAACTTTGAAAAATGGCACTGTAATTTTTGCAAACTTTGAGAAACGCCACTGCAATTTGCAAACTTTTAAAAATGCCACTCCAGACTTCGAAAAATGCCACTGGAAATGGCATGAAATGGCATTTTTCATATTATGGAAATTGCAGTGGCATTTCTTGGAATCACCAGATTTGGAGTGGCATTTGTCAAATTAACCCAAAACAAAAATAACTGGGCGAGCTCTTTGGGTCCTCGTGTCACCGCTCACAGTAATTCTCTCATTTATTGACTACGTTGACAATGGCATGGGACCCAGATGTCAGAAATCCATTAGGAGGAGCCATTTTTTTATTGGCTTGAAATAAGGAGGCACTTGCTTGCGTACTGCCATGACCTTGGTGGGTCCCTGCTGTCATCCTCTTCACGTACAATCATCTCCTGATTGTGTACGCGTCAACCTGGTAGGCCCAAAAGTCAGCCTCTAAACCCGTGGCGGACAAATACAACCCATTTAAAAAAATAACAGCCCATTCCATCCATTCAAATGGAAAGTTCAACATTCAGAGCAAAGTAACATGTCTGATCCAGATATAGAGTATCGAGCTTTCACGTTGACAACCATCATAGCCAAGTTAACTATCTACTCCCACTAATACTCTAGTAGTGTACAAGTACTAACTTACTCTTAGCTAACTAGACAATGCCGGCCGCCATCTGCGGTACTCGCTAAACACCGGCACCGTCGTCCTCCGCGTCGCCTCAGACTTGCCAGAGGTGCGTGATATGTCCATTTTGCATCATGCTTTTATATCCATATTTATTGCATTATGGGCTATTATTACGCATTATATCTCAATACTTATGGCTATTCTCTCTTATTTTACAAGGTTTACCATGAAGAGGGGGAATGCCGGCAGCTGGAATTCTGGCTGGAAAAGGAGCAAACGTTGGAAACCTATTCTCCACAGCTCCAAAAGTCCTGAAACTCCACGAAACAACCTTTTGGATTTAATAAGAATTTCCGGGCGAAAGAAATAGGCCGGGGGCCCACACCTGTCCCAGAGGCAGGGCGCCCCTATCTCCTGGGCCCCCTGGTGGGCCTCCGGCGTCCACCTTCTGCTATATCATCACTTTTACACTGGAAAAAATCGTGGGCAAGCTTGCGGGACGAAACTCCACTGCCACGAGGTGGAACCTTGGCGGAATCAATCTAGGGCTCTGGCCGAGCTGTTCTGCCGGGGACACTTCCCTTCGGAAGGGGGAAATCATCACCAACGTCATCACCAACGATCCTCTCATCGGGAGGGGGTCAATCTCCATCAACATCTTCACCAACACCATCTCCTCTCAAAACCCTAGTTCATCTCTTGTATCCAATCTTGTATCAAAACCACAAATTGGTACCTGTGGGTTGCTAGTAGTGTTGATTACTCCTTGTAGCTGATGCTAGTTGGTTTACTTGGTGGAAGATCATATGTTCAGATCCTTTATGCATATTATTACTCCTCTGATTATGAACATGAATATGCTTTGTGAGTAGTTACGTTTGTTCCTGAGGACATGGGTGAAGTCTTGCTATTAGTAGTCATGTGAATTTGGTATTCGTTCAATATTTTGATGAGATGTATGTTGTCTTTTCCTCTAGTGGTGTTATGTGAACGTCGACTACATGACACTTCACCATTATTTGGGCCTAGAGGAAGGAATGCGGAAGTAATAAGTAGATGATGGGTTGCTAGAGTGACAGAAGCTTAAACCCTAGTTTATGTGTTGCTTCGTTAGGGGCTGATATGGATCCATATGTTTAATGTTGTGGTTAGGTTTACCTTAATACTTCTTTTGTAGTTGCAGATGCTTGCAATAGGGGTTAATCATAAGTGGGATGCTTGTCCATGTTTGGGCAGTACCCAAGTACCGGTCCACCCACATATCAAATTATCAAAGTACCGAACGCGAATCGTATGAACGTGATGAAAACTAGCTTGACGATAATTCCCAATGTGTCCTCGGGAGCTCCTTTATCATTATTAGAAATTGTCCAGGCTTATCCTTTGCTACATAAAGGATTGGGCCACCTTGCTGCACTTTATTTACTTTATTTACTTGTTGCTCGTTACTATTTATCTTATCACAAAACTATCGATCACCTACAATTTCAGTGCTTGCAGAGAAAACCTTACTGAAAACCGCTTATCATTTCCTTCTGCTCCTCGTTGGGTTCGACACTCTTACTTATCGAAAGGACTATGATAGATCCCCTACAGTTGTGGGTCATCAAGACTCTTTTCTGGCGCCGTTGCCGGGGAGTGTAGCGCTTTTGGTGAGTGGAACTTGGTAAGGGAACATTTATATAGTGTGCTGAAATTTTCTGTTACTTGTCACTATGGAAACTAATCCTTTGAGGGGCTTGTTTGGGGTATCTTCACCGCAACCAGAAGAGCAAAGAGTTGCTCCTCAACCTACTGAACTTTATGAAAATATTTACTTTGAGATTCCTTCGGGTATGATAGAGAAACTGCTAGCTAATCCATTTGCAGGAGACGGAACATTGCATCCCGATTTACACCTTATCTTTGTGGATGAAGTTTGTGGATTATTTAAGCTTGTAGGTATTCCTGATGATGTTGTCAAAAGGAAGGTCTTACCTTTATCTTTTAAGGGAGATGCATTTGACATGGTATAGGCTATGTGATGATACGAGATCTTGGAATTATAAGCGATTTTAGTTGGAATTTCACCAGAAGTTTTATCCTATGCATCTTGTTCATCGTGATCGTAATTACATATATAATTTCTGGCCTCGCGAAGGAGAAAGCATCGCTCAAGCTTGGGGGAGGCTTAAGTCAATGTTATATTCATGCCCTAATCATGAGCTCTCTCAGGAAATGATTATTCCAAAATTTTATGCTCGGCTTTATCTTGATAATCGCAACCTGCTCGATACTTCCCGTGCTGGTTCTTATATGCTGGAGACTATTGATTTCAAATGGGACTTATTGGAAAGAATTATACGCAACTCTAAAGATTGGGGTTCCGACGATGGTAAGGAGTCAGGTATGACACCTAAGTTCGATTGTGTTAAATCTTTTATGGATACCGATGCTTTTCGTGGATTTAGCGCTAAGTATGGACTTGACTCTGAGATAGTAGCTACTTTTTGTGAATATTTTGCTACTCACGTTGATCTCCCTAAAGAGAAGTGGTTTAAATATAATCCTCTTGTTGAAGTGAAAGTAGTTGCACCTATTACAGTCGAAGAAAAGACTATTACCTATAGTGATCCTGTTGTTCCTACTGCTTATGTTGAAAAACCTCCTTTTCCTGTTAGGATAAAAGATCATGCTAAAGCTTTGACTGTTGTTCGTAAGAGTAATACTAGGACTTATACACCTCCTGAGCAAATTAATGTTGTACCTAGTATTGCTATGATTAAAGATCTCTTGGATGAGGACTTAGATGGGCATGTTATTTCTTTCTTGGGTGAAACTGCTAATATTGCTAGACCTAATACTAAGACACGTAGACCTGTCGTAGGCATGCCTGTTATTTCTGTTAAAATAGGGGATCATTGTTATCATGGCTTATGTGATATGGGTGCTAGTGCTAGTGCGATACCTTATGATCTTTATAAAGAAATTATGCACGACATTGCACCCGTTGAATTAGAAGACATTGATGTTACTATTAAGCTTGCTAATAGGGATACCATTAAACCTATTGGGATTGTTAGAGATGTTGAAGTTTTGTGTTGGAAGGTTAAATACCCTGCTGATTTTCTTGTTCTTGGTTCCCCACAAGATGATTTTTGTCCCATTATTTTTGGTAGACCCTCCTTGAATACTGCTAGTGCTAAGATTAATTGTGAAAAGAATATTGTCACTGTTGGCATAGATGGTATGTCTCATGAGTTTAATTTTGCTAAGTTTAGTAGGCAACCTCGTGAAAGGGAACCACCTAGTAAGGATGAAATTATTGGTCTTGCTTCCATTGTTGTTCCTCCAACTAATCTGTTAGAACAATATTTGCTAGACCATGAAAACGATATGTTTATGAAGGAAAGGGAAGAAATAGATGAAGTGTTCCTTAAACAAGAACCTATGCTGAAACATAACCTTCCCGTTGAAATTCTTGGGGATCCCCTCCACCCAAGGGTGATCCCGTGTTTGAACTCAAACCATTACCTGATAATCTTAACTATGCTTATCTTGATGAAAAAGAAATATATCCTGTTGTTATTAGTGCTAACCTTTCAGAGAAAGAAGAAGAAAGATTATTGAAAACTCTGAAGAAGCACCGAGCTGCTATTGTATATACTCTGGATGATCTTAAGGGCATTAGTCCCACATTATGTCAGCACAAAATTTCAGTGGAGAAAGATGCCAAACCAGTTAGAGATCCTCAAAGACGATTAAATCCCAAGATGAAGGAAGTGGTAAGAAAGGAGATACTAAAGCTCCTTGAGGCGGTATTATTTATCCCATTGCTGATAGTGAATGGGTAAGCCCATCCATTGTGTCCCTAAAAGGGAGGTGTTACCGTTGTTCCTAATGATAAAGATGAATTGATCCCGCAAAGAATTATTACAGGTTATAGGATGGTAATTGATTTCCGTAAGTTAAATAAAGCTACTAAGAAAGATCATTACCCTTTACCTTTCATTGATCAAATGCTAGAAAGGCTATCCAAACACACACATTTTTGCTTTCTAGATGGTTATTCTGGCTTCTCTCAGATACCCGTGTCAGCGAAGGATCAATCTAAAACTACTTTTACTTGCCCTTTTGGTACTTTTGCTTATAGACGTATGCCTTTTGGTTTATGTAATGCACCTGCTACCTTTCAAAGATGTATGATGGCTATATTCTCTGATTTTTGTGAAAAGATTTGTGAGGTATTCATGGATGACTTCTCTGTTTATGGATCCTCTTTTTATGATTGTTTGAGCAACCTTGATCGAGTTTTGCAGAGATGTGAAGACACTAGTCTCGTCTTGAATTGGGAAAAGTGTCACTTTATGGTTAATGAAAGCATTGTCTTGGGGCACAAGATCTCCGAGAGAGGTATTGAAGTTGATAAAGCCAAAGTTGATGCTATTGAAAAGATGCCATGTCCCAAGGACATAAAAGGTATAAGAAGTTTCCTTGGTCACGCCAGTTTTTACAGGAGGTTCATTAAGGACTTTTCTAAAATCTCTAGGCCTCTGACTAATTTATTGCGAAAATATATTCCTTTTTGTCTTTGATGATGATTGTGTAGAAGCATTTGAAACACTTAAGAAATCTTTGATCACTGCACCTATTGTTCAGCCACCTGATTGGAATTTACCTTTTGAAATTATGTGCGATGCTACTGATTATGTCAGAGGTGCTGTTTTAGGGCAAAGAGTCGATAGGAAATTGAATGTTATCCAAGATGCTAGTAAGACTCTTGATCTTGCCAGAGAAATTATGCTACTACTGAAAAAGAGTTCTTAGCAGTTGTGTTTGCATGTGATAAGTTTAGACCTTATATTGTTGATTCCAAAGTAACTATTCACACCGATCATGCTGCTATTAAATATCTTATGGAAAAGAAAGATGCTAAGCCTAGACTCATTAGATGGGTTCTCTTGCTCCAAGAATTTGACTTGCATATTATTGATAGAAAGGAGATGAGAACCCGTTGCGAGATAACTTGTCTAGGTTAGAGAATGTTCTTGATGACCCAACGCCTATTAATGATAGCTTTCCTGATGAACAATTAGCGGTCGTCAATGCTTCTCGTACTCCTTCTTGGTATGCTGATTATGCTAATTACATTGTTGCTAAATATATACCGCCTAGTTTCACATACCAGCAAAAGAAAAAGTTCTTTTATGATTTAAGACATTACTTCTGGGATGATCTACACCTTTATAAAGAAGGAGTAGATGGTGTTATTAGACGTTGTGTGCCTGAGCATGAACAGGAACAGATCCTACGCAAGTGTCACTCTGAATCCTATGGAGGACACCACGCTGGAGATAGAACTGCACACAAGGTACTACAATCTGGTTTTTATTGACCTACTCTCTTCAAAGATGCTCGTAAGTTTGTCTTGTCTTGTGATGAATGTCAAAGAATAGGTAACATTAGTAGACGTCAAGAAATGCCTATGAATTATTCTCTTGTTATTGAACCGTTTGATGTTTGGGGCTTTGATTATATGGGACCTTTTCCTGCCTCTAATGGTTATACACATATTTTAGTTGCTGTTGATTACGTTACTAAGTGGGTAGAAGCTATTCCAACTAGTAGTGCTGATCATAACACTTCTATTAAAATGCTAAAAGAAGTTATTTTTCCGAGGTTTGGAGTCCCTAGATATCTTATGACTGATGGTGGTTCACATTTTATTCATGGTGCTTTCCGTAAGATGCTTGCTAAGTATGATGTCAATCATAGAATAGCATCTCCTTATCACCCGCAGTCTAGTGGTCAAGTAGAGTTGAGCAATAGAGAGCTCAAATTAATTTTGCAAAAGACTGTGAATAGATCTAGAAAGAATTGGTCCAAAAAACTGATGATGCATTATGGGCCTATAGAACTGCATACAAAAATCCTATGGGTATGTCTCCATATAAGATGGTTTACGGAAAAGCATGTCATTTACCTCTTGAACTTGAACATAAGGCATATTGGGCTATTAAAGAGCTCAATTATGACTTCAGACTTGCCGGTGAGAAGAGGTTGTTTGATATTAGCTCACTTGATGAATGGAGAACCCAAGCCTATGAGAATGCCAAGCTTTTCAAAGAAAAAGTCAAACGCTAGCATGATAAGAGGATACAAAAGCGTGAGTTTAACGTAGGAGATTATGTGTTATTATTGAACTCTCGTTTAAGATTTTTTGCACGAAAACTTCTCTCAAAATGGGAAGGTCCCTACGTTATCGAGGAGGTCTATCGTTCTGGTGCTATAAAAGTCAACAACTTTGAAGGTACAAGTCCTAGGGTGGTTAACAGTCAAAGAATTAAACACTATATTTCAGGTAATCCTATCAATGTTGAAACTAATATTATTGAAACCGTAACCCCTTAGGAATACATAAGGGACACTTTCCAGAACGTTCCAGACTCCGAAAAGTTATAGGTATGTGGTATGGTAAGTAAACCAACTCCAAAACAACTTTAATGGCAATTTTTATCAGTTTTGGAATATTTGAGAATTTTAGGAAAAAAGAAGTAGTCCGAAAGGGACACAAGGCTCCCACGAGAGAGGAGGGCGCCCCCCCTGTAGGGCGCGCCCCCTGTCTCGTGGACACCTCGTGTGCCTCCCGGACTCCGTTTTCTTGCACGTTACGTATTTTGGTCGGTAAAAATTCATTATATATACTCCCAATGGTTTTGACCACCGTATCACGCAAATATCCTCTGTTTTCATTTCGAGCTGTTTCCGTTGCAGATTTAGAGCACCATGACTTCACCCTCCTCCAACAATGAAGACAAGGATGCTTGGATTTTTAAGATAGATCTGAAAAGAGAAGAACCAGATGAGATCAATAAGGATGAAGGGATCAAGAAAGCCATGGAGGTTCAAGCCCCGGTAGTGAAAGAAGAAGATATTCCTCAACCCTTACCTAACCTCTTTACTACAAAAGAGATTGAAGCTTTCAAGATGATTGAGTTAGCTCGCATACAGAACAAGTATCTCACATAGGAGAATATTCTGTTGAAGGATCATATTGCTGGGCTTAAGGGCATTATCCGCAAGTTGGAGTAACTGTTATGCTCAATGTGCGATTATCCACCGTCATCATCACCACCTCCATCACCTCCGAGGACATAATCACAGGGGTATGGGCACTCCCCTTGGCAACTGCCAAGCTTGGGGGAGGTGCCCCGGTATCGTATCACCATCACACTCCTATCGTTACCGCTTTATTTAGTTCGATCCTTTTAGTAGTATCTTGATCTAGTAGTTGAAGTTTTGATATCAAGTAGTTTTGAGTTTTACATTGTGATCTCTTTTTGTAATTGAGTCCATGTGCTATCTATAATAAAGATTAGTGTTGAGTCAAGGGCTTTGCTATGTTTCTATGATCTTGAGAAAGTAGAAAGAATAAAAGAGTTCACATTGATCTTATGGATAGTGATAACTTCACACATAGAAAGTATGAGGCATAAAAATTGTTGAGAGTTGATGAACGTAGCCTTGGTCATTGTTGCAATTAATAGGAAGTGATAAGGAAAGTGGACTTCACATATAAATATATTATCTTGGACATCTTTTATGATTGTGAAGCACTCATTAAGTATGACATGCTAAAAGAGTTGATGTTGGACAAGGAAGACAACGTAATGGTTTATGTTTTCCGACATCTCAGTTAAAGTATATTGTCGTTGACCTTCCAAACATGTTGAGCTTTCCTTTCCCCCTCATGCTAGCCAAATTCCTTGCACCAAGTAGATATACTACTTGTGCTTCCAAATATCCTTAAACCCAGTTTTTCCATGAGAGTCCACCACACCTACCTATGGATTGAGTAAGATCCTTCAAGTAAGTTGTCATCGGTGCAAGCAATAAAAATTGCTCTCTAAATATGTATGACTTATTAGTGCAGAGAAAATAAGCTTTGTACGAACTTGTTGTGGAAGTAATAAAAGCGACGGACTACATAATAAAGGTCCACATACAAGGGGCAATATAAAGTGACGTTCTTCTGCATTAAGATTTCGTGCATCAACCCTAAACGCGCATGACAACCTCTGCTTCCCTCTGCGAAGGGCCTATATTTTACTTTATGTTTTTACTTTATGCTTGAGTCAAGGTGATACTCACCTTTCCCTTTTTATTTTATCCTTTGGCAAGCTCCTCGTGTTTGAAAGATCATGATATATATATATATATATCCAATTGGATGTAAGTTAGCATGGGCCATTATTGTTGACATCACCTAAAGGTGAATACGTTGGGAGGCAACACAATAAGCCCCTATCTTTCTCAGTGTCCGGCTGAAACTCTATAACCACAAGTATTGCGTGAGTGTTAGCAATTGTAGGAGACTACGAGATAGTTGAGTATGTGAGCTTGCTGAAAAGCTCTATTATTGACTCTTTCTGATATTACGATAAATTGCAATTGCTTCAATGACTGAGATTATAGTTTGTTAGTTCCCAATGAAGTTTTTGAACCATACTTGACATTGTGAATTGTTTATTACTTGAGCATAGGAAATCATATGACAAAATCTATATATGTTGCCGTTATTAGAATGATCATGATGCCCTCATGTCCGTATTTTATTTTTATCGACACCTCTATATCTAAACATGTGGACATATTTTTTGATTTTGGCTTCCGCTTGAGGACAAGTGAGGTCTAAGCTTGGGGGAGTTGATACGTCCATTTTGCATCATGCTTTTATATCCATATTTATTGCATTATGGGCTGTTATTACGTATTATATATCAATACTTATGGCTATTCTCTCTTATTTACAAGGTTTACCATGAAGAGGGGGAATGCCGACAGCTGGAATTCTGGCTGGAAAAGGAGCAAACGTTGGAAACCTATTCTGCATAGCTCCAAAAGTCCTGAAACCCCACGAAACAACTTTTTGGATTTAATAAGAATTTCTGAGCGAAAGAAATAGGCCAGGGGGCCCACACCCAGTCCAGGAGACAGGGGGTGCGCCCCCCTATCTCCTGGGCCCCCCGGTGGGCCTCCAGCGTCCATCTTCTGCTATATCATCACTTTTACCCCGGAAAAAATCGTGGGCAAGCTTGCGGGACGAAACTCCGCCGCCACGAGGCGGAACCTTGGCGGAGTCAATCTAGGGCTCTGGCGGAGCTATTCTGCCGGGGACACTCCCCTCTGGGAGGGGGAAATCATCACCAACGTCATCACCAACGTTTCTCTCATCGGGAGGGGGTCAATCTCCATCAACATCTTCACCAGCACCATCTCCTCTCAAAACCCTAGTTCATCTCTTGTATCCAATCTTGTATCAAAACCACAAATTGGTACCTGTGGTTTGCTAGTAGTGTTGATTACTCCTTGTAGTTGATGCTAGTTGGTTTACTTGGTGGAAGATCATATGTTCAGATCCTTTATGCATATTATTACTCCTCTGATTATGAACATGAATATGCTTTGTGAGTAGTTACGTTTGTTCCCGAGGACATGGGCGAAGTCTTGCTATTAGTAGTCATGTGAATTTGGTATTCGTTCGATATTTTGATGAGATGTATGTTGTCTTTTCCTCTAGTGGTGTTATGTGAACGTCGACTACAAGACACTTCACCATTATTTGGGCCTAGAGGAAGGCATGGGGAAGTAATAAGTAGATGATGGGTTGCTAGAGTGACAGAAGCTTAAATCTAGTTTATGCGTTGCTTCGTTAGGGGCTGATATGGATCCATATGTTTAGTGTTGTGGTTAGGTTTACCTTAATACTTCTTTTGTAGTTGCGGATGCTTGCAATAGGGGTTAATCAAGTGGGATACTTGTCAAATTTAGGGCAGTACCCAAGTACTGGTCCACCCACATATCAAATTATCAAAGTACCGAATGCGAATCATATGAACGTGATGAAAACTAGCTTGACGATAATTCCCAATGTGTCCTCGGGAGCTCCTTTATTATTATTAGAAATTTTCCAGGCTTATCCTTTGCTACATAAAGGATTGGGCCACCTTGCTGCACTTTATTTACTTTATTTACTTGTGGCTCGTTACTATTTATCTTATCACAAAACTATCTATCACCTACAATTTCAGTGCTTGCAGAGAAAACCTTACTTAAAACCGCTTATCATTTCCTTCCGCTCCTTGTTGGGTTCGACACTCTTACTTATCGAAAGGACTAAGATAGATCCCCTACACTTGTGGGTCATCAGTGCGATGGGGCGCATTGCTCGCGTGCGTTGGCCCTTTCCATGTCGGCGTGGTCATCAAAGCTTCAGCTTCTAAGCGGGAAACCCACTTCACGAGCTGGTAGTAAAATTCGGCGCCTGACAGCCTCTAGGGTTATTTACCGGGTGCCGGCCTCCACGTAGTCGGCCCAGTTGTGGGCACTCTGCTTGCGACTTAGAGCGTCGATGCACTGCTGCTCCATGTCTCACTGGCGGTGCAAATCGGTGATACGCTGCTCCTCCACCAGGCGGTCACGCTCCAACAACTCCTCATGCTCCGCATTGCCATCTAAAGACCGATAGAATGCCTTCTCCCTCTGTCTGCCTTCCGATGAAAAACCGAACACTAGTTCCGATGGTGACCGCCTCCGGCGTCGCCTATCACGGATGGGTGGGGGCATGGCGGATGTGGCAAGAGCGAGGATAACTGGCGAGTGACATCGGGCCAGTGGGGGCTTATGAGGATAGGGCGAGTTGGGTGATGGTGCCACCGGAGAAGGCCGGGAAATAGTAATTATAGGCGGAAAGAGACGAGGATTCCCTGCCGTGGCCTAGCCTACCTTTGAGTCACTGACACATGGGTCCCACAGAGCATGGGACCCACCTATCAGTGACCCAAGGGCAGGGTATGGCAGGGATTACAAAGTCAGAGGATCCACATCCGGCGGAAGGTAGGCGAACTAAACGCGATGGTCATCACGGTCAACGGAATTCAATGCATAAGCAGGTTGGTGAGATTTTTGAATTAAGCCCTGAATAGTCTACGCATTCCTCTTTTATCTCCATGGTTTCCAACTATGCCCCACATTAAGTGAGCCACTTTCCAACTAATTGCACGTAGAGAGACAGGGAGCCGTGCGTGCATGCGGAGCGGGATTTGAGGCAACAACAAGCATGCGAGCCAGGAGAGCCAATCGGTTGCATGGAAATAATAGCTACCCAGCGACGCGATACGTGCAAATACAAGGGCAAATTTATCCAGAAAAACAGACCGAGCCTTCCCTTGGTATGCGCGCTCGACCTTAGGCGCAGAGAAAAAAGGACCGGAGGGAGTAGTACGTGCGTGATCCGCTATTTATTCATGTAGGATCGAGTAGGTCGTTTTTTGAATTGAGCCCTGGAAACCGGAAAGGAGGTAGTACGTGCGTGATCTGCTATTTATCCGTGTAGGATCAAGTAGGTCGGATAGTGTACGTGTAGGATCGAGTAGGTCGGATGGTGTACGTGTACGATCGCATTAGCTGATGAACTTTCGCTGGGAGATAAGGCATTTGCGAACGTTTTTGCTGGCAGTTTCTTCAGTTTCACGTGGCATTTTCTTCAGAGCAGCTTGTCAGCTTCTTCAGAGGTACGCATTTTTATTCAAAAAACTGCCACTTGGATCTTGCGTCGCAACTAAAACTGCCAGGAGCGCATTAGTAGGCTAGCTAGTGATCGATCAGTAACTTGTAAACACTGAGCGAACAGAAATAAGGAACTGTTAGTAACTTGTAAACACTAAGAACATAGAAATAAGGATCATGCTGCGCACAGCAGTAAGAGCCGATCCGTTCGAAATGTTCACACGAGACTCACAGGCCTGGCATTGTAATATGTTCACATTAGTAGCCCAAATTCAAAACAAACTAGTAAGATTCCCATACATAAGATCAACATGTTAATGCATCTCAATGAGTCACAGATCATATACAAATATGTAGCTCCAAAAGCAAAGATGTAGAAAAAACATTTGTTCTTCCTACTAACATGGATGCTTCTCTTGGCTAACATTAAGTACAGAGTGAAAGAAAAATTTGTTTGTGAAGTTTACAATTCCTCTTGCAAAGGTAAGTGGTTTCACCAACAACTGGAACCATGAGAATGAACCACACATGATGGAGGAACATACACTACAATATGATTTGGTCTTCTTTGGATCACATGACGAGACTACTTTCGGAATACAAACTTTAACTTAGGCAAAATGATGCCCATTGTATAATCAGACCAAAGAAATGAAGCACCTAGTGTTGGCCAATAAATAGTACAGTACTACCTTTCTGCAGTCCATGAAGTGACTATCCAATCCTTTTGTGTCTATTTTCAAATGGCACTGCATGCGGTGACTATACTATTCCCTTGTGCAGTTCAACCAAAATTGCGGTCACTTTGTTTGTTTGCCAAATAGCAATGTACAGACATCTTTGTCTGTACAAATATCAAGCAACTAGTAAACATATACCCCACCTTGTATTTTCGGTTTAAACACGTCTCTTCCGCTTAGCATCTGTCATGTTTTGCACTGGACAATTTGATACAGTCATGTTTTTCCATGGACAATTTCACACTGAATTGATTGGCTGGTTCAGAGCAGAAATATAGCGCCTATTCTTCATCATACCAAGGATATCCATGTTCGCAGTGATGGAAGAGGTGAAATCGATACAACCAAAATTGAGCATCAATCATTGAATCCTGTCCTGCACCTCCAATGTAGGTCCACCCTGCCAATAAATTCACATACAAACCACTAGTATTACTATCTAATGACAGTACAAAAAGAGTAGCAAGATAGTAGAAAACCATGTACCTTCGTAATGAACGCTCATAGTGCCACCAATTGGATATAAAGGTTTGGAAGAAAGCATGCTCCTAATGTTGAACCATTTGGACTTTTTGTGCAGTTCCACTAAAATCGAGCATCCTTGTTTGCAAAGATATTGAAAGTGTGATTACTATAAAAGTGGCACTAGTTGAAGAATAGACTCACAAATATAAGCATTCCAATTTCTTAATGGGAAAAGGTAGCAAGACTGTTTCTAACCACCTATTTGAAGGAATAAATAAGGCAACAACGACTGATGTCAGGAAGGCATACATAGTTTTTTCTGAAAAATTGAGCCATTCCTGACCTTTCCTCTTCTTTTAAGCATATTTTGTGCAGTTCAACTGAAATAAAATGCCATCACCACCTTGACAATCCAGTGACACTGTACAAAAGGAAATGAGTTAACATTACATCATGATGTCAGGTATGTAGTCGACAGGCATTAGAGACAAACATACATACCTCCTCTGATAACATAATGAACATTAATTTTAACAAAGGTGTGACTAGCTTTACCGGGATAATTTGAGTGAACTCTACACCCTCTGTTCCTTAATATAAGACATTTTCATAGTTCAATTTAAAGTACCCAAACGTCTAGTGTTTAGAAAAACATGTAGTAGTTTTCTTGAGCACATATCTGGGAAAGCTTGCCACACTTTATATATGTCCATACACTAATGCAACACCATTTGAATAGTACAAATATACACTAATCCAGTGGCTAGAGCAACAGTAGAGTAGTTATTTTATTACATGGTACAGTGTAATGGTTTTACTGAACAGATTTCCATAAGTTCTAGAAGTGGAAGATTTCTATAAGAATTAAGAATACAAAATGTAAAGGTAACAAGTTTCAGGATTGGTATACTAGCTATGCAAGAGTATTAAACCAAATACAAAAGTCTAAAGGTAACTAGCATTACTAACAATGTCAGTATAAAAAAATTGCAAACCATGTACCCTCGAGGTAAATATCATTTCGAACTCGAGGGGACCAAAAAATTGCTATCCCAATCTCGATAATCGGTCAAACATAAAAACTTGATCGAATGAATCAAGAGAATAGTCGTAGGAGGAGGTGCTCACTCTTGACCTTTCCTCTTGACACTGCACACAAAAAAATTGAGTTATCTCATGAAAGTGAGGCATGTAATCTATAAGCATTAACAGTGCAAAAATCTGAAGGTAGTAACAAGATTCATCATTGGTATACTGGTTGTGCAACAACATTAGAATGCCTTAGCTAAAAAATCTTTAATACATCCACAATCAACAGCTAACCCTGAAATAATCCAGTGACGACATTAAATGGCATTGCTTAAATTTATCGGTGGCATTAGACTGAGTGCGGCATTAGTTAAATGTGGAATCACTTTAGCAGTAGCATTGCTTGACTTGACTGCTGGCGTTATACTAATAGAAAAAGTGGCAATAAGAGCATGGAAGGCCCATTCGGACAGTGGGCGCACCAGTACGATGTACCTCCACAGACGCATAGAGTGGTGGAGGAGGTATGGTTGCCCAGAGCAACAAATATCCAGGCAGCATATGTGTATCACGTCCCATTTCTGTTCTCTTTAGCCACCTTTTTCCTATGTGAGGACAACAAACCAATCGACCTGGTCATTCTCCATTGCGTTGTCATGCCTTTCTACCCTTCTTCAACCAAGAGACATGAGACTCGTTCCTTAGCTACCGATTTTCCCCTTTTCAACCTAGATGCGGGTTCGATGCCTACTCTCTTGGACAGTACAGTCTCCCTTCCTTTCCTTATTCAAGCCAGACATGGATTAGTCTGCATGAAGTATGGTTTACTTTAATAGTGAAAATTAAGGTTTCCATTTGCGTGACCAGCAGAGCAGAGGATAGCAAATTGGGAAGATGGTGGAGTGGAAAAATATCCACATGCAGCGACGTGGTAGATGGGCCAATAGAACAAGGGTATGGTTTGAAAAGAGGTAGCATACCTGAGGGTCGACGGGAAGTGGCTTCGCTTGTGGTCGTCGTCCTCCGCACACACTACGGCAGCGAGCTTGGGGACAGAGGTCTGAGAGGACGGCCTTGTCGTCAGTGCATGACGTCGTTCGCCGATGACGAGTGCGTCAACGCTATACATCCTTTTCTTCCCCAGCCGATCTGTGACCACCGGTGAGGAGGGAGAGAGAGGCCGTCTTTTTTAGATCTGGATAGAGGGTGGTAGTGTGAGAAGCAAGTGGGCATCCCTTAGCAATAAAGCGTTGAAGCTCCAGCCTATATATCTTTTTATACTACTAGTACTAGAGGTGGAGTAGTGGTAGAGTAGTTTATATTTTCTCTGCATACAATACCAGTTAGTCGTGCTTCAAAACGGAACGACACGCCATTAAAAAAAGAAAGTCGAGAAATAATGCGGCACTTCAGGCCAACGCAGCCAGATCGCATTTTGCACGAGAAATGACACACCATGTTTCGTTGACATGTGGCCCCGTTCCAACATGTCAGTGAGACGACGGTGAGGGAGTCCAGGATTAAGGGGTCCTCGGACAGCCGGACTATATACTTTGGCCGGACTGTTGGACTATGAAGACACAAGATTGAAGACTTTGTCCCGTGTCTGGGTGGGACTCTCCTTTGCGTGGAAGGCAAGCTTGACAGTTCGGACATGTAGATCTCCTTCTCTGTAACCTACTCTATGTAACCCTAGCCTCCCCGATGTCTATATAAACCGGAGAGTTTAGTCCATAGAACAACAACAATCATAATCATAGGCTAGCTTCTAGGGTTTAGCCTCTACGATCTCGTGGTAGATCAACTCTTGTAATACTCATATCATCAAGATCAATCAAGCAGGAAGTAGGGTATTACCTCCATCGAGAAGGCCCGAACCTGGGTAAACATCGTGTCCCCCGCCTCCTGTTACCATTAGCCTTAGACGCACAGTTTGGGACCCCCTACCCGAGATCCGCCGGTTTTGACACCGACATTGGTGCTTTCATTGAGAGTTCCGTTGTGTCGTCGCGATAGGGTTTGATGGCTCCTTCAATCATCTTCAACGGCACAGTCCAGGGGGAGGTTTTCCTCCCCGGACAGATCTTCGTATTCGGCGGCTTCGTATTGCGGGCCAACTCGCTTGGCCATCTGGAGTAGATCGTAGCTACGCCCCTGGCCGTCAGGTCAGGTTTGGAAGCTTGAACTATACTATCGACATCCGCGGAGACTTGATCTTCGACGGATTCAAGCCCGAGTCAGGTGCGCCAAACAGTCCTGACGAGCATGACTCAGATCTGCCATCGGACATTGTTCGGGAGATCGCGCCTGCAGCGGCCCCAGGAAACAATCTGGAGCAGATTGCACCATCCGAGGACGGGTGGATGGACCCCGCCATGGAGGCCGCACACTCATCGGCCTTGGATCCGAACACTTACCCCACCTCCTATGAGGTTGGTATTGTCGGACCCCCGGACTCATCTCCGACTACAGGATCCGAACCGCGTACATCCGTGCCTATCGAATCTGATTGGGCACCGGTCATGGAGTTCACCTCCGCGGATATCTTTCAGCACTCGCCCTTTGGTGATGTGCTAAATTCATTAAGGTCTCTCTCCTTGTCAGGAGACTTCTCGCCGAACTATGTTCGACTCGAGTGAGAAGCGGACGACGAAGAAATTCGTTACCCATCCACCACCCACTTCATAGCCATTGTCGATGACTTAACTGGCACGCTCGATTTCGACTCCGAAGACGTCGACGGTATTTACGACGACACAGGATAAGAATAGGAACCACCGCCCACTGGGCACTGGACTGCCACCTCATCATATGATATATATATGATGGACACGCCAAAACAAGGCGATGGTGATGATACAACAAAGGATAATCCCCTCGATAAGCCACCAAAGCGACGCCGTAGGCGCCGCTCTAAATCCCGCCACAGTAAAAACAACGACAACAACGCAAGAAAGAATAATACCCCGGTCGACTCCAAAGGAAACGACGACCCCATGGACCCAGTGATGGAGCAGGATGAGCTAGGGGACGGTGAACATAGTCCGGAGCGGATGTTAGATGACGCTGATCCCGAGGGTAAAATTCATCAACCTGTCTCCGGTGAGGAGAACAATCCGGACGATGATGCACTCATCATCCCAGAAAAACACTTGGAACAAGAGAACCTCCACAGAAGGCTTATTGCCACATCGAGGAGCCTAAAGAAGCAGAAGCAAAGGCTTAAGGCCGCGCAGGACACGCTCAATCACAGATGGAACAAAGTGCTTGACACTGAAGATAAATACGGTGGCGATCGCCCCACAAAGAGCTATCCAAAGCGCAAGCTGCTGCCCGAATTCGACGACGAGGCCATAGAGCCCATTCAGCCGAAAACGGCCGATCAGCCGGACCGACCACCCCGTGGCCGCAACAGGACGGCTAATAATGCCGCACACAAGTCAGCACACGATTTACGTGAGCTCCTGGACAAAAAGTCTGGTATAGCCAGATCCATCTATGGATCTAGGAAGCGCGCTTCGGCACAGGATCATAGCTACCAAAACGATCACATTGATCAAATACCAGCTAGGAATAAAAAATGAACACAACAACGGTCGACAGCATGCCACGACACGTCCAAATACAGGGGTGCCGCACACCCCCTGTGCTTCACCGATGAGGTGCTGTACCATGAATTTCCGGAAGGATTTAAACCCGTGAATATAGAGGCATATGACGGAACGACAGACCCTGGGGTCTGGATTGAGGACTTTATCCTTCACATCCACATGGCCCGCGAAGACAATCTCCACGCCATTAAATACCCACCCCTCAAGTTGAAAGGACCAACTCGGCACTGATTGAAAAGCCTCCCTAAAATCTCAATTGGAAGTTGGGAAGATCTTGCGGATGCTTTTAGGGCCATTTTTCAAGGGACCTATGTCCGACATCCGGATGCAGATGACTTAAGTCACATCATTCAACAGCCCAGAGAGTCAGCCCGAAAACTTTGGAATAAATTTCTTACTAAGAAGAATCAAATTGTCGACTGCCCGGACGCTGAAGCCTTAGTCGACTTCAAGCACAGTGTCCGGGATGAATGGCTTGCCTGACACCTCGGCCAGGAAAAGCCGAGGACAATGGCAGACTTAACAAGCCCCATGACCCGCTTTTGCGCGGGCGAGGACAGTTGGCTGGCCCATAGTGGCACCAGCGACCCAGGCACATCTGAAGTCAGAGATGGCAACGGGAAGCCGCGACGCAATAGAAACAAGCGTCGAAACAATGAAGACAGCCCAGATAACACGATGGTCAACGCCGGATTCAGGGGCTCTCGACCCGGTCAACGGAAGAAGCCATTTAAAGGCAGCAGAGATGGACCGTCCAGCCTAAATAAGATTCTAGACAAATTATGTCAGATTCATGGCACCCCCGAAAAACCTGCAAATCACACCAACAGAGAGTGCTGGGTTTTCAAGCAAGCCGGCAGGTTAAATGCCGAACACAAGGGGAGGGAAACTCCAAGTGAAAACGAGGATGAGCCTCGCCAGCCGAACACTGGGGGACAGAAAAAATTCCCACCAGAAGTCAAAACAGTGAATATGATTTATGCAACTCACATTCCAAAGAGAAGACGCAAATGCGCACTCCGAGACGTATACGCTGTGGAGCCCATCACCCCCAAAT
Organism: Aegilops speltoides; assembly: GCA_021437245.1. Classification (NCBI taxonomy): domain Eukaryota; kingdom Viridiplantae; phylum Streptophyta; class Magnoliopsida; order Poales; family Poaceae; genus Aegilops; species Aegilops speltoides. Next base: position 306,463,111 of record CM038141.1, on the reverse strand, counting down.
TCAATCCCTGGTCGGCCTTCCCAATCACTTTTGATTGCAGGGATCATCCGACTAGTATCCGACACGGAGGATCGGCTGCCTTGGTGCTCGACCCAATAATTGATGGATACCATCTCACTCGAGTCCTTATGGATGGCGGCAGTAGTCTTAACCTGATATATTAGGACACCGTCCGCAAAATGGGGATAGACCCGTCAAGAATCAGCCAAAGCAACACTAACTTTAAAGGAGTGATACCAGGCGTCGAGGCCTGCTGCAGGGCTCTCTAGTACTGGAGGTTGTATTCGGTTCTCCCGACAACTTCAGAAGCGAAGAACTAATCTTCGACATTGCTCCATTCCGAAGCGGCTATCATGCACTACTCGAAAGAACGGCCTTCGCTCGTTTTAATGCAGTACCAGACTACACCTATCTTAAACTTAAGATGCCCGGTCCATGTGGGGTCATCACAGTTAGCGGAAATACAGAGTGTTCCTTACGTGCGGAAGAATATGTGGCGGCTCTAGCAGCCGAACACTGAGCGGCCCCTCCAACCAGAATAAATGGTCGATCGTCAAGACCACGGACACGGTTAGACGAGTCTGGTGCTCCACCAGATGTAATAACCCAGCTGGGATACCCCCATCAGTGGTGCTAGGGGTTGCTCGCAAAAAAAGAATCCCATAGTTCGGCTTGACCCTATTAATACAATAAATATTGCATTTTCATGGTTCATTCAGATTAACCAACTCTTCGCATGAAGTCTTTCACCTGGGTTTTTCCTTTTTACAGATGATCATCGTGCTACAACCTTCTAGGATATGGTACAACGGAGATAAAGGCGCAGACGTGCAGCAGGGCCCCGCTCAAAGGTTTCTCTTTAGATTAAGACCCTGCGTAAACCTTTTTTAATGTCTCTTGTTGCTTCTTCCCCCTCGGAAACTTAACACAATCGGGAGGGATACTGGCATTGTTGGCATTTTTGTCACACCAGACTAATGCACATACCTGGAAACTCAGGGCTTATTATCGAGGGCATTATTCAGCCCAGTATATGTCGTAAAGTCTGAATACCTTAGGGACTGTTCGGCTTTGCAAGTTTGGCCTTATATGCATCAGCTTCGAATCATGTCTTTGGTCAAATGTTGGGTTTGCCCGGCTCCCGTGTTATGCTAACTTACGTTCTGCTCTATCGGCTAAGGTGTCACCGGGAGAACTACTGCGATTGTGCCCTGGTTCATCTGGATGAGCACCTCAGTAGAGAAAGCCGAAAACTGACTGTCATGATACATCGTGAGACTGGTTAACCACTCGACGACTCAGCGGAATCTTCGCGATTCCTCCGCATTAACGAAGGACCGGTTTCCCGGTCATGTACGTACGCGCACCATATTCGGGTGAACGCGGAAGTACCAGGGGCTATATAGTAGCCCCACCGTCAAACTCCTATGGCTAAGTGAAAGTGTTAAAGCTATATAGTCCGATTGCCTGGATCGCCGCGCTACCACCTCCTTAACGGACCAAGACGTTGGATAAAGTGTGACTGCGCGTTTGCTCGAACACCCCCGCATTATATGCGTGGGGGATGAAGCCGACGACTGCAAACTTTCAGGTTATATACATACATAAACGGCCGCACATGAGGCACTATAATACTTTTGGGCAAAAGTATAAACACGGACTTTATAATCAAAATAGCATTGTTTTTACAATTGAGATACATGTCACTTGAACATGGCACTCTTCGAGCACTGAGCCTCTATTAAATGGGCACCTTCTAAGACTTCTTCAAAATAGTGCTCGGCCAGGTCCTGGCCTTCCGCCGGACCCCGGGTTGCAATAGCGGTGGTTTCCATCCCTGCCCAGTATGTTTTAACACGGGCAAGAGCCATCCGCACACCCTCTATGCACGCCGACCTCTTCACAGCATCGATATGCGACACAACACCAAGGAATTGTTGCACTAATCCAAAATGAATGTCCGGCCTTGGTCCCCATGGACAAACATGATCCACGACAGACCTCATAGCAAGCCCGAACAACCTGTGAAGCTCGGCCCATGCGGCCATCCTTTCATTCAACGACAGCGGACGCGTCGGGGCACTAAACTGTGACCAGAATAACCTCTCTACCTTATGGTCTTTCCGATCTTTGTAAAACTCAGTCGCATTAGCATTACTCTTTGTCAGGTCCACATACGCGTCTGTAGCACTCCACAACTGATCCAGAGGGGCATACTTCAGATCTCCGAACTTCATCCGCAACAAATAGGGCCTCCTAGCCATGATATCTCTGGCTTCACGAAGCTCCTCCCTTATCCCTCTCATTTCAGAGCGGGTTTCCTTGGCTGCCTCCAGAGCCTTCTTTAGGTCGGCCGCTATCGCTTGGCTGTCCTTTTCAAGGAGCTCATAGCGGTCGGCGGCATCTTTCAGCTCAACAGCCATCTTGGCTATCCTTTCCTCGCTCAGGTGATGAGCAGCCTGTTCGGCTCTTAACTCTTCGACCGCCTTCAGGGCGGCCGCATCACTTATTCGAGCTTGTTTACTGGCTCAGGCAAGCTCCGCCCGAAGGGTCTCTACGGCAGCACCTCCATCTGCAGTCACTGTATATTATAGATACTAGCATAATGCTCCTCTTACCATTTACTGACAAGTCGAACATACATACCCTGGGCCTCGTCAGGCCGCTTGTTAACAAGCGCGATGTCGGCATCCGCCACATCAAGCTGCCGCTTCAGTTCGGCAAAATCAGCAGTCCGGTCAGCCACCGGACAATCAGCCGCCTGCACATAAAAGAAGCATGATTATTACCTGGGATTATGATCCTCTGTTTGCCACATCTGGATGGCAACCAGAGTCTCAGGGGCTACTATCTATACGGAGCACACCTAGCATGTGCGGTAGCGTCAGAAATACATATATTATTTTGCGTACCTCAAAGCCGCTCAGCAGACTTGTAAAGGCTTCATTCAAACCGCTTTTGGCGGATGAAATCCTCTCAACCACCGTACCCATTAAGGTACGATGTGTCTCCGAGATGGCCGCTCGCTCCAGAAGACCCATCAGTGTGTCCGGCTGTATGCCGGACAATCCCGGACTCTTTCTATCGCTCTCCTTGGGAGCCTAATATTCCTAACTTTGGGCAACCGAAGTGTCAACTTTTGGCCTCAGCGGATCAGGAGAAATCCTCCGTGACGACACCTCGGGGTCGTCCGCCCCATGTGGCGGGGAGGCAGGAGGAGGCATTTTGCTATCCATCATCTCCAAAAGAAGATCCCCCGAAGACGAACTCTGTGGAGAAGGGCTACAAGCCAGACTGCAACAAATATGTCTCGGTTATTATTCTCAGAGACAAAACAGGATATATTTACCAAAGTACTCTTTTGACTTACGGCTCGGTGGAGGGCTGGCCCCCTTGCGGGCGCTGTGCGGTAAGGACGCCCTCTGGGGCAGGGCCCCTTGGCGAGGGTTTCTTCCCTCGTTTGGAAGCCTCCGCTTCCAAGTCTTCAGAGGCAGCCCTTTTCTTACTTTGAGGAGAGGGGATTTTAGGTTCACCTCCCCGATTATCCTCCTTCGTGGAGGCACTTACTCCCCCAATTTGGATGTGTAAAGTATGAGGCCCACTTGTGGCTTCTCTATTCCTCTCTTCGTCTTCTCCTGATGGCACCAGATACGGCGCGCGCTCAAGCATGTTGGTCAATAAAGGATCCGGCGAGCCTTCGGGAAGAGGGGTTGAACACCTAATCCTATCCGCCTTCCTTATCCAGTCCTGGCAGAGAGCAATTTTTCAGAATGCTGTTATAATAAACATAAAGGACGGTGTGTTCGGTAGCGGAATTACTTACTTGCGTATCCGGACGGTTGCAGTTGAGACTCACGTCCTCGATGGTGTCCGGACACTTTATTCGTGATCCGAAGAACGACCCATACATCACTTTGAGCGTCATGCCGAACAATTGTTGAATGGTTCACGGTCCTTCCGGGTTGAACTCCCACATACGGAGAGGTCGACATTGGCAGGGCAGGACCCGACGAACCAGCATTACTTGCATTATCTTGAGAAGACTGACATCCTTCTTAAGGAGGTCCCGGATGTGGCTTTGCAGTGTCACCACGTCATTATTGGCCCCCAGTCCAGCCCCTTGTTGAACCATGACGCCAGTTGCGGCGGAGGGCCCGAGCGGAATGCTGGAGCGGCCGCCCGCTTTGTACCTCGGGGAGCTGTGATGTGAAACCACTCCCGTTGCCATAAGTCAGAAGTTTCTGTGAAGGAACCCTTTGGCCATGGGGCATCGGCGCCTTTGCTTATTAAGTGCCTCCTCACTCTGCATGACACCCGCCAATCACCCTCGACCTCACGTTGAAGGTCTTGAGCCATAGGCCGAAGTGGGGGGTGATGCGGAGGAAGGCTTCACACACGACAATAAACGACGAGATGTGAAGGATGGAATCCGAAGCTAGATCGTGGAAATCTAGCCCGTAGTAGAACATGAGCCCTCTCACGAAGGGATCAAGACCAAAACCTAGACCTCGGAGGAAGTGGGAAATAAATACGACACTCTCGATGGGTTCGGGAGTCGGGATGAGCTGCCCTTGAGTAGGCAGCCTGTGCGGAATCTCGGCAGTGAGATACCTGGCTTCCCTAAGCTTCTTGACGTCCTCCTCTGTGACGGAGGAGGCCATCCACCGGCCCTGAAGGTTGGATCCGGACATGGTTGAAGGTCTGAAGCGCTTAGCTTAAGCCTTGGGTGTTGGAACTCGAGGTGTGGGAGGGGAAGGATCAAGCGTGGGAAGAAACGGATAGGCCTTGGCCCCCTTATAAAGAGGACGAATATCAAGCGTCCCCCGAGTGGCCGTTTGGGACTTGCCTAAAATTGAGGAGTCATATTAAACAAATGCGGTTGGGTTACCCACACCTGTATTGATGAGAATCCCGTGATAAGGGGAACACGATCTCTGCTTCGACAAGACGTGCCAATAAAACCGCCTCGCAACACGTGTAGTGGCTGGTTGTGAAAAACGGTTCGAATAATGACCGGGTCATGGCGTGATGTCATGCTATGAAAAACTGTCAGCAATATTGTGCTCTCTACGGTGGTATGTGGAATTTGTTTTGCAGAGCCGGACATGATCCTTGTGTTCAAAATCTTCTATGGAGTATTTGGAGAAGGAACCCGCCTTGCAATGCCGAAGACAATCTGCACGTCGGACTCATCGTCATTGAAGCCTGGTTCAGGGGCTACTGAGGGAGTCCGGGATTAAGGGGTCCTCGGACAGCCGGACTATATACTTTGGCCAGACTGTTGGACTATGAAGACACAAGATTGAAGACTTTGTCCCATGTCCGGGCGGGACTCTCCTTTGCGTGTAAGGCAAGCTTGGCAGTTCGGATATGTAGATCTCCTTCTCTGTAACCGACTCTGTGTAACCATAGCCCCCCCGGTGTCTATATAAACCAGAGGGTTTAGTCCGTAGGACAACAACAATCATAATCATAGGCTAGCTTCTAGGGTTTAGCCTCTACGATCTCCTGGTAGATCAACTCTTGTGATACTCATATCATCAAGATCAATCAAGCAGGAAGTAGGGTATTACCTCCACCGAGAGGGCCCAAATGTGGGTAAACATCGTGTCCCCTGCCTCCTGTTACCATTAGCTTTAGACGCACAGTTCGGGACCCCCTACCCGAGATCCGCCGGTTTTGACACCGACAGACGGTAAGTCCTTTTGTACAATTTCCGAATGGATGTATATGTAGGCCAGGACGCCTCTTCGTATACCGTGGCAACCGTCCACCGCCTCTTCGCCTTCCCCTCTCGATTTGGAGCTGTTGTTGCATGCTCTTCCTCCCTCCTCCATTTGCCTTCACCCTTCCTTTTGCCATTGTTCGATCGTCTTCTCCATGGAGGGAACAAGCCAGAAACGACCCCATTATTCTTGCCCCGATCTGAAAGATGACGTGGTGGAGGAACTCATTGATCGGTGCGACGTCATCACCTCGGCTAGCATGGCAGGTTCGTTCAAGACCATTCTCAACTCAACTAATAACATCATCACAAGGAACCCAAGGGTCCATGAGCGGTTTGATCTCCCTTATGTTCTTCGCTATAAGCCTGTTCGCATGGGCGCGGACGATAGAGGCCTCACCTTGTGCAAGTTGATGCCGCTTGATAATGATTCGTGTGATTTCAAGATGCCATCGCTTAAGGGTAAGGCCTAGGCCGGCGCAAATGGAGAATGGGTTGTTTATATTGGGTACAATTGTGTGTGGGAACTTGTGAATGTGTACACTCATCTGCGGATTCCACTTCCAAAAATCTCAGAGTGCCCTGAGGTTGAGCACACAGATGATCTACGTACGTTCAAATATGATCATGGTGGCTATCGCCTACGGAAGATAGCAATTTGTCGAATTCCCAACTGCTCTTGGAATTACAAGAACTATGAAGTTGTTGCTACCTTAGACAAGCTTGTTGCCGTCGTTAGTGATTCCATGGCTCGTCCATGGATATTGCTCAAAAATCAATTTCTATACACGGATGAGTATTGTGATGCAATTGCATATGAGCGTCTTGTGTTTGCTGCCACCACTCGTGGCACTGTTTTTGCATGGCATCCTTTTGTACAATTTCCGAACGAATGTGTAGGCTGAGGCGCCTCTTCGTGTACCGTGGCAACTGTCCAACGACTCTTCGCCTTTCCGTCTCAATTTGGAACTGCTGTCGCACGCACTTCCTCCCTCCTCCATTTGCCTTCACCCTTCCTTCTACCATTGTTCGATCGTCTTCTCCATGGAGGGAATAGGCCAGAAATGACCCCGTTATTCTTGCCCCGATCTGTAAGATGACGTGGTGGAGGAACTCATTGATCGGTGCGACATCATCACCTCGGCTAGCATGGCAGGTTCGTTCAAGACCATTCTCGACTCAACTAATAACATCATCACAAGGAACCCAAGGGTCCAGGAGTGGTTTGATCTCCCCTATCTTCTTCGCCACAACCGTGCTGACCGGCGCGCGGACGACGAAGGCCTCGCCTTGTGCAAGCTGATGCCGCTTGATAATGATACATGCGATGTTAAGATGCCATCGCTTGAGGGTAAGGCTTGGGCAGGCGCAAATGGAGATTGGGTTGTTTATATTGGGTTCGACTGCGAGTGGGAACTTGTGAAAGTGTACACTCGTCACCGGGTTCCACTTCCAAAAATCTCAAACTGCCCAGAGGTTGATCACACCGGTATTCTATGCATGTTCAAATACGATCATGGTTCCCGTCGTCTACGGAAGATAGCAATTTGTCGAGTTCTCAACCGCTCTTGGCATTACATGAACTATGGAGTTGTTGCTATCTTCGACAAGCATGTTTCCTTCCTTCATGGTTCGACAGGATGGATATTGCTCAAAAATCAGTTTCTATACACAGGTGTGTATTGTGATGCAATTCGATATGAGGGTCTTGTGTTTGCTGCCACCACTTGTGGCACTGCCTTTGTATGGGATCTTTATGCTTTTGGTACGTTTTTCTTCCACCATAATTATAATTGTTTCATCCACATGCATGCTGGTTAGCTAGTTTCCCTTTACTAATTAACCTTCTTGTGTTTCCAAGGTCCTGTGAACATTCCACCACCTATACTTGAAAATTTTTATAACCAAGGGAGAGATGACGATGATGATGATCACGAGCATGACGACCCATATACTCAGTGGCGCCTGGCAAATTATTCCGATGGATCACCTCTTCTTGTCTGTGTGCAGGGCACTGCTGATGATACTAAGGAACCAGGTGTTGTCTCACATGGTCGCATTCTCCGGACCTATTCCAACATCTGTTGCAGGGTATTCAGGATGGATACTAGCGTGCTAGCGCTAACACATTCTCACTGGTTTAGTATTGATAGTCTTGAAGGAAACTCGCTCTTCTCTGGACAAAACTATCCAATGATGGTGAAAGGCGATCCAGCTGCCGTTGACACAATGTTAGTACCATTTATGAGAAGCAACTGTATCTATACCTCGGACATTACTCTGCTTCCCTACCATGGCCTTCATAATATGCATCCTGACATAGGCCGCTTCAGCCTGGATGATTAGTCCTACCTTGGTCTCGAGATTGACAATAGCTGGCCGTTACCAGAGAATCACTTCTGGTTCAAAGCAAGCGTTTCCAACACCGACGAGTGGTTGAGCTGAAGTTCATTTCATTGCTTGTTATTTGTTGTGTGATGAAAACTTTATTATTTATAATGTATCCTCGTTGTCGTTGTGGGTTGATGACCTATTGTATGTAATAAAATGATATGCCTATGATAAACTTACTAAATTTATGAATGGCTTTCGAGTCGCTTCTCTGAGTGGGTGCTGCAACGAGGCAAAAAAATATTTCCGGAATACATAACTCTACGTGCATTGCAACAGTTTATCTGATGAGGCCAACCAACAATAGTACACTATTTGTACTAGCTTCACATGCTTCACGCGTCGGGCGGGTGTTTTTACTGTAGCTGCGAATCCCATCATCCTAGGTCCTCAGATGAGTCCAATAGAAATTGCATTCTAATGTTTGGGTTCAAACTTTCAAAACTGCTGCACTATCTCTACGTCTACATATACATAATACAAGAAGTTTTAAACTTGAGACCAGCCACCCACCCTCACAAAGAACACTTTTAACCTAGCACAGACTCTAGGAAATTTGGCCACAGTGTGAGGTGGGCCATATGTTAATGTGTTCGCTGTATGTAACCAGCACCTCGAATCCTCGATACTATATAGTAGGGTGGCATGGGCCAGAACAAGCATTCACGTCCAGGAGTATGGCACACGCCATAGCACGACTTCCACCTGACACCATATTTCTTGGAGTCCGTGCTACAGCTATCTCTTCAACCTCGTCGTTTCTCTAACTCAGCCATCACGTGGCGGGCGAGGTGGGGGTTTGCCGATAGTCGGTTTCCTCAACTGCGGTCCCACTTGTAAGGCCAACTCCAATGCACGACCCCAAACAGACCTCTGTTTTCCCTCGATTCTGTCGGTTTGGGTAGGGCAATGGGGTCGTGTCCAGGCCATTTCTTGGATGCGGTGGCCATGCACCCAACGCGCAGATGCATCCCGGTCGCGTACATTTTTCTTTGCAAACACATATCTTTTTTTCATCATTGATTTTTGGTACATGGAAAACATCACCAAAATTTGACTAGAAAAGCAAGACCAAAGAAAACAAGAACCACAAGAATACATTTTAGAAGATATCCAACTTCCATAACTGCTCCTGTAAATTGGATTAGTGCCTTCTTGATGCATTCATTGTTGATCTGCGGAGGCTCGATCTTGCGTGCTTCTGTCTTCTTCGAGTGTAAAGAAGTAGACGTTGCTTCCTCGCATCTAGTCTCATGTCTAGCCTCTATTCTATCAACAAGTGCACTAGTCTCATCTCTAGCCTCTATGCTAGCTAAAAGTGCTAGAACATCTACTAAATTGCGCTCTATCAATATATCGATGTACTCTTCTTCCCAATACCAAAACTTGCATCCATTCTACATAATAAAATTTTAAGTTAGCACAACTACTCTAATCCGAGAGCACAACTGAAGATTTGGCCGAGTTCTTCCTCCTTTTGCTGATACGTGCGACATCCAACATCCAAGTCATGTCATGCAAGAAAGTGGAGTGGTAGTTGAAGCCACATGATGTGCATCTTGGGTTAAACTGTAAATAGAATCTTACTACTCTTGAGTAACTCCAAAAGTGGCCACCGAAGATCTTTCTTGGATTTGTTTTTCATCACCAGCACGTCGAGGTGAAAGATGTGTAGGTTCAGTGGGTCCTCTTGCATTTTCCCTAACATGTGGGATCGCATATGAGCAAACAGACGATGGGCTCCGCACGTCTGCTGGCTGGCTGAGAAGAGAGATAGAGGAGGGCTAACTCTAGGAAATTTGTTCTACGTAACCAGCACCTCGATATAGGCTCGATATAGTGGGGTGGCATGGGCCATAACTAGCATTCACGTCTAGCAGTACGGCACACGACACCCACACGAGTCCCATCCGACACCAATTTTCTTGGAGTCCATGCTACAACCATCTCTTCTCCCTTCTGTTTTATCAGCCATCGCGCGGTGGGCGGGGTGGGGGTTTGCCGATAGTCGGTTTTCTCAACTGCGGTCCCACTTGTAAGTGAAAATGCAACACATCACACATTCCCCCTTGAGCGGCGTGCCGGACCAACCGTGTGGGGGTGCGACGCAACATGACAGGCTTTTCCTTTTGAACTTGTAACTTGTAAAATTTTGTTCTACTCCATGGCATGACCGATAGATAGAAAAAACAATTTTCCCTAGAGTAATGAGAAGTTTGGTTCTGGCGCGGTTCATGCAAGGAGTACGTACGAAAATTATGAAGTTTATGCGAAAGGTAAGATAATTACTAGTAGTACCATATACTACTACATGGATTTGACGGAAAGATAAAGATACATACGGATACATCAACGACATCCTCACGCCCTAGTGCGCCGGGTCACCAACCGACGTGTGAGGAGCAGTGGCGTTGGCGGTGAGCTCAACATGCTTCTGAACAATGCCGTCCAAGGTTGCCTTGTGGTCCAAGAAGGCCAGCGTCCTATCGTCCTCCTCTTGCATGTAGTAGTCCTTGTGGACGATTTGCGTGTAGACGTGGGTGATTATGTCGATGGTGTCTTGCTGTGCGAGGCGCTGCGTGGCGAGCACGACCTCGAGGTGGACATTCTCCGGCGTGACGGTGGGCAGTCACAGGGCCACCAGTGCATCGAAGAGGTTGTCACCATAGAGGCTGTTGAGGGTGGCGAGCATCACAGAGCCTGGGCACATGGGCTGGAGGCGTACATCAAGGTTGTCCGCGAGCTTCTTGACGACAGTGAACTTGTCGAGAAAGCCGACGAGGACCTTGTCGAACAAGGAGACGAAGCTGCCGTCCAAGTGGCCCCTCGCCCGGGCGGCCTCAAGCACTACCTAGAGATGTTCCTCGGTGCCGGGCCACAGGCCAGCGTCGTGGACCATCTGGCATAGCCGGCTGATGTTCGCGCTCATCGCCTCCATGTGTCTAGTTTCTACTCCCTCCGTTCCTAAATAATTCTCTTTCTAGAGATTTCAACAAGTGACTACATACGAAGCAAAATGAGTGAATCTACACTCTAAAACATGTCTACATACATTCGTATGTTGTAGTCCATTTGAGATGGCTAGAAAGAAAATTATTTGGGAACGGAGGAAGTAGTCAACTGATCTTGCGATTGGAGTGATCACTCTTGCCCTTGGTTAGGGTGCGTAGGTGCGTAGGATTTCGTACTAGATCTGACTGGCGGGGAGACTGTAGACTACGTTGAATTCACGTGCATGTTGGCCATCTACTCCTCGGCCCTCTACTGCACCTGCCTTTGGCTGTATGACAGGTGGGCCAGCCACCCGTTGGGCCCACGTGTCATACACCCAAAGGCAGGTTTAGTAAGTCAATGAAGCTGCGTCCCCTTCGTGCCAGTGCAGTATAGTAATCTCACCGGACCTCTATTTGGGGCCAAATAAGAGAACTTTGATGTTTACTGGTTTATAGGTCCCCTTTGCATTTTGCGCCAAGTTTTGACCTTTGATTTAACTAATAAAATGTTAATGCATGTAACCAAAAATGTTGTGTAAGTCACCTTACAAAAACCAAATAATCCCGAAACACTTAGGCACGGTACATTAAGTCCCTCCTCGTTTCTTATTTCGTGACATGTCAACCGATGAGAGATGTGGGCCGTGCATGCTTTCAAATACTTGAGACTACCAAACATGACATGCAGTGGTTAGTTCATTGCATGTAATCCTATTAATTAGCAAAAAGGCATTAAGTTCTCTCGCCGATAGGAATAAAACAATACACCATGTATTTATTTACAAAGGGAGTAGTACATTTTTTGTGACATACATTACTAGATATTGCTAGTCAAATACTAAAATCCAGATGGACGTGGTAGTACTACTAAATCCAGACGGGGGTGCTAGTACTAGTAGTAGTACTACCAGTGTAATAGCACTGTACTACCCATTGGTCAAATTATTACGTGCTGCTCCTCACAGTGAAGTGACAAGACCCTGCGCCGGAGATGACACTTGAGTGTAGGCGCCGTGTTTGGCATACCATAGTCAGCCTCACCGTCTGCAGTCACTATCATCATGGCTGTAGAGCTAGCCTGTTTACAACTAGCCGTGTTCGACATAATTTCCCGTGCGTAGATGCCCATGCATTGCATGAAAAACCAAGATTGGGGGTGGACGGCGCCAGCAGCGGCCATCGCTCCAGATTTTTCCATGGCCTTCTAGATGTGGTGGGGATGAGATAAGGCTGATTGTGAGAGACAATGAGTTGTTTGTAAATAGGGAACAAGTGCGGGCATCTTTTTGCAAAACTGGAGAAGTTTGGTTTGTATGCGTCAGATCTAGATCCGACAGCTATTGGTGAAAGATGGCAGGCACAACATCGTCACCAACTTAGGACCTCTTTGATTCGCAGGATTTTGAAAACGCAGGAATAGGACATGGCAATATTAGAAGTTTCAAACTGATATTACAAATGTTAGGAGTAATGCTGCACCTACGAAGAGGGAATTACTAGGAAGTTTATGTAAGAACTTTCGTTACTTTAGGTGGATGCAGCATTAATGTACAAACTAAAATCAACCGCCCTGACAAGTCACTAATGGGCAAATAAGTTTTCGAGTCTCTGGCCACTTGATGTTTCAAAAGCAAATTCAGCTTCTGTGGAGACTTTGTCATTTATGCTTAGATGCTTGCGATGATCAGCACGCCATTCATTGTTGCGTTAGAGAACGCCAAACCTCATTACCTTGAGCACACTTGCCTCAAGAACAAAGAACCTGGCCAATTTAATCTCAGATGTGCTGCCTCGGTAGTCGATATATCAATTTCTGTAAGATGGAGATCAAGGCATTCGATGAGATTGTTATAGTGCAGCACATTTTTCACTTTCGGGTCTTTTTTCTCTGCAAAAGAAGAGAACATATTAGAGCAGCTGGCTGTATAAGATTGTCGTGTCATCAAGAGGTACCAATATCATTCTCTCATACGATAGGGTTAGCTGACTAGTGATATTTCTCTCTCTCTCTCTCTCTCTCTCTCTCCCTCTCTCTCCCTCTCTCTCTCTCTCTCTCTCTCTCTCTCTCTCTCTCTCTCCTCCCATTTACCTAGGAGCACGTGAAGAGCTTGGGCATTTTTTGCCTTCCACTATGTTGCCGATGCCATATTTCTCAAAAGTATGCCACATAGTACGCATCGATGTCAAATCAAAAGATTTTGGCACCGCTCTCGTGATGTGAGAGAGTTGGCACCACTGTGCACACAGACCCACATGTATAAACAAATCAATCAAACCAACTACACCAACCCTCACTCTCCCAAACAAGTGTTTTTTTATTACCTCAGTCCTCTCTCTCCCACGCAAGTGTTTTTTCATTGTGTGAGTTAATTTGGCACCGGAGCAAAGTAGGTGATCCAGATTGGGGCACCAGGTGAGCAATGGAGGGGCATCGATGCCAAATGCATCACAAGTGAATTTGGCACGTGTTTTGGCCTACATAGTGGAGGGCCTGCTGGGTGTGCGCGAGTGCGTCCTTCTATGCATGCCGCCGCGCAGTGGTGAATTGTGCGCGAGTGCGTCCTTCACGCGGAAGAAGTGTGTCCTCAATGCGCCCTCAATTTACTAGCGTGCGGGGTGCTACCCCAAGTGGTTTCAACTTTGTTTACTTCACCGCGTGTCAGATGGGCCTCTAGTTTACTTATTTTCACCCACTGCCACATGGGTCATCACACGAAGATAAAGAACACAAGCTGACAAGGCAGCATGTGGGCTGGTTGACCAGTCAACTAAACAATATATAGAGCTATACGCTGACACAGTGAGCGTATAATCCGTCGGTATAGAGAGTTCGATTGAGAGGGGGGCCCCATGAGAGATAGCAGAGAGAGAAAGAGCTACTCCCTCCGTTCGATAATGTAGTGCCAACATTTTTTTAAAGTCAAACTTTTGAAACTTTGACCAAGTTTATAAAGAAATTACTTATATCTACAATACCAAAGATAAATGATAGTATGAAGTAAGTACATGTTGTGATGAATCTAATGACCGTTCCAGATGTAAATGTTTTTCTCCACATATACCTGGTCAAACTTTTCTGAGGTTTGACTTTTCAAAACATCCATATGCTTATGAACATGAGAGAGTCCCTAACTAGAAGAGAGAGAGAGAGAGAGAGAGAGAAATAGAAAGAGTGAGTGAAAAAGTGTGTGTGCGTGTGTGAAAGAGACATGGATAACACACGATAAAAGTACAGAAAAAGCGTGTGTGTCTTATGCAAACATATCACACATGCATCTTCGGCAACGGAAGAGTGTGTGGTTGTTTGCAACCGAGGGAGAAAGACCCCTAGCACGTGGCCAAGAGGGGTCTTACAAACAAGGGAGAGAGGTCGAGAGACACGTACGGAGAAAATGCAGACATGGGGAGGAGAGAGTGTATGTTTGTCATAGATAGATCCCCTGGAGATCGTGATGGGACTACATAGGTGGGAGATCGAGTGACAAGGTGTGTGCGCGATAGAAGATACCCCGAGAGATATCGAGATGGACGTATGGATGGAAGGAGACAATACGTGTGTTCCTGATGGATAGTGAGAGATAATCATACTTAGGGGGGGAGTGCGTGCGCCTATGATGGAGTGAGAGATTATGGTACTTAGGGGGGTGCGTGTCACATAGAGAGAGAACAAGGGCGGAGAGTGTTGGATGGGTCTATATGTAGTGCGAGCAAGACATGTGTATGTGTGAACTAGGGAGATATAAAGTTTGAGAGAGATAGAGGAGCCCCGATAAGGCTGAGTGGTGCATCAGATAGCTAAGAGGGGGAAAGAGATATTCCATCCGCTCGATAATGCAGTGCATGTAAATTTTTTAGAAGTCAAACTTTGGAAACTTTGGTCAGGTTTACGCAAATGTTATTTATATCTACAATATTAAAGATACATCATACGAAACTATATCTCTTGGTGAATCTAATGGCATATGTTTGCCATTCTAGATGTAAATGTTTTTCTCCATGTACATGGTCAAACTTTGTGATGTTTGACTTTTCAATAAATCTATATGCTATGGACCGAAGAGAGTGCCTAAGTCGAGAGAGATCAAGTGTGTGTGAAGGAAAATGAGTGAGTGTGCAAAAAGAGTATGTGTGAAAGAGAAAGTGACAACAAACGATAAATTAGAGAGAGAGTGTGTTTTTTCATTTCTTATGCAAACATATCACGCATGCATCTCCGAGATAGAAAAGCGAGGCGAGGAGATACACGAAGATAGCTAGTACATGATTGTTTGCAATGGAGAGAGACACCCCTATAGCACATGTCCAATAGAGGTCTGGCCAACAAGGAGCAAAGGTTGAGAGGGACACATGGAGAACATGGACGCATGGGGAGGGAGAGAGGGTGCGTTTGTGATATAGATATCCCCTCGAGATTGTGAGGGGACTATATGGGTGGGAGATCAAGGGAGGTGCTTGCGCGATAGAAAGATGCCCCGAGAGAAATCGAGATAGACCATGGACATATTTGTGATGGAGACTAAGATTAGCTAGTCAAATACATATAGGGGGACTGCGTGTGCCTACAATTGAGTGAGAGACCATCATACTTGGCTAGCTAGGCATGAGATTATGTGTGTGTGCGTGTGAGATGGAGAGAGAATGAAGGAGAGAGATAGAGTTTTAGATGGGTCTATCGAGTGCGAGTGAGATATGCATGTGTATGTGTGACCCAGGTAGATGGAGAGTTTGAGAGAGAGAGGGAAGAGCTCCGAGACAAAAGGGTGGTGTGTGAGAGAGTTACGGGAAATGAGCCAAGGAATTTGTGTGCATATGATGAGTGTACCCAAGATATCTAGCTTGGACTAGAGAATCATACATAGTGTGCGAGAGAGACCAATAGATGGAGTATATATGCATGCGAGCTACAAAGACCCCCCCACACACACACACACACACACACAGAGAGAGAGAGAGAGAGAGAGAGAGATGGAGAGAGAGGGACCAACAAGGTTTGTGTGTTGGATGCGTGTGACAGAATTGAAGATTGTCGGCGAGAGAGAGAGAGAGAGCAGGAGTCCGGGAGAGGGGGAGGTCGCGTTTTATGCATCAAAGACTGATATAAACCATGTTTCGATATAAACTTGCATTCAAATATTCAAATCGGAGAACATGTTGTCTGCAATCCACACATGAATAGAGATATGCGTATATCAAACAAGTTCATTAATTTGACTTTGAACATGTTCATGGAGTGCTATAATACTGTACCACATGCTACTCGATTGAGGTGTTCAATTTTGGATATAGTTCACTATTTTGACCTGGTGAAGGAGCTATTTTATTGAATCGAGAAATTTTATTTTGTGTTTGATTCCCGTTTTTGAGTGGGTCAACTATTTGTCATATAGGAAATCGCTAGCAACAAGCATGTAAAAACACATTACTCCCGAGCATCATCTCTCCATCTAAAAAAGAAGTGGCAAGCTAGTATTTCAAAATTTGATTCGAATCGACTTGGTAAGGTAGACGTGGATGGTCGTTCTCCCAAAATTTGAATGAACCGTTAAACGCCCTCTGCTCAGTGGAATTCGCCCTAGAAAATAAATGGGAGACGCGAAATTACCGGCCTATGTGGGACACCCATCAATTGGCCCGTTGTACATCGAGGGTAGGTTCTTACTTTATCCAAGAGCGCCTTCTCCTCGGCCGAAATGACATGTGCTGAATAATTAATAAACCATGGTCGGAAAAACACCCTCTCCTCGCCCGAAATAGCTCGCGCCCACAATTTCAAAACACACTCTCCTCGCCAGAAATTGCTCGCGCCCACTATAATTCAAAACACACCTCCTCACCCGAAATCGCTCGCGCCCACTATTTGAAAGAAGCAAAGTTACTCTACTATCCCCAACCCTCAGTACACAGACCCAAGCCTAGAATCCTAAAGGCAGGGGTAGAACTGTAACCTCCCCACATTTCAGACAAATGCGTCCGTAAGACATGGTTCCACTCCCCTCCCAATTCCCTCCCCATTCATACCTTGTGGGCGCCAAATCACCTTCTCCCCGGAAGCTCCCTTCTCCCGAGCCGCGAAACCTCAGCCCCTCTTCCATGGCGCCCCCACCGCACCAAATTCAGAGTCACCCTCCTCCCTAATGCCGGAGACGCTGTCCATTTGCCGTCATGCACTGGGCCGTGTGCCTCTTACTCTGTGCTGCTGGAGTTGCCTCGACGACGTCCGCGTGAACCGTACCGGAGCCGATTCACCCCCACCGTTGTTCATGGTGCCGGAGTGGCTCCATCTTCGGATCCGTCTGGAGCCCAGACGCTGCTTCCCCATAGCTGTCGACCGTCACAACATCTCTGCTTCCCTGCCGCCGGTCGCCACCGCAACCGCGCCGGCCTCACCGACTCGGTAGCTGGAGCTGCCTACTTCACCGTTCCGCCAGATAGGTCGCACCCTCATCTCAAATCACTTTATTTAGGCGTCAGTTGTCTGAATTTTTATCCTGGGCCAATCGATTCCCAATGGGAAGCAGCACTCGTCGAGCCGGCGGAGCTCCTAGGCTGCCGGTTGGCTAGTGTCTAACGTAAGGGTGCGGGGGCGCAAGTTCGCCGCGGAAGCAACATTTAGATGGCTATCTTAGAGTTGCGCGGGTTGAAGGTACTGCCGTCGCCAGATCTGGATGACGGTGAGTCTTTGTGGATTGGCCTGGAGGCGGCGCAACCACAACAGTGCGGTGGGGCGGGGAGCGGGGTTTTGGTCGGGGCCACGGACGGTGGAGGCAGGATGCTCTGCCGTTGGTCGCTGGCTCTTCTGGGAAGATTCCGAACAGTGTCAGCCGGGAGGCACAAGACGGCCATGAAGCTATCCTGCGTAGATCGGACAGTACCAAAATAAAATAAAATCGTGTGACCCCAATTTAGTCTTTAGTCAATAGACGTGCGACCACTCTCGTACCTTGCTATTGATCTCTTAGGGTATCTCTTCAGATCAAAGAGATGTGTCCTTCTTAGCATTATGCCTTTTTTGCATCTTCAGCCACACCGTCTTCCGATTCACCGCAGCTGCTCCAACAAGGGAAGCATACACCAGAAGGGAGCTATAGTTCCCACTCAACAGTTCCCTGTATCGAATGCGCATGCCCGACATGGAGAGCCACAACAAATGCAGGGCCATCGACAAGTCAGCACATGATGCTCACTCATATGGATGGCGGCCAGATAGGTTGTACCCTCGTCTTACTTGTGTGCAACATTTATGGCTTTGTTATTCATCTAAGCATGGAAAATAGATTATCACATTTCACTGTATATTCATGCTGATCTCTTACGGGTCTTGTTCAGGAGTTAACGCTGTTCCATACTTCAGCTAAGAGACTTGTTCTTTAGGTAACGCAGTTCCATAGTTATCATCCATCAGCCAATGCTATCCCACAGGCTGGTGATTATAGTATTATACCACTTCTAGTATTACCTATATTGGTCTTTAATATTTTTGTGTGCCATCTAGTTAATCTCGAGTAAACATATTATGTAGCTTTCATCTTTGTTCTCCCTTTAGTTTTTGAGACCTGTTGCTGCTAGTTAACCCTAGTCCTACTATTTATGTCGTCTCCTACAGGCACCCATTACATAAATCTAACTACCAGTTGTCTTCCATGCATGTCAAATATAATTGCACACACTGATTTATGCACAAGAACCACACGGAGCCATGTAACGGCCAACAAACTTGATGTCAATGATACCCAATATGATGGACCATGTAAAGGCAGTTCTTCACAAGAATTGCAGAAAGATGATGAATCCTATTCACCCCACAAGGTCCTTGCTCTTACTTGGCCCTTCATATGGGTACATCATGCATATAATGTCCTGGAGTGCATCTACTCTGTTGCAATGCCTTGTGCTTAGCCTGCTGATCATCCATGCAAATATGGCATGCCTTCCTGTTTTTCAGTACCTATCCCATTCATGATAACATGTTTTGAAATTCAAGTACTGTCATTCCACTCTATCGCAATGCCATCTGCTTAGTTTGGACATCATGCTTCTAAATATCTTATGCATTGTTATTCATCAGTATGTACTTCATCTGTCTACCATACCATGTTCTTTTTTTACATTGAAGTGTTGTTCTATTGGTCTCTTGCAATGCCATCTTAGTTTCCCAATCATGCACGCATATGTTGCCTTAGTGTTTATTTGTATGTATTCCGCTAGCATACAGTTTTGCATTCAAGTAGTGTTTTTACACTGTTGTCCTGTCGTATCCCTAGCTCTTACATCATACTCCCTCCGTCTGGATTACATGTCGCAGAAATGGATAAAACTGGATGTATCTAGAACTGAAATACGCCTAGACCCGTCCATTTATTTCTGGATGGGGGGAATACATGTCAATATGTGATGCCTTTCTATTCTTCAGTACCTATTCCATCTCTGCTGTAGCATGTTTTATAATTGAAGCACCATTCTTCTATATAAGGCATGCAAGGGGAAGACGACTATGTTAGAATCTGAAGGGTTACAAAGCAGGTCTTTGCAAAAGATCCAAATGCCAGGAGATAATAAACCAACTCAATTTTTCATAGATACTGCTCCAGCACAGAGAAACCCAACTCCCACTGATAATAAGCAGATTCCAGTGGCCAAAGAACTAGTCCACTCCAGTCCAGCAAAGGTCAACTCCGTTCTAAGAAGCGTGTGCGTATCCTCACATCATGAAATTTTATAGCATTCTGATCATATTTTCTACATGTTTCTTACCCATCTCTCTTTTAGAAAATAAGGTTAAACGATAGAAGACTTCCTCCATTAGGATTGTATTCGAGGAAAATATCTTGCGGGAATTCTCTGTGCTCCAATGCTGATGTAAGTACCTGTTGTATATCACTATATTTTTACATCAGCATTTATTTTGTTAATTGGCATGAATCCAACCTTTGTCTGATCTAAAATTAGTTGTAGCAAAATGTTAAAGGCGCCAATGTTGATTTTTGTAAGGAAAATTGCCTGGTAATTTTGCATACTGAGTTGCATGAGTGTACTATCTCATATCATGCATATTACTGAATTGTGAGTGCTGCTCTGGTTGCCCATTCATTCATTGTGTCAACGTTGCTTTCGTATTACCTTACCTGGCCGATGATAGCTGTGCCATATTGTGTTAATTTGGTGTAGGCTAGTTTCCCAAACGTTCGTTGTGTCAATGTTGCTTTCCAATTATCTGACTTGGCCAATGATAGTGTGTTAATTTGGTGCAGGCTGCTGAAGATAAGAAGGCAAACTCTAAAAACAGCAAGGCAACCCCATTGCTTCTTTCCAATAAATCTAGGCCAGGTAATATGGTAATAACTCATGATTAATCTGTTTGGTTCCCCTCCTAATTTGTGTTATGATGCAGTGGTCGAGACACTCTCCACTATCAATAATACAAGCCGGCTAAAATCGCCATCCGAATGCTCGTTTCTCCGCCTCTAATGCAATGTAAAAAATGTATGTTTGTGAACCAATTAATGGTCAAGCAATGATGGAAATGGTGGAGGAATTAGAGGTGCACATTCGCATGCAACAACAACCGATCAATGTTTTCAGAGACAAGTAGCAAAGCAGCAAGAACTTGCCCACATGCTTATGGGCGTCATCCGCTACCGAGGTTGCGACAGACGTTGTAGATCGTTAGGTTCTGTTCATTTATTTCCACTGGCATCAATCTTTCATTTCCTAGTGGATGTAATTTCTTGTAATATATGCTGGATGTGCAACGTTTTTCCCTATATGCCGTACCTTTGCTTGATCGGTTTTGGTCCTATGCATAATTGCTCATCGTAATGGGCTCAAATACTCTAATTTGGCCTAAAGACATGTACGAACTTTAGTGGGCCCATTAAGTTAATGGGCCGTTACCAGGCCGAAGTTAATGGTCGGCCCTCTTACCTCCAGGGTCGTTAACAGGCCGACATCGAAGTGGGCAATAGGTGGGCCCATTTGATTTCACGGGCCGTTAACAGGCCGTTACTAAGGTTGGGATACATATGGCCCAACTATACTGTGGGCCTTTAACAGGCCGAAAAGAGACAGCAAACTGGTACTGTACCATGAAGAGCATGGGCCGCTAAGAGGCCGAAAGTCAGGTCGTACTGTAAATAGCCCAACTGTGTTGTGGGCCTTTAGTAGGCCGAAAGAGAAACCGGGCTAGTATTGGACCATGAAGGGCATGGGCCGTTAAAAGGCCAAAACTCAGGTCCGACTACAAATGGCCCAACTCATTATGGGCCGTCAACAGGCTGAAAGACACACAGGGCCGGGAATTGGCCCAACACTTAAATGGGTCACTAAAAGGCCAAAACTCAGGTCCGACTACAAATGGCCCAACTGATTTATGGGCCATCAACAGGCTGAAAGACACAGCGGGCCGGAAATTAGCCCAACACTTAAATGGGTCGTTAAAAGGCCGAAAGATGTACCTACTGAAAATTGGCCCATCCCTTGAATGGGCCGTTAGCAGGCTGAAATCACATCGGGCCGATATTGAGCCCAAATATATAGCGGGCTATTAACGGGCTCGAACTGACGATGGGCTGCAACGGTGTCAAATCTTTAACGGGGCATTGACAGGCCAAATTGGCACATCTCGTATGGGCCGTGGGCTTAAATGGACCTAACATAAGTAGGCCTTATATGGGCCGGCCTGCTAATTTTTACCGGGCCGGCCTTTTTCACCAGAATGGGCCACTGTTGGGCCATGCCACATGTCGACCTATCATAGGCGCCTCCTGTCCAATGAGTGGATGATATCTGTCCCAATGGTGAGGCAACAGGTGTTTCCTTCGGCCAATGAGAATATTACACGTGGAAAATCCCCATTGATCTGGGCTATTAACGGGTTATCGGGTCCAAAACCGGACCCGATAGCTTAACGGCCAACCGTTACGGTCGATGCCACATGTCGGCCACCCTTGACGAAAGCACATCTATGACGCGCGATTTATCATCATGGAAGTGGACACTTCCATGATGATAATTTTGGTGATGTCATGGAACACTTTTACGACAACACATGTATGACTATCTTGATTATGTCATAAAATCGTCATGGATGTACATGTATGACAAAAAACGTGACCTACTATGACAAACACGTATCATCACGGAAGTGTATTTTTTTGTAGTGTAGTATGGAAGTAACGGTAACGGTGGCAAAAGTAACAGTACCGGTTTTCTAGTGATCGTAACAGTGGCAACGGAGAAGTAACGTAGCAAAGATAAATATGTGAAAAGCTCGTAGGCAATGGATCAATGATGGATAATTATGCCAGATGCAATTCATCATGCAACAGCTATAACCTAGGGCGACACAGAACTAGCTCCAGTTCATCAATGTAATGTAGGCATGTATTCCGAATATAGCCATACGTGCTTATGGAAAAGAACTTGCATGACATCTTTTGTCCTACCTTCCCGTGGTAGTGGGGTCCTATTGGAAACTAAGGGATATTAAGGCCTCCTTTTAATAGAGTACCGGGCGAAAGCATTAACACTTAGTGAATACACGAACTCCTCAAACTACGGTCATCACCGAGAAGTGCCCCGACTATTGTCACTCCGGGGTTTGCCGGATCATAACACGTAGTAGGTGACTATTGACTTGCAAGATAGGATCAAGAACTCACATATATTCATGAAAACATAATAGGTTCAGATCTGAAATCATGGCACTTGGGCCCTAGTGACAAGCATTAAGCATGGCAAAGTCATAGCAACATCAATCTTAGAACATAATGGATACTAGGGATCAAACCCTAACAAAACTAACTCGATTACATGGTAAATCTCATCCAACCCATCACCGTCCAGCAAGCCTACAATGGGATTACTCATGCACGGTGGTGAGCATCATGAAATTGGTGATGGAGGATGGATGATGATGATGATGGCGATGGATTTGTTGGAGAACGTAGTAATTTCAAAAAAATTCCTACGCACACGCAAGATCATGGTGATGCATAGCAACGAGAGGGGAGAGTGTTGTCTACGTACCCTTGTAGACCAAAGTGGAAGCGCTGACGCAACGAGAGGAAGTAGTCGACGCCTTCCGGTCCAACCGATCCAAGCACCGTTATTCGCACCTCGAAGTTCTTGACACACGACAGCTCGATGACGCACTTGAACTCCGATCCAGCAGAGGTACGGGAGGAGTTCCACAAGACGACGGCGTGGTGACGATCTTGATGTTCAATCGCCGCAGGCTTCGCCTAAGCACCACTACAATATGACCGAGGTGTAATATCGTGGAGGGGGCACCGACACGGCTAAGGAACGATCACGATGATCAACTTGTGTGTCTATGGGGTGCCCCACCCCAGATATAAAGGAGTGGAGGAGGGAGGGCGGCCCTCTACTATGGCGCCTTAGGGGAGTCCTACTCCCACGGGAGTAGGATTCCCTTCCTAGTCCAACTAGGAATCCTTCCATGTATTAGGAGTAGGAGACAAGGAAGGGAAGAGAGAAGGAAAGAAGGAGGGGTGCGGTTCTCCCCAGTCCAATTCGGACTAGGCCATGGGGCGCGCCTGCCCTAGGCAGCCCTCTCTCTTTCTCGCAGGCCCAATAAGGCCCAATACTTCTCCCGGCGAATTCAGAATCTCTCGTAGTCAGAAAAATACCCAATCACTGAACCTTTCCGAACTCCGAATATAGTCGTCGAATATATCGATCTTTACGCCTCGACCATTTCGAGACTCCTCGCCATGTCCCCGATCTCATCCGGACTAACTCCTTCGGTACATCAAAACTCATAAACTCATAATATAACCGCTATGAAAACCTTAAGCGTGCGGACCCTACGGTTCGAGAACAATGTAGACATGACCGAGACACATCTCCGGCCAATAACCAATAGCGGGACCTCGATGCCCATATTGGTTCCTACATATTCTACAAAGATCTTTATCGGTTAGACCGCATAACAACATACGTTGTTCCCTTTGTCATCGGTATGTTACTTGCCCGAGATTCGATCGCCGGTATCCAATACCTAGTTCAATCTCGTTACGGCAAGTCTCTTTACTCGCTCAAGTAATACATCATCTCACAACTAACTCATTAGTTGCAATGCTTGCAAGGCTTAAGTGATGTGCATTACCGAGAGGGCCCAGAGATACCTCTCCGACACTCGGAGTGACAAATCCTAATCTCAAATACGCCAACCCAACAAGTACCTTTGGAGACACCAGAGAGCACCTTTATAATCACCCGATTACGTTGTGATGTTTGGTAGCACACAAAGTGTTCCTCCGTAAACGGAGTTGCATAATCTCATAGTCATAGGAACATGTATAAGTCATGGAGAAAGCAATAGCAACATACTAAACGATCGGGTGCTAAGCTAACGGAATGGGTCATGTCAATCGATCATTCAACTAATGATGTGATCCCGTTAATCAAATAACAACTCTTTGTCCATGGTTAGGAAACATAACCATCTTTGATTAACAAGCTAGTCAAGTAGAGGCATACTAGTGACACTGCTTGTCTATATATTCACACATGTATTATGTTTCCGGTTAATACAATTCTAGCATGAATAATAAACATTTATCATGATATAAGGAAATAAATAATAACTTTATTATTGCCTCTAGGGCATATTTCCTTCAGTCTCCCACTTGCACTAGAGTCAATAATCTAGATCACATCACCATGTGATTAACATCGATAATTCACATCATCATGTGATTAACACCCATAGTTCACATCGCCATGTGACCAACACCCAAAGGGTTTACTAGATTCAGTAATCTAGTTCACATCGCTATGTGATTAACACCCAAAGAGTACTAAGGTGTGATCATGTTTTGCTTGTGAGAGAATCTTACTCAACGGGTCTTTCACATTCAGATCCGTTATGTATTTTGCAATTTTCTATGTCTACAATGCTCTGCACGGAGCTACTCTAGCTAATTGCTCCCACTTTCAATATGTATCTAGATCGAGACCTAGAATCATCCAGATCAGTGTCAAAACTTGCATCGATGTAACCCTTTACGACGAACCTTTTGTCACTTCCATAATCGAGAAACATATCCTTATTCCACTAAGGATAATTTTGACCGTGTCCAAAGGATCTACTCCTAGATCACTATTGTACTCCTTGCCAAACTCAAGGCAGGGTATATAATAGATCCGTACACAAGATGGCATACTTTATAGAACCCATGGCCAAGGCATAGGGAATGACTTTCATTCTCTTTCTATCTTCTGCTGTGGTCGGGTTTTGAGTCTTACTCAATTTCACACCTTGTAACACGTGCAAGAACTCTTTCTTTGACGGTTCCATTTTGAACTACTTCAAAATCATGTCAAGGTATGTACTCATTGAAAAAACTTACCAAGCGTCTTGATCTATCTCTATAGATCTTGATGCTCAATATGTAAGCAGCTTCACCGAGGTCTTTCTTTGAAAAACTCCTTTCAAACACTCCTTTATGCTTTGCAGAATAATTCTACATTATTTCCGATCTACAATATGTCATTCACATATACTTATCGGAAATGATGTAGTGCTCCCACTCACTTTCTAGTTAATACAGGCTTCACTGCAAGTCTGTATAAACTATATGCTTTGATCAACTTATCAAAGCGTATATTCCAACTCCGAGATGCTTGCACCAGTCCATAGATGGATCGCTGGAGCTTGCACATTTTGTTAGCACCTTGAAGATCCATTTATTTTCTATGGCTTGCCGATCATCGGGAAACTCCACCAAAGTCCACACTTTGTTCTCATACATGGATCTCATCTCAGATTTCATGGCCTCAAGCCATTTCGCGGAATATGGGCTCATCATCGCTTCCTCATAGTTCGTAGGTTTGTCATGGTCAAGTAACATGACCTCCAGAACAGGATTACCATACCACTCTCGTGCGGATCTCACTCTGTTTTACCTACGAGGCCCGGTAGTAACTTGATCTGAAGTTACATGATCATCATCATTAGCTTCCTCACTAATTGGTATAGTAGTCACAAGAACAGATTTTTGTGATGAACTACTTTCCAATAAGGGAAAAGGTACAGTTACCTCATCAAGTTCTACTTTCCTCCCACTCACTTCTTTCGAGAGAAACTCCTTCTCTAGAAAGGATCCATTATTAGCAATGAATGTTTTGCCTTCGGATCTGTGATAGAAGGTGTACCCAACAATTTCCTTTGGGTATTCTATGAAGACGCATTCTCGATTTGGGTTTGAGCTTATCAGATGAAACTTTTTCACATAAGCATCGCAGCCCCAAACTTTAAGAAACGACAACTTTGGTTTCTTGCTAAACCACAGTTCATATAGTGTCATCTCAACGGATTTAGATGGTGCCCTATTTAACGTGAATGCAATTGTCTCTAATGCATGATCCCAAAACGATATTGGTAAATCGGTAAAAAAACATCATAGATTGTACTATATCCAATAAAGTATGGTTATGACATCGGACACACCATTATGATGTGGTGTTCCAGGTGGCATGAATTTGTGAAACTATTCCACATTGTTTTAATTGAAGACCAAACTCAGAACTCAAATATTTGTCTCCGCGATCGATCGTAGAAACTTTATTTTTCTTGTTACGATGATTTTTCCACTTCACTCTGAAATTCTTTGAACCTTTCAACTATTTCAGACTTATGTTTCATCAAGTAGATATACCCATATCTGCTCAAATCATCTTGTGAAGGTCAGAAAATAACGATATCCGCCACGAGCCTCAACATTCATCGGACCACATACATCTGTATGTATGATTTCCAACAAATCTTTTGCTCTCTCCATAGTACCGGAGAACGGTGTTTTAGTCATCTTGCCCATGAGGCACGGTTCGCAAGTACCAAGTGATTCATAATCAAGTAGTTCCAAAAGTCCATCAGTATGGAGCTTCTTCATGCGCTTTACACCGATATGACCTAAACGGCAGTGCCACAAATAAGTTGCACTATCATTATTAACTTTGCATCTTTTGGCATCAATATTATGAATATGTGCATCACTATGATCGAGAGCCAACAAACTATTTTCGTTGGGTGTATGACCATTGAAGGTTTTATTCATTTAAATAGAACAACAATTATTCTCGATTTTAAATGAATAACAGATTGCAATAAACATGATCAAATCATATTCATGCTCAACACAAACGCCAAATAACATTTATTTAGGTTTAACACTAATCCCGAAAGTATAGGGAGTGTGCGATGATGATCATATCAATCTTGGAACTACTTTCAACACACATCATCACTTCACCCTTAACTAGTTTCTGTTTATTCTACAACTCCTGTTTCGAGTTACTACTCTTAGCAACTGAACCAGTACCAAATACCAAGGGGTTGCTATAAACACTAGTAAAGCACACATCAAACACCTGTATATCAAATATACCCTTTTTCACTTTGCCATCCTTCTTATCCACCAAATATTTAGGGCATTTCCGCTTCCAGTGACCATTTCCTTTGCAGTGTAAGCACTCAGTTTTAGGCTTTGGTTCAGCTTTGGGCTTCTTCGTGGGAGTGACAACTTGCTTGTCAATCTACTTGAAGTTCCCCTTTCTTTCCCTTTGCCCTTTTCTTGAAACTAGTGATCTTGTCAACCATCAACACTTGATGCTCTTTCTTGATTTCTACCTTCGTCGATTTCAACATCACGAAGAGCTCGGGAATCATTTTCGTCATCCCTTGCATACTATAGTTCATCACGAAGTTCTACTAACTTGGTGATGGTGACTAGAGAATTCTGTCAATCACTATCTTATCTAGAAGATTAACTCCCACTTGATTCAAGCGATCGTAGTACCTGCATAATCGAGCACATGCTCACTAGTTGAGCAATTCTCCTCCATCTTTTAGCTATAGAACTTGTTGGAGACTTCATATCTCTCAACTCGGTATTTGCTTGAAATATTAACTTCAATTCCTCGAACATCTCATATGGTCCATGATGTTCAAAACATCTTTGAAGTCCCGATTCTAAGCCATAAAGCATGGTGCACAAAACAATCAAGTAGTCATCATATTGAGCTAGCCAAACGCTCACAACGCCGTGATCCGCTTCCTGCAATAGGTCTGCTCACCTAGCGTGCATTAAGGACTTAATTCTTCTCGTAGCATTGAGGATAAACCTCGATCGCGGATCCAATCCGCATCATTGCTACTAACATTTTTCAACACAATTTTCTAGGAACATATCAAAATAAACATATGAAAGCAACAACGCAAGCTATTGATCTTACAACATAATTTGCAAAATACTACCAGGACTAAGTTCATGATAAATTTAAGTTCTATTAATCATATTACTTAAGAACTCCCACTTAGACAGACATCTCTCTAGTCATCTAAGTGATCACGTGATCCAAATCAACTAAACCATAACCGATCATCATGTGAGATGGAGTAGTTTTCAATGGTGAACATCACTATGTTGATCATATCTACTATATGATTCACGCCGACCTTTCGGTCTCCATGCTCCGAGGCCATATCTCGCATATGCTAGGCTCGCAAGTTTAACCCGAGTATTCGCGTGTGCAAAACTGGCTTGCACCCGTTGTAGATGGACGTAGAGCTTATCACACCCGATCATCACGTGGTGTCTGGGCATGATGAACTTTGGCAACGGTGCATACTCAGGGAGAACACTTCTTGATAATTAATGAGACATCATCTTAAAATGCTACCATCAATCAAAGCAAGAATAAGATGTATAATAGATAAACATCATATGCAATCAAAATATGTGACATGATATGGCCATGATCATCTTGTGCCTTTGATCTCCATCTCCAAAGTACTGTCATGATCTCTATCGTCACCGGCACGACACCATGATCTTCATCATCTTGATCTATATCAATGTGTCATCACATGGTTGTCTCACCAACTATTGCTCTTACAACTATTGCTATCGTATAGCGATAAAGTAAAGCAATTATTTGGCACTTGCATCTTATGCAATAAAGAGACATCCATAGGGCTTCTGCCAATTGCCGATAACTTCAACAAAACATGATCATCTCATACAACAACTTATATCTTATCACGTCTTGACCATACCACATCACAACATGCCCTGCAAGAACAAGTTAGACGTCCTCTACTTTGTTGTTGCAAGTTTTACGTGGCTGCTACGGGCTGAGCAAGAACCGTTCTTACCTACGCATCAAAACCACAACGATAGTTCGTCAAGTTAGTGCTGTTTTAACCTTCGCAAGGACCGGGCGAGCCAC
Organism: Aegilops speltoides; assembly: GCA_021437245.1. Lineage (NCBI taxonomy): Eukaryota > Viridiplantae > Streptophyta > Magnoliopsida > Poales > Poaceae > Aegilops > Aegilops speltoides. The sequence continues at coordinate 306,433,750 of CM038141.1, read as the reverse complement.
ACTCGGTTCAACTAAAGTTGGAGAAACCGACACCGCTAGCCACCTGTGTGCAAAGCACGGCAAGAGAACCAGTCTCGCGAAGCGACGCAGTAATGTCGGTCCGGCCGCTTCATCCAACAATACCGCCAACCAAAGTATGACATGCTAGTAAGCAAGATGACTTATATCGCCCACAACTCACTTGTGTTCTACTCGTGCATATAACATCAAACCATAAAACCTAGGCTCGATGCCTTTGTTGGAGAACGTAGTAATTTCAAAAATTTCCACGCACACGCAAAATCATGGTGATGCATAGCAACGAGAGGGGAGAGTGTTGTCTACGCACTCAGAGACCCAAGCGAAGCGCTGACGCAACGAGAGGAAGTAGTCGACGCCTTCCCGGTCCAACCGATCCAAGCACCGCATTCGACACCTCCGAAGTTCTTGACACACGACAGCTCGATGACGCACTTGAACTCCGATCCAGCAGAGGTACGGGAGGAGTTCCACAAGACGACGGCGTGGGACGATCTTGATGTTCAATCGCCGCAGGCTTCGCCTAAGCACCGCTACAATATGACCGAGGTGTAATATCGTGAGGGGGCACCGCACATGGCTAAGGAACAATCACGATGATCAACTTGTGTGTCTATGGGGTGCCCCTACCCCTCAGATATAAAGGAGTGGAGGAGGGAGGCCGCCCTCTACTATGGTGCGCCCTAGGGGAGTCCTACTCCCACCGGAGTAGGATTCCCCTTCCTAGTCCAACTAGGAATCCTTCCATGTATTAGGAGTAGGAGACAAGGAAGGGGAAGAGAGAAGGAAAGAAGGAGGGGTGCGGCCTCCCTAGTCCACCCGGACTAGGCCATGGGGCGCGCCTGCCCTAGGCAGCCCCTCTCTTTTGCAGGCCCAATAAGGCCCAATACTTCTCCCGGCGAATTCCCGTAACTCTCCCAGACTCGAAAAATACCAATCACTCGGAACCTTCCGAACTCCGAATATAGTCGTCCAATATATCGATCTTTACGCCTCGACCATTTCGAGACTCCTCGTCATGTCCCCGATCTCATCCGGGACTAACGCCTTCGTACATCAAAACTCATAAACTCATAATATAACCGCCATCGAAACCTTAAGCGTGCGGACTCTACGGTTCGAGAACAATGTAGGCATGACCGAGACACGCTTCGCCAATAACCAATAGCGGACCTGATGCCCATATTGGTTCCTACATATTCTACGAAGTTCTTTATCGGTCGACCGCATAACAACATACGTTGTTCCCTTTGTCATCGGTATGTTACTTGCCCGAGATTCGATCGTCGGTATCCAATACCTAGTTCAATCTCGCTATCGCAAGTCTCTTTACTCGCTCCATAATACATCATCTCACAACTAACTCATTAGTTGCAACGCTTGCAAGGCTTAAGTGATGTGCATTACCGAGAGGGCCCAGATATACCTCTCCGATATTCGGAGTGACAAATCCTAATCTCGAAATACGCCAACCCAACAAGTACCTTTGGAGACACCTGAGAGCACCTTTATAATCACCCAGTTACGCTAGATGTTTGGTAGCACACAAAGTGTTCCTCCGGTAAATGGGAGTTGCATAATCTCATAGTCATAGGAACATGTATAAGTCATGGAGAAAGCAATAGCAACATACTAAACGATCGGGTGCTAAGCTAACGGAATGGGTCATGTCAATCAGATCATTCAACTAATGATGTGATCCCGTTAATCAAATAACAACTCTTTGTCCATGGTTAGGAAAGATAACCATCTTTGATTAACAAGCTAGTCAAGTAGAGGCATACTAGTGACACTCTGTTTGTCTATATATTCACACATGTATTATGTTTCCGGTTAATACAATTCTAGCATGAATAATAAACATTTATCATGATATAAGGAAATAAATAATAACTTTATTATTGCCTCTAGGGCATATTTCCTTCAGGATTCCCCTCTCCGGAGCCCCGAACGGACTCCAGATCAGCCCTCCCGAGGAAGATTAAGGCTTGGTGGCGGCTCCGCGTCGTAAAATGCGATGAATCCTTCTCTCTGGTTTTTTTTCTCCCCGAACATGAATATATAGAGTTGGAGTTGAGGTCAGTGGAGGTCCAGGGGACCCACGAGGCAGGGGGCGCGCCCTGCACCCTCGTGGACAGGGTGTGGGTCACCCTCTGTTGATTCTTTCACCAATATTTTTTATTAATTCCAAAACGTGACTCTGTGGAGTTTCAGGTCATTCCGTGATCTTTTATTTCTGCACAAAAATAACACCATGGCAATTCTGCTGAAAACAACATCAGTCCGGGTTAGTTCCATTCAAATCATACAAGTTAGGGGTCCAAAACAAGGGCAAAAGTGTTTGGAAAAGTAGATACGTTGGAAACGTATCAGCGGCAGCCACAGCTCCGGCTCCTCTACGGCGGCCTCCGCATCCATCACCACTACTACCTTGTTGAAGAGGGCGCCGGTCGCCGCCCGTTCCTGCTGGATGAACCACCGGTTGGCCTTCACATAGGCCTCATCTTGGATGCACTCCAGGATGACTTGCTGCTCCGCCATCCCATCCGCTCGAGCGGTAGCAAACTCCGCCTCCACCTGCTCCATGTTCAAGCCCAGAATCAGATCCAGCTCTTGCTCCGGCTACTCCGCCTCCTCGTCGTCCTCCAGCTACTCCACCACCTTCATTGGAGCCGGCTGCTGATCCTCTCCTTCCTCCTCCTTCTTCAGCTCAGACGAGTTTGGAACAGCCCGGGAGCGATGCGGGTAGCGCGCGGTGTGCCTCGCTCGGATCTCGTGCTCGATCTGGTAGCAGTTCTCCGGCGTGAGCATAGCGTAGGTGGTTATCTTCTTCCGAATCATGGTGAAGCCGGCGGGCTGGCCGCGCGAAGAGGAGGAAGATGGATGGGTTAGGGTTGGGGGACGCCGGCCGGCTTAAATAGCCGGATTTGGCTTTGGGCGGTGAGTTGGACCGGCGCCAAGTGACGTTCACATCCCCCCACCGGAGGAGACATCTGTCGGACCGACGGGTTTCTGGGCGGTTCCCCGTGGGACCCCAACGTCAGTCCGACATGGCGGACGCGCGCCGGCGCCCCCATCACTACTGGAGTTTCCCTATACCCCGGGTGCCAGGCTCTTTGCCGAGAGCCAAGCCACGGGCACTCGGCAAAGTAAGATATGCTGAGAGGGCCTTTCGAAAAACGTAGCACCTTGGCAAATAGAGGATATTGCCGAGAGGAGGCCTCTGCAAAAAGACAACACTCGGCAAAGGCACTATTTGCCGAGAGCCTTGCAGTGCCGCACCGCAATGTTTTTCCACATCACACATCCGACGGCGGTTAATGGCACGACCACGGTTTGACTTCATTGCCAAGAGCGGCTCTTGAAACAGTAACAGTTGCCTATTTGGTCCCACCTCATCTACCTATTTATATTGTCCGATTGCCAACAATTGAAATAAACTTCGGTGTTCATAATTAAGAATATGTAATAACTTAATGATCCAACCATACCTGTACCGAGAGCCGTGCTCGGAACAACAACAGTTGCCGAGAGTAGCTCTCGATAAAGATAAGGATCCCATCAAACTTTAGTCCCACCTCGCCTAGAGACAAGCAACAGAACTTGTTTAAATAGTGAAATAGTCCTGATGCAGTAAGCTTCGGTCTCATTACACTCTTGTTAAGGAGATGGACCATCACTTTGAATCTTCACATGTTTTAGCCAGAGAAGATTCAAAGTGATAGGCCATCTTCTTAATGGTGGATGCCGACGCTTTTTATTAATTCAACTATTATTATTTTTGAGTCATTTATTGCTCTGCTAGGGTTTCATCGGCGGAAATTCGGATCAGCAAGTCGGCACAGGAAATCATGCCCAGTAGAGGCTTGGAAATACTTTCTGATGTCCTTGCGGCATTCCTAGGCCTTGCACAGACGAGGAACGGGCATGCCCTGCCACCGGGTTACCGAAAGTACCTCGGTGGCATGCCTGATGCAACCGTTGAAATCCTCAGAAAATAGTATGTTGCCGGAATTCCTCGAGAGCTGGCATAGTGTCATCACATGGCCCCTATACAGTTTTGTAAAAGTTTGGGCATGTTTCGAATAAGCCTCCCCTAAGGCCGCTTGTAAACCGCACCATCTCCGAGCTACTCTCGGTATCGAGAGGGAACATGTCCGGTTTGTGCAGGAAGTGCGGGTCCTGTTGCTCCGTTGGCCTCGAAACTTCTCGTGCTCTCAAAGGAGGCAATCACATGAGACGTGCCACGCCCCCGCATTTTTTGGACACGCGTGCCATATTCGAGAAATTTATTGCTCTGCTAGGGTTTCATCACCGGAAATTGCAGATCAGCAAGGCGGCACATGAAATCATGCACGGTAGCAGCATGAGAAATTCTTTGTGATGTCTTGCGGCATGCCTAGGTGATAACCCACAAGTATAGAGGATCACAATAGTTTTCTAGGGTAGAGTATTCAGCCTAAATTTAATTATTCAACACAAGGGGAGCCAAAGAATATTGTAAGTATTAGCAGTTGAGTTGTCAATTCAACCACACCTGGACATTAAATATTTGTAGCAGAGTAATCAGTAGCCTAGTAATATGATAGTTTGATAGTAGTAGTAACAATAGCAGTGGTAACAGTAACATGAGTAACAGTTTTGTAGCAGTTGTAACAGTAGAAATATCAAAAATAACTTAGCAAGAACAATATGTGAAAAGCTCGTAGGCATTGGATCGATGATAACATTGGATAATGTTCATCATGTAACAGTCATAACCTAGGGCGACACAGAACTAGCTCCAGTTCATGAATATAATGTAGGCATGTATTCTGTAGATAGTCATACGTGCTTGTGGAAAAGAACTTGCATGACATCTTTTGCCCTACCCTCCTGTGGCAGCGGGGTCTATAAGGAAACTAAGGGATATTAAGGCCTCCTTTTAATAGAGAACCGAAACAAAGCATTAACACATAGTGAATACATTAACTCGTCAAACTACGGTCGTCAGCGGAAAGTATCCCAATTATTGTCACCTTGGAGTTTACGGATCATAACACATAATAGGTGCATATAACTTGCAAGATCGGATCATGAGCATAGATATAATGGTGAAAACATAAACAGTTCAGATCTGAAATCATGGCACTCGGGCCCTAGTGATAAGCATTAAGCATAGCAAAGACATAGCAACATCAATCTTAAAACATAGTGGATACTAGGGATCAAGCCCTAACAAAACCATTACATGATGAATCTCTTCCAACCCACCATCGTCCAGCAAGCCTACGAAGGAATTACTCACTCCTGGCGGTGAGCAGCATGAAATTGGTGATGGAGGATGGATGATGATGATGAAGACCGTAGATCCACCTCTCTGGACCCTCGAATGGGCTCCATATCTGGCCTCCTGATGAAGAACAGGAAGTGGCGGCGGCTCTGTATTGTAAAACACGATGAAACTTCCTCTCCTATTTTTTCTCCAAAAATAGGATTTTATAGAGTTGGAATTATGGTCAGCGGAGCCTTGTGGGCCCCACTACCCACCAGGGCGCGCCAGAGGGGGTGGCGCACCCTGGTGCCTAGTGGGCACCGTCACCCCTCTAGTGGGTCTTGGTTCCAGAAATTCTTATATATTCCAAAATAATTCTCCAAAAAGTTTTGTCCAATTCCGAGAATTTTTTTATTTCTGCACATAAAACAACGCCATGGTACTTCTGCTGAAAAAACATCAGTCCTGGTTAGTTTCATTCAAATCATGCAAATTAATGTCCAAAACAAGAGCAAAAGCGTTAGGAAAAGTAGATACGATGGAGATGTATCAAGTCCCCCAAGCTTAACCCATTTCTTGTCCTCAAGCAATTAAGTTGACAAACTAAAACTGATAAAGAAAACCTTTTACGAATTCTTTTGTTCTTGTATCCATATATATGCTTAAATAGCACCCAGGTTTTTAGCAAGGATCATGACCAACCATGTAAATAATAATTCTTAGGAATTACATTCACTCATATGAATGGCATAACCAACTAGCGAGCAATAATAAAATATTTCAAATGCCAACACTTTGTCAAAATAATCATGACATAATATGACAATAATGGCATCTCGCTAGCCCTTTTTGAGACCGCAAAACATAAATGCAGAGCACCTCCAAAGTTCAAGTAGCGACTAAACATTGTAATTCATGGTAGAAGAGATCCAGTCATGATGCATTCAACATTAACCATACACAATGCATGAGGATGCCAATAGTGCTCTCAGGACTGCTACTTGTTTGATAAGGTGATGACGCAACATAAAAGTAAAATAACATGAAAGTAAATAGATAGGCCCTTCGCGGAGGGAAGCAGAGATTTGCAGAGGTGCCAGAGCTCGAAGCTTAAATCAGAGATAAACATAATTTTGGGAGGTACACCCTTCCTGTCAATGTTATGACCGAGAGTTTTCAATATCTTCTATACTAAACACATTAGTGGCAGTTCCCAAGCGATAATAGTAAAGTTTACTCCCCCTCCACCAACAAACACAAGCCATGTCTTGCCGAATCCACGGGTGCCTTCTATACCAACAACAGTCCCGGGGGAGTTTTGTTTAATTATTTGCAATTTTGATCCTGGGACTAGGCATCCCTATTATGGCCCCTCTAGTGCAAGGACGAGTGAATAAACACTCATCATGAGGATAACCCGCTTAGCATGGGAGATACTGACCACCCCCTGTCACTCCATGAGCGGTCCGGGCACACAAAACAGATGTTCATTTGAATTTTTAGAGGTGGCACATGCAAATTTACTTGGAATGGTAGGGTAATACCGCATATAGGTAGATATAGTGGACTCATATGGAATAACTTTGGTTTAAGGATTTTGATGCAAAAGTAGTATTCCCGCTTAGTATAGGCGGAGGCTAGCAAATAGATTGAGATGCAACCAGCTAGAGGGCGAAAATAGTCATGAACATGCATTATGAATAGTCCACATTAAATACTAGCATGACTAGGATATAAACACCATGAATATAAATTTCGTGGAGGCTATGTTGGTTTTGATTCAACTATATGAGTGAACATGTGCCAAGTCAAGCCACTTGAAACATTCAGAGGGGGATACCATATCATCATACTACATCACAATCATTTTAATGCATATTGACACTCAAGATAAATCATCATGCATTTATCTTGAGTACTGAGTATAAGATGGAATGAGCAACTATTATCTCTAATTGTCATTGCAAACATGTTTAATCATAATATGCTGAATCATGAGTACTGAGTTAAACATATTTACAAAAACAAAAAACAAGTTGAGTTCATACCTGCTTTTCCCTGCCACAGTCACTTCATCATATATCACCATTATTGCCTTTAACTTCATGACCGAATGATATGAAAATAGTAATAGTGCAAGAGTGCCGTGGTCTAAGCTGGAATCTGCAAACATTTTTTCCGAGGATAAGATGGAATAACATGGGCACTTTGTTAGATCAACGATAATACATATGAGAGCCACTCAACATTTTCATCGTGGTCTTCTCCTTAGTGCAACTCAACAAAATAAAAGAAATTCAGAGAAACACTCTGAAATATTTTTGAAGTTTTTAGTTTTTCTTGAAAGGAAACAAATTAAAGAAACAAAAACAAGAATGAGAAAAACCTATTTACACGGGAAAGCTCCCAACAAGCAAAAGAAGAAATGAGAAATATTTTTGGGTTTTCTTTTACTAGTAGAACTAAATTAAACGGGAAAGAAAAACTAAAAAGAAGTGAGAAATATTTTTGGATTTTCTCAAAGTTGTTCAAACACACAAGAAGAAAGCGAGAAAAATAAAGCTAACATGGATGATATAATGAAAAGGAATGAACACCGACAACTGAAATGAAGTGTGTGAACATGAATGTAATGCCGGTGGAAATACGTACTCCCCCAAGCTTAGGGTTTTGGCCAAGCTTGGTAATCACCACGCTCGGCCTGGATAATAGTCAGAATGATAACTCGTGGAGGCTCTCGGTGCGACGTCCTCAACTTGACGGGTAGCCTCTACTATCGCGTTGTACTCACTGGCCTTACTATCATAGATGTAATATATTCCCTTATTCTGATAATCAAAGAGAGCGGGTGCAGGCAAAATGAGAGGTATAATGGGTATTTCATTGAACACCAGGTTATAGTTGTAGTTTGTGGCCTTATATTTAATGAACTCATGACAGTGCATGGGCCCAAAGTCTAGGTACTGGGTAGGTAAAATAGGATCATTAGGCCAAGGTTACACACCCAACTTCCTAGCCATACGGGAGGCATAAATCCCTCCATAAAAGAGACCACTATCAGCATTGTGTTGCAACCTCCGTGCAACGATTGCTCCAAGATTATAACATTTAATTACTGTTAGAGCAATGTGTATGAGGCTCAAGTCTGGGGCATAGAGGGTACTGCCATCTTGTTTGCTCATGATGAATTTGCCTTTAAAGAGTGCAAAGTAATGAATTGATGGAAATTGTATACTTTTTATTCTAGCTTGTGTCACTGCTCTATCCTCACCACAACGGAGACTAGTTAAAAACGACTCATACTCAAATTTTGGTGGTTCGTCAGGCGAACCACAATGTGGAGTTTTGCAAGCAACACAGAACTCTTCTAGAGGCATGGTGAAGGCCTTATCATAAAAGGCTAAATGAAACTCTAGAATCACGAGAATGGTATTTAAATTTCTTAGTGAACGTCTGTGTGAGGTTGAGATGCTGAATGCACTTATCTGTGATGAAGGGAGCGAGCTCGGTGTTGTGAACATATTGCTCAAATTCTTCCTTGATACCTGCACCTAACATGAACTCGTTACACGACCATAGGCACGATTTGGTATCGGCGTCCCGCATCGAGCTTGCACTCGGCTCAACATAAGACTGTCGTATCAAGCTCCCACTTGATGATGCCTCCGAAGACCTCCACCTCGAAGAACTCCTCCCAAAGAGTTACATTTTTTGTGCTAACAAATTTCTGAAATTTTTGGGCCACAAAACTTTGTCAACAAAACTTCAGAAGAATGATAGCAACTACTCATATGGATATCTGGAGGCTATATTAAGCATTCAAACTACTTGGAGCTCAAAGGATTCAACATGCAAGCCCATTTATAGTAGCACCAAGAGTAGCCAATTACTCAAAATATAAACCACTAGAACAAAAAATAATTGGAGCAATGGAGCAGTCACATACCAAGTAGCAATCCCCCAAAATAGTTTCGAAAACGGAGCTTCGAGCAAAGAGATCAAAATCCACAGGTTTGTGACCAAGAACACGAGAGAGAAAGCTAGTGTGATTTATTTCTGGAGGTAGGCGACGAAGTGAGCTAAAGGGATAAGTGAGGGAGGCCTTGTGGGGCCCACTACCCACCAAGGCGCGCCTGGGGTAGCTGGCGCGCCCTGGTGCCTAGTGGGCACCAGGGGCACCCCCTATGTTGTTTTTCAAATCTTCAGGAAAAAATCATGTCAAAATTTCAGGTCATTCTGAGCACTTTTATTTTTGGGCACTTTTTATTGCATGGAAAATGCAGAAAACAGGGAAAACATGACATTTTATTATTTAACTAAAATAACAGAAAACAAAAGGTAGTGATAGAAGGTTGTGCTTCGTAAATTCATCAACCACATGCTTCTCGAAAATAGTCCATTAATAATGTTGATCAAGTCTTATTAACAACCACTTTCGATTAGCATGAACCCGAAGAACTTTCGGAAAACACTAAGCTACCTCAACGGGAATATGCATATCCCCAACAATAAGTATTTCACATTTCCTTTTCATAGTAGGTATAGGGAGTTGAAACCTTCCAACAATAATTGTCAGAGATTTTTCAATGACATTAATACCATTTACTTGAAATTGTTTCTTTGAAAGGTGCACCGTATGCTCATTACCATTGATATGAAAAGTGACTTTGCTTTTATTGCAGTCAATAACAGCCCCTGCAGTGTTGAAAAAGGGTCTTCCAAGGATAATCGACATGTTGTTGTCCTCGGGCATCTCAAGTATAACAAAGTTTGTTAAGATAGTAACATTTGCAATAACAAAGGACACATCCTCACAAATACCGATAAGTATGGTAGCTGATTTGTCAGCCATTTGCAATGGTATTTCAGTAGGCGTGAGTTTATTCAAATCAAGTCTTTTGTATAAAGAGAAAGGCATAACACTAACATCGGCTCCCAAATCACATAAAGCAGTTTTGACATAACTTCTTTTAATGGAGCATGGTATAGTTGGTATTCCTGGATCTCCAAGTTTCTTAGGTACTCCATCCTTAAAAGAACAATTAGCAAGCATGGTGGACATTTCATCTCCAAGTATTTTTCTTTTATTAGTGACAATATCTTTCATATATTTATCATAAGGGGTCATCTTCAAAATATCAGTCAAACGAGTACGCAAAAAGACTGTCCTAAGCATTTCAACAAAGTGTTCAAGTTATTCATCATCCTTTTTCTTAGATGGTTTAGGTGGAATTGCATGGGTTTCTGAACCAATGGTTCTCTTTACTTACCATGTTTTCTAGCAACAAAGTCTCTTTTATCATAATGTTTATTTTTAGGTTGTGGATTATCAAGATCAACAACAGGTTCTATCTCAACATCATTATATGGTTCTTCTTCATTGAGTTGTTGAGAATCTTCATGAACATCATCATTATCATTTTCATTATCACCAGGTGAATGTTCATTACCACATTGAGTTTCAACATCAGAAATAGAAACATCATTATCATTATCTGAAGGTTTTTCTACTTCAGGTTCACTAGAAGTATGCAGAGTCCTATCATTTTTCTTTTTCTTCTTCCTTTTAGATGGAATAGGTGCATCAACATTAGTTCTTTGAGAGTCTTGTTCAATTCTTTTAGGGTGACCTTCATGATAGAGTGGCTCCTAAGTCATTGTACCTCCTCTAGTCATTACTCTAACAACATGCTCATTCATATTATTATTCATTTTGTTGAGTGGCTCCCTTTGAGATTTAGCAACTTTCTCTAACTCCCTCTAACATCATTAGTGATTCTAAATAACAAGCCACTCAAGAGAGCTATCATATCAGAATTTTGCTTTAATTGTTTCATAACATATACATTGAAATCTTGCTTCATAATGCAGTTATTAAATTCATACAAGCATTGACTAGGATGTTTATTATAAGGGATGTCACCTTCATCAAACTTTTAAAGAGAATTTACCTCCACCACCTGTGGTGGTGTGTCAAGACCATGTATTTCTTCAATAGGTGGTAAAGTTTTAACATCCTCGACTTTAATACCTTTTTTCTTCATACATTTATTTGCTTATTGCATATCTTCAAAAGTGAGAAATAAAATACCCCTCTTCTTTGGAGTGGGTTTAGGTGGTGCTTCAGGAAGTGCCCAATCATCACGATTCATCAACATATTATTCAATAGTTCCTCGGCTTGGTCAATAGTTCGTTCCCTGAAAACACAACCAACACAACTATCTAGGAAATCCCTAGAAGTATCGGTTATTCCATTATAAAAGATATCAAGTATTTCATTTTTCTTGAGAGGATGACCAGGCAAAGCATTAAGTAATTGGAGAAGCCTCCCCCAAGCTTGTGGGAGACTCTCTTCTTCAATTTTGACAAAGTTAAATATTTCCT